>OY725320.1:15910312-17385401 GCA_963242795.1 Inga leiocalycina
TACTTGTTGTCTCTGGATTTATTAATCAGCTTTTATTTACTTTAATTTTTACTTGTTATCACTAAGACTAGTTCTTCTTAGTCAAACCTTACAATATAATTGCTGATGGAAACTAAAATTGCAATATATTAGGCTTTTTTAGCTTAATATTAAACCATGGGAATTGAAACCTTTTCCCCTTGAAGTTCTATTGTTTTAGTAGGTGCTTAGTTTTCTTCAGAGCCAATTTAGAAACAAATAGTTGCTCACTAACTACAGCTAAGTTTAATGAATCTTCAAGCACAAGTGGAGAATATTACTTGTTTATCATGTTCTTTAAGTATTGGGTTCAGGGAATGTTTGGAGGGTAAAGGAAGAGAAGGGAAGGTATCATTAAAACCTTTTCTCTTGCTTGAGAGTTTGCTTTTGAGAGTGGGGATTTTTATACTAGACCTCCAAAATTTTCTTCTTGTTAATTTTAAGCATTGGGAAATTTTGAAAGATAAAAGTTTTCCCAAACACAGGCAAAAACACCATTAACCATTCCTTTTCCTCCATTCTCCTTTCTTCCCCTCCAACCTCATACACGTATCCATAAGGTGTTGTTTGTGTGTTCGAAGGAGAAGGGAAGGGAAGGAATCCAAAGATTATGGCCAGGGTTGTCTCAAGATCAGATGGTTGTTTCTCTCCAGATGTACATAAAGTAGACCTATTTATGTGCATTTAGAAATAACAGAATCCAAAAATCAGGAGATCAGTCTGGCCCGTATGAGTCATACCTACAAAACTATGATCTAGACACACATCCACACAGACTACTCAAGAGTAATACGTAGTTTAATATGGCTCATACCAGTCTCTTCCACTGCAAAAAGTGAAAGGATAATAGAAAAACCAAGATTTTCCCCTTAAATACTCTCATGTTAATGCCTTGGTTTCTGTCTAATGAACTCACCATTGTTCTTGCAGGCAAGACCACTATTAAGAGAGAGGAATTATCCAGATCTAATTGATGAAAAGATCATGAATTCTCATGATTACCATCAACTATTTTGGATGGTTCGAATTGCAGAGAAATGTCTAAGCAGGGACCCTCTCAAGAGACTGAACATGGGTGAGGTAAGTCTTCATCATTCACTAAATCACTGCATAAAATAAATGAAATGTATATAATTACCAAATGCAACATTTTCAAAATATAATGATCAAAGCCATAGTACATGATTAGAAATCTAAGCATTACAACCATACAAGTACTCCCTCTGAAAATAGAGGTTGACCATTTAATAAGTAAAACCAAAATTTCGTAATCAGTCTTATGTTTAAGATGAAAGGGAGTAAAATATCACAATAATCCCAGAAATAAAGCACTAGTGAGAATTACCAAATTTTGATGTAGTAACTGAATCACAGGTGGTCGTTGCTTTAACTCACATAGCGGAGGGCGAGATATGCGGGAACATAATTACAGATTTCTTCCCTGTGAGATCAGATTCATTTTACACCTCATCAGACGAAAGCGAAGAATCATCAGAAGATGAAATAATGAATGATGCAGAAGATGAGTCAGAAAGTGGCGGTACAGATTCCAGTAGCAACGTGAGCCAGATGGAATTAGGGATCCCTAACCCTCCATCACCTCCTCTAATAACGGGTGCCACTTCATATAGCAGGTCGATTACAGTTAAAGAGCATGACCAGCCAACTATGAACACCCAAGTGGATGGTGTAATTCCAATGGATATAATCGCAGAAATGGAGGCGTAGATAATTGTAATTGAAAAGAAATTTAGAATTTAGATAGTTTACTTGCGCATAAGCTCCAAATGGATGAAATATTTGGGAGGGAGAATCAACCGTTGAAGCTCCATTGCATTGCAGATTTCAAAATCTGAAAATGGAGTTTTGAGAGATCTTCAGGAATGTATTGAGAATGCTTGAAACTCGATTCTGCAATGGAACAAGCTGGTCGTTTCTACCAAATATATCACTCATTTGATCTTTAGCTTACGACTGATATGAGTTTTTTTTTTTTTCGCCAAATAAAAAAGAGGGAATTACTATATGATCTACCAGAGAGTCCTCGTTCAGCGATCATCACGGCCGGCAAAATCTGGCGGGGAATTAAAATTTTCAATCTGTACTTATTTAATGATAAATTTGACATTTTTAAAAAAAATGTGTCGATCATAATATTATTTTTATTTTAAATTCTGTATTCATTCAAATAAAAAAATTGTATATAAAATATTGAAAATTTTAAATTGAACACTGACCATCCAAAATCGATATGAACGATTCAGTTTTAGATGAGCACTACATGCTTATCTTTTTGCTTGAGCATGGAATCTGCTCTGCCATCTATTATAAATATTTTTTTTTCTTTTTACCATTAAATATTATTCACTACTACTAATACAAATTCAAGCCATGTTGGAGGAAAAGCTAAAGCTACCTTAATTAGGTAATTTTTATTTATATTACTCAAATTCAAAAAATCACTAATTTTGTATATAAAATCTTGTTTATAATGTAATTAGTAGTATCATGTCCAAAACCCTAATGGCTTGTTACTTGTTGACAACTAACCCTATATTAAATGGATAGTGTGTGGGGTATGTACGACTGTGAACTCCCGTCCACATATATATAATTTGTAATTTGTAATATATTACTCCAAAAAAATGTATAGGTTGGCAGAAAAATTTGTAAGCTATGAATAATACAACTTCGAATAAAATTTATCCAAGTTAATCATATTTTTTCAAGTCATGAAAATTGTCCCTTTTTTATCACCTTGTCAATGTCTTTTTTATTTTATTATTTGTTTAAATGATATCAATTTGTCACCATTATGAAGATGATCGATGAATTCAACTCTCCATTCCTCTACTAAGCCTATAATATATTATAAAACAGTGCAAGAATCTCCTTGTTCCTACCTAGGAATTTGTTTCTTGGTTGAGGAACCTTGCTCTATACTAAGAAAATTATTGTTATTTTAAAACTTTTTAAGTAAGCTCTACTTTGTGACTTTTTTAATTGCCTGTATTTAAAATTTAGCATCAGAAGAATTTAAGTCAGAGGCATAATATTACCCTGCAAATAGAGAGGTACTTTGAATTCTGTGTTCCTCAAGATCAAGCAGAAATGAATCAGACAAGCATACCAGGTAATTCAATTCAAATGCATATATGAGAAGCTCTATTTATTCATTTTTATTAGTTAGCAGTTAATCCAAATATTTCATAATAAAACTTCAGATAATTAAGGAATTGAATAAAGACTTCTTGAACTGTTTTATTATCCTATGTCTTGGTTTTTTACGTAGAACAAACAGGACTAAGCCAAAATCACATAATCAAACCAGAAAATCAATGTCATGTTGCATGTTTGTAATTGCATTAGAACGGTGAATAAATCCAGTGCAAGTCAAGAATTTTCAATCCAATATTGTCATGAAGAACATGTCTATCTATTTTGATTTTGACGGTTGTTCCCGGACTATATCATCCCTTGTATTAAGTGAAACCAAAGCAGACAGACCAGATTTCCTTAATTGAATTAGACAGAACACTACATAATACATGGCATGAAAACAAATGACTTGTTTGAAAGTTCTCAGATCGTTTATGTTTCTTTGACATTCTTATCATCTAAAAGAACAACAAAGCAGCAGCAAACACGAACACGAACACGAAGGAGGTGATGAGGAGAAAGGAGAGGAATTCAAGAACTACATTTGTGGAGGGTGCAAGAACAAGAGGCCAAGATCAATAGGAAGTAATAATAAGAGGGAATTCACATATGCAGAATTGTATGCAGCGACAGATAGATTTTCTATAAAGAACTTTCTATCAGAAGGAGGAAGCGGCAAAGTGTACAAAGGGGAGCTTCATGATGGGACGAAGATAGCTGTGAAGCTGCAACAGAACAGATATGAAAGGAGCTACAAGGAATTCGAGGCAGAAGCTGTAGCACTGAGGAGAGTGAGGCATGAGAATGTTGTTGTCATGTTGGGATCCTGCTCTGAAGGATATCATAGGCTCCTTGTCTATGAATTTGTCTGCAATGGTTCTCTCAACCAGCATTTACACCGTAAGACCCCAACAAACAAACAAACAAACAAACAAACAAAATGTTAAATTTTCTGGTAATGCCAATCTAGTTACAAAATATGATCTTTTTCTGTAATGCGACTTAGGGTTTGCTTGGTGGGAAGGATTTGGATGGGAAAGGAAATTTTTATGAGTTGGTTTTAAAAAAAAAAAATTGGAAAAGTGGGGTTATAAAATTTTAGCCAAAAGAATATATAAGATTTTATTAAAAAAAAAAGGTAACAGAAATTGATTAAAAAATTTTAACCCTGCTTCTCTCTTTCTCTTTTTTTTACATTCAGCTCAAAAAAATTCTTTTATCCGCTCACTTTCCCTCCTCCCCTTCCCTCATACCAAACA
Source organism: Inga leiocalycina (assembly GCA_963242795.1). NCBI lineage: Eukaryota > Viridiplantae > Streptophyta > Magnoliopsida > Fabales > Fabaceae > Inga > Inga leiocalycina. The sequence goes on from OY725320.1 coordinate 15,914,749, forward strand.
AGCCTTTTGCCAATTACTGAGATTAAAAATAATTAGTAGCTGTTTGGATCCGCTTAAAATAAGTGTTTTGCACTTTACCAGGCAAAACTTTTTTCATGTATTTACTCCGTACGGCAAAAAATCATTTCTCTACAATTAATTTAAGTAAGTACTTAGTCCTGTGCAATTCATGCATTTCAAAGTTTGAACTTTACTATGACCACTCACAGAACACTGTAGGACACCTCTGAGTTGGGAGAACAGAATAAAAGTGGCAATGGGAGCAGCTAGAGGATTACTATATCTGCATGACAACAACTACATTCACAGAGACATGACCCCTAACAACATCCTTCTTACTCATGACTTTGAAACCTTGGTAATCAATCAATCACATCACTTCACTCCCACTTTCATGTTTTTGTTTTTGGTTGGTGATCTGAAAAATTAATTAATGACAAACAAACAAACAGCTGGGAGATTTTGGGCTGGCAATAAGAGGTGAAGAGAAAGAGACATCATCAGAAGAATGTGTAGGAAATGAGGATTATGTGGCGCCGGAATATGCTGAACATGGAAGATTATCAACAAAAACAGATGTTTACTCTTTTGGGGTGGTTCTCTTACAGCTTATTACTGGCATCACAACTACTGATAGAAGGAGACTTGGAGAAAGACGAAGCCTTGTTGATTGGGTCAGTAGCGTTCCCTGTACTCAGTCACAACTCAATCCTTGAGCTTTGACTTAATGCAACTTAGTACCAATCGCTTAGCCATTCAAAACATTAGTCTCTAACTTTTGAAAAAAAATAACTTTAGTCCTCATAATTTTATTTTCTAAAATGTAGGGACTGACATTTTAAATGGTTAAAAGTGTAGGAAATAAGTTACAATCGAATCAAAATTACAGAAACTAAATGATTAATTTGTCCCCTTTTTTTAAATTTAATATATTTGCTTTATAGTAGTTGTGACTTGTGAGTGTTAATTATTATGAATTTGAGAATTGCAGGCAAGGCCATTGTTGAGAGAGAAGAAATGTGGGAGTGTGATAGATGAGAGGATAAGGGAAGATCATGATTGCCATCAGTTGTATTGTATGAGTCGTCTTGCTGAGTCCTGTCTCTCTAGAGATCCTCACAAGCGTTTGACTATGGCCAAGGCAAGCCTCCATCCCCCCCCCCCCTTTTTTGTTGGCCTGTCATGCATTTTTCATATAGCTAACATGGGAAAAAAAGTGAAAGAAAAAAGAAATAAAAGGTAAAACTTGTATAAATCCCACATCCTATTTTTATATCAACCTTTATGTATAGAGCAAATTCAGTTGAAGGACATTAATCTCTGTTGTTTGCAGACATACTCTTTATCTTTACCAAAATAAATAGAAAAGAAAATTGATCTATTTTCAAATTTAGAAAATTAATAAAAACTCAGTCTAACAACAGATAATTGATTGTTCATAACTTGTCATTATTTTAATTTGTTATTATATCTATATATATATATATATATTGGTTTTGGTGAAACAGGTGGTGGAAGGATTGAGTCACATTGCAAAAGGATGCACATGCAATGATAAGATAAAGAAGTGTGGTCCATCTTCCCACACAGATCCATCACCCTCTCTCCTCTCAGCCTCTTCTATAACTTAAGGTTGAATCAATCCCATCCTTTGCAAAGCCTCCAACAAGTCAATAATAAGATAATCACATTATTGTTGTTGTTGTTTATAAAGAAAATTAATCTTTCAATTCTTATTGTTGTAATTTATTTATTATAACTCAATCTCTTAAGTATGACTGGATATAGGTTAATCTCTATACTCTTGACTTAGTATTTTAGCTCCTAATCTTTTCATTATTTATAATTTTGTTATTGTTATCTATAGCCATACTGAGTCATTCATCTTACATGGCAAAAAATATTACTAATATCATTAAAAATTGCTCCTAGGGCTTCCAACTTGTGTGAACATTTTAGAAATTCGATTAGGAAGAGTGGGTGTGAGTTGGGGTTTTTGTGGAAATAAGAAAGATATTGGAACTTTGGTAAAACCCATAAATACTGTTCTTTATGAGAATAAAGCAATATACGACTTAATTTGAATGATATTTCTGACCTTCAAGAAGAATGGCCTCTCATCATGGAAGCGAAAGAAATGCTACGACGCGACTGGATTGTGATGATAGAATATATAGAGAGAAATTTGAATGCTAGAGCTGATTTAATTACCAAGACAGTTTTGAACGACTACCCTGATTTGATCATTATGGGCTCTGACACGTTGGCTAACGTTATGCAGCTATCTTAGTTTTGTGTTTATTTTTTAGTTTTGTTTTATGCTTTCCTTTTGTATCAATAAAAAAAAAAAAAAAAGAAGCAACATACGACTTCTTACTCATTTCTGAGGCAAAAATCAGTAAAAAGTTGTATGTTGCTTCATTCTCGTAAAGAACTGTATTCATGGGTTCCACAAAGTTTTAACATCATTTTTTGAAGGGTTCAAATTGCACCCACCCTTTCAAATCCAATTTTTAAATATTCAACTAAGTTGGAAGCCACAAGAGCAATTTTTAATAATATTAATAGTTTTTTTTTTTCATGTAAGATAGTTTAGTGATGACTCAATGAGTTATGGATGACAATGATAAAATCATGTAAATGATAGAAAGATTAGAGATTGAAGTTTAAATGAGTCAAAAGTACAAGACACTATTTCCATCAAGTCATACTTAGGAACTGAGTTATAAGTTAATGCTACAAGGATTATAAGATTAATTTTTCCTTTCATTATTTATGCTTTCAGACATAAATTTTAATTTTCAGAGTTAAATAACAACTGTGTCTAATAATAATTGAATGATTGTTGCCTTTATCTTATTTTAATTCTTAAATATTACACAGAATTACTTTTAATTTTACGAGAATGTTAAACTTGTACTCACCAATGGAATATGTGCATGAGCAATTGTCTTGTTTTCTCTTTTTGGTTATATTAGAAGGATCTCACCTGAGTAACCTCCATTTAGAGAATCATCTCTTAGGGGGTTAAGCCTTAACAAAAGTTAGCAATATAGACAATAAAAATTTAAATATTTCAATTTTCAATTCAGGAGTAATAAAATTTTAAAATAAGCTAAAGTTCTTTCAACTTTATGCCATAAAAAAATTAAAAAAAGTTACATTATACAAAGCCAAAAAAAAGGTTACTTTCCTATTAATTAAAATCAATTTTAACAACTTAAAAAGCTTCATTCCAACAATCTCAATAAAATCAGCTATAATGTGAACCTGAAGTTGAGCAAGGGAATTTTATTCTTAATATTTTAGAAGTTATATAGCTGTTTCATAATTGAATGTTTATTCAAGTAAAAAGTAAGTTCTCCTTCAAAATAATTATATAACGAAATTGAATCATACGCAATTCTGAATATAAAAAAAAAATCATTTTGTCCTTCTGCAAGTTGGGGTTCCCCCAATAAATTAATGATAAAACTCTCAGAAATCTTATTAAGATCTTCATTTTCATCGGTCTGGCTAAAGAATCGCATCAAAAGTTACAGCAACAAGTTCAACCAAAAAACACAGCCAAAGAAATGCAAGACTGGTTCCACTACGCAAAAGCAATCCGCCAACAACATTTCATGTTCAAACTTATTTTACAAATTACTCAAATGCTTCTAAATCAATTTTGAGTTCAGCCAAGAGTTTCATTTCATGCCAGTATACAATTACACGCAACACAATAAGAATTCATGAAGCCACAAGCAACGCATTATGCATACCTAAGAATTCAATGCAATTGAATCACATTCATTCTACGATCTTTAAGAGTCACGAGACACCAAGACCTGACTGACTACTCCTGTTTAAAACTCCACGAGGATATGTAATCAACGGTTTCGGTTCAGACAATCTTACGGAATATCAGACATTTGGCAAACAGCAGGCATGTTATTCCAAGTGCAAGAATCCAAACCCCATACTTGACTAGATGATGAGATTTCCTCAGATATGTACTTGAAGTCAGTGGCTAAATCATCACCACCGGTGAGGGTTGCTCTGGAATTGTTCATGGTAGATGCAGGGCCTAGCTCATACCAATCTGAATCAAGCAAAACATCTGGTGGGGGCATATCCAACATCGACATGCCTTGATCTTCACTGTTGGGGGTCAAAGCCTGGTAAGCAGATTCCGCTTTCAGAGTGTTCTCTGCACAAAATTTAAGTTCAGCCTCACAAATTTTGCAAAAATTAGAAAACCAATTCAATCCACAACCATGGTACAGGAACAAAGTGGGAAATATAGCATGTATCTCTATAAAAATCAGTAACTGAATTTGTTGTACGACCAGCTACAACTTGGAAAAGAAAATTTATCATTGGTATTAATATAGCAATGAAAAACAAAATGTTTTCAAAATCCTGGCCTGTGCAAGAACACTGCATTATGAAATAAATGTCAGCTTCATCAATATTTGGAGAATGAGACTTCACGAGTATATTTAGCACCTAGCCCAATAAACTAGATGACAAAATGAGTGCTTGTAGTAGTTGACCTAGTTCCCGGTAATGCAAAGCATGCATGTACCAGATAGCGTGGTTTGTGAATGTGTCAAACTATTCTAAGGTACTAACCATTTAAGGTCTGTGCGGGTTGCAGTTCATCAAATGAGTTTCTGTTGGCACTAACAGCAAGACATTCATTCAATATTGAAGTTGCACCAAATGGAGAAACACAGTCTGCATAGTCTTCACATTCTGGCTCATACACGTACAAAGTGGAACTGTCTGCTCTATCACCAGGGGTAGCAGTAGATGAATTTGAACTCTTGTCAGAACAATGGTTATTTGAACTGCTCAGATTCTTGGACTGATGAAGTAAAGCATCCAGGAGGCCACTGTTATAGGGTGAAGAAGAATCTGACTCCAGTAAACTAGTAGGCAGGGGAGTACCTGTGAGAACATCAACTGATTCTAGCAAAGGAGGTGGAGGAGATGTACCCCAGCTGCCTAAATCAGTTTCTGGAAATTGGAGTGAAGGGAGCTCCAGCTTCACGGCCTCAAAAGTTGGCTTAGAAGTAGAGGAATTGCCATTTGAAAGTGAATGGCTGTAACACAGTGAGTTCTGTGAGGAGGAACCGGGATCAAGGGGAGAATTGTATCCAAATGATTGTGCAATCTTATCATAAGTATAATCCTGAATATGGTGTACAGGATAAAACCCATTTCTGGTAACCTCAGATGAACTAAGAAATGAATCATGAAAGTGCTTATGGTAAGGTAATGTTGATTGCAAAACATTACAATGCTGGGAAAAACCGAGACCTTTCAGCAGAATGTTATTGGCAGAAATATCAGGAATATCCGGCACATAAGGAAAGCCTCCCTGATTTGCATTCAAACTGTCAAATAGAATATCATGTTTCTGATAACTGTTTTCCAGCAGAAAATCATTATGCCCTCTATCTCCAAGTTTTCCAGCAGTGCTAGGGCCTTGTTGACTCTCCTTCGATTCTTGTAAACACACTTCAGGAGGATATAGAGGCAAGCCAGCCCGCTGACGCCTCTTTATACGAGTATTCCAGTAGTTCTTTATCTCATTATCAGTACGACCAGGCAGCTAAAAGAAAAAGAAAATAATTTAAAGGACTAAAAAAATGAAAACGCACTGAAACTGAAAACATGTTTGCAGTAGAAAATGATTGTTGTATCATCAAAATCATGGGAGATGTATGACAATGACTACCATACCTAAAGCAATTTAACTAAACATATTAGGTATTAGAAACCAAGAGAATATTAAATATGAAGATGACGTAATAAACCCATAATTTTTTTTATTTTTTGGGGGTGGGTAGGGTATCATAAGTTGCTAATCAACATAATAAACCCATAACGTGACATTGTTATCTATAGACAACTGAAGGACACACATAACGACAATATATGCAGCAAAAGAATCTAACAGCTGCTCAGATATGCATGCCTTCTAAAGCATCATGCCATGGCAATGATTATGACTCCAAAAGGCCACATAATGACATCCAAAAAAATCAACAAAGTGTTCAAAGACAAAGTTCTTGTTTCCATAGAAGTTGTCACAGAAAATCATTGCAGCATAAAAAAAACAATTATTCAGGGTATGTGAAGTTTTTTTATTAAGGTATTACAAGATGACAAATAAATTTTGCTGTGCCTCATTGTTAAGAGTGGACCTCTACATCAGTTATCATAATGTAATAATCCATGTGCAGATTTTCGAAACTATCTGTTTTCTTGCATATTCCCATGCTACTTACGCAACTTAGATATCCATGTTGTCAGGGACAAAATAAAAAGAAAGTAATCTAATAGAAGTTTCATGCAAAAAGATACAAGAAAGACTTACAAACAGTTACATCATTTATGGTCAGTAGAAAACATATTTTCCATAATTAGAAAAAATAAAGTATGATAACTACACAGTGTGGCAAGACAAATCTATAATATGCATACATGTGCGGCCATGCGTGCCCATTTGTTTCCTATCTTGGCATGGAGTTCAGCAATCAACCGCTCTTCTTCTGCAGTAAAAGCTCCTTTCTTTAAATTTGGCCTTAAGTGATTTGCCCACCTCAGTCGGCAGCTTTTGCCGCATCGGGACAGGCCTGAGTGCTTCTGGACAGCATTCCAGTTCCCCTCCCCATGTTTCTTAACATAGTCCACTAAAATAGCATCTTCAGCAGATGTCCAAGGACCTTTCTTCAGAAAAACTCCACTGGCACTTCCTCCATTGCTCTCATCATTCAACTGTGGCCCATTCTGCTCACTGGGGAGCTCTTCATCATCAATGTCATGTACCATTCGACTCATCCCTTGCACTAGTATTATGTAATCTCTGCCAAAAACTTAAAAATCACATAAACTGAAAAAATGCAAAAGCAAACAGGGAAAAACCCATAAAATTCCTAATTTTGCTTTCCAAGATACTAAATTTCCTTTAGCTCTAAATTGTTCGGATGGGGAAAGGGTGCAGACCACATCAAGATACAGGCAGAATGATATTCAATGATTCGGATAATGAAAAAGAAAAAGAAATCAATACATCCCTCATACGGAAAAGAGAACAAGTGGAAGCATCATAAAAGCCAACCTCTTTTATCCTTTTAAAAATCCTCTTAGTAAGTGAAGATGACAGAAGGCAAGTAAAGCAGTAAGCTTAGGAATTCAATAGCAGAGTTTGTACTTCAGAAAACAATATGAGTAATTAATGGTGACCTCCTGTAATCAGGAAAGCACGGATTGTCCAGAACCCTAAAAGAGAAATTAAGTATAATATCATAAGAGAATCAAATTAATTATAACCACCCAATTCGGAAGCAAATAAATAGATGAAGAACATCCGTACAGTAGGAGATGGAAAATAATAACATCCCAAGAGCGATGAAAGTCAAGCATACCCATAACCCAATTTATTTTTCCACCGACCCGACAGGTGGTTTTTATTACAAAACAGTACACATATGTTTTCAATAACCTGAGTAAATCGCAGTTTCCATATTTAACAAATTACTAGTTTCACTAAGTTTACAAACCGAAATCCCAAGCTCAATAGATCCAAATTTCGACAAATTTAATAACATGCCAAACGTAAAAAGGAAATCGAGGAACAAAATAACAAGATACCTACCAAGATATCAATATTCAAGCGGCAATTTTCCTTTAACGAAGACTTCCTTCGTGAGCAGAGAAACTCAATTAGAGCAGAATTCTCAACCGGGGCTACTCAATGAGCTATGAAATGAGTCGAATACCTAACTCGATCCAGAACATGAAATGAAAGAACATTAATAAGACCGCACAAACTACTCGAATTTTATGCAGCAACCACACCATATTTACGAAAAAGGAATTACAATGCTAACGAAGCTAGTTAAGGAATTGGGAATTAAACAGCAAGGACCCCCATAAGCAGGGGTACTAACCCTAATCTAAGAAATTGCAAGCAGAATTCAAGCTTTTGTGAGATTGTACAATAGCAGAGCAGAAAAGCTAACGCGCACAGAAGAACAAGCCGAAAGTGAAACTAAAAGCCAGAGACGAAAAGGGGGAAAATGTCGGAATTATGTGATGTGGATTGAAATTGAGATCCTAACCGTAGCTTCTGGAAGACGATCCGCGCGAACAGAGACCGAACAAGAAGATCCGAAGGCAAAACTCACAAGGAGAGTGACAAATGGAGACAAGCAGAGAGGAGAGAGAAAAAGAGAGGGAAGAGAGAGAAAAGACGAAGAATTTGCAGGGGAGAGTAAATGTGAGAATGTGAGAATTGAGAAAGAGAAATGGCGAATCAAGAGAGGAAATAGGGGAGAGGAAGCTGGGAAGGTCATCACTACCTTCAGTCTCTGGATTTTATTCATCAACATCGAGATGAATAATAATCGTAATAATAATAAATAATAAAAATAAATAAATTTATGACTAGCTTAGTATTGTTTATTTATGTATTTTTGTATGAGAATTTCTTAATTCATATATGATGTGCTTAGAATACTATTTCAAAACAAGATTCAGTCATATTCAATATGAATTTAATCATACTGGAGATTATTATAATTAGGTTAGTATATTTTGTATAAAGATAAGGCTAAAGTATACTTTAGTCTTTGAAGTTTACATGAAGTATATTTTTTATCCCTTAATTTTATAAAATATACTTTTAATTTTATAATTGTAACATCGTTAATGTTACTATCAGAAAACATAGACACAACAAACTCAAGTGATAACTGTGTAAACTTAAATGGTGACTATATAATTAAATGTTATTAATCTTAACTTTAAAATATTTATAAATTGAAAAAATATCTAAAAACCTAATGAAGCTGTCATTATAAAAACATCAATTTTATTTGCTGCAAATTGTCAGTTTATTTTAGTTTAAAAATTTAAATATATTATACTACAAAATTAAAAATAAAATATGCTTTATTAGCTGCATAATTATCACTTGCATTTGATATGTCAACATATTCCGTTAGCAACATTAACGGTATTAAAAGTATATGATCAAAAATATACTTTATAAAGTTAAGGGACCAAATTTACATCTCATATAAAATTTAAAGGATTAAAAGTATAATCTAACCTAAAAATTAATATAAAAATAGAATTGATGAGTTTTGATCATTTTTTATTTTATTAATTTTGACAAAAAAAAAGTCGGTAAAGTGAAGCTACTTATTTTCCATATTTTTACTAAAAAAATAATTAAATATTAGGGTTGAGATAATTGAAGATAAGTTTAAAAAATATTGAAGTGACTCAATTTGAGCATTGTTTAGGCCAGTTTAGTTTATAAAGTTTGAATCCTTGATCTTAACTTTGAAGGTGTAAAAAATCATTGATCCTAAATAAGGAAATTGAGTCACTTCTGCACGATCTAATCATCCTCAGCTTCTCATTATAAATTTTTCGCATTCACAAAATTTGTGTACAAGATTTTGTTTAAGAACTTGAGGGTTTCCATTTCATAGTAATCATATATATATTATATAATGAGATATAAACTGTTCAAATTCAAAGGATAGAATTTAAGTTATTTATATACATTATGTCAGGTTTATAAGTGAAATTATAAACTGCATGTAGGTAATTTAACTACTAGCAATGATAAAATAATAAGTGTCAGTATGAAAATTTGCAAATTCTCTAATTTTAATAACTAACAATGACAAAAAAAACAAATATACATATGAAAATTTATAAATCTTAATTTATATTATAAGAGCTTAAACAATAACAAAATAACAAAGTATATATATGAATAAAAATAGTACAATAGGGCAATTAAGACATATTTTTTTAACAAATAATTAATTTTTTTTAAGTCTTATTTAGATTGAACTCAATTTCAATCTAAAATTGTTTGGATTAGCCATGGGAGTCAAATGAATTTTTTCCCAAAAGCCAAGATAGGCCTAAAGCCACATTTGGGAGCTTTTGGAGTTACAAAAGTCAAATAGATATCCAAACTATGGGCATGTTTGTTTTAGCGATCAGATTGCTTATAAGCTGTTTTTTACGTAAATCGAGACACAATTTCTCTCACATACTTACCTTGTATACCGTAAATCACGATTGAAATGCTCCTTTTAAACATTCCAATTGCCAATCCAAACGAGTACTATCTTTTTTAACAAAAATGTATTCAGATATAAATCACACCGCACTAATTAATTTTTACCCTAACTTCACTTTGTAAAATAAAAGTCACTTTTATAAATATTAATCTAAACAAACTTTTAATTTTTATAAATTAACTATTTAAATTTTATATATTTAAGACCAAACGTAGAACAATTCATTACTTGGAGTTGGTCACAACTCACATGAGACACGTGACACATGTATTTATTTTTTTTTTTTCCGGTTGTGCATCAGCAACCTTACCGTTGATGGGGTGTTGCGGAAGGCCAATGTTGTGATGTTCTCGGTATGTCTCTCTTTTTTTGACAATCACACGCAATCGCTATCCCGCTCCTTTCCCAACTAGGCCTTATGGGCCTCACGTCATTCCCCTACCCCACAACTTTCTTTTCTTGCTTTCCTCCAAAATTAGGTCAAATTTTAACTTGCACGAAATATGAAAACTAATTATAATATACATACTATACTATTTGTAATATACTAATATGTAAATCATGCATCATCTGTATATTACGATAAAAAAGATTATATTAAAAAATTCATATTATTTAGAAAAAATTACATTCAAGTCTCATGCAAGAGGAAAAAAATGAAAAAATGGTCCCAAAAACTTATCAATGACATCCCTAGATTTATCAATAATCCGCACCTGGAGTTGTCAATGAAATCATTTTTTCATTTTTTTTCTCTTGTTTGGGGCCTGAATATAATCTTTCCTATTTTTTATATATCTAAAATCAAACTTTGATCCCTTGGCTTTATACAAGATTTCAGTTTTATTTCTTAATTCTTAATTTTATAAAATATTTTTTAATCAGATACCTCTAACATTGTTAGACTTAAATGATAAATTATTGTGTCAGTAATTGTTATTTTTTAAAAGATAAATTTAATATTTAAGCACTTGTAAATGTTTTGTTAATATATAAAATTTGTACGATGGCATTTTTTGTTAAAAAAATTAATGGTATCAAGATTACATGAAAAAAAATATTTTATAAATTAAGGGACCAAATTAAAATTTTGTATGACATCAATGTTGGAGGGGCTAGATCTTCAGGGAGTAAAAGAAGAGGTGAAGAATGTAACCCCCTCATCGTAATTACATCCGGGTTATGAAATTTAAGTGAAATAGAGACCAATAAAATCAAATCAACAATTTATAATCCCTTAACTCGGGATGAGGTATTTCAAAACCAATTCAAAACGTATTAATTCCGGGTCTCACATTCACATGCGGATATAACTACTTGAGAAATCAAATTACATAAGAAATACCAGAGTGCGGAAACTAAAATCCCGGCAAACCCCGGGTTCATCTATATATATATCATGGGTTGCAAGTTCCCAAAAATGGGGATTACATATCCAAAATATTCATTTACATTTCATATACACTTAGTAATCCCAAAACCAAAACAAGGATAACCAACATCCAAATATAAAATGTCCCTAAGCCCTAACCACTCCTGGTTGGTCGCTTCCCTTTCGAGCCACTCGCCCTGTCTGAAAAGGTTAGTCATATGGAAAGAGTGAGATTCTAAAGAATCCCAGTAGCAACAAGACACTCATACAATATATAAACATAGAGCATGCATGTTTATCATGTTCAGCAGCTTCACAATGATCTCTGGCTTGCGCCACATACGACAGCACTCACGGCTGTAATCACAATGCACTACGCCCACTTTCGTGGTGAACACTATGCCAGCTTTCGCTGTATTCACTATGCACAACGCCCGCTTTCGCGGTGAACACTATGTAGCAGCAACACGAAGCACAAAGCACCACCAAGCATCTCAAAGCACAATGTATCACAAAAACTCCACAAGGTATCTCAATGCATAGGGTATCACAAAGCAGTAGCAGTAGCATCCACACAATGAATGACAAGCAAACATACAATACATTTACACAAAGTATAAGAGAGGAGTCGCTACCTGTATCTTTCCTGACAATCTTTGGCACAGTGGGCTCACGCGTTCGGCAGATATCAAATCCTATACCAAATTAGGGACAATTGATCAATCTCTTTTCCAATTACTTAATCCCATAATACACTAAGTTGGTTATCATTTAGGACTCCTAAGAGGCCACAAATGTCTCTAATGAAAGCCCTAAAAGGTTGGGAAACAATAGGTTGAAGGTCACTTTTCGAAAACACTAAGTGCTGGAACACAGGCTTGGGCCCCGGCCCACCATTCCTTGGGCTGCGGCCCAAATATGGTCAGAAGGTCTTGGGATGCGGCCCACCACTCTTGGGCTGCGGCCCAAAACAGGTCAGAAAGGCTTGGGCCGCGGGCCGCCACTCATGGGCCGCGGCCCAGAAGTTTCCTGACTCTGGGCTGAACTTCGAAAAAACATAACTAATTCTAGAAAAATCGAAACGGAGTGATTCCAAAGCCAAATGAAAGGTATATGAGTCCTCTTTCAAGGAAAAATACAGCCCTACACTGGAAATCACTACACAAATACAGAATTACCAAAAACTACACACTACTCCAAAACAGAGTTCTGTTTTCATTCCAAACTTTGGACAACCATATCTCACTGAATTCTAAACGAAATGACACAAAATATATGTCCATTTTGAAGCTTGGGATGTGAACTTTAAGACTGGAAAGTTTCATAATTTTCCAATACCATTTGGTCACTCAAAACGCTCGTCCAAACTGACAGCGAAAAACAGAGCTTAACAAAACAGATTTTCCAACTTTTCCCAAGTGACCCAAATGAATCCCAATCAATTTCTATCTATCCAAAATGCATCAAATGTTCATATATATCCAAACTCAATCATTTCCAATCATCAATCATAATGAACTTCATATTTCCAGAAATAGGCATAATTAGGGCAAAAATTCCAGATTTCACCAAACTTAGCCAAAGCTCACAAACAACATACCAAAATGCTCTAAATGCCTACCTCTTTACTTTGCCCAATCAAGAACTTTGATTCCTCAACTTCCAATTTCGAGCAAGTCACCAAGCACCACTTCTCAAGATTCTACAACCATCACAATGTAGCTCTCATTGAGATGAACAATATTATAGAAGAGGTTTTGAGCAAAGGAGGAGTATTTCTTACCAAAGATCAAGCTTTCTTCTTCTCTTTCCAAGCTCAAACCAGCGCCAGAAATGGAGGAAGGAGAAAGAGAAAATGAGAGGGAGATGATGATGATGAAGCCTTTCTCTTGCTTGCACACACATACACTCCACCGAAAAGGAGAGAGAGAGTGTGGGAAAAGTGGTGTTTTGTCACTTAGTACATCATCCAATGACCACCATAATGCCACTTGTCATCATCTACTCAATTCCCTCTATAAGCTCACATAGATGCAACACATAGGATTCCGACCCACGGTCAAGGAATCACAACCATTGATCTTAAATACCACATGTATTTATTCTCAAAATTCATATTACATTGATCCCAAATGTATTTAAATCAAGATAATTACAATAATTATCGGGGTCATTAGCCCTAATTACAAATCGGGATATTACAATTCTCCCCCCGTTAAATAAATTTCGTCCTCGAAATTTCTACACCCCTTGAGCCATAAACTCCGGATATCGTCTTCGCATATCCTCTTTCGTTTCCCAAGTTGCTTCTCGCTGGGTCATACCCTTCTAGATCACTTTCACATAAGGAATGCTCCGGTGTCTGAGCCGACGTTCCTCTCGTTCAATTATCTGCTCTGGCTCCACCGCATACGTGAAGTTATCTCGCAACTCCACATTCTCATACTCAACGACATGAGATGGATCCGGTTGGTACTTCTTCAATTGGGAAACATGAAACACATCATGCAATCTGCTCAAGTTCGGAGGTAGGGCTATACGATAAGCAACAGGCCCAATCCTATCAAGGATCTCAAAAGGACCTATATACCTTGGGCTTAACTTCTTTCTTTTTATAGCTCGCCCAATACCGGTGACAGGTGATATTCTCATAAATACATGGTCACCAACTTCAAACTCTAGAGGTCTTCTCCTCTTGTCTGCATAACTCTTTTGCCGACTCTGAGCTGCAAGAAGCCTCTTACATATTCTCTTAATTAAAATTTTATTACCTCATTTCTTCAATCTTTTAAAATTCAACTCATAAAAATTTTCCCTCCCCTCCCTTTCCCTCCAAATCCCTCACACCAAACAGACCCTTAAAGTCATAACTATATGTCAGATTCATGAACTCTCATGAACCAGCATAACTTCAATGACCAATTATTATTTAAAATAACTCTTCCATCAAGAATTACACTTTTATAGTGTACAGGATTTTCTTAAAAGCTAATACAACATTCCACTAAATAGTAGTTATCACACATTTTCATAGATATTTTTAAAAACTAAAAGAATATTTTAGTGACTTTTAGTTTTATAACTCCCGACATAATTATTCACGTAAATTCCTTTATTTACAGGGATATAACTTTCTAATGAGCACATAACAATCAAACGCTTAATGATGTTTTTTTTTAACCCAATATTATTGTAAAATTACTTTTCTTATGGGAGAGAGCGAGATGCCATTTGCATTTGTCTCTTGTGTGTGCCTCTTTTTTTCCCAGTTAAGGAAAATCTTTCTCCGCTCGAACAAAATTGCTTAGGCAACTTTTCTTTGGACCATGCGGTTCTTGTCCTCATCCCAAAAATAGACGAAGCCCAAGATTTCTAGTAACACGGTAGCAATAGAAAAAGAAAGTTTCAATAGCCAAAAATATCTTTTGGTAAAAAAAAAAAGGAAAATTATTCATAAATATCTTATTAAGAATTTATTTATCAAATGAGACCTTATGTACAAACAATCTTTCCCATGAATAAAAGATTTCCCTTTGTGTGCAAACAATATTTCATGTATTCAATATATCTTCTCTATATGATCTTTTCTTGTGTTCAAACAACCTTCATTATGTATAAAAGATCTTTCCTTATGTGCAAACAATCTTTTAAGCATGCAAAATATCTTTTCTTAAATGCTTTCAGGTCTTATCTGACAAATAAATTTTCAATTAAGTCTCTATGAGCAATTTCCCCAAAAAAAAAAAGGCCAAAATTGATGGATTTTCTATTTCCGGTGGCTATAATTTGTAGAAGCAAAATGGTAAAAAGAAAGTTTCATTAGCGCGAAAGAAAAATGGGAACCCCTTGTTATGAAAATACTCATAATTTAATGTATAAAAAAACTAATAATTTATATTATTATTATTTAAAGTTATTTTCTGAAAAATGTCCGTGATTGAAATTAAAATTGGAAATAGATTGCTTCATTCTGATTAAAGCATTTTGTCGGTAAAAATTTATTAAAGTATTAAAACCGTAGGGCAAATTCAAATAATAAAAAATGAGAAAAAAATGTTTCCAATAATTTATAGTTTGAAAAATAATGTGCGTGGTAAGTAGTTTGTAAAATATGTTAAATTATGGAAAAAATATGTTAAATTATTTATGATTTACTAATTGTGCAATTTTTTATAGGCCAAATTATACAAAGCTCATTGAACTTTAAGTTAGTTGCATATAACTCCTCTGATATTTCAAAGTTTAAATTTAACTCCAAGACCTTTTATTTTTTAACTATCAACTTCTCGCCGTTAAATAACCGTTATCTTTTTAACGGAAATTGTCACATCAGATTATAAGATAACACATTCATCCTACGTGGCATCCTGGGTAAATTACTAGTTTTATGTAACCCCTCATAACTTTAAACAGTTGCAAATAAACCCCCTGAACTTTGATCAATTACAGATAACCCCCTTGACATTTCAAAATTTAAATTAAACTCTCTTAAAATTTTAATTTATAATAAATAAACATCATGTTCTTACTTTAATCATTTTAATAAATTTATTAAGTTTTTTATTATCATTTTTCAATTAAAATAGTTTTCTTGTATGAAAAAAACTAGAAGAATAATATTTTAAAAATATAAAAATAAAATGTCATCACTTATATAACATTTATTTATTTTTTTGGCTAATTGAGTATTGATAATATAAAATTATCATCATCTGTGTTAATTATATTCTTGGGATGATTGAGTTTTGATAGTTTAAATATTACATTTTTGTTAGTTGCCCTCGTTAATTTTTTATTAGTAATGCATATTTCTTCTTGAATAAGAGGTATAACCTTTATTTTATATTTTTTTAAATATTATTTTTCTAGTTTTTACCATAAAAAAACTATTTTAATTGATAAATGATAGTAAAAATTTTAATAAATTTATTAAAATGATAAAAAGTAACAGCATGTGGTTTAATGTTATAAATTAAAATTTTAAGAGAATTAAATTTAAATTTTGAAATGTTAGGGAGTTATGTGTAATTGGTCCAAGTTTATGGGAGATCTTTGCAACTGTTCAAAATTCATGAAGTTGTATGAAATTAGTAATTTACATAAGGTGCCACGTATGATAACATGTGTCATCTCATAATTAAATGTGGTATTTTTCATTTAAAAACATAATAGTCACTTAGCGGCAGTGTTTTAATAGTTAAAAAATAAAAAATCACGGGATTAGATTTAAATTTTAAAATTTCATAGGGTTATGTGCAACTAATCCAAAATTATGGGGTTTTATATAATTAAACCTTTTTATATTATATATCTATTGACGAGAATACAATCTTTACTTTACTTCTGATTTTCAAAATATTAAAAAAAAATGTCGTCACCTATGTTTTCTGTTTATTATTTTTTTCAGAAAAAAATTTGATATTGAAAGGGCGTGCCCAATGTTTTAAAAGCTGGATCGGATGTATAGCTAAAAAGGTTAGTGGGTCATGTTTCAACCGGTTAGAATGATCGAGCCGTTCGGTCGGACCGGTAACGTAATAATTAAATTTAAAAATAATATATATTATATATTACAATTAATCTTCAATTTAATTTCATATGAAGTTAATAAAGTCAGAAAATACTATTTAAGAAGAACATTAAATCAATTATCAACCTAACAAAATGCATTAACAATAATAATTTCATGATTTGTCAAATATTGGTGACTCTTGAATGATCAAAGTATGAGTTTTTTGAAAGATATTTAGACCATACCACTTTGATCTTATTTATAAGTCTTTTTTGACAAAAAAATTTGGTCCTATTTATAAGTCTAATTTCAGTGTAATAAATGATATTGTGACAATTTTACCCCTATTTATTGTACAAATGAAGAAATAATTTAAAGATAAATAGAGAAGAAATAGTCGAAAAGTACTCATTCATAAATGAGAGTGTAATTGTAAATTTACCCCATAATTATTAAGTTAACTACCTCTCATTGATATGTGAGATTTAGTTAAAATGAACTTATAAATAGAACTAGAGTGGTAAATGTCATCAACTTCTTGAGGAAATGACCTAAAATAAAGACCGTCAACTCCAATCCCAGTACTTCTAATTTAATCCTTAGCTTGAGGATAAACTTCATCGCCTTTTTCTTTAAAACCATTTTTATAAAATAGTTTGCAACAAATCAAATTATTAAAATTAATAACATATAATATAAATAAAATAAAGTAACGTGTCTAAAATTTATATGCCATTTTTATATTTTTTTTCAGCATCAATTTTTTTTTAAAAAATCTACAGCAAAAAAAATTCTCTTTTTTATTGGACCAGACGGTTTTTGAAAAACCGATTCGATTTCCGGACCAAAATATGCTAAACGATGGTTCAAAATGGCTCTCTTATAAAAACGTTCCAATGCATATATTCGGCCCGCTTCAATGACCAGCTGGTCCGGTCTGATTCTCTAAACAGTGGGCATGCCCTATGACATGCAATGAACCATGGTTGAGGAAAATGGAAGTGGAAGAAGGAAAAAGACAAAAGAACTTTGAATTTATAAAATTCTAATTCAGATATTTTCTAAAAAATAAGTTATGAATTGCTTATTAAGTTTCGTTATTCATTTATCTACTCTTGATAACAAACCTGATTTAGAATTTTATAATTTTAAATTTCGTTTTCAATCTTTTTTCCTACGGGAGATAAAGGTAATTACAGTTAAAAATACATTTACATTAAGTGATTGTACATTTTATAATTATGTTAAAATATTTGAAAAAAAATTGGATTGTTGGAAATCATGATTTTTATATCATTAAGATTTTTGAAATATTTATTCATATTGACCTTTTTAAATATAAATATGTTTTTCATGCAAAACATATAAAAATATAGTTAATTTGGAATTCAAAAAATAATATCTCTTGTTCTCAATGCATGAGGTAGTTAAATGATTTATTTTGATTCTTAATATAAGACATTAATCCACTTTGTCTCCTAAATTTATAAGTCATTAAACTATTTATAGCACATATTAAGGGAATTTCCATCAACAGGTAGTTCCAATACAAATGATTAAACATAGTAATTAAAGACAATCAACATACATTTATTACAAATAATTAACTTAACTAATTTTTTAATATTTATAAATTAGATATCTAACTCCAACATTAAAGAACAAAGAAACAAAAGCGAAAAAAAAAGTGTCTGTCTGAGTTAGCATTTGGAAAGCACGTTCATGCAAACCGATAAAAAATTCTTTTCACATACTTACTTTATAAATTATAAATTATGTTGAAAAAGTAGCTTCTACCACTAATCCAAACAGATACAAAAAAGGGTTGATACACAAAGTCCATTACATTCTCCTTGTTTGCATGTTGTGGTTGAACCTAATAAAAGTATGGTAGTTGTTTATTTTGCTTTTAAATATAAGACACCAATCAACTTTATCTCTTAAATTTATACTAATATTTTTCCTCAAATTATTCCTAACACATATTAAGTAAATTTCCATTAACATGTAATTCCAATACAAATGATTAAAAATAATAATTAAAGGGAATAACAAATGTATGTTGATAGCCTTTTTTTTCCAAAAAAAAAAGGCAATTAACATATATTTATTATAAATAATTAATTTAACTAAGTTTTTTAAATATTTATAAATTAACTATTAAACTCGTAAGTTAAAAAATAAGGGGAAAATGGTAAAAGAAAAGAAGGGTTAATACACAAAGTCCATTACGTTCTCCATGTCCCCATGTTGTGGCTGAACCTAATAAAAGTATGGTAGTGGTCTACGTCCATCCCTCCTTGGAAACAAAATGAGGCAATCAATGTTTCACATTTGTCCCTATCTTTCTCTTTCACACTCTTACTTTGTTTTGCAACGTGTGTTTGGTTTAGTTTATTGTGCAGAAATAAGCTCGTTTTTGGATAATAAGCTCAAATAAAAACGTGTTGCGTTTTTGCAGTGTTTAGTTCAGCTTATTTTAATTGCATCGCGGGTAGAATAAGCTACTTATTAAATAAGCTCCTTACTATAGCTTTTCTATTAAGTCACTTATTACGTAAGTCGAGATAAAACTCCTCTCACATACTTACCTTGTATACCGTAAATCACGATTTATAAGCACTTATTATCAAAAAATTTCGCTTATCCAAACATAAATCACATTATAAAAACTGACTTTTCTATTAAGTCATTTTTAATAAGTCAAAATCATAATAAGTCATTTTTAATACCGCTATCCCAATCACACACGAATCTTGACTTTCAATTTCAAAACGCTACGCTATATGACTTCGCTTTCTTGCAAAGATTTTTTTTCCTTCAATTAAGTCGATATATGAAATAATATTTTCTAACTACAGGTAGAAATCATTTCATGCATTACATGTAATCTCAAAAATACATTAAATTCGTTGGGCCTCGGTGTTGTGATGTCCTTCTGGTTTCTCCAAATTGAGCCTTGCCCTGAAGTGGGCCACTTCATTTTGACACATTAGTCCCTCCAATTCTCTTGGTGAAGCCCAGGTCCAAACCCAGAAAATATATAAAAAATATTGGAGCCCAACCTTCTATACTATCACAACAAATGAGAAATCTCCCAGCAGCGGTGTTAAGTGTTAAGAATGATAGGACCATTTTCTCGTAACGTGATGAATCAATATTTAAATTCTCATTAAGAGAAGTACATGCATTTATAATTGTATGAAGATGGGACTGAACTGGCTAGACAAAAGCCTGTCACAGCTAATAAATAGCTAGATCCCTTAAACATGATGTCCTGAGTTCGAACTAGGTCGTATGATAGAAAATGTTTTGTTGGGAGAGGCAAAACCCACTTTGGTGATCTCTACGCCTTGAAGGATTAGTCTCTAACTATCAATTGGGAATACCTCCTGGATTCTACCGGAAAAAAAAAAAATTGAACTATAGGTATTGGTCTAGGGACCAATTCAATCTAGTTAGTAGTAGCAGTATTGTATTCTCTCCATTATCATAGATGAAATTTAGATGGTTTGATTATTAAATAGAAGTTCATATAAATACATAAATAAATGACCTTGAATTGTTAAAATTTGATCTAATCAACAAAAAATTACAATGGCAATAAAACGAGAAAAAGTTACGGTGGAGAAAAACAACCAAATTAGGAGTTGACTTGTCTTATTATAACTAAATAAAAAAAGAAGAACTGGAATAAAGTAAAGGATTTGGCTAGCTTTTGAACTTCATAGACAACTTCTGCTCTAAGTAATGTATATCTTTATGTGGGGATTGGATGGTATAAAGGCTCATTGATTTGATTATTAATAGCGAAGAGAACCTACCCTTGGAAAAACGTACTAAAAAATTGATATTTTGATTATGACATGGACAGGCACATAATAATATGATTCACATATCAGAAATAGAGTTCATTACTTTAATGTAACAAAAAAAGAGTTCAATACTTTAGTAAATCTTAGAACCCCAGGAGATTCATATTGGAGATCGACTGAGTTATTTAACCAACTATTAATCTCTCTCCACAATATAGATCAAATCAGAGTTTATCTTAAAATATTACTGTGGGTAGGAATCCCAAGTGTTCAAATTTATGAAGGTAATTCGAACAAAGCATTAATTAATTAATGAAATGCAACGTGGTCTCATGCACGATAACCTATAGAAGATGTTGTAGCAATTACTACCTCTAGTATTTAATATAAGTTACAGTTGATTACTCCCTCATGTCCTATTTATAAGCAACTTTCTTTCTCATAGGGTCGGTCCCTTTTATAAGCAATTTTCACTTTTTTTTTTATGAAAATGTAAGCTTCTTTTTTCTATTTTACCCTTATTAAACATTCATTATCTCTCATACTTTTTATCTATTCTCTCTCCTATAATCTTTTCATAAATAGGGGTATATATGAAAAAACATGACATTTTTGACATACTTATTATTTTTAACTACTAGTTCGTTTTGCACAATCAAGGAGAAAGTTATTTATAAATAGGACTAGATGGAGTAATTTGGGAAGATTAAAGAATCCAAATAAATGAATTAATTATAGCATATGTTATATGATCTCTCTAAAATATTTAAATATATTATTAAATTATATATTAGATGATGAGTCAAACAGTTTAATTTAGAAAAAAAATAAATATCAATAAGATAAAATAATTTATTTAGTTTTCTTAATCACTTCAAAACAGTTTAACGATAATGATTAATACATAACTTCAAGTTACCACGCTTGTCAATTCATGACTTTGCACGATGCACATTTAGTGTTGTCCACGTAGAAAAAGCAAAAGCGATAGATATAATATATACACCAAAGAAAGAAGATATGATGAACAAGTGAAGAAGAAGAAGAGACTGATAATTGGAGAACAAAAAGAGAGAGAGAACAAAAATTTCACATGGCAATTGAAAAGAGATCACTAAGTTAATTGCTTCCATTTGAAGCATATAATCTTCCTAGTTCCTACTGAAATGAAAGTCCCTCCTTCAAGAAAACTGGATTCTTTCCCTTTTTCTCTTTTTTTAATTAGGGTTTGATTGGCATGCTAGAATTTTGGAATTAAAATTAAAATTCATATGCTTTTGTGTGTTTGGTATACTTGAATTTAGTCCCCAATGTGAAAGCCAATTCCATCAAGGCATGGAATTTATGCCCATAAGACTATTATGCCCCCATTAACATCTTTTAAAGACCATTATACCCCTCTGATTTTAGAACCAACGTGGCTCTTCATGTTTTATTAATTATTATGTGGGGTCATGTAATTAACTAAAAGTTAGAGGCAAAGGCCCTCCGTTTAGTCTATTGGTCTCCATCCTATCACACAATAAAAAATATTCCTTAAAAGATTGTAAATGATAAATGTTTAAAACCAAACTTTTTTGATGGATTGAGATTTTAAAAAACAATTCAATAAATTAATACCAATCATAAAATACTAAAACTCTAAAAAGGCGGCCTAATATATAAAGTTTTCATCAGGTGAGGTATTAGGAAGGATAGATGTATGCAGTTTTACCTTAGAAGGGGAGATATTATTTTTAGAATTTGAATCCGTAACCTTCAGGTCACAAACAATCTTATCGCTATGTTAGGACTCATCCTCATACAATACTAAAACTCTAATCTAAAAACAAAACTTTAATTTTAACCAATCCGGTATAAATCTATGAAATTTGTAATCCTTTTCTTACATTTTAAAAAAAAAAAGTAATTTAGCTTCTTTTTTCAATTCATTTTTTTTACTATGGTATTTTTGAAGTCAACCAATTTATTTATTTATTCATTAAAAAAGCACACAGTTCATTCAATACAAGAAGAGCAAAAATAGTTAAACAAGCTCTTCAAGTTACGCCAAAAAAAGATGTACATATGCTCTTCACATGGTTGATGTTTGAAGCATCAATAGTGATCAATCTCACTCTCACTTAGCCTATAAATAGATCACAACTCATTCACTTGTCTTAATCTTTATCAGCAGAAGCTAACTCTTTCTTCTCTCTTAACAGATCTTCAATGGCTTCGTTTCTGCAATTATTCCTTCATTTCCTCTTTCTACCTTTTCTTCTCATCTCTTCTTCTTCAATAGCCTTCTCACATCAGATTCCCAAGGTATGTGAACCCCCCCTCTCTCTTCATTTCATTATTCCTTGCATCTATTTGGATCCTCTATAGTGAGAGAGAGAGATGAGCCTCATATAAATTCTTGTGTGAGACGAATCAATAATGCTTTTTCTCAATGTATCTAAGTCATATAATATTCCTTTCAATTCTTCTGAGGGGTGGTTAAGTCATTAATTTTGTATGGGAATGAAATAAATTTTCGATTTTACCCATGAAAATTTTTTGTATTTGTATAACATTCTCTCTCACAATTAATAATTTTATATACTGGTACTATTGAAAAAACTTGATTTACATCTCCATCAAATAATTTATAATAAGGGTTGTTCATCTTGTATAGAAAGGTGCCTAATAATAAGGATCATGAGTAGTCTTATTCTCTTCATATGCATGCATAACAAGAACTTACTCCTATCCATAAGAAATCCTTGGTCCATTACATATAGATCACATAGAGAGTTATTAATTACTGTTCCTTAAATTTATCCCTATTTATTGAGGGTAAACATTGAAAATTAAATTGAGAAGGATAGAGAGGTAAGACAGAATTGAACAGTGGCAAAGCTGATTTTTTTTTTAATTTAAAATATATTTAATTAGTTAACTACTCTTAATTCCAATAAGGTAGTTGAAAGCGACTTGTATTTTAGATCAAAGAGATTATTCTACTTTACTTTGTGTGCAAATTATGAGAACAAAATGAAAAATCAGCAAAGAAGTTTGATCCCTCTTTATTTTTCATTATTTATGCTTTTTTAATTAAGATTAGTGAACCTTTTTGTTGCTGTGATATGTGCATGCAGCCTTATGTCGTTTACATGGGAAGTTCAGCATCAAAGAGCATTGGGTTAGATGCCAAATTTGCAGAATCTGCTCATTTGCAACTATTGTCTTCCATTATTCCAAGGTTTTTCGTTCACCTTATTACAACATACAATAAATTCTTTGTAGACTCAAATTCTCTAATTAAATCACAATTTCATTCATTTCTATTGGCTTTCACATTTCATTAATGTTTACGGTATTTTGTTTTTATTAAAATACTCACAATATTAGGAAGCATGTTTTCTCGAAGTCCCTTCCTCTTTTTTTTCCCCCCTCTCATAATCTCATCTTTACCCCAGATAAAAAATTAAAAAAAAAAACAATGAATGATTTGCATTCAATATTTTATAAAACCGTTATTATGATGTTTTATAATCTCATCTCAACACATGTTTGAGTGAGACATACATGTTCCAATAATGTCCTACATGAAACTGACAAGGCCATTAATTATAAAGTTGTCACTAATAACATGTAGTAATAAAGCATTATATTACGTGTATGAAAAAAAAAGCATTATATTGCACTCAACAATTAACCTTTTGTATGTTTAACCTTCTATTAAAGTATAAAAATCTAACTTAAAGCATTTAGATTTTACGTTGTTACACTTGCTTTTATATAAAATAAAAAATCTTTTCATTATTAACTTCTAACAATAATAATATTAATGTTAAAATAAAATTAAAAAAAAAAAGTAAATTTGAACCATTTGAAAAATACCCATCCTCCAAAAAATCCAAGCGAATTGATTTGCTCTATGAAATTCCTCAACACCTTAATTAACAGATCCCAAAACTTAATTAAATAATTATATTTAGTCCTGAAATTAGTTAAACTAATGCATTGTGCTTTTTTTTTTTAATTTAACTTTTCACAGAAGAGAGAGTGAGAGGATAGCTCTGATCCACCATTACAATCATGCTTTTAGTGGATTCTCAGCCATGCTTACTGAGACTGAAGCTTCTGCTTTGTCTGGTACTCATCTTCCCTTAATTTGCTTCTTCCTCTCTTGTCTTCTTCTGATTTCGTAAATATCTTTTTCATCATTTGAGTCGTTCTTAATCATTTTTTTCCCTTCTTCTTTGAGGTCCTTAATTAATTTTCAACACTAATACAAAGCTCAGTTCTAATGCTATCATTTTTGCTTAAACCAGAATCCTTCTTCCATTCATGAATATGAATTATGCTGTCTCTTGATCACTCCATACATAGTGATTATTTTGTTCACCAACCCTAAGCCTTATACTTAAAAAATAACTAGACTAAGCCGATGGCCTTGTAATCTAGTAATATGAAAACTTTCTTATCAGCAGGACGTTGTAGGTTTAATTTCACTTGTAACCTCATGCTATTATTGCCTATCCTCTACATTAAAAAAAAAAAATAACTAGACTAAATTAAATTTAAATACATTTTGATATATGTTTGTATACGATTTGTTATTTATTTATTTATTTGTTACTATTTTGTATTTTAATGAGCTATCTGTGGCTGAGTAACTTTCAAAACAGAGCACCATGGGGTAGTGTCAGTGTTTCCAGATCCAGTTCTTGAGTTACATACAACAAGATCCTGGGACTTCCTGGAATCAGATTTGGGTATGACGCCACGTGGCATTGTCCCACACCAACACTCTTCAAGCGATGTCATTATTGGTGTTATAGACACTGGTAAGTGTCACTTTTTGTCCAACCCAATTACCAAAGTAAAATTGTGTTCATTTTCTTGTAAGTTTGGCCTTTTTTAAAACATTATATAACAAAAAGATGGTGTTATCCCAGAAATTAATGCAATACAAAGAATAACAGAAAAACAGTGAAACTTCCACAATAATTATATTCAATTTTCTAGGGCTAAAAATTAAAACTCTTGAAAAGAACAATTCAACATGGCTGTCACATGTCAATGCAATTCTCATAAATGGCCTAAGGAGTTTTGAAGGGGACACCTCATGTGATGGTGAAGGTCCTTGTGTCACACTCACTTAATAAAATTAATATAAAAAAATCTATACTCACAGTAGGTTATACTATACATACTCCCTGTAATGCATAGTAGGAATAAGATATTAGATTTTAGATTAGAGAGGTAGGTATATCTTAGATTTGTCTTTCTATTAAAATGGCTTCAACAAAGTTTATAAGATTTATTTTAAGATTATATACCTTCAATGCACTATTCAAGTAATCGATGTGGGACTTTTCTAATCTATTATAATAGAAGAGGCAAAGTGGCAGTTAAAGCATCAACATCTAGCAAGTAGCAACAATGACAGTACTAGAAGAATAGATTTCAAGCCACATGGTGCTATCAAATAGCCTTTGCTAGTAAACAATTAATGGCTATCCATTGTGGCCCTCATCCAGCTGTTTTGATTGCTACCCTCCTCTGTGTTTGTCAATCATTCTTTGTTACACATGTTAATCAATCAATCTTCAAAGCAGAGGGCATGATGCTTCTTTCCAGGGAACACATTCTTCTTCATTGATGTTGAGATGATATGGACCGTTCATGGATATGAAATAAATTGAAATCAGAAGATCAAAAACAAAAGTAAGGAAACCAAGTTATGGAAGAGTTAGTATTAGCATTCTGGAGAGAAAAAATTAAATACAA
Source organism: Inga leiocalycina (assembly GCA_963242795.1). Taxonomy (NCBI): domain Eukaryota; kingdom Viridiplantae; phylum Streptophyta; class Magnoliopsida; order Fabales; family Fabaceae; genus Inga; species Inga leiocalycina. Next base: position 15,941,314 of record OY725320.1, read on the forward strand.
ATGATGAGTAATGATTGGAACTTTGGATTAGTGCTGCCATAAACCTTCCTTTCCTTCCAAAAACTTGTATTCAGAAAGAAGGAGAATCAACTTTCTCATGCCTGATAATGTAGTTTCTGTTCGGCTCCTCTCTCAAAACCGTGGTTTGGTTGCCAAACACCCAAAATTTTGGCAAACCATGGTTTTGGGAAAATCCATTTTTTTTTGCTTTTTCCCTTATGTGGGCCCCACCCCCTCTCTCATTGGTCCTTTCTCATTATGTGGGCCCCACATTCTGACCACAATACTCAAACACTTTCATTTTATCAAAATCGCTTTTTTCTCATAATCTATTCTGCTCAGAATCTATTTTCCAGAAGTTATTCTCCACTTTTCTTCAAAAGCTATTCTCCAAAAGCTAATCCGAACACACCCGTAGATGAAAAGAGAACCAACTGCAAAAGAATTTTCCTAGTTGGAAATGACAAAATACCTCTTGGGTTTTCTACATGATCCAGTTCAATCTATAAGAGCCCAAGTTTGGGACTGATGGAGACTTGCATGAAATACTAAGACTGACATTACTAGCTTTTGGGGTTTGAGAGGGCTGCACAAAGAGGGTCGCAGACAAAATAGTGAGGATGGAACTACCAAGCCTAGATATAGCAATAAAGTGGTAATCAGCATCCTTAACACATGTTATGGTCTTTATTGTTCTCATACTAAAGTTACATCAAGGTCTAACCATAAAATCACCCAAGAGATGAGGTTTCTCAGCACCACCTTTTTGGTAAAAAAATTATCAGGAGACTGATAGATTGTCCCAACTCAAAGACAACATATATCACAACTTGTGGATGCCTATAATATCAGGCAACTTGATCTGGCTAATTGAACAAGGTTTGCTTCTTTGATACTTTTTCCATAAGTTACATGCCCCCCCCCCCCATATAGAATCTGTTACTGGTGATGGATGATTCATGGACACCACATTAGTTCCAGCATATTGTCTAACATTACCTTGCTTTTCCCAATCTCATTGTCTACCAATAATGAAGGTTACCTAAGTATGAGTCTAAATCAAAGGTATGTAGGAAAATATTTAACACATTGCATACAGGTAAATCATGTAATTAGAACCCAGCCTTCATATTTAATCCCTTTGAAACTCTGAAAACTATAACTTTCACCTATTTTAGTATTGATCTTGGCCTTAATTTAGAAAACAATTGCCTGTGATATATCATAAACAAGTTGCTTAAAGATTATTCATTCAAGTTTATATCTATTCTTTTTCCAAAGGGATATGGCCAGAATCTCCAAGTTTTAATGATGCGGGTATTGGGGAAATCCCTTCTAGATGGAAAGGCGTTTGCATGCAGGGTTACGATTTCAAGTTATCCAATTGCAACAGGTGATTGACCATTCTTTCTCCTATAAAATTTTCAACAAAGGTACTAGTGTCTAGTTTAAACACACTTCCCAACTAGACACACTTCCAAAAAAAACAATCTGGTATGGAAAAAAAGCTTAACTATCTCAGTAAAATTGCAGAAAATTGATAGGTGCAAGATACTATAATCTCCAAATCACATTAGCCGGCAACAAGACTCATGGTGGAGTAGCCAAAGGCTCACCAAGAGACTCAGTTGGCCATGGGACCCACACTGCATCAACAGCAGCAGGAAGCTGGGTCAACAATGCTAGTTATTATGGTTTAGCACAAGGAACAGCAAGAGGTGGCTCTCCTTCTTCTTCAACTAGGATTGCTGCTTATAAGGCCTGTTCAGAAGAAGGATGTTCAGGTGCCACTATATTGAAGGCTATAGATGATGCTGTTAAAGATGGAGTAGATATAATATCAATCTCTATTGGGCTCAGCTCACTGTTTCAATCAGATTTTCTGAATGACCCCATAGCCATTGGAGCTTTTCATGCAGAAGAAACAGGTGTCATGGTGGTCTGCTCAGCTGGGAATGATGGCCCTGATCCTCTCACTGTTGTGAACTCAGCTCCATGGGTTTTCACTGTTGCAGCTTCTAATATTGATAGGAGCTTCCAATCAAGTATTGTCCTTGGAAATGGAAAAACTTTCCAAGTAGGTTTCTTGATTTCTGATGAAAAAGTGTGGTAAATTTCTTAGCTTTTTTTCATGCATAGGAAGTCTAATCTTTTTTTCCACCTGTGATTGTGCTACCAGGGCTCAGGTATTAACTTTTCAAACCTCACTCGTTCAAACTTGTATCCTCTTGTTTTTGGAGAGAATGTGGCTGCTAGATTTACACCTCCATCAGAAGCAAGGTATGTAATATGTAATTTCAAAATCATAAGAATTTGGAAAAGTTTTAGTTTTGATAACAAAGGCTAAATAATTTTGCCTTAGCGTTTTTATTTGAAAAACCCTCATGGTCAAGATTTTACATTGTAAAAACCTGAAGATAATTCATATCTAACTGAAAATCTATTTCTGAAGTACCATTTTCCCCTTTTGTGCATGCATGTTGCCAACATACCGGTAGGCAGGGGCACTAATACAGTAACACAGAAGTAGTTGTTCTAAACATTACTAAATCTTAGTTTTTTATAAGTTGCAAATGCTTGACAGCTATAATGCAGCAATTCCAACACAAGGAAATATATTGCTTTTGTCATTGAAATGCAGGAATTGTTATCCTGGATCATTGGATTACAGTAAAGTTGCTGGCAAGATTGTGATTTGTGTTGCTGATGATCCAACTGTTTCAAGAAGAATCAAGAAGCTGGTTGTACAAGATGCAAGGGCCAGGGGGATGATACTAATTGATCAGGACAAGAATGATGTTCCATATGATGCAGGCACTTTTCCCTACACAAATGTTGGTGATTTTGAAGGGAATCAGATTCTACAGTACATTAACTCTACCAAGTAAGACTTCCCGACTTTAAAATACTGACTAGTTCCACTGCTTATGCTTCATGTGGCTCCATCTTTCCAGCATTGTGCATCGGTATGTATATACTCCCTCTCGTCCATATTATAAGTCACCTCTAACTACCTCACCAGAATCAAGGAGAGATGGTTGACTCATTAATTTTGTCAAAACATGAAATATTTTTCCAACTTTGCCCATGTTTAAGAGTACACTACACTAGACTTCAATTCTTCTCCTAGCAAATTATAATAGGGGTAATATTTGGCAAAAGTTCATTAATAACCCACAATGTGACTTATAATATGGACTAAGAATTTCTTCTAGAACGTTCTCTATATTTGGGACGAAAGGGAGTGTGTATATATATAAATTTCCAAGAATTGGAGAAAAAATTTAAAGTTTAAGCAAAAATCCTCAGCCTTTGCTGCTTCCATTCGTGGCAGGAACCCAACTGCAACAGTTCTTGCAACAGCAGAAGTTGCTAGATATAAACCCTCACCAATTGTAGCATCTTTCTCATCTAGAGGTCCTTCAATTCTTGTAGAAAACATACTCAAGGTATTTTTCTTTCCCCAATGCCCTACATGAAATTTATACAAGGTAACACAATCTTACACACTTTTTTTTTGTGGCAAATGTGTTCCTCAGCCAGACATTATGGCTCCAGGAATTGGCATTCTAGCTGCAATGATACCCATGAGCACTGAACCAGGAAGTGTTCCAGCTGGGAAAAAACCATCCCTATTTGGCATAAAATCTGGCACATCTATGGCTTGCCCACATGTGACAGGTGCTGCAGCATTCGTCAAATTAGTACACAAAAGATGGAGTCCTTCAATGATCAAGTCAGCCCTTATGACAACAGGTTCAATAAATAATGTCCTTCTTATTCTTTAATCTTGAAACATGTATCTCTCTCTCTCTCAAAGAAAAGAAAACGATGTTGAAGATTAGGCAGCATCAGATTAAAAAAGTGTGAAAGAAAGAAATACAAGTGGTCCTGCTCTATGGAAATTGGGAATTAGACCTGATTATAAACCAAGTAGCCGGCTCAGCCCAATAAAAGGAATCATTAATCTCTGTCCTTGTATTTTTCATTCGGTTGTAATTCTGTCCCTAAACTTTGACTCGAAGCAATTCTATCCCCCCCCCCCCAAAAAAGTTTCTTTTTACAGGGACTAAGTCAAAGTTTAAGAAATTACAATCGAGTCAAAACTATAGAGACAAAAGGATCAATTTTTTTCCATTTTTTTTCATAATGTTCAATTCTTTGAGTCTGAAATTGAGAAGGGATACTTATGCACTTCTTTCACACTTTCTTATTTTCAGCAACAACCTACAACAACATGAAGAAGTCTGTGACCAACAGCTCAAACAACTTTGCCAATCCACATGAAATTGGAGCTGGGGAAATCAACCCACTCAAAGCTCTGTATCCTGGTTTAGTCTTTGAAACAGATGTGGAAGACTACCTCCAATTCCTCTGTTATTATGGCTGTTCACAGAAAAATATAAGGTCAATGTCCAATACTAATTTCACCTGCCCCAAGAACTCCAATAAAGACCTTATATCCAACATAAACTACCCATCAATCTCCATAAAAAAGCTTAGCAGGAACCTGAAAGTCAGAGTAATCAGGAGAACAGTCACCAACGTGGGACCCCTTAATGCCACATATACAGCAAAGGTTCATGCACCAAAGGGATTAATTGTCAAGGTGCTTCCAAGTAAACTTGTTTTCTCTGAGAGTGTAAAGAAGCTGTCATATGAAGTCTCATTCTATGGGAAGGAGGCTCATGGAGGCTACAATTTTGGATCTCTAACATGGCTTGATGGTAGGCATTACGTTCACACAGTTTTTGCTGTCAATGTTCTGTAACTTGGCAGTGTTGATGGACATTGGATAGAGATACACAGTACACACAAACACACATACAGGATATTGATAAAATTCATTGACATACATAAAATGTATTGATTCTTTTGTTATTTTTTTTTTATAAGAAGCTCAGAACCATACTACTTAGTTTCTCAGGAGAAATTTTCAACAAGAAACCGTTGTGATGTAATGGGCTCTCCGGTAGTTTTTGAAGTGAGTTGAGTGTGTCCTATGTGATGGGATAAAATTGTGTCCATGGTGCTCTATGTATGGTCTATTTTAGTGATCTGTTTTGAGTTTGTAATTGTCTTCTATTTAAGAATTTCTCATCTATGAATCTCAGTACTCCTCATTTCTGAATACTCTTTAAAAAAAATCCTAAGATGATGTCAAGAAGAATAATGATAAAATAGTATTAGGTTAAAAATAGTAATTTAGTCCTTTAAGTTTATCAATTCAATCCATCCAGGATCAAAATATGAGATAATTTCGAAACTTGGGAAATTATTTTGATTTAGGATTAGGGTTTGAGGTGGTATTATGTGGGCCTTGGCTCTTTTTATATTTTGTTTTTTTATCCAAACTTTCTATTAAAATTTTGTATTTATTCAATAAAAACATTATTTTCCATAAAAAAGTTGATCGATTCAATTCATCCCCAGTAAAGTATCAAAATTTGAGATAATTTTGAAACTTGGATAATAATTATTTTGAAATTCCTCGTACTTGACGTCCCAACCATTAGACTAAATTGAGTGGTTTAAATTTAATACCCTGCGGTTCTTAACATTAAACATATTTACCTAATTTGATATATTAAGGAAGTTAGTTAATATGAAATGTTTTTTCTAAAACACCATAATTATTTCCCTTAATTTCCTCACTCCCTCTTCTCCTTTATTTCTATCTAGGGAACATCAATAGGGTTAAATTAAGAAAATATTAATAAATGTGTAAACTATATCTTATATTTAAGATTAAGATCAAACTCCTCAAATATGTCTTATATTTAGGACTAAAGGAGTATTTTGTAAAATTGTTATTGAAATATTAAATTATAAAAAGGGAAATCTATGAAAAAGAACTTAAAAAATATTAAAAGATAAAAATGTGTTTCGAATATCCACAATACATAGAGTTATAAAAGTTTGATTTGTCCTTTTTAAAATTAAATGGAAATAACTGCTTGTTATGATGGGAAGATATTGATTTTTACTTCTGATAAATATTATTTCACATGTTGAGATGAAATTTTAATAAGTAATAATAAATTTTTCACAAATTTCAATCCATGCTACCAGGTGGATTGATTCCCATGGCCTTCAACGGGCAAGATACGAGATCCAACCAAAAAAAAAAAAATCCCAACTCAACGGCTCTGGGCTAAGTAAAGGGACGACAATTGTTTCAATATAACTGAAGATAGCAAGGGTACGTAAGGTGCTTTTGTATGCATATGATTGACTAGAGAGCAACAGACTGAATGGAGAGGAACAAGAAAAAGGGACCTTCAAACGAAGACCCCAATTTTGTTTGTGTTTTGAAAAATATTTAGTTAAGAAGATAAGGAAACAAGCTTGTATTTGAACAGAAAGGACTTAGAGTGAACACAAGAATTGAGGACTTGTTTTAGCAAGTCAAGAGTTTAATTTTGATGAATATCTGCAACTTGAAGGAAAGAGCAGAAGAAAGCCGAAGAACAGAGTTATGAAGATGAATAGTCGGAGGCAGTGAAAATGGAAACACAGCAGCAAATAATCAGACACGGGGCTTCGACCCACTTTCCTTCACATAGGGCTTCGTCCCCTCCATGAAGCATCTTAATCTTCCCATTTTAGCAACTAGCATGAACGCGCGGAGAGCAAATTTTTAGGAAATAAATTGCATTATAGCTGGTCATACAAACACAACAGCCTTACAGGAAAACAAAAACACACACGCACACAGAGAAAGCAAAAACATGCAAATGCGTTGAATCATCAGCCGAAGCAAACTAATTTGTAGGTACATGGCATACACAAGCATGTAAAAGAAAATTCAACAGGAAAGGCTAAAGGACATTAGCGGAGATCATTAACATTGACATAACGTAATGAAAAATACTCCAGTTCAAACATGACATAAGAAGAAAATTAATTACTAATTGAAACATCAAACTACGCATATATCTTAATTGCATGGCATGAACTACTCTCAGTGCTTCCACATCAATATAACCAAACTGAATCAGCGGTGCAGATTCCTGAACACTTCCTTGTAAACGACATTTGTGGTGGTCCTACTATTACCATCAACATTAGTAGGGACATATAATTTCAAACCATCCATGCTTTTAACCCGTGATAATGCAACATATAATTGCCCATGAGTAAATACAGGCTTAGAAAGGTATACCCCAACATGATGTAGAGACTGCCCTTGGCTTTTGTTGACAGTCATTGCAAAGCTGAGATTTATTGGAAATTGCCTCCTTCGCATATGAAACGGCCATTTACTTTCAGAAGGGTTCGTGTCCATCCTATAAATTAAAACTTTCTGATTTGGCTTAGAACCATTCAATGTAATGTCTTCAATGACATTTTTGCCTAGCTTTAATATGCGCAGCCGAGTACCATTGCACAAGCCTGATCCTTGGTCTATATTCCTCAATAGCATAATAGGAGCTCCAACTTTCAATGTAAGCTTGTGGGGTGGCAAACTAGAGCTGGTAATAGTATTCAAGAATTCAATTGTGTACAAATTGTCAAAGCTATCACTGTCATCTGTAGATTGACAAACAAAGTATGAACTGAAAAATTCCTGAGAGTCACCAGGCAATAGAGCACATATATATTCATTGATTTTATTGACAACCTCTATGGTGGGTGCCAATATTGCTCTATCAATGAAATATTCATTGTTGGAAATATTGTTGACCAAATTTGTGTAGGTAGCTTGTATGATGGTCTCTATTGGATTTTCAGATTCTGGCAGCAAGAATTGCTCTGGAATCTCAATATGATACATAAGATCATGTGAATCACCGATATTCCCATCACCGACATCTAGAAGCCATCGACTAAACCATTACAGCTTATTGATGTCAGTATTTAAAGATCTAGTAGTCAACCTCATGTTCTTTGTAAGGTGGAAGATGGTGCAATGATCCCATAAGGATGAAGATGAAATACATGCATTAATAATTGAAGCCCTAGTATCTTTTGGTATCATTGGAAGAATTTGACGGAAGTCACCATCCATAAGAATGCATTTCCCACCAAAAGGCAAAATAGAATGCATAATATCCTTGAGAGTACGATCAAATGCTTCTATGCAGTACCGTTGAACCATAGGAGCGTCATCCCATATAATTAACTTTGTAGATACAATTAAGTTTGCAAGCGCTGAGTTCTGTCTAATTGAGCACATTGAAAACTTAGTAATCTGTATTGGAATTGCAAATCTTGAATGAGCTGTTCTACTTGAAGGAAGTAAGGTTGCTGCAATTCCACTTGATGCAACAGTTAATACAATGTCTCCTTTACCACGTAACGTACAAGTTAATGCATTCCACAAGAAAGTTTTCCTTGTACTACCATAACCATAAACAAAGAAGAACCCTCCTGATGATGAGTGTAATGACATCATAACTTGATCAAATATCATTTTCTGCTCATCAGTAAGAGAATTTTGCAATGTTGTCTCTTCATATTGAAGGGCAGTCCGATCATAGCTCAATTCTTGTACTATGAGATTATTTGTAACATCAACAATTGATGTTTCTTCCAGAGTTGGGAGGCTTGGATAGTCATTAAGGCTCTTCCCATTATTCCTAAGCATAATATCAATCTCTTTCAAGGCAATTTGTTCTTTGTCATAAGCGGAGACTAAAAAGTCTGCAAAAGACATGTATAATAAATCAGCATAACTCAACGAAACGTAACTTAAATAAACATTTGGGTCAATAAATAACTTACGTGAATAATTGGGATGATCATACGGTAAATACAATAAATCCTCAGATAGGACCTTCGAGCACTTCTTCTAGATAGAGTCAGGATGTTGTAAGGAGCTGTAAAGAAGCATTGTTACAAAAAGCTTCCTCAATGAAGTGTCAGTTGCCCAAGTAGATGCTTCTTTAATAGCGTTTATATATTTTTTATCATCATCCAATAGACCTAAAGCATCACATGCCTCTTTAAAAGTGTCATATGTGACTCCCTCAATAGTCTTGATGTCATTAAATGATGTTGGTCCTCTTACTTTTGTTAGTAAAATCTGCAAGTAGTACAATTCTCTAGAGTTTGGAGTTGCATTTGCAATCATACTTATAGTAAATCCTTTTTGTCTATGTTTCCATTTTCGCTCATTCCGTTGATAGACATAGTGTTGTGGGAACTCAACATAGGTAAGTCCAGCTGTAAATGTATCTTCATCATTGATTTTCATCCAATACAAGAATTGTGATTCACATACTCTCAGGTTGTCCAATAACTCTGGAACATCATCAGTATTTTTGTAAATTACATACTGTTGATTTGGAAGGTGGGAGCTTAACCTTTCAACTGCCGGAAATCTATGGTGAATGTCAAATCCAAATATTCGCCATGCAGCTTCACATGCAGGTATGTACCTAAAGTTATAATACTGCTAAATTTTATCAACAATTGCCTCACCATTTCCATTCCTACTTTTGTCAAATATCTCAGCAACAACTCTATCATTTCCTTTACTTATGTATTTAAATAAATACTTGATCGCAGTTGACTGATTGCATTTTTCAAGTTTGATATGAGCTTAAAACATGGACAGTAGGAAAGGATTGTAAGACACAACAAAAAGATTATCTAAGGGTATACCTTTAACTTCAATGAATCTACCATAATCTTTTCTTCAGTATTATGTAGGATAACCTTCTTCATCAACAATTGTATTTTGATTGAATTTATTGGGAAAAATGCTTACTGCACTTGTTGTCCTTCATGTATGGTGACTTAGGATTGCTTCTTCTACAATGACCGTGAATCATGAATTTTTTGACCAATTCAAACAGTAGAGGTGCTGTCTCCTTGTCTGATATTTCTGCAGTAATAACTTTATCTATGGCTTTAGATGTTAAAAGCTTTTCGCTTCTTTCAAGAAATAGGAGTATGTGAGCATGCGGCGAGCCACGTTTTTGAAACTTAATGGTGTACACTTCTGTAAAAAAACATGTGGAAATACTCAGACATGCGAAATATAGGGTGAGATAATAAGTTGATCATTACACTAAAAAATACTAAATTTGCGAGTTGGAAATATATATTTTATATATAGACACGAAACTGGATATCTTACCTGCCCGTATAGTTCCAAAAAGTTTCTTCTTTAATAACTTTCATGAGTAATTGCAACTTTAGCTTGAAGAACCTTGAAAGAATGTCAGGCTTGTCTGAAGCATTTACTGAATGGTCTTTATAGTATCTTGTTATTTCAGGCCATGCTGGATTACATGTGAAAGTTAAGAAGATATATGGATAGCCAGCCCATCGACAAATGACCATAGCATCTTGGTAATTTTAAAGCATATATCTAGTTCCGCCTATAAATGTAGATGATAGGATGGTCTTTTTTCTAGTTGATGTAGCATTGGTTTCACCTATGATAACAGCCTCAGAAAGCCCTTAGTACAAATCAGCCCTCAGTTCTTTCTGATGTGTTCTAATCCAAATTAATCTTTAAGCTTTAATCATTGTGTATCTATCAACTATGAACTGTTGAAGCAATCTAGAGGCATGTAGCAATGTAGATATCTCTTTCTCTCTATATATTAGCCTGTATGCAAAAAATTCCCTCATGCTTAACCTCTTCCTTTTCTTAGTAGTACTGATAGTCTCTTCTCTATGTTGAATGTCATCCCTATAACCGTCTTCACCATAAGGGAATAAAATGGGATACTGAAATGGTAAATAGGAAGGAAGTAATTCATAGATCCGTTGTGGGAAGCCTGAATGTTCTCTAACTATTATGTCTCTTACATTGAATTCCCTCATGCTTAACCTCTTCCTTTTCGTAGTAGTGCTGATAGTCTCTTCTCTATGTTGAATGTCATCCCTATAACCGTCTTCACCATAAGGGAATAAAATGGGATATTGAAGTGGTAAATAGGAAGGAAGTAATTCATAGATCCGTTGTGGGAAGCCTGAATGTTCTCTAACTATTATGTCTCTTACATTGAATTCCATATCTATGTCACCAAGAATTAATGTAGCTACTTCTGAAGTAGTTGGAGTGTTATAAGTCCTTCCATCATGTTGTTTGATGCTGACCAAGCGCAGTTTCAACTCATTAGATTGGTTGTTCTTTAACAGGTCTGAAGCAAAACAATACTGTTTCATATAAGGATTGACTTCATCCAACATTTCTTTGATATTTGTGATAATGTTTGTATTAAATGTTGACTCTTTTTGATGATTGCTGTAAAAAAAGATATTATCACATGTTAGTTCATGCCTTGATGCAAACATTCAAATATAAGACAAATTTGTATCACAAAATACTTGACTGCATCAATTTGGTTCCTCACTTCATTCTCTGTATAAAAAATGTACAGTTGAGAGTAAACTGTACATGAACCTTCAGTTGGCAATAAACTTCCTATGCTATGGTGGTCCTAACCTGATAGAACAAAACAGTATGGACCACCACTAGTGTTCTTTGAATGATCAATCTTGCCTCCCATGGATGTAAATGAGAACATGTTGTTATACTGTCTTATATTTGCATAGAAGTTTTTTGCCTCCAAGGTGCTCTTTTCAAGGAAGAGTTTCTATAGTAAAGGTGGAGGTGGCTTCATGTATAGTAAGACAACATTCCAATGGAGGTAGCACATATTGAATGAATTGGGAACTCTTTTCTTGTTATCCTTTTTAGCTCTTTCATTATACAAAAAAGAAGCATGGCAGTATTTGCATGTATATGTCCGATTACCTTCATCTATATATGCTGGCCAACATCAAATTGAATTCTTATTTAAAACATGTCTAAAGCATTAGACAAATATTTTTTTAATACACTGATATGTATTTTAACATCAATACACACCTATATTCCTCAAAGAAAAAAAGAGTATAAGAAGGAAAATAACATTAATTTACTACTGATATTATTAAGAATTCAATTATTTGAGATTTTCAGATTTTTAAGACATTTTTCGTCAATGCTCTGAATTTGATAACTAAGAAAAAAAAACAAAAAAAAAAACAAAATGGCAATAATTTTTTTTTGATAGAAAAAAGTTTAGGTAGGTTCGGCACCAGTCTCCTACCAAGGTAAGGGCACGGTCTCAGGGCTCTTCGAGCACTTACAAGGGACTTATAAGATCGCCTACCAACGAGGTCTCCCCATCGGTCAGAGGGTTCGAACACACTCCCTTGTGATCGGGGTGGCAAGACCTTAACCAACTGTGCCAAACTTTGTTGGTAAAATAGCAGTAATTTATTTAGGTCATAAGATAAATGATATTAAAAGTAACAAATCTAATACACCAAGAAGGAAATAACAAATATGATAACATTAAAGTTACAAGTACAATTTTGATGATGTTTGTTTTTCTTTTACAAAAATGTTTGACTTTGTTTCATTATAGGATGACCACATAAAATAAACGTGATGTTAGCATATCTAAAAGAGTACGACAGTACTTATGCTCATTAAATGTGAACTTAATGCCATCATGAACTTGATAAAATCATAGACTTTATACGGAGAGGGGTTAAAATGTGCTTGTCTTACTATATTTATAAGACAGAGAAAAAGTAATGGTGTTGAACATACTTAATATAAAAATTCATAGATATTTTTACATCTTAACCCCATATCTTTTTATATGCGTATGTAATTTTATCTTTCATTTATAATTGAGTAAACCTTGATGAATTGGAATATAGCACATGTTAAAAACACGTAATGATGAGTTATTAAATTTTAAGACAAAATCAATGAGATGTAACTTATACACAAGCCTAAAGGATTGAAGGAGTACTTTTCCTTACATGAAAGAAAATCATGTTAGATTAGAGTAGTAATTTAGGATGCCTTGTAGAAGAATTCTTTTGGTTCACAAAACACATACCTTCCAGCTCAACTCTATCAAATGCAACTAAGTCCCTCAAATCATTGGTTGGATTATTGTGGTATGCTAGTAATTGATCCACGTCATCTGTTTAGATTAAACATGTCAGTTCATAATGTACAAACTAAGGTGTCTGGTATCGATTAAATCAACCATGAAATTCACCCTTACATGGCTCTTTATCATCACTTGAGGATAAATCCCTATAGGTTTCTTCATCATTGTAATCCAAATAAATCTGTATATGTCTATAATGTTTACTATCAACTGCAAGAAAAAGAAAATTAGCATACGTTTGTAATGAAAATTAGCATAAGATAATTTTCATTACAAACATTTTTGTAAGCTGCATAGTTAGTTAACAAATCATTGTTGTAATTGAAATTCAAACTAAATCTGTTGCATGTCTTTCTAGCATGTACCTATGTAGTTTGGTGGGTTGGGATGGCTTATTAAACCCGGATCAATATCTTCAATATTGCAACTTGGAAGGAAATCCTGTCTATAATTGTCATTCATATCATTGGTCTCTATTCCACAAAATAATATGATAGTAATGTCAAAAGGATCAGAATTACCAAGTGTATAGCTGTGTGAATCAATATCTGGAACATCAATAAAAAGCTCTAAACCTAGACAGTTGCTAAAACTTCTGGATTCTTGTATAGTGGAACATTTTTTAGGACCATTGTTACATTGTTTCTGTGCTTGTCTCTTTTCCCTCTCATTGTTAGTCAGTTGTCTTTTCAATGTACCACTTTTACGCTTGGAATCATGTTCAGCTGGTCCTGGAAACAGATTAAGGGAATATTCTGAACTCCTATTATATGTGCATGAATTTTTTGTACATGAGGTAACATTAATTCTATTTGAAGGAATAACTTAAGTGACAGTGAGAGGAGTAAAGAGTGAAAGATCCAATTGCTAAGCAGGGCCTATAGATGGAATACTTGTTTGTTCTTCTAATAAGTTAGATGACTGATTAGCAATATTGGTGTAGTGATATATTTCCCTTTTTTGATTAATTGAAAGCAGTTGCAGTTGCTGCCTCATGTTTGCTAGCAGATGTACATTGAATATTCCAGGATTTCAATAGGTTTTGTGTATTGCAAGGAAAGGTAGCATAAAGAAAAGAGTAGAGGAGTAATTGACCTGGAGTTGTGAAGGGAAGACTAGTTAGCGAAGATGAACATATGCCTTTAGCAACCTGTTGACGTACTGATTTCCTTATGGGTTTTTTTGGTTGAACATTACACATTGGCCCTTTAGTCTTCCACTTAAAGACTTGCTCTAGAGGTTCTTCAAAAATATTTTGGTGTGCACATAATGTCCCTTTATTTGAGTTTCTCCATACTGAAATATGTTTTGAAATACATTAGTATATTTATAATTCACTCATGAAGCCACATGTGTTATATGTTGGAAATATAGTTACAAGGAGAGATAAAGTGCCTAGATGTAGTATTACTTCATACCTGAGCTAGAACCACTTGGAAAATGATTTTGCAAGTTTGAAGCCACATGTGTTATGTCCTGCAATATGCCTCTCTTTCTTCCATTTTTTCCTAATAGGCCATAATTTAGAGGGCTTACTACTACAGAAGGTTGAGTATTTTTTGCCGAAGATGCATTTCGAGTTTCCATATCAGATGGACTTCCTTCTGGTGACCTAATGCATCGAGTTGGAGTTAAATCAATCACCATGCATTAAAAGGTTTGTGATTTACTGGTTCCTGAGTCAAGGTATACAAAGAAATAACCTAAGTAATCATTTCCATCTACCAGATTCTAGCTTTTGATGCAAATACAAGTAAGAACTCACCTAATTAATGAAATGCAGAGGAAGATTCCATGCGGATGATAGAAATGCAAAGTAAGTTCATCCTACCAATAAGGACCTTATCAACTTGAAGATTGCACCGAACCTCAATGATTGATCCATGGCCCTATATTATGTAGAAGAATCTGTTACTGTTGAAGTATTCTAAGTTGGCCCAAGCAAACCACAAAGCGTGTATCAAGATACTCATTTGCAATTTGCAATGCCAATGTTAGTCATCCACATGACAATGATAGGACAGTTTGCTGATCACAATGTGCTAGTTCCATAACTTTGTTTGTTTCCTCAAAGTCTTTGGTAATCAACAATTGACTTTGTATTTTTTTTATCTTCTCAGTTAGAGCATCTTTGACTCCCTCAGTATGTTTATAAGCTTGAAAGTGACAATTGACAGTATGTATCCAATAAAACAAAGTTAGTCTTTATCACAAGTATGAGGAATGCAAAAGTCTGCTATACAAGAAGAATATATTACTTATCATGTAAATTGACACAAACAATATATGCTGAAACAGAAAGAGTCAGTCTAAAATATTTCAGTTCAAGAGTGTCTTGAAGAATGTAGTCTTTTGGTTTTTTACTCACACAAATAAGGTGATTAATGGTTGCCTAGGTTCTTACAAATGTGTATTGTTGAGTACTGTCCTCGGAAGAGTTGTGAAGAAGATAATTGTGTACCTTGGTCATATTTAAAGATAATTTGACTATGATATAGACTGTGGTGCTCTGAGAAAATGGGGAAGAAAAGGTTTAATTCAATTATTACATTACTACACAAACTTAAAAGACAAAGAAAGCGCAAAAGAACTCTAAGATAGAGGCAAGATAAATTTGTCGACTACCTAGAAGACCATGTATATTATAAATTTAAGTTTCAATAAAGGAGCTATACTTCATGAAGTCTGCATGATTATAATCAAGTCTGCATAATTATAATGGACAAGTTATAATGAATTTATCATGAAGTTTGCATGATTATAAAGAAGTCTGCATAATTATAATGAAGTCTCTATATCGGTGGTTCTTTTGAATGGTCATCATGAAGTTTGCATAATTATCATATATAGGTTTTATAGTCCTTACTCAAATAAGGAAGTGCTCTCTTCTTTATTGTAGACTTTAATGTTCAATTTATCTTATTCATTAAGGTGTAATATGTTAAAAAATCTGATTCTGAGGACTTAAGGGTATTTTGGTGGCCTTGTTGTAACTTAAGTAATTAAAGTTTACATACAGTGTTATAGTGGTTAAGTGATCTTGAACTTCACAATCCAGTCATTTGACAATTTATTCATAGGCCTCAGTGGTTAGTATTTTGATTAGTAGCGAGCATGCAAAGCTGGAAATGTTTCAGACTATGGAAGTGGAAATGAAACTAAAATCACAAGTTAAGTAAGTAGTATAGAAACAAACATGAAGGAAACCGCTATTCCTAATAAACATGGAAGTTAAAGTGGCATTGCAGCCTATAGAACATTAAGTTAAAGCTGAAATAAATAGAAAGCTTAAGAAACAACTAAGACGACACTAAATAAACATGAAGGCTATGGGATCAATCCCCCAAAATCCTAATGAACAACTAAGACTCACAAAATAAGAGTAGATCTTAAACATAACTATCCTATAAGATTCTCAATGCATGACTTGAATAGAAACATGAGATGTATAAGATGTTGAGCAGTGGGAGCTACTTCTCTTGATTAACAACCTTCAACAAAGGTTCATCACTTGCTGGCTTTATGGTTGCTTATTGGTGTTCCTGGGAGCTTGACTCAACTATGTTAACATTTCTCTTCCCGTAACACCTCCTTTTTCCTTTTGTTGTGGTAGGAGCTACATTCTTGACTATTTGTGAAAAAGCATTGTTTACTAAATCAGGACTTCCTTCATTTATTGGGCTAGATATAGGAGTTATAATGCCAGCAGCATTACTTGCTTCCTCCGAAGTCATCTGAGAAATATTTAACAAATAACAAAGCTAATTAGCTCCAAAAATTGTTGTAACCATCAAGTTTACGTTCATATTAAGCCAAGCCACACCTCACTGACTTGATTAGTTGGGCTTTCTATTTGAGGGTCATCCTGAAATGTTAGTATTGAAATTGGGTAAGAAGAAGGAATTATAAAATATCTGATAATGAATTGCATAATTAATCCCTTGTGGGTCTAGGATCTTTATGTTTAACATATGGCTGGCTACCTGATTAACTACTCCATTGAAATCATTTGCCAAGTTCTCACATATAGTAAATTGAAGCACAGATATACTGGATCTTGTGTGCTTGGAATTAAATTCATTAAGGTTCAACTTAAGCAGCATAGTCTTCCCCACAACTAATTCACACCTATGAGGAAAATCATATTCACGATCATCTTGGAAAGGAAAAAGGAAACTTTGACCTCAGCTGAGTCTTAAACACTGACATAAATAAAATATATCACTCATGTAGGTATATTATTTATGCCTCCTTTAGAATCATCTTCAACTCAGCAACAGATTTGCCCAGCAATTCTATACCAAGCTTATCCCAAAAAACTATAGAAGCTACTCCATATTCATTAACAATTGTATAGTGAACTTTAATCCTGCATGTCGGTTTTAATATCAATGTGTGGATCATGTCAAAGGAAAGTAAAAAGTGTCAACAACATATCATTAACGATACTTTGACTCAATTGATTCTGGCTTCTTCTTGCACCCAGGACAGATCAATGCCTCACCTTCCTCTCTAAGCTTTGATGAGCACTTCCCATACCCATCATATACCCATCCATGTCGGGTCTCTAATTTTTCCAGCTCACAATTAATGATAAAAGGCTAACCCTATTGGAATAAACAAAAAGAAGATATTAGTTATAGTTGAAAACTTGTAATAAATAAAAGGATATAGCTACACTGATATGTATTGCATACAATCTTTTGATCAGGGATGCGGGATATCAAAATCTTGTTGTTGTTCCTTAGCAGGCTTGAATTGGACTGCTGGCTGGACTAGTGTGGCATGAGTTGGCTGGTGTTGGGGGTTGCAAACAAATCATTATCATTGGCACTACCAATATAAAATCAGACAAATAAACATTAAGCTTTTTTTACTGATATAGCTTTATGTTGGACAATAAACTAATAGCATTTGTATATGAATTAATGTCACCTTTCAATCAGTTCTTTGACTTCTTTGATTGCAGGTTTGAAGAAAACTTTTGTAGCACTAAAAGAGCTACAAATTTGTGGCCTACCTGATAATTAGAAAGAACAAAGTTTAGGTGACATCATAATATTTGACTTACCTTGAAGCATGACTGAAAAACCATTACTGTTAACCTGGGCATGAACATTATTAGTTTAATTGTAGTCAGAATCATGTACCTTCCTCTGAAAAAGCTATTTGAACAAGATTCAAAACAACCACAACTGGTGTTTTCATATTTTCCAACTGTCACATATATGCATTGGTAGGGCATTCATTAAATAAAACACATTCAATGTCATTGTTCCTGAGCATCCATAAAAGGTTAGTGAGAAAATATAGTTTGTCATTAGCATGAACCTTTTAAACTAGAATCATAACATATAAGTGAAGGATAAGGACAAATTATACTCCATATAAGTGAGAACCATTCTGAGCTTGTTCTTTGTTTCATTATCTCTATGAAATTCCTCTAGTGACCCAATGGATCTCACAAAGGCAATAACATCTGGATAAGAACAATAAGTAGTAATAAGACCAATTGCAGAACAAAAATAATTTGGATTGCACTAGTATGTATTAACATGAGATTAAGCAAGCTTATATTAATTCACAATCAACTTAAGTACTAATCAAATAGTCAGCAAATTGTCGTTCTTGACTCTGGAGTATTTCAGTGATTGGATAAAAGTTGTAAGGATTGAGAGGTATATCTGTAATTTGGTGCTTGATAAAGGTCTGCTGAGTAAAGTTTATTTTGAATTGGTGGTTGGTGGCTCTGTACTGACTTGTGTTTTGAGAAACCAAGAAATTGGCAATAAAGTAAGTGTTTCCTTCAGTTAAGGCTTCTCTAAATCTGGCATGAAGGTTCTTTGGGTTCACACTTACCTGGACTTTAGTACCCTGCAAACAGAGATCAAAACAAAAATTTGATGAGAACAACAATATATAAGTTGTGTGACTGGGAAAAAGCAAGAGTGAATGGCAACATTCAAGTAAGTGTTTGACAGATTTATGCTAAGCATGGAAATAGAAAATATTGACCTCCTGATCAACCAAAATCATGATAATGTAGAATAAATCAGATGGTGAATTTTTCTTGTATATATTCTATCTCCTAAATACTCTAACAACAACACTCCATCTCTCAGTTCCATCATGCAACTGTTGAAGCAATAAATGAGGGGCTATGAGTGCAATCACAAGATCTTGATAGATAAGAGAACTGATGAACCCATGTCGTGTGAGTTCACAAAATAAAACTAGGTTTGAAAATGTAGTGTAGTAGCTCAACCTAGGTCGTTCTTGTGAGGAGATTAATTTCCAAGTTCCTAAGTAGTAAAGTGATAAAAAAACTTTAAAGTTGTGAGAAATCATTTTGAGAATTTGATTTTTAAACTAATGAAGTAATATAAGCTAAAGCAATATTTTTATATTTTTCAGTTTTTAAAACGAGGTAGCAAAAGGAATTGAAATTAACACTAATAACAAGATAAATTCAATTAACTAATATAATGATGGAATGAGATTCCCTTGAGTTGAGGTTTTAGTCTTCCTTGCTTGCTAATAATATGAATTCTATAATGAGTCAAGAGGATGGAACTAAGATACCATTAGCTCCATACTTGCAATAATCATTTAATTCATTCAACCGAAGCAATTAAATGAATACCACCAAATAATTCAGACTCAAGGAGATGAATAATCAACTTCCAATTCTAGCTTGTAATTACCATTACAAAAGTTCAAAGCATTCAGTTAGTCATTTAATTTACAATCCACTTAACCAAGTTGGAATAAACAACTTAACCTACTCCTAATTTGAATCATACAAAGCTTAATTAATCAACTCCTAGCTCAACCACCAAGTTTATTCACTTGGCATAACAATCTAGATCATAATCACATACTTTACCAAGCCATACAATTATGAAATAGAAGGAGAGCTTAAGGAATTCCATTGAAGTTTAGAAGCTCAAACCATTACCTAACTCAAGGAAATCACCAAAGCTTAGCTACTCATGGAGGAGGAGGAAGAAAATGAAGCTTGAAGAAAGATGAAGAGTTCAGCCATGGAAAATGCAGCAGCTTGCTTCACGTCAATTCTTCTTCCGGCTCCAAGAAGGCACCCTCAAATTCTGCACAGCCGCACTCCCCTTTTTCCTCTCCTCTATATCGTGCCAGCAGCTCCCCTTTTATTTCGGTGCTCTTCCCTTTTTCCTCTAATACAGCCGCCAAACCCTTGTTTATTCTCACGTGGTCCCCCCTTATTCACCGTAAGCCTCTTCTATTCAATGAATTTGGCCCAGCTCATCCCTTTCTCTTTTAATTCTCCTTCGGTCCACCTCCCTCCTTTCTTCGTTTATTCCCTCTATTTCGGCCCACTTCTCCAATTTTATCCAGCTCATCTATTCAGTTAGCTGGCTTCTTCTTTTTCTCTTCAATAATTCGGTGCTCTCCTCCATTTCACACTTGGTCTTTTGTCTCCTTCTTCACTTAACCCTTTCGGTCCCAAGGCTTCAATTGAGTCAATAATTTTGGCTGGCTCCCTTTTATCTCCAATTCAGTTCAGCTGCTTCCTTTTATCTTCAATTTAGTCCACTCTCATTTTCATTTCAGCCCATCTCCAACATGGTCAATAAAAACGGCTGCTTGCTTTTTCCTTCAACAATCAATCTCGGTCCAGATCTCCTCTTGCTCTCAATTCCTCTCTTCCCATTTCGGTGTTGTTCCCTTAATTTTTCAATTTGGTTTCTTCCCTTCACAACAGCCGCCACTTTAATTCAAATGGTCCATACTTCCTTCTTCATTCAATTCTCCCTAGGTTAAATGAGTAAGTTGGGCCACATCATTATCTATAAAATTACATTCACAAAGGTAGCATCTTTTGCTCACAATTAAAGAATAATGGGAATAACAAATACTAATTAAAAATATAATAATTTAACCACTATAATTCCCAAATTATTCTTTCACTAAAATATCACATTAACACTTGATTATGTCCAAAATACTCAAGTAAGTCCCACAAAAGCCTAAGATTAATTAATAAAAATATATAAATATTGAGCTCTATCAAGAACTCAGTGATCTAAAATAGAATACTTTGAAGATGGACACTTGACTGACTTTTCAAGGCTTGAATGCCAATTTATAGGCATCATCCATCAGGAATTTTCACACTTGGTGCCAAGTTCAAAAGGACTTTTGAATCAATTAAATTGAATTTTTGAACTTCAAAAAACTTCCCTCCATAAATAATACAACCAATTGCAAACTGAATTCCTATAACATTGTTGTTTATTAAGTTTGTTGGTGCCAATTTCAAACTGATTTTTCCACATTGGTAGATGAAGATTGAAGATTTAAGTGATCATTCAACCTAGTGACAATACAGTGGCATCATGCACAGACTGCAACTTGGGCCCATATAGCAGTTCTTTCATAAAGCACTCAAAAGCAATGTATGATACAACACTTCTTGCTAAAGCAATGAATAAGTCTAAAGATAATTAAAGCTGATAATCAGGGGTGTCAAGGAGTTATACATGAAAGAAGAGTAAGTAATGTATATAGGCTTGTGGATAAGGCTGTCATATTACTAAAAATGATGATTAAACAATACATAAATTATTGCAGTGAATACAAAAGTAGATATCTCTGTACATATGTCTAAAAATCATTAAACATGATGATTTAGCCGTTACTACCTTTTCTGAATCAGATTCATAAGGCACTAGAACTCTAGTACATAAATAACATAAATTCTATAATTCTATAAAGTCATTAATTTTATATTCTATATTATATATTCCATCATTATATAATCTATATCTATAATCTATGAAGCTAACATCTAACAATATCCTAACAACAGGGTTTTTTTAAACCTATATGGTCATACTAAACAGAAGTATGGAATTCATATTAATGGGTCAATAATGGGATATAGTTGTATTCACAAAGCAACACGTTTCACAATAAGATGAAGTTGACAATTCATTTTAGTGGTTGCATGAAGGATTAAAGATGCCTCAAATGATGTCATGGTGTGGTAATTTATATAGAAATAGGAACCTGATTTAATGAATGCCATTTGTACCATTTACATATTGACTAACATCTTACTAATTGAGTATTCCTCTATGATAAAATCCCTTCATATATGATCAGTTATATATTGATATACGATATGGAAGATGGAAAACAACTTTCGATGTAGTATTATTTTGGAATAAACTTGGGCTATTGCAGCTTGCAGTTGTACTTTATGTGCTTCAATTAATGGAAATGATTAGTATTACATTAAAATGTGCTTTATAAAACTCACTACTTTTTTATACCCTAATCTCCCTACTGTTGATATGAATATATCACTATCCATAGATCAATATCAGAGATTTTTTGTCAACCAAGGCTGTCATATTACTAAATAAGTGTCAAATACTACCCTATGGCAATGGATGACATTAAATAGGTCTGCACTATTGAGTTAGTTTGAGTGGAATAAGTTTAAAAGGTCATGACTGCATTTCCATTACTGCATTATATATGGTTTTGTCATTGTTGTTAAAGTTAATGTCATTTTAGTATCTATGTACTTTAAGGGT
Organism: Inga leiocalycina; assembly: GCA_963242795.1. NCBI lineage: Eukaryota > Viridiplantae > Streptophyta > Magnoliopsida > Fabales > Fabaceae > Inga > Inga leiocalycina. Next base: position 15,963,815 of record OY725320.1, read on the forward strand.
CCTGAATTTGCAATAAGAAAACATATATAAAGTGGGTATAACTCTGGTCCCAGCCACATGTCTATAATGTGTTAATCAGTAAGCAGAAATCATGTATTAAAAAAAATAGTTTTGTACCATAGATAATACATGAAAACTGAAGGTGCTTGAACAATATTATGTCTAACTGACTTTCGGAGAAGGAAAAAAAAAGAACATGATGAGGTATGGAAATTGTGAAACACATTTTTGAGCACCTGCTAAAAAAAGGCTAAGATTTCATGTTTGGGGGAACTGGTACTGACAAACCTAAAAAGAACAATAGAATCAGGAAGCAAGAGCATGAAACACATTTATAATGGCCTACACATGAAATGATCTGTGAAGATATGTGTAAGGGCATGCATATGTGTGGTCAAAGCATACTTTGATGAATAAAAAAAACTACTTTATTAGTCACAGCAAAAGTAATAAACATTGACACATAAGGCAAGCAGGAAATGGAAATATAATGACAGAACTGCTACATCATCTCACATCCAACCTTTTCCTGCCTGAAAGGGATGTATCGGGCTAATTCCCATCCTGGTTGAAAGCCATTGAAACAACAAAAGGAATATTTTTAAGTCGAAGGAAGCTTGGTTAATTACAAATTGAAATGATTACAACAAACTACGCATACATTTTCAAAATGGGTGCTGGTTATTAATCATTAAACATGACTTCAAGCCTTGTTATCTGAGTTACGGACATTAACCAATGGATACAACATAAAAGTGTCCCGAAAAGGATTACAAGATCCTTAACCAATGTGCACAAGAATATACACATACACACACACACAGACACACACGCACTTAACCAATGGATTCTCCTATATCACATAATAGGACATTCGATAAAATGACCTAATTAATCATATAGGTTAAATTGAATTGAAATCAATAAACAGGTTCTATATAAGCAACTAAAGGTTATGCACATTTACCTTATCCCAGCTTATTTGAACAGTAACCTTCTCCTTCTCTCATCATCAACGATAAAAAATGAGTGCATTCTGAACATTTTCAGAAAATGAATTATACAGGATGTTGTGTGTATAGAGGGAAAGTGGCGTTTGTAGTATTGATATTACATACGGTCCTCTGATTCTTTTTGCCAGCTATAACTTTGGTAAGGAAATATGGCGAGTTCATGGCATTCGAAGAGGTAGGATCATGCCAGGCTCTTTGAGGTTTTATTAATCAAGGATTCCCTCTTCTAATGCTTGTATGGTATCATGAGAACATAAGGCCTGGAAAGTCCTAAATGGGAACAATCAGACCCTCATAGTTTCAGGTATCACATTAAGTACCTGAATCTTATCTCACATTTCATACCATACATGAGAGTTAAGATGCAAAGGGGAGCAGATAAAGGGATTTTCATCCAAAATCTCCTAAGTCACAGCTATATGAAGATCAAGCCTGTCTATCCATATCATGAAAGAACTAATGGAATAACCTTAAACCAACAACATGACACCACATATAACAATGAATTGCATGGCAGCTTGCGTTTGCCTATTGCAACTACACTGGGAATGCAACTGGGGTTCGTGAGTGAGTCAGAACATCAACCACACTAAGTAAAAACATATCCCAAGACACAATATGTCCTTATGTTGTTTCAGCACCACCATGTTTTAAGTTTACCTAACCATGTGTAATTTGCTTCTATCAAGTTTTTGCATTTTGTAACCTCAGGTTTATTGTAATCTGTGTTAAGTTTCAATTAAGTATCTTGTCTGGAAGTTTATGTTAAGTTTGGTTAAGTTTTTGCTGTAATGTGTTTAAACTTGTGTCATCATAATAGGCTCTATCCAGTAATGATTATTTAAAGTTCTATCCTCAGTGTTCAATCGTAGTTAACTTCCAGTGCGTGATTCAGATTCAAACTTGTAGCCACATATAGAACAGTAGGAAAAGTGTTACATGCCATAACATGAAGGGAACCAGACACAAAGTACTGCTAAATATAAATAAATGAGAGAGTTATAGACTACAACCTCAAATAGTTACATAAAGAAGAAACAACGCAAAAAGAAGAACTAAAAAAGAAGAGCTAACTCAGTAATCATGTTTTGACTTAAACAATTACAATAATGTAGACATTTGATTCTGAAGACTTAAAAACCACATCCTCTCACAACACTCAGAATTTAAAATAGTAGACTACACTTAGTATACACAGCCTTTAGTATTTAGTCACCTCGCAAGCTACCATGAACTCCAAATCTCCACTGAAGATGTGACATAACATTATCCAATACTTTCGTTCCAGTAAATCTTGAGACCTAAGAAAGCATTAAAACAATATGAGTGTTATCTCATACTACATAACAACAGGCATGACTGAATGTTTACTACCTCATCGTAGAGGAAGAAAACTTCCATAGAAACTAACCCCTGGCCAGACTTTGATAAAGAAATAAACGAACAGCAAAACGCATGAAATATTACACGGTCAAGCTTCAGTAAGAGGCTACTTTTGAGAACTCTACAGTAAAGGTCATCCATGGAAGCTCCAATCTCCACACTATAACAAATGAAAAATTGATTGTTGCATTGTGTTCCATGACCTAAAAGTAACAAACACGCAATTGGTAGATAGTTTGCACAACAAAGGTACAGAATAGTAAGCTAACAAATGAAACAGGGGTCGACGACAAAGCATTGACCAATATGTTAAACAACAAACTTTAGCTCTACTAAAAAATAACAAACCTAGCATGGAAAGCTCCATCAACATCCAAACTATGTCAGGCTTTCCACCATACACAATATAACATCATCCCGAACAAAGCCACACCATCGCGTCAAGGTACATTTGTAGCAAAGTCCTTATTAGGCCTGTTGGAACACCTTGTAGGGGGAAGAGATAAACAAAGAAGATGATGGATGGAGGTTACAGAATGGTCAGGAAATGCAAGAAATATGGAAGGATTGATATGATGACACAAAATGGTAATATAACAGTATAAAAAGAGAACAACATGGGGGGAAGCTTTGAAATATTAGATCTGAAATTCAAATCCTTACTAAGTTGACTCCCTTACTCGAAGCTGCCAGCTTTGCATTGAACCAGAGGTCTTTTTTTTTAAGGCAATTCGTTTTCCTGTTATGAACAGTGAATTGAGTCAGGAGCCACAGTGAGCCGTTTTGGAGCACTCGGCTTAGTGGAGTAGTATTAATAGATATATAGATTGTTGGCAACCCTATACAACCTTTTTTGTAGCATCACTTACTTCGAATTTTATTGAAGCTCTGTTTTAATGCCTATGAGAAATCACACGTTGAAACAACTTGCCAAGAATAGGAGAGGAAGAGACTTTGGAAGCAGACTATATCTATGCAGGATGATTTAGGAGACGGTGGTAGAGATTAAGGAGAAGAAGATTAGGGGGATGGATGGATGAGAATATATATATATATATATATAATAAAAGGGAGAATCGCTAAAAAAACTTCATTGACAACTTAATTATTAAATGGGATTTGGGAAGATTTTTGCACACGTATAGGAAAGAATATTGCACACAAGAAAGATATTCTGCACACAGGGGAAGATATTCTACACGCGAAGGTCTCATTTAACAAATAAGTTTCAAATGAGATATAATTTCACAATTTTCCCTATATAAAAGGGTATTTGTGTGATTTCTATTTTCATTTTGATTTAAAAAGGATATATTATTTTCAAGGTTAAGAGATTTTTTCTTATAAATAAAAATATAGTATAAAAATATAATATAAGCAATTCAGAAATTGAGAAAAAATAGAAAAAAATCATTTGATTAAATATTAAATAAATATTAATAATTCCATTTTATTTTATTACAAAAAATATATGAATAATTCAAAATTAATTCAATCATTGAAACAAGAATCACAAACGAAATGAAGGGAACCGGTGAATAATATATTAAATGTGAATAATACTTATGTCAGGATTCTTATGTCATTATATTATATTTTCAATCATATATGATCATATGTCTTATATTTTTATGTGGATTTGTACTTAAATGATAATGTTTCAAAAATAAGATAGCAGTTGCGTATGATTAGAGAATTTAATATAATAGATATAAAAAACTTGACTCAATTATTTTCTTTTAAATTTTTCTCAAATGCATACCTTGCATATTGAAGAAAATTGGGGGAAAAAATCCCCTATTGAACTTTTTTTGATGAGAATAACCTAAATAAGTGTATCAGTATTTTGTATGTTTAAAATTCTCAGAGCGTCGTATTCTCTATATATAACTATATAAAAATGTATCATATCCTTCTTACTAATAAAGTTTTTAAGGGACTTTCCCCTAATTGTCTCTATATTGTGCATGAAATAGTACTAAAAAGTTTATAAATTTAAACAATAAAGTAAATTAACATCTTAAAATATGTAAAAATTTGTTTTATTAAAAGAAAAATCATTTTTAGATACTCATACTTTTCTTCAATTTTTAATTTAGTATCTATGCATTTTCCCCTTAATTAAATGTTTTAATTTTGTCTGTTAATATAACTAGCTCCTTTACCCTGGTTAGCTATGCTAAAAGGGTTAATTATGGTATTAGCAAAATTAAAAGATTTGAGAAAAACTGAGGAAACTTCCATGTAACTACTAAAACTTGATGCGCTCTACAAATATATGAGTCGTGCCAAGTAATCAATTAATTTTTAGGTATTAAAATATCAATTTCTTTTAAGTTAAACGAATCTAGTTATAAGAAAATTTAAAAAAAAAATTAAATAACAAAAACTATCAATGTCAAACATAACTTAGAGTTACTAAGCCCTCACTAATTCCCCAAATCTTATTTCCACTTAATTAGTTAATCTAAAATGTTAATTTTGTTAATTTCGAGTATTAATAGCTATAAGTGCCTGTCAGTCCACTCACAACCCTCTTTTAAGTATAATTGTTATGTCTAACCTAATTATTCAAAAGGCAAGATAACTCGAACGCACTTTTCAACAATTATATGGGGCTATTAGGTATATGTCTATCCTAATCACAAATTAAATCGTAATCTAATCTCATATTATTTAATCTCAGAACCTAATTAAAATTTCCTTTGTCAGGGTAAATTCTAATACTCAAATTCACATCTAATGTTGGCCAATCATCAAACGGACATAACAAAACAAGATTGAGTAACCAAAATTAACATAAATTATAACTAATAAATCATGAAAATAAAATCTAGTTCACTAGTGAGTTCATAGTTTCTCTAGGTCTAAAAAGAAAATTAGCCACTCATGGCTAAAATAAAATCCATAATGAAACAAAGAAATTTAAATTCAAAGAATAAAGAGGAAGAAGGGAAAAAATAAAATCTGTGGAATTTTACTGATGCCTTCCTACCTCCTTCACTTTTTTGACTTTCTAGGTGTAGTACCATACTTTACTCATAACTAGAATTTTCTTTTTCCAAATAATCACCTAAATGTTTTTCATAACAAATCAAAATCACCTAATCTTAGGTGAAAAAAATGGGAGAATTTCATTAAAGGACCACATGATCAAATTTATTTCAGTCAAGGACTAAAACAATTTGAAATTTCACCACAGGATTAAGGACCAAAATGAAAATAAGTTTTGTATGTAAAAAAGACAATAATGCCCTTGCTTTATTTTTTTAAAAAAAAGGTTTGATTGTTGTTGGAGTTCCTAGTCTTCAACTTATTTTACGCCTTACGAGACACCTATTTCTCTACATCATGCTTGCTCTTTTAGCTTTAAGAAAGCACCTGTGATCTTCAATCATCTTCAAAAGATAAAGAAAACTTTTCTTCTCATCAGTTTTTCTTATTTGAAGCAGTTGCTTCACTATTTTGTCGAGCCGCACTAATTGGGGACGGGCCTATGTCTATACTGGGTTGAAAGGAATTAGGGTGCACCTCTGTTACAAGCTTAAGCTTTTAGTAGGATGATTAGTGCTTTGTTCCTAAGGAATTAGTGTATACCTTTGCTACCAGCTTTAGCTTTGGTATCAGAAGAAGCACGAGCTTGAATCCCACTTCCATCAAAAGGTTCACGGACGAATATCTGTTGAAAGAAAGGGAATGATAAATCCTGGGTCTGCACTTATTCTTTCATATCTCTCTTCACGAGCTGAGAGTATTCCTATAACACTTCTCAATAATGTTGACCATGAGAGATTTCCTGGTGGTTTCACTTATTTTCATTCCCTTAGATATCCAAAACCATTCAGCTTAATGCAGTATTCTATGGCTGTAACTGTGCAAAACCATGTGTCACTGGTGATCTAAATTGCTCTTGTATTTGAAGGAATGAAGGTGATCTTCCATATACTAGTAATGGCATTCTAGTGAGTTGTAAGCCATTAGTTCATGAATGTGGCTCCACATGCCGTTGTATTCCTAGCTGCAAAAATAGAGTATCCTAGATGGGTTTAAAGCAAGCCTTTGAAGTATTCAAAACAAGGGATAGAGGATGGGGTCTACGATCATGGGATCCTATTCGTGCTGGTTCTTTTATTTGTGAATATGCTGGAGAAGTTATTGAAAAAAGGAAACTTAAATCAAAACGAGGAGCTGGAAATGAAAGATAAGTATGCCTTTAATATTAACCATATTTATCCTCCTTTTAAGTGGAATGATATACCTCAGTTATTGGAAGAAGTGAGTTCAAATGACTTTAGTTACGATTATGATATTCCATCTCCTCTAGTTATAAGTGCTAAAGAGTGTGGAAATATGGCTAGATTCATGAATCATAGCTACTCCCCAAATGTTTTCTGGCAGTCAGTTGTGTATGAAGAAAATAATCAATCCTTCCTTCATATTGTAGGATGATCAGTGCTTCGTACATAAGGAATGCACCTTGGCTACTAGCTTAAGCTTTTAATAGGATGGTTGACACTTCATTCCTAAGATTTAGTACGATGGTTAGCGCTTCATACATAAGGAATTGAGGTATGCCTCTACTACCAGTTTAAGCTTTTGGTATCAGAGCAACATAAGTTCAAATCCTACTTTCATAAAAAAGTTTGTGGATGAACCTCCTTTAAAAGGGAGGGAATGTATGTCTTATGTCTGGAAGGGGGTGTGGATTAGGTTCAATGGTGGCACCCACAATTGTTGAAGATGAGGGTATGTGTCTATATTTGGTTGCAAGGAATTGGGGTGCACCTCTGATACTAGCTTAAGTTTTTAGTAAGATGGTTAGTGTTTCGTTCCTAAGGTTTGGTGTCAAAGCCAACACAGGCTTGAATCCCACTCCCATCGAAAGTTTCACGAACAAACCTCTTTTAAGAAGGAGGGAATGATACGCCACGGGTCTGGGAGGGGGTGTGGATCAAGTTCAAGTACGGTGGCACCTACAGTCGTTGGAGATGGGGGCCTATGTATGTATTGGGTTGAAAGGAATTGAGGTGCGCTTCTGCAACCTACTGAAGCTTTTAGCAAGATCGTTGGCACTTCATTCTTAAGGTTTGATATTAAAGCCATCGAGTTTGAATCCAGCTTCCATTGAAAGATTCGTGGACAAACCTCCTTAAAAAGGGAATGATACGTCTTGAGTCTAGGTGGGGTGTGAATTAGGTTCAAGTCTGGTGGCATTAACAGTTGTTGAAGATAGGGGACCTGTGTCTGTTGTGGGGTCAAAAGGAATTATGTTGTGCTTTTACTACCAAGTTAAGCTTTTGGTAGGATTGTTGATGTTTCGTTCCTGAGGTTTGGTATCAAAGCCAGCAGGAGTTTGAATCCTGCTTCCATCAAAATGTATATGGACAAACCTCCTTTAAAAAGGAGGGAATGATACATCCCGGGTCTAGGAGGGTGTGTGGATTGGGTTCAAGTCTGGTGGTACTCCTAGTCGTTGGAAGTGTATGTACTGAGTTGAAAGGAATTGGGATGTGCCTTTGCTACCGGCTTAAGCTTTTAGTAGGATAGTTGACACTTTGTTCTTAAAGTTAATAATGGGATCCGGTAAGTTGTATCTTCAAATTCATTTGGTGACTCTTCAAATTCAAGTGATCCTTTGCAAATTCCAAGTGGTTCAATCATAAAATCAAGAACAAAATGAATTAAGGAAGCATTAATATAAAGGTATGCGGACATTGTTTACAACTTAGAATCTTTTTGTAGCTTAAAAGTCACTCGCCATACTTCTATTGAACAATGAAATGATAAATATTTATAAGGGAAATTTCATTTAGGGACCACTATAAAGAATTAATATCAGTTGGCACCCAAAAGATTATAAATACTCACTGTAATCCTAGGGCCTAAACTGAAATTAAATGGTTGAGGCAAAAGACACAGATAAACCTATCAGAAGGAAGGAAAAATACACCCATGGAAAGAAAAAGCCAAAAGAACCCAAAAGAAAGAGAGCCCCTTAGCATGATGTGAAATACATCCCAAACCAAAAACCGTATTTGCATGCAATTTTGACTCCTCTCCAACTGTCAATGCATCGTCGGCTTTGTCTCGACATCCCCATGCTCACTGGCTCAGTCTCGAACTCCCTTTATAAGAGAATGTTCACGTGTCTCTCATGCAAAGATTGTTTCTTCCTTTTGCTTCTTCACCAATTGTTCCCCTCCTGATAGTAAGTGCACAAATTTAACTCCCATCACCTCCTCTGCATGAGTGCTCTTAATTGTATGTTTCCATTGATTCAAGGATATAGGAGAATTCACTATAGAAGACTATAAGGCATACACTTCTTAGGTTTTTTGTCAATAACTATTGTTTGTTATTCATTATTCTGTAGTATACAGAGGAAGAACAGTAATTACACAAAGCTTAGCTTAAGATATGGCTTGAAAAGCTAAGTCTTAGGATTTAAATGAATTGATATGATTGAATGTCCATTATATTGAACATAGAAATTATAATAATGAGCATGTAAATGTATCTTTCTTAGAAGTTGAGAATAAATATTCAAAATATACTATCTATATTGGGGATGGTTCATTTCCATCCTTACTTATAACTAAACACGAAACCTACTTTGAAATATGTGCAAAACATGATTTAGGTTGAATTTGAATATGCCATAATGTGATTCATGATTGGAGGATCTATTTTCAAAGTTAGAAATTATTGTTCATAAGACTATTGTAGTTGTTCATATGACTATTCCACTTATTCATGATGTGTAAGACACTTGCAAATAAGTTGTAATTAAGAAATTAATTTATCCTTTTAATAAGAGTATCTCACTTGTTCATAGAATTATTGTACTTGTTCATAATGTAGAGTAAAATTATTTCTAGTATGGATATAATCATGTTACATATTTTGATTCTACTATTTGTAAAGCTGCAGGGAAAAAGTAGGCAAAAATGGATTCCACAACTTATTATGGTGGTTTGCAACTCATAAAAAAATGAAACATGGAATAATGTAACAGAACTACTTGAAAGGAGCAAAGGAGCTAGGAAAAGAAAATGACAATATCTCATTTTATAGATTGCACTTCAAACTCTAATGTATCTAAATTTGCATTTATAATTGTAAGGAAGGCTATATTTTGTTGTAATGAATTGTTGGTTTAGTGGTTATTGTTATCTCAAAGGTTATATGAGAAGTTGATTTTCCTAATTTGCAAGTATCTTATAATTGATCAACAAGTGGAATAGCCTATGAACAAGAGAAAATACAATAAAACATTTGCATGATGAATTATCATAATAACAAGTGAAATAGCGCTATAAACAAGTACAATAGACGTTTGAACAAATGAAATCACTACAACACAGTTGCAAGTGTATTATGCTTAATGAACAAGTCGAGTAGAGCTATGGACAAGTGAAATCACTACAACATAGTTACAAGTGTATATGCTTAATGAACAAGTAGAGTAAACCTATAAACAAGTGAAATAGAGTTATGAAAAAGTGCAATAGATGCTTGAACAAGTGAACTCACTACAACACAGTTGCAAGTATACTATGCATAATGAACAAGTCAAGTAGACCTATAAACAAGTGCAATAGATGCTTGAACAAGAGATAACATCCTAAAAGTGTTTATATTACAATATATTACAATTGCAAGTAATTTCATTTTGTTACTTAGGACACTTTTTCACTCAGTGCCATCCTAAAATTGATCATTCATTTACAAGAGCTTACAAAATGGCATACTAACAACATTGCACCCCATCTTAAAAAAGGACAATATGCACATCATAGCTTCTTTCCCATATGCGTTTCACCCCATGTAACACATACAATCACTGATTCATTCCATACCCATTTCACTATACTATAAACAACTTGCAAACTACAAGTCTTTACCACTTTAGATAAAGAAGATGAGACTTTCTAAAAGGGAAGCTCAGACTTTACCTTAACCTCATTGTGATTCCAACTACTTGAATGAATCAATGACAACGAGACTTCAATTGCAACAATCACCGATTAAGGACCATCCGATAAACTCAGGTTCTAATGGAGAGAACACAGAGTCACACGATTGCATACTTGATTCATCCTTGCATTATTAACTAGCTCCTTAAGAACCCAAGGTAGACACCATAGTCGGGATGTATTTGGCGGTCAAATGGGGCTCTCTTTCCATCAGGTGCATTTGGGTCCCTCTTTCTCATCTGGTGCATTTTCCCTCTTTCTGATAGGGTTATTTGTGTCTTTTGCCTCAAATAATTAATTTTAGTTTGGCCCTCAGGGACTGTAATTGTAAGCTCCTTCATGTTCAAGGTTGATATTTACGTTTATAAACATGTAATTAAGGTAGAATTAGAGACCATAGACGATTTGGGACTTAATAAAGTAAATTTCCCAAAATCAGGGTTTTCAAAAACTTTTACAAAACCTATTCTCAATGGTCTCATATCCACAGTTCAATACATAAATAGCCTATACAGGTTGTTTTCATTCATACATATCAGAGTACAATATAAATTCCCGACACACTTGGGATCCATTAATTCATAAAAGGGTTCTTACAAGTCATAATGCCCATAACTTCTTTCTCTTTACTTGGGGATTACACAAAACTATACAACATATCTTATACAATTGATCTAAAAAGAGATATCCAACTGATTTTACATGATAACCAACAACCAAATAATCAAAATGAACTCCTATAATAGAGCTCTAGCCGCTCTTCGTCACCTGCTTTCCCTTTGATCCTTCTACCTTATCTAAAAGTTTATATTTGGGAGAGTGAGATTCTAAGGAATCCCCGTAGTAACAAATCACTCATAGTATGCACAACAATAAGGTATGAAAGCAAATCATCACACACACATGGCAACTACAGTGGTAGTTATAGCGACAAGGGCAGATATGAATTATATCACCCTTTTGTTTGCTCACGTTGAATTGCTCATGCTGTATTGCATCACAACAATCCACACAATATATTTCACCACAGCTAGGATTCATATAAAATATTTCATAATGCAAGCCACACTAGTAAGATTTATAGTACACAGCCTACGGCTGGATTTACAATACATTGCCCAACGGGTCGGATTTCACAAAGATCCATGTCGATTACAACGGCACTACAACGGCTGAACTAGAGATGACCAGTGTCAATCCCTAAATGGCTCATGCTGCATTGCTTGCGCTGTAATGGACCATGGCACACACAGTTCAAAAATCTTAATGACAAGTCATACATACCAAAACATCATACACAACATGAGAGAAGAGTCACTACCTTGATCCTTCCGTGCGTGTCCTAATGCCGGTCTCTCCTGAGTAGGGAAAATGTCAAATCCTATATTCATAATAAGTGACGAAGAGTCAATTCTCTATTTCAATTCTCAATGACTTCTTAACACTTAATTTGGTTATTATTATTGCTCTTTTAGTATCCATGAATAACTTTATTAATAGTTCTAAAGGGTTGGAAAACTATCCCCAAAGATCCCCTCCTTGGAAGCTCAAAACTAATATTTTCCACAGTGACACTCGAGTGAAGATGGCCTCACTCGAGTGATATTGTACGGATACTCGAGTGAAGAAGGCCTCACTCGAGTGATGGTACGGTTTACACTCGGGTACTAGAAAGTGAACAACAGCGAGTGAACACTCGAGAGTACAAGGAACTTTTCAGAAACTACAACACTCAAACACACTGGACCTCACTCGAGTGATAGCCAAATGCCTCACCCGAGTACTGGACAGTGAAGTCCAGAAAGTGAAGACCCGAGAGCACACGAGTTTTCAAGGATCAGGAGGACTCGAGCACAGCTCATTGCACTCGAGTGAGTACCACATACCAGCGAGTGAGAGGGCACACTCTTGCACCATAACTGCTAGTGACAACCCGAGAGGCAAGTCTTTGGTGTCAAATACACCAGTACAAGAGTGATAAGAAGCTCACTCGAGTGATGTTCCACCACACTCACAAGTGAGGCAACACTTGCCTTTGACCACGGAAGTGCAATAAAAACATAGATAGCAGAAAGGAAGTTTGCACTACCGCATTCGAGTAGAACTCATCACCACTTAAGTGTTATTCATCCTGCACTCGAGTGAACCCTAATCACTCAAGTGATTCTATCAAAAACCAGAAAACACAGCAAAACTAACCACATTTCCTGACACTTGCCCAAATGATCCCAATGTACCCAAAACTTCTACCAAAGCTACTCTCATACAAAAACATCCAAGGAATTCAATGGAATCATCAGAATTATCCAAATCCTACTCCATTATCATACTTTAGTCTTGGGAAATATAATCATCCAAATTTCCAAAATCATATAAACATACCATTTCAATCCTAAATCAATCTATCTATCCAAAACTCATACCAACATACCCTTACTATACCAAAAACATGCCAAAAGCCCAATGACTCTCATTTTCGAATTAAAGGTCACAATTTCCAGAAATTCCAAACTAGACCATTTGGCATAAAACTTAGATAGATTAGTCTCACTTACCTCTTTCACTTTGCCAAAGAGGTTCTTTAATTCTCTAATCTCCAAAATTTCGTGATTCCTCAAATCACCACAAATGGAGAAATTACAATCATCAAATTGAAGCTTTCACTCCAAGGAACAACATTAAAGAAGAGAATTTGAGCAATAGAGGCCATGTACCTACCCAAATCACAAGCTTTTCTTCCTCTCACTTGGTAGCCATGGAGGACGAATAGGAGAGACAAAGTGAGGAAAGATGGAATGTAGAGAGAGATGAAATGATGATCTTACTCCCTCCCCTATGCTGCAACCAAAATGGAGGAAGAGGAAGAAAGAGAAAATAATATTTTATTCCATTTTGACTTTTTCCATACTCTCTCATACTCCCACCTTGACACATGTTACCTCTTTACTGGTTCTCCTCAAATTAAATCACCCATTAGCCACTTTAATCCCTCCATTAACCGTTTAATCACATTCTAGTGATGTCAACTGTGTGTAAAGAAGCTGTCTTATGAAGTCTTATTCTATGGGATAGAGGCTCATGGAGGCTACAATTTTGGATCTCTAACATGGCTTGATGGTAGGCATTATGTTCGTACAGTTTTTGCTGTCAATGTTCTGTAACTTGGCACCGTTGATGGACATTGGATAGAGATACACACAATGACGCACATACAGGATATTGATCAAAATTCATTAACATACATAAAATGTATTGATTCTTTTGGTTTTTTCCCCTCTTGAGAATCAGAACCATACTTGGTTAATTTCTCAAGAGAAACCAGTGATGTAATGAGATTAAATTTTGTCCATGGTTTCTCTTTGGTGCTATCTGTATCATCTACTTCAGTGATATGTTTTGAGTTTGTAATTGTCTTCTGTTCAAGAATTTCTCATTCATAGAACTCAGTACTTCTTGTTCACCAAAAAAAATTCAGTCCTTCACATTTCTGTACTTAAAAAAAAATCTAAGACGATATCAAGAATAATGATGAATAAATAGTATTAGGTTAAAAATAGTAATTTGGGGTTGGTTTGATTTTGTTTTTAAAAATAATTTTTAAAAAGAAAAAAAGAAAATTTTTTTCTTAAAAACAAAAAAACAAAAATAGTTTTTAGTTGTTTTCTTTTTATTTTTTGAGGTTGAGACCTATTCATTATTAACATCATACTACCAATAACGACCACCGTCACGTCATCACTAGCTACAGTTATCGCCATGTCATTACAAAAAAAAATTTTTTAAAACAACTATTCAAACAAATTTTTTTTTTGCAAAACTTGTTTTCAAAACAATTTTATAAAACTGTTTTGAGAATTAAAAAACAGAGAATAGAATCAGACAGGACATTGGTCTTTCAAGTTTATCAATTCAATTCATCCTAATATTAATAAATGATCAAAATTTGAGAAATTATTTTTTTTAGGATTAGGGTTTGAGATGGTGGTATTGTTTGCGCTTTGGCTCTTTTTGTGTTTTGTTTTTTTATCCAAACTTTCTGGTAAAATTTTGTATTTATTCAATAAAAAACAATATTTTCCATAAAAAAGTTGATCTATTCAATTGATCATCCCCATTAAACATCAAAATTTGATATAATTTTGAAACTTAAACCAACCATTAGATTAAATTGAGTAGTTTAAATTTAATATTTTTTAAAATTAAATAAATATGAATAATGATAAAAACCAATAAATAAAAATAAATTGTTAAAATATAATATAAAAATTCAGAAATTGAGAAAAATAGAAAAATCATTGGGAAAATTGTAAAAAAATCCTTCATTGGCAACTTATTTGTCAAATGAGACCTTTGGGCATAGATGATCTTCCGCGTGTGCAGAATATTTCCCATGGTGTGCTGATAATCTTCCCTATATGCAATATTCTTCCCTATACGTGTGCAAAAATCTTCCCTTGTATGTACAAAATCTTCCCTTATGTGCACAATATATTCCCTCCGTGTGCAGATATCTTCTCATGTCTCATTTTGTAATTAAGTTGTCAATGAGGTCTTTTATCACAATTCTCCCAAAATCTCATTTGATTAAATATTAAATAAATATGAATAATTCCATTTTGCCTAATTATAAAAAAAATATGAATAATTTAAAAAGGGTAAAGGGTGAAAATATTTTAAATTTGGACTATAGTTACCTCAAAATCCTTGTATCATTATGTCAATTTCCTCAATTAAACATGACTATGTGTCCCTTTTTTTTATGTAGATTTGTATTATATGGTAATATTTCAAATATAAGAGACGTAGTTGCATGTGATTGGATAACTTATAATTGATATAAAAAATTTGACGTATTTTCTTTGAAATCTATCTCAAACTAATACTTTGCACATTGGACAAAAATTGGGAAAAGGTTTCCTATTGAAAATCTTATTGGTGAAAGAACCTAAATAAGAGTATCAATATTTTATATGTACAAAATTTGTAGAGTATTGACACTCTCTGGACATAAAATTTTGTCATATTCGCCTTACAAATAAAAATTTTAAGGAAAATTTTCCCCAATTTTCTATCTAAATTGTGTATGGACTAGCAATAAAAGTTGGCAAAAAAAGGAATAGCAATAAAAAGTTTATAAGTTTAAAAAATAAAGTGAATTAACATCTTAACATATAAAGATTTGTTTTCTTAAAAGAAAAATTATATCTAGGTACTCATACTTTCCTTTAATTTTTTTAATTTAGTATCTATGCATTTTCTTCTTAATTAAATATTTTAATTTTGTCTTTTAATATAATTAGCTTCTTTGCCGTGGTTAACTATGCTAATAGCATAAAGTTATGAGGGTTAATTGTGCTGAGAGCAAAATTAAATTTTTTTTTTTATAAAGCAAAATTAAAAGATCTAATGAAGAAAATGTTTTTCCTTTTTTCAACAAATCAACTAAGCTGTTTTGCATAACAAATCAAAATCACCTAATCTTAGTTATGAGATACACACTTGGCCAAAAAAAAAAAATTATGGACGCAATACACACATGTGTGAGTGGGTGTGTTTTTTATTTTTTAAAAGGGTTAAGGGTAAAAAATGCCCATAAGTTTTTACCCTAAGTTCATCTAGCACCATATGCTTTTTGGAGGTTCAAAAGTACTCATGAATTTCAAAAATAGGGTCAAGTTTGCCATTTCCGTCAAAGTTGACTGACAGACGTTAATAGTCTGACAGCTATCGCCCAAGTGTGTTTGAAGATAGGGAGACGTGGCAGGTGGGGGTAAAGTAAATGTATGAATGTCCCCCATTGAACCTGACAACACCTACCTCCTTAGGAAGAAGTCGAAGAGTGAAGGGAAAGGAAGAGGAAGGTTCATGCGTTGTCCTCAAGCTCGTCAACTGGGAGATCCAGAAGAAGGGTGGCGCTAATGAGGAATCCAAGTCGCGAGGAGGTATACAAAGGTTTGGCAAGGTTCTACCATCACCAGTTGTTGGCTCCTCGATGGACGTTTTGGACAGACGGCAATCCAGGTCGACGCTTTTACGGCTGCCAGAACTACTACCAGGTAGGCATTTCGAGTTTCATTTATCTCACTTTTCATCTTTTATTTTTTTAAGATGGAAGATGACAGTTGAGGGGAACTTTGACAAGATGGGGGTTGTGGATTTTTTTGTTGGCACGATGTACAATTTGGTGACAGGGCAAATGAAATAATAAAGGAGTTACTTGATGACATAGACAAGTTATATGATGAGAATGCTAAACTTTGAAGAAGCAAGGATAATGAGGGCTTCTATGAAGAGCTAGTTTCAATCCATGGTGAGTTGAAGCAAATGAAAGTGATAAATGAGAGAAGACAAAGGCAAGAAATAAAGGGGCAGAAAAAGTTAAGAATTGTGATCGGATTACTAGTTTTAAGTTGGGCGTGGTTTTTTGTTTTGTATTTGCAAACTAAGGTATGATGGAAGGAGACAAATGAAGGCTGTGTAATATGCTGTAAGAAGGAATCATTTGTAATGGAGGTTTTAAAGATATTAAAATATGTTTTGTGGCAACTAATTCCATATTTCACCTGTAATTTTTGAGAAGCTACTAATTCCATTCATTGCTTGCTGAGATGCAATTGCATGGAAGAGGAACACATTAGAAAATACTCAGAGAAAGAATCGTATACACAGAATTTGATATTTGAAGCCATCCAATATACCTGATACATTCACAGGCGGGTTTTGTTATTTGAAGCAGATTGGCTTCTAGTGCATTGTCTTCAGCACTTGCTGAAAATATGCCAATTCCAGTCATCTCTTTCATTTTATACCCGGAGCATGGTTTTGTAAAAATAGATTGAAATGACGTCACTTAGTTGACCACAAGTAATGGATTCTAGTTTACATAATGACGTTCATGATTAATCAATTCTAGTAAAAGACCAGTGATGAAGGAAAATGATAGTAGTCCCAAGCTAAGAAGAAAAAGGGAAATCATGACCATTTTGTGTAATCATATTGCTTTTTTTTACCCCCCGAATGTTCTGCAATAATTGAAGCCTTAACGAGGTTACATCAAATATGATAGATTGCCGATTTAACCCATTGTAAATCGATTTACAATGGGTTAAATCGATTTACACCATTATAAATTGGTGAAAATCGATTTACCTGGACTTTTTTCTTGTCGCTTCTTCATTGTCGAAGAATCTCGCCTCACTCGCTCTTACAGTTTGGCTCTGTGGCCCTTTTTCGCTTTCTCTGTCATTCCCGATCCAATTCCTTAATCCTTCTCTTGCTCAATCGCAAACACTACCCTCCTCCTCTTCTCACATGGCTCTTCCTCTCATCCTCAATTTCTCGTGTGTGCCCTAAATTACGTTTGTGTTTCAGATGCCTTCCATCGATTTTGTACCTCTCCTTTAATTTTCCCCAATGTCAATGTTGTGCCCTAAATCTATTTTTCCCTTTTTTAACATTTTCTAAAAACCAACCTAACATTTTTCAAGCTAGCAAAAAAATTTTACAAAAAAACTTATCATTTTTCAAGTTTTTTCTATTTTAATATTTTTCATTCGTTTTTACTTTGCATTTTTTCTTCAATTGGGGATTACCACATCAGACATTGCTTATCCACCTCAGCATCCACATCACAATTTTCAGTCAAACATTAGCCCATTAACAGTTAACATGACATGCTTTAACGGAAATGATAAATTTGATCCTATTTTTAAAGTTCATAGACACTTTTAAACCTTAAAAAATTATATGATGCGATGAACTTTAGGTAAAAATTCATGAGCATTTTTACCTTCATCCTTTTTAAAATGACTCTGACTATTTCGTACACCACACTGTTCACCCCCACTCCTCAACTTATTTTGCGTCTTACGAGACGCCCATTTTTCTGCATTCTGCTTCGTCTCTCAGCTTCAAGTTCGCCTCTACCCTCTCTTCTTGAAAGAAAAGCATCTGCGATCTTCAATCACCTTTACAAGGTAAAGAAAAATTTTCTTCTGGTCAATTTTTTCTGACTGGGAACAGTTGCTTCGCTGATTTGTGAAGCATTTTATGAATTTCGACAAATTGTGTCCATTTATCTGTCACTTGTTCAGTAAAATTTCTTCCGCTATCTCATTTACATATTAGGTTTTATTTGGCTAATCTCTTTAAACATTCTTCAACGATGAAACTACAGTGACACATTTGGGCGTGTGTATTCTCGAAGCGCACATCTCTATAGAAGAGGGGAAACAAGATACTGGGTAGGTTCTTGAGAGAAAATAGTGGCTCTGAAGCTAGGTGTCTGCAATGGAAGGAGGGTTAGGCCAAAACTCTGTTCCTTCATCAAGTTCTTTTGACAAGTCCACGGTTTTGGATGTCAAACCTCTGCGTTGCATGTTACCAATTTTCCCAATGTCATCTCAAGGTCCTTCCTCCGGTCAGTGTCCTTCGGGGTTTGCTCCTTTTTTCCCCTTTGGTGGACCTCAAGAATCTCATGCATGGACAGATCCTAATCAGGATGCTCCTCCCTCTGGAGTGACACTAGATGTTCCGATGCCTACTCCTCTCCGTTCATTTAGGAGCCCTATAGGCTCTACTCCATCAAAACATGGAGCACTGCGAGGGAGCAGCTCAAAGTCATCCAAAAGAAAGACCCAGCAGAGCCAAGAATCATTAATGGATTTAAGTTCTGTAGTTGGTATTAGCCCGGACCAACGAGCTGATGGTAACCGAGAAGTGGTTAATCTTGTGCTCATGGAGTTTGATGCGATCCGAAGAAGAATTAGCCAACTTGCTGATGCTGGGGAATTTGTTTCAGGAGTAACCAAGCGTGGAGATTTGAAAGCTGGCAATGTGTTGATGACTGCGGGCATTCGAACAAACATGAACAAGAGAGTAGGTGCAGTTCCTGGAGTTGAGATAGGGGACATTTTCTTTTTCAGAATGGAATTATGTGTTGTGGGGCTACATGCTCAGTCCATGGGTGGGATTGACTCCTTGACCGTCAAGGGTAGGCTGGAGGAAGAACCTTTGGCTATAGGCATTGTTTCGTCATATGAATATGATGACCATGCAGATGATGATGATGTTTTAATTTATAGCGGACAGAGTGGGAACTTTGGCAAGAGAGACAAGGTGGTCTCTGATCAGAAGCTTCGAGGGGGTAATCTTGCTCTTGAAGGGAGTTCAAGACGGCACAATGAAGTGAGAGTCATCCGGGGCATGAAAGATGCAACAAATCCAAGTGCAAAAATCTATGTCTATGATGGTCTGTACAAAATTCAAGATTCATGGATAGAAAAGGGGAAACATGGAACTAGTGTTTTCAAGTACAAGTTGGTGAGAATGCCCAGACAGCTTAGTGCATTTTCTGTCTGGAAATCAGTTGAGAAGTGGAAGACAGACTGTTCTTCGAGGACTGGACTTATTCTTTCAGATCTCTCTTCAGGAGCTGAGAGTATTCCTGTACCACTTATCAATGATGTTGACCATGAGAGATTGCCTGGTGGTTTCACTTATTTTCATTCCCTCAGATATCCAAAACTGGTCAGCTTAATGCAGTCTTCTAATGGCTGCAACTGTACAAAACCATGTGTCCCTGGTGATCTGAATTGCTCTTGTATTCGGAGGAATGAAGGCGATCTTCCATATACTGGCAATGGCATTCTAGTAAGTCGTAAGCCATTAGTTCATGAATGTGGCCCCACATGCCGTTGTTTCCCTAGCTGCAAAAATCGAGTATCCCAGATGGGTTTAAAGCATGCCTTTGAAGTATTCAAAACAAGGGATAGAGGATGGGGTCTGCGATCATGGGATCCTATTCGTGCTGGTTCTTTTATTTGTGAATATGCTGGAGAAGTTATTGATAAAGGAAACTTAAATCAAAACGAGGAGTTGGCAATGAAAGATGAGTATGCTTTTAATACTAACCGTATTTATCCTCCTTTTAAGTGGAATCATACACCTCAGTTATTGGAAGAAGTGAGTTCAAATGACTCTAGTGAGGATTATGATATTCCATCTCCTCTAGTTATAAGTGCTAAAGAGTGTGGAAATGTGGCTAGATTCATGAATCATAGCTGCTCCCCAAATGTTTTCTGGCAGCCAGTTGTGTATGAAGAAAACAATCAATCCTTCCTTCATATTGCATTTTTCTGTCTCAAACACATTCCTCCGATGACAGAGTTGACATACGATTATGGGGTTTCTCATTCTGATCGTACTGAGGGTAGCGGAATACCCAGAGGCAGAAAAAAATGCTTATGTGGATCATCAAAATGCCGTGGTTCTTTTGGTTGATGGTTTGTGTCGCAGATGCTAATGTGTAGGCATTGTGTTTGGAAATGTACTT
Source organism: Inga leiocalycina (assembly GCA_963242795.1). Classification (NCBI taxonomy): domain Eukaryota; kingdom Viridiplantae; phylum Streptophyta; class Magnoliopsida; order Fabales; family Fabaceae; genus Inga; species Inga leiocalycina. Next base: position 15,984,520 of record OY725320.1, read on the forward strand.
TTGACCAAGGTTTGAATCCCTCTTTCATTTTTCGAAAATTTCTTAGCTTTTCATGTATGATCTTCAAAATGAATGCAGTCATTTTATAAAGACAAATTCCATTTTTCTGTTTTATTTTTGAAGTTTGTCGCATTCATACTTGACAAATAATGATAACTAATGTTTTGTGGCTGTCCCTGATCTTGGCATTCCTGATATGTTCCATTCAGCTAGGTTCTAAGCTCATAAGCTTTATTTATGTATTTTAGATGTCATCTGATTTCACTATTAATTAATATCGATATCATATAAATGTCGACTAATAATACCACTTTTCTGGCATTTCATTCTACCATAAGGTTCTTAACTTTCAACTTAGTTTCCTATACAAGGTGTTCAATCCCTCATGTCAAATGTGGATTTGTCAAATATGTTCACGTTTTTTATGAACTTTTTATTTAACAAAAACACTTGTTTTGCTGTTGTTTTATGGATTGTATTATCTAAGCATATGCTCATGCTTTTTAATATGAACAAGACCCATGGAAACTTCTTATCAGTTATTTCTATCTGGCATGTGGACATTGTTTCCAACTTAGCGTCTTTTTACAGCCTAAAAATCACTCGCCATACTTCTATTGAACAACCCGATGACAAATATTTATAAGTCGGCATAAGTTCTTCCTTTCTTTATTTACCTTGATGGGGTTTATTTATTGTCCTTCTCATCATACATAATCGTATCTTTTGGAATAAACCGACAGGTGGCGATTCTGCAGCTATTTTGGAGAACCAGATCAAGCTCCATTTTTGTGGATGCATTATGCTTTTATATATATTGTCAAACCTAGGGATGCTTGACTGGGAAGTAAATGCTCGGCTTTATATTTTGTAGGAAAAACTAGTTTGTGAAGTTGTTGTTTTGAAGAACTTGCTTGCTAGAGAATGCATGGCCATGTTATACTAGAAAGGAGACATGTTTTGTGTGATATTCATGGCACTATGTAGTTTGTGTGTAGTTAGCTTTTGATGTACTCTTATAGTCTAGTGATGTCAACTTTCTGTAACTGATGTTTGTAATATATGTTTTGCTTTAGGATAAGAAACTTCTTGTGTCTGCCTTTTTGAATTTTATATTTTGGTTCTGAAAGATATGATATTGACAAGTCTTGCTTTCTGGGGAGTTTACCTCCCATCCTTATTTATCCCCAACCAAATGACCCTTAAGATAAGAAGATATATTTGTGAAGGATTGGGTTTGAGTGCTCATCACCTTGATGAGCAACAATAAAATATGAACAGTTCATATTTACTTTTTTTTATTGTATTTTAAAAAACTTATTTTAGTACATACAGAATTTAAAAAGAAATATAATTTCTTCAATATTTCAAAAACGTGAATTTTTTATTTGAAAATCATCCATTGAAAATTTTAAATCTTAATGGGTAAAACTATATTTAAAATGTGCATATTTCCCTGTAGAGATGGTGCTTATCTACTTTCAAATTATTTTTTATAAGTTTTTTCCATATGTATTTAGATGTAATTTTTAAAGCAAAGGTTAAAATCGTTTTTTTAATTATTCCCAAAAGTTATTTTGAAAAATAAGTTGAAGAGAATCTCATGTAGCATAAACAAAATCACAAGTAGAAGACATACTATATGGTACTTTTTTCAGTAAGATAGAGTTGATTTTTTTGGAGAGATTAAGAAAGCTCATTAAATTATTTTAGAGTATTTTTATTTCTATTTTTTCTTCAAACTAATTAGTTTGACTAATAAACTGATATATAATTTAAGGATACACAACATATGATATAATTAAGTAACTTATTTAATTTTTTTAATCTTTCCAAAAAAAAGTCAACTTAATCTTATATTTAGAACCGGAGAGAGAGTATTAATTTAACAATTAGTTAGGATTTGTTATAAATAATTATGGAATATTGTTGAGTTGTAACTATTAGTTGGACTGCCTTGTATATATATTTGGACAAGAAACAGATTGAGTTCTCTCAAGGATTCTTCTTCTTCTTTTCTTCTCAGAATCTCATCTTCATTCTCAGATTAAAAAAATAAATTATTTAGATTTCATATTTTATAAAATTATTATTTTAAATATAAATAAATAAATTTAAAATGTTAAAATACGATCTACAAAATTTATAACTATAACACAAACAAAATTTTTAAAAATTTGATTATAAACTACTATAATAATAGTTTTAAAATATATTAAATCTGAATCATTTATTTTTTTATCCAAGAGTGGATATGAGACTCTGAGGAAAAGAAAAAGAAAAAGAATTATGAAAGTATTCTCTTCCAACATAACATTGAAAAAAAATAAGTCATTCCATTCTTCAACTTCTGTGCTCTCCCAACATGACATGGTATAGAGGTTGCCCTATTGTTTTGTGACAGTCAATTTGCTCTCCACCTTGCTACGAACCCTACATTTTATGAGTTACCAAGCATATTGAAATTGATTGTCACATTATTCGTAAGAAAACTCAAGCTGGCATATTAAAACTACTTCCAATTTGTTCAAATCAGCTTGTTGATTCCTTCACAAAAGCTCTTCCAGTTGATGCTTTCTCTTATGCCATATCTGAGTTGGGACCAATGTTTTTAAACCCGGACGGGGAACCGGCCAACTAGGCCGTAAAATATTTTTTTTATAATTTCATATTAATAAGCCTAAAATATTTAATTTCTCACTGGTTTGATCCTGAGTTAGTTTCGGTTTAACTCCGGTCTGACCTACTGATGCTTAACCTAGTACCCCGACCAGTCCTGTGAGCAGCCTAGGTTTCAGAACCTTGTTTGGGACTGTTAGATATATTTTGTCTAGCTTGAGGGGGTGACATAGCGTGTGTTTGTTTCGGCGATTTGGCAAGAAAATCGGACTTGAACAGTGGTCAATTGGACTTGAACAGTGTTTTGATAAAAAATGGGTGTTTGTTTCAGCGATTGGTTTTAAGGTAGAAAAAGTCATAAGTTGGAAAAAGTCATAAACCTCAAAATGAAGCTTATTGGAGCTTATGTGCCTGTGTATGTGTATAAAAATATTGATAAGAGTATTTTCATATTTTTGGGGATCAATGAGATACTCAAAATCACTTCTAATCACAAAACTTCTTTTATGAAAAATGTTCTAAATAATTTTCTCTTTCTTTAGATAGTAATATTTTCGATAAGAGCTTAGGCAAGTTTTGAGTTTTGTTAATATATCACTGTAAAAATATAGAGAATAATTAATAATTAATTTTAATCAATTTAGATTTATTATTTAGTTGTTTTATGATTTTATAATCAATTTTTCTTATAAACATGTCATAAATTAGTTTCTATATAGTGTTTTTACCCATTAAATTTAGTTTAAATAATTTATTTGGATTATTGGAGGTATTATTGAGATTTTAATTGGTTTATTTTGTTAGATTTTGAGCTATGTGAAAATATGAGTTATGTTTTAATATTTAGATTAGAGTTTGATATAATTTATAAGATTTAAGCTTGAAATGCACAGTAGAAAAGACTTTTGGAGTGTACTAATTTAAATTAGAGTTTGATATAATTTTATTAAAGTTGTACCATTACCAAATTTTCAAAGTTAATTTTTGAGAAAATTATGAAAAAATCCCTCCGTATATTTTCCCATATCCCATTGGCAATTAAGTTGCCAATGAGGACTTTTTTCACAATTATCCCTTTATTTTTTCATTTTTCATAATTTTTTCATTTTTTCTCTCTTAATTAATACAAAATTCATTTATGCAAAAGTCAAATCAAACATCCTAACTTTTACATAAGTTACTTTAAGTTACTTATTCAATGACTAATCCAAACATTCATCATTTTACTCAATCTAACTTTTTTTCAATCTTAAGATTCCATAAGTTTAAGTAAAAAGAAGTTACTTATCTAATTGTCAAAACAAACACACCCATAGTATATAAGATTAACTTAACAATTAGTTAGTATTTGTGGTAAATAGTTACAGAATATTGTTGAGTTGCAACTATTAATTGGACTGCCTTGTGTGTGTGTGTGTCGTGACAGTACATCGAATAAAGCAGGTCATTCCATTCTTTAATTTTTCTGCTCTCTTCACGTGACACATTGAAAAGTGTATAAAAACAATTAAGGGAAAGGTAAGAAGAAAATTATTGTGAACATTGCCCCTACCAGTTAGGAAGTTGAGGAGAGCCCCCAAGTTTAAGTGTTGGTTTGGAATAATTTATTTTTAGATAATAAGTATTTATAAATTGTGATTTATGGCATATGAGGTAAGTATGTGAGAGGAGTTTTATCTCGACTTGTGTAATAATGACTTATTGTCTAAATATAAGCTCAACCAAACGCACACTAAATCAAATCCAATCGAATCACATGAGGAAGATATTGGGTGTATTTGGATTGGTGATTAGATAAGTGACTTATTTTTATTTAGGCTTGTGGAATCTTAAAATTGGAAAAAAGTTAGATTGGGTAAAATAATGAGTGTTTGGATTGACGATTAGATAAGTAACTTATGTAAAAGTAAAAGCATGTTTGTTTGAGCTTATAAAAACTTATAAGTTGCTTTTTACGTAAATCGAGACACAACTCCTCTCACATACTTACTTCGTATACCGTAAATCACTATTAAAAAGTAACTTATAAGCAATCGAATCGCTCAACCAAACATACCCAATGATGTTTGATTTGGCTTTTACATAAGTGGTTTTTGTATTATTTAAGAGAAAAAATTGTAAAAATTATGAAAAATAAAAAAATGAAGGGATAATTATGAAAAAAGACCTCATTGGTAATTTAATTATCAAATGGGACCTGGGAAGATATCTACACACGGAGGGATTTTTTCACAATTTTCTCAAAAATTAACTTTGAAAATTTGGCAATGGTATAATTTTAAATAAAATTATATCAAACTCTAATTTAAATTGATACACTTCAAAAGTATTTTCTATTGTGCACCTCAGGCTTAAATTTTATAAATTATACCAAACTCTAATTTAAATATTAAATCCTAACTCATATTTTCACATAGCTCAAAATCTAACAAAATAAACCAATTAAAACTTCAATAATACCTCCTATAATCCAAATAAATTATTTAAACTAAATTTAATCGGTAAAAACGCTATATATAAACTAATTTATGACATATTTATAAAAGAAATTAATTATAAAATCATAAAACAACTAAATAATAAGTCTAAACTGATTAAAATTAATTATTAATTATTCTCTACATTTCTAGAATCATATATTGACAAAACTCAAAATTTGCCTAAACTCTTATCCCAAAGTATTCTCTAATTAGCAAAAGATTACTATCTAAAGAAAGAGAAAATTATTTATAACATTTTTCATAAAAGAATTTTTGTGATTAAAAGTGATTTTGAGTACCTCATTGATCCTCAAAGACATAAAAATACTCCTCAAAACAGAAGCCAATGCTTTCATGAGCTCCAATTCATAGCTTATTTGCATCGGAGCTTTTCTTGACTTTTTTTTGCCAGTCTATCATCCAATCAAACATCCACTTTATACAAAATTACTGTGTAAAACTGATTGGGCTATCAAATGATAAAACAAACACATACATTTTCATCAATATTTTTGAGAAGCTTATGTTTAAAAATTTTATTAACCAGAAAAACTTGATATGTTTTGTGCTAAAAAATGCCGTCCTTTGATTTCATATCAATCCTTAAATTTAGATTCTTTTTGCTAATAAAATTTTTAAAATTTGGAAACATGAACTTTACTCTAAGATTTTGATTATTTTCTTACATAATTTTATATTTAAAGTAATGCCTTTTTCAAATAATAATTAAAGATACTACTACGTGTAATGAAAAAAGCGAGGGAGAATCTGGAATCCTCTTTTTGGCGGGGAATATGATATACATATTGCGGGAAATATCCGTGAATCAACATTCAACACTCTGCGCTTAACTATCCACTCAGAATCGTCCATCGACTGGCCAATCCTTTTACTTCAATCAACACGTTCACTCTTCTTGGCTCTGTGAATCATATGCAGAATGCAGCGGCGAAACTGCAGTGTCACCAAAGGCGATATAGTGTGGGCTAGGGTTCAATTTCCCCGCCAAATTTGGCCCGCTCTGGTTCTCACCACTGATTCTCTCGGCGTCTGCGTCTCCTTCTTCAACCACAACCTCTCTCCTAGGTATGTCATCGATTCCGAAGTTGTCCCTTTCGAAGAAGGATTCAGGTGGATAATGGGTCATCAAAAGGGGGTTATAAAATGCGAGACCTTCTATGGGTTGCTTGATTCTGCGCTGAAATTGATGGGTCAGAGGATTGTTTCGAGTTTGAAATGCCGGTGCCTAAAGAAGCCTCAGATGAACTATGGTGGAAGAGAAAGATGCGATGGATCTAAATCGAATGCTTGTTTTCAGCCAGTTGGGGTTTTGGGTTTTGTTTTAAGGGTTGCTGTTGTGCCATGGGTTGATGAACTGGATTCTGTTGATGCTGCTAGAGCTGTGGCCCAGGTTCAGGCTTTTCGTGGCTACTGTTCAATCGAACAGAAAAGAGTTTACGAAGAAGCTCAAGAAAGAGGTGTGTATGATGTATTTTGATGTACTTGTTGAAATGAGAGATGATAGTCATTCAAGAAATTTAGTAATATAATTTCTTTTAAATATATCATGGTCGGGGATATTCATTGGCTTGACTCTCCACCTTGTTTAAGTTTTGATTAGGGTGTTTGATTATTGCGTTGGTTAAAATTATTTAAAGCGTATGTTTGGGATAGCTTATTTTTTACTTATAAGTGCTTATAGTATACAAGTTAAGTATTTGAGAATAGTTTTATCTCGACTTAGACTTAAGTAAGAAGCACTTATTTTTTTAAAAAAAAAAGCTATTCCAAACATAGCTTTATGGTGCTTTGGAGACCGTTAGATACTTGTGATTTTGAACAATTAGATTGAACTAAGAACAAAAATATACGTTTTCTAATCTTAGGTTTTGATTACGAACTCATTTGCCAAGTACCTTGGTTATCTTTTGTGTGAATCTGTAAAGCTTGATCTATGAGTCAAGTTTACTTCGAATTGATGTGATAATAGTTCATTCGTATACCACGCCCCATCTGGTTTCTATCAAATCCAAGGTAAGGATGCAGTGTCTAGTAAATCTGTAATCACTTTGTTTTCACTGAAAAAAAAATTGCTCTTAACTCTTTGGATGGCTATTCTAATTTTATCAAGGGTAATATGCTAATATGACTTTTATGCCATGTGGCACTATGTTGAATTTAAACCGTGTCCAAGGCTGGCTGTTGGCTTTATATGCATAAACTGCTTTTGCCTGTGTGATTTTATTGTGCCTGCACTATCCAATTATGTATTGACCCGTAGAAAAGGTATTCTTTAACTAAACTAGAGATGCCATAAATTGATGTTTCTGTGCTATGAAATTATTATTTGTATTATGTAGGCAATGAAGTGAGGTCACTTCGATGTTCATCTTTGGATGTGAAAAAGCACGAACTTACTCAAGAATCAGATGCTTTGGAACCCCAGCATGAATTTCAGGCACTATCCAGAGAGGTGGAGAAAACGTTGACTTTGGATTCTATAAAGATATTAAACTCAAAAATCTCTGTGGTGAAAGAAAATGTCGAACCCTTGCACAAGAATCAACTTCAGATTATTCCACATACTCGCACTAGAAATCAGAAGGCTGAACTTTTACCTGAGATATCACCCTACTTGCGTTCTCTTACCTTTGATCCATTTTACTTTATGAGAGAAGGCCTACGATATGTAAAGCTGAGGCTTTTGAGAGTTGATAATATTTCAGATAAGATTGCTGATTCCTACTTCAAAGACTGTTCTAAGTTGAGTGAAGCATTCAGTAGAAGAAAAGACACTGCAATTGAGCTTCATCACTCGTTGCCTAACATCAAAACTATTTCTTGCCTGGCCAAGAAAAGGAAACAACCCGATGATGATGTTCTATGTGGTTGTTCTTTCAAGCTTAGGAAACTTTCATCCCGTTCCTCAACAAATGAAGAATTTTCATTTTTGAAGATGATTCTATTAGGAAACAACAAAGATGATTCAGATGTTTTCGTTTTACCATCCACCTTAGCTGGTTGCGTCCCTCGTTTTAGAATGGAGATGGATTCATATCTTGCTTTCATTTTACAGCATCTCATGAAGCTTTCTGACCTATGTTGTGGCAATTCATCTTGTTGCATGTCTCTTTTCAAAGACGCACCATTTCATATGGATTTTCCTGCAGAAGAAAGAGTTCAAGAAACTGAAGGAAATGATTGTATCCTGGAATATTCCACACCCTGCATATCACAAACCAAATTGTTTGAACCAGGCAAAAGTATCCAGAAGCATAGTCAGAGCAGCACATGCTTTAATGAAACTTCAGTGAAATTTACTGAAGAGGTTAACTCAGAATCATCGTCTAACTTTGTGCTTAGTGCTCGAAATTCCTGTGATTATGAAGTTGCAGCTGAAGAAGCTTCAAGCAAAGTTTTAAAAGGATCTGACATTTCTCTTGACAATAAGAAGCTGCAAATTAGTACATCAAAAAAATCGGGAAGAGTAAAACTGTCTTCAAGGGGTTGCTTGAAAAAGAATGAGAATCTGGATCAATTTGATACTTCGATCAATTCAAAAGGTGGAGAGAAATCAAAAACACAAGTTTCCCACAATTGTTCAAAATCCTTGCACATGAAGTTTCCAGAGAATGTCAACTTACCATCAAAGTCAGAGTTGATAAAGAAGTTTAGAGTGTTTGGCTATGTAGATTATCTAAAAACAAAGGTCTTTAGCTTTGCCGGCTCAGCTCGGGTGTCATTCCTTCGAGAAGCTGATGCAGTGACTGCTTATTTCCATGCCAAAAGAAAGAAGATTTGTTTTGGTAGCGCAAATGTCCGGTTTTGGCTCGACCCATTCGAGCACAAGAGAGGAGGATCTTCTAAATATCGCCTTCCCATGTCTCCATCGGCAAGTGAACAACCAAAGCCTTTGAAATCATGCTTGAAAAGTTCTAGTTCTGAGGAGAAAGATAAAAGGAAGAAGCCCTACAAGGTAAGGTTTACAATTGTAACTTAGTTGGTACTTAATGTATTGAAGAGCAAAAATATATGAATGGAAGTTTGTTTTTGTAGTCCTTGTTTCGATTTTACTTAACCATAGGGTTGGCAAATAGGCAAGTCAAGAAAGGCTTTCGGCTCTCAATTCATGCTTCCCTTTTTGGCTTGGATTCTTTGGGGTTCTTTCAGAGAGAAATAGGGGAGTCGATAGTAGTGGGTTCCAACATAATTATGAGATATGGGTTTTGTACAAAACCATAATTTCAAAGAAATGGCAACATGAATATAATAGATATTATGGATTTTTTTTTTAATTTGATGTCTTCTATCGCTTGTTCATGGGTATTTGCTCGTTCCCATTAGAGATGTAATTTCAACGAAAGTAGTTGTCAACAAAAATGAATGTGTTGCCTTACCTTATATTTGGATGGAGAGGAAAATAAGTGGAAGGGAATACTAGGAATGAAGGCTTCTCAAAATGATAAAAAAATTTACTATATTTGGGAGTTTTCCCTCTTAGTATTCTTTCTCTCCTAATTTTCTCTCATTCAAACATAAGGATAGGTATTATTATCTACTTTTTATTTGTGATTTTAAAAAAAGAAAACAACCAGTTAAAAATTAGGTTTGATCCCATCAATTAATTGACTTGATTTATTAGCCACAAAAATATAATTTTATAAGGACATGTATGAAGATCTTACCTTTCCAAAATCGATATTACTAATTGGTAAAATATGGACAAGTGAATTCTTTTAAAACATAAACTATAATTTTATGATAAATAACGTTTATTAGTGCCTTCGTGGTAAAATATGGAAGTGTAAGAATATTATAACTACAATAATCAACAAATTCTGAAAATTCCTTTCAATATCTTTAATGGTACAATAAAATCTGAAGCACAAAATAACAGTCCAATGCCCTTCACACAATCATACATAACTATCCCCAATTTGATACTCCTTCGGTCCTTGATATAGGACATATTTAGGAAATTTATTTTAGTACTAAATACAATACATGATTTTTATATTTATCAATTTTTTTTTAATTTACCTGCATTGATGCTCCCTTAAAAACAATAAAGGAGTGGACAAAATTAAAAAAAATGATAAAGGTGTTTTAAAAAATAAGTCATATTAATTAATTTAACTAATTTTTTTAATCTAATCAAATTAGATAAATATATATTATACTACTGAAGAAAGAACATCATAACGTCACAACAACATGCAATCATATAAGCCACATCAATCTAATAATTAATCCACAAAACCCATTCTCAACATTTTTTCCAACCAAATGGTCTTCTCTACATACCTGTCCAATTATGATTCATAGGCCAATGCCCAACACAGTCACAGGCCCAATCCAAACAAAAACAAATCATGTTGAATATCTACATATCAGTCAAGTCTAAATTAGTATACCAGCCCTGGTAGTCCTTAAATATTAGTTTTAAATTTGAGAATAGATTCGTCCAAAATATAACTTTGTTTCAGTTTTATCTCAATATTTATTGTTTTTTCCCAATAATGCCCTTGTTAACTGTATATATATTGCATATTTTTAACCAATGACTTTGTGAATTGCATTAATTAATAAGGTTGATGAGATTAATATTTATGAGGGAGGACATAGTTACAAAAAATATGTATTACTTACATATTTATTGATTTTAACTAATTTTAATTTATTTCTTGACAAACAAAAAACAGTTATTTGAAGCTTATATTTAGGGATAGAGAGAGTATCTTATTTTTAATTAAAGTGGCAGGCACTAATAGCCTAAAGTTACAAGCGGGATCAAACTCATGACCTCCCACTTTAAAGGGAACTCTCATACCATTAGGTTACAAGTCCTTTAGCCTAAATTAGTGTATCTAATAACAAAGAAAGAATTATGAACTTGCCTTGGAGAAGAAGGGGGAGTGAAAAAAAGTGAGATCAACAAGTGACTGAATTTCTATTTTATGAATGGTATATTGATGCATGTTTGAATTTCAAAAGTGAAATATGTGAGATATAATCCTTCCTATTCTTTTTATAAGAGTCTAGAATTTAAATTGCCTCGGTCTTTCTTACAAAATATTAGTTAGAGTTATTTGAGCATTTAATATGTTTTTACCATTTTTGCCCCTAATTAATTCTATATATCTTGTCATCTTTTTTTTCCATACCATGCTATCTTTCACACTTTCTCTCATTATATTCTATTTTTCTCTCTTACTTGTCTCTTTATAAATAAGGGCATGTTTGGGAAAAAATTTTATTTCTAAGATATTTATTACTTTTAATTAATTTTAGCTTATTTCTTAATTATCACGCTCCTATAAAAAAAAATTGGGAGTGAGGGACACTCCTACATATTTGTCTATATATAACAGGTTTTTTTGTATGTTTAACAATTTTGAACCGTTAAATATTTGAGCGTCAAATATTTATATATAACGGTTTTCGGCTGTTAAATATTGAGCACTATATTTTTACGGTTTTTCAAATACAACTATCATGTATAGGGCACTATATTTAATGGTTGTAAGACAATGATTGATAATTATAGCAATATATACTTAACGGTTGTTTAATAATAATTATGATATATTATATACAATACTTAACGGTTAAAATGATGAAGGGTAAAGTATTGGTCCAAAGGAAGGGGTTAGGGGTGGAAATAGGCCAGGCTTGGCTTCACCCTTAACAGGCCAGGCCTATTTTGTAATATGTCGGCCTGGCCTGTGGCCTGTTACAAGTTTTTTTTTGCCTGGCTTGTACAAAAGCCTGACCTGGCCTAAAGCTTGTTAAAAATTCAAACAAGCTAACAGGCCACAACGCTAAACAGGCTAATTACAGGCCTTCAGTTGAAAATAGGCCTCCTATAACCCAAAAACAGTCCTCGTAATATTTTGAACATGAAGCAAACAAACATACAATATAAGATCAATACTTGACTCTGTACAAGTGCAATGTGGCTTTTTCTCTTAAAATCTAATTCAATTATTCAAGGACTAGGGGGAAATCTCTCAAAGCAAATTAAAACTTATTTTAATTTATTTCAATTTCTAGCATGTACTGTCAAGAGCAGTGAAACAAATGAGGGGAAAGGATAATAAATCAAAGATCTGCTAAAAGAACACAAACTCGATCAATTTAATTCATGAATTTGCTTCTGAAATCACTTAAACTATCTAATTCAAACAAACGAGGGGAAAGGATAATAAATCTCACAAGTCAACAATGAGATTGGCCAAATAAAAAAGGCCACAATATAAAGTCACCAAGAAGGTCCTTAAAAGCACAACTCTGATTAATGTTTTCAATAACCAAATACACAAGAGAAAGCTTAACCCAGATCCACTACAAGCCTTCATATTCTAATCTTAACGAGGAGAAACTTCATTTTCTCAGCATAGAAATGAAGAATAAAAATGAAAAAATCAAAATTCTGGAGCTTTTGAGTGACTGGAATGAAAAATTCATGTTACCTACAATCCAAAAAGGTCCCAATTCCAATCAAAAAGAAGAAAGCAAATCCCCAAAATCCAAGAGAATGCTCACTAGATCTAGGTGGAGAAGACAACGTTAAACCTCCTCCACCCCAGTTCGCAAAATAGCTTGACCCCTGATCTCCTCGACTCAACCATTGGTGTAGACATCGACACCGTTGAAGAAGTTGATGCCCTCTATTGTCGTGGCAATATTAGAGCAGAGACATCGAGAGGGAGAGATTGAGAGTGGCTAGTGGCCGATCGGAGAGAAGGAGAGTAGAGGCAAGACCGAGGGATTGAGAGATTAAGGGCAATAAGTAAACCAACGGCAACGAGAGTTGACAGAGTGTCAGAACAGAGGATGCCTTGATGGAGTGTTGGAACTCGGACAGAGGACGCCTGGATGGAGTTGTTTTCTATGCTGTGACTGTGGAGTCGACACTCTCAGTCTTGAGTCTTGGCGATAAAGTCTGAACAAATGAAGAGTATTGAAGATTGAAGAGTTGGATCTAGGGTTCGGGCGGAAGGGACAAAAGAAGATGGAAGGATTGTTAGATATGAATAGTTTTGATGATGTCACATATAGATGTTAAATATGAGCAAAAAGTTTGTATAATATACTTATCTTCCACATTGACTAACTACCATATTTAATGTTGTAGATTAGTCATAGACATCATTGTGGGTTGATATTATAATGCCTTATAAATGGAGAATAATCATCAAGAAGAAAATCAAGAGGCAAGGAATTGAAGAAAGAAGAAAGAAAGATGAAGATTGAAGATATTCATCAAGAAGATTGAAGTTGGATTATGAAGAATGATCATCAAGAGGAAAAACAAGAAGAAAGAGATTAAAGAAAGAAAAACTTGCAAGATCACATGAGAATATCAAGATTCAAGGTCCTAGAAGTGATACCGGAGGTTTCTATGATCATACGGAAGTTGGAATGGGTCAATACAAAGCTAAAATGATGTATACGGAAGCTATGGTACCTTTGGGGATGATTACCCGAGTAATCACTCAAGTAATATGGTATTGTCTGATTTTGGAGGTGTTTACTCGAGGCCTTACTCGAGTAATCTGCCGGGTTATTTGATGAATTACTCGAGGCGGCACTTGAAGTAAATGGGACTCTGTTTTCGCGCGGCAGAATAGAGGTTCGGTATTTTGATGATATCTCTCCAACCACATGTCGGATCGAACTGAAACCGGTGGCATTGGAAACTAGACTTCCAACACGAACTTTTGACACCAAGATCACATTCAAAGGAGTTCAGATGAGGGAGATATGATCTGTTGAAGTTGACTCATGAATCACCGTCATATTCCAGGACAGCTTCGGTATTTTAGACATAACTCTCAAAATACATATCGGATTGAGACGAAACCGGTTCCATATGAAAGAAGACTCAAATATCTTTCCATGGATATATAATTTGTCACATTTGAAGCTATATCCTAAGAGCTATGACTTCTGGAAGTTGCTGCTCGTGATTTAAGGATTGTCTAAGAACAGTAGATACTCTTTGGATCATAACTTTCTGTACACAACGAGTTTGGAGCTGATTTTTGTTGCATTGGAATGTAGATAATGAGGCCTTTCCGATGATATATAATTTGCCATGTTTCGAGGCAAAATCAAGAATTTACTGGAAGGCACCACTCGAGTAACCATGTAGGTCACTTGCAGTTGCTCTCGGCATTTTGTACCACTGCCAATGTTACTCGAGGAGCTACTCGAGTAACTCACTATGGTAAGCAAAAACTTGAAGTTGATCAAAGTTTTCCCGATGATACTCGAGTAAGTACTCGAGTAAACTTTAATGAATACTCGAGTAGCTACTCGAGTAAATCACTGTACATGAAGAGTTATTGACGAAAACTTCAAGTCGCTACTGGAGTAAATCACTGTACATGAAGAGTTATTGACGAAAACTTCAAGTCGCTACTGGAGTAAATCACTGTACATTGACGAAAACTTCAAGTCGCTACTGGAGTAAATCACTGTACATGAAGAGTTATTGACGAAAACTTCAAGTCACTACTGGAGTAAAGCACTGTGCATGAAGAGAGAACTTCAAGTCACTACCCGAGTAAGCTATGCAGAAAATAGAAGGTCACTCGAGTAGCCACTCGAGTAACCTGTGAAGAAACTTGATATTTACTCGAGTAAGTACTCGAGTAATGCTTCCCAGAAAAACAGAACAGCGTCCGAAGATTCTGGAAATCAATGGAATGATCATATAACTCATTCTTCTTGCTTCTAATCACTCTAATACTTCATTGTATTAGTGTTTAATGCATTTTTCCAGTAAAACAATGAAGAGATGATGAGAAGAGATAAAAGTTGACTTTACGGAGCGGAGCGGCCAACGTTCCAACGGCTAGTTTTCAAAATCGAAGAACGGTCAAACAAAGCTGCGTCACTCTAACGGACATGTTGAAATGCTCAAACGGTCATCAATCCTCATCAGCTATAAATAGAAGATCATCCAAAACAGAAGGAAGACTTAGAGAATATACATCGTCTAAATGCCAACATCCTGACATCATTGCCCATCGCACATACTCTCTGCTTCTCTACTTTCTATATCATTTACATTTGAGAGAGAGAGTTTTTGTATTATACTTCAGTATTCATCATATCCACTCTGTGAGAGAGTTTGTAAACACTTTCAATTGTATTTCTGAAATGATCTCAAGGTAGAGGGACCTTGAGTGGGTTGATTTCCTTACGGGAAGCTGTAGAGAGAATCACTGGTAAGACTTTCTACTCGTAAGACTTACAAGGTGCAAGCAGTAGAGAACGTTGCTGCTCGTAAGACTTACAGTGGTGTAAGCAGAAGAGAACGTTGCTGCTCGTTAAACTTGCATAGGTAAGCTGGAGGGAAAGGTCTTCGGGATTGCTCTGCTCGTAAGACTTGTTGTAAGGGGGAGTATCTTGGTGAGAACTTTGTAAAGGCTTTTCTTGTGCCTGGATTAAACAAGAAAATAGTGGATTTGAAAATCTCAGGAGGAGCCTGGGGACTGGACGTAGATCATCGTGGATTGGGCCAAACCAGGATAAATCACAGTTTGCATATACTCTTCCCTAAGCTCTTATACTTCCAGCATATATCATTTAAATATCTAACTGTGATTTATGATTCATTACTTTCATATTTATTGCTTCCTCTAAGATGCGAAAAGACTTTCAAAGTTCTTAAGTTTTTATCTTACACCCAATTCACCCCCCCTCTTGGGTGTCAGCCGGTTCTAACAAGGATGGGAATATGCTATGGGCACATTCAGGAAAAAAAATACAAAAAAAATGCGATAGGCTTGGGCAATTAGGCCACTGGACCACTGTTAATTTTTTTTAAAAAAGACCTTAACAAGCTCAGCGGCCTGATAGGCCTATCAATAGGCCTTGGCCTGACCTGTTAAGGAAAAACAGGCTTCTTACTAGGCCTTGGCCTGGCCTTTTAGCCTGAGAGACCAGGCTTGACCAGGCCTCTCACAGGCCAGGCTGCAGGCCCCTGTCAGGCGGCCTGGCCTGTTTCCACCCCTAGAAAGGGTTTATCTGATGGTTATTTAAAAAAAATGATATATATGTACAATATATGACAATTGTTGACAAATAACTGTTAAATATGTGTGAAAAATTTTTTAAAAAAATTTGGGGGCTTATCTGCAATTACATACAGAAACCAAATACAGAAATAAGCAATTACAGAAACCAAATACATAATCATCAAAATGTACAATGTAGAAAGCAATCATTAAAATGTACATATGCAAATTAAATTGTATTACAGAAGCCAAAACCAAAATTAGTTAGAGCAAAGAGAGAAAGCAAAGATAGAAGCCAAAACCAAAATCAGCCATAGCTAGAGTCGGTAAAACAAGCCAACCCGCCAGCCAGCCAAAAACAGGAGGGTTTGGCGGCCCGTTTGAATTCAGGCTAAACGAGCTCAGCCTGTTTAGCCCGCGAGCTAGCCCGTTGGCCCGTGTTTTTTTATAATTTTTTTCTCCTCAAATGCCCTCTTAATATCCCTTATCTCCTTTCCTTTAATGATGTATTTAATTAATTCCCCATATTTTTTATTTGACACTTATTTTCATATTATATTTATTTATTCTACTATTATTACATTTAAAAGAAATGTGTTTATATAGTTTTGTGATGTGAATAGATGAAAAAAATAGGAAAGTAAGAATGAAATTGACTTCATAACATAAATGTATAAAAGAAAAGAAGTGTGATATGAGCGGGTGAAAGAGAAAGAGAGTAAAAATTTTTAAAAAAAGAGTGAAATTTAAAATAAAAACAAAAAATTTGGCGGGCTAGCGGGCTGGCTTTTAGGGGGCGAGCTACATCATCCCGCCCCCTCTGAACTCGCAGCCCGCAACCCGGGAGCCAGCCCGTATTACCACCTCTAGTCATAGCTAACTTATGTTCCCATCCATTACCGATAAACTGTCATAGCCAACTCTTCTATGACTTCTTCAATTTGTCTGGACGAATATTGCTCAAAATAATTATCCTCAAAGTACTGCACAGAAAAATAAAGTATGGTTAGTGAATATATATATATATATATATTACTTTAATTTAACTTAAACACACATACATGCATATATATACGTACCTTAGTACCAACTGAGCCAGAATTGTGGATGACTATGTACTTCATGACACAGTACCCACAATAAGATTTTTGATTTGGTTGCTATGAATACTATAAACAAACAAATAAAATGTACACAAAAAACCAACTTTGACAAAATAACAAAACATCAGTGTTTGTAATTACAGCCTCTAAAATAACTAACAAACCAGAGTAGACCAAAGAAATACGCATCAAAGACATAACGACAAAGGTTCAGAGGTTCTTTAGGCCATCAATTATGGGGTTGAAGAAATAACCACATAAGCCCTAAATTAATGGTACCCTGAATTCATAAGCCGTTATAGCTGTGAAAAACCAAAACTTCATCCATAATCTAAAGAAAGTAAGCATGACTCACTTTTATTGATGGACTGCTACGATTCAAAAATGGAGATTTGAAACGAGGAAGAACGACAAACGCCTTCAAGGACTGCAACAAACTCACAATGAAGAAGAAGAGTGGTGGGATTGTCAGAAAAGAGTGGTCGAGTTGTTTCAAGTGCACTGAGAAATTGTAGGAATTTTGAACTCATGACAGAATAGAGTTCAGAAAGGAATTTTAAATATATATATATATATATATATATATATATATATATATATATATATATATTAACAGCTTATTTTGAAAAACCGTCAAATATATAAGTGTCAGTTGCTTGATAAACCACGGTCATATATTTATAACATATATTTAACGGTTGTTTATATACAACCGTCACATAAATTATACCTTTTTTACCAACAAAAAAAATTATATATCACGATGGTTATATAAAACCGTCAAATATTGTTTCATATACTTAACGATGGTTTTAAATAACCGTTTTATATTGCTTTCCCATAATTCCATCTCTTTATATTTAACGGTTTCATGAAATCCGTTAAATACAGAGCGTCAAATATACACAATTATGTAATAGTCAGAATATTATCCATATAGCGGGACTGATGAATCAATGTGGTAAGTAGGGGTGAGCAAAACCGAACCAAAACCGAAGACCAAATCAAATCAAATCAATTTTGGTCTTTTCGGTTCGGTTTTTTCAGTGTTCGATGCATGTTAGGTTTTCTTCGGTTTTTCGGTTCGGTTCGGTTTTTTTTTAAAAAAATTCGGTTTAAACCGAAAAACAAAAAATGTTAAAAGAGTATGCCACCAACGAAAAACCGGATGCAAGACAAAGAATGATATATCATTGGATATTCATCTTTTTGAATTTTTGTTATGCTTTATTTAGATTAAGTAATGTTAAATACAATTATTCTGCATATCTAAAAAACCTTCTTATTTTTGGTTCCATTATTGGAATATTGGGTACTCCAAACTACATTAATCATATATGTAATATGTTGTTTATACTTTGTTTTATATCATTTTTCTTTGGATCTTGATGAGGTTGTTCAATTTTATAATTTGTATTAATTTTTGCTGGTTGAAAATTTAGATATTTAAAGTAAAAAATGAAGGTTAAAAAAATTTCGGTTTTTTCTTACAAAACCGAAACCGAACCGAATAATTTCGGTTATTTCGATTGTTCGGTTTCGGTTCGGTTTCAGAATTTCCTTTATTTCGGTAGTTTAGTTTTTTCGGTTTTTACCGAAAACCAAACCGAAAAATCGATGCTCACCCCTAGTGGTAAGAGGAGAAGATCCATTTGGTGAATCATATTTGAGTTTGTTGAATATTTTATTAAGGCCCATTTGGTATGTTGGAATTGGTTTTGATGGATATAGAAATAGAGATGGATATGGATATAGAAATAAGGTTTAAAGTATGTTTGATATGTCATAGAAATGAGACCTCATTTTTATCTGAAAAGACCAAAATGCCCATATATTTTTTTCCAATAAAAAGCCCTCTTCCTTCCTCTTCCAAAACTTGCCGAAGAACACGATCTAGCTGGATTCTCTTTTATTTGATTTATGCTCATGTATTTAATGATGTTTTGATCCCTGGATGCCTGAGTTACTCCGTTTGTTGATTATAGATGGAAGTCAATTTTGTTATTGTCGATCTTGCCATGTGGAGAAAACATGAGGAGGTTGGAGATGACGTCGATCTTGCCGTTGATCTTGTCTGGTTGAAAATGAAGGTTAGCCAAGGTTCATTAATGGAAATGTGGGAAAAGATGAAGAAGACGAAGTCGAAGAGGGTTAATGGTGGGGTGCAGTGGGTGGAGAAGAAGGTTGATGGTGGGTGGGGAAGAAGGTCACCGGTGGTAGCAGTGGCAGTGTTGATGGGTGGGGAAGAAGGTCGCTGGTGGGTGGGGAAGAAGGTCGCCGCCGCCAGTTAAGGAGGAATAATGATGCAATAGAGTTGGGGGATGATAAAAAAGGAGAGGGCAAAAATGTTTTTTTTTTATGTGGAATTGACAAATCTAAACTTTTGGTCTGGAAATCATTTTCATCAATCTTAATGGAATTGGCCTCCACATGGAAGTTAATTCCATGCTCCTAGATTTGTACCAAACAGGACAAAAGCATGGAATTGGCCTCCAATTCCATTTCCACGAGGCCGATTCCAATGTACCAAACTGGACCTTAAGTGCTTTTAAACATGGATTAATTCTCAAGGAACAAGCTCCATGATTGGGAGGCTCATGCCTCTATCATTTTTGTTGTATCTAATTAAATATCAAAGGTTAGCACATTAGCTTCAATGGTACATTTATGCTAATCATTTGAATTTGATGACGACAATGTTTGAAGTTAGAGCATTTTGATGCTTTCAAGGGACTTCAGATGAAAAAGGGACCCTTTTTTAAAAAATTTGAGTTGTTGTTTGGGACATGATTTTTAATTTTAGGATAAATGAATTAGGGAGTCAGAGGGTGACGTGAAAAACCTTCGACAATTTTTTTTGGGTTAAGTAGCAAATTTGCCCCGGAAGTATGGGTCCAGGAGCAATTTTGTTTTGCAAGTTTTTTGGGGATCAATTTCACCTCGAAAGTTTCAAAACGTAGCAATGTTGCCCTTTTCAGTTAAAAAATTAGCAGTCAACATCAATTTTTTGACGGTCAACGTTTGTTATTTAACGGAAAAGGGCAACATTGCTACGTTTTGAAACTTCCGGGGCAAAATTGATCCCCAAAAAACTTTTAGGGCAAAATTGTTCTTGAACCCATACTCCCGGGGCAAATTTGCTACTTAACCCTTTTTTTTTACACATGCAACCAAAAACATGAAAATATTCAGTACTCCCACATTCTCTAATTTAGATTTTTGTATTCATTGTTTCTCTTTATAAGATTTTTTTTGAGTTTCTCTAAAAATTAAATGCATTCTTTCCTATTTTACTCTTAATTAATATATTCTATCTCATTATTCTTATCTAATACATTTTCTCTCATCTTTTTTGTCATTCTCATCCACCTGCTTATAAATAAAGGCATACTGGTATTTACAAGAAAAACAATACATTTTCTATAGAATTTTTATTTTAAACTAATTTTAACTATCTTATTAACAAAAAAATCTAGTTATTTAGAAATTAAAGTAAGAGATAGAGACCACGTATTATTAAAATTACTCTTAATTACTCCATTCAGTCCTTTTTATAAAATATCAATAACCGAATTATGTAGATCAAAAAGTTAGTTAAAATTGCTAAAGACAATACCACTCTAGGCTTATTTATAAGTTCAAATTGCCTAATTCTCATATATTAAGAAAAGTTAGTTAACTCAATAAATATGGATTAAATTGATAAATTTTTTCAATTTTACCTTAATTTATGAATGCGTATTTTTACATCTTTCTTCCTTCTACCCTGAATAGGGGTAAAATTGTAACATTCTCATTTATTGCTCATAAAATAAACTTATAATAAGGACCAAATTTTTTTACCAAAATGAACTTATAAATAGGAGTAAAGTGGTAGATATGTAAAAAATGCAACTCATTTTTCAAAAAATTCCTTTATTTATATAAAGAAGGTAGGTCGAAGAGAGAATGAGTGGAAAAAAATGATGAAAGAACAAGTGGAAAAAAGTGATGAGAGAGATATAGAATTAATTGAAGGTAAAAATGAAAAAAATGCATTAAATGTTCAGATATCTCCAAATGGTATCTTATAAGATAAGACATGTTTTGAGAGTTGATCTTGATCCTAAATATAAGACATACTTTTATATTTGTCAATCTTTTCCTAATTTACTCCTATTAGTGCTCTCTCAAGTTACAACAATAATCAAGGAGGGACTAGAATGAGAGAATTAAAGAAGATGACCAGGTGTTTTAGAAAACACATGTCATATTAATTAATTTAACTAATCTTATTAATCTAATTAAATTAAATAAATAAGTTTTATGTAACACCTCAAATTTTGTATTCACCAAAAATATATTATAATTAATTGAGAAATTAACTAAAATAGTGAATATTTGTAATATCCCGAATTTTGGAATTGAAAGCTTTGGAATAAGCTTAAATTGAGTGGACTACTAAGCCCCGATTTAGTAGATGTCCCAAATATATTCCCTAATGATTCTAATATCTTTGGGGTATTAAGAAAGTAAAATGGTGAATTTTGGAGAATATAATTATGTTTTTAGTGAAATCGCCTATGAGGTAGTGAGCTTGTCATGTGATTTTGAATGACAAAATGATGATAAAAAATTATGAAATTTTACAGGATGAAAGTAGACATCCTGAGCTTTAATTTGATAGGTCATATGACGCAATTAGAGCTATACACAAAAAGATATGAATTTTTGAAGTCAGCACAGAAAAACTGTGAAATTTCTGGACCAATATGCAAAGATTGAAATTCTGGGAATTTTGTGATTCCAGGAAGCAAAATTCTATATTTTTCCTTGAAACTAGACTCAATAATGGTTCTATAGGATTTGGAATCACCTCATTTCGATTTTTCTAAAATTAGTTATGATTTTCCAAAGTTTGGGCAGAAATCTGCCAGAATTTTGTAAAAATCCGAAATTGGGAAAATTAATTAAATAAATGGGATATATTATTATAAATCAGCTCCTCCTTCTTCAGCCCATTTCAGACGTGAGAAGCTGAACATAGAGAGAGGAAGTGGGAGGAAAAAGCTTACAAAGGTAAGTGATTTCTTCGGTAAATCGGTTCCTAATGCGTATAACTCCACTCCTAAGCTATTCTTCTATGTGATTCAAGGGTTGGAAGCTCAAATTTGGTGTTCAAGAGAGCTAGGGTTTCAGCCACTTTGATAAAAGCTAGTGGGAGCTTGAGGTAACTTCCAAACTCTCGTATATTGACTATTCTAGCTGCTGTGAGCAATTTAATCGGTGAAATTTCGCCGGATTGCCATTGGTTGTAAAAATGGAAAATGGGTTTCCCTAGGGGTTATGCTGCCCAAATTGATACTAAATGGTAGTTGTAACCTAATGGAATAGTCAATAAAGTGGTTAGGAGTAGAAAGGAACGTGTTTACGGAGCCAAAACCGAAAAACCCCGATTTTCCCTGGAAAACCCATATATTTCGGTCAGGGGCCTAAATGGGTCTTAGAGTTGGATTTTCAATGATTTGATGATTCCATTGGATTCAGTGGGCGAAAATAGGTGGGGTTACAGTTGGGCACTTTTTCGGAAAAGGCTGAGAAAGCATAATTACGGAAACGCCCCTAAAACCCTAAAAGTAGGGCTGCCAAGGGCAATTTCGTAATTTTACATTGAATTTGATAATTCCGAGTCCGGAAATGGATTCTCTGGGTGAAAATATGTCAAAATAGCCCAGGTTAGAATTTCGAGAAAAGTACAGCCGGACCGGGTATGATGGGGCTGGGTCCCCGGGGGTATTTTAGTAATTTTTCAAGATAGACTCATATAACCCCCAGAAACACTATGGAAGTGTCTAAATAGTACATTTGACATTGTAGGATCAAATATGGAGCCCTGAGCTGTTGGCACGCATTACGAGGCACACATTTCGAGGCGGGAAAGGGTTAAGGTAGGGGACTTACCTTACTTGCATGTATTTGATATCTTTGCTTGTGTAATGATGCATGTGATTGCTTTACTTGATTGTGTATAGCATATTTGAATAAATGAAGCTCTGTTTCTTTTTCGCTGTGGCCATAGTCTTGTTGTATGAAACATTGAGCATGCAGAAATGTCATTATGGAGCATACATCTAGATAAAGCTAACATGTCATACACATAGCATCAATCATGCATGCATTATGGTATCTGTTTCCTACTGAGATTCTCTCGAATCTCACCCTCCCCTACCAACAATTTAGACAGAAGAAGACAAAAGATATGTTGAGAGCAAAGAAGAGAACTACACGAGGGGATTGCAGTGGCGGAACAAAGTCAGGAATATGTCTCTGTGTTTACTGGGATGGGTTTAGATACCCTAGTAGCCTTATACGGCTACATTATTTGAATTTATCAGGTATGAACCCCTATGGGGAATTTATGTAATCATGCACATATTATCAGTATAGTTATGCTATTCCTGTGTTGCCTACCGAACCGCATATCATTTTCCGCAAATACTCTGATAAAGGTTGAAATTGAAATAAGGGTGTGACAATATTCATGAATTTGAATCTTGTGAATTTTGAAATATTCATATTCACAAGGAAATAGGCAAATACATTCAAGAAATAAATTAAATTACAAAGGTGATAGCAAAATCATAATTTTGCCAATTTAGCCCAGGATTAATTTTTTTCCAATTAATTGGAGTTAATTTCAATTAATTAAGGAAAATAAAGGAAAATGCATAATGTGATTATTCTTGGTGGAATAAATCAAGAATTGTGAAATTAAGAGAGGATTATACATAAACCAATTATGTGAATTATGGAATTGTGAAAAACAATTTTTTCCTTCTCTTCCTCTCTCTAATTTTCGTCCAAGCATAAAAGTAAAGGGAAAATATTAAATCCATGATCACATGCTACAAGAAGAATGTGATGATGACTATGCTACATGCACATATCAATCATGGCAAAGATGGAGTGTACACAACATGAAGGATGGTGTAATGCATGATGGAAGAAGCTTGAGTGAAGGAATAAGAAACATGATTGCATGGAAGAGTATAAGTGTGAACATAGAAAAAGAAGAATGGGTTACTTGGAGCAAAAAAGGGGGAGAGCACTGATTGAGGAGCAAGAAAGGAAGATAATTTATTTAATTTAATGGCAAGTTAATGAAGAAATTATAAAGGAAGAGAAGGGTTTGTGACGAGTGTCACATTGAGAGCTCTTGATTAAATCAAGGACTAGGAAGAAGGAAGACTTAATTAAGAAAACACTTGCTCCCTTCTCTTTTTTTGACACATTCGGCCATAACACAAGGAAAAGAGAGAGAGAGTGAGCTTGTGAAGTTCTTGAAGATTAGAGAGAAGGAGGAAGAAGAGGTTAAGGTAGGTAATGTTTCTTTGATTTTTCTTATAGTATTTCCTTAGAATCCTTCTCTAAACTCTTGTTTCTCATGAATCCATGGTGGTGAAGTCACACTTTGAGATCAAGAAGAGAGGGAGGAGGTGCCTAGAGTAAGAGAATCCAAGAAGTTAAGAGGTAATTATACCAATCTCACCTTTATATTAGTATGAAGTTGTTGTTGGTATTTGGTAATTATTGTTTGGTTTTTTATGATTTTTGGGTTGAGTTGTAAAATTGGAAAAGCCATAACCCTAAGGGGTTATGCTGCCCAAAATCCTTTAAATCATGATTAAGAAGTGTTTAAGTGAATTAATCAAGGATAAGAAGTGGAAGAGTACAAGTTTTGGAAGCTAAAACACAAAACCCCATTTTTTTCATTTTTTCCTTAATATTTTCGGCCAAAACCAGAACTGGTAGTAGGAGTTGGATTTTCATGAAATAAATGGTTCCATTGGACTCAGTGGGCAAAAATAGGTGGGGTTATAGTTGGGCACTTTTTCGGTAGAGGCCGAAAAAATATAATTATGAAAACACCACTGAAATTCCTAAACACGGGCTGTTAAGGGTATTTTCGTAATTTTATAGTGAATTTGGTAATTTTGAGCTGGGAAATGGATTCCTTGGGCGAAAATAAGTCAGAATAGTCTTAGTCAAAATTTTGAAAAAACATGCCATCGGGTCGGTTACGACGGGGCTGGGCCAGAGTTCCGGGAGCATTTTGGTAAATTTTCACCATAGACTAATATGGTACAAGAAACACTATGGAAGAGTCTAAAATGATACTTGGATAGGTTATGACATATTTATTTAATATTTTAGAACCGATTCAAAAGCCAGAATGACACGTGTTACGAGACACATCGGAAAAAGGGATTATAAAGCTTTAAGGTACGGTCATTATCCTTCATACATCATGCCATAGTTATATGATTGTGTGGATGCCATTGTTGTAAATGTACTTTATTAATCAATATGATTTTCCCAGAGATGGGTCAGAAGTGTCAGAGGCACTTACACTGGAATTGGTGAGAACCAACCGGTGCAGATTAGTGGGGCTGGGCCCTACTCATATATACATGCAAATGATATGTTTATATTGTTCATTAATTTGTGCATATATGGCATATATCATATATACTTTTCGCATTTTCTATGAACGATAGCATTTTTTTAATGGGATTCTTTAGAATCTCACCCTATTTTTAAATAAATATCTCAGCGAGTGCCAGTAGATTAAAAAGACAAAGACGTAGACGCCGAGAAGTAATTGGCCTGAGTCTTGAGGCGAGGACAAGATCATGATTATAATTCGTTTATGCTTATATATTTTGGAGAATTATGTAAATATTAAGTTTCCGCTGTATTTTCTGTATTTCGCCAACGAACGATATAAGGATTGTAAATAAATATTTTTATCAATATAATTATATTTTTCTGTATTCTCATTAAAATTCGTCTTTATTATTTTTCAATTACCAAAATAAAAACGGACGTTGACATTTTATATTAAAGACTCAAAATTATCTTATAAAAAGAAACGGATGCGTAGAAAGTAGGAGCAATTGCGCATGGCATGGCTCATATAAATAAAAGCCAAGCGTCAATTTAATGGGCGGCGATTGCAAGAGAGGAATTAGAGGACATATATAAATGTGCATGCATTTATTTGAAAGCGATGCAATTGTTATCCCCTCCTTTTAGCTTTTACCTTTTCTTTTCGGTTTTGGGAAAATTATTTGCCAAGCGTCAGTTTCCGAAAAGTTTTAAAATTATTTTGATCCTTTTCAATTAAAAAAGAAACGTTTGGATCATCGACAAAACAAAGAGTTTGGATCAAAATTGCCATAAGTCTATTACGAAAATTCACTTTGCAGTTCCTTTTTTTATTCAAATTTTATGCAATTTAAATACACAAGGGCATACTAACATGTATGATCATACCGTTGTCACTGAAACAACTTGTCATGGACACCTTAACCCATGTTATAGGGTGGTGGATTTTGATCCTAAATGTAAAGAAAATATATTTTATTTTTTATATTTATTATTTTTTAATCTAATTTGTCTAACTGAAATTATACAATTTTTTTGACAAATCGTGTCACATGTGTTACAATTAAATAATTTAATTAGTTTTTTAATCCTTTCCAGTTAAATAAGTCTTTCATACATTCAGGACATACAAGTATTTTGACTATTTTCTTGGTTAAAAGAGCAAGGTCCTTTGGAGTAATTTCAAAAACTCACGGTTCTTCTTCTAAGTGAGTGTTTGAAAAACATCTAAACCATAATTTCAGAAGCTATTTTTCATAAATTAAGATAAAACTCCTCTCACATACTTATCTCATAAATCGTAAAATTTATTCTTAAAAGCAAATCAAAACTCACACTAAGCAATAAACTTATTTATTTGGTCCTCGACCAAAACTTTAGCCTATTATTTTTTTGGGACAATTACATTTAGGTCCCATGGAAGAGAAAAAATAAAAAAATGGTCCCTGCAGTAGATTGCAAAATGAAAAAATGGTCTCATTAACAACTTCATGAGCCTGTATTGACAACTCATTAATAACTCCAGGAGCCTGTATTGACAACTCCATATGATCATTTTGTTATTTTGTAATCTATAGGGACCATTTCTTTATTTTTTCTCTTCATTGAGACCTGAATATAACTCTCCCTAAATTTTCAGGCCAGCATGTTCATATCATTGAACGCAACCAAGACGAGGCAGCAAAAGAGGAATGACACACAGATCCAAAGCCTGCTTTATTTTATTTTATATTTGTGGAAACCTCCTTTATTTTATTGGGTTTGTCAGAATATTAAATACATTTTAATCTATTTTACTCTTAATTAATATATTTTGTCTCAATTTCTTTTTATCGAATACATTCTCTCTCATCTTGTTTTTTTATTCTCACCTAGCCACTTATAAATAAAGGCATACTAGTCTTTATGAGGATAAAAAAAATAAATTTCCTACATATTTTTTAACTAATTTTAATTGTCTTTTAAACCAAAATAATTCAGTTATTTAGAACTTATAGTAAGAGATAGAGCCAGCATATTATTAAAATTACCCTTAATTATAAAGTAGTAGTAAACTAGTAATTACACATGGCTCATATAATTAAAAGCCAATTAGCATCAATTTGCTAGGTTGAAGGTAACAGATAGGAGGAATCAGAGGGACCAAATGGGCGTGCATTTATCTGAAAGCGATCCATTTGTCTTACATTCGGGACAAATGAGTATTTTCTTGTTTAAAAGACTAAGGTCCTTTAGAATAATTTCAAAAACTCACGGTTCTTCTTCTAAACAATAACCGCACGAATTTGATCCTTGATCATAATTTTAGCCTATTAATTTTTAGAAAAATGATACTAAGATCTCAAATAAGTAAAAAAATATTAATAAAGTCTCAAAACTTATCACTAATGATAAGTAAAAGGACACGTTAAATAACTATTTTTGATAAATTATAGGATTTTTTTTATACTAATTTTTTTAACAGGGATCTTAATGTTATTTTGTCTTCATAGTTTAGTGCAGCGTGTTCATGGAACCAAGACGTGGCAGCAAAAGGGCAATGACCCTGACAGGGAGATCCAAAACCTCCTTTATTCCACGGATAGGGCAAAGTCACGTGGGTGGTGTGATGGGCCCTGTTATTGGAAAGGGTGGTCCCAACTCATCCTTGACACCCTCATTCACCAACGTGTCCACCGCCAATTGATCTGCCGACCGTACGTACGCGGTTGTTCTTATTTTTCTGGGACCCTCACCCTTACGGGTTGACAGCTTTTCACACATCATTTCATGAGTTCTAAGTTCTAACCCTATCCTAGGTATTCCCTCACTGCATTATTATTATAAAATTCAAATATTCAAAACTTAGAGATAAAAAGATTAAAAAAAATATATCAATTGAACTTTAAAATCTTATATTAATTTTGTCGTCTATAAGAATAATGGGATTAATTATAATATTATAGTAAGTGATAACTCATTTTAATAGAAAATCACTTATTTAATATTTTAAAATTTAAATGATATTTTTTTTATAAATTTATATTATTGATTATTTTGGGAATTAACAGCTCCTTTAATTTGCGTTGACTGCATTAGTGTACATGATTAAGTGACTGTTTGTTTTAACTTTTTAAAAATATTTTTACCTATGTGAGAATAATTTGATTCCAATTCACAAAAAAATTATTTTAAAAACCACTTTGTTTGCTTCTCAGATAAGTCAGTAATATACATCAAGATGACCAGTTTGAAGTAGACATGATAACAAAATCTTTGAACGTGAACCCAAGACCAACCAAACAATAATTGAAGATAAGATCATCAATATGAACTTTAATTTATATGGATGATCCATTTTGTGTTGATGAAGAAGAGTCTACAGATTGATCGTGAACTTTATATGGAGGGTCCACTTTGCATTGATGAAGAGGACTCTACAGTTTCATAATGTTTAGGCGTATTGATGCTTTAGAAGCGTTAAGAGAGAACCCCATTGTTTTTTGGTATTGAAGATAATTATATTTAAAGTACCGTGAAGTACTTGAATGCGGATGCATCTCTTAATACTGAATAAACCATATTCCTCATGTTATAAGGAACTAACTCTTTTTATTAAAGACAACTCTCATAGATATGAGAAAATCAACTGATGCTTTAAACAAAAAGCTTTCGATTGGTGCTCAACTTCACCTCTCTGCCCTTTTCCATTTCCCTTTTCCCTCTCACCCCTCTCAAGTCCAAACCACTAGTCCCTCCAATCCTTAGTAAGTGTAAGAACTAAATGATTTTTTTTAAGAGAGATTAAGGAAGCTAAATAAACTCCACCGAAGTATTTATATTTATCGTTTTTCTTCAAACTAATCTGCTTGACTTATAGATTGATATGTAATTTAATAATACATAACATATGCTATAATTAAGTAATTTATTTAGCTTCCTTAATCTTTTCAAAAAAATTCAACTGACTATTCTATTAAGGACCTGAGATAGTATGAGTATTAATTAATATTCTTATGGTCCTAAATATAGATACTAGTTCGGAGTTGATATTGATTTTAAATATAAGGCTTCCATCCATCTTATCTATAATATTTATCATTTTTCCTCAAATTAATATACTATAAATTTATATATAATATAATATTATATAAGGTTATTTCATAGAGAACATGCTATATTTGTTATAATGATATATAATAATTTATCTTACTGCCTTAATTTATCCAAATTAATTAAATAATTCTTATATTATAAATTGAAGGAGTAATAAAATAAAAGAAAATAAACAACGGATCAATAGAATGAGATAGAGAAGCCCGAGGCCGAGGCGAGAGCAGAGTGGAGGGATAGGTTTTGAGCTAAACAAATTCAATTTCAGGATTAAATTTTTAATATAACCCCCTTCTACTATTCTCCAATCCTATTTAGCGTGTTTGGATAAACTAAAAAATATATTTTTTAGTTTGAAATTATGGTTTGAGAAAAATATTGCCAAACACTTAAAAAAAATAAGAGAAACACTTTTTTTCCTCCTCAAAACCATAGTTTATGAAAAAGCTAAATTTTTATCCTTTTTCCCTCCATTCTTTCTCCCTCTTGCCTCATTTTCCCCTTTTTCTCTTTCCGGCTTCTCTTTTCTCATTCATTCTCTCCATATTTTGATATTTTCACATTTTCCCTCTTTCCTCTTTCTCTCCCCATTTCCCCTTTTTTCTCTTTCCTTCCCGTAATGACCTTTTCTTTTTTTGATTACAATACTGAGAGACATAAGACCCTTAATAGGCCATTACAAAACCATTGGAATAGACCAATAAAAAATCATCCCTCATCACCGACCGCCTCACCAATGAATGGTGGTGGGTGATCAAGGAGAACAAAATTGCCTGGAATGCTGTGAGCGAATTTCGCTAACTGGTCAGCTAACGTATTCTGTTCCCTGTAAACATGGTCAATAAGCACCTGCCAGTCTTTAATCATCCACAACCTCGTATCCTCAATCACATCTCTAAAGGGGTGATTGTTATCACATCCTTTTATGAGAAAAGAAATTGCCTGGCTACAATCCGTAAGAATATATACCCTGTTATAGTTCCTGTTCCAGCAAATCTGAAGACCCTGGATGATAGCAATAAGCTCTGCCACCACAGGAGGCACTTGAGAGAGCTTACACATGTAACCACATAGCCATTGACCCTCTTCTCCCTTGATAACTCCAGCACACGCACTTTGCCCTGACTCCAACACCGATCCATCTGTCTCCAAAGTGATGACACCCTGCCTTCTTGCCTCACCCTCCTCTTGTTGAAACCGTAACTTCCTATAGAAAGAACAGCGAGAAGATATATCCAAATCCCATGCCGCTCTGAATAGACTAGAATGAGCATTTTGGCTAGACGATATTGATTCTTCCCCAAATAAAACATTACAACGATTCACCCAAATGTTCCAACAAACATAGCCAAACAAAGTTGCCCAGCTGATCTTCTTAGTAAAGTCTCTTCCGATTTCCATCCTGAGGTTCCATTGAATCCAATCCTTCCCCTGCAAAGAAATAAACGTGTTCCAGTACACAGGATTGATTATGGAAATCCACCTCTCCCGAGCGTTGATACAGTCCCTTAGAAGATGCATAGTGTCCTCCTCTTGATTACAAGTAAAAGGGCACCCCGCTTGAACTGCTAACCCTCTGCGAACTCTGAGCTGTGCTGTATGAGCTTTCCCGTAATGACCTTTTCTGTATAAGTTTATTGCATGCCTTTTTTTTTTTCTGGGCAGTTGGAAAATTTTTTATTATATAATTTATTAATATAAATATATATATTTGATCTATTTTTTTATATTACATAATTGACTAATATTATAATTTTAATTTTGTAGACAAATTTATTTCATTTTTAGTATTTATTATGAAATTTAATATGAGATAATATATAAAATATACTCTTATCCTTTATATGTAATTATCACAAAAGTTAATGTCTTTTTTAGTAATCTAACTATGAAAAAAATGATTCTGATCATAATACCAAAACACTATTATTGTATCAAAAACACTTTTTTCTCATAATCCATTATGTAAAATCACTTTTTCTCTATAAGCTATTCTCCAAAAGCTAATCCGAACACGCTTTTAGGGGGTGTTCGGATTAACTTTTTGAGAATAGCTTCTGGAGAAAAAGTGGAAAATAGCTTTTAAAGAATAGATTATGAAGAGAATAGATTATTGGAAAAAAGTGATTTTGATAAAATGAGAGTGTTTGGATATTGTGATCAGAATAGCTTTTTTTATGATCAAATTACTAAAAAGGATATTAACTTTTGTGATAATTACATATAAATAATAAGATTATATTTTACGTATTATTTAACATTAAATTTCATCATAATAAATACCAAAAATGAAATAAATTTGTCTACAAAATTTAAATTATGAGAGTGTTTGGATTAGCTTTTGGATAAAAATTACATATGAAAGTACAAAATTCCATTTCAAAATTTTTTAATTATGAAAAAGATAATATTTTCATTATGAAAAATTGATATTTTAATTATGAAAAAAATAATATTTCATTTTAAATAGATACCTGATTTTTTATATTACAAAATTTTGATGTCCATGACATTATTTCATTTTTAAATTTTTTTCTTTATTCTTTATCCCTTGTGTTGGCAAAAAAAAAAAAGCCTTTGTTTCTTATATTTTTCCTTCTTGTGTCAGATGCAATGAGATCAGAAAGCAATGAAGAATCAGTCACTAAATTGATGGAGCACAAAAAGATGAGAGAGGGGGAAAAGTGGAAATGAAGAAAGGAAAGAGAGATGAGATAAAACAGAAAAGTGATAGAAACGATAATAATTTTTTGGTAATAGTGACAAGCGAAAAAAAAAGCCTTCTCCTTGAAATCATAGTTTTGCCAAAAAATCATGGTTTAGCTCAAAAACAGGGTTATGTAAAAATATTGGGTGTTTGGTTTTTTTTTTAAAATAAAACCAAGGTTTTGTCGGAAAAACACTTTTTTATTTACAATTCGAACACATACTTACATGGGTTTGTCCAATCCCAACTACTAAGCAATTCCTCATGCCAAATATTTAAAGGAAAATCATGTTGTTAATGAATTATTATAAAATTTATAGAAAAAAGTAATTGATAATTATAAGAACTAAAGGCTTTTTGCTCCCAAGGACAGGATCTAAATGTAATGGAGGAGGGCCAACGTACATGAGAATATTCATATCATTTGTCATTGTACCTCCATTCGATTATTGGGATTGGTCATCGTGGGCTTATTGGTCCTACACTCCTACTTTGCTTATTGGTCAACCTTGAAGGAGCCTCTAACTTTTTCCAGATTTGTCTTTCCTGATCAGGGAAAATAAAAGTTTTAGGGAGAATTACACTAAGATCCCAAAAATAAATAAAAATAAAAAAATGATTCCTAGAGATTACAAAATAAAAAATTGATCTCAAGAAGTTGTCAATACTGGCTCCTGAAATTGTTAACGAGTTGTCAATACAGGTTTCTAGAGTTGTTAATGGGACCATTTTTTCATTTTGCAATCTTCAAGGACTATATCTTTTTTTTTGGGACCTAAATGTAATTCTCCCAAAATTTTATTATAATTAATAGCTTTCAGATGGGACGAGTAGAGAAATAAAAAATGCAATACTTAATATATTAACAAACAGTATACACCAAATGCTCTTCCATCTTCACGTTGCCTCAGTCTTCGGCTTCCGCTTCGCTCGCCAACTTTTCTTAACAAATCGATTTCATATTTTCACATTTTCACATTCTCACATTCTCACATTCTCACATTCTCACATCTGTGATTTTTATCTAGTTTCAGCAATATTATAATAAGAACTTTCACTTTCTGCTGAGGATAAAATTAACTTTTATGCTGATCTATTACTGTAGGTTATTTTCCCCTCATGATTCGCCTAGCAAAAAATCATGCACACATCATGTCCACAACAAGCCGAATTTGTAACTTTTTGTTTAAGCCAAAACCTAAGGACATGCTTGGTGTAATGGTGTTAATTGAACTGAACGGCTCTGTTTATTTCATCGTCAGTGTGGAAATAAATGAGACTTCATATTGATCTGAACCAATATAAAAAGAAAATATTAAGGTTAGCCTACTTCTTATCGGTATATTTTTAATGAGTTTTAATTTTGACTTTCATAATTTGTTTCGTACTTTATAAAATTTAAAATGTTAGTTCTTATAATTTTATAAAGATTTGAATATGAATTGAACAACGTCACCTTCATTAACATTGTGGTTAATTATAATGATCAAAACTAAAAGTTGTTTAAAATATAAATAAAAAAAAGACAATTTAAATGAGTGTAAATGACTTCTGTCTTAAAGATCTTCGCCCATAATTGTTGATAGACTTGCACAGTTAAATAAGAATTGAATCAGCTAAAAATACCATGTTCCCTTGCCCAAATAAACTTCCCAAATAGGACTTTTCCCCAAATTTTCATTTTGTTAGGGAAAAATGGGGCAGTCCCCATGGGGCCTTTTTTTTTTGGCGTCAAAAGGACCTAATGCAACTATCTTTGAATAACTTAAAATATAACTCACTTTTGGCTACTTCGATTAACTCATTAAATTAATTCGAAATTGAAAAAAAAAAATTCCAACTTTAATTTTATTTAAATCCGCCTCACTTCTATTCTCTTTCTCAATATCCAATGTGCATCTTCCAAAAACACATGTAAAATTAGAAATTGGTACTCCCTTCATCCCATATTATACTCCCTTTGGTTCTAAATATAAAACAGAGTTGACTTTTTTTTAGAGATATTAAAGAAGCTAAATAAGTTACTTAATTATACAATATAATGTGTATCTTTAGATTATATATTAGTTTATTAGTCAAAATAATTAGTTTTGAGAAAAAAATAAAAATAAAAATATTCTAAAGTAATTTAATTAACTTCCTTAATTTCTCCAAAAAAAATCAATTTTGTCTTATATTTAGGACCGGAGAGAATAAGATCTAAGTAGCTGAATTAAGTGGTTCAGGAAAACCATTAAATTTAGTTATAAGTAATAACTATGCAGAAAATATACCTTTTTTCAAATATATTTTATTTATAAGTGGGTAAATGAGATATAGTAAGAATGAGAAAAATGATAAAAGAGAATATAAAAAATTAATTAAAAGTAAAATTGGTAATGATGCATTTAATACTCAAACAATTTTCAAAGCGAATTTGATGGAAAGGGACAAAATTCCAAAATTTGAATCTTATAAATAGGGAAGTACGGTCTCTTGTTTTTGATATGAGATATATTTAGAAAATTAATCTTAATCTTAAAAATAAGATAAAATATTTATATTTATCAATCTATTCCTAATTTACCTCTATTGATGATTTCTCAATAATAATCAGAGAGAAAAGGGAATGACAAAGTTAGGAAAGATGACTAGAGTATTTTAGAAAATACTCTATTTAGTCCTTACTATAAGGCACCAACTACTAATTCTTAAAAACCAATAAAAATAATTAAAAACATTAAAATTATCCTTAAATTCAAGTGATTTCCAATATTAACTTTACTAACGACACTAAATTCAAATATTATATTAATTATTACGCTCTCCACTATCCTTATTAACTATGGGCACACATGGAAAATAAATTTAATACTTCTTGGAAACTTGCAAGTGTCTTATAAAAATGATTAAGTATCTTTGTTAGTTGGTGCTTTGTAATAAGGATAAAAGAGAATATATGTTATATTAACTAACTTAAATAACTTTCTTAATCTAATCAAATTATGTAAATATGTCTTAACTAGATGGAGTAATTAATAAACTATTCCCAATTCAAAATCTAAGAGTCAAACTTGTGAGGGGGTGTGGTTTTTTTTATAAGACCCACTTTATTTTTGTGTATGCATTTCATGATTTTTTTAAAAAAATTTGCCATATTCTCTCTTATCATTCTTCTCCCTTATATTCTCTTTCTTCATTTTTCTATTTGTTATCTCTCTTACTTATTCTCTTAATAAATAAGGGTATATTGAAAAAAGAAAGTAGATATCTTACATATTTATTGATTTTAATCAATTTTAAGTAATTTCTTAATAAATATAAAGTAAGTATTTGACTCTTATATTTTAAACCAAAGAGTCCTACTAGTAGTATTCAAGTTACTCATATACTTTCCCTGGTCCTATTTATAAGCAGCTTTCACTTTGTGTTTGAAAAAGTAAGTTTTTTTTCTTCCTATTTTACCTTTATTAAATACATATATTTATAATTAATTATCACACGCACCAAGATTTATATCTCATACTTTTTATCCATTCTCACTCCTACACTTTTTTAATAAATGGGGGTATATATGGAAAAAAATATGGTATTTTTGACACACTTATTACTTTTAACTACCAATTTATTTTACGCAATCAAAAGAAAAGCTATTTATAAATAACATCGAAGGGGTATATATTTTGAGACAAGACATAGATTCAGCGTATCTTGGGACAAGAGAGAATATCTGCATATTCTTGTTACAACGCCGCTTTACTGGGTGACTTGGTGTATGTTTGCAAGAGCATTTAGGCACCTAAAAAGCCCGATTGGCCACGTACAAACCCGATTGCACTTGAGTTAAACAATGTGGATGTTTGGTTGGGCTTCAAGCGAATATGCTTTTGGTTTGCAAAAGGAGCTTATTTCGAATGCTCCCAGGTCCACCTTTTACCTTCACTTAAATGAGATTTTGTTAACCGTTATTCATTAAATGTTGTCCTAACAATTCTAATGCTCCATTTGGTATTATGAAAGAAATTTTAATGAAAGTTGGAACTTGAAGTGAAATTGGAAGTGGAATTCGAGGGGAAGTAAATTTTAAAACATGTTTGGTACAATGGTGTTAGAAGGATGGAAGTCAGATGTGATATTTAATTAAAATATGTATTTATAATCTAAAAATACCAAAATGCCCTCAAAAGAAAAAAAAATTCTTCCTCTTTCAGCAAACTCAATTGTCGTCCACCACCGATGACCACCACCAGTCACGGAAAAATGCTTGAACAATGAACTAGAAACAAAATGCTTGAACAAAATAGCTGTAATTGAAATCGGAGCAATCAAAATGCTTGAATAATGAACCAGAAACAAAAATCGGAGCAATCATGGTTGTAATTGAAATCATAAACAAAATCTAAAAGAAGTGATCGTAGCTATAATTATTGGAGTAATCAAAATTGTAGGAAAAAAATCAACATGCTTGAACAATCAGATTGTGCAATCGCAATCAAAATGCTTGAACAACAATGAACCACCGCCGTCGCCTTTGCAGATGTAGATCCGTCCTCCCCTCCGTTCACAGTCGCCGTCGCTTTAGAGATCGCAGATCCATCCTCCCCTCCCTTCACCGTCACCATCGCTCTTGTAGATCGCCCTTGCCGTCGCATTCACCATCCGCCGTCGCCTTGGCCTTCACCATCTGCTGTCGCCATTGTCCGTCACCTTGTCGTGGTCCTTGCTCAGTTGCTCTCATCACCAGATATGAAAGGCAAAAGGGTCCTCATTTTTCACTTCTATGAAACTGGTTTCAGTTCCATCAGGTGAGAGGTGAAACTCACTTCCATCATTTTTTATGAAAGTGACTTCCCTAAAGAACTGAGATCTATGGTACCAAACACACAAAATGCTGGAACTCACTTTCACTTCCACTTCTCCATTTTGAATTCCTTGCTACCAAACGAGGCATAATTTTTCTCTCTTCCCTTCTCTTCTCCGTGACTCCTTCCCGACTCGCCTTTCCTCTCAGCCTGAACAAGAGTTTCGCCACTGCTGATCTTCCCTCTTTCGTCGGTCACCTGCAAGTCGTTGAGCTGTGGGTCCTATCATGAGCGGTGGTTGTCGGTGGCGGTGATTGGCCGTCGTTGGTGGTGTTGAAGTCCGACGAGTCTTGTGAAGTCAAATGGGAAGGTTCTGGCTCTGAAGATGGCCGATCTGTGCATGCTAGGCATTTTCGGTGAGTTTGGTTCGTCTGCTCTGGATCTACTCTAGCATCTCTCGTCTTTCCGTCTCTCGTTGTACGA
Organism: Inga leiocalycina; assembly: GCA_963242795.1. Classification (NCBI taxonomy): domain Eukaryota; kingdom Viridiplantae; phylum Streptophyta; class Magnoliopsida; order Fabales; family Fabaceae; genus Inga; species Inga leiocalycina. The sequence goes on from OY725320.1 coordinate 16,022,242, forward strand.
GACTAGGTTAGAGGCATCAGATAATGGAGGATCTGTGATTAAGGGAACGATCCAGAACGTGACCAGAGGTGATAATAAGAAGGTTGACGAAGAAGAAGTGAAGGCTAACAAAGACAGGGCTTCGGGGCTGCTTAAGGCTGTGCAAGCCTACCTACTGGCAAATCCTGGGCTCTACAATAACTAGACCACACAAAATCAATAATCTCCAGCTCTATTGTTATTTTTATTATTATTTATCAAATCTATTTTTCTATGTTCATTTCGTGTGGTTGTGATATTTGTGAGATTGAGATGCTTGTTGCTTGGCCTCTCTTTCTCTTAATTGCTTTTGTTTTTTGTTATAGGCATTCTGTCGTGGCTCAATGATTTGCGCGTTCTGTTCTTATTTTGTGTTCACTGGAATTTGCCGCTTGTAATAAACATCTAATATCTGATCATTTAAATATATCTAATAAGATATAATTTGTGTTGGAGGAAAGCTTATGGGTATGTGAAATAATAGTATCATTCTGGTTCTATTTATAAGTTTAAATTAATTAACTTCCACATACTAAAAAGAGTTAGTTAACTAATTAATTATGGGCTAAATTTTCAATTTTGCGAAATTTAGCCCTTATATATTATTAGTTTCAAAAGTCAACATGAAAATATTATTATTTTTTATTACAATTAATATGGGCAAAAAAGTAAAAAACACATTTATTACCAAACACAAGTTCGCATTGTTTGTGCAACAATAGCCCTACATAATTTTATTAGGAGAAATGATGCCACTATCGTAGTGTTTTAGCAAGCTGAAATTGGGAATATAATTGATGTAGATAATAATAATGTAGATGAACAACCTTCTGCGATAAATTATAGTAGGCGATTTTCCTTCCAAATGAATCATATTCGTGATTCAATTAGAGACTAAATTGCATTGGACATGTTATCCAATTAATTATGTAATATTATTTCATCAAATTGTGTATTTTTTTATTGTCAAATTTTTCAAATTTAACTTTTATAAATTTTTAATAATTTCAAATTTAATTTCCCACATACTATTATCACAAAAACTACTTATGTTTAAATCAATTCATACAAATTTTAATTTTATAAAAATCATTTATATAACCATTAATCTAAACATAAATCACTTTATATAATCTAACTTTTATAAAAAATAATATTATAAAAGATCATATTACAAAAAATCATTTTTCTAAGCACACACTTGTACAGTGGTGCATGCACTGTTTAGAGAACCGGACCGGACCGGACGGTCGGACCGGTTGGACCGTCGGCCGGTCATTGAAGCGGGCCGGATTTATGCATTGAGCCGTTTTTCTTAAGGAGCCGTTTTGGACCATCGTTTAGCCGGTTTTGAGCCGTTAACCGTTATTGAGCCGGAAACCGGACCGGTTTTTCAAAAACCGTCCGGTCCAATAAAAAAGCAAGAAATTTTTTTTTCTGCAATTTTTTTTATATTTGATGCTGAAAAAAAAATTTTAAAAATGGCATATAAATTTTAGACATGTTATTTTATTTTATTAATATTATATGTTACTATTTTTTTGCCAAGTATATTATATGTTACTAATTTTAATAATTTGGTTTGTTATAAACTATTTTATAAAAATGCTTTTGAAGAAAAAGGCAATGATGTTTATCCTCAAGCTAAGTGGTATGGTCTAATATCTTTCAAGAAACTCATGCTTGGATCAATAAAAAACCATTAATATTTGGCAAGTCATGAAATTATTATTGTTAATACATTTTGTTAGGTTGATGATTGATTTAATGGTCTTCCTTAAATGATATTTTGTTACTTTATTAACTTCATATGAAATTGGACTGAAGATTAATTATAATATATAATATATATTATTTTTAAATTTAATTATTACGTCACCGGTCCGACCGAACGGTTCAACCGTTCCAACCGGTTGAACCATAACCCGTTGACCTTTCCGGCTCGACTTCCGGTCCGGTTTTTAAAATATTGGGTGCATGTTTTCTTTTCTCTTTTGTGTTTTTTCACCTTACCAAGAAAGACGTGCCGTCAAGAAAAAAGTTGACATTTGTGAGTCACCCTCGGCGGCAACGGATTTGCCTTCTCTCCTCCAACCCTTCACATCCTTTTCCCTCTTTTTTCTTTTTTCATGGTTAGATTAAGCGTGTGTTCGGCATAATGAAAAAAAAGCAATTATAGGGTTAAACCATGGTTTTAGGATGGTACCAGCTGAACACCCTCAAAAATAAAAAAAATCCCGTTTTTCAGACAATCCCGTTTTTCATCGAAAAAAAGCTATTATCTCAGAAGTTATTTTTACACAGTTTTGGAACTCTGATTATTACCGTTGGACAATAATTATCACTGACCTGTACTTTTCTCTTCCCTCAGATTTCCTTTTCGCGTCCATTCTCGTCTTCTCCATTTTCTGAAATCTTCATTCTCCTCCGTTTCCTTCTCCGTTTTCTGAAATCATCACAGTGACCGGTCGGCGTTCTTGTCTTCGAACTGTGTGTGTGTGGATCGCAGCTGCACCTGTTCCCATTCTCTTTCCGTTTCGCGTCGACCTTCATTCTCGTCTTCTCCGTTTTCTCGATCGGCATATCCTTGTGGTTCCCATTCTCTTTCAAATCGGAAAAGCTTCGATCTGAAACACATTCCCTTCTCTCGCGGTGAACGGAAAGCGGTGACGGAAAATCGGTTGCAAAATCGAAGGAAAATATCTTGAGAAATCTTGCCTGCGACTTCGGCGATCCAGATCTAGCCGGCGACTTCGGTGCAGATTCCTCTGTCTGTGGTGGTTCTGAGGTTCGACTCCAGGTACGCATGTGCATATCTGATTTGTGGTGGTAGCTCATAGTTCCGTTTGACCATGAAAATTTCCTCTTCGTCTGTGGTTTGCTTCTGTTCTGTGCTTATGGTGCTGAGGCTATAGATTTGTGGTGATGATGCTCTGGTTTTGGTTTTGGTGATGATGGTCTGGTTTTGGTTTTGGTTTTGGTTATGGTGTTGTTCTGTGCTTCAAGGTGCTTCATTGTGGTTTCTGTTCGACGTTACTTCTTGTGCTGTTTGGTGTCCTCGAACCCGAATGTGAAGTAAACAAAGTTCTGTGTTCGTTTGTGCAGGGTTTAATCCTCTAAAGTTCTTTTGTTTGGAATTAGTGCGATTATGTGAATTGCTATGTCCATTTTTGTTCTGTTTTTCTCCCTAAATTTTGGTGCATGCGAGTGCAACGAAATGCGATTTTCACTAAGCATAAACCACTTATAAACCGAGATATTTTCGAGGCTTGAAATTTACGAGGCTTGAAATTTATGAGATGAGCATTTTAACTTGTATAAGCTTCTACTTATTTAAATAATTAGATTAGAGGTGCCGAAATTGTAAGTTGAAATCTATTTAAGCAGTAGGGAATAAAAAAACAGAGTGAAGAGAGATATCTTAAATTTATCATTGGTTTGGAGGAAGTGTTAAGATGTGATAATGGACTATATGTGCCTTAAGCGAGGAATCTAATGAAGGGAATATTGGAAGAAGCTAATTGTTCAACGTATACTATCTAGAGGATTAATAAATATGTACAAGATTTGAAACAATTGTATTGGGAGGATGAAAAAAATGTGGTTGGTTTTATCTCCTTGTTTGGTATGTCTGCAAATTAAAACAGTGTATCAAGTGTTAAAAAGGCCACAATGATTGGAGATACTGGAGTGGGAAAAAAAAAATTCCCAAAAGACTTTGTTACAAGATTGCCTTGTGCTACTAAAAAGGTATGGCTTTATTTGGGCGATTATTGACATAATGAGTTGGTACATTTCTTTTCGGTGAAGATAACATATAATGTGGCCAGATATGCTCAATTGCATATCAAAGGTTATGTGACTACATGGGGTTTTGGTTTCCATAATGTTTTGTTTTATTTCAATTTCTTTTGCAATTATGGATTTTTTCCAGGAGGTTTGGAAAACTGATTGGATTATTTAGAAGGTTGATTTAGACCTATGATATGTTAAGATCTTGAATTCAAAAGTTTGGAGGGAGTTGAGATAATTACTTAACTTTGGTGGAATTCGCATATGATAATAGTGATCAAGCTATTATAGAAAGTGCACTATAAGTGGTGTTGAACAGCAGGCAATGAAGGTCTTTAAATGATGCAAAAAAATTTTTGGACCAGATTTCTCGTAAGATGCTAAAAGGAAAAAAAAAAGAACTGGAGGCAATCAAACAAAGGTTGTTGATAGCTCAAAGCTGGCAAAAAATGTCCTGTGGATTATAGCTGCAAGGAGTTGGAATTCATGGTTGGGGATAAAGTATGCTTAAAGATGTCACCTATGAAAGGTTTTATGAAATTCAGAAAGAACGGTAAGCTTAGTTCATGGTATATCAGTCCGTTTGAAATGATAGACAATGTAGATGTTGTAGCTTACCGTTTAGGCTTATCACCAGAATTCTCTAGGATTCATCCAATGTTTTATATGTTAATGCTGTGAAAGTGTTTGTGTTTCCCTCTGAGGTTATGAAAAAACTAGCGAATTCAAATAAATGAAAATTTATCATATGGGATATTCCAAAACTCAACTAAACAGTATGGTTTGTTTATGTTATGACTTTTTTAATTTCTTTTAGATCAATTCTTTTGTATCTATTTTTATGGGCAAGTATTTATGTTCATCTTGGAGCATCTTTTAGACAGAATCTTTCAATGCTAGGACTGGCAGAACAAGTTCGTGGTGCTTGTATCTACGTGTAATTATTTGTGTTCTTGCTGCAGGTATTGTTTGCTGTGTTGATTATGCCTATTTCTTTCTTTCTTTCTTCGTGAACCCTGTGAAGTCAAAGTGTTATTCTTTTGTAGCTATTTTCCTATAACATTGAGATATTTGTTATGTTGTTTTTGACATCTAATATTGCTTTGTTGGTCTATCATTTGACGGTGCTTAATTTGGTGGTCATGGTTTGACGTTATCGGTCACTTTGAAGTATATCCTTTCAATAATGCTACGGTTTTGAACTTCAATTGCTTGTTACATGCAATTAAACTAAATATATACATGCTTTTGCCCTTAAATGTGATTGTATTCCTTGAAAGAACTTCAAAGAATTAAAAATGATACTCATATTAGGGATTGCACAAGAAACTATTGAAAAGGATGTATATCCTTTCGGCACCCCTCAACATTACACCTAGCTTAATTCCATTGAGATATTTTTGAATGTGGGTATGAAATTGTTTTTTCCTTGTCCATTTCTGCTTCCTTGTCCATTTCATGTATTAATTGTCAACTTAGCAGCATAATGAGTAAGGTGAAAGCATCCTGGGATGTCAAGAGCACGAAAATTTTCATTGACTTGTGCATAGAACAAGTTGAGAAAGGAACAAGAAAAAATACTAGCTTCGAAAAGAAGGGGTGGAAAGAGATATCTGAAGGCTTTATTGCAAGGACAGGTAGATTATACGACAAGGGGCAGTTCAAAAACAAATACGATGCCCTTCGAAAGGAGTGGCAAATGTGGGATCGGTTGTTAAATGAACAGGAGTTGGATGGGACGATCAAAAGAAGACTATTTTCACTTACTCTGTTATTGACATTTACTCGGAATTTGTACTTTGGTGTTATGTAGAAAAGATTTCTGATTTTAGCAAATTTTTAATATACTTGTATATATATATATATATATCTTTAGAGACTAGGCAGGAGTGGTAAAAAAAACAAAAATTAAAGACACGGACACATTTACAAAAATCAAAACCATTCCAAACAATTTAATGAAGAATAATATATATATCTTTAGAGATTAGGCAGGAGTGGTAAAAAAAAAACAGAAATTAAAGACATGGACACACTTGCAAAAATCAAAACCATTCCAAACAATTTAATGAAAAATAATATATATATCTTTAGAGACTAGGCATGAGTGGTAAAAAAAAAACAGAAATTAAAGACACGGACACACTTGCAAAAATCAAAACCATTCCAAACAATTTAATGAAAAATAATATATATATCTTTAGAGACTAGGCAGGAGTGGTAAAAAAAAAACAGAAATTAAAAACACAGACACTTGCAAAAATCAAAACCATTCCAAAGAATTTAATGAAGAATAATACAGTGGGTTTGGCAAGAGATAACCCAGGTTGTGAAAGGAGATGAAAATTAATATAGTGTACGCCTTCAATATGTATGTTTGATCTGATTTTTTAATTTACTACATAATTGACTAATGTTATAATTTTATAATTTTTGCATCTATTTTTTTATATTACATAATTGACAAATGTTATAATTAAAAAAATTTTGGACAAATTTATTTCATTTATTGTAATTATTATGCAATTTAATGTCAAATAATACTTAAAATATAATCTTATCCTTTATATGTAATTATCATAAAAGTTAATGTCCTTTTTAGTCATTTGACCATGAAAAAAGCTATTCTGATAAAATCATCCAAACACTCTCATTTTATCAAAATCACTTTTTCTCATAATCTATTTTCTTATAATCTATTCTCCAAAAGCTATTCTCTCCAGAATCTATTCTCCAAAAGCTAATAAGAACACACCCTAAGATCTTAATGCACCAGATTTATGATATTATAAAAATTTTATCTTAAAAATTAAAAATAATTTTTTTGGATACCAGATGCAAAATAAATTTGAACTGTTAAAATTATTTTTGTATCTTTAAGATAAAAGTATAATAATATTTTTATAATATAATAAATTTGGATAGCTGAGATCTTAATATAATGATAGAAAAGAGAAAATAAAGGAAAAGGATTGGAAGGGGCAAAGGAGAAAAGCCAAGGGTATGTTTGTTTGAGCGATTCGATTGCTTATAAGTTGCTTTTTAATAGTGATTTACGGTATACGAAGTAAGTATGTGAGAGGAGTTGTGTCTCGATTTACGTAAAAAGCAACTTATAAGTTTTTTTAAGCTATACCAAACATGCTTCAAGTCTATCAGCAACAAGGTGGTGACATTGTGACGTAAGGCAATATGTGCTTTGTTTGCATTACGTTTTGGATTTTTAAAAGTATTTATTTATATAAATCAAAATAAAATTTTTTTTACATATTTACCTTGTATATCATAAATCATAATTAAAAGATTATTTTTAAAGACTCAAATTGTTATTCCAAACAAACACATAAGGCTACACCATAAAGAAAGAAGGGTTAACGGGCACATTGCACCTCCAACTATTCTTGTAAGTGTAATTAGCCATGAAGTATTAAAAATAAAGAGAAACATATTCAGGTTCCGCATAAAAAAAAATAAAAAAAATGGTCATTTGAAATTAGTAATAATACCGCTTATCAATTGAAGCTCTTGGAATTGTCAATAAGATATTTTTTCATTTTTTCTACATAACCTGAATATAATTCTCCTCTAAAAATATAGAACTTATCACCATAGGACAACAGAGTCTTAACCACAGTTAATTCTCTGTTCATCATTTTCGTCAATCCACGCCTTGACCCACTGTTGCTGAATGCTTCCTTGTCTTCTGGAAATCCCTCAACCCCGCAACTATCTATTACAAGGAGCTCAACCCATGTTCAGATCCAATAGCTCCAAAAGGCAAACTTATCCAGTTTTTCTTTCTCAATTTGTTCCACAGTTAGCTTAAGGCCTTGGAAAAAGACATTGTTGTCAACCAAAAAACGAAAGACATTTCAGGTTTTTGTTTCATGACTAAAATTATAGTCATTGTGCAGTATACGTACCTTGCAAACCAACGAACAAAAACGGTACAAATCAAGAAGGCTCATTTCACAGACTTCACAGGTGTGATTGTGGGGGAAAATTATTATAACGGGCTAGATCAATGAGGGAAAGATGGGACTTTTCACCAAAATCCAGAAAAGAAGGAGAGGACTCTATCCACCATCTTCTTAGTGGGAAGACACGCCATTGCTACCGTTGGTCCTTCTCCTTTTGGGTGCGAGATTGACACAAGGAAGTGAGATAAGAGGATAACCCAAAGTCGCTCTTCTCTTTCAGTGAAAGAGGAGAAGAACAGTGGCTCAAGGTGTCTCGGCCTGAACATGGGCTCTTTTTAAGAGATCATTGCCACGTGGAGGGATTTCTAGAAGACAAAGAAGCCGTCAGCAACAGTGGCTCAAGGTGTGGTCTGATGAAGATAGTGAATAGTGAATTAACGGCGGATAAGACCACGTTAGCTCGTGGTAATAATTATTCCATTTTTAATACTCTGTAGCACTGAATACTTGAGCTTGTTAATTACCACAACCCAAAAAAACATAGTTTGGGGTGTCAGGAGAAAGCCATTGCAAATGAGACAGAGAAGGAGGTTGGTGGGCCCCACCCCCTCTGGCTCTGTCTCTCATTAATATATCGATGATTCTTTCCCGGTTGCTCTCCCGTGGTGGCACACACTGGTCACTACCACATTACCACTAGCCGCCCCTTCTGCTTCTTCCAAAACTCTGATTCTGAGGCACTCTCACTCTCAGTCCGCAGCCTCTTCTCATTCACTCTTCTTCGTCACATAAATAAATCCGTAAGTTTTTAGTGTTTTTAGTGTTCCACTCTATCTCTATTATTCCCCCTTCCACCTGTGACAACTTTCTCTGTTTTTACTCTCTTGGTTGTGTTTTTATGAACCAAGAACAGATAACGGTTCAGGAACGAGAATCTTGGGGAAAACAAACATGGCTGACGGTAATGATAAGAATAAGGACGGTTTTAGAGTGCCATTGCTGAATAATCGGTACCATGAGAACTGCCCTGGCTGTAAGGTTGATCAAGCCAAGGAAATGCAGCAAGGCGTACCCCTAAAGCGTATTCTCACCGTATGGATGATAACTCTGTGCACCAGTAAGCATTTTTCCTTTTGTTTTCCTCACGTAATTTTACACTTTGGTTCTCTTTCTTAGTTTCTGAAAATTTAGTTACTTCATTTTCGTAAAGCCACAGATCTATTTTGAATCAATTAGTTTGTGATGCTAGCATATCCAACCATTAGTGTAATGGGCCAATTTGCCTCGTCTCTTTGGTTTTGACTTCAGAAAAGAATGAGGAGAAAGTTTTCCCCTGGTAAATTAATAATCATAAATCTTTCTTCTTTCTGTTATGGAATAGCAACGTATTGTTTTGTTTCTTTAAGTTTAAGATGTCCTTCCAAGCTATTTGTTGGTGCTTTACTAATTCTTCTCTCAGTTGAAACGCCCATAAAAGAACATTACTGTTCTTTCTTCTAGGGGAAAAGTGGTCCTTGGTGAATGATTTAGTTCATGAGAAGTTTTTTTTTTAAAAAAAAATTTAATATGTTTTCAAATTTTGTGCCTGCTGATTCTTCAGTTAATTCATTCCATTTTTTATAAAAAAATTATCTGATATGTCTTTTCCTGGCTCTGTGCAGCTTTGCTTATATGCTGTCTCTTCCCATTTCTTTATTTCATGGTCAGGATATTTTCTTCCCTCTTGACGCTTGTATCTTCCAGATTCGTTCTTTCAAATTGCATGCCTGCAGAAAGATTTTGGCCTGTGGTTGATATATCTATTTTTTTTATGTTTTCTTATCTCCTTATATAATAAAAAATGCAAATAAGAAGTGCCTACTCTTTTTGAATAATTTGTTTTCTGTAGTAAAAAGGGAGGAAACAAGGATCCATTTGAATAAATGTTGAATATTTTTTGTACTAATCAAAATGATGGCTTTTCACATAAATAACAAAATGGTAGATTTTGACTTAAATAACAAACATATGTAAGTTAAAAGTGCAGCTTGTTGGTGCCTTGGTAAACATGGAAAAATATTTCTCCCCAAGTGAGAGTCAATCTTAGTTCAGTCTTGCAACAGTCTAACTGATCGCTTTAACCATGGAAGAGTATTGTTTTATCTTGTGCTTTCTCATTTGTTATGTGATAACTCGAGAAATAAAATCTTTGCTTAATGTTCTGTTTTATTGCTAAGCTTGCAAGAGCATACATCTAATGCAGAATAGAAGATGAACTATTGTATTGATACCCATTTGCTTGCGGGTAAGAGGTTTTGGCATTGCAAAAGAGGAGGCAGATATCAGTTCCTATGCTGGTTATGTGGGTAAGGTTTCTTTTAGTCCGTTCATTCTATTGATGTCTATAAGAGGGGTTTATAAGCTCTAAAAATACTGATTTCCATATGAAATATGTTGTAGGATCGTCATACATGTTCAGCAGAAGTTTGTCATCAATTCCATGGGGAATGATTGCTGATCGATATGGTCGAAAATATGCTGTAGTTATTGGTATTGCTGCAGTGTAAGCCACCAGTATTATATTTTAACTTTGAGTAGAAAAGGAATACTAGGAGAAATGAAATTGTGGAAAACTTGCTTTGGGCATATTTTTCAGTGTTGTGTTTAACACACTATTTGGCCTTAGCACAAGTTTTTGGATGGCTGTTAGCACAAAATTTCTTGGAATCTTAACTGGTTCGCTTGGACCAATAAAGGTATACTATTTTTTGATGTATTAGATAACAATTTAAAATTGAATGGGTTGATGTTTGGCGTTTAAAAGGTACACTTTCTTTATTTGGTCCTCCAAAGTTTAAATATCTTGTTATAGTTCTTCAAGGAGCATTCTGTGTTGGGTTAAGGGGCAATTTTGCCTCAGAAGTTTTTACCGAAGGCCAATTTTGCCCCGAAAGTCTCAAAAAGGGAGCAATTTTGCCCTGATCACTATCTCAGTTAATTTTGACCGTTAATTGATCAAATATACTGAGTTAGCAGTTCATGTGTCATCCATGTCATTTTGTTAATATGCAAATTTTTCCCGAAAATCCATGTGTCATCTACTTCATTTTTTTTTCAAAGTTAGATTTAAAACTTTTGGGGGCAAATTTGTACCTTAACAAAAATGATGCGGATAACATATGGACTGTCAACTCAGCATATTTGGTCAACTAACGGTCAGAATTAACTGGGATAATAACCAGAAAAAAATTGCTCCATTTTTTAGACTTCCAAGGCAAAATTGGCCCTAGGTGAAAACTTCTATGACAAAATTGTCCCTTAACCCTTTTGTCTTCTATATCATTTGCACATTAAGCCTGCTAATAGAATATTAACTGAGAGGTGACATGGCTTAATATGAACCTGATATGATTGATAAATGCGCAGTTGTCATTGAAAGTAGGCATATGATTAGTGCACCATACTGTTTTAACGCATATAATTATGACATTGAAGTCGAAATGCTTTTTGTGAGACTTAAATGAGATGTTCGTGTTTTGAGAGACTAAATTGAGAAGTGTATCATTCAAGGTCTAATATTTTCATTGAAGAGATCTTGGGGACAATCAAATGTTTGAATCTGTGTACTTGATAATCAGTCAATCTGTTAATTTTTTTTCTTTTACAAGACATGCTTGTTCTATTGATTCTAACTTCCTCCAATATATCAACATCCTCCGTCACCAGGCTTATGCTACTGAAATTTTTCGAGAAGAATACCAAGCTTTAGGACTCTCAACTGTAAGTCTGGATTACTTTGGTCTACTAATTATTCATTGAAGTACATTTTCTTTATGATGATTGGATATTGTGATCTGGTTTCAGGTTAGTGCAGCTTGGGGCATGGGTTTAGTCCTTGGCCCAGCACTAGGAGGATATTTGGCTCAGGTACTTTGTTCTTTGCCTTGTGTAATAAACTAGTCCTGGAGAATGGGCGTGGATTTTTTATCTTGAACATAAGATGTTTCTTTGTGCTGAGGCTTGAGAGACCCATCTAAGCCAAATTCCTAATGGATTTAGTGTTTCTCTTCTTCTTTATCATTATATAAATTCCTCCTTATATCGTTATTTATAGTTAGTCCTTATCATGTTCATCTAACAATTTGGGTATTTTGGTATTGCAGCCAGTAGAGAAATATCCACATGTATTTCCAAAAGGTTCCTTATTTGATAAGTAAGTATACTTGGCCTACTTTAAATGATGACAAGAACTCGGAATTTTTTTTAAGTTTCATTTCCTAGTTCAGATGTTGATATTCATTTGTCCAAACTGGTCTACAGGTTTCCATACTTCTTGCCTGGCTTTATAATATCAGCCTTTGCACTTGTTGTCTTGTTTGCCTGTATCTGGCTCCCGGTATGTATCTGGCTCCCGGTATGTATTACCATGAATTCTTTTTGTCTATTAATATTAATAATAATTTTCTAGTGCCATTATCTAGTGTCTGATTATTAGCAAGTCAGATTTGATTATTGTGGAGTTTAAATGAGGAGTAACTTTCTTAATGTGATATCCGCATAGCTGGAATGCACGACATTGCTTAAAGGATATCAAGTTCCTTCTACTTGTTGATCTATTCACAATTGATAAATAATAGTAATAACTGTAAATTATATTAAATAAAAAGAATATCACAAATAGTCAAGCCCAAGCCTAACCCTGCTAATCCTTAACCTTTTTTTCCCCCAACCTGCTAACCCTTAACATACTTATTGTAAACTTAGTCATCATAAAATCAGCATTCTAACATATGTTGAGCTCCTATATATATATATATATATCTATCTATCTATCTGTCTTGTATAGATCTGTTCTCAAGATGTTTTGAAACTACTATTATTTGGGGCAAGCTTCTATTATGTTTGTTTCAAGGGCATTAGTGAAACTATTGAGTTATGGTTTTACCATAAAGCCTCATATTTGTTACAGCCTAGAAATCTATCAATTGTTTTTTTCTTTTCTATTCTTTATTTTTTAATAAGTTTTCAAATATTTTAAGCTTCTACCATATTTGGGGTATAATCACATATCCCTGTATTTTGAGCTGTTTGTTTCTGACAAAAGCCAACCTTTTGGTATTAAAAATTTTGCTTTCAAAATATGCAGGAAACATTGCACAATCACAAGGTTACTGATGAGTCCAATGAGGATGCAGAAGCTTTAGAAAATGAAATCGCAGGAGAGAAAGTTCAGAAAGATGAAAGCCTCCTCCTGAATTGGCCGTTGATGTCATCTGTTATTGTTTACTGTGTTTTCTCTCTGCCAGATTTAGCCTATACAGAGGCATGCTTCTGAGTTCTGACATAGTAATAGTATATATAATTTTATGCATTTCAGATATTATGTGTGTTGTTTGGGCTTTCTTGCTTTCTATCATGTTATTCTTACTTGTTACTAATTTTGATCTGACACCTAGCTGATTGGTGGTGAAGACTGAGATTCACTGGAGAGAAAACAGTTTCCTAAATTTGATCCTTGAAAAATGACATGATTAATTATCAAGTTGATACTCTAAATGATTCTTTCCATTGGCTTATTTCTTTCAGAGGTATTAAATTGATATTCCCTTTGATTCTATTTATAAGCAAGATTCTCTTACATAGAGTTGGTCCTATAAATAAGCAATAATTTGGCTCTGTCTAAAAATCTAATGCAATTTTTTCATTTTTACCCCCAATTAATTACAGGCTTCTCTCATCTTTTTCCCCCCTCATCTCTTCAACACTCATCATTTTCATAAATAAGGGTATATTTGGGGGGAAAATTCCATATATTACATATTTATTGCTTTTAATTGATTATAACAAACAATTCGTTTTGCGTGATTTAGGTAGTTGTTGCTTATAAAAAGGACCGAAGAGAGTATTATACATGGCTTACTATAAACTCCAAAGAAATTTTCTTGATTATTAAAGTGATACAAAGTTTTCATGGAGTATCAAGTTGGTAATGACATCATCATTTGTGGAGCAAAATGAGGTTTTTGCCTTTTATCTTATAGGCTATATAGGTAATCACTATTTTACTTTGTGCAGGTTTTCTCATTATCGGCTGTCAGTCCTCAATGGCTGGGGGGTTTGAACTATTCAACTAATAATGTTGGTAATGTTCTTTCAATATCAGGTAAATTCCTTGGTGGCTATGAATTTCTAGATAATATTAGTTACAAATTGTGTTTCCACCCTAATTTTCCTTCCCCAAATATATGGTAACTCTTGCCCTTAGGCATATATTGTAAGCCAATCTTGTTGAGTAAATTTCCATTATTTTAATTGCCAGCGTAGATAGAATTGTTAAAAGGCATGCATAATATTACCTTAACTTTTTTTTCCTTTTTATTGAGAAAACTTTGGTAAAGCTTCTTTGGTGTTTTTGAATTATTGTACAAAAATATAACTTGTGGAGCAACCATGTAGTGCCAAATTATAAAAGATGTTTACATGTCACGCTTTTATGGGAAACCAACAAGAAACATCTTAAATGAATGCACATTACTTCCTTTATATTCATACAAGAAACATAGGCGAGCACTACATATTTGAAATTTTGAATTAGTTTACTTGTTTCCAATGTATTGATACATCTGTCAATTCAAGATTATGCTGATTAGTACTGAACCTTACTCAACTGGTTAGGTGTTAGTCTGTTGCTCTACCAAATCTTACTGTATCCATTTTTGGAGAAAGTTTGTGGACCTGTGAGACTTTCTCACATTTCAGCGGCTCGCTTACTCTTTCATGAAACAGTCACTATGATTCAACATTTTCATTTTCTGTTGTTTCTCAAATTGTTCTGTTGTTTTTTGGGTAATGTGTGCAGGTTATATCCATACCTATCTTGCAAAGTCACCCTTTCATAGCATTGTTATCTGGCTTCACAATGGACCTATTGATAACTATTGTTTCTATCCTTATGCTTTGTCTCTCTGTAAGTGCACCTGTTCCTTGATTTTGCCAACCACAATGATAATATTATGGGGTTAAGGTGAAGTGAAATGGTTGGCAAAGAATATTTTTTAAAGGTATTTTCAGTCTGTAAAATTTACTTATCTTGGCAAAAGTAAATGCAATCTGTGGAATTTCCTACATGCAATATGTAAATGTAATTTGTCTCTCTGCAAGCGCATCACTTGTTTTTGAGGAAAAAAACATTTTGATTGTACAAGACTGATCAAACTGAAATTGAGGACTACATTAGAGGGGCTAATGGTGGAAATAAGCCCATAAAACATGAGAACTCAAAGAACAGAACACCATCTCATTGCCAAAAATCTTGCATACATTATGAGCTTGCCTGATTGTGAATGTTTCTTTTCCAGCAAACAATTATTACAGGTTTATTCCTTCTGCAAAACAGAGCAGTGGTAATTTTTTTTTTTGTTGAATTCATTATTTATTACTATTCATTTTTCTTTTCAAGTTGTGAGGTTATCATGTTTGTGTTGGGCTAATGTGGTATGCTTCATTTGTCAAAACAGGAACAACACCAAAGGGGAGCAGCTAATGGTATTGCTATGACTGGCATGTCACTTTTCAAAGCATTTAGCCCAGCTGGAGGTGGTGCACTGTAAGTTTACTTTTCATTTATGTGGTTTACTTCTTATATGACACATCAAATTCAGTGAAAAATTGTCAACACAGGTTTGCTTTGGATCGATTCCAATTTACCTGGGGTCTAAAACAACTTCTAACTTAACTTGTCTATTGATCATAGAAAAAATATGATGCAAAAAAAAAAAAAAAATGTAAAGATGATTTTAACTCCTAAGTCTCTGCATTTAGTTTTCATATAATTCTGAAGCTGATGGACTTATTTTGTCCATGAGCTTAAGTTTAAGTATTATGTAGTTTCCCTGATGAAAACTATTCAAATGAAATTCCATTACTGGGTTTTGCTTGTAATCTGCTATGATACCTCCTCACATGAACACACAGATTTGCCTCTTTTCTTTCTTAAAAATGTATAATATTTTGAAACTTACGTTAAGTTTAATAATTATGATATTGGTCAATGCAGATTAAGTTGGTCAGAAAAGAGATTAGATGCTTCCTTCCTCCCAGGTATGAAGCTTAGCTAACCTGCCTGTGCTGAATTTTCTTTTCTGTCCTGGTAAGACAGGTGGCAAACATAGTGCTTGACCTTGAAGGACCCAGAAATTTTGAGATATGGGGGAACATATGTATACATGTTTTTTATAGGAACATTATAATTAATATTATCTAATGGTGGGGAATCATTGATATAAATTATATATGTGATTAAAGAAAAGAAAAAAGATTTTATTTTTGTGTGGGCACATGCACCTGTTATCTCACTAACTGTGGAACATTCAAATGCAGGTCCTCATATGGTATTTTTTGCGCTGAACCTAGTAGCAGCACTTGGAGTTCTAATGATGTTCAAGCCATTCTTGGCTGAGAAAAAGAAAACCCCATCAGAACAGTTACATTGATATCTAAAAATTACATGTTGCTGCTGAAGCTTCAAGTGATGAATTGAATGAAACCAATGTGGATGAATCTAACCAAAGACTAGGAGGAAGAAGATGAATATTACTGAAGAGTATATCTTCTGATCAAGCTTTTGTATGCATGAATGTAATCATAAACATTTAAGCATAGCAATAAATCAGCCGCCAAATGCAGAATCATCATATGCAGAAAAGGGAAATAACCATAAGATATAGAAGCAAGAAAAAGAGGAGCCAGAGAGATTTCTTGTGTTCCAAATCATTCAAAGAAAAGCATGAATCAAATGTATTATTGTTTATTTATGGCTGTTTATTATGTGTATGGTTTGGTTAATTGATGTTTTTTTGAAATAGTAAGACCAGCTCAGAGTTGGGATAGAAGCACTAGTGACCTTACATAATATAGGCCCAAGTCAATGGAAGGAACCCAAATGTCAGCCTAGATTCTGCCAACATTTTTGGTTAATTAATGTTGAAACAACATGATCATACTATACTATTCACATCTTTTTATTTTTGAAATGTGCATGCTATAGATTTAGGGGCCGTTTAGTATGAGTGGTTTAAAGGAGATGAAAGATGAGGGAGAATTTTTATTGAGTTGAATTTTAAAAAAATTGGATAAATGGGATTATAAAATTTTAGTAAAGATAATATACAAGATAAAATAATAAGAAAATTTAATTAAAAACGTTTAATCCAACTTTTGTATTTTTTTTTAAAAATCCAACTCATAAAATCTTTTTCCTCCCCTCTGAATTTACCAAACCAAACAGCCCCTAAGGCCCCATTTATTGCATCGGAATTGAAATAGAATTGGACTTCAAAAATGTGTTTGTTATGCAAAAAAAAAAAAAAAAAAATTTATTAACAAAAAATGTAATCATTAAAATTTTAAATTTTAACAAAATATTCTCAAATATCAGTATATTAAAATTAATTCTTTATCACTTAAGGCTGGCAGGGTTAGGATTTAGATGATTGAAAATATTCCCAACCTAAAATCTTGTAGAGTTAAAATATCAAATATACACTTTTACCTTTATTTTATTTTTTTATTATTTATTTTGTATGCCTATGTTAAATAGTTAGATCATTTGTTGCAATGCCGATCGATGGTTTCATTTTTCAGACGATAGATTTGTCATTTTTGTGTCCATGTTCTTATAATCTAATAATATGAAAGCTTTTCTATTAATGAGAGGGTACCGGTTGAATTATCCTTGTAATCTCATGTTGTTAGTATGTGTTCCATTGACAGAGAGAACATGAAAGAAGAAGGTAAGCAAAATCAATGAAAACTTCTAACTCACTTTTCCAATTTTTTTTTAATTAAAGTTACGAAAATTTTCATCACTTCCTTTTCTCTCCATTTTCCTCAAACAAACGAACCAAAATTGCTGAATTCTAATCAAGATGACAATAAAATAACATAATGATAAGTGATAATTGAGGCCATCATCTCATAATTTCGACCTACACTTGTAGCCTTGTAGGGGTAAAAGCGTATCATCCACATTTTTTGTCTCAAGTATTATTAATGCCCCCCCCCCCCCACACAATGCACGTGGTGGCTTATTATTTATTTAATGTCACATTCAAAATATAAATTTCAAGTCGCAATCTAATACGCAACACCCTAATAAATACAAAATTTAAATAAATGAGTACTTTTTAACTCATCTTTAAATTATTTTTTTTATTGATATAATAAATAAGAGTAAAATTATCATAATATCATTTATTATACTGAAATGAAACTTATAAATAGGACTAAATCTTCTAATAAAAAAATATTTTTAAATAAAATCAGAGTGATATTAATTTATATTTTTTTTTCTTTCAAGAAAAATATTATTTTAATAAAAAGATCAAACGCTAACCCTGCTATTTTAAAATCTTCTTCCCCTCACTTCTTGTTCCTCTAACGTGCTCGACAAAACAAGGTATCTCAGGGCATTGTTTTGCTCCCTTCTTTTTCTGTCTTGTGGTCTTGTGAAGGGGTATTTAGTGAGTGTTTGGGTATTTTTTAAATTTAGATTTTAAATTTAGGTATGTTTAAATTAAGATAAAATTACTCCCACACACTCCCACACACTTATCTCATTATCGTAAAAGCTATTCTTAAAATATATCTATAAGTGTGTTTGGTATTGCTTAATAGGGGTCAATAAGTACTTATTATGTAAGTCGAGATAAAATTTCTCTCACATATTTATCTCGTATACTGTGAATCACGAATTATAAATATTTATTATTTAAAAATAAACTATCCCAAACTACAACGTATATTTAAAACAATTGTTAGGTTTCACACACTTCCTCTATCCCTTCCTTACTGAAGCGCGGCTTGTCGTTGGTAGGTATTTGAGAATAGTAGTTAATGCATTCTCACCTACTCCCCTTTCTTTTCCACTGTTGCAGCAGAAGGCGGGGTTATATTTTCATAATATTTTATTTCTTCGCTCCCTCCTTTCTCCAACAAACACCATTTTCCTTTGTCATTTTCCCTGTCAATCATTGTATTTTTTTCCCACTATTAATTTACATTATATTATCATATCCTCAATGTTTGTCTTTTTCCTCCCTTCTTTATTATCATTGCCGCCACTAATTTCCTCCCCACTCTCTTTTTTTTTGGGTAAAGATTGGGGCTCAACGCCCATAACTATAATGCATACAACCAGAAATCAACAACGTGGGAATATAACTCCCACTAAATCCCTGAACAGAAATTCTAAGACCCCTGCAGGAGGGGATTCAAAAACAATAAAATCTACATTACAATTGAAACTATAGTTTGCTAACCAATCTGCAACAGTGTTACCTTTGCGCAATGTATGAGAAAAACGAATCTGCATATCCTTGTTGCTGTCACGCAGCCATGAACTCAAGATTCTATCACTAGTCTTACCTTGCAAACAAGCATCCTGAATCATATGTAAGGCTGTAGTTGAGTCCCCCTCTAAAATGATCTTGCTGAAACCCATCTGTTGCGCCATTCTTAGAACTTGAACTGCTCCCCAAATCTCAGCAGTTAAAGCACTGCAGTATCCTAATTTCCTTCCAAACCCAAAAACCCAGCTACCATCACTCCTCCTCAACACCCCTCCACAACCTGCCAGACCTGTACTACCTCTAGAAGCGCCATCAAAGTTTAGTTTCACCCACCCTTTCTCCGGAAATCCCCATTTCACTTCCCTCGGTTCCTTCCTCACCCCACAGCCATCAAAGCATTTTACAGAGTTAATACATTCTCTAACATAATTATGTATCACAATTTCAGGACGGTCAAGCATACAATAACCTTCTTCAAATAGCAATCTATTCCTCCAACCCCAAATCATCCAACAACACACAGAAAATATAATACTCCATTTTTCTCCCTTTTGCAAATTGTTTAAAAACCAGGTATTCAAATTCTCTGTAAAAAATTGAGGATTTACCTTCAACGCATCAAGAGCCTACCATATTCGACGAGAGTAGGGGCAACTTCTTAAAACATGGTCTTCATCTTCCACTTCTCCTCCATATCTGCTACAATTTGGAACTCCCCCTAGGACTCGTGCCCTTCTAGCTGATGTTAGTAATCTATCCTGCACAGCCAACCATAAGAATACTTGAATTCTTTTAGTGGTTTCTATCTTCCAAATAGCCTTCCAGATCGCCTCCCCACTCATTTCCACCTCACCCCTTAATTGTTGATACATTTGGGCAACAGAGAATCTGTCTCCATGAACTCCTCTCCACACCACTATATCATTCCCATCCTCGCAACAAGGTGGAGGAATAGCTTTAAGGATTAGAGAAACCTCATTGGGCAGAACGGTTTCAAGCCAATCCCAATTCCAATTCCCTTCTCTATTCAAGGTTTGAGCCACAGTAAGATTTGGGTTTAAATGCCCCAAATCCCCAACATAGCAATTAGAAAACTTATCAAGCCCCTTTATCCACTTGTCCTCCCAAAACTTAACACTCCTACCGTCCCTCACTTCCCATCCAATACCCTTAACAACTTCCGGCCATATTCTAGCAACATTTTTCCACAAGACTGAATCATGTTGCTTCGCAGTACATTCAGATATCCAGTTAGCTCCCCTTCCATATTTAGCTCTTAATACTTTCGAAACTAACCCTTTCGGTTTGGCAATAAGCTGCCATCCGACTTTCCCTAGCATAGCATCATTCATTACCTTCATTCTCCGTATACCCATTCCCCCCTCCGCCTTAGGCCTACACACTTTTTCCCAATTAACCGCATGTAACTTCCTCTTATCCCCATCTGATCCCCAAATGAAATTCCTTTGAAGTTTTTCAATCTCATTACACACTCCAATAGGGATATTTTCATGCTGCATTTGAAAATTCAGAAGCTGTGATGTTACCGATTGGACTAACGTGAACCTCCCTGCTAGAGCCAAAGATTGGGATTTCCATCCACTAAGTTTCTTCTGCACTTTATCAATCAAGAATTGGAATTTGGTTCTGGAGTTACGGCCTTGAGTAATCTGCGCCCCCAAATATCTACCCAACTCTTCTTGACGTTGAAAACCACTCATGCTACAAATAATATTTTGCTGATCTCTGGCCACATTTTTAGAGAAAAAGACTGTAGTCTTACAAGGGTTAATCTTCTGCCCTGACACCTCCCCAAACAGATCCAAACATTCAAGTGCATTACCCATCTGTTCTACACTAGCTTCACAGAATAACAGTAGATCATCAGCAAATAACAGGTGAGATATACACACATTTGATCTTCCTACCTTTATAGGCTCCCATTTCCTACTCTCAACTGAATCAGCAATAATATGAGATAACTTTTCCATGGCTAGAACAAATAAATACGGGGAAAGGGGATCTCCTTGGCGAATCCCTCGAGTCGGCTTAAACTCCTCCTTTTTACTCCCATTCCACAATAAACACATTTTGACTGAAAACAAACAGTGTTTAATGATGTCAAAAAAATTCTCCGGTAACCCAATCTCTTCTAGTACCTTCATTAAAAACCCCAAACTCAGTCTATCATAGGCTTTCTCAAGGTCAATCTTAATTACCATATAGCCTTTCTTACCATTCATCCTCTGCATCATGTGGGCAACTTCCTTAGCAATGATGATATTATCTTGGATGTTCCGCCCAGGTACAAAACTAGCCTGGAAAGGAGAAACAAGTTTATCCATGACATTTTTAAGTCTGTGCACTAAAATCTTTGTCAAACCTTTGTAAAGAACATTACATAACGCAATTGGCCTGAATTGGGAAACCCCTTCCGGGTTATCTACCTTAGGCACCAAGACTAATAGGGTTCTGTTCAGCTCCGCAATCCCTTCCGGTCTATCCCATAATCTTCTAATCAACTCGGAGACTTCCATTCCTACCACATCCCAATTCCTTTGATAAAAAACAGCTGGAAACCCATCCTCCCCAGGGGCCTTAAAGCCTCCAATATCAAAGAAAGCACGTCTAATCTCTTCATACTCTAGCCTCCTTCCTATCCTCCTCAATTCATCCCTCCGCACCTCACCCCACCCTTGTTTTGTGATGTGCCATCCTCTATTCACATTACCCTCCAAAAACAATGCATCATAAAAATTCTGAAACATATCACATATGATCTTCTCATCTTCCACCCAAATCCCCTCGTTATTTTTCAGGCTCTTCACCTTATTCCTCCTTCTACGGATCATAGTTTTGTTATGATAGTATCTGGTATTCCTGTCCCCTTGACTTATCCACATTCCCCTTGATTTTTGGAACCACAGCAATTCCTCTTGTTTCAAAGCATTCACCAGCTCCTCTTCTAATTCCAACTCCAGATCCATCAAGAATGGATTACTAAACCGATCTTCACATCTTTGAATCCCTTCCAATCTCTTATATATACCTCTAATTCTGTACCGAATGTGCCCAAACACCTCTTTGCTCCATATCCTCAGTTGCTCCTTCAAATCCCTTATGTTCCCACATACATCTCCTCCTCTCACCCATTTTTCTGAAAGGAAATTCTTAAACTCATTATGGTTCAACCATGCTGCCTCAAAACGAAAAGGCCTCTCTCTTCCCATGTCAGTTTCGGTACAAGTATTAATAATTAGGGGATGATGATCCGAACTCACCCTTACTCCTACTTTTACCATAGAATCCGGGAATAATTCCTGCCATCGTATATTGCATAGGCAACGATCTAGCCGTTTAAAGACTCGTTCATGTCCCCTCCATTTCGGCCCCTTCCAAGTAAAGAAAGGACCCTTTGTATTCAAATCAATAAGTCCAATTCCTTCAAACCAATCCCGAAATCTACGACACCTACCTTCATTCACTCTACCTCCACCTCTTTGCTCTAAGCAAGAACTAATTTCATTCCAATCGCCTGCTAATAGCCACGGTTCTGTCATGCTCCCAGCTATATCGTATAATTTTCCCCATAACTCACTTCTCACATTCTCATGTGGACTAGCATAAACAGCAGTGAAAAACCAGGATTCTTGGCCCCCAATTAGCAAATGACAATGCAGAAACTGTACATGTCTCTCCACAACATTGACAACAATAGCTGGGTCATTCCACATTAACCATATACCACCCACAAAACCCACAGCCTCTACAATTTCATAATATTTAAAACCAAAAGACTTAATAGCTTTCGTAGCCTTATACCCGCTAATACGAGTTTCAAGCAACACAACCATATCCATTTTATGAACAAACTTTAAATTTTTTAAAGAAGCAGCAAATCCTTTACTTGCTGCCCCTCTACAATTCCATACAGCAATATTTAACATTATTAACAAATAAGGGGTGTTACCTCCTTTCCTTCACAATCATCCATAGATTCATCTAATTGAACTTGTGCTTCATCAGTCATATTCAAATGTCTCCTGTGGAGTTCATTATTTTTCATATCATCACCATAGAATTGCCCTACATCCTCTACCATAATCACCTCATTTCGTTGATATGCAACAGCTTCCTTCTTTTCCGTCAAACCAATCTGACCACTGCCTTCACCCCTACTGTCCTGCCCAGGAATAACCAGCTCTCCCTTGTTGGACCCCATTTTCCCTTGTTTACTCCTCTCACCTTTAACCAGCCTTTGTGGAGCACCTTTTGTAACATTTGTCACATCATTGAGCGGTTTAGACCATTCATTAGTACTCGTTTGTTGCCTCGGCCCCTTATCTCTCCTTTTGACAAATTGCCTTACACTGCTTTCCTCTATCACAGTCCCACGAACCGAGGGAGATTCTCGCTGCACATGATCCTCTCCCTTATTTAAAACATCATATCTAGAGGAAATTTTGACATCCTCATTCCCACTCCTTCCCCTCCTCTGCCTACGCACCCTATGGACAACCCTCCATGGGCTAACTTCCTCCACAAGCCCTCCTTCCTCCATTACTTCAGCTCTCTCCAAATTCGCCTTTCCCACACCACTTTGGGTTTTATTTCCCTGCACACAATTCTCCTTAAAATGTCCAAACAGCCCACAATTTAAACATAGAGAATGCAAACTTTCATATTCCACATGCTTTAGGACTCCATCCACCATATAATGAGGGACTAATGGTTTGGTAAGATCTAGTTCAATGCAAACTCTTGTAAATTTTTTACGCCCCCTACTAGCAGTATGCACATCCAATTTCAACACCTTTCCTATGGAATTAGCTATATTAAACAGCACTTTCTTATCAAACAACTCAGTTTCAATTTCAGGAAATCGTACCCAAGCAGCTACCTTATCAATTTTCGCACTCTTTGGGTTAAACCCTGGCCTCCAACGCATAATACTCAAATACTTATCAGAAATTACCCATGGACCACCCGTAAGAGCTCTCTCATAGTCTTCCCACTCCTGGAATGAAACTACAAAGAACTCATTCTCCAAATCCCCCAATCTGATTGCACCTTTCCTAGCCCAAATTTGATTCAGTTTGGATTCCAGGAAATACAGACTCATCGACCCTCCTAGTAATTTAACAAGCAATGACTTCACAAACGGCTTACAGAGACGTTCCCTTTCCTTATCATCAATCAGAAATTTAGGACACATAGGGTCAGATAGATCAACAGAGATACCTGAGTGAAAATCCAAAACCTCCTCGAAACCCACTCCTACACCAGCACCACCATCTGCTCCTACTGCCGTCTCATCCCCGTCATCATCCCTTGTAGCGAACCAGGTCTCACGCCACTTCGATTTAGCCATGAGCGATTCTTTGTATGAAAGTGGTCTGCTCCCTTCCTCCTTCGGGTCTTCTGAGCTGCGCATCCAATCTTCAAAACGAGGGGGATTCGACACCTTCCCCGAAAATTCACAGTCACCAGAACCAATCTTCCTCTTCCCACGTTGAACTCCCTCCATGTCGTCCGTCGCCGAGAGATCCTGCACCAGCGGCTCCCCTGTTTCCATAGGCCTTCCGAAAATCCTCACTATTCCTGTTTCTCAGTTAGAGAGTGAAGGAATCACTCTTTAATCTCCGTCGCAGTGGGCGACGGAGAGCACCGCGCAGCCTGGCCACCAACGGTGGCAAGCCGGAGAAAACCAGATCCGAGTCGTGACCTAGCAGAGACGCGAAAGAGGAAATTTTTCACTCCTAAGCAATTTTTAATAAATCTCTCTTTTCCTCCCCACTCTTTATTCATCTCTCTTCCCACATATGTTTTTATGTTTTTGTCGTTCTCCACCATGTATGAGTCCGTTTGGTTTAAAGAAGAGGTAGGAATAAAAAGAAAAATATGAAAAAAGCAGTGTTCATTAATCCGGACCGAATCGACTGGTTCAATCCAGAAACCGGCGAACCGGCCGGTAGACTGGTCCGGTCTAGATTATTAATTTTAAAAAACAATTTTGATTTTTCTTTTAGAATTTTATATTATAAGCCTAAAATTTTCAATTTTTCATTGGTTTGGTCCCGGTTTAGCTCCGGTCTGACCCACTGACCCTTAACCCAGTACCCGACCGATTCAATACCCGATCCGGGTTTTAATACCTTAGAAAAAAGAATAGAAAAGAAAGGAAAATATTTTGTCACTGATGTGTTTCACTCGCATTGAAAAAGAAAATATGTTGATAAAAAAATTTTATTTGATTAAAAGAAAATGAGATGGGAAAATAACTAAAAGACTATTTTACCCCCATAATGAGGGTTTTTTAACCGGAGGTGGCAGTTCGGAATGGGTTCGGAATGGAGAGGAGCAGATGTGGTGGCGGAGAGATGGGCACGGGGAAGTGAATAGGACAGAGGCGGTAGACACTTTCATTCTTATATATACATAATATTATTAACAAAAAATTAAATAGAGCTGCCACATGGAATTAAAATAAGTTAAGTTGGTGTATTTTTATTTGATAGACTATAAATAAGGTGGCACTTTAGGCTTACCACGAGAATTTCTCATTCCTCCTGTATGTTACTATCAACCTGCTAATCGTGCCAGCCATTATACTATTGACACTTGGCTTAATTTTCATAAGCCATGGGCAAATACTTTATAATTAAGGGGTAATTTTTTTGTTGCCAACAATATAATTAAGGGTTAAATTTAATAACATAAGTAATATTTTAATGTATCCATTTCATGGGCAAGATTTTAAAACACATCGATGTTAATGTCCAATGATGCCTAATACATAGTTGCACGGGCCCATATAGAAGAATGTAGCACTCAATGAATATGGAAATTTAGAAGTTTAGTTTTGTAACACCCCAAATTTTATTCACAAAAAATATATTGTAAATTATTTTAAATAATTCAATAAAATGGTGAATATTTATGAATTTGGATCTTGTGATTTTTTAATATTCATATTCATAAGGAAATGGGTAAATTAATTCAAAAATTGAATTAAATTACAAAGGGGATAGCAAAATCATAATTTTGCCAATTTTGCCCAAGATTAATTATTTTTCAATTAATTGGAGTTAATTTCAATTAATTAAGAAAAATAAAGGAAAATGCATAATGGGATTATCATTTTTGGAATAAATCAAGACTGGGAAAATTAAGGGGGATTATACATAATTCAATTTTGTGAATTATGGGGCTAATGAAATGCAAATTTTCCTCCTCTTCTTCTCTTCTAATTTCGTCCATGCATGAAAGAAAAAAGGGGAAGATATTTAATACATGATCACATGCCACAAGAAGAAGGAAATGATAACTATGGTTGAGTGAGTTGGTAGATTAGATGTTGAGTGTAAGAATGGAAGGATAGTGTAATGCATGATGAGATCAAGCTTGAGTGGAGGAATGGAAAAACATGATTACATAAAAGAGTATAAGGTTGGACTTAAATAAAGAAGTATGGACTAGTTGGAGAAAAAAGGGGAAGTAGGGACGAAAATTTTGGAGTAAGAAAAGGGAAGACAATGATTCAATTAATGGCCAAGTCAATGAAGAAATTATAAGGAAGAGAAGAGTGTGACAAGTGTCACATTAAAATCCCTTGATCAAATCAATGGCTAGCAAGATGGAAGACTAAGTTAATAAAACATTTTTTTAATAAAACATTTTTCCTTCCTCTTTCCAAGTCACATTCGGCCAACCACAAGAGAAAAGAGAGAGAGTGAGCTTGAGAGTTCTTGAAGGTTAGAGAGAAGGAGGAAGAGGATTAAGGTAAGAACTTGTGTTTCAAAGTGATTAAACTTACTATTTTGTGTAGTTCATCCTTTAATCTCTTATTCTTCATGGAAATCATGGTTTAGCAAGTTAATCTTCAAGGTTGAGGAGAGAGAGAGAGGACGTCCTAGAGAGAGAAACACTAAGGATCAAGAGATAATCTCCAAAACCTCAACTTCTTAGTATATTGAAGTTGTTGTTGATGATTTTTGTTTGGTTTTGTGATTTTTGGGATGAGTTGTAAAATTAGAAAAAGCATAACCCTAAGGGGTTATGCTGCCCAAAATCCTTTAAATCATGATTATGAAGTGTTCAAATAAGTTAACCAAGGATTAGAAGTGGAAAAGTACAAGTTTTGGAAGCTAAAACACAAAACTTCATTTTTTTTTATTTTTCTTCATATTTTCGGCCAGGACCAGAACTGGTACTAGGAGTTGGATTTTCATGAAATAAATGGTTCCATTGGACTCAATGGGCAAAAATAGGTGGGGTTAAAGTTGGGCACTTTTTTGGTAGAGGCCGAAAAAGCATAATTACGAAAACGCCACTGAAATCCCTAAATAGGGGCTGTTAAGGGTATTTTTGTAATTTGATGGTGAATTTGGTGATTTCGAGCCCTAAAATGGATTCTTTGGGCGAAAATAAGTCAGAATAGCCTTGGTCAAAATTTTGGGAAAACGTGCCATCAGGCCTGGTACGACGGGGCTGAGCCAGGGTCCTAAGGGCAATTTGGTAAATTTTCATCATAAACTAATATAACCACAAGAAATACTATGGAAGAGTCTAAAATGATACTTGGATAGGTTATGACCTATTTCTGGTACATTTAATATTTTAGAACCGATTCAAATGCCGGAATGACACGCGTTATGAGACAAACCGGAAAAAGGGATTATAAAGCGTTGAGGTAGGGACATTATCCTTCATACATTATGCCATAGCTATATGATTATGTGGATGTCATTGTTTGTAAATGCACTTTATTAATTAACATGAATTGCCTATAGAGGGCTGTTAGTGCCAGTGTGCACTTACATTGGGAGTTGACAGAAGTCCAACCGGTGTAGATTTTGGGGTTAAGCCTTACTCATGTATAGATAACGATGATGTGTTTATATTGTTCATTAATTTGTGTATACCTTGGCACATGTTATATTTACTTTTCGCATTCTCTATGAACGATATCATATCTCTACGGGGATTCTTTGGAATCTCACCCTATTTTTAAACAAATACCTCAGCGGGTACCAGTGGGGCAAAGGGCAAGGACATTGATGCCGGAAAGTGAGTAGCACGTATCTCGAGGCAAGGTCAAGAACGTGGTTATAATGTAGTCTATGTTTTGATATTTTGAAGAAATTTGTAAATATTAAATTTTCACTATATTTTTTGTTTTTCGTCGACGAATAATATATGTATTGTAAACGAATATTTTTATTAATATAATTATACTTTTCTGTATGTCCATTGAATTCCGTCTTTATTACT
Organism: Inga leiocalycina; assembly: GCA_963242795.1. NCBI lineage: Eukaryota > Viridiplantae > Streptophyta > Magnoliopsida > Fabales > Fabaceae > Inga > Inga leiocalycina. The sequence goes on from OY725320.1 coordinate 16,050,572, forward strand.
CTTTGATTATTGAAATGAAAACGGGTGTTGACAAGTTTCAAGAATTTATTAGTTAGAGAACATATATTTTAACAAAAATTTACTTCATAAAATTTCATCTTTCAACTAATAAGAAAAAGAGAACAAATATATCACTTAATTCCTCCTTTCTAACAAAAAACTTAGGAAAATCTCCAAAAGAAATAAAATGATACATTATTATATGTTCAATGAAAGTCATCAATCAAGGGAAGCTATTCTATTTATCGGTTGAAATTATATTAGAATAATCCAATAAAATTAAGAAATAATCCCTTAAATCTTGGGATTGATCAACCCTAACAACCAAGGGATCCTATATATGAATAACAAGATATGTAGCTGCTTATTTGATTCCTAAAATCTCACAACAACTATTCATTCTTTGCCAACTCTAGTCAAATACTCAAATGCTTATTATTTGATTCTATAATCTCTTTTTAAATATTGAATAATAAACAAATCCTAACAGAAATAAACAAAAACAAATTAACAATTCTTAAAAACGTGCTAACAAACTGATCCATTAACATCATCACTCCAAAATGTACCCTCAAACCCATGATATATGTCAACACCCGTTTCCATTTTGATAATCGCAGAGTAATAAAGACAAAATTCAATGGGCATACAGAAAAGTACAATTATACTGATAAAAATATTTGTTTACAATCCCAACGTCGTTCGTTTACAATTCCAATATTGTTCGTCGACAGAAACAGAAAATACAGCGGAAGTTTTAATATTTACAAATTATCCAAAATATTAAGGCATAGACTAAGGCATAACCACGTTCATATCCTCGCCTCGAGACACGTGCCACTCACTTTTCGGCATCAACATCTTTTCCCTTTGACCCACTGGTACTCACTGAGGTATTTATTTAAAAATAGGGTGAGATTCCGAAGAATCCCCATAGAAACATAATATCGTTCATAGAAAATGCGAAAAGTAAATATGTCATGCGCCAAGGTATGCACAAATTAATGAACAATATAAACAATCATCGTCATGTATACATGAGTAGGGCCCAGCCCCACAATCTACACCGGTTGGACTTCTGCCAACTCCCAGTGTAAGTGCACCTCTGGCACTAACAACCTCTCTCTAGGCAAATCATGTTATTAATAAAGTGCATTTACAAAACAATGACATCCACACAATCACATAACTTATGGCATAGTGTATGAAGGATAATGTCCCTACTTCAAAGCTTTAATATCCCCTTTTAAATGTGTCTCGAAGAACGTGTCGTATCCGGCCTCCAAATCGGTCCTAAAATATTAAATGTACCAGAAATAGGTCATAACCTATCCAAGCATCATTTTAAACTCTTCCATAGTGTTTATTATGGTTATATTAGTCTATGGTGAAAATTTACAAAAATGCCCTCGGGAATCCGGCCCGGCCCCGCCATACTCGGCCCGATGGCACGTTTTCCCAAAATTTTAACTAATGCTATTCTAACTTATTTTCGCCCAAGGAATCCATTTCCGGGCTCGAAATCGCCAAATTCACGGTCAAATTATGAAAATACCCTTACAGCCCCTATTTAGTGATTTCAGTGGCGTTTTCGTAATTATACTTTTTCGGCCTCTACAGAAAAAGTGTCCAACTGTAATCCCACATATTTTTGCCCACTGAGTTCAATGGAACCATTTATTTCATGAAAATCCAAATCCTTGTACCAGTTCTGGTCTGGCCGAAATATTGGTCAAAAATTGGAAAAATGGAGTTTTGTGTTTTAGCTTCTAAAACTTGTACTTTTCCACTTCTAATCCTTGATCAACTCACTTAAATACTTCTTAACCATGATTCAAAGAAATTTGGGCAGCATAACCCCTTAGGATTAGCACTTTCCAAATTTACAAACTCAACTAAATAACCAAATCCAACCATAATCATCAACAATAACCACATACTAGCATAATTTTAGGATTTGTGAAGTTACCTTCTTGAGTTCTTGAAATTTGTCTCTCTAGGAGTCCTCCTCTCTCTCTCCTTGAGCTCAAGATTTGCTTGCTAAACATAGTGTTTCATGGAGAAGAAGAGATTAGAGAGGAGATTATACAAATTGGAAGCCTTAAAACTTGGATCCACAAGGTCTTACTTTAAGATTTCTCCTCCTTCTCTCTAGATTTTCCCAAGCTCTCCCTCTCTCTCTATCTTTGTTGTTTGGATGTGAGAATGAGTAAGAAAGATGAAGCATGGGCTTCATAAAATATCTCACCTCTTCTCTTCATATTTCATCTTAGCCCTTGATCTCATCAATGGTTAAGATTGCAACACCTTTCCTTGCACCATACCTCCCTTCATGATGACTTGCTTTAGGCCATACTCCCTCCACTTTATGCCATCCCTTGTAAGCATTTATGTACTTGGCCTTATCCACTTTCAACTTGTGCTTATCTACTCCAAACTTGTGTCATAAGTCTCATTGTAATTGAACCAATTCCCTTCAATTAACAATTGGGTTTTCTACAATTATCTCATTCCTTTGGTCAACATAATATATTTTATTGCAATTTAAACATGTGCTCCAACTTTAGCCATTATAATTTAATCTCTTGGCTTTAGATGATGCCACTTGGCATATTTATCTTCCAAGTAAATATTTCCCTTCTCCTAAATATCCACCAATAAAATAGCTTTTACTTTATTCCACAAATCTCAATTTATTCCACCAAGAATATTCAATTCTTGAATTTATTTGCCCATTTCCTTATGAATATGAATATTTCAAAATTTACAAGATCTAATTTTCATAAATATTCACCATTCTATTGAATTATTCAAATTATTAGAATATATTTTTGGTGAATATAAAATTTGGGGTGTTACAATATATGTGAGATACTGCTCCCTCCGTTCCTCTTTATAGACAAGAAGAATTAGAAGAAAAAAACGTGCATGTATTTGTTCTTTTCCTTTTTGCCTTTTAGCTTTGTTTTTGTTCGGATTTCGGAATATGCAGTTGTCGAGGATCAATTTCAGAAATTTATTATATTTAGATGGACTTCAAATTTCTAAAATCATTTTGAATTTTTATTGAGAGAGTTTTTTTTTATACATTTATTGAGAGAGTTATCCACATCTTATTTGACATAAGACACTATCTCGCCTTAAATAAGGTTGTTTTCAATAGAAAAATAATTATGCTTATAAAACAGGGTTTGGATCAAAATGGCCCCTCAAGAACCATCAACCTCTTTTCCAACTGAAACTTACCGTCTACTGTTTGTCTTTTTAAGCAGCAATTAATGCCTACACCAACTAAATGGACCCCTATCACGAAAATTCATTCTTTTTCAGCAGCAATGCCTACGCCAACTAATGGACCCCTATCATGAAAATTCAATTTGGAATGAGTACTAAATTCACTCTAGTCTCACTGGTAAATTCCTTTTTGTATGACTTATAGATATTTCCAAAAAGAAAATTTACTGCATTTAAAAGAATTTAACATTTAGAAAATACAAATACATTTTTTTATTTGATTAAAGATTTCCCCCTCAAGATTTATAGGACAAAGGGTTTTAACCTCTCAATAAGTGCGCTTTTCAAGTTTCAAACTTTTATTCTTTTTCTATAGAGGTGAGGGTTCTTACCACCTCAACCAACAGTTTGTTGTTAATGCAAATACAAATTTACTAACCAAAATGGCCACTCAATAACCACCTACTTCTTTTCAAACTGAAAATCACCTTCGACTTTTTCAGCACCAGTTAATGCCTTTGCAAACTAAATTGACCCCTATTATGAAAATTCACTTTGAAAAGCATCACTACTATAAGTAGGAGTTTTAATGTTCCTATTTTGGCACTTTTAATGTCCAAAAATAGGGGAACGTCTATGTGAGGGGCATAGTATATTTTAGAAAAGACGTCCTAAAAAAAATGGATGTCTAAAGTGGGACTTTAGACATTCCAATTTTAAAAAAGGAACATCTAAAGTAATGACTTTAGACCTCCCAAATGGAGAAAAGGGATGTCTAAAGTCACTGTGTAGAGACTTCAGACGTCTTTATTCTCAATAGGAACATCTAAAGTCCTTACTTTAGACGTCCATTTATTAAATTTGGGACATCTAAAGTCCTCTACCGGAGGACTTTAGATGTCCCCTTTCTCCATTTGGGACGTCTAAAGTCTCACTTTAGACATCCCTTTTCTCCATTTAGGACATTAAAATATTTTATTTTTTTAAAATGATTATTTATATTCTTCATTACCCAGTAAATTAAAACTGCAGAAACAGAATTGAAAATGGATTCATAAACCACAAAATGGTAAGGACATCCAGCATTGCAATCTTTTTACTATATATATATATATGTACAATAACAACAACTCATACAACCTAATATTATATATGTATAACAACAACTATAAAGTATCAAAATGTTTGTAATCACACAACTACAAATTAATGTAAATAAAAAGTTTATTGATCTATATGTTGAAGAAGATGTCTAGTGTCACACCCTTATCTTATATTAACTTGCAGCAAACTATTAATGCATGGTTCGGTAGGCAACATAGGAATAGTATAATTATACTGATAAAGAGTGCTCGATTACAGAAATTCCCCATAGGGGTTTCGTACATAATAATTACCATCAATGTAGCCGCACAGCGCTATCAGGGTGCCTAAACCCGTCCGAGTGAAACAGAGACATCTTCCTGTTTTCGTTCCACTACCGCAATCCCCTCGTATGGTTCTTTTCTTTGTTCTAGCGTATCTTCTATCTCTTCCTGTCTAAATTGTTGGTAGGGGAGGGTGAGATTCAAGAGAATTTCAGTAGGAAACAGATACTATAATGCATGCATGATTGATTCTATGTGTATGACATGTTAGCTTTATCTAGATGTATGCCCCATAATGACATTTCTGCATGCTCAATGTTTCATACAACAAGACTATGGCCATAGTGAAAATATAAACAGAGCTTCATTTATTCAAATATGCTTTACACAATCAAGTAAAACAATCACATACATCATTACACAAGCAAAGATATCAAATACATGCAAGTAAGGTAAGTCCCCTACCTCAACCCTTTTTCGCCTCAAAACACGTGCCTCGATCTACATGCCAACAGCTCGGAGCTCCATATTCGATCCTACAATGTCAAATGTATTATTCAGACACTTCCATAGTGTTTCTGGGGGTTATATGAGTCTATCTTGAAAAATTACTAAAATATCCCCGGGGACCCGGCCCGACCCCGCTGTTCTCGGTCCGACCGTACTTTTCCCAAAATTCTAACATGGGCTATCCTGAGATATTTATGCCCAAGGAATCCACTTCCAAACTTGGAATTACCAAATTCAACGTCAAATTACAAAAATACCCTTGACAACCTCACTTTAAGGGTTTTAGGGGCGTTTTAGTAATTATACTTTTTCGGCCTTTTCTGAAAAAATGCTCAACTATAACCCCACCTAATTTTCCCTCCTGAACTTAATGAAATCATCAAATTATTAAAAATTCAACTCTAAGGCCCATTTCTAGAGCTGGCTAAAACTTATAGGAATTCTAGGGAAAATTGGGATTTTTAGGTTTCGGCTCTGTAAACACGTTCATTTCTACTCCTAACTACTTTATTAACTATTCCATTAGGTTACAACTACCATTTAGTACCAATTTGGACAGCATAACCTCTAGGCCAACCCATTTCCAAAAATTAAAACCAATGGCAATCCGGCGAAATTTCACCGATTAAATTGCTCACAACAGCTAGAATAGTCAATATACGAAGGTTTGGAAGTTACCTCAAGCTTCCACTAGCTTTTTCTCAAGGTGGCTGAAAACCCTAGGTGCCAAACATCCAAATTTGAGCCTCCAAACCTTAAATCATATGCAAAGGAAGCTTAGGAATGGAGTTATACGCATTAGAAACCGATTTACCGAAGAAATCACTTACCTTTACAAGCTTTTTCCTCTCCTTCTCTCTCTAAAAATCTCAACTCTTTTCTCTCTCTAAAACTGAACTTCACGTCAGGTTATGAGGAGGAAGGAGATGAGAAATTGTTTTATATCATTTTACTTTATTACACCATTTTTCCAAAATTCGGATTTTACAAAATTCTGACAGATTTCTGCCTAAACTTTGAAAAATCATAACTAATTCTAGAAAAATCAAAATGAAGTGATTCCAAAGCCTATAGAACCCTTATTGAGTCTAGTTTCAAGAAAAAATAATGAATTTTTCTAGATGGAATCACAAAATTCCCAGAATTTCAATATTTGCATATTGTACAAGAAATTTCAAAGTTTTTCTGTACTGACTTCAAAAATTCATATCTTTTTGTAAATAACTCTAATTGAGTCATGTGATCTATTAGATTAAACCTTAGGATTTTTACTTTCATCCTGTAAAATTTCATAATTTTTTCTCATCATTTATTCATTTAAAATCACATAACAAACTCACTACCTCATAGGCGATTTCACCGTAAGCATAATTACTTTCTTCAAAATTAACCATTTTATTTTCTTTAATGCCCAAAAGACATAAGAATCATTAGGGGATAAATTTGGGTTCATGCTAAATTGGGGCTTAGCAGTCCACTTAATTTAAGCTTCTTCCCAAGCATCAAATCCCAAATTTCGGGGTATTACATCCTGCCAAAAAGTTTCTAATTAAATTAATGTCTTCATGTAGGTAGAAAAAAAAATTACTCTATTTAATTATTATTCATTACATCAAAATAAATATACATATGTATTTCCCTCGATTTCCAAGTTTGGAACGTATAAAACAAAAACATTATTAGTATTGCATAACTACTAACAACTAGTTTATGATTCTGGCAAAAAAAAAAACAATCAAGGGAAAATCACATTGCAAGTTTAACTTAATTCTTCATTTATATTTAAAAAAAATCATACGTAGAAGAAAAATGTGTCGGTTAAATATGAGTTGCATTAGGTAATTTGACCAACAAACTTTTCAAAAAGCTACTTTTAACCAATCTTCTGGGAAAAAACAAACACAAAGCCTATTTAGTATTTTATATTTGTTTCACACTTAATATGATAAGCTTATCACTATTTTTCTTCAAAACATGGTATTAGGGTGTGTTTGGTTCAGCTTATTGGACAGAAATAAGCCCGTTTTTGGGTAATAAGCCCAAATAAAAACGTGTTACGTTTTTGCAGTGTTTGATTCAACTTATTTTAATTGCATCACGGGTAGAATAAGCTACTTATTAAATAAGCTCCTCACTATATGAGTGTTTGGAATAACTTATTTCTAAGAAATAAGTCACTTATTACGTAAGTCGGGATAAAACTCCTCTCATATATTTACCTCGTATACCGTAAATCACGATTTATAAGCACTTATTTTTCAAAAATAAATCGCTCATTCAAACATAAATTACATTACAAAAACTGATTTTCTATCAAGTAATTTTTAATTAGTTAGAATCATAATAAGTCATTTTTCCTATCACTATCCCAAACACACACTTAATTGTAAGGATAAATTACTTTACTCTCGTTCAAAAAGTTAAAAGCTTTTTCAAAACCTTCAAAAAGCCCATTAAATATATGCATGAGTTCTTCCCACTCCAAAGTAGTCATACTTATCGTTCTGGGTTTATTTATATAATACTCTAAATTATCTTTCAAGGTAGAGAAGACGTTGGAGGAGGTGTATATGCATGATGGAGAGGAGAGGTATGTCGAAGGTTGAAAGCAAAGAAGAAGGTGGGAGGTGTACGCCGGAGGGTGGAGGGGCAAAAGAAGGTGGAGGAGGTGTACGCCGGAGGGTGAGAGAAAAGAAAGTGTTGTGAGAATGGAAGAAGGTGGAGGAAAAGGGAATGAAAAAAAGGAAGAGAGGAAGAAGATCGAGGAAGATGAAGTAGAAAAGGGAATAATGAAAAAAGCTTACCTACGGTGTAGAGAAGACGAAGTCACAAGAATGAAGAAAAAATGGAAGAGAAGTCATGGGGGATGGGAAGATGGAAATTTCTGACATGGGAATGAAGAAAAAAGAAGAGAAGTCATGAGCATGTCAGAACTTCTGACATGCCTTTAGGCGTCTCAAATTTTGTTAGGACGCCTAAAGTGTTGGGTTTAGGTGACCTAAACTTCATTTGGGACGCCTAAACCCAACTCTAGGAGTCCCAAAAACATTTGGGGCATACCAAATGATTTTAGGAGGTCTAAAGTATTGGGTTTGGGTGTCTCAAAATCATTTGGGACGCCTAAAGTCTTACTTTAGGCATCCCAAAATATTTTGGGATGTCCAAAGTAAGTTAAATTTTTTTAATTTATGTTTTTGGCGCCAGTGTATTTGGGACGTCTAAACTCTACTTTAAGTGTCCCAATTCAAATTTAGAACGCCTAATGTTGCGATCTCACTAATTTATTTACAAAAATGTCACCGTCTCTATGTTTTAACCTCCCTTTTTAAAAAAGAGACGTCTATAGGGGTAGTAATATCTTCAACCTGTAGTAGTGCATCTTAGGCATTCAGAAGTGTTGGCAGCATCTCAGCCATCCAAGAGTGTCGGCAGTACTTTGTAAAAAGTTGTTTTTACTTTTCAAAATGTTTGTATAATAAAGTCTGTATTGTTTTCCATGTGTCCACCTTTTAAGCTACGGGCTTATAGCAGGAAAATGACACTGTTCCAGCTTTGTTGTCTGAATAAGCTCTTTAGCATGAGGTCATCTAGTGGTCAGGAGGGTCCTGATATTTCTGGTGAGACGATTGAATCTGTGGTAGACACTATATGAATTAGGAAGAGAAGATTAGTTTCTATGATATTTCCAAAAAGAAAATTTATGGCATTTAAAATAATTTAACATTTAGAAAATACAAATACAATTTTTCTTGATTTGATCAAATGTTTTCTCTCGAAGTTTAGAAAGCAAAGGGTTCTCATCTTTCACAACAAGTGCGCTTCTCGGGATTCAAACTTTTGTTCTCTCCCTTACGGGGATGAGGCCCCTTACTACCTCAACCAACAGTTTCTTGGTAATACAAAATACAAATTTACTAACCAATGTTCAAGAACATACTCCCACATTCCTTAATATAAAACATAATTAACTTTTTTAAAGTGATTAAAGAAGCTAAATAAATTACTTTAAAATAATATTTATCTTTATTATACTAAATTAATTTTCCTAACTTATAAATTAATATATAATCAGGTGATACACAATATATACTATAATTAACTAACTTATTTAACTCTTTTAATCTTCTTCAAAAAATCGACCATATCTTATATTAAAAACCGAACAAAAGTACAAAGTTTAGCCATGAGGACTTAGGTTTTAGATGTCCCGTCTGTGCATGGAACCTTGAAGGAGACACAGATCCAGCAACTCTGCCATTCTACTACAAAAGTCACGTGGATGTCATGGTGGGCCCCTGCTATCAATATAAAAGGTGCGTCCCACACTTATTGCCTCTCAACTTTCACTCTCTCACCTGTCAACATTTTCCGCGGGTTCCGATGACGAGATCGGGACACGGCTGCAGGAAGCAGCTGCCACCGTTTCACATTATTGTTCACGTGTCCTATACAAATATTCTGAGGCATATAGCTGATGTTGCCAATGGAAGGTGTGTGCACGTGATCAGTGTATGGATTTCATTTCCCATGTGGAGGAGGGAGTTTTAAATTGTCTAGATAAAAAATATATATGTTTTTTCTTTGATGTATTTAAATTAGGGAAAATCGCTAGTAAATACTAAATATGGAAATTAATTGCTCTTTGCCACCCACAAATATGAGGTATTGAACTGTCATTAAAATTGAACTTAAAAAAATAAAAAAGCCCTTAATTTGACAAGACAATTTTAGGCGGGAGGAAGGAGAAAGTGCACGGCTTCTCAAAATCCTCTGAATCCCTTCTTCCTCTTCCATTTTGGCATTCTGCAGAAGTTCAGCGTCGTCTCCTCTCACTCGGCCGTCTCCTTGGCTTGTGTCCTTCGGCAGTGTCGTCTCCGGCTATTCTTCCAGCGGTCGCCGTCTTATTGGCTCGAGTCCTTAGGCAATGTCTTCTCCGGGAGCTCCTCCAGTGGCCGCTGTCTCCTTGGCCTGTGTCCTTCGTTATGTGCAGTCTCCCATGCGAAGAACAAACATCAAGGATGGATAATGCATAGCATTGAAGTTTGAAGATCTAAGAAGAAGACAAAGTAGTTATTTTCATTTATATGCAATTGATCTTCCATGATGTGCAATTGATCTTCTGTTTTGTGCAATTACTCTTCCATGATGTGTAAAGGATGATCCATTATGTCAATAATGTTTCATTGTGTACAATTACTCTTCCTTGATGTGCCAATATCTTCCATTTTGTGCAATTACTCTTCCATGATGTGCAATTGATCTTTCATTTTATGCAATTAATCTTTCATGATGTGCAATTAATCTTCCATGATGCGCGCATGAGCTTCCATTTTATGCAATTACTCTTCCATGAAGTGCAATTGATCTCCCATTTTGTGCAATGGATCTTTTCCATACGTGCCCAATGGTCATCCACATTATATGCAAAGGATGATGATCCATTATATGCCAATGATCTGCCGTTTTGTGCAATTACTCTTCCATGAAATGCAATTGATCTTTCGTTGTGTGCAATTAATTTTTCATAAAGTGCAATTGATCTTTTTTTTTGTGCAATTACTCTTCCATGATGTGCAATTGATCTCTCGTTTTGTGCAATTAATCTTCCATGATGTGCAATTGGTCTTCCATGATGTGCACCCAAGCTTCCGTTTTGTGCAATTACTCTTCCATGATGTGCAATTGATCTCCCGTTTTGTACAATGGATCTTTGCTATACGTGCCCAATGGTCATCCAATGCAAGTGAGCATAATAATGCAATTTATGTTGACAGAGCCGAAGGACACGAGCCAAGGAGACAGTGCCCAAGGACTTTAGCCAACGAGACGACGGCTGAAGGAGTAGCCGGAGACAACATTGTCGAAGGACACAAGTTAAGGAGACGACCGAGTGAGGGGAGACAACGCTGAACTTCTGCAGAATGCCGAAAATGGAAGAGGAAGAAGGGATTCAGAGGGTTCAGAGAAGTCGTGCACTTTCTCCTTAGAGCCGGGAATTCGGGCCGAGCCCGTCAAGGGCCGGGCCTATGATTTAGAGGCTGAAAATAGAAGCGGGCCTAAAAGGGCCGGGGCCGGCCCTTTTAGGCCCGTTTAACTTTTTTTTTTTAAATGGGCACAAGGCAATGGGCAGTAAGCATTGGTCAGAGGTAGAGTTAACCTAACCTAATCCTCATATCAGAAATACTCTCACATTGACTCAGACCTCATTTGAATCTTCTCTTCTTTGATTTTCTTTTTTCTTTTTTTGCATGTATACGCCAAAATCCAAATCAGGTGTTATATTATTACTGACATTTGAAGCTTGTATGCTTGTTTGATTGTGGTTGTGAATTTATTTAATTGATTATGAACATTAATTATGGTTTGGACTTAAGTTTTAGTGGTTGTGTTCTATTAAACTTAGATAATATTTATGTTTTAAATTAGTGTTGATGATATTTATGTTTTAAATTAGGCATTTTAGTCTTTATGAGAATAAGAAACAAAAAAGGAATGGCAAAAAAAAATGTAAACGGGCCAAAAGCCCGCAGGCCTACCTTAAACGGGCCGGGTCGCCCTAAAAGGGTACGGATTTGGACTTGGGCCTAAACGGGTCAGCCCGTTTAGGCTCGAGTCCGTCACGGGCCGGCCCGTTTTCCCAGCACTATTTCTCCTTCCTCTCGCCTAAAATTGTCTTGTCAAACTAAGGGTTTTTTTGTCTTTTTAAGTTCAATTTTAATAACAGTTCAATGCCCCATACATGTTGGTGGTAAAGAATAATTAATTTCCTTATTTAGTATTTACTAGCAATTTTCCCTTTAAATTAAGACTTTAAATTGTTGGCATAACTTTATTTCAAGTGATTTTGAATAAATATATGTATAAAAGGAATATAATTTTGTGCGATAGAGCTTGAGAATATATTTGAATTCTCTCTGTTTTTTTTTACTTTTTCTTCCTAAAATCTTATATCCACCCTTAAATTAGAAAAAAAATTAATGGTTTATATTTTATGTTTTATAAACTATTATTATTTTAAAGATAAATAAATAAGGTTAAACAATTAAAATCGGATATACACAATACATAACTGAAATATCAAAAATAAATTTGATTTATAAAATATTATAATAATGATTTCATAATTTAATTTGTCGCAACTCAATCCTTGAAGTTACGTAATTTTTACAAAAACAACCGAGTGTCTAATAATTGGTACAATGTGGCATCGACTATGCAAAAGTCTACTTATTTGACATCCTTCTGAAGGCCACACAACAAAAATGTTAGCACCTCATTTCTTTCTCCTCTTCCTTTGTCGCACTCTTCACCATCTTCTTCCTCTACCTCTCCACGCTTTCTCACTACTACAAAAAACACAAGCTGCGGCGCTTAATTTAAAGAATACTATGGCACTTGGGAAGCGCCGTAGCTTCCAGCACCGTTAAAACAAGCTACGACGCTTCTTGAATATATGGAAGCGCCGTAGCTTGATTATTATTTTTTTAAAAAAAATCACTTCCTACAACGCTTCTCTAGGGAAGCGCTGTTGGAAGTCTTTTATTTAAAAAAAAATAACTTTATAACTTCCTACGGCACTTCCCTGGAGAAGCGCCGTAGGAAGTCTTTTATTTAAAAAAAATTCATTATTCTTTTATTTTCCTGATGAAAACCTCCATTTATAATCTAAATAAATACCTGAAAAAAATTATGAGCACACATATAAGATTCATGATAGATTTTAACTAAAAGAAAACGTGAACCAAATGTTGAAAAAAGAAAAACACTTACGGGCTAAGGAACTTCTGAAGGAGGTTGAGACAAGGAAAAAAAACACATGGAAGAGGAAGCTTTCTACAGCAACAGAGTTCTGGAAAATGGAAGATCTAGAGAGAAAGCAGGAAGACGAAAATGAAAACGAAAACAACGGGTTATGAAAATTAAATTATAAGGTGGGAGAAGCTACGGCCCTTTTTGTCAAAACGTTGAAGCTTCTCAATTTAAAAAAAAAACAGCCAATTTAAAAAAAAAAACAGAAGCTACGACACTTGAAAATCAAACGCCGTCCAAAATCCTTAAAATATCAAGGCTTGAATATTCAAGGCACTACGTGATGCCTTGAAAATTCAACGCACTTAGGTGCCTTGAATTATCAAGGCACACGTGGTGCCTTGATAATTCAAGGCAACTAGGCACCAAAGGTGCCTTGAACCCCACGCCTTGATAATTAGAGCGCCTTAACTTATAGAGAACCTGCTAAGGCATATCTACCCTCCTCTAGTGCTTTATCATTGAGCCCCGGCTAAGGTCAGTTTTGGCCAGCATTTTATAATCAAGCGTCAGCTAAGGGCCAATTTTTTTTTGGGAACTCAAGAATAAAACAGGTGATTTCTTTTTGGACTTACTATAATACGAGATTCTGAATAATAATATCTTTTTGACTTATTCTCACCCTAATTCGGCACTTTATTTTTAGCGCAGGATAAGTTTTTTTTCAAATAAAAAAGTGCTAAAAAATTAACCCAGCTATGGCGTTATTTTGAGAAGTGCCGTAGCTTGGACTTTCATTTTATTTTTTTTAAATAAATGTTTTGTATGGCGCTTGTCTAGGAAAGTGCCGCACAAGCCTAATATTAAGCTTTGGCACTTATATCAAGAAGCGCCATAGCTTCTGAACTTTTTTTTAAAAAAAAAAACTATTATCCACGATGCTTCTTTGAAGAAAAGCTAAAAAAAAGGCGCCATTAAATCCCTCTTTTGTTGTAGTGTCTCTTCTTCTCAACCAAACTCTTTTTACAAGGTAAGACTGAGTTGGGTAGTTGTTGTGTAACTCCATCTAAACCTCGTGAGACAAACAATAAGGGGAAGAAGAAGAGGAGAAACTCATTTCCCAACTTAGTCCTGCTGTTGTCAAAATTCAAAAGAGTTTGGTTGAGAAGAGGAGAAAGCGTGGAGGTAGGGGAAGAAGGTGGTAAAGAGCACAATAAAGGAAGAAGACGAATAAATGAGGAGCTAGCATTTTTTTCATGTGGCCTTAACAAGGAAGCCACATAAGAACACTTTTCACAATCAGTGCCGCATTGGATAAGTTATGAGAGACTCATATTTTTTGTAAAAATTAGAAAACTTCAAAGACTGAGTCGTGACAAGTCAAACTATAAGGATTGAATTTCAAATTCAATGAAACTATAAGGATTAAATAAATTATTTTTTAATTAAAAATACTAAATTTAAAGCATCCATTTTTTCAATTTGATGCTAGGTAGAGATGAGATAGTAAGAAGAAAATGAGAGAGAAGAAAAAGAGAGGATATGCTTTTTGCAAAAACACTTATTTTAATTTTCTAGTACTTCCAAACAATTTTCACTCATTCTTGTATTTATTTGTTAAAATATTTAAATTTTTTCAATTGTACTTCAATTTATTTGTGTGGTTTGTGAAAGTGATGACGAAACCTTGAATTCAAGTTCCTACAATTATATACATAAGATGAAGGACATGTTCTCAGCATTATCATCCGACCCACATTCTCTGTCTCCCTTGTTTTTATATTGAGAGAAGAGGCTAAAATGCCCTGGAAGTCTTTACAACTGAGCACTAGGTGTCTGGAAGCTTTAAAGGGGGCGTATTTGCCCCAGAAGTATAAAAAAGGGGCTAAGTACGACTGGTTAGACGAATCCCTAACTGTTCCCGTTAAGCGACAGAGTGCACTTTAAATTGCCATCGTGTGAGGCACATGGCGCCTGTGTGGATCTCGTCACGACCAAACGCAGAAGGAAATTGGTCAACGAGAATGAAATATGACAAAAATCGATTTACAGTGGCTATAAATCGATTTACACCAAAAACTCTTTAAAGTTTTCAAAAATTATCATTTTACACTTAAATCGATTTATGAACATTGTAAATCAATTCAACAGTTTTTTCAAAAGACATAAATCAATTTACTCAAGCTCTAGGCTGAATCTTATATATTTAACTGATATAATTTGATTTACCCATTTATAAATCGATTTATCTCTAACTCTTCATAGGTTATAATTTGATTTATCCACAAACAAATCAATTCAACTCCATTTTGTCGGAAGCAAAACAGAGCGAGACTTTTCCAATTCCCACATATTCTCTCTGGTAACATATCTTTTAAAAAACACTTGTTGTTACAACTTCATAACTCTCATTATTGTCGGGATCACTCGCCGCTACTCTCTCTTGAAAATGGCAAGAACCAGTGATTCAAATACCATTTTTTGGTAAGCATCAACTAAATAGAATGGGTATCCTATTGGCGCACCAGGATATGAGTGTGCCATCTCAACTAAAGAAGAAAAGAAAGGTGACCACTAGGTAAACGGAGTCTTAGAGGATGATTTTAGTAGAGGAAGAACAAACTTCACAAGCAGGACCTCTAAGCCCTTCATCTTTACCAGGCTATCTTGTATAAGCCATTGTAGAGATGAAGAAGTCAAATAAAGATGTCATTGAATTGGTCACTTATCAAGTGAGGGTTCTTGTGGATGTGGTCAACACAAACTTTAAGCAACTATTTAATCTACAAACTACCACGGTTCCCTCATTTCAGGTCCCTAGTACACATATGGTCCTCCCTTCACATACCACCCACCTCCTCCTACTGATTCCCCAATCACCTTTATACCTATCCCCTCAGACACTCCAAACAGTCCTAAGCCCACCATACCACCTCCCATTACCATTCTCACTACATTAGAGCCTACTCCAACACCCATCATCTTTCCCCAACAGCCAGCAACAATCTTTTCCTCTTCTTAATCATCATCCACTGCCTACTCATATGGCATAGATACTCACTCCCACACTTCCATATCCAAACCAGAGAGCCCCCCACTATTGCTCCAGATATTACCCCCTCTGCTTCAGCTGTTCACAAAAAGGGGGAGAACTAGTGTGTGAGATTTTAAAATTCAAAATTCAAGCAATCTTTGCTTTATGATGTTGACTACACTTTTTGCTTGCATATTGTGGTTAATTACTTTTGTCTTACCTAGTTTTGTCTTAAATGTTGTTTTTGTCTTGTGACTAACTTATTTATACATTTAACAAGCTAATGATTAATCACTTTGTTTCTATTATGTTGGTATGTTCTCATCACTTTGATGATAAAAATGAGTAAATCGATTTATGCCTTACATAAATCGATTTATTAATGACGGCAAGATCTTTTGTGCCATAAGCCAAATCAATTTATGAGGCATTATAAATCGATTTGCCAAATCTAGCTGAGAGCAGCCAAGTTTTCAAATATGAAGTAAATTGATTTATAAGGCATTATAAATCGATTTACAAAAGTTGGTCGAGAGCGACTAAATTTTCAACTATAAAGTAAATGGATTTATGAGACAGTATAAATCGATTTACCAAATCTGGCTGAAAGTAATTATGTTTTACAAATTCAAAAGTAAATCAATTTATCATATTGTTCAAATCGATTTACCATGACAACTAAATTTTACAACACAAGGCAAAACGATTTATGTATAGGCAAATCGATTTACATAAGCCTGTCCTAGATAAGACAAACTTTGAAGAAGTGGTAAATCAATTCACGATCTAGGAAAATCGATCCCATTGTGACAACAATGATAAATCGATTTACCAAAAACAAAATCAATCTATCACTTGTCTCTGTTTTATGTTCGTTACGAGGATTTTTACAAATAATGATTTATATTAATTTTCATTTTAAACCTTGTCTAGATTGATTCCATTTTACTAACAACAGCTATAAAGCAAAATTCAGGGATCATATCAAGGTAATGGACGGAGAAAATCAAAAGGCAAAAATCCCGTTAACAAAAGGAGAAAAACACACGATTGTGATCAAAGCTTCCAACGGACTTGGAGAAACAAGGGATTGGATACAAAATAATTGTCCGTGAAGAATAGATTTTATTCTGAAAGCACACATCCCATCTTTAACAAACTTTACTTCTGCATTGCCAATTTCCATGAAAACTCATTAAATATTCCACATGTTTCATCTACACAGCATCATCTAGTTTTCACCATTATAATATGCTCAATTCCACATTCATAATTATACTTCTATCAAACTTATCCTTTAATTCATACATTCCTATATCAACATACATTCAACAAAGATGAATGACTAACTACATTTGCTATGAACTAACTGCATATATGGTTAAATAAGATGAATACCCATGAGGCCAACAATGCACCTATCGCAACCTTCAACCTCATTATAGTCTTCCTAATCTCAGAAGCACTGACACCACTCTCAGATTCCACTTCGGTGTCATCATCTTCCCCTCTCATCTGTTTGACTTTTTCCTCATATAGCCTCTCAATGTGACAAAGTAGCTCGTTTATAACCTCTATCGGCCTCTCTCCCATTTGATCGTCATGCCATGAAAAATACCCACAGCCCTCGCCTTACAAATTCAAAGCAAAATCTCATAAACAAATTCCAAACACAATTTATCTTATGGAAAACAAGAAAAAGTTGTACCTACTGATAACTACGATAGCCAAATAGCCTCTTCCCTAGGTTAAGCACTGTCCACAATATCCGAAGCGGAGCCATCGTGCCGCAATGGCATATTCGTGTAGGACCATCGTTTTTGTTCTCTCGACTAAGCCCTCTAACAAATGCAAGCCTCCGTCTTCCCCCTCTCACCGTTAATGCTATAGACTCACCCATGTTCTCTCTTCTTGACCCAACCCTCAACAAGGTTGCTCCATTTTAATCCTACCAAAAGCCTTTCAACTTGTGCGAGACTTAAAGTGAAATTGATAGCCTGTATTGTTCAACCAACATGGCTAACTTACCTAGCAGAAAATCCCACTGTGGATGACCTCCATTCTCATTCCATCTGACTAGGTCTTACTTAGTACATTTTTATACTTTTGGGGCAAATACACCCCCTTTAAAACTTCCAGACATCTAGTGTTCAATTGCGAAAACTTCTGGGGCATTTTAGGCCCTTATCCCTTTATATTTAAAGGGCCATGCAATAATAACGACAATGAATTGGTGGGTTACGGACAGAAGATACCTGTATTAAATATAAGATTTGGTTAGTTTTTTTTAGAGATTAATAAATTTAAATAAGTTTATTAGTCATATCATATGTTGAGTATGACTAAATTATATATCCATTTACAAGTTAGACAAATTAGTTTAGAGAAAAATAATAAATATAGATACTTCAAAGTAATTTGATTAGTTTCCTTACTCTTCTTAAGAAAGTTAACTTGGACTTGTATTTAAGACCGGAGGTAGTATCTCATATTTGTATAGAGCTTGCATGCCCATAAGTTATACGTAGGGGTGGAAATAAACTAGGTTAGGCATTACCTAGATAAGTCTAGGCCTATAACAAAAGTTTAAAGCTTGTGTCACGCCCTTATTTTAATTTCAACCTTTTTTAGAGTATTCACGGAAAATGATATGCGGTTCGGTGGGCAACACAGGAATGGCATAACTATACTGATAATATGTGTATGATTACATAAATTCCCCATAGGGGTTTGTATATGATACTTACGATTAAGGTAGCCGCACAAAGCTACTAGGGTGTCTAAACTCATCCCAGTGAAACAGAGATACCTTCTTGTCTTCATTCCACTACTGTAATACCCTCGTACGATTCTCTTTGTTGTTCTCAGCATATCTACTGTCTTCACCTGTCTAAATTGTTGGTAGGGGAGGGTGAGAATCGAGAGAATCTCAGTAGGAAATAGATACCATAATGCATGCATGATTGATGCTATGTGTATGACATGTTAGCTTTATCTAGATGTATTCCTCATAATGACATTTCTGCATGCTCAATGTTTCATACAACAAGCCTATGGCCACAACGAAAACAGAAACAGAGCTTCATTTATTCAAATATGCTCTACACAATCAAGTAAAGCAATCACATACATCATTACACAAGCAAAGATATCAAATACATGCAAGTAAGGTAAGTCTCCTACCTTAACCCTTTTCCGATCTACGTGCAAACAGCTCAGGGCTCCATATTCGATCCTACAATGTCAAATGTACCGTTTAGACACTTCCATAGTGTTTTTGGGGGTTATATGAGCTTGTTATGAAAATTTACTAAAATACCCCCGGGGACTCGGCCCGGCCCCGCTGTACCCGGTCCGGTTGTACTTTTCCCGAAATTTTGACATGGGCTATTCTTACATATTTTCACCCAAGGAATCTATTTCCGGACTCGGAATTATCAAATTCAATGTAAAATTATGAAATTGCCCTTGGCAGCCCTACTTTTAGGGTTTTAGGGGCGTTTTCGTAATTATGTTTTCTCGGCCTTTTCCGAAAAAGTGCCCAACTGTAACCCCACCTAATTTTCCCTCCTAAATCCAATGGAACCATCAAATCATTGAAAATCCAACTCTAAGGCCCATTTATAGTGCTGGCCGAAATATATGGGAATTTAGGGAAAATTGGGGGTTTTCGGTTTTGACTCCGTAAACACATTCCTTTTTACTCCTAACCACTTTATTGACTATTCCATTAGGTTAAAACTACCATTTGGTATCAATTTGGGCAGCATAACCCTTAAGAAAACCCATTTCCAAAAATCACAAACAAAGATAATCCGGCGAAATTTCACGGATTAAATTGTCCACAGCAGTCAGAATAAGCAATATACGAAAGTTTGGAAGTTACCTCAAGCTCCTTCTGACTTTTCCCAAATATGGCTGAAAACCCTAGTCCTCTAAACTCCAAAATCTTGCTTCAAACACCTCAAACAACATAGGAGATAAGTTTAGGAAAAGGATTATACACGTTAAGTACGAATTCACCGAAGAAATCGACCTATCTTATGAGTTTTCTCCTCTCCTTCTCTCTCTAAAAGAGCACAACTCTCTCTCTCCTTGGCTACAGCACGTCTGAAATGGTGGGAGGAAGATGATGATTTTCCTTTTATCATTTATATTATAATATGTTAATCAATTGTTTAATTTTCCAAAATTCGGATTTTACAAAATTCTGGCAGATTTATGCCCAAACTTTGAAAACTCATAACTAATTCTAGAAAAATCGAAATGAGGTGATTCCAAAGCCTATAGAACCCTTATTGAGTCTAGTTTCAAAGAAAAATATAAACTTTTGCTTTCTGGAATCACAAAATTCCCAGAATTTTAATTTTTACATGTTGTTCCAGAAATTTCACAGTTTTTCTGTGCTGACTTCGAAAATTCATATCTTTTTGTGTATAGCTCTAATTGATTCATATGACCTATCAAATTAAATCTTAGGATGTCTACTTTCATCTTGTAAAATATCATAATTTTTTATTATCATTTGATCATTCAAATGAACATGACAAGCTTACTACCTCATAAGCGATTTCACCAAAAACATAATTACTTTCTCCAAAATTCATCATTTTACTTTCTTAATACCCCAAAGATATTAGAATCATTAGGGGATAAATTTAGGCTCCTGCTAAATTGGGGCTTAGCAGTTCACTTAATTTAGACTTATTCCTAAGCCTCAAATCCTAAATTTCGGGGTATTACAGCTTGAGTCTAGGCCTGAGCCTGTATGTAGGCCTTTTTTAGGCCTAAGTTTGAGCCTTCAAAAGACTTGACAAGGTTTAAAGCCTATTTAAAGACCTGCTTAAAATATAAACCTTTAAATAGTCTTTAAAGCTTATGTCTCTAAATTCATATATAACTCTTCACGTTTATTTACAATCCGACATTATGTCTTAAAAGTTAAAAGCCTAAATCCATTCTCATCGTAATATAACGGCTTAGTAAGAAAAAAACGAATGCCTAATTATTATGCTTTAGTGGACTATACAAATAAGGAAAGAAGGAGTGAGTTAGCGTTGCTATCTTTTGCGATCAAAGAGAAAAGATGTAGGAGTGAATGATTAATGTGAAAGTAAGGGTTAAGTGTAATGACGATGAGATTGGAATGTAAAACTTAGGATTAAGGTCAATATCAGAAAAAAATAGAATTAAGGTTAAGTAAATTTATAAATCATTTATAAAATTATTTAGATGATATTATATATATTTATATAATAGTATAGATTTAAAAAAAGTTAAATAAGTTAGGCATGTTGGCTTGAAGATTGTGCCTTATGAAAGTAGGTCTAACATGTTTATTTAAATAAGCTTGGCAATAGATTTGAGCCTAGGCTATTTATTAAATAGGCTTGGTTAGGCTTTAATTAGGCTAGGCTGTAGGCCCCTGTTCGAGGCTTGACCTATTTCCTTCCCTAATTATATCATTATTTTAACTTTACCAACTCTGTATCTCCATATATAAAAGTATTTTTTGTGAATAAATTATTTTTTTACCTTTTTGTTACTTTTAATTAATTTTACCCATATTTGATTGAACCATATTTTTTATATATGATTTTCATAATTAAATTGGGATTTTAATGCATTTTCTAGAGCATTATTGCATTATTAAATACTAATTTGAGTTAAAGACATTTGTATTGAATTAAGAGTAATTAGGGGCAAAATGGTCATAATTTGTTAATTATTCATGTAAATGATTTCTTGGATTTTTAATGCTACCTTGTGCTTAATTTTGCACTACAGATGTTTTGGGAATAAATTGGTGATTCAGGAACGTTAGAATTAATATTTTGAGGACTGGAAAAAACTATAGAAACGATCCATAATTTCTGAAAATTATAAAACTGAGTAGAAAAGTGTCTATGGTAAATCACAGAAAGGAGCCCAAATGTTCAAGAAATTTCGGTCAAACCCCAAATTATTTCATCCAATTTCATTTTAGTCCCTTCTCATGAACTTTTGACATTTGTAGAAGGTCCCTGATCAAAACTTGCATTTTGAACAGTCCTTCTTCCTTACGACAGAATTGGACCCATATTGCAATGAATAGTGGAGGGAGCTGATCTGTGACAATTATGTAGCCGAGTACGTGGCAATTAATACACTGCGTGCTTGTTTCGTCTATTAAAGACCAAACCAAACCCTCGAAAACCAGAGAGAACATATTTCTCGCACTCAAAAGAAATCTGAAAGAGTTTGTATTGAAAGTTTAGTGACTGTCGTTTTGCTTTTATTCTTCCTCTTTCTTTCTCCTTCCCCTGCTTGATTAAAAAAGGCAAAACGCACTGATCTTTCATTCTCATAGCTTTCTCTTTCTTTGTCTGATATCAATCATTCAGAACTTCCAGTGATTTTCTTTACTTTCTGGGATCTGTGCTTTTTTTCTGAACCAAAAACAGAGAGTACAGCTCCGTAAGGAAGGAGAATCTTGGGAGTGGAAGAACAGAGAAATGGGGGATCATTGTAGTAATACGAACGATGGGAGGAGTTATGAAGAGCCATTGTTGAAGAATCATGGTTACCATGAGAACTGCCCAGGCTGTAAGGTTGAGCAAGCCAAGCAAAGGCACGAAGGTGTGCCCGTAAAGTATGTGTTCAGCGTCTGGATGCTAACTCTGAGCACCAGTAAGTAATCTTAACGAGCTTGTGTTGTTTTGGGAGCACTTAAGTTTTGGTTATTTATTTTTTTTAATCTTCTGCTTTCTTTCTTTCTATTTTATCTTTATGGTGGAAAAGTAGCCCTTGGTGAATCACTTAGTTCATGAAAAGGTTTTAAAACAAAAAATAATAATAATTTTTTATCAATTCTTTTGCCTGCTGATTCTTCAGTCAATTCATTCCTTCCCTCTTGTATGGGGGGGGGGGGGGGGAAATTATCTGATATGTTTTTTCTTGGCTCTGTGCAGTTTTGCCTGTACTCTGTCTCTTCCCATTTCTCTATTTCATGGTGAGGATATTTTCTTCCTTCTTTATGCATGTATCTTCCAGATTTGTGCTTTCAAATTGCATGCCTGCAGAGAGATTTTTGCCTGTGGATGATCTAGATTATTAACTTCAACATCAATTTTTTTAATGTTTTCTTTTCTCTTTAAATAATTTGTTTTCTGAAGCAAAAAGGGAGGAGACAAGGATTCATTTGACTAATCTCAAATGTGCTAAATCTTTTTTGTATTGATCAAAATGGTTGATTTTGACATCAATAACAAACATATGTAAGCTAATGCAAAATAGAAGATGAACTATTGTATTGATATACATTTTCTTGCAGGTAAGAGATTTTGGCATCGTAAAAGACGAGGCAGATATCAGTTCCTATGCTGGTTATGTGGGTAAGGTTTCTTTTAGTCCGTTCATTTTATTGATGTCTATAAGAGGCGTTTATAAGCTCTAAAAATACTGATTTCCATATGACATATGTTGTTGCAGGATCTTCATTCATGCTTGGCAGAGGTTTGTCATCAATTCCATGGGGAATAATTGCTGATCGATATGGTAGAAAATATGCTATAGTTACTGGTATTATTGCAGTGTAAGCACCCTGCCACCGGTTTAGACCAGTTGAAATCAGTTTATCTTGTTCGTTACTTAGTTTCTCTCCTAACCTCATTGTTCTTCATCAATAAGGTTATTCATTTGGATATTGATTCTTGTTTCAATTTCAGTGTTGTGTTCAACACACTATTTGGCCTTAGCACAAGTTTTTGGATGGCTGTTACCACAAGATTTCTTCTTGGATTCTTGAATGGTTCGCTTGGATCAATAAAGGTACCATTGTGTACTTTAAAAATCAATCTATCTGATAATATTTTCTCGAGTCAAGGTGCAAATCTATGTTTTTCTAAAGCTCAGCATAATAAAGTTTTGTTGGGAGTAAAATTACAAATCAACTTTTTAAATGGGGCCAAAAACAACAAAACTGTAATTGAGATGAGACTTCCGTTATTTTATATCTTTTTGGGCCGACAAAGTCTGGAAAAAATTTCTCTCTCCTATCCACGTCATCCGTCTCTCCCTCATCCTCTCAACCTTCCTCTCTCTCTCCCCCCCCCCCCTCTCCCTCTGGCCATTCCTCTCCTTATCTGAAGTTGGAGCTCATCGGACTTGGCCTCCTCCGACGCTTCTTGCAGCAGCGTGCTTTTCTTCTCCAATCCTTTCCCTTTCCCTTTCTTCAACCCCTTGGATGTCGTCGTTCATCATAATCCTAACGAAACTGCTTATTTTGCTTCTATTGACCCCTTTTCCTCTTCTTTCCTCTCCTTTTTTTCTCCAAGTACCCACCTGGAAAATCTCAGCCTTTAGATGATGGGTTCAAAGTAGTGAAGAGTGAAGAACAATTGCAAATGGGTGGTGATTACAACAGTGGCAATCTGAACTTTGTTCCTCACAAAAACAGTAACGCTTCTGAAAATGTACACAAGTCCATGAATTCTCCTGAAAACAATCAACTAAGAAGAGTAGGCAGTACAGGAGACTTTGCGTTAGGGGGAGAGAGGAAGGTGGAGAGGATAAGAGGGAGATGACGTGGGTAGGAGGGGGATATTTTTTCCTGACTCTGTGGGCCCACAAATAATATAGTAAAGGAGAGTTTCAGCTCAGTTAACGGTGTTACTTTTCCCTCATCTTAGAAGTTTATATGTAAATTTACGTCCAATAAAACCTAACTGTGCTGAGTATACCTTTAAAAAAAATACCTTTATTAAATTTACACCTTAATCCTATTTTCTTTACCAGACATACTTGTTTTATTTGATTCTTACTTCAACCAATATATTTAACACCCTCTGTCACTAGGCTTACGCTACTGAACTTTTTCGAGAAGAACACCATGCTTTAGGACTCTCAACTGTAAGTCCTAGTTCCCTTCGGCCTACTATTGATTCTTGGAAGCACATGTTCTTTTTTTTTTGGAAGCACATGTTCTTTTATGATAAATAGATATTGTGATTTGGCTTCAGGTTAGTGCTGCTTGGGGTATGGGTTTAGTCCTTGGCCCAGCCCTAGGAGGTTATTTGGCTCAGGTACTTTATTCTCTGTGCTTAGGCTTGAGAGACGCATGTAAGCCAAATTCCTAATGGATTGAGTGTTTCTCTTTTACTTAATTTAAATTTATGGTTATCTAAAGTCCTAGTTATATATCATTATTTGTGGTTAGTTCTTATCTTGTTCATCTAACAATTTGGGAATTTTGGTTTTTCAGCCCGTGGAGAAATATCCATATTTATTTTCAAACGGTTCATTATTTGATAAGTAAGTATACTTGGCCTATTTTTAAATGATAACCAGAATTTGAGTGCCTTTTTTTTTTTTTTAATTTTTCATGGTTTATATGCTGATATTCATTTGTTCAAAACATAAATGGCCTACAGGTTTCCATACTTTCTGCCTTGCCTTATAATATCAATCTTCGCATTTGCTGTCTTAGTTGCCTGTATATGGCTCCCGGTATGTATAGCCATGACTTATTTTTGTCTATTAATACTCCCTCCGGTCCTAATTATAAGACAAAGTTGACTTTTTTGTATAAATTAAGGAAGACAATTAAATTTCTTTAGAGTATTTATATTTATATTTTTTTTCTCCAAACTAATTAATTTGACTAATAAATTAATATATAATATAAGGATACTAAAAATATAAACATTTTAAAGTAATTTAATTGGTTTCTGTAATTTCTTTAAAAAAGTCAACTTTGTCTTATAATTAAGACCGGAGGGAGTATTAACAAAGTGAAAAGCCTCACATTTGTTACAGCTTAGAAATCTATCAATTGTTTTTTTGGCTTTTCTGTCCCTTATTTTTTTTAATAGGTTTCCAAATATTTCAAGCATCTTAGCATAGTTGGGGTATAATTATTTATACATGTATTTTAAACTGTTTGTTTCTGACAAAAGGCTACCTTTTGGTATTAACATTTTTGTTTTCAAAATCTGCAGGAAACATTGCACAACCACAAGATTACTGATGAGTCCGATGAGGATGAACAAGCTTTAACAAATGAAATCACAACACGAAAGAAAGTTCAGAATGATGAAATACTCCTCCTAAATTGGCCACTGATGTCAACCATTATTGTTTATTGTGTTTTCTCACTGCATGATATAGCTTATACAGAGGTATGCTTCTTACATATTAGTAGTATAAATAATTTTATGCATTTCATATACTATGTCTGTTTTCAAAACTCAATAGAATCTAGTTGTTAATGACTTCATCTTTTGTGGAGCAAAATGAGGTTTTTGTCTTCCATCTTATATTATAGGTAATCAAAATTTTACTTTGTGCAGGTTTTCTCATTATGGGCTGTCAGTCCTCGATAGTTGGGTGGTTTCAACTTTTCAACTAATGGTGTTGGTAATGTTCTTTCAATATCAGGTAAATCCTTGAGGGCCATGATATTAATTGTATATTTGAATTTCCATCCTAATTTTCCTTCCCCAAATATTCTGCATAACTTTACTGCATCTAAGACAGAAAAGATATGCATTATAGAGATATATAGTGTTAACTTGTTAATTCAAGATTATGATGCTGATTAGCAATGACCTTTACTCAACTGGGTAGGTGTTAGTATGTTGCTCTACCAAATCTTGCTGTATCCATTTTTGGAGAAAGTGTGTGGACCTGTGAGACTTGCTCGCATTTCTGGGGTTAGTTTACCCTTTCATGAAACAATTATTATGATTCAGCATTGTCATTTTCTCTAGTGTATTAAACTGTATTGTTGTTTTTGGGTGACGTGTGTAGGTTTTATCCATACCTATCTTGCAAAGTCACCCTTTCATAGCATTGTTATCTGGCTTCCGAATGGATCTATTGATTACTTTTGTTTCTATCCTTATGCTTTGTCTCTCTGTAAGTTCATCTGTTCCTTGATTTTGCCAATTAGAATGAAAATATGAGAACATAAAAAACAGAACATCTTCTCATTCACGAAATCCTACATAAATTATGAGCTTGCCTGATTGTGAATTTTTCTTTTCCAGCAAACAATTACAACAGGATTATTCATTTTGCAAAACAGAGCGGTGGTAATTTTTTTTTTCTTGAGATCATTTTTTATAATTATTCCTTTTTCATTTCAAGTTGTGAGATTATCATGATTGAGTTGGGCTAATGTGGCATGCTTCGTTTTGTAAAAACAGGAACAACACCAAAGAGGAGCAGCTAATGGTATTGCTATCACTGGCATGTCATTTTTCAAAGCACTTGGCCCTGCTGGAGGTGGTGCATTGTATGTTTACTTTTCAGTTATGTCTTCAGCTTCTTATATGACACTTCAAATTTAGTGAAAAATTGTCAACAAAGGTTCACTAATTCCGACCTTGGTCAATGCAGATTAAGTTGGTCGCAGAAGCGATTAGATGCTTCCTTTCTCCCAGGTATAAAGCTCAGCTAATCTGTCTCCGCTGAATTTTGTTTCATATCACTGCACTATAAAGGTCACTAAATGTGGGACATTTTAAGTGCAGGTCCTCATATGGTATTTTTGGTGCTGAACCTGGTAGCAACACTTGGAGTTCTAATGATGTTCAAGCCATTCTTGGCTGAGAAAAAGAAAACCCCATCAGAACAGTTGCGTTGATATCTAAAAATTACATGTTGCTGTTGAAGCTTCAAGTGATGAATTGAATGAAACCAATATGGATGAATCTAAAGAAAGACTAGGAAGAAGAAGATGAAGCTTTTGTAAGTATGAATATAATCATAAACATTCAAGCATAGCAATAAATCAGCACCCAAATGCAGAATCATCATATGCAGAAAAGGGAAATAACCATGAGATATAGAAGCAAGAAAAAGAGAAGAGCCAGAGAGATTTCCCAAGAATAGGACCACAGAGAAAAGCAAACAAATCACTTACACCTTGTTCTCATAGCAGCCTCTACTTTCTTGTGTTACAAGCAAATTTATGTTGCCTTTAGTTATGTCAATCATGAATCAGATCTATGTGTGGCTGTTTATTGTGTGTATGGTTTGGCTAATTGATGTTGAAACAACATGATCATACTGAACTATTCACATCTTTTTATTTTGAAGGGAATTTTGAATCTCACGTTGGCAATGTGCTTGGTATAGACTTAGGGGCCGTTTCGTATGAGGGGTTTAAAGGAGATGAAAGATGAGAAAATTTTTATTGAGTTGAATTTTGAAAAATTGGATACATGGGGTTATAAAATTTTAGTAAAGATAAGATACAAGATAAAATAGTAAGAATATTTAATTAAAAACTGTTAATCCCACCTTTCTAATTTTTTTAAATCCCACTCATAAAATTTTTCCCCCCTCTAAATTTATCACACCAAATAGCCCCTAAGGCCCCATTTACTGCATCGAAATTGAAATAGAATTAGACTTCAAAATTTTGTTTGTTAGGCAAAAAAAAAAAAAAAATTTATGAAATTTATTTTTATTAACAAAAATTGTAATGATTAAAATTTTAAATTCTAACAAAATATTCTCAAATATCAGCATATTAAATTTAATTCTTTATCACTTAAGACTAGCTGGGTTAGGACTTGGATGATTGAAAATATTCCCAACCTAAAAAGTTGTACAGAGTTAAAATATCAAATATACACTTTTACCTTTATTTTATTTTTTTATTATTTATTTTGTATTCCTATGTTAAATAGTTAGATCATTTGTTAAAATGCCGATCAATGGTTTCATTTTTCATATGATAGATTTGAATCAAACTTGTAATCTCATGTTGTTGGCATGTGTTCCATTGATAGAGAGAACATGAAAGAAGCAAGCAAAATCAATGAAAACTTCTAACTCACTTTTCCATGTTTTTTAAAGTCAAACTTATGAAAACCTTCCTCACTTCCTTTTCTCTCCATTTTCCACAACCAAACAAACCAAAAGTCCAAAACTGCTGAATTTTAGTGTAGAAGACAATAAAATAACATAATCATAAGTGATCATTGAGACCATTATCTCATAATTTAGACCCAACCCCTCACCTATAAAATCATCCACATTTTTCGTCTCAAGTATTATTTAATTCCCCCCTCCCCCCCACCACAATGCACGTGGTGGATTATTATTTATTTAATGTCACATTCAAAATATAAAATTGAAGACGCAACCTAATACGCAACACCCTGATAAATACAAAATTTAAATAAAACCTTTAAGAACTCAAGTAGAACATTAGGTTTAAAATGATAGAATTCATGTTGGCTGCTAGTATTCTTTATTACGCCTCCACATGCTGCCTATTAAGGTTTAACCAACGTTCCTTATCTCCAATTAAAATCAATTACTTGTGTCGTGGTTTTGGAAAATTTGAAAGCAATAGTAGTATTTAAGAAAGAACATTGGGGGTGTTTCCATTCCAAAGTGGGTTTTTTACAGGCGGCGAATGATTCTGAAGATATTAATATTTTTGATAAAAAAAGATAATAAGATATTTGTAATTAATAAATTAATGTGAGCCGTTGTTGTCAATTTCAAGAAATAAGCTACCTTTTTTTATAATAGTCAAATGCATTAATATAGTAAAATGATGTATATTAGAAGTCCACAATCATAGAAGGACATGATTGTAACCACAATTCGATACGAGAACTAATACCATGAACAAATAAAACATGACTGAATTTAAAATGCGAAAGATAAAAG
Organism: Inga leiocalycina; assembly: GCA_963242795.1. Lineage (NCBI taxonomy): Eukaryota > Viridiplantae > Streptophyta > Magnoliopsida > Fabales > Fabaceae > Inga > Inga leiocalycina. Next base: position 16,080,137 of record OY725320.1, read on the forward strand.
AATATGTCCTTGTAAATCATGTTAGTGGAGTTGTCTTTAGTTCTTTCTTGAGGCAAAAATTGCTTTTTGAAGCCCTAAAAGAATGTGTATGATCCAACGAAGACAAGCTCTGAAGCAGTTCAACGTCAAGAATAGCTTATTTGATACTCATCTCCAAAGGAATCATTGAACTGACTGGCCTTCATAACAAATCCAACCTTTACAACAATTAGACATTCCTTGTGTTTGGTTTTCCATACTAATAGTCCATCCAACTGAACAAACTTCATATCATGTACATAATTTTTAGGGTTAAGGTGTAAAAATACATATGTGATTTTCTTTAAAGTGCACCTAACACCAAATGCTTTTTTTAGGTGCAAAAGTGACTATGTGGTTTCAAAATAGGTGCAAAAATACCTTTTGATAGTTAGTTTGACTTTTTAATCCGGAAGTGATGACGTGTACGATACATGGACGCTGGAATGATATTCTGGAAAAAAAAACTTGCTGGCTGGTGAAACTTTGCAATTAATGTTACCCATATTTCACTATTTTAGTACCACCTTTGCTGAAGTAGATTCAAATCTGAATACAGAATGCTTAACTCACTCAGTAGACCTGCTGCCTTAAAAAACATACTGATTGCTCAAATTTTCCCAACCCTAGATTCCCAATATTATAAATTAAAATCATTATAATACATATATTATATTACTAATTTTTATTAAATTATATAATTTATTAGGAAAATTTGATTTTCATTTTAATTCATTGCCCAGTCAGCAAGTTTTTTTTTTCCAGAATGTCACTCCAGCATCCATGTCATCCTACACGTCATCACTTTTAGGATAAAAAAGTCAAACTAATGGTCAAACAGTCAAACTAACGGTCAAAGGGTAGTTTTGCACTTATTTTGAAACCACATAGTCACTTTTGCACCTACAAAAAATATTTGGCGTTGGGTGCACTTTGAGAAAAATCACATATGTATTTTTGCACATTAACCCTAATTTTTATTAAGGTGCAGATTTGCCACAAAAATTTTAAATCTAACTTTGAGGGAAAAAAAATGAGGTAAATGATACATAGACTTTCGAAGAAAATTTTTATCTAACAAAAATTACATGGATAACATACAGACTATTAGTTCAGCATATTTGGTGATCTAATGATCAAAATTAATTAGAATAACAACCAAGACAAAATTACTTGAATTTTTCCAATTTTGAAACAAAATTGCCTGGTAAAAGAATTTTCAAGATAAAATTGCCCTTTAATAACAACCTCCATGCCAAAATTATGCTTTACCCCATACATAAAACCCAAAGGAAATGAACAAAAAGAAAAAGAAACAAGGGTGTAAATGTAATTTCTCCGTGACGTAATTCTCATTCACGAGGGACGGCCGTCTAATCCTAGTACAGCCGTCTAACCAAAATCTTGATTTCATGATGTCGTTCCTCCTCAATTCTTACTTCTTAGTATTATAAGGTCCTTTTCAACATATTTTACTCGGATTAAAAAAATCCTAAATTTCATTAATTATACTATAAAATTTAATAATTTTTTAACTTTATCCTATACAAAATACATAATACTTCATAAAAACAAATATCATATAATAATAAATAGAGGGCAAACATTTACATACACATGAAAAATTTAATGAGGTGCATCATAAAAAAGGTTAAAAACTTTCTTCTCTCTACTATGAATAAGACTATAGGACTAGAGAAGTGCCTACTCACTCTTATCCATAATATGCATAATATTAGTACAAAATTTCCCTTTTAGACCGTCACATTTAGATCGGTTATAGTGGATAAGGTCTTAAAAATTTGATCGGTGGTAGTTTTGTAATTATATAGAACTTCTAAGACCGGTTCTCCAAAAAGCCGGTCTTAAAAAAATTATTTAGACCAGTTATAAATAAAACCGGTCTAAAAATATCAAAATAATTAAAAAAAATTAAAAATTTGACATTTTTAAGATCGGTTATTAATAATAACTGGTCTTAAAGATAAAAACTTTAGGCCCGGTTTTCATAAAAACTGGTCTTAAAGATGAAAAATTAAAAAATTAATTTTTTTCACCCTTTTAAAAATCAGTTTTTATAGAAAATCAGTCTAAAAGGTAAGCGTTTTGCTTGTATTTTTACTCCCGCGCCCAAATCCTGCACTCTGAACCCTTTCTTCTCTTGTCGTCATTTCTCTATGAGCTCTGTCCCTGCTTATTCTGAACTCCTCCATCACTCCCCGTTTCTCATTTGCTCAACTCTCCTCCGTCATTACCGCTATCGTTGCTGTGTTCCTCGTGACTGTTCTTTGATCATCATCACTCTCCTCCGCCGCCACCTCTATTCTCCGTAGTGACCATTCTCCTTTGCTGTGACTTCCCTTTGTCAGTGCCGTGAATTTAAGGAATTTATTTTAACCTCAGTCGACACCATTGTGACTTTAGGTAGAAGCTCACTCCTTGGTCTTCAATCGGGTTAGTGTTATGTTAATTTGCTTATTCTCAACAATATTAACTTTGATAATATAGTTAGACATGAAATAATTGTAGAAAAAGTAATTAAGGTGAAAGGGAAAACTGTGTGATGACTTTATTACTACATATACATTTTTCTTGTTTTGGACCAAAAGTAAATAAGATGCTCTGACTTGTGATATTTGCTTGGAGTAATACCATTATAAGTTCTGTTTTAATTTAGTGTGATTGTTTGATTGTTAGTGTTATTGGTTTGTTGAAACAATACTAGTTTCAAATTGTGCATGTTAAAATTCGTTAAAATCTCTAAAATTCTATGGTTGTTTTTTTTGTCTATCCTTTTGCTGTTGGATATAGGGTGATACAAGTGTTGAGATATATATGGATCATAGTTGGATAAAAGCTAAACGAACGAGTGTTGAATATGATAATGGGGTGAGGAGTTTTTTAGACTTTGTTAGAAGAAATGTCGATGATGGAAGTGGGAAGTTTTATTGTCCTTGTGTAGTATGTTTGAATGAGAAGCGATTAAGTGCTGCAAATATACACACACATTTAATTTGTGAAAGTTTTTCTAAGAGTTATACAGTATGGGTATGGCATGGTGAAGAATTAGAAATGTCAAATTCATCTCAACAGGGGGGAGTGGCCTTTGATGATAATGACACGGATACGGATGATTGGATAGGGGATATTATTCGTGATATAGGAGAAGAGGCTTTTGGGCAATCACATGCATATGGTAATATGCACAGTGATACTGAGATGCCGCTGTACCCGAGGTGTCAAAAATACTAATTGTTGAAAGTAGTATTGAAATTGATAAGCTTGAAAGTACGGCATGGATGAAGCGACAAGAGTTTTTCAGAAACGCTCAAGACTTTTAAGGACATGCTTCCATATGATAATATGTTGTCTTCTCAATACTATGATGCTAAGAAAATACTGTGTCCACTAGGGATGAAGTATAAAAAGATCCATGTATGCTCTAATGATTGTATATTGTATAGAAAATAGTATGAAGAGGAATAACAGTGTCCGATATGTGAAACCTCGAGGTACAAATCAAATAACGTCCCTGTAAAAGTATTGTGGTATCTTCCAATCATACCAAGGTTCAAGTGTTTGTTTGCTAATGAAAACAATGCAAAAATTTTGAGATGGCATGTGGATGAGAGGATATCCGATGGAAAGCTTCAACATCCGGCCGATTCTTCTCAATGAAAGAAAATTGATCAATTATTTTCTACCTTCGGTGAAGAACCTAGGAACCTTAGGCTTGGACTTAGCACGGATGACATGAATCCTTTTGATAGCTTGAGCAGTATACATAGTTCATGACCTGTTATGCTAATAATTTACAACTTATCTCCTCTGTTATGCATAAAACGAAAGCACATCATGTTGTCTATGTTGATTTTGGGACCAAAACAACTCGAAAATGACAGATGTTTACCTAGAACCTTTGATCGAAAACTTGAAAGAGTTGTGGAACGAAGGTGTTGATGTTTTTTACGCAAACAAAAATGAGGTTTTTAAAATGCGAGCCATAATCTTTTGTACTTTAAATGACTTCCCTGCATATGAAAACTTGTCAGGATATAGTATTAAAGGCCATAAAGCATGTCCGATTTGTGAAGAAGGAACATGCTACCATCAACTTCAACATGGAAGAAAGACATTTTATCTTGGGCATATGTGTAATGATTTATCGGTTGGGATTTACATTGGTTGATCTGATTAGTAGAACTTTTGGAGATGGGCCTTTTATTATGGCATATCAAGTGAAATAAATATTCTATATTACCAATCAGACAAACAAAATGTGGTCTGTAGCTTTCCAAGAAAAAAATGCCGTTCACATTAATCAGGAAAGTCGTTCAATGAATGATCTTCTTGAGACTCATTTTTCTAGGGGTCTACCAGAATTGGACGAAGAAAATGAAGCAGACAATAAACACAGCACAAGAAACGATCATCATGAAGGGATATGGGATGATATCCCTTTATAAAACCACTTTGAAGGTTAGTTAGCTAAAATAATTATCATGAACTATATTTGAATTATGTATATTGGTATTGGTATACATAAAACTACTTTTTTTGATGTCGTCACAGGAAAACTTTTTTTGATCCTCTTGAGTAATGTTTATAGGTAAAATCCTGGCAGTTGCATGTGATACAAGCTTGTGGCTGGCCTATAAAGCATCCATGAAGTGTTCCAGTTAGGCTGTGGATCCTGAAGCTATCTATTGTGAGCCTTCTTTTTTGTCCTCTTCTATGGTTAAGGTATCATAAAATACTTAGTTGGCTTGTCAATATTTAGCTCTAGGTGGAATTGTATTTTTAGTTTGAGGTGCAAGTAACTTGATCATTATGGTTTCTATTGGAATAGTTTTAGTCTTGTGATGTATTTGTTAGGGAATGTGAAGTAAAAGTTGCTCCTTTCACCTTATTGTCTAAAGACTCTTTCTTATAAACCTAAATCCTCATTGTAGAAGTCAAACTTGGTGAATTCTTTGTGATTTGCTTTGTTGGAAATTGAAGGAAAATGCTGATCTGTATAAGATGTTTGGTATAATGTGTAAGAGAATAATTTATTTGGATGTTATTGAAATGAGTGCTTGCTGAGTGAAATGTTTTAATAAAGGAAATGACTTGCTGGATAAATGTTTTAAACGGAACAATTTTTTAAAAAAAGAAATCACCTTTTTTATACAACTGGTCTAAAAAGTATATTTAAGACCAGTGTCTAAAAAATCGGTCTTAAAGTAATACTTTTAAGACCGATTTTTTAAACGATTTTTTATACAATCAGTCTAAATATTAAAACTTTTTAGACTGGTTGTTTCAAAAATCGGTCTAAAAATTTTAATTTTTAGACTGATTTCTTCGATAACCGGTCTAAAAATAATTATTTTAAGACTGGTTTTATAAATAACCGGTCTTAAAAAATTTTTTTAAGACCGGTTCCTTAACCGATCTAAAAAGTAGCAGACCTTTAAGACCGGCTGTATCAAGACCTTATCTAGAACCGCTCTAAAATGTCTTTTTTAACCAGTTTTAAAAGTGATTTTTTCATTAGTGTAAGTTACTTTAACTAATTCATACGAATTAATAAATGACAATTAACTTATTAAATTTATCTTATACTAGTACTCTATCCGATTCTATTTATAAGAGCATGATAACCGAATTACGTGGTTTAAAAAATGGTTAAAATTAGTTGAAAATAATAAGTGTGTCTAAAATATTTTTTTTACCAAGTATGCCCTTATTTATGAGGGGCAACTAAGTGTATATAAATATTACTAATATTTTAATTAATGCAATACATATTATTATGAAGGGCAAAAATGAAAAATTCTCATTAAATGTTCAGACATTTTTTGTAGGTCTCTTATAAAAAAGATAAAGGCAATTCAAATTTTAAGTTCTTATAAAAAAGACAGAAGGGGGTATTGAAAGAGGAATTACAAACTTTACCCCTATATTGAACATAGCTTTGAAGGGAAGAGAAAAACACAAGGAGCTTCATTTAAGTATTGATTACATAAGCAAAATTGATAAATACAACCTCCAATCCTGAATAAAAGAGCTAGTTTAGAAGTAAATTTTTATCCTAAATATAAGATTTTTTTTCATTTTATCTCTTATATTTATTATTTTTTTGCAAACTAATTTGCCTTATCTATACATTGATATAATATATAATAATATACATAAATATTTCAAAGAAATCATATAGCATATGTTATAATTAAGTAATTTATTTATAACTTATGTAATCTTCTCAAATTAGTCAACTAGCTCTAAGAAATAATAATTAATTGCACTCTCATGGACTCATATTGTGAATAGGAAAATTCTTCTAAAAGATACTCATACTCCCTCTGGTCCACAATATAAGTCATTTCTAGAAGAATCATTACTACAAAAAAGCAAAGATGTGGCGCTAGATAAGTGCCACATATTAGGACGCCACTAAAAAAAACTATGGCTCTTGGTATTTTAAAATTTTTTTAAAAAATACCCTCTTGTGACACTTTTTGAAGGAAGTGTCACAGGAGGTGGGTCTCCTGTGGCGCTTACGTCAGCAAGCACCATAGGAGACCACACCCTCCTGTGGCGCTTATGTCAGCAAGCGCCATAGGAGGGCCCCTTCTTATGGCACTTATTTAAAGAAACGTCACCTAAAGTATTATTTTTTAAAAAAAGAATTATTTTCGTATTTTTCTTTTAGAACCCTATAATTATTTTTTTTATCAAAAGAACCCTATAATTATAGTTGATAACACATTTTGAATATATTTTCATATCCAAAACAAAATGAAAAAAAAAAAGCAAACTACAATCAAATAACTCCAAAATGATATAAATTAACAAATAACTACTTAACGAAATCACTACTAACTAAAATATAAGTGTTAAAAATAAATAACTATTTTATTTATATGCTATTAAGACACCACTGAAGATTGTTCTTAGTTTTTACATGCTCTGATATTCATATTTTGAAGATAGTAGATCCTGAAAGTATCTTTGGGACCCCTCTATATATATCTCAACTCACGTATAGATTTTCCAATCACATTTCTTCTAATCTTAATCTCACTTTTGAACGATCTATTTCCACTCCTTCCAAATTAAGAACCTCTTCTATTTTGAAGTCTCTTACCTCAAGATTTGTCAACCTTTCCATATCCCAGCCGATTTTCATCAAGTCCTAATAAAAATAAATCAATTCAAAATTTCAGCATGAATTCAAATTATCACATTCACGAAAATTGTAAAATTCCTAATACTATGATTAATGGATGCCTCAATAGGCGTTGGTTTATAAAAAGAGAAACTTTATCTCTAAATGCCTCAAATACTTACGAATCAAGGACATACATGCATGCATTGTTATGCTCAATTATATACACTTGAAATCATATAATGTCTATATTCATTAGAAGTTGATAAACATACTGTGCATCTTTCTTTTAAAGTATATATCAGAAAGTTTTAACTTTTTTAGGTCATTACTTACTTGATTCACAAATTCTATTATAATTTGGGAAAGGAGTGTGTGTGTGTGTGTGTTGACGCAAACCCAATTTTTTTAAATGAAAATTTAGAAATTTCATGTCTTGACAAGACAAATTTTTTAGGCATGAAAATATGTTCTTAACGTTCAAGTTTAAATGCTACATAGTCCATTGAAAAAAAAATTGGGAACAATAATTTAAATGTGTTACCTTTGGAGCTTTCACATCAAATTGTATTCGTTGCAAAGAAGTCATCAAATCTAGAAAAGATCCTCCATTGTACTCTTGAAAATCCTCCAATTTAATGCTTTGTAGATACCGAAAGCTGAGATGATATCTTTTTACACAAATATTATTGATCATCTTTGGCACACGTACAAGTGAAGTGCCGATCGAAGTGGAGACGATGATGAATGACAAAAAGAAGAGAAGGAGAAAATATGGGGACTAAGAGGATAAGGAGTGAGGCACGTGTTAGATGGGGAGTGGAGACTAAGATGATAAATGTGATAGAAACAGATTGCAGGAGAGAGAATAATTTGAAAAAAAAATTAAAAAAAATTACTTTGTGTGGCGCTTCCAAAGCTAAGTGTCACACCAAAAACATAGTAGTTGTGGCCCTTCCTTAAGTAAGCGCCACAGCTGCTGCTTCATTTTTTTAAAAAAAACACCTTATGTGGCACTTCTTCAAAGAAACGCCAACTAATGTCATCAAACAGCTATGACACTTCCTTGAGGAAGCGCCATCTAAAGCACTTTTTTAAAAAATAATAAAAAATCTAGAAAGAAGCTGTGGCACTTCTTTAAAGAAGTGTCACAAAAGGTACGCCACTGATATTTATTTTTATAGTAGTAAATGACTTGACTTATAATATAAGTCATTTTGAGAGTAATTAATGCATTTTGTCTATTTTGTCATTATAATTAATGTTTAAATATGACTTGTTATATTTCTTTCTTTCATCCAAAACCTCATTTATCATGGATAAAATTGAAAATTGCTTTCAGTTTAGGATAAATTTAACAAGTTAATTATCATTTCTTAATTTTGATAAATTAGTTAAAATAATTTTGATAAATTTGTTAAACTAGTCATGGTACCGAGAATCATAAACCAGGCTGGCCGCAAGACTTCAAACAAATGGCTGGAAAGGATACCTTCAACTTAAAGACAGAAACAAAGCCATACGTTGCCATCATCTCTTTACATAAAACAAAACACTCCAAACCAACATTTTACAAAATCAAATTAAAGATTTAACTACTCCCCAAAAATAAAAATAAAAAAACAACAAGCTGTTTTAAAGTTGATTGCTTTAACTAATAACTTGTTGATTAAGATGGTAAGTAGTCTCACCCTCATAAGAAGAAGAACATAACTTTAAATTTAAGAAAGCGCATTTATTGAGAAAGATGAAAATACTTTACGCCTCAAGTTTTGAAAAGAGAAACCGTTCATCAAATAAATAATAATAATATAATAATAATAATAAATAAAAGTTGATTGCTTCAAAACCAAAGTGTTAAAGCCTTACTCCATCGTGTCAACATATATGTATATATATATATATATATATATATATATATATGCGCACACACATATAAGTGACATTCTCTCCAATAGGATTCTTCATATTGAGGAACAATATGTGCTTGTAGAAAAATTTGATGTTTTTTTTATCATTTTCACCCGTAATTAATTAAATATATCTTTTTTTTCTTTTTCCTCACTCATTCTCTCTTTCTCTAATCGATCATCTTCATAAATAAATATGTTTGGAAAAAAAAATTGCTACCTCAATTCAAATTATGAGCTTCAAATGACTAAATAATGCAAACCGAAAAGTTGGTTAAATTTGGTAAGAATAATAAATATATAAAAAATGTAATATATATATATATATATATATATATATATATATATATATATATATATATATATATATATATATATTATATTTATATTTATATTTATAATACATTAATACCATAAAGAGCATGTGTCAGAGAGAATGAGTGAGAAAAACAAGAGATGCAAGATACATGTAAGTCATTAAGATTTAAGGGTGAAAATGAAAAACGTGTATTAAATGATCAGACAAATCTAACTGACACATTTATTGAGTAATTTTAAAAAAGATTAGATAGAGTACGATGCTACTATATGATTATTTAACAATGGCACTCTAAAACTGCTCCCGTCGTGATTACCGTGTTATTTTTTTGATTAAAACACTAAATTCATTAATCAACAAAGATTAATATAAGAAGCATCTCAAGAACAGGCGCAATTTAGGATCTCTCATCAACCACCGCCTATCAGAAGAGGAGGTGGTAGTTGATCAAATATAACAAAAATCTCAGAACCATCGTGAGCTAATTTAGATAAAAAATCAGCTTGAACGTTCAGATCTCTAGAGATATGTCTAATGAGAACATTCCAATCCCTAGACATCCAAACTCTAGCCTCTTCTATTACTTCTCCAAAGGGATGCCTATGGTCACAACCCCTAGTGATCAAATTAATTGCTTCAATACAATCCGTACAAAGAGTAATATTTTTAATATCTCTGTTCCAATAGATTTGGAGACCCTGGATGATGGCGATGATTTCTGCAATAACCGGTGGCACCTGTGTAAGCTTGCACATGTAACCACTCACCCAACCTCCATCTGGTCCTCTAATAATTCCACCACTCCCACTCTGTCCCAATTCAAGTACCAACCCGTCAGTTTCGAGTGTGTAGAAACTCTGCCCTTCTGCAACTTGACCCCAGTGCCATATGCAGCGTGAGTATAAAATATGCAATGCGCATTCAGGTCCATATCCTAACTTGCTCGAAATAGACTTGAGTGAGCATTCTGGTGATAAATGTCCTCTTCTTCTCCAAACAGCATCCGGCATCTGTCTACCCAAATGTCCCAACAAACATATCCGAAGAGAGTAGCCCAACTGATCTTCTTTGTGAAATCTTGGCCTGCTTCGTACTTCAGGTTCCATTCTATCCACTCTGATCCCTGTAAATTAGAAAAAATGTTCCACATGCTTGGTTTCACTATGGAGATCCACCTCTCTCGAGCGTTGATACAGTCTCTTTGTGTATGCATCAAGTCCTCGTCCTCGTCGCATTGGAAGGGGCACATTGCAATGTCAGTTAACCCCCTTGCCTTTCTTAGTTGTGATGTATATGTTCTTCCATGCGCCGCAAGCCACATAAAAGATTTGATCTTCTAAGGGATTTGCCATCTCCATAGCATCCTCCAGAGAGTTGTATCTGACATGTTAATACCTGCAGCAATAAAATGATACGCAGAACTGACAGAAAAACAACCATGAAAAGAAGGCTTCCAAAAATACTTATCTTCTCCTCTATCATCCGAGGGTGGGTTAACACTGATAATTTTTTGGGTAATATGATTCTGGAACCAGTTACCCATCCTGTTTGTATCCCATTCGCCCCAGGGATTCATATAATCACTAACTTTCTCACTCCTGTCTATGAAGGCCTTCCAACCTGGTATTAGTTCGATTAAAGGTCTATTGATTTCATACCAATTATCAAACCAAAAAGATGCAGACGCTCCATTGCCAACTTTGACTCTTACTCCTTTTTGGAATTTGTCCCAAACAGAGCAAATGCCCCTCCAGGTATGCGATGCATTCCTTCCAGCCACTGGTCTGCTCTTTTGGTCCCATCGGTACTTCACTCTTAGAACACGAACCCATAATTTCTCCGTGTTGTTTAGCATCTGCCAACAGAGTTTCATAATGAAAGCTTCGTTCTACTTGCACAAGTCTCTAATGCCCAAACCACCATCTTGTTTGTTTGTAGTAATCTGTTCCCAAGAAACAAGATGTAGTTTCTTCTGGTCCTCCTATTCATCCCAAAGAAATGTCCTGCTTTTCTTCTCCAAGTCCCACAAAATACCTTTAGGGATCAGCATTGTCTGCATTTGATAAGCTGGCAGTGCAGATAAAACTACTTTAATGAGGGTTGTTCTTCCCACGAAGGTTAAACAACCTCTCTTCCACCCAGAGATTTTTCGTATTGTTCTCTCCATTAAAGGCATAAAATTGAGTTTGTTCACTCTCTTATGAAGAAGTAGAACGCCAAGGTACTTCCCCAGATCCGCTGTTAGCCTAACACCCAATTTATGGCTTAGATCAACGGCCATGGAGAAATGAACCTTCCTAGAGAAACATACTTTAGTCTTGTCTTTATTCATCTTTTGGCCCGACATGGTACAAAACGTCTGCATACACTTCAGGATAACTTCCACTTGGCTTTCTGAGGCTTCTCAAATAAGATGAGGTCATCAGTAAAGAACAGGTGTGAGATTTTAGGCCCATTTCTATTCAGTAAAATCGGTTTCCAATCATCTTCCGCTTAGCATCTTGGATAATATGATGAAGTCGCTCCATACACAGGGTGAATATCTAAGGGGATAGAGGATCCCCTTGTCTAATGCCTCGTGAGGAAGAAAACTGCTCAATGGCTTCCCTATTCCATAATACCTAGAACGACGGACTTGTGATGCACGCCATAATGATCTCATAGGTTTTACCTTTAATCCCCACAGATGTAAGAGTCTCATAAATAAATGGTCATTTTAAACGATCATAAGCCTTCTTCAGATCCACCTTGATTGCCAACCAACCCTTTCTCCCAGACTTTACTTTCATTGAATGAATAACTTCCTGAGCAATGATGATGTTGTCACTACTCTGTTGACCGGAAATAAAGCTGCATTAATGATCCCCAACCATTTTATCCATCATGTCTCAAAGACGACGGCTTAGAATTTTGGTAATGATCTTGTAGCTCACATTGCATAAGGAGATAGGTCTGAAATCCCTAATTGTCTCTGGTTTTTCCAATTTCGGGATCAGGACAATATTAGTGTGGTTTATATCTTTAATACGCTTTGGTTCTTGGAAAACACTCGACACCAAATCAATAATGTGATCCTCAAGAGTCGCCCAATAATCCTGGTAAAAAACCCCTTGTAAACCATCCGGGCCAAGAGCTTTAAATGCCCCAATATCAAACGTCGCTTCTTTAATTTCTTCTTTGGAGAGGACTGCATGAATTTTCTCATACTTTGTAGAAGTTAAGATAGGAAATCGATTTTGAGTATCAACGGAGCTGATCCCTGTCATTTCACTTCTGAAAAGATCCTTGTAGTAGTAGATGGCCATACTCTTTAGCATGTCATGGTCAAAAATCCATTCTCCCTCTATATCTTTGAGCCCATCAATTATGTTCCTCCTTCTTTTGATCATCACAGTAGCATGAAAAAACTTACTTTTCTGTCTCCCCATTTCAGCCAATCACACCTAGATTTTTGGTACCACATAAGTTCTTCCTGAGCCAAAACTTTATTGTATTCTTTCCAGAACTCATTTTCGGTCTGAGCTAAGTGTTGTCTATCCCGTCTTACCCTCGATCTTTCAATACCCTCAATTCGTCGCAGTATATTTTTCTTCCTCCCATTCCAAATCCCAACCTTCTTAGCATTCCACTCATGAGCCTGCTTAGAGAAATTGCTGACTTTATCATTCCAACTTCACCCATTCCAGGTCTGTTTAACCATCTCCCCAAACTCCTCTTCTAGGAACCAGGCCGCTTGACATCTAAAGGAAGGTCTATAATGGTACTGAGCTTGAGACGAGAAGGTTTTGACCAGGATTGGACGATGATCAGAACCAAATTTACTCAAATGATAAGTCTTCGTGAAGGGATATAAAGTGTTCCAATCATCATTTATAAAGGCCCAGTCAATTCTCTCTTTCAACATTCCCCGCTCCCATGTGAATCGATCACCAACTATGTCAGTTTCAATAAGTTGAGCCGTAGAGATACAGTCTTGAAATTGTCTCATTGAAGTAACATTCGGATCCGACCCGCCACTTTTATTATAATTATAAAGATAGGCATTGAAATTACTTATAACTAGCCAAGGCCTATTCACAGACAGACTCAAATCATTTAATTCATCCCAAAGATTTTGGCGAAGAATACGAGTTGGCTTGGCATAGATGCAAGACAAAATAAAATCCCTTGCTTCATTAGGCACAATTACCTTAACGTGGATAGCTTGGGTGGAGGAAGAAATATATTCCAGCTGAAGGTCTTCAATATTCCACATAAGCCAAATTCCTCTTGCATATCCTGTTGCTTCAAGTCGTATCCAAGTATTGAACCCCAACCTCCTGATGATTCTATCAGCTTTACTTCCACTAACACGAGTTTCAGTAAGGATCAAGATTCTAACATCTTTCCCCTGGATCATATCTTTCACTCTTCCAGCAAAAAATTTTGAGGTTGTTCCCCTGTAGTTCCAAGCTAATATATTCATATTATACATAATTAAAAAGGAAAAATAAAAGAACCTGGTAATGGTTAATGCTTCATGGCCTCAAGCTCTGGTACTTCCATACTTTCATCTGCCCCTCTATTTTCATTGCCCTCTGTCCCTCTATTATTTATTGTTGCCTCCGTGTGTATTAACACATTTTGGCTCATAATCGTGCTAACTGCATCGGTGTGTCCATACAATTGGTGTTCGTCAGTCATGCTAATTTCCATCGTCCCTTCCACTTGTTGTTGAATTGGAGGAATTTCGTTAACTACCACCCCACTCGTTTTGAGATTCCCATCATTTTCTTGTTGCAAGGGACCTTGGCTATTTTCGGGAATGGCATGCTGCATTAGGTTCGTGTCAGGGGCTTCATTGTGAGCCAATTAAGTTTCTTTCTTCTTATAATTCACCTCCTCCACTATTTGCTTCAGCATGGCCGACCCATTTGTGGTAAGCGATCCACAAACTAGGCTGTGGGCCTTTCCCTTTACCTGCTTTCTTTTTAATAATGAAGTTGTGTTTTTCAGCCCACTAGATATTCTACCTCTTTTTATTTTTGTTATGCTGAGGATTGGGCTCAATTTTGTGTGTTTTGCTGGCCCACAGCTCTTTTCTACCTGGCCCACTTGTCTATTTGACACTTGCTCCACATCCGGATCTTGGTTCATCTCCTTAACCTGCGTTTTCTCTTTCTCTTTCTCCTGATTTCCCTTTAACGACAAACTCGTTCCAATTGTCTTTGCCTTCCTCAAATCCCGTAAACTCATATCTGGCATAGTTCCACTTGTCTCCCCCAGCACAGGAGTCGAGAATCTGCAGTCCGACCGTTGCTTGGATTTCCCCACCTCTCCGTCAACGTTCAAGGCTTGTTTTCCTGTATCTTTTTTTCTCCACTGAGCCTCTTGCACCTTCTTATTTATATTTATTTTTTTCTTGGACAAGATGTCTGTACTATCTCGTATCAAAGCATTGAACCTCGAGCCATTGCCTCTTTCAGCTTCCTTGCCACCTTAACGGAACGTGGATGATGTTTTTAGGTATGACCTCCTATCTGATTCGGTAAGATTTGGCCGCGCCCTAGTCCTAGACTTCACCTGCATCCAGTCGCCATACTCCTCCTCCACTGTAATGCCCGGAACTGAAACCAACGGTAACTTTTGTTCCTCTTCCCTATCATCAACGGTCATCGGAGAAGCCGCCGGACAACTCTGCTCCACCGTTACGTCTGTGTTAGTCATTTTTAGTTTACAATTTTCTGCTGTGTGTCCATATATGCCGCACTTGAAGCATATAGCGCTCAGGCCCTCATATTCCACTGGGTAGATGCGATTTCTGAGCATGAACCTAGACTGGAGCTTTTTGTTTAAGTCCACCTCCAGACTCACTCTTGCATACTTTCCTCTTTCAACTGCTTGCTTATTATTTCCCTGATGTGTAAGGGTATTCATGTCAACTTTCAGAGTTTGCCCTATCAAGTTCCCAATTTCAAACATATACTCTTCAGAATACATGTGTAACGGTAGTGTTGGTACCCTTACCTACACCGCCACTTTCCTCACTCTGTTGCTATGTGGATTAAAATTCGGACTCCATCTCTGCACAGCCACATAATGTCCCTGTATCAACCATGGTCCATCAAATAGGATTCTGGAGCATAATGTCTTCTTTGCAGTCCTAAACACGAAGTAATTATTCAGGAAATCAATTAGTTCAAAATTTTCTGATTTGAGGAGCCATTTGATTCTGTCCTTCATCATATGGAGGTTTAAATTTCTCCCCAGTACCGTTAATATCAGCGCATGGCGCATCCCTCCAAGGTCTACATAATTCTTTTAATTTTTCATTTGGTAAGTGTAGAGAGGGAATTGAGCTCAGAGATTGTCTTTGTTCCTCTATTAAAACAGGGGCTAATTACTCCTCCTCATTGAGCCATTCTATCATTTGTTCATCGAAGTTTTTCTCCATTCATTTTTCCTCTTCTCCCAGCAATTTAGCTTTATACGATATTTGGGTTTTAGCAAGGTTCAAATCAGCCTGAGCTTTCTGTCCTGGCAACCCCTTAGTAACTTGGTCATTTGCATCCACCATAGCAACTTCTACTTGATTCCCTTCATTCTCCTCAGACGCATTCTTCCCCTTCATTTGTCCCTCTGTTGGCATTTTCTTTATGTTTTCCCCCATCAGATCATCTTCTTCTGTTGACACTTCCTCACCCCCATTGGAACTTGGTTCAGCATTCATAGATTCCCGTTCGAAGATACTGAGTTTCAGCGTTCATAAATTTGGTTTTAGGGTTTTTACTTCCAAATTACTGTGTTCTTTCTATCACCACCCATGTTCCTTTTTCCTGAGTCTTTCTTTTATCTTAACAACAAGCATTTTCATCCTACACGTTGCACGAGATGAATATAATTCAATGTAAAATTAACAAAAAAATTTATAAACCCACATATTAAGAGAAAATCATGAAAAAAGAATAATACAGCCCAAAATAAAAATAAACTACATCACTCATAATTAAGAGATGCGTTGCTGGAGCTGGGATTTCTCCATATATACATGCATGAAATACAGACCTAGTCAATATTACACATAGAGATTGAAGTTAAATACAACAAATATCTATATGTATTAATAAAATAGTAGAAATTATTAAGCTCAATATAATTCAACAATAATAAATCAAATTGTAAAATAATAGAAGTTATTAAACCGAATTGGAAAATGGAATTCTTGAGTATTTTTGGAAAATGATTGTTACATGATTATGATTTATGATTCATAATTTTGGTCTAATTTTTAATATTCTGATTAGTAATACTGTATCATAATTTTAATTGTTTGGGTATCTATATCCCAATAACTACAATTTCATCCCGTACTGTGCGTTTTTCTCAAATTCAATTTACTTTATTACTTTATCTTTAAAGCTGGATAACTCTATTTTTCTTTTTTCTTTTTTTTTGTTAATTAATGATGTTCCCATGTGAAGCACTTTTGAGAGTACGTGTAAAATTGTAAAACATGTTTTGTTATTAAAGATTAAATTAATAATATGAAATTAACTGTTAATCAAACATGAAATTAACTGTTAAGCCCAAATTTACTCACATTAACATAATTATAAATATAATTTATTGCACCAATAATCAAATAAATTGAGATTCTGAAATTCCTAGGCCGTAGAAAATGATTAGAGATCCCTATAATCATGAAAGATAAAGTTCTTGGGTATTTTTTACCATTCCCGTATGTGAATATACATAGCTTTTATAGCTTTCAAATGTCTATTAGGTAATTATGATTTATGATTCATGATTTGATGTCTATTTTCAAATTCAATTAAATTTAATTCATGCTTTAATGTCTATTTTCAAATTCAACTTACTTTATTACCTTATTTTCGATCCCCAATAATAAAAATTGGGAATTAAATTAGAATAATATTCCAATAAATCTAAATAACTTGGGAATAGAATGCATAATTTTAGTCCGCAGTTATTATTGATAAAGTCAAACTTCTTGGACTAAAGAGAGATTATTTTTGTTAGGGAATAATTTGTAATGGCTTTTCAAAAAAGGAAATTATTTTAATGGGTATTAACTAAATGAAGGTAAATATAATTACGCGTGGATTAATTTAATGATGTGATTATCTGACCCATTTTTTGGTAAGCGGGTTTTACAAGATTTCATATATAAAGTTGATTGATTGATTGATTGACTGAGTTGATCTATATATGTCTTTGGTTAAAAAAAACACAAACCAGAAAGTAAAACCAGAGAAGGTAGTTATGAAAGATTATTGTTATCAGAAGAAAAGAGGAAGCTGAGTGCGAAAAGATGAGTAATTTTGGCTTTTTCTGAAAGGGGAAGGAAGGAGGCCAATTTGGTTTACAGAATTGGAAGTAATGTAATGATGACTATATGGATTTATTTTATTCGTCATTAAAGAAAGATGATACATGTGCATAAAAATGTTTGGTTGGATTACATCAAACATGAGAATATATGGGAATAATATAATAATAGACAAAATTACCCTTGTCTACACTTATATGTATGATGTACATGTAGGGTTTATGGTACTTTTTTTTAATATTTAATGATGAAAATATTATGCAGTATATAGGTTCGGTTCATAGTAATTTTTCCATATTTAATGATAGGAATATTGTTTAATGGGATATTTTAATATTTTTTAACGGTGATATATAATTATTTTAATTTTTTTTTAATAGGGGAATATTTTGAAATTTCTATATTATTAAATAATTTTTTAAAATTTAATGGTGGTAATTATTTAATATTAAAAAATTATAATGGCAAGAATGTCTTTTTCACTTGATTATGGGATGTTTGCATCCCCATTTATTAGTCATTGCAGTATAATCCTAATTACATTATGTGATGTAATCAGGATTACAAAATGTAATACTTTTTATATAATACAAACTCAATCAAACGTTGTAATTGGTTTATTCCATCAAAATGATATGTAACTCTTGAGAAATACTTACATACTCTAGGAACGTCATCTTATCTGTACTCTGACTAATTAAAATGTAATAAATCATCTCATTTTAATCCCATATGGCTGATAAGTTATATAGAAAAATTCAAATTTTATGATTTTAAAAAACATAAACCTCATAATTTAGAAAAACAAAAGGCGCAATTCCCTCCCTTGAGTTGTTATTTTTCAAAGTTATAAAATTTGAATTTCTCCATATGACTCATCAGCCATGTGGGATTAAAATGAGATGTGATGTTATGTTTTATTTAGTCAAAGTATAAATGAGGTGACACACCTAAAGTATGTTAGTATTCCTCGTAGCTCTCTCCTAAAGAATCCAGGCTAAAAAAGAATAATATTGAGATGAAAAGCAAAACGACAATCACTAAACATTAAAAAAAACACCCGATTTCTAACGAAACCTTTTCGGTGGCAAATTCCGGCGAAATTTCCTGTGGCAAATTTAGCTATGAATTTTTTGACGAATTTTTTTTATGGCAAATTCCGACGGAAATTCCGTCGAAAATTTTCAGAAGACAAATT
Source organism: Inga leiocalycina (assembly GCA_963242795.1). Classification (NCBI taxonomy): domain Eukaryota; kingdom Viridiplantae; phylum Streptophyta; class Magnoliopsida; order Fabales; family Fabaceae; genus Inga; species Inga leiocalycina. Next base: position 16,099,064 of record OY725320.1, read on the forward strand.
CCAATAGAATTTCTGACAAAAATTTCCCTCCGCCGGAAAAATTAAATTTATTAATTTTTTAAAAAATAATATTTATAAAATTAAATATTAATTATTAAATAATTCTATTTAACCTTAATTATTAAAATTATATTATTATTTATTAATAATATATTTAAAATTTTCTAATAAATTAATATTTATGATATTATTATTATATTAGTTGTTATTTTATTTTATTTAAGAATAATATATATGTTATTAATATTATATTTATAATGTTATATTAAAAATAATATTTATAATATTAAATTATTATTTATTAAGTAATTTTAATTAAAAAATTGTTTAATTTAAATATATAAATATTTTTTTTATGTTTTTATTAAACTTTTCATTATTTTTAATAATATTATATTTAATTAATAATTAATTATATGTATATAATTAATTAATGATACATATGTATGTATGTTTATATATATATATATATGATAATATTATATATATGTAATAATATGACACAAGTTCATTTCGCCGTAACTAGCAAAGACTCGCGCGCGAAGGCGTTGATAGCATGAAGTCACGGGTTTGAACGAGAGGAGATGCACTTGGAGAAATTATGAGATGCCGACATGTGGCAGCACGAGGAGGAGACACGTGGCAACCAAGGTCACATCTCGCCATCCTGAGATCACACTACTGATAGCATGTCACTCTCCTTCACTTTACTAGATTAATTTGTGCCTCCCTTCTAACTCATCAAGAGGTGAGTTCTTCAAGCCATGAAGAAATGATGGAAATGAAGATAAGAAGAAAAGGATTAAATGAAGAATCTATAAAATTTGAAGATTAATGATAAGATTTAGAGACATTTTGTTTTAATATTTATTTATCATTATCTTTATTATTAATTGTTATTCGCATTTACTTTTTATGATTTTTATAATGTTCTCTTTTTAATTCATGGGTTAGAGTTAAAGCTATATATAGCTCACAACACATGCCATAAATCTTGGTAGCGTATTTCAAGAATCCATGGTGACCTTTGTTTTTTGTATTTATGGGAAGTTTCCTATGACTATTTGGCTTTGGTTTCGGTTTTGAGAGCTATTCTAGAGGGCTTATGCGCGAGGAGGAGAGAGGTGGGTATCTAACTTTGATACCAAATTGATGCAAAATGGGAAAGAGGGGAGGAGAGAAGAAGAGAGAGAATAAAGAAGAGAGGACACCAAGAAAGGAGGAAGAGAAGAAACTCCGTAATTCATATTCATATTATTCAATCATAACATGTCTATAAAATGAGATATGTTGTGAGCTATTTATAGCTCAAACTCTAACTCTAGGAATTAAAAAGAGAATCTTTGAGAAATTATAAAATTAAATGTGAATAACAATTAATAACAAAGATATTGATAAATCAACATTAAAACAAAAATATTTTTAAATCTTCTCATTAATCTTCAAATCTCCTTGATAGGCTTCAAATCTCCTCGAATCTTCATTTCATATTTTTCTCCCTATTTTTATTTCCATCATGACCTCCTTAACTATATTTCAAAATTTAATACTTTTTAATCTTAATCTTATTTAATATATAATATTTTCTATTGGCCCTAGGAATAGAATCAAATTAAAGAAGTATGTTTGAAAGCTCATGATGCTGATACTATTCCCATGCATTTTAATTTAACTCAGCTGTTTCAGTTTGTGCAGCTCAATATTACCCAAAAAGAGATAAGATTCTCACAAATTTAATCTATAGACCGGTATCAAGCTTTTCCTTGCCTTTCCGAGTTTTTTTTTTTTTCAATCTGATCAAGGGATTCTTTTTTAGATTTATTTAGGGCGTGTAAGACTTCTCGCATGAGCGCACGCTTTTTGGGAGTTGAACTTGTGTTGTCTCCCATATATATATATATATATATATATATATATATATATATATATGAGGTGAAGCCACTTATCACCTCAACAAACATGGTGCATGTTGGCGCCTCTTTCCCAATTTAAAAAAGGAGCCTTTGTTTATATAAGTGTGTGAAAAATTTTCAGAAAAATACCACTTAAAATTTGCTAAACTCACAAAGGTGATTTGAATTTTAAAAGTTCCACATTGGTCCGCCAGCACCTAAAATTGTTGAAATTTGATGTCTCTAAACCATTAAGTATGCGGGTACCGATATATGGTAGGATAAAGATGAGAGGGAGGGAATTATAAATGGTGGGAGGAAGAGAGATGTGTGAAATGGGTGCCACCCGCCAAAGGGTGCTTACCGAAAATGAGAGCTTTTTAACCGGAGGTGGCAGCTTGGAATGATTGGAGAGGGGCGGATGTGGCGACGGAGAGATGGGCACGGGGAGGGGGACAGGCTTCTCTCCTTTACCACTTTCGTCCGCTGCCATGAAACACCCCATTTTTTATGCAAAATGGTCGTGTGAACCTTCACGTGTGAAAGAGAGAGGCAGTGTGAGGTGATGCTAGCTTTGAAAGCCAAAGGGGAAGATATTTTCACAATTCAAAGGTTAAGGTAAAATAACTCTTTACTTTTAAAAAATTCAAAATATTATTGATGAGAAAATTATTTTCTTTAAAAAAATTAACTAGGTAATATAAATAGAGCTGCCGCGTGGAATTAAAATAAGTGAAGTTAGTGCATTTTTATTTGATAGACTATAAATAAGGTGGCACTCTAGGTACATACAAGAATTTCTCATTCCTCTTGCATGTTATCATTTACCTGGCAATCGTGCCCGCCATTATACTATTGACACTTGGCTTATTTATATAAGCCATGGGCAAATACTTTATAATTAAGGGTAATTTTTTTGTTGCCAACAATATAATTAAGGGGTAAATTTAATAAAATAGGTAATATTTAAATGTATCGATTTCATGGGTAAGATTTAAAAACACGATGTTAATGTCTAGTGATGCCTAATTCATAATTAAATATGTCCGTACAGAAGAATGTAGCACTCAATGAATATGGAAATTTAGAAGTCTAATTTCAAGAATTTAGTAGTTAGAGAACATAAATTCAAAAAATTTACTTCATAAAATTTCATCTTTCAACTAAAAAGTAAAACAGAACAAATATATCACTTAATTCCTCCTTTCTAACAAAAACTTGGGAAAATCTCCAAAAGAAATAAAATGATACATTATTATATGCTCAATGAAAGTTAGCAATCAAGGGAAGCTATTCTATTCATAGGTTGAAATTATATTAGAATAATCCAATAAAATTAAGAAATTATCCCTTGAATCTTGGGATTGATCAACCCTAACAACGTAACCAGGGGATCATATAATAACTAGATATGTAGTTGCTTATTTGATTCCTAAAATCTCACATCTCAACTATTCATTTTTTTTGCCAACTCTAGTCAAATACTCAAATGCTTATTATTTGATTCTATAATCTCTTTTTAAATATTGAATAATAAATAAATCCTAACAGAAATAAACAAAAACAAATTAACAATTCTTAAAAACGTGCTAGCAAACTGATCCATTAACTTCATCACCCCAAAATGTACCCTCAACCCATGATATATGTAAGATACTACTCCCTCCGTTCCTCTTTATAGACAAGAAGAATTAGAAGGAAAAAACGTGCATCTATTTGTTTTCTACCTTTTGCCTTTTAGCTTTGTTTTTGTTCGGGAATATACAGTTGTCGAGGATCAATTTCAGAAATTTATTATATTTAGATGGAATTCAAATTTCTAAAGTCATTTTGAATCTTTATTGGGAGAGTTATGCGCATTCAGTATTCGACAAAAGACAGCATCTCACCTCAAATAAGTTTTTTTCCTATAGAAAAATGATTATGCTTATAAAACAGACCTCGTTTTAGATGTCAACATCTGTGCTACGTCTGTGCTGGGGACCATGAAGGTGCCATCACGGAGGCACAGATCCAACAGCCCTCCTATTTGACTCCAAAAGACACGTGGATGGCGTGGTGGGCCCCTGCATTAAATAAAAGGTGGATCCCACACTCATTGCGTATCAACTTTGACTCTCTCACCTCACAGCATTTTCTGCGGCGATCGATGAGGAGATCGGGACGCGGGTGTAGGATATTTTGAGGTTCATGGCAGATGTTGCCAAGGGAAGGTGTCTGTACGTGATCAGTGCATGGATTCCATTTCCCATGTGGAGGACAGGAGGAGGGAGTTTTAAATTGTCTAGATAAAAAAAATATATGTTTTTCTTTGATGTGTTTAAATTTAAATTGTTGGCATAACTTTATTTCAAGTGATTTTGGATAAATATATATATGAGAGGAATATAATTTTGTGCGATAGAGCTTGAGAATATATTTGAATTCTCTCCTTTTTTTTAACTTTTTCTCCCTAAAATTTTATATCCACCCTTAAATTAGAAAAAATTAATGGTTCAGATTTTATATTTTATAAAATATTATTAATTTAAAGATAAATAAATAAGGTTAGACAATTAAAATCGGATATACACAATACATAACTGAAATATAAAAAATAAATTTAATTTATAAAATAACAGAATGATGATTTTGTAATTTAATTTGTCACCACTCAATCCTTAAAGTGCCTTAATTTTTACAGAAACAAGTAACAACCGATCGAGTCTCTAATAACTCGTACAATGTGGTATGGACTATGCAAAAGTATATTTATTTGACATCTTTATGAAGGCCATATAAGCAAAAATGTTAGCACCTTATTTCTTTCTCCTCTTCATTTGTCGTACTCTTCACTATCTTCATTTTCTGTGCCTTGAGTAGATGCCAAATAAGCGCACTCTTCATTTTCTGTGCTGCATAGGATAAGTTAGGAGAGACTTGAATTTTAAAAAAAAAAATAGAAAAATTTAACTACTGAGTAATAACAAGGCAAACTATAAGAATTGAATCGTAAATTTAATGAAACTATAAGGATTAAATAAATTATTTTTTTATTAAAAATATTAAATTTAGGCCATTCATTTTTAATTTAAAACTAGATAGAGATGAGATGGTAAGAAGAAAATGATAGAGAAGAAAAAGAGAGGATATGCCTTTTGCAAAAACACTTAATTTAATTTTATAGTGCTGCCAAACAATTTTCACTCATTCTTGTATTTATTTGTTAAAAATATATAACTTTTCTCAATTATACTTCAATTTATTTGTGTGGTTTGTGATTCAAGTTCCTAGAATTATCTGCATATATAAGACGAAGGACGTTGTCAGCATTATTATCCACATTCAGTGTCTCCCTTGTTTTTACATTTAAAAGGCCGTACAATAATAACGACATTGAATTGATGGGCTACAGGCGGAAGATACTAATTTTAAATATAAAATTTAGTTAATTTTTTTTAAAGAGATTAATAAAATTAAATTAGTTAGTTAATCATATCATATATTATATATGACTAGATTATATATCAATTTATAAATCTGACAAATTAGTTTAGATAAAATAAATAAATATAAATACTTTAAAGTAATTTAATTAGTTTCCTTAATCATCTTAAAAAAGTCAACTTAGTCTTGTATTTAAGACCGGGGGTAGTATCTCATAGTTGTATAGAGCTTACATGCGCCTAGGTTATACGTAGGTCGTAGGGGTGAAAATAGGTAACGCCTAGGCTTTACTTAAATAGGTCTGGGCCTACAATAAAGATTTAAAGCCTAAGTCTAGGCCCGAGCCTGTATTTAGACTTTTTTTAGGCCTGAGTCTGGGTCTTCAAAAGGCTTGACAATGTTTAAAGCCTATTTAAAGATCTACTTAAAATATAAACCCTTAAATAGCCTTTAAAGCTTATGCCCTAAATTCATATATAACCCTTTACGCTTATTTACAATCCTACATTATATCTTAAAAGTCTAACATCCATTCTCATCGTAATATAAGGGCCTAGTAAGGGGGGAAAAAAGAATGTCTAGTGACAATAGTTGTCCAAATAAATATGAATAAGAAAAACTAATCGTCTGTTAACTAATGAAATATATTTTCTAAAATTGACTAAGCATAACAAACAGTATGTAAAACTGGATTTTACTTTCTTTACTTTTCCTACATAAATTGGGATAAACTCCTCCTATTAAGATTATAATATTTCATCTAGCACTTAAGTAAACTCAGCCATTATTATGCTTTAATGGACTACACAAATTAGACGAGAGGAGTCAGTAAGCGTTGCTATCTTGAGCGATCAAAGAGAAAACAGAGGTAGGGGTGAATGATTGATGCGAAAACAAGAGTTGAGTGTAATGACAATAGAATTGATAAAGTTATTTAGATGATATCATATATACTTATATAATAGTATAGATAAAAAAAAGTTAAATAAGCTAAACCTGTAGGCTTAAAGATTGGGCCTTATAAAAGTAAATATGGAGTGTTTATCTAAATATGATTGGTAAAGGCCTGAGCATGAGCTATTTACTAAATAGGCTTGGCTATATGTAAGTTATACTGTAGGCCTTTGTTAGGGGCCTGACTTATTTCTGCCCCTAGTTATATGATTATTTTAACTTTACCAACTCTATATCTCCGCAAACAAAAGTATTTTTAGTGAATAAATTATATATTTCTTTACCTTTATGTTTCTTTTAGGGCATGTTTGGTTGGATGGGATGGGAGGAAAAATGAATCTCTCCCCTCGTTTGATTTGAAATTTTGAAGGGGATGTGAGCTAAAATAACCCATTCCTTCCCCTCCAAACCCCTCATTTTGGTCCCCTTCAAACTGGGGTTTTTTGAAGGGGAGCCAAACTTTCAGATTAATTTGCCCTAATGTATTTAGTAATATTCCATCAATACCTATGCCACAAAAAAAAAACTCTTCATCGTTCAGTGTTCGTGTTCACTGTACCTGGCAGGCAACTCCCTTCCTCTATCTACACTGATATTGCTAATCAGAGCTTGCCTTCGAGATCCATGGTAGCTGTCCGTTCATTGTATTCTTCTGTTGTTGTTGTTTGCTTGTATTCTTCCTTGGTCGCCGTTTACAGCATTGTTGTGGGTATAGCTTACTAGGATTGGGAAAACGGACTGGGCCTAAATGGTCCAGCCTGTTTAAGCCCGAGTCCAAAAAAGTACATAAATCTCTCGGTCCTGCCCATTTATGTAAAGCCTGTGGGCTTTAGGCCTATTTAACTTTTTTTCTTTTTTCTTTTTTTGCCATGACTTTTTTTTTCTTATTCTCATAAGACTAAAATACATAATTTAAAATATAAATATCATCAAAAATAATTTAAACATAAATATTATCCAAGTTTAATAAAACACAAACACTAAGACTTAAGTCCAAACCATAATTAATGTCTACAACTAATCAAACAAGTCTACAGGCTTCAAATGTCAATAATAATAGAACATCTAATTTGGATTTTGGCTTACACATACAAAAAAAGAAAAAAGAAAATCAAAGAAGAGAAGCTTCAAATGAGGTTTAAGTTAGTGTGAGAGCATCTCTGATATGAGGGTTATGTTAGGTTAACTCTACCCCTGATCAGTACTTGCTGCTTATTGCCCTATGTCCATTTAAAAAAAGAAAGTTAAACGGGCCTAAAAGGGCCAGCCCTTTTAGGCCCGCCTCATTCTAAAGGCTCTAAATTATAAGCCCGGCCCATACCTGGCTCGGGGCTGCCCAACGGATTCGGCCCGATTTCCCAACTCTAAACTTAAACAAAGGAGATGGGACGAAATCAAGCAGATGGCCCTAGTCAAAGAAAAGTGAAGCTTTAGGAATTAGGGAAAGAAGGAAAGGACAATGAATGATAAAGATAATTGAGGGAAGAAATATATTATGATATATAATTAAAAATAAAATAATATTAATTTTTTTGTAAAACTAAAATATTATTATTACATTAATTTTTAATACGCGTGTTATTAAGATATAATGGGATAAGACTTTATTTTTATAAATTATATTTATTTATATAACAATTGACCAAAAAAATTAATTTATATAATATGCTCAGCTACAAGAAGTCGAGATCCAAATATTGAGGTTTGTAGTTGTATTGATGAGAGTGAATTTTTATAAATTATATAATTTATATTGAAGTTCTGTTAAAAAAAAATTGAAGTGTAAACTAATTTAAATAATTTATATAAATAAAAAAATTTAAACTAATATATAAAGATAGAATAGTAAATTAGACATTATTTCCCTTCCCATCCCCTCTTAAACTAAATAAAATATCATTAAAAAATCTTCCCCTCCTCTCCTCTTCAACCAAACCAAACAAGGTATTAATTAAGTTTAACCCATATTCAACTAATGTAAATTAGATATTTGTATCTCATAAAAAACAGACGGGAGGAAGTATAAAAATGGAGTAGGTATTAGGTAAGTTCGGTGGATTAAAAATATTGGTCAAAAAACAGCTGAAACTCTTAATTTTCTTTAAATAAAATTTATTTTTAAATAATATCCTTATGTAATGATTTCACCCAACGCGCATAAAATAAAATAAAGGGAAAATCTCACAAAAAGAACTTTAAAAATAGGAAAGAACAAAATAGTGTTTTGAATATTTATAATATGATTAATATAACTTTTGGTCCCTGAAGTTTGATCCAATTTTGGTTTTGGTCCCTGAAGTTTCACCCAATTTTGGTTTTGGTCCCTGAAGCTTGAAATCGGTGGTTTTGGTCCCTGAAGTTTCACCCGATTTTGGTTTCGGTCCTTCAAGTTTGAAAATGACTTGGTTTTTTTTTCTGGATCGGGTCAGGTTTTTTAATTGGGTCGCCAAGTCCTTTTCAAACTTGAGGGACCGAAACCAAAATCGGGTGAAACTTCAGGGACCAAAACCACCGATTTCAAACTTCAGGGATCAAAACCAAAATCGGGTGAAACTTTAGGGACCAAAACCATCGATTTCAAATTTGAGGGACCAAAACCAAAATTGGATCAAACTTCAGTGACCAAAAGTTATATTAACCCTTTATAATATCATAAATGTGTTAGTACCTGATTTGTCATTTTTAAAATTAAAAGAAATGACACAAACGCATTCAACGATTTTTTTTTTCACAAAAAAGAGAGAGTAATCCCCTATTCCGCTCGAGACAAGTGATCCGCAATGACATACCCCAACGAGCATCGAAGCTTAGTAAAGTAATAAGTTTTATTAAGGAATTCATAATATTTAATTAAATTTTAACAATTTTTGTTTATCAAGTGACGAATATTGTTACTTTGCCAATAATTATTCTCACAAGAGCTCTGGCACTGAACCGCTGATATTGTCGTTAGGGGGATTGGGGTTACTCTTTTTTTAAAAACAAATGTATTTGATGGCATTTATATCATTTCCTTTTAATTTAAAAAAAGATAAATCATATACTAAAATCTTTATGATATTATAAATATTCAAAACAACATTTTATTTTTTCAAATTTTAAAGGTATTTTTATAAGATTTTGTCCCTAGCTAATTTTAGTGGACCGCAGAATTGGAATGCCAGTATGTGACAACTAATACGCTCAGTAATTTTCTTTACTTTCTGGGATCTGTGCTTTTTTTCTGATCCAAAAACAGAGTACAGCTCAGTAAGGAAGGAGAATCTTGGGAGGGGAAGAACAGAGAAATGGGGGATCATTGTAGTAATAAGAACGATGAGAGCAGTTATGAAGAGCCATTGTTGAAGAATCATGGTTACCATGAGAATTGCCCAGGCTGTAAGGTTGAGCAAGCCAAGCAAAGGCACGAAGGTGTGCCCGTAAAGTATGTGTTCTGCGTCTGGATGCTAACTCTGTGCACCAGTAAGTGATCTTAACGAGCTTGTGTTGTTTTGGGAGCACATAAGTTTTGATTTTTTTTATCTTTTGCTTTCTTTCTTCATTTCTATTTTATCTTTATAGTGGAAAAATAGTCCTTGGTGAATCATTTAGTTCATGAAAAGGTTTCAAAACAAAAAATAATAATAATTTGTTATCAATTCTTTTACCTGCTGATTCTTCAGTCAATTCATTCCTTCCCTTTTATCTAATATGTCTTTTCTTGGCTCTGTGCAGTTTTGCCTGCACTCTGTCTCTTCCCGTTTCTCTATTTCATGGTGAGGATGTTTTCTTCCTTCTTTATGCATGTATCCTCCAGATTTGTGCTTTCAAATTGCATGCCTGCAGAGAGATTTTTTCCTGTGGATGATCTAGATTATTAATTTCAACATCAATTTTTTTTACTGTTTTCTTTTCTCCCAATATAACCAAAAGTGCAAAGAAGAAGTGCCTAATCTCTTTAAATAATTTGTTTTCTGAAGTAAAAAGGGAGGAAGCAAGGATTCGTTTGACTAATCTCAAATGTGCTAAATCGTTTTTGTATTGATCAAAATGGTTGATTTTGACATCAATAACAAACATATGTAAGCTAATGCAAAATAGAAGATGAACTATTGTATTGATATACATTTGCTTGCAGGTAAGAGATTTTGGCATCGCAAAAGACGAGGCAGATATCAGTTCCTATGCTGGTTATGTGGGTAAGGCTTCTTTTAGTCCATTCATTCTATTGATGTCTATAAGCTCCAAAAATACTGATTTCCATATGAAATGTGTTGTTGCAGGATCTTCATTCATGCTTGGCAGAGGTTTGTCATCAATTCCATGGGGAATAATTGCTGATCGATATGGTCGAAAATATGCGATAGTTACTGGTATTGCTACAGTGTAAGCACCACCGCTACTGGTTTAGACCAGTTGAAATCAGTTTATCTTGCTACAGTGTAAGCACCACCGCTATTGATTGATTGATTGAGTTGATCTATATATGTCTTTGGTTAAAAAAAAAAGTAAAAAAGTAAAAACCACAAAAACCAGAAAGTAAAACTAGAGAAGGTGGCTATGAAAGATTATTGTTATCAGACGAAAAGAGGAAGTAGAGTGCGAAAAGACGAGTGATTTTGGCTTTCTCTGAAAGAGGAACGAAGGAGAAAACAAATGCCCAGTTTGATCAATGGAATTGGAAGTAATGTAATAATGACTAGAAGGATTTGTTTAATTCGTTATTAAGGAGAGATTATATATATGCATAAAAATATTTGGTTGGATTACATCAAACATGAAAATATATAAAAGTAATATAATAAGAGACAAAATTTCCCGTGTCTACACTTATATGTATGATGTATACGTAGGGATTACGATAATTTTTTTAATAATTAATGATGAAAATATTATACAGTATATAGATTGGATTCAATGTAAATTTTTAATATTTAATGATAAGAATATTGTTTAATGGGATAATTTAATTTTTTTAATGGTGGTATATAATTATTTTAATTTTTTAATAGGGGAATATTTTGAAATGGAAGAATTGCCCAAAAATACCTTGGAGGCAAATCAATTGCTGATTGCTACCAAGCGTGCAAGCGATCTTCCGTATGTACAAGTAATCTTCTGTTTTGTGCAAACCATATTTCGTGTGTGCAAAAAACTTCCATATAAATGTGTAAACAATCTTCCGTTGTGTGCAAAATATCTTTCGTTATATGCAATTGATCTTCAATGGTAACATTCAGCAATTAATTTGCCAAAAAGGTATTTATTAGCAATTCTCCCTTTTGAAATTTCCATATTATTAAATAATTTTTTAATATTTAATTGTGGTAATTATTTAATATTAAAAAATTATAATAGCAATAGTGTCTTTTAAACCTAATTATTGGATATTTGCATCCCCATTTATTAGTCATAACAATATAATCCTAATTTTTACATAACACAAGCTTAATCAAACGTTATAATTAGTTTATTACATCAGAATAATACGTAACTCTCTCCTAAAGAATCCAGGCCAAAAAAGGATAGTACTAAGACGAAAAACAAAACGACAATCGCTAAAATCACGAGTTGAATAAGAAGAAATAATATGTATTCATCGTCACGTTCTAATTCTGCCATCTATGATTAATATATCATACTGTATTTAATTAAGAGCCACCATTTAATTTCTTACCAGTATACATCTGTAAATACATGCATGTTGGGTGAAGTTTGAGCAAAATTATTAGTGTTTCTCTTTTTCTTGATTTAAATTTATGGTTATATGAAGTCCTAGTTATATATCATTATTTGTAGTTATTTCTTATCTTGTTCATCTAACAATTTGGGAATTTTGGTTTTTCAGCCCGTTGAGAAATATCTGCATTTATTTTCAAAAGGTTCATTATTTGATAAGTAAGTATACTTGGCCTATTTTTAAATGATAACCAGAATTTAGGTGTTTTTTTTTAATTTTCATTTCCTTATTTATATGCTGATATTCATTTGTCCAAAACATAAATGGCTTACAGGTCTCCATACTTCTTGCCTTACCTTATAATATCAATCTTCGCATTGTCTTAGTAGCTTGTATATGGCTCCGGGCATGTATAGCCATGAATTATTTTTGTCTATTAATATTAACAAAGTGAAAAGCCTCACATTTGTTACAGCTTAGAAATCTATCAATTGTTTTTTTGGCTTTTCTGTTCCTTATTTTTTTTAATAGGTTTCCAAATATTGCAAGCATCTTAGCATAGTTGGGGTATAATTATTTATACATGTGTTTTAAACTGTTTGTTTCTGACAAAAGGCTACCTTTTGGTATTAACATTTTTGTCTTCAAAATTTGCAGGAAACATTGCACAACCACAAGATCATCATGATATAGCTTATACAGAGGCATGCTTCTTACATATTAATAGTATAAATAATTTTATGCATTTCATATACTATGTTTTCAAAAATCAAAAGAATCAAGTTGGTAGTCACTATTTTACTTTGTGTAGGTTTTCTCATCATGGGCTGTCAGTCCTCGATAGTTGGGGGGTTTGAACTTTTTAACTAATGGTGTTGGTAATGTTCTTTCAATATTAGGTAAATCCTTGAAGGCCATGATATTAATTGTAAATTGTGTTTCCATCCTAATTTTCCTTCCCCCAAATATTCTACATAACTTTACTGCATTTAAGACAAAACATAAATGCATTTCAGGATATATAGTGTTAACTTGTTTCCAATGTGTTATATCTATCAATTCAAGATTATGCTGCTGATTAGTACCGACCCTTACTCCAATGTTTAGGTGTTAGTCTGTTGCTCTACCAAATCTTGCTGTATCCATTTTTGGAGAAAGTGTGTACCTGTGAGACTTGCTCGCAATTCAGGGGTTAGTTTACCCTTTCATGAAACAATTATTATGATTTAGCATTTTCATTTTCTCTTGTTTATTAAACTGTACTGTTGTTTTTGGGTGCTTTGTGCAGGTTATATCCATACCCATCTTGCAAAGACCCTTTCATAGCATGGTTATCAGGCTTCCCAATGAATCTATTATTACTTTTGTTTGTATCCTTATGCTTTGTCTCTCTGTAAGATCATCTGTTCCTTGATTTTGCCAATTACAATGAAAATATGAGGACACAAAAAACAGAACATCATTTCAGCCACAAAATCCTACATAAATTATGAGCTTGCCTGATTGTGAATTTTTCTTTTCCAGCAAACAATTATAACAGGATCATTCCTTCTGCAAAATAAAGTAGTGGTAATTTTTCTTTCCTCTTTTGAGATCATTATTTATTATTATTCATTTTTCATTTCAAGTTGTGAGATTATCATGATTGAGTTGGGCTAATGTGGCATGCTTCATTTTGTTAAAACAAGAACAACACCAAAGGGGAGCAACTAATGGTATTGCTATGACTGGTATGTCACTTTTCAAAGCACTTGGCCCTGCTGAAGGTGGTGCATTGTAAGTTTACTTTTCATTTATCTGTTTAGCTTCTTATATGACACTTCAAATTTAGTGAAAAATTGTCAGCAAAGGTTCACTAATTCCGACCTTGGTCAATGCAGATTAAATTAGTCAGAGAAGCGATTAGATGCTTCCTTTCTCCCAGGTATAAAGCTCAGCTAATCTGTCTATGCTGAATTTTGTTTCGTATCATTGCAATACTATAAAGTTCACTAAATGTGGGACATTTTAAGTGCAGGTCCTCATATGGTATTTTTTGTGCTGAACCTAGTAGCAGCACTTGGAGTGCTAATGATGTTCAAACCATTCTTGTCCGAAAAAAGGAAAAACCCATCAGAACAGTCACAATGATATTTAAGAGTTACATGTTGCTGCTGAAGCTTCAAGTGATGAGCGTAAAGAGCGAGATCCATGCTCTTTCTCTCGTTGAGAGCAATATATTGTTGCTTTTATAACGGCGTTTCATTATTTGTATGTTTTGGTTGTTTTCTTAATTGGTGTTTATGTTGTAACAACTTGGTAGATAAAGGTTGCATGGGATTTCATTCCCCTCTAGATTAGTTAACCCTCTCATTTTTACTCAAAAAAAAAAAAGGGTCAATTTACCAAGTGGCATATGCTGTTTTGAATGGAATTTTGTATCTCATGTTGGCATTTAGTCCTCCTTTTGAGACATTTGATAAAACATTAAAATTGGAAGTTGGTATCTTAAGTAAAGTGTTAGTTTTACAAATCATCATTTAATCTCAAAACAACTTCTAGAACACTGTTTTGGAGTCCAAAACTCTGAGACTTAATTTGATTGAAAATCAGGCCTAATTAGCTTGCCATAAGTTTTGTCCTAATAAAATGTATAACATTCGAAATCATTGACCCTTGCAAATTTAAACTTTTATAACAACGTGTTATATTTTATAACTAGAATACCTTATTAAGAAATGTTAAGCTTTGTCCTAATTAACTTGTTATGTTTAAATTTAATTCGGTTGGCTACTAGTAAATATGGATGAATGTGATACTCCAATTATCCAAATGCAAATGACATTACTTCATATATTTTAAGTTCATTACAAGATGTTTGATTTATTGAGAAATGTTTTGCTAAAAAAAATTTATTCCCCACAATTTATCTTTTCTTGGCTTAACTAATTTCTTGCATGTTTTGCATTTCTTAAACTTTAAATAATGACGAGTGCAAATTATCCGTGCAATTTAGTGTTTAACTTTAAATTGTTATCATGTAAATTTAAATTTGCTACTATAGTGAATATTAAAAATTAAACTGCTTATTTTTCCAAAATTTATTACTCATGAATGTCCAATGTACTATAAATTTTTTTTAATAAAAACTTATTATTCTATATAATTTGTTGTTTTTATGTATACTAAGAATATAAATATTTTTTTCATTCTATATTAATTAGATTGTACATATTAAAAACACTATAAAATCTATTAGGTTTTATAAATTAAAATTCCAGACAAAATTTATACCAACAAAATTCTAAACAATTTTTTTTGGAGTGCACACATTTTTTTTACAGTTGATGCAAATTAAATTGATAATTTTATTGTAGATCTGTTATTCACTATGAATATCATATCCATCACCAATTTTTTCATTAACGTTCTTTCCTTTTGCCGTAAATGCAGAGCCAGAAAAAAATCACTTTCATCCTGAATATAAGACGACAATCTACTTCTCTTAAATTTATAATCTATTCCCAAAACTTTCATAGAATGTAATTTCGATGTACAATTAGTATAAGGTGTTTTGAATAAATTAATATATGTTTGTTACAAATAACTATCTTAATTAATTTTTTTGAATATCTTTAAACTAGTTATCTAACTTTTAACTAATTTTCTTTATATCTCTAAATTAATTATCTAACTTTTATATTATGTATGGACAGTATCATCAAAACACCATAATAGCTCGTATCAAATACAACATAATAAAATACCTTAACATGAAAGTTTACAAACAATATTTGAAAATTTCCTTCAAATCGATAAAACCATTCCCATATAGTAAAAACTCGCTATGAACATTTCAAAATGCAAGACAAAATATGATTAGGGTGTGTTTTGATTAGGGAAAAAGTCAAACGGTGTAACGTGATTTATGTTTAAATTGACTTTTATAAAAAATCAGTTTGAAAAGCTAAAACTTGTTTGTGTAAGTAATGAAAAAGCAAATTTAGATATAAAATGACTGGAAAGGACATAAATTTGATGAAATTAAATTTATATATTATATGTACATTGATTTTAAGAAAAATATTTAAATTATATAACTTTAAGAGAAATATTTATGGAAAAAAATATTTAAGAGAAATACTAAAATTAAAATAATAAAAAAATATTTAATTATGTAAATATTAAATAAGTTATTATTCATTTAATTTAATAATTATTCATAAATTAAAATAAAATAATAAAAAGTATGCGCTCAATTAAATATATTTAGAAAGTAAAAATTTATATAAATATATATATATATATATATATATATATATATATATATATATATATATATATATATATATATATATATATATATATATATATATATATATATATATATATAATAGTAAGGTTTAAAGCTGGTTTTCTAGAATTCCACGTCAGCACTTAACCCTCTTTCCTCTTCAAACAATCCTTCTTGGTCGTTCGATGTTCTTTGGCGTTGGAGACAAATCTGATGGTTATGCCACTATCATGTTTGTTTACCTACATACCGCTCTAGATCGTGCACTTAGTCGATTTGGCATGGGTTCTCCCATTTTCGTCATCCCTTCGCTCTCTTTCTTCTCCAACCAATATTTCCTGGCCGTTGGATGTTTTTCACCGTGGATAGCTGCTGGTTGTGCATCTGGCACGTTCGTTGTCTCCATCCACCTTCAGATCGTGGGCTTAGTGGATGCGGTTGGGTTTATCCCCTTCCGTGATTGTTTCCACCGTGCCTGGGTTTAGCGCCATTCCGTAAATTACAGTTACATGGGCTAATTGGTTGTGTTTTCTCTTTCTCTATATATGGGGCATTGCATTTTCTGATTAGTTGCATTTTCAGCTCGCTTTACTTCGTTCTCACAGACTCACACAAAGCAAGTCTCTCCGGCAGGACTAACCCATCATCTCTAGGCGTCACTCCTCTGATTCTTCTTCTTCATCGGTGTCGCTACCTCTGGTACTTATTCTCCTTCCAGTGTTGCTGCTTTAAGGGTATTATTTAGTAGCATGAATTTACCATCCCAGCTTTTGTCTGGTTGTTGTTAAGACTTTCTGGCTCTTTTTCTGTCTCTTCTGATTATATATAAAAAGCAATATTTCTAGGTCCAAAAAAAAAATAATTTTTTATTAATTACCTCTTACATCCTTTCTTTCCCCCCTCTCATTCTTTCTTATTCTTCATCGAAATAAAGTTATTTTTTAAAATAAAATACATTTTTACATATTTAATATTTTTAATCAATTTTTTATTTATATAATTTAGCTGTTTATATTATATATAAGATTCAAAGAACCACAATAATAGCAGTACAAAAATTCACCCAAATTTATTTGTTTGTTTGTTTTGCCAACCAACCCCCCAAATTTGTTAGTTACATGAGATTGGTGCTCTTTCTTTTTCTTCAATCTTAATATAGAAACGGCAACATCAAGATCCAAGAGACCGTTTGGTTGTACCAACTTCTTTTATTCCACAGCTTATATGTCTTGTACTATTTTTTAAAATTTTCTATTATTTAATTTATTTTATTTTATTGGTTGAGATAATCGTGCATTAAATGTTTGCCAATGGATTGTTGGGCACGATGGCAGTATGTCACATAGGCATGTCAGCATCATCCTTCTTGTCAGGGATCAGGGCATTCACACATTGTTATGGAGTTTAAAACGTTAGGTATAATTGAGTAAGGAATAAATATGTAAAAATACGATGGGCAAAAAAAAAATGTAAAAATTTTTATGCACATATATAAAAAATACTCACTTATAAAAATGATTAAGAAGACTAGTGACTAGAGATCATTGTTGTTAACCTAGTCGGTTCACCGTTTGAATTTATCATTTTTATATTTTTAATTTATAAAATTGTATTGAATGACTTTTAAACTTATACTAATTGTAAATTAAATTAAATTTGCGAGTTCATACACCCAATTTATTGTTTTTAGATTTTCACTTTATAAATGTGTTTTTAGATTTTTCACTTTATAAAAATGTGTTAATTCACTCTTAAATTAATGCTAAATTTTTTGATTTGATCATAACCAATGTCTTTATATATAAATTTTCTTGTTGATTGTAATTAATTATAAATATTGATGAATTTAATTTTAATTATTTAGATTTAAAATATATTTGAATTAAATTATTTTTATTTTTATATTTTAATTATTTAATTATACACTTATAAGTTATAATACCTCTTTTTTAAAAAACGTAATTATTATAAACTTACCATCTGAGTTCACGGAATAAATTTACATTACTCTTGCCAATTTTCTTAAACTCCGTGAATTTTGACAGCCTTACCCGACATAGTGTTTTTTTTTTTTTTTAAGCACGCGTTCTTTCTTCTTCTTTCCATATTAAATTGTTATAATTATATTTGGAATCGTTTTTTTTTTTAGAAAATAAGTGATTATTATGTAAGTCGAGATAAAATTCCTTTTACATGATTCAATAAAAAGTAAACTATCCCATTATTTTTTTTTACTCTCCCCAGAATTCTGAACTGTCTTTCATCATCTTTAGATTGTGACCACGTGGTCTGCTACGAGTCTTACTAGTTACTACTACTAGTCTACTAGCTTCGGCTTTTGTATTAGGGGCCTAAAGAGAAAATTCAAAAAAATCTCAAGTTAAGTTTGGGTTGTTTTTACTTGAACAGAAGCAAAAAAGCACTCACCTTTGATAGCTTTCTCTGGTTTTGCTTTCTTGGTTTTATGTTTTCTGAACCAGAAGAAACATAGAAGAACAGTTCAGAGCAAACATGGCGGGCGATAATAACAGGAAGAACAGTTCTAGCAAAGAGCCATTGTTGAAGAATCATCGTTACCATGAGAACTGTCCTGGCTGAAAGGTTGATCAAGACAAAGAAATGTACCGACGCATACCCATTAAGAATCTTCTCATTGTGTGGATAGTAACTCTATCCACCGGTAGGTATCAACAAATTTGGGTTTTCTTATATATATATATGTGTGTGTGTTGTTTCTTCTGGGAGTTGCTTGGTTGTTTTGGAGTACTTGAGTAATTTATTAGCTTGTGAAAAATCAAAGCTAAATCCGCTGTTTTGATCGATTAGTTTGCTAATGCTAGTAGCGTAATGAGCGAACTTGCCTCACTTTGATCGGTTCACTCACTTCAGAAGTTTATTCTATGACTAAATCTATCATATTTTTTCCTATTATGGGATTGCTCGTTTTATGCTTCCAAGCCATTTGCAGGAATATTTTAATGCTTATCTAATTCTTCTCTCAGCTGAAAAGCACATAATATATATATATATATATATATATATTATTGCTCTTCTTTTTTCTCTTCTGTGGAGAACCTGTCCTCGGTGAATGATTTATTAGTTCATGAAAAGGTTTCACCGTTTCAGAACAAACAAAAATTTAATATAACTTATGGATTATATATATTATCAACTTTCATGCCTACAGAATCTTCATTCATCAGTAGTTTTTTCCTGCTTTTTTTTTCCATAAAAAATATCTGACTCGTTTTTTCTTGGCTATGTACAGTGCTACCTATATCATGTCTCTTCCCATTTCTTTATTTCATGGTGAGTTTTTTTTTTTTTTTTTAATTTGGACGCATGGATAATCTAAATTATAAGCTTCAGATTTCAATATCAACTTTGTAATGTTTATTTTTCTCCTTATACAAGTAAACAGAGCTTTGTGCCCTGGTTTTCCCTTCTGCATTCTCATTTGTTATGGGATGACTCAAGAAATATTCGTTTCTATTGTTTAGCTTGTAACAGCATACAACTAATGCAGAATAGAACATGAACTAGTGATGCAAATTTGGTTGCAGGTAGGAGATTTTGGTATTGCAAAAACGGAGGCTGATATCAGCTCCTATGCTGGTTATGTGGGTAAGGTTCCTTATAGTCCTTTCATTCTGTTGATGCCTATTAGAGGGATTTATATATAGCTCTTCAAATACTGATCTCCATATGAGAAATATTGTATTTGTAGGATCTTCATTCCTGTTCGGCAGAGGTTTAACGTCACTTCCATGGGGAATGATTGCTGATCGATATGGGCGAAAATATGCAATAGTTACAGGCCTTGCTGCAGTGTGAGAACCCTTGCACTGATTTGGATTTCTTTTTTGCTCTACTATAAATAATGGTGAATAGAAAGAGAATACTAGGAGAAATGAAATTGTGTAACACTTGCTCTGGGCATGATGAAACAGATTTAAACACGTTGAATATTGAAGATTATTTAGTGCATATTGTAACATTAATTTTTTTCTCCTGTTTTGTCTTTTTTTTAAAGACTACTGTAGTTGATATCAGTTATCTTGTTAGTTTCTCTCCTAACTTCATCCCTCCCACTCTTGCATGATCTCTCATCCCATCCTCTTATTTGATTTCAGTGTTGTGTTTAACACACTATTTGGACTTAGCACAACTTTGTGGATGGCTATTGGCACAAGACTTATTCTTGGATGCTTAAATGCTGCGCATGGACCAATAAAGGTACTATTTTTAGTTGTATTAGATTACAACCATTTAAAATTGAATGAGTTGATATTTGGGCTTTAAAATAGAGCTGGGAATACGGGCCAACCCGCGGGCCATGCAATGCGGGCTTGTGTGGCCCGCACTTTTGCGGATTGGCAAAATGCCAACCCTATCCCGTAGTGTGCAGGTTGGCGGGCCCGCATTTTTTTTGAAAAAAAAAATTCTTATTTTCTAAAAAAGGTCGAAAATATAAAACACATATATATGAGTCATTAAATTTACTTTCCTAGTATCAATCATTTCTCTTATAAAAATTTAAAAACATGATCCACAATTTAAGAGATAACGTTATCAAATTTGCTAAAGTTTATAAACAAAACATAAATTTATCCTCAATCAACCAAAATATAATAATTTTGTTTAAAGAAAGGAAGAGGCTAAGATTTTTTCTCTTTGGATTGGGAGGTATTAAGATACGAGTGGAAAACTTACAAGTTTTGTAAAATTATTATATGTAAACAAAAAAAAAATATTTTTGCGGGCCAACCTGCTGGCTATGCTGTGTGGGCCTGTGTGGCCTGCATTTTTGCGGGCTAGGAATTTCCCAAGCCTAACTCGTCAAAACCCGTGGGTTGAGCCCATAGATTGGGCCCGTATTACCGGCTCTACTTTAAAAGGCACACTTTATCTCCATTTGGTCGTCCATAGTTTTAATGTGATTGTTCAATGAGTAGTTGTCTCTGAAAGTAGACAAATGACAGAGCACCATACCATGTTGTTGCAGGGTTAATGGCAACTGGACATATAAAGGTCATATATTACTTCATATTTGGTCATATTCATTTCTGCTAGCTACTTGTTAATGGGCTTAATGCAATGATGATATTGAAGATGAAATGCTTTTTGGTACTCTTAAATGAGATACACTGGCTTTGAGAGACAACATTGAGATGAATTGTATCGTTCAAGGTCTAAAATGTCGAATTCAGCCTTTAAATTTTTAAATGAACAGAACCCGGGTTCAGTCAGAAGTTTTAATTTGTCTCCTTGAATATCAGTCTTTCTGATTATTTTTTTCTTTAGAAGATTTGTTCTATTTGATTCTAACTTCCACCAACATATAAACTCTTTCACTAGGCATATGCAACTGAACTTTTTCGAGAAGAACACCAAGCTCTAGGACTCTCGACTGTAAGTCTAAATTCTTTGGTCTATTATTGATTCAGGGAAGTACGTGTTGTTTATGATAATGTGATATTGTGATCTGGTTTCAGGTCAGTGCATCGTGGGCTTTAGGTTTAGTCATTGGCCCAGCACTAGGAGGCTATTTGGCTCAGGTACTTTATTCCCTGCCTTCTGCCAAAATTATTGTTACCACTCTAATTCCGTTTTTATCTTAAAATTTTACATTCCATGTGTGTGGGAACAAGCCCTTGAGCACACTTATCTCTTGTTCATCCAACAATTTGGGAATTTTGGTATTGCAGCCAGTGGAGAAATATCCACTTGTGTTTCCAAAAGGTTCCTTATTTGATAAGTAAGTATACTTATCCTACATTTAAATACTAACAGTAATTTTGTTTTCCCCCCTAAACTCATTTCCTTGTTGATATGCTGATATTCGTTTGTCCACACACAAATGGCCTACAGGTTTCCGTATTTCTTGCCCTGCTTTGTAATATCAGCCCTAGCACTTGCTGTACTAGTTGGCTGTATCTGGCTTCCGGTAAGTATAACCATAAATAATAATCGTAATTGTAAATTATATTAAATATGGAGAGCTAGTAAAAACAGTACAGGCCCAAGCCTAGACTTGTAAAACCTTATCAAACTTATATTAAACGTAATCGTCACAAACTCACTATTAAACTTTTCATCATTTACATTCATTGCAGATATTATATTTTTCTCATATGACCACAAAGTCTTTTGAACATCCTTACCTCTTCTACCCCAATTTACTTTGTTTTGGCCCCATCAATGCCCAACATCCACTACTATACAACATTCCCGGGCTTATAATGAATCTATAGAAGTTTCCATTAAGCTTAGTAGGGACATTGCGATCACAAATAACACTGTAGTACTTTTCTATTAACCCCTTAGGAGATAAATAGCATTTATTGTTTACCGTCCTAGCATAAATCCAAATCGGTTATAGAAAATGCAAGTCTTCTTTCTTAATTTATGCTCAATCATTCTTTTGGATAATTTCATAGTATGGCTCATATGTTTTATTTCTGAATAGTCTGAGCAATTCTAAATATCCCCCTTACTTTTGTATATAATACTAAAGTGTTTCTTCTCCATTCTTTTGGCATTTTTCATAGACTTTAAACCCCTTCAGAAAGCTCAGTCAGCCAAAGAATACCCTTCCCTTTTAAATACTATCACACTTCAAAAGGATACTGTCAAGACTAATGGCTTTACCATTGTTCGTTTTCTTCAGATAAAAAGGGTTACCTTCTGATATTAAAATTTTTATTTCCAACTATTTTAAAGCTTCTACCATATTTGGGGTATGATTACATATATATTTTGAACTATTTGTTTCTGACAAAAGCCAACCTTTTGGTATTAACATTTTTGTTTTCAAAATATGCAGGAAACATTGCACAAACACGATGTTAGTGATGAGTCCAATGGGGATGCAGAAGCCTTAGAAAATGAAATAACTGGAAAGATAGTTCAGAAAGATGAAAACCTCCTCCTGAATTGGCCGTTGATGTCCGTCATTATTAGTTATTGTGTTTTCTCTCTGCATGATGTAGCATATTCAGAGGTTTTCTTCTTACATAATCATAGTATAAATAATTTTATGTATTTTATATAATATGTTTGTTGTTTGGACTTTCTTGCTTATACTAAGGTAAGCACTTTATTCCTTTCTGCAGGTTTTTTCATTATGGGCTGTCAGTCCACAAAAGCTGGGTGGTTTGAACTATGAAACAAATAATGTTGGTAATGTTCTTTCAATATCAGGTAATTCCTTGCCCAAATATTCTGCATAACTTAACGGCATTTACATGAGGTCATGTATACTAACTCTTCCCCTTGGGCATATTTTGTAAACCAACATTGTTGATTAATTTTCAATTATTAAAATTGCCAAACTCAGGAAGGGTTGTTAAGAGACATGCAGAAGACCACCTTAAATTTTTTCTTCATTTAGCTGAGAAAATTTTGGTAAAGCTTCTTTGGTGTTCTTTTCTTGAATTCTTGCTGTGCTTAACTTGTGGCGTAACTTTTAAAAGCATCAATTTGTGTGGTGCCAGATTATAAAAGATACATGTCATGCTTTTATTGGAGGAACAATAACAAATATCTAGAGGAACTACACCTATGTTTCTATCCCTTCTGTTTCAGGGATATGAGTTCATTTATCTGGAACCAATTTCAACATTGTGGTTTATTAACTGCTCCATAACTCTAAATTAAAATATATGCATATTGGAATACTTAGTTCTAAGCATGACATATCTTAAGTTTTTGTTATAGATATGAATTTATAGCTTGTTTTATGTTCTGAGTTGTTGCTAATTTGAATTCAAGATTATGCTGGTTAGTACTGACCTTTTCTCAACTGGTTAGGTTTTGGTATGTTGCTCTTCCAAATCTTACTTTATCCATTGTTGGTGAAAGTTTGTGGGATTGTGAGACTTGCTCGCATTTCAGCGGTTAGATTTCTCTTTCATGCAACAATTACTATGATTCAGCATTTTCATTGTCTGCTGTTTTTTAAAATGTACTGTTCTTAGTCGGGTAGCATGTGCAGGTTATATCCATACCTATCATGCAAAGTCATCCTTTCATCGCATTGTTATCCGGCTTCACACGGGACCTATTGATAACTATTGCTTCTTTGATTTTGTGGTGCCTCTCTGTAAGTACATCTGTTCCTTGATTTTATCAACCACAATGATATTGTTGTGGGGTTACGTTTAAGTAAAATAGATGGCATAGAATAATTTTTATAGGTATTTTCATTTTGTAAAATTACTGATCTCAGCAAAAGTAAATGATATCTATCTAATGTCCTTGTTGAAAGTTCTGGCACTAATATTTGCATAGATTCAGTGACAAGATGAAATTGTAAGTGTTTATAGTGTCACATTGTGTCCGACTGAGTGAAGGGTCGATGTTCCATATGCTGTACTTTTTCTGGACGCAAGTGTGTGTGTGTGTGTGTGTGAGAGAGAGAGAGAGAGAGAGAGAGAGGACAGAGATCATTATTGGCTTGCAAGCACATCAAATGATGGAAAAATGTGACTTAGATCCTATTGCCCTTTTGAGACATTCTAAGTTAATCAAGAGAGTAATTAGCCATTTAGTTGCAATAAAAGAAATGTTTTATTGTGGTCCCTCTGGTTCATTCCCTGGGGCAACTTATTCATTCTAGTATTAATTAAAGCAGCATCAAAAAAATTTGATTAAAAGCCATTATTAATATAAATTTGGCAGGTGAATATTTATATTACATTGGTTCACGCAAAAAAAGTAATAATAAAGCTGAAATTGAGGACTAAATTGAAGGAAATAGAGAAATTAAAAGGGCTAAGTGTGAAATTAAGCCCATAAAATATGAGAATGCCCAAAACAAAACACTATCTCCTTTACAAAATCCTGCATACATTTTGAACTTGCCTGATTGTAAATTTTTCTTTGCCAGGCAACCGTTGTTACTGGTTTATTCATTCTGCAAAACAGAGCAGTGGTAAAATTTTCCTAGTTCAGTTCATTATTCATTATTATTTTTCTTTTCAATTGTTGGGATTTTCACGACTGAGTTGGGCTAATATGTGATGCTTCATTTTGTAAAAACAGGAACAACACCAAAGGGGATTGGCTAATGGTATTGCTATGACTGGCATGTCACTTTTCAAAACATTTGGCCCAGCTGGCGGTGGCGCAATGTAAGTTTACTTTTCATTTATCTGTTTAACTTCTTATATGACATCAAATTTAGTGGAAAATTGTCAACAAATGTTTGCTTTGGATCAATTCCAATATGAGTGAGAGAATATTAGAGGATGTACTCTTAATATGTAGATACTACTACTCCTACTATAATCATAGGGATAGGGTATTATTCTGTCATTATGAGCCATTAAAGGCAGGGCTCCTCACATATCCTCTTCCTCGTAATGAAATAGTAAGATATTCAAATCTTATGTGACTGTAATGTGTGATATGTAATCTTATTTGTAATCTACAACAAAAATTCCTCACATGGACACATTGATCATCATTTCCCCCCCTTCTTTTACAATGTATAATGTTTTGAAACTTATCAGCAGTTCACTAATTATGATGATATTTATTGGTCAATGCAGATTAAGTTGGTCACAAAAGCGGTTAGATGCTTCTTTCCTCCCAGGTATGAAGCTTAGCTAATCTGTTTGTGCTGAATGTTGTTCATTGCACTGTTGAGAATTGTTGTCAAGATAGTGCTTGACCATGGCCGACTAGATGTATGCATGTAGTTGGTGGGAATAGAAGAATTAAGGAAAAATTTAATCTACAGGTCTCTACAGTCTTGCCTGATAAAAAGAAGGAAAAAAAAAAAAAAAAGAAATACAGGGACCTGATTAAAATAAGGTGAAACTATGGGGACCTAATATAACTTATTGAGAATAAGGTGAAACTACAGGAACTTGTAGGTTAATTTTTCCTACAATTAATATTATTAAATATTGGGGGACCATTGATATAGAATTTTATATAAATTGGGGGGGGGGGTTGGATTTTTTTCCATGTGGATACTTGGCCCGAGGACCTATAGTGTAGATCCTTCGCAGTTAATTCTCCTTCTATTTTTTTTATAAGAGTCTAAAATTTAAATTGTCTTGGTCCATTTTATAATAGCCCACAAAGAACATTTAATGAATTTTTTTCCATTTTTGTTACTCATTAGTCATAGATATTGCATTAATTAAAAGATTGATAATACTCCCTCCGGTCCCTATTTATAAGCAACTTTCTCTCTCATAGAGCTGGTCCCTTTTATAAGCAACTTTCACTTTTTGTCTGAAAATGTAAGCTTCTTTTTCCTATTTTACTCTTATTAAATACCCATGCTCTCTCATACCTTATACTCATTATCTCTCATACTTTTTATTTATTCTCTCTCCTATACTCTTTTCATAAATAGGGGCATATATGGAAAAAACATGGCATTTTTGACACACTTATTGTTTTTAACTATCAGTTCGTTTTGCGCAATCAAGGAGTAAGTTGCTTTAAATAGGACCGGAGAGAGTATTTATATTAACTATTTCTCTCTCTTTCTTACTCCCTTATAAATGAAGGTATATGTGGAAATAAAAGTTTATTTCAGATATACTTATTATTTTTAACTATTTTTAACTGCTTTCTTAAACCGCATAATTCAGTTATTAAGCTCTTATAAATAGGACCGGAGTGAGGAAGGCTCTAACTGGGCCACACTTTCATAAAGTTATACCTGTTCATAAAATTCAAAGCTAAGTCCTCCCAAATGTAGAATATCCATCCCTTCTTTTATCTGATATCATTAACTATGATATTGTAATCCAAGAGTGGGACATTTTAAGTGCAGGTCCTCATATGGTATTTTTTGTGCTGAACCTAGTACAAGCACTCGGAGTGTTGATGATGTTCAAACCATTCCTGGTTGAGAAAAAGAAAACCCCATCAGACCAATTACAGTGATATCAGCAATAACTAACATGGTGCTGCTGAAGCTTGAAGGGATGAAGGAAAACTAAAAAGGCCAGTGACAGTGAAGGCAGTGAAGTGAATCCAATCTATTATTGATTTGTATTTAATGGCTGTTTTATTGTATGCATGTTTAGGTTAATTGTTGTTCTGTTAAAACAACCTGTTAGTCATTGTATTATTGTCTTGTTGTATTTTGAATGAAATTTCGATCTCAAGCTGGCATTGTGCTTGTTAATAAAGTGGGTTTATTTGTGAGTGAACTTAATATGCTTAATTTGATAAGATATGATATCAACCATCTCTCAAATGTTAATACAGCTAGAAGAAGGGGTCGTTGAACCTATGCTTGAGGTCAAAACTCAGGTCAATTTCTTTATATCCATTGGGACTAATTCTCTATTTACATTGAGAAAATTTCAAAATTTTATTAAGCTATTATTAATAATAAAAACACACATGACAAAATTTGATTGGAGAATAAGACTTGATTGATATAACCAAATAAGTTGTCTTTGGAAATTATTTTTGAGCTTATTGTCATTATTTGGCATTCTTTCTCTGACCCTCAAAAGATTTTTCTTTATTATTGAATCAACCATTTCCATGGATTCACACTCAAAAGATAGAAATAAAGCTCTTGTACAAAAGAAATCACATGTTCATGCAACTCAGCCTCTCAAAGCTGGATAAAAAAAAAAAAAGATTTGTCACATCCATTTTCATAATTTTTTTTTTTTAAAAAAAGGCAGGACATGAGAAAATATGTGAATAACATCTTATCTTAATCAATAACAAAACAACAGATGTGTTATTCTTTTTTTTTTTTTTAAAAAAAAAAGTCAAGTTTTGAGGTAGACTAGTAGTTAAGTGAAATTTTCCTGAATTTATTTGTTGAGAAGAACGTGCATTAAATCATTGGGGCATAGGCAAGATGGCTCCTTAACTATCGTACATGCAAGGAACGGATGATAGGGAACTCAATGGCGGCTGCTTCTTCTTCTCTTTAATGTTTTTGTCAATCATCGTCTTCTTCTTCCCATGACCCATGTTATTAAGAGGGAAATCTAATCATTGTGTCATTATATCTCTCTCACGAGGACGGGACTCCCAAGGATCATTCTCCCGTTTCACCGAAAGGTGATCCGTAGGCGTGATGATCGAGCAGATATAGTAGTAAAGTGGTATCTTTCTATACTATAGCAAAAATCCAAAAAATTGGCTAAGAAAGTGGATAGATCAACTTTCTATATCATTATAGTTTTAACACACTTGTATTTTAATCCTTAAACTTTAACTAGGTATAACTTAGTCTTTATAATTTTGACTCAATTGTAGCAAACACTTACTGATACAACTCAGTTTCTATATTTCAAATCATTTAAAATATTGGTTCTTATATTTTAGTCTTAGAAAATAAAATTATACTACATTTCATAAAACTTAAAACTAAATTTTTAAATTGTTGAAATTATAAAACTGAGAATCAAAATTTAAGAATTACCAAGTTATAGTCAAGTTAAAATGATATGAACCAAAATATTAATTTTTTCTTATTATTATTGTTATAGCTTTTGCTATTTCTTGGCCTCAATAGATATGTGAGCCGGACACCAACTTCTTTCAGCTTGTTTGGATTAATGTTGATGAAAGTGTCTTTCATTTTAACATATTTCTACAAGCTAAAGTTGAGCTTAAAGTCAATTAGTGTGATATAATTATTTCTACAAGCTAAAGTTGAGTTTAAAGTAAATTAGTGTGATATAATTTGTGTTTGGATAGATTTTTATTAAAAAATAATTAATTTGACATAAACTCATTTAAATAATATATTAAAAAGTCAATTTGAGAATGGTCAAATCTTATAAAAAGTTAGAAATTAGAAAAATTTACGTAAACATTAACTTTGAGCTCAAAAGCTTATTTTCTTAAGTGCCTATTTAAATTGGTGATAAAAACTGCTTTTCTAACTTGATTTACAGAATACGAAGTAAGTATGTGAGAAAAATTTTATCTTAATTTACGTTAACATGTTTTTCAAAAACTAATTCAAACATACCCTAAAAAGTCATACATCATATGTCAAAATGATCACAGTACAAAAGTCAGTTTAATTTGGCACCACATCACAAGATGCCAAACAAGCTTTTAGTATGTAGGTTTTTTTGGGACCAATTTTTAATACTCTCTCCGGTCTTAAATATAAGATAGAATTGACTTTTTTTAGAGAGATTAAGGAAGTTAAATAAGTTACTTAACCATATCATATGTTGTGTATCATTCGATTATATATCAGTTTATAAGTTAGGTAAAATAGTTTGGAGATAAAATGATAAATATTAATATCTTAAAATAATTTAATTAGCTTTCTTAATCTTTCCAAAAAAAATCAACTCTTTCTTATATTTAAGATGGGAGGAAGTATGTAATAGAGCTGGTAATATGGGTTGAGACCGTGGGTCGAGCTCGCCCAACCCGACAAAATGGGCGGTTTGGATTCTGCAAAACCAGGACCATTTGAAAGCGATTCTTTTAGACCCCGAACCCACATGGTCCCAACTCGGGTGAGTTAGACCACCGGATTGTCGGGTTGGCTTATATATATATATATAGTTTAATGCAAATCAAGAGGCACGAGCCAAGGCCCAAGAGTCCAAGACCCAAGTCACTCCAGTACTCCATGGTTAGTGCTAGTAAAACGAGCTAGCCCGCGGGTTGTGGACTGGCTCGTCGCGGGCTGCACCTCACGGGTTGGTAACATGCCAGCCTAAGCCTGCCAACTAAACCACCGGATTGGCGGGTTGGCCTATATATATATAGTTTAATGCAAACCAAGAGGCAAGAGCCAATGCCCAAGAGTTCAAGACCCAAGTCACTCCATTACACTTCTTTTCTTAATTCTCGCTCCCTTTCTTTTTCACCTACTCACATCACACTTTTTTTCTTTTATATATTGTGTTATGAAGTCAATTTCATTCTTACTTTTCTTTTTTTTCATCTATTCGCATAACAAAAATATATAAATACATTTCTTTTAAATTTAATAATAGTAGAATAAATAAATATAATACGAAAATAAAAGTTTCAAATAAAAAGTATAAGGAATGAATTAAACACGGCATCAAAAATGAAAGGTAATAAGGGTATTTGAATTTATTTTATTAGAAGAAACCAAAAAACTAAAAATAAAAAAGCGGGCCAGCCCGGCGTGGCGGGTTGGTTCAGCCCACTTCCTGGCGGGCTAGCAAAAGGCAAGGCCAAATGGCGGGTTGATGGGCCTAACCCGTTTTACTATCTCTATCCATGGTCTACCGTCCACTCCTCACCTCAGTACCCTAATAGCTCAGTCTCTCACGCTCTCAGAATTCAGATCCCTAATCCCTAGTTCCCTACCATCCCCGGCCCCAGCCCCTGACCCCGAGTCCCTGACCCTGAGGGCCAAGCTCTGCCTTGGTACGCCATTGGGATGAGCTGACGGTGAATCTCATATCTCAGTGGTCAGTGCTCAACCTCTCACTCTCTCAACTCACACTCAGATCTCAGTGCTTAGCCTCTCTTCCAGCTCGGCAAGGGCTTGTGTGAAGTTGACGGTGATTTCCAACAACGATGAAGAAGACGGTTTGGTCTCCCAGCTTTGGCTACTGTTCCGACCTGTGATCTGGCTTCACTCATCTATTGAGGGTGAAGACAACGGTTTTCTCAACCATTGACATCCTTCTTTCTTCATTCATCAGGTGCTTTTCCTTCTCATGTACCTTTGTTCCTTTCTTTAAATCTTTTTTTCTTAATCAAGATTATGGTTGCTTCTTGAGGAAATAGCCGTTAACCATAGAAAGATTATGACTGTTTTTAAAGAATTTCAGAACATGTAAATCATAATTGAAGGTGTTTGGCGTCAATGATACGGTGTATTGTAAGTGAGTGTTTGGTAATTACCCAAACCTAAATTTACGCAAACCGAGACAAAACTCTTCTCACACACTTACTTCGTAAATCATAAAAACTATTCTCAAAAGCTAATCCAAACACACACTAATTAATCTTTCTGTTTAAGCATGTTACTTTGTATCAGGTTAGCCTATACGTATGGTTTTTGTTTTGATAATTTTTTTGGCCAAAATATTTTTTTAATAATATGCTAAATTATGAAAGATTAGGATCAAATCATTGTAGGCAATTATTGAATTTATGATTTCTAACATTTGTTTATTATGTTGAAAAATTAATATTTAATTTTTAAATTTTATGAAGGCAATTTTTTGAAAACAAATAAAATTAATATTTATTTTTAATTTTTAATATTTTTATTATATTTCACTCACATTGAGTCTTTTTGTTTGTTTGTTTTATCTTATCTTTTAAATGAAATTTATTATAGAAGGATGATAGGTTAAAAGTCATCAAGGTTGATTGTACAAGTAGTTTTTGATAATTTTGTTTTGGCCAAAATAGTTTTTTTATAATATGTTAAATTATGAAAGATGAGTATCAAATCATTGCCGGAAATTATTGAATTTATAATTTCTAACGTTTTTTATTTATTTTGTCCAAAAATCGATATTTAATTTTTAACTTCATGAATTGGTCCAAGGTCACCTTCACGACGTCGTTTAACCGATGAGCCCATCCGGATGTGAATACTAGACAAAATGGCGGTGAAAATTCCCGCTTATCTTCTCTGCGCTGTAACTATCATACTGCCTGACGTCTTGAATTGCAGCCGGAGCCGCCTACAGAGGTTGCCGTCGCCATCGTCCTGCGCTCCAGCCCGTTCAGGTTGATTCCAATTTTCTTATATCTTTGCTGCTATTTTTTTATCTCTGCTGCTAGATAGGACGAGGATTTGGAGGAAAACTATTCATTTTTTCCTCCGTCATTTTTGATATAGGCAGAGCGAATTTGGACTAACAGAGACCATAGGAAGTTAGGAGTGAAATATTCAGAGATTGAGTAGAGAAGTTTCTGATACTGGGTAGGATTAGCATTAGTATGCTCTTATCCTGGCTTCGATCAAGACCCGGCAGGAAGCAAGATTTTCCCAAAGTCCAGTGTCTCTTATTCTCTTCTAGTACTAGCACAGTTACTACCATACCCTCGCTTCCACCTCCTATAACATTTGATATATTGAAAGAATGCAAAACCTTGATCCAAGCCAAGCTCTTGCATCAGCAAGTCCTAGTGCAGGGTCTCATTCACTTTCTCAACAACCTCATCGGCACCTACATAGCTTGCAATTCCACTTTCCATGCTGTTTTGCTTCTCGAGCGCCTCTAGCCCTCCCCATTCCATGTTTTCTGGTGGAATCAATTGATAAGGGCTGCAATTCATAGTGGATTCCCTGATCATGTTTGGGGATTTTACCGTCATATGAGGAGACTAGGTTGGATGCCTGACCATTATACGAATCCATTTGTTTTCAAAGCTTGTGGTGAGCTCGTGTCATTCCATCATGGTTCTTCGCTTCATGCCAGTGTGTATCGAACAGGGTTTGAGTCGAATGTTTTTGTTTGTAATGGAGTAGTTGCAATGTATGGGCGTTGTGGTGAGCAACATTATGCACGTAAGATGTTCGATGAATTGTGTTACAGAGGTATTCATGACTTAGTTTCTTGGAATTCTATTGTTTCTTCTTATGCCCAGGGTCAAGATTTCAATAATGCACTTAAAATGTTTGACAAAATGTCTAATGATCACTGGATATTCCCTGATGCTGTGAGCCTCGTTAATATACTTCCTGCATGTGCTTCAATGGGTGCATCATCATGAGGTAAACAAATTCACGGCTTTGCTATTAGAAGTGGATTGGTTGATGATGTGTTTGTGGGTAATGCTGTTGTTGACATGTATGCCAAGTGTGGTAAGATGGATGAAGCAAACAAGGTTTTCGAGAGGATGAAGGTCAAGGATGTCGTTTCTTGGAATGCCATGGTCACGGGGTATTCTCAGATTAGTAAATTTGAAGATGCTCTGTCTTTGTTTGAGAGGATGCGAGCGGAAAATATTAATTTAGATGTTGTGACTTGGACTGCTGTTATAGCAGGGTATGCTCAGAGAGGACATGGTCATGAGGCCCTGAATGTGTTTCGGCAAATGTGCAGTTGTAGGTTACAGCCAAACGTGGTCACTCTTGTGTCTTTACTTTCAGGTTGTGCATCTATTGGAGCTTTACTTCACGGGAAAGAAATCCATTGTTTTGCAATCAAATCTATGCTCAATGTTGAAGGACATGATCCAGGGGATGATCTGATGGTAATTAATGGCCTAATTGACATGTATTCTAAATGCAAAAGGGACAAAATTGCTCGCATAATGTTTGATTCTATATCTCCAGAAGATAGAGATGTGGTTACTTGGACAGTGATGATTGGAGGGTATGCCCAATATGGTGACGCCAACCTGGCACTACAACTTTTTTCTGAAATGTTTAAAGTGGTTAAGTCTATAAAGCCTAATGACTTTACTTTATCCTGTGCTCTAATGGCTTGTGCTCATTTGGCAGCATTAAGGTTTGGCAGGCAAATCCATGCTTATGTGTTGCGGAATCACTATGACTCTCTTGTTCTTTTTGTGGCCAACTGTCTCATAGACATGTATTCTAAATCTGGAGATGTAGATGCTGCCCGCATTGTTTTTGACAGCATAGAGGAGAAGAATTTTGTATCATGGACATCTTTAATGACAGGATACGGCATGCACGGACGAGGCGAAGATGCTCTTTTAGTTTTCGATGAAATGAGGAAAGCAGGTCAAGTGGTTGATGTCATAACATTTCTTGTGGTGCTTTATGCATGTAGTCATTCAGGAATGGTGGATCATGGAATCAATTATTTTCACAGAATGACCAATGATTTCGGGGTTGTTCCTGGAGAGGAGCATTATGCTTGCATGGTTGATCTTTTGGGCCGTGTCGGTCGATTGGGCGAAGCCATGAAACTCATTGAGAGCATGCCCATGGAACCAACACCTGTAGTGTGGGTGGCCTTGCTTAGCGCTTGTCGGATACATTCAAACGTCGAACTCGGGGAATTTGCTGTAAATCAGTTGGTAAAATTGGAGTCAGAGAATGATGGATCATATACATTACTCTCAAACATATATGCTAATGCTAGGTGTTGGAAAGATGTGGCTAGGATTATAAGTTTAATGAAACATACAGGGATCAAGAAAAGGCCTGGTTGTAGTTGGGTCCAAGGAAAGAATGGCACAACAAGCTTCTTTGTGGGAGACAGGTCTCATTCACAATCTCAGCAGATATATGAACTTCTCTCTGACTTAATTCAATGGATCAAAGTACTTGGATATGTTCCTCAAACAAGTTTTGCTCTTCATGATGTGGATGATGAAGAAAAAGGCGACCTTCTTTTTGAACATAGTGAAAAATTGGCACTTGCTTATGGCATCTTAACATCACCTCCTGGTGCAACTATTCGAATAACCAAGAACTTGCGCATATGTGGTGATTGCCATAGTGCTATGAATTACATATCTAGAATTATTGAACATGAAATCATTCTAAGAGACTCTAGCCGTTTTCAT
The DNA here is from genome assembly GCA_963242795.1 of Inga leiocalycina. Classification (NCBI taxonomy): domain Eukaryota; kingdom Viridiplantae; phylum Streptophyta; class Magnoliopsida; order Fabales; family Fabaceae; genus Inga; species Inga leiocalycina. The sequence goes on from OY725320.1 coordinate 16,133,721, forward strand.
CATTTCAAGAAGGGAAGCTGCTCATGTAAGGGCCATTGGTGACCGTAAGTATCGCAAAATCTTCTCTTGCAAATTATTTAGAGGTATGTAATCTACACGAATACATATTTTATTTTGCTATCTTACTAGTCAACAATTACTTCCTTTCTTAATGGATAATTAATCTATAAGTATTTATAGTTTCAACCAACTTTTAATTGGGTCCTTATAATTTTTTTTTTATTAAGTCCTTATGCTTTCAATTGCTTTTAATCAGGTCCCTATAGTTTTTTGCTCAAAAAAATCATTGGCATGCATTTATGATACCACTGTCATATCCTTTAATTTTTTATTTGTTTCCTATGTGTCAATTTAGGGTAGTATTGTTGGCATCACCATATTGGGCATACCTTCCAATCATCACTGTCCAAGTAACCACATCTCTATCTTTTGGAGATATAGAATCAAACATTATGCGTGCAATTTTGTCTCTTTTGCATTTAGAATACATGTCAATTAGGCCATTAATTACCATCAGATCATCCCCTGCATCATGTCCTTCTACATTGAGCATAGATTTGATTGCAAAACAATGGGTTTCTTTCCCGTGAAGCAAAGCTCCAATAGATACACAACCTGAAAGTAAAGACACGAGTGATCACATTTGGCCGTGACCTACAATTGCACATTTGCCGAAACACATTCAGGGCCTCATGACCATGTCCTCTCTGAGCATACCCCGTTATAACAGCAGTCCAAGTCACAACATCTAAATTAATATTTTCCGCTCGCATCCTCTCAAACACCCCCTTAATAAATAAATCGCTTCTGTTGTAGACCTTCCTGGTATTAATCCAAATTGGTTTTCAACAATTTCAGTCTCCAACCTTAATCGGCATTCAATCACCTTTTCCCATAATTTCATTGTATGACTCATAAGCTTAATTCCTCTATAGTTTGCACAATTTTGAATATCCCCTTTATTCTTATAAATAGGAATTAAAGTACTTTTCCTCCACTCATATGGCATTTTCTTGAATTGTAAAATCTCATTAAATAATTTTGTGAGCCACAAAACACCCTCTTCACCCAAGCATTTCCAAACTTCAATAGGAATCCCATCAGGTCCAACAGCTTTACCATTTTTCATTTTCTTAAGAGCTTCCCTAACCTCGCCAACTCGAATCCTACGGTAAAATAACAAATTGAGATCACCTTCTCGAGTTGTCAAATCTTCGCAATCACAAGGCCCTCCCCCTCCATTGAACAACTTATAAAAGTAGGCTTCCCACCTATTCTTAATATCTCCATCAGTAACTAAAACTTTGCCTTCTTCATCCTTTATACACCTTACTTGGTCCAAGTCTCTCGATTTTCTCTCCTTGTTCATTGCAATCTTATAAATCTTACGCTCTCCTGCCTTTGTTCCTAACTCCTTATAAAACTCCTCATATGCTTTATTATGAGCTTCACTCACTGCCTTCTTAATCTCCTTTTTAGCCAAACGATACCTTTCCCAGTTTTCCACATTATTACACAAGTGTATTGCTCTAAAACAATCTTTCTTATGCTTGACTTTCTCTTGAACAGTCTCATCCCACCACCAAGTCTCCTTATCTTGCCGACCAAAACATTTTGATTCTCCCAAAATTACTTTAGCAACCTTCTGGACCTTTTTAGACATATTCCTCCACATGATATTAGCACTTCCTTGTAGCTCCCACTCACCCTCCTCCAAAAGAGTTCTCTTGAAAATCTCCCGCTTCTCCCCCTTTAACTGCCACCACCTGACCCTTGGATTTAAAACTTGTCGATGCTTTTGTTTTACACACTTAATATTCACATCAAGGACTAAAACCCTATGTTGTGTTGTCACGCCATCCCCAAGGATCACTTTGCAATTAGTACAAAATCTTCTATCAGGGTTCCTTACCAAAAAGAAGTCAATCTGTGTCTTGACAGCTCCACTCTTATATGTTATTAAATGTTCCTTTCTCTTCTTAAAGCAAGTGTTGACAATGTGAGGAAGAAATCAATAATGGATTGACCTTCACTATTGAGCACCCAAAATCCCCTTGCATGAGATCCTGCCTCCTTACCGACATGTCCATTAAGATCACCTCCAATAAAAATCTTTTCGGTTAGTAGGATACTCTGAATAGCCCCTCCAAATCTTTCCAGAACTTTTCCTTAAGATGTGCTTCTGCCCCAACTTGAGGTACGTACGCACTGATAATGTTTATACTATCCTTACCAACAATCATTTTTAAGGAAATGATTATGTCCTCGACCCTTTTAACTTCCACCACATTCTTTCTCCATTCATTATCAGTGATGATACCAACACCATTCCTTCCATTGACCTTTCCTGTATACCAAAGCTTAGAACCATTAATTTCCCGAGACCTTTCTCCTGCCCATTTAGTTTCTTGAAGGCACAAGATATTAATCTTTCGATCATTCATTACGCCCACCACCTCCAGAGATTTGGCATTCAGAGTCCCAACGTTCCAAGTGCCAAATCTGATCTTAGTCTTATGAACTAGAAATACTTATACACTCTTTAATAGAAATACCGTCAAGACTAATGATTTATCACCATTCGTTTTCTTCAAATTAAAAAAATAACACCTTCTAATAATAAAAATTTTTGTTTTCTAACTTTCAGGAAACATTGCACAACCACAATGTTAGTGAGGAGTTCGATGAGGATGTAGAAGCCATGGAAAAGAATGAAATCATAGAAAAAAAAACAGTACAAAGAATTGGCTATTGGTATCACGGTCAAAGCAGAGAGAAAATGGAGAGAATGAAAAATGAAGCTTATTCCTTCTATAGTATACATCTGTACATTTACTCCCTCTAATTTTTTTTATAAGCAACTTTTATCTTTATTACACAACATGAATTGACAATTAAGATTAGTTAAAAATAATAAATATGTCAAAAATGTCATTTTTTTCAAATATACCCCTATTTATGAAAAAAGCATAGGAAAAAGAATGAGTAACAAAAATGAGAGAATATGAGTATAAAGTATGAGAGAGAATGTATAATAAATGAGTAAATGAAAGAGAATTAGTGGCAAATGGTGGGTAATTAATATAAAGATGTGTATTTAATAGAGGTAGAAAAGGAAAAAATAGTTTAAATTTTGAGACACAAGGAGAAAGTTGTTTATAAAAAAGACCAACCCCAAGAGAGAGAAAGTTACTTATAAAAAAGACCGAAGGGAGTATATGCTAAGCTGTCATCATAGTTTGCTTAACAGTTGGCAACTGAATTCTATTAATAAAAACTATTATAATACAACAAGGCTAATTACAAAACGAATTTCTATTATTGAAAACACTAATCCTATATACTCTAATACCCCGGTCCCTTCAGGCCGGAGAATGTATATAAATCATTCCCATCTTTGAAAGTGTAGAAAATGGTGTAGAAGTAAGAGGCTTGGTAAAAATGTCGGCAAGTTGGTCTTGGGATTTGATTGGAAGAAGATGTATCAAACTAGTCTTAATCTTTTCTCTAACAATGTGGCAATGTATCTTGATGAGCTAGGTTCTCTCATAGAAAGTAAGATTAGTTGCAATATATCGCGTTGATTGGCTATCACAATATTAAGAAGCAGGAGAAGTAAGAGGCATGCCAAAATCTTGAAGCAAATAACAAAGCCATTGAAGTTCACTTGTAATAGAAGCAAGGGCATGGTATTCAGCTTCTGAAGAAAATGTAGAAATTGTTTGTTGCTTTTTAGATTTCCAACTAATTAAAGCTTGACCCAAAAAACCACAAAATCCAGTAATAAACCTCTTTGTATCCACACACCCAACCCAATTTGAATCACTGAATGCATTGAGTTTAATATCATAACGAGCAAGGAAAAATAAACCTTTACTAAGAGAACCTTTAAGATACCGAAGTACCCTGTGAGTTGCCTAAAAATGAACTGTAGCAGGGTGCTGGAAAAATTATCTCAGTTGTTGGACAGCATATGAAAAATCAGACTTGGTATTGGTAAGATACAATAAATGGCCCACCAAAGTTCTGTAAGGAGAACTATTGTCCAAGGGTATGCCAACATCCTTGGAAAGCTTAATCCGTAGCCATATGAGTAGAAACTGGTTTACATTTAAGAAAACCAAACTCTGACAGAATATCTAGAGCAAACTTCCGCTGGTATAAAGAAAGTCCTTTAGAACTTCTAGCAATCTCCAAACCCAAAATATACTTAAGATTGCCCAAGTCCTTGATCTTGAATTCTAGTGATTTCAACCAAGTCAGTACCACTAAGAATAATATCATCCACATATACTAATATGGCAGTGAAAGAAGTGTCATTACTACGCATGAACAAGGAATGATCAGCTTGAGATTGAATATAACCACAAGAAATAAATCCTCAGAAAGCTTACAAAACCACTGCTTGATGGCTTGTTTCAAACCATAGAAAGAACGTTGAAGCTTGCATACTCAATAGGAGAAGTAATTGCTAAACTAAGAGGAAGGAGCATGTAAACCTCCTCATCGAGATCTCCATGTAAAAACACATTATTGACATCTAATTGCTTAAGGTGCTAATTAAAAGCTGCAGCTAAGGCAAGTAACAAGTGAACAGTGGTAAGTTTAGCAATAGGAGAAAACAAATCATTATAATCGACACCCTCAATTTGAGTGTATCCCTGTGTAACCAAATGTCCTTTATATCGATTTAAGATATCATCTGAGTTATACTTCTTAGCAAAAATCCAATTGCACTTAATGGGGCTTTTTTAGGTGGCAAATCAATCAATATCCAGGTATTGTTGAGCTGTAAAGCATCTAATTCAGCCTTAATAGCTTGCCTCCAACCCTCATGTTTAATGGCTTGAGAATATGTCTCAGGCTCAATAGAAAGTGAAAGGGCAAAATGACGATAAGTAGGAGGAAGATTAGAATAGGATAAAACATGAGAAATGTCACACCCTTATCTTTATATCACCTTTACCAGAGTATTCGCGAAAAACGACATGCGATTCGGTAGGCAACACAGGAATAGCATAACTATACTGATAATATGTGCATGATTACATAAATTCCCCATAGGGGTTCGTACCTAATAAATTCAAATAATGTAGCCGTACAAGGCTACCAGGGTGTCTAAACTCATCCCAGTAAGACGGAGATATCTTCTCGTCTTCGTTCCACCACTGCAGTCCCCTCATATGGCTCTCTGCATTGTTTTCAGCATATCTTCTGTCGTCTCCTGTCTAAATTGTTGGTAGGGGAGGGTGAGATTCGAGAGAATCTCAATAGGAAATAGATACCATAATGCATGCATGATTGATGCTATGTGTATGACATGTTAGCTTTATCTAGATATATGCCTCATAATAACATTTCTGCATGCTCAATGTTTCATATAACAAGACTATGGCCACAGCGAAAACAGAAACAGAGCTTCATTTATTCAAATATGCTCTACATAATCAAGTAAAGCAATCACATACATCATTACACAAGCAAAGATATCAAATACATGCAAGTAAGGTAAGTCCCCTACCTCCAGCTTTTCTCCTTGATTTGCGTGCCAGCAACTCGGGCTCTCAGCTCGGTCCTACAATTCCAAATATACCATTTAGACACTTCCATAGTGTTTCTAGGGGTTATATGAGTCTATCTTGAAAAATTACTAAAATGCCCCCGGGACCCCGGCCCGGCCCCGCCGTATCTGGTCTGGCTGTACTTTTCCCGAAATTTTGACATGGGCTATTCTTACATATTTTCACCCAAAGAATCCATTTCCGGACTCGGAATTATCAAATTCAATGTCAAATTACGAAATTGCCCTTGGCAGCCCTACTTTTAGGGTTTTAGGGGCGTTTCGGTAATTATGCTTTTTCGGCCTTTTCCGAAAAAGTGCCCAACTGTAACCCCACCTAATTTTCCCTCCTGAATCCAATGGAACCATCAAACCATTGAAAATCCAACTCTAAGACCCATTTAGACCCCTGATCGAAATATATGGGTTTTCCAGGGAAAATCGGGGTTTTTCGGTTTCGGCTGCGTAAACGCGTTCTTTTATACTCCTAACCACTTTATTGACTATCACATTAGGTTAAAACTACCATTTAGTATCAATTTGGGCAGCATAACCCCTAGGGAAACCCATTTTCCATTTTTACAACCAATGGCAATCCGGCGAAATTTCACCGATTAAATTGCCCACAGCAGCTAGAATAGTCAATATACGAAGGTTTGGAAGTTACCTCAAGCTCCTTCTGGATTTTCTTGACTTGGCTGAAACCCTAACTTCAAAACACCATGAATCTTGCTTCAAATACCTCAAACAATATAGAAGAGAAGCTTAGGAGAAGGATTAGACACGTTAGGTACGAATTCACCAAGAAATCGACCTATCTTGTGAGTTTTCTCCTCTCCTTCTCTCTCTAAAACTCTCAAACTTTCTCTCTCTCCTTGGCTGCAGCTCACGTCTGGAATGGTCTCAAGAGGAAGAGGATGATGATATATTATTATATCATATTTTACTTTAATTTTCCAAAAATTTCGGATTTTACAAAATTCTTGCAGATTTCTGCCCAAACTTTGAAAAATCATAACTAATTCTAGAAAAATCGAAATGAGGTGATTCCAAAGCCTATAGAACTCTTATTGAGTCTATTTTCAAGGAAAAATATAGACTTTTACTTTATGGAATCAAAAAATTCCCAGAATTTCATTCTTTGCATGTTGTTTCAGAAACTTTCCAGTTTTTCTGGGCTAACTTCAAAAATTCATATCTTTTTTTGTATAGCTCTTATTGAGTCATATGACCTATCAAATTAAAGCTTAGGATGTCTACTTTCATCCTGTAAAATTTCATAATTTTTACTTATCATTTCGTCTTCCAAAACCTTATGATAAGCTCATTGCCTCATAGGCGATTTTATCGAAAACATAATCACTTTCTTCAAAATTAACCATTTTATTTTCTTTAATGCCCCAAAGATATAAGGAATATTAGAGAATATATTTGGGACATCTACTAAATCGGGGCTTAGTAGTCCACTCAATTTAGGCTTATTCCAAAGCTTCCAATCCCAAAATTCGGGATATTACAAGAAAGAGGATGAGAACTACTTGCCTCCAAAGAATTAGGGACCCCTGATGTGCATTGAAGAGGGTAATGGTAATCTTGCAGTTATGTAGGTGGTCTTGTCTGGCGAGTAGAACATCCAAGGATAGGAGACGGAGTAGGAGAAGGAAGAAAATGTCGTGAACAAGTAGACTCATCAAAGGAGGGGGACTCAATAGTAGTAGTGGAACAACTAGTATCCAAAGTAGTAGAGGAAGGTGTCAAAGGGATTTTCGAGGAACAAGCTATAGGTAAATCAGAGTAGTCTAGTGCAACACCCCAAATTTTATTCACTAAGAATATATTATGATTATTTTATATATTCAATAAAATGGTGAATATTTAATGCCAAAGGAATTAAATATTAAAAATTGAAAGGTGAACAGTGTTTTCAGTGAAATCGCCTGCGGGACAGTGAGTTTGTCATGTAGTTTTGGAAGAACAAATGATGAGTAAAAATTATTAAATTTTATAAGATGAAAGTAGATATCCTAAACTTTAATTTGATAGGTCGTATGAATCAATTGAAGCTATGTACAAAGAGTTATAGATTTTTGAAGTTAGCCCCAGAAAATATAGAAAGTCCCTAGAGCAGTGGTCAAAGAAATGAAATTTGGGAATGATGTGCTTCCAACTGCCTAAGTCTATATTTTTTCTTGAAACTAGACTCAATAAGGGTTTCATAGCCTTTGGAATCACTCTGAAATGATGTCTACAAATTTAGTTACAATTCTTCAAAATTTGGTCAGAAAATCTGCCAAAATTGCTAATTGTTGCGAATTTGAAAAAGAAAGATGTAATGGTGATTGTATAAATTGTGAAATAAAGAAATAGGAGGGAGAAATAATTATTTTGCTCATAAACATGCCAAGCATCATTATCATATGATAAGGGGATTAGTTTATGATTTATGAAGATGAGCACATGTCTAATTGCCTTAAAATAATGCTTCTTAGACATCGTAATGATGATAATGGTACACTACTTGAGTGCATGGTTGGATTAGTTGGAGGAAACTCATTTGGTTAGGGAAGACACAAGGGGGGACAGTTTTATGCTAACCAAAAGGGAGAGGAAATTAGTTCACTGCTAATGGAGCAATTATGACACAAATGTGAAGGAGAAAAGGATTGTGACAAGACACAAGGGGGGACGGTTTTATGCTAACCAAAAGGGAGAGGAAATTAGTTCAATGCTAATGGAGCAATTATGACACAAATGTGAAGGAGAAAAGGATTGTGACAAGTGTCACATTAAGGTGCATTGATGAAATCATATGGTGAAGGGTGATTGGAGTTAAATTATTAAACACTTTTCCTTCCTCTTCCCTTCATATTTTCAGCCAGCAATAAGAGAAAGAAGAGAGAGAGAGAGAGAGAGAGAGAGAGCTTAAAGAACTTTGGAGTTCTAGAGAGAAGGAAGAAAAGGCTTAAGGTAAGTGTTGATCTTTTAAGCATTTTCTTTATAATCTTCCATGAAAACCTTTTCTAAACATTTCTCCTTCATGGAATCCATGATTTAGAAGACACATCTTGAGCTCAAGGAGAGAGAGAGGAGGACGCCTAGAGAGAGAGAACTCAAGAGGTAATCTCACAAACCTTAGATCTATTCTTGTATGATGTTGTTGTTGAGATTTATGTTTGGGTTTGGGTTTGGTGATTTTTGGTTAAGTTGTAAATTTGGAATGCCCTAATCCTAAGGGGTTATGCTACCCAAATTTCTTTGAATCATGGTTAGTATGTATTTAAATGACTTAATGAGGGATTAGAAGTGAAAACATGCAAGCTTTGAAAGCTAAAACACAAAAACTCTAATTTTTCCTTTTTCTAGATCAAAGTTTTGGCCAAAGCACAGATCTGAGGGAAGGAGTTGGATTTTTAGTGATTTAATGATTCCATTGAATTCAGGAGGCAAAAAATAGGTGGGGTTACAGTTGGTCACTTTTTCGGAAAAGGTTAAAAAAGCATAATTACGAAAACGCCCCTAAAACCCTAAAACGGGGCTGTCAAGGGCAATTTCATAATTTAACACTGAATTTGGTAATTTTGAGCACGGAAATGGATTCCTTGGGTGAAAATACGTCAGGATAGCCCTAGTCAAAATTTTGGGAAAACGTGCTGTCGGGCCAGGTACTGGGGGGCCGGGCCGAAGTCTCCGGGGCATTTTGGTAAAAATTTTATCATAGACTAATATAACCACAAGAAATACTATGGAAGAGTATAAAATGATACTTGGATAGGTTATGACCTATTTCTTGTACATTTAATATTTTAGGACCGAGTCGGAAGCCGGAAGCGACACTTTTTACGAGGCACACTAAAAGGGGTTGAAGAGCTTTGAGGTAGGGACATTATCCTTCATACATCATGTCATAGTTATATGATTGTGTGTGTAAATATACTTTATTAATCAACATGTTTTGTCTAGAGAGAGGCAATTAGTGCTGGGGCACTTACATTTGGAGTTGGTGAGAATCCAACCGGTGTAGATTAGTGAGGTTGGGCCTTACTCATGTATACATACAGATGATGTGTTTATGTTGTTCATTAATTGATGCATATATGACACATATCATATTTACTTTTCGCATTTTATATGAATGATAACATGTTTTGTAACATCCCAAATTTTATATTCACCAAATATATTGTAATTATTTGGGAAATTCAATAAAATGGTGAATATTCATGAATTTGGAATTTATGAATTTCATAAATGTTCAATTTCATGGGAAATTGGACACAAATAATTATGGAATTAATTTGGGTAATTTAAAAAGCCCAATATTAAGGTCCAAAAATGAAGGAATATTAGAGAAAATATTTGGTCCAAAAATAGATGGGAATTGGCCAAAGAAAAATAAGAAAAGAAATTGGATTAGAAAGATAATGGCAAAATCGTAATTTTGCCAAAATAGCACAAAATAAATTATTTTTCAATTAATTGAAGTTAATTTCAATTAATTAAGTAAAATAAAGGTTAAAAATATATTTAGAATATTTTGGTCAATTTAATATGAATTTATGGAAAATTTGAGCAAAAAGTGTAATTTTGACCAAAATTGAGACTATACGTGTATACGTAACCGGAACAAGTTATGAAGCCAATTGAGACCATAGGGAGGGACCCCTAGGAGTCTCCTACATGTGGCATGGAGAAGGAAATATTGGTTGGGCTTAATGGGTATGATTACATGTACATAAGTTTATGTACATAAAAACTAGTTTTTGAATTTTTGGAAAATTAATAAATAAATACATGTCATACAATATATATGATAAAGCAACATCATCATCTTCATATCAGCCCCTAAACCGACGTTGTGCAGCTGAAACTAAAGTGAGAACGTTGAGAGCATTTGGAGAAAGAAAGAAGAAGAAATCTCACAAGGTAAGCCGATTTCTCCGACGATTTCGCTCCTAACGCGTATAACCCTGATCCTAAGCTACTCCTCCTTGTTCTTTAAGGTTTGGAAAGCTCAAATTTGGTGATATAAAAGCTAGGGTTTTCTGCAATTTTTGGGAAAAGCTTGTGGGAGCTTGAGGTAACTTCCAAACCTTCGTATATTGTCTATTCTGGCTGCTGTGGGCAATTTAATCGGTGAAATTTCGCCGGATTGCCATTAGTTTTAATTTTTGGAAATGGGTATGTGGGGCTATTATGCTGCCCAAATTGATACTAAATGGTAGTTATAACCTAATGGAATAGTCAATAAAGTGGTTAGGAGTAGAAAGGAACGCGTTTACGGAGCCGAAATCACAAAACACCGATTTTGCCCGGAGGACTCCATAATTTCGGTCAGGGCCAGATCTAGGGGTAGGAGTTGGATTTTCAATGATTTGATGGTTCCATTGAGTTCAGGGGCGAAAATTAGGTGGGGTTACAGTTGGGCACTTTTTCAGAAAAGGCTGAGAAAGCATAATTACGGAAACGCCCCTAAAACCCTAAAAGTAGGGCTGCCAAGGGCAATTTCGTAATTTGACATTGAATTTGGTAATTTTGAGTCCGGAAATGGATTCCTTGGACAAAAATACGTCAGGATAGCCCTAGTCAAAATTTTGGAAAAACGTGCCATCGGACCAGGTACGGCGGGGCCGAGCCGGGGTCCCGGGGGCATTTTGGTAAATTTTCACCATAGGCTAATATAACCACAAGAAACACTATGGAAGAGTCTAAAATGATACTTGGATAGGTTATGACCTATTTCTTGTACATTTAATATTTTAGGATCGAATCGGGAGCCGAAAGTGACACGATTTACAAGGCACACAGAAAGGGGTCGATAGAACTTCGAGGTAGGGACATTATCCTTCATACATTATGCCATAGTTATATGATTGTGTGAATGCCAATGTTTGTAAATGCGCTTTATTAATCAACATGTTTTGCCCAGATAGGGGCCAGTAGTGCTAGAGGCACTTACACTGGAGTTGGCGGAAGACCAACCGGTGCAGATTAGTGGGGTGGGGCCCTACTCATGTATATATGCATATGATATGTTTATATTGTTCATTAATTGGTGCATACATGGCATATATCATATTTACTTTTCGCATTTTCTATGAACGATAGCATGTTTCTACTGAGATTCTTCAGAATCTCACCCCTTTTTCTAAACCAAACATCTCAGCGGGCGCCAGTGGATCAAAAGGCAAGAATGTGGACCAAGGGAAGTGACTGGCATGTGCCTCGAGGAAAATACAAAGTTCGTGGTTATAGATAGTCTATGTCTAAAATACTTTTGGATATTTTGTAATAGTGGTGTATATTATCGCATTCTGTAGGGTTGATTTTGGACTGTAAACAAATACTTTTATCAGTATATATGTACTTTTCTGTATGCCTGTGGAACTTGGTCTCTATTACTCTGTGTATATCGAAATGGAAACGGGTGTTGACATTTTTGGTATCAGAGCCCATAAGCGGTTCTGGCAGAGCTTAATAAATGGTTCTGGCATTATCAGAATAGTATACTGATATGGTTTTGTTTGCATGACGGCAGGGAAATAGTGAGTTATGGAGATGGTACAACCAGAAGAAGGCGGTAGAGGCCGAGGTAGAGGCCAAGGCCGAGGGCGTGGTAGACATGGTACCAACGAGGGAGAACCAAGGCCTGACCCTATCCAGCAGCGAATCCTGGATTTATTGGAACAACAACAACAAACCATGAATGAGATAAGAGTTGACCTCCAGGGGGTACAACAAAGGCAAGATCACCTGGAGAATCGCATGGATGATTTCATGTGGGGGAATTATGAAGAAATTCATGAAGAACCTCCGCTAGCAAATCTACCACCAGAGCCTGAGGTGGATATCCAAGCTTGGCTGAGTAGATTTAGTAAACAACAGCCACCTATGTTCAAAGGGAAATTTGATCCTCAACAAGCAGAAGACTGGTTAGCTCGTTTGGACAAGATCTTTGATATGTTGCAATGTCCAGATGAGGTGAAAGCTCGGTTAGCCATATACAAGCTGGAAGGTGATGCTGATCGCTGGTGGAAAGGCATGGACCTCATCCTGAAGGGGAAGAATGCTCCAATCACATGGGAACTATTCCAAGAGGAATTTAACAAGAAGTACTTTCCTCCGACTATTAAGAGAGAGAAAGAGAAAGAGTTCCTCAGCATCAAGCAGCACGATCAGGAGAGTTTTGATGACTATCTAGCCCGGTATATCCGACTGTCACGCTACTCATCATATGCCAAGCTGAACGACAATGATGAGTGGAATTCAGATATGATGATAGAGGGGCTGAGACCTGAGTTCAAGGAGAGGCTGATCTCCCAACACTTCACCGAATTTAGCAAAGCGGCAGAGGAGTGCCGATACATCGAGAAACGTCTGACAAGCTGGCTAACACAGACTGGGAATCGTAGTGGTCCCGAGAGCGGTAGCTCCGCACAAAAGCGAAAGGATCAGAGTGGATATCCCGGAGGGGATCCTAAGAGGCCAAATCAATCTGGGGGCCGAGGAGGCCAGAGTTCTTCTGGAAGCAGGGCTTGTTGGCGCTGCCAAAAGCCAATTCACCCTGGTAGATCTTGTAGTGGGATTCCGTTTAGGCCAGACCCGAGTAGACTACCTATCTGTTTTGTGTGCAATAAGCCGGGACATATGGCCAAGGATTGTCCACAAAAGCAGCAGCAGCAGGAGACAAGACCCAGAGCTTCTGGCAGGGTCTATACACTGACACAGGAAGAAGCTAGGAAGTCTCCGGAGCTGATTCAAGGTACGATTTCTTTAAACAGCAGCTTAGTATATGTTATGTATGATTTTGGTGCAAGCCATTCATTCATTACATACAACTGCATGAGATGATTATGTTTATCGATGCATAAATCCCCGTACAATTTAGTTGTATCTACGCCTAAGGGCATTCGAATTGTGATGGCTGAAGTTTGTTTAAATTGCGTGGTAAATGCTGAGGGGCACAAATCGACCGTAGTTAGGGAAGTGGAGTTCTCGATTGATTTGAGGCCTGGAGCAAGTCCAATTTCTAAAACCCTGTATCGTATTGTACCAAGCTAGATAGCAGAGCTAAAGAAGCAGATCGAGGAACTACCTGAGGAAGGGTTCATATGACCTAGCGTATCACCCTGGAGTGCTCCAGTGCTCCTCGTAAAGAAGAAAGACAGAAGCTTGCATCTCTGTATCGATTACTGAGAGTTGAACAAGATGATCGTAATGAACAAGTATCCGTTCCCTAGAATTGAGATTTGCTCGATCAAATGTCTGGTTCCCGTGTATTATCAAAGATCGACTTGCAATCGGGATACCATCAGTGAAGGTAAAAGCAGAGGATGTAGCAAAGATTGCTTCTAGAACCAGATATGGGCATTACAAGTTCCTAGTGATGTCATTCGGGTTTACTAATGTGCCTGTTGTGTTCATGGACTACATGAATTGAATCTCTAGTCCATACTTGGATCAGTTCGTTGTAGTCTTCATTGATGATGTACTGATACACTCACGGAGTAAGGCTGAACGCGAAAAGCATCTGAAAACTGTGTTAAACCTATTACGGGATAGGCAATATGCCAATTTGAGCAAGTGTGAATTCTGGCTTGTAGAGGTAAGATTTATGGGCCACGTAGTCGCTCAATAAGGGATCCTGGTAAACCCTGGTAAAGTGGAAGCAATACTGAACTGAGAAGGCCAAAAACTGGGGTTGTGATACGCAGTGTTCTGAGTCCAGTTGATTATTACGAGTAGCTCAATAATAGTAGCCTTGTTCAGGACCGCGATCTTATGCCCTCAGGGTCGTGTGTTTGAGGCTACGGGAGGCAAAAGAAATGCGGTTGAGTTGGAGGGGCCGCAGATATCCTGGTGAGTTCACGCTCGTAGTCTGCTCGTAGTCCCTGGATTGGGGAAGTGCGGGGGAAGTGCGGGGTGTGACAATAAAAAGGATGAGATGTTTATATCGAAATCTTCCAGAACTCAACATTATGCATGGGATGATGATTGTGAGAGGAGCTTCAGAAAGCTGTAACGAAAAATTTATTAAAGTACCAATATTGATAATCCCAGATCTATAGTGGGCCATTGTTGTCTTCACTCATGCCAGATGGCATGGATTGGGAAGGGAATTGAGTCCCAGATGCAATCAGGAATAGATTGAGATGAGAATTGATGCAAGCCGAGTGAGGGCGTATGCATCATGTCAGTTGAAGCTTCAGAAATTGAACTATCCCATCCATAATCTTGAGTAGATGGTAATAAAGTTTGCTTTAGAATCTAGAAATGTTGCCTTCATAGCATAGTTGTGGAATTGTATTGCGACCACAAAGATTAAAAGTTCTGAACGGAGAGGGCTACCTACGGTGAAATCTGATCGGAGAGGGCTACCTACGGTGAAATCTGATCGGAGAGGGCTACCTATGGTGAAATCTGAACGGAAAGGGCTACCTAAGGAAAGTTCTGATCGGAGGGGGGCTGACCAGGTGTATGGGCACCTGTGTGAAGCACCGAGTACAGAACCCTAGAGTGCAGCCACCGTGACGATAAACCCTAGAGTGCAGCCACCGTGACGATAAACCCTAGAGTGCAGCCACTGTGATGATACACCCGCGAGTGCAGCCACCGTGACGATAAACCCGCGAGTGCAGCCACCGTGACGACTAACCCCAAGGTGCAGTCGCTGTAACATTGAATTGTAGAATAGAGCTACAGGAGCGTTGGCTCTCAAAGATGGTGCATTGTAATGAGTTTCATATTAAAGGAATTTTTGATAAGAGTTTATATGGCTCGGAATGATTCAAGAGGAATCGGGCCAAGGTCTGGTATAGAAAAACACAGATTTTAGGTGCAGTCAGGTATTATGGAGATTCATGTGAGACTCCTATTTAATCATCCTGACATTATTGATGCACAAAAGAGGAGATAAACCTCAAAGTGAGTACCACATCGCTTTGCCACCGAATCTGAGCAGGCTACATGATGTTGTTCATGTTTCCCAACTGAAAAAGTATCAACCTGATCCAGAACATGTCATAAAGTATGAAGACATGGAAATGCGTGAAGATTTGACTTGCGAAGTCACGCCTGACCGAATCATCGATCGGCAAGAAAAGCATCTCAGAAACAAGAGCATTCCATTCGTCAAGATTGTCTGGAAAGGGTTATCGCCCAGAGAGGCTACATGGGAAATAGAAAAAAATGTAAAGAAACGTTACCCGGAATTTATGGCTGATCAGGTGTAGCAAATTTCGGGGACGAAATTTATTTAAGTGGGGGAGAACTGTAACATCCCAAATTTTATATTCACCAAATATATTGTAATTATTTGGGAAATTCAATAAAATGGTGAATATTCATGAATTTGGAATTTATGAATTTCATAAATGTTCAATTTCATGGGAAATTGGACACAAATAATTATGGAATTAATTTGGGTAATTTAAAAAGCCCAATATTAAGGTCCAAAAATGAAGGAATATTAGAGAAAATATTTGGTCCAAAAATAGATGGGAATTGGCCAAAGAAAAATAAGAAAAGAAATTGGATTAGAAAGATAATGGCAAAATCGTAATTTTGCCAAAATAGCACAAAATAAATTATTTTTCAATTAATTGAAGTTAATTTCAATTAATTAAGTAAAATAAAGGTTAAAAATATATTTAGAATATTTTGGTCAATTTAATATGAATTTATGGAAAATTTGAGCAAAAAGTGTAATTTTGACCAAAATTGAGACTATACGTGTATACGTAACCGGAACAAGTTATGAAGCCAATTGAGACCATAGGGAGGGACCCCTAGGAGTCTCCTACATGTGGCATGGAGAAGGAAATATTGGTTGGGCTTAATGGGTATGATTACATGTACATAAGTTTATGTACATAAAAACTAGTTTTTGAATTTTTGGAAAATTAATAAATAAATACATGTCATACAATATATATGATAAAGCAACATCATCATCTTCATATCAGCCCCTAAACCGACGTTGTGCAGCTGAAACTAAAGTGAGAACGTTGAGAGCATTTGGAGAAAGAAAGAAGAAGAAATCTCACAAGGTAAGCCGATTTCTCCGACGATTTCGCTCCTAACGCGTATAACCCTGATCCTAAGCTACTCCTCCTTGTTCTTTAAGGTTTGGAAAGCTCAAATTTGGTGATATAAAAGCTAGGGTTTTCTGCAATTTTTGGGAAAAGCTTGTGGGAGCTTGAGGTAACTTCCAAACCTTCGTATATTGTCTATTCTGGCTGCTGTGGGCAATTTAATCGGTGAAATTTCGCCGGATTGCCATTAGTTTTAATTTTTGGAAATGGGTATGTGGGGCTATTATGCTGCCCAAATTGATACTAAATGGTAGTTATAACCTAATGGAATAGTCAATAAAGTGGTTAGGAGTAGAAAGGAACGCGTTTACGGAGCCGAAATCACAAAACACCGATTTTGCCCGGAGGACTCCATAATTTCGGTCAGGGCCAGATCTAGGGGTAGGAGTTGGATTTTCAATGATTTGATGGTTCCATTGAGTTCAGGGGCGAAAATTAGGTGGGGTTACAGTTGGGCACTTTTTCAGAAAAGGCTGAGAAAGCATAATTACGGAAACGCCCCTAAAACCCTAAAAGTAGGGCTGCCAAGGGCAATTTCGTAATTTGACATTGAATTTGGTAATTTTGAGTCCGGAAATGGATTCCTTGGACAAAAATACGTCAGGATAGCCCTAGTCAAAATTTTGGAAAAACGTGCCATCGGACCAGGTACGGCGGGGCCGAGCCGGGGTCCCGGGGGCATTTTGGTAAATTTTCACCATAGGCTAATATAACCACAAGAAACACTATGGAAGAGTCTAAAATGATACTTGGATAGGTTATGACCTATTTCTTGTACATTTAATATTTTAGGATCGAATCGGGAGCCGAAAGTCGACACGATTTACAAGGCACACAGAAAGGGGTCGATAGAACTTCGAGGTAGGGACATTATCCTTCATACATTATGCCATAGTTATATGATTGTGTGAATGCCAATGTTTGTAAATGCGCTTTATTAATCAACATGTTTTGCCCAGATAGGGGCCAGTAGTGCTAGAGGCACTTACACTGGAGTTGGCGGAAGACCAACCGGTGCAGATTAGTGGGGTGGGGCCCTACTCATGTATATATGCATATGATATGTTTATATTGTTCATTAATTGGTGCATACATGGCATATATCATATTTACTTTTCGCATTTTCTATGAACGATAGCATGTTTCTACTGAGATTCTTCAGAATCTCACCCCTTTTTCTAAACCAAACATCTCAGCGGGCGCCAGTGGATCAAAAGGCAAGAATGTGGACCAAGGGAAGTGACTGGCATGTGCCTCGAGGAAAATACAAAGTTCGTGGTTATAGATAGTCTATGTCTAAAATACTTTTGGATATTTTGTAATAGTGGTGTATATTATCGCATTCTGTAGGGTTGATTTTGGACTGTAAACAAATACTTTTATCAGTATATATGTACTTTTCTGTATGCCTGTGGAACTTGGTCTCTATTACTCTGTGTATATCGAAATGGAAACGGGTGTTGACATGTTTCTACTGGGATTCCTTAGAATCTCATCCCTTTTTTTAAACAAACATCTCAGCGGGTGCCAGTGGGATGAAAGGCAAAGGCGTAGACACCAAGAAGTAATTGGCACATGTCTCAAGGCAAGGTTGAAGTCGGTGGTTATAATTAGTTTATGCTTAAGATATTTTGGGGAATCTTGTATATATTGAAGTTTTCGTTGTAATCTGTATTTTGTCTACCAATGACTTTGGAATTGTAAACGAATACTTTTATCAGTATATATGTACTTTTTTGTATGCCCACGGAATCTAGTATTTATTACTCTTCGTATATCGAAATGGAAACGGGTGTTGACATCTAGGTCAGGTAACTCTTATGGCAAAGGTATGGAATTAGATAATGATGGGGACTCGATGCTACAAAACGGAAAAATAGAGTCATAAAAGCGAATATTCCTAGAGACCAAAATTTGTCTTATAATTAAGTCTAGAGTGATATATGTAACCCCCTTCAATAATTAGGCCGAGATTAGCGTTTGAACATGTTTAATAATTGAATAAGAGATCCGGAGTAAATAAAAAAATTTTAAAACACTTGTACAAATAGATCTCTATTCATTCATTTATAAAATCAATAGGCCTATTCGGTTTGTCACATATATAATATCAGAGTATCAGCACAATTCCCGACGTTCACCCAGGATAATAACATTAATCCAATAGTTTATACAAGGCATCATTGCCTATCTCAATATCCATACCGGGGATTACACAAAACTATAATACTATAAATCTATTCAATATATACATTTGTCCAAAATGATAACCAGTTCAATATAAAACCAAAATATCTAACTAAGACTACCACCGGCAGTCCTAATCGTCCATTGCCACTCGCTTGCTCTTCGATCCACTTGCCCTGTCTAAAAATGTTATTTGGAAAGAATGAGATTTTAGAGAATCCCAGTAGCAACAGTTTACATAAATGATGCATATATACAAAGCAAGTAAACATATATCACAATGCAGCAATTAATATTCGAGACCGGGCTTTCGCCACGTTCCCTTCACTATATACGAGGTCGGGCTTACGCCACGCCCCTTCACTTTATCTGTATTCGAGTCTGGGCTTTCGCCACGTCCCCTCACTGTATCTATAATCAAGGCCGGGCTTTCACCACATCCTTTCACTGTAACAGTATTCAATGACTAATGTAAACAAGCAATGCAATATACATGATATAGGATAAAGTGTCACTACCTTGTTCTTTCCATTCTTGTTCAGGCGTATGCCTTCTATGTTCCGGGCAAACATCAAATCCTATAATCATTAAGGACGATAGGTTATTACTTATTCCAATACTCAAATGACTTCAAAACACTTAGTTTTGGTTATCATTAAAGTCCCTTAAGTAGCTATGAAAGTCTCTAACAATCGCCTAAGAGGATTGGTAAGTACTGGGTTGGAAATCACTTTTCAAAATCACAAGGTGCTGAAAACAGGGGTTGGCTGCAGCCAAGAAACCTCTGGCTGTGGCCAGAAACAGCACAGAAAGTTTCTGGCTATGGCCAGAAACAGCACATAAAGTTTCTGGCTGCGGCCAGAAAAATTCTGTTTCTTTGCTGAACTTCGAAAAATCATAACTAATTCTAGAAAAAATTAAAATGAGCTGATTCTAAAGCCAAATGAAAGGTATTTAAGTCCTCTTCATAGAAAAAATATGGGTCATTACCGAAAATCACCACAAAAATACAGAATTTAATAAATGCCCATACTGTTCCAGAATTGTTCCCAGATTTAACATCAAACTTTGGACAGTCATAACTCCTAGACCAAAAATCGAAATGACATGAAATATATATCCATTTTAAAGTTTGGCAAGTGAACTTTAAGACTGGAAAGTTTCATAATTTTTCAATACCATTTGCTATTTTAAAAAGTCCATGCAAGATCACTACCAGAACAGAGTTTCTTACTAACCAAACTTGTCACTTTCAAAACCAAGTTCCCAATGGTTATAAATTCACATTTGACACTTCTCCCACACAATTTTCCACAAGGAACACAATTGAAATCTCAAAATGACCAAAATCCTACTCCTTTATCATGCTTTGGTTTTGGGCAACACAAACATCAAAATTCCAAACTCATCCAAACATACCATTTCAATCACCAATCAATTCTATCTATCCCAAACTTTCCACAAGACACCATTTTCATGTCAATAACATACCAAACACCACAAGACCCTAATTTTCGAAAATAGAGTTAAATTCCCAAAAATTCCAACTTAATCAAATGACGACAAAACTTATATCAAAATGCTCAACTTACTCACCTCTTTAACTTTCCTAAAGAAGTTCCTTGGTTCAACAAACTCTATATTTCCTTGAGAGCTCAAATCACCACCAATGGCAAATCTAAAACCATAGAATTGAAGCTCTCAACACAAGGAACAAGATTGAAGAAGAGAGTTTTTCCATTAGGGGTCATTAAGAGGGTCAAATGGCCCACCTATTTCACCAAGTTCTTCCTCCTTCTTGGGCAGCCATGGAAGCACGCATGAGAGAGGGAGAGGAGAGATGAAGAGTGATGATGAAGATGAAGTTGAGGGCAGAAATTCTGCCTTCCCTTGTTTCATACGCATAAGAGAGAGCGAGAGAGAGACAATGAGAGATTGAGTGTATGGAGGGAGAAGGAATAATAATTCTTTGACTCCCATACTCCATTCAGCTGAATGCAAGGGAAGAGGGAGAGAGAAAAATCATTGCACCATGCCCTTGACTTCTCCAAACACTCCACCATCAAGTAAGCTTGCCACTTGTCACTCCCTCATACACTCTCCTCCTAATTAATCCTCCACTTAGTTATACTAACCAATTCCATTAACCCATTGGCTACATATCTCATTTCTCCTTAGTTAGTAATTAATTTCCCCATTAATCACCAACTTAAAGCCAATAATTCCATTCTTTAAATTTTCCATCAATTATGACATATAAATTAATATTGTCACCAATATACATTAATTTCACTTTAATCCGATAATTATCCTCAATAATTATCATTAGCCCTTAATCAAAAATTGGGGCGTTACAATATATCCCGTTGTATCCGGTTTAAATCCTAAAAAGACACACTTATTAGCCTGTCTGTCAAACTTAGTGTGATGTGAACTAAGAGTGGAAGTATAGAAAAGACAACCAAAGACTGTTAAAACACTAAAATCAGGGAGTTGTTGATATAATCATTCAAAAGGGCATTTGTTGTCTAAAATAGGAGTAGGAAAACAATTAAGGATGTAAGTGGCATGAGAGATAGCATAAGACCAATAAATCTTTAGTAAGTGTGCTTGAAACAATAAAGCTCTTGCTCCATTGAATATGTGTTGATGTTTTCTCTTTACCCTACAATTTCGTTGAGGTGTTTCTAACACATGAAGTTTGGTAAATGATGCCTTTCTCAGCATAAAACTCTTTCATAGCAAATTCAAGATCATTATCGGTCCTTAAAATTTGAACAGAAGTATCAAATTGAGTAAAAATCAGTTGAACAAAGGGTTTAATAATAGTACTAGCTTCAGATTTATGCTTGAAAATATAGACCCATGTATAATGAGAGAAATCATCAACGATCATGAGAAAATATTTATGTACAGTTTGGTGTCTGACATCATCGCTTTATTGCTTTCTTATGTAGTTATCCATACCTGTATTGATTTTGTCCTAACATGTAGCTGATTGATGTTTAAAAAAATGGCTTTCATCATAGATAAAACAATTTTCTATTTTTGATTCTTGATAAATGATGTGATTAATTATCAAGTTGATACTTTAAGTGCTGGTTTGAAATGACAATTCGAGCTTTTAAAAATAATTTTTCAATCATGATTTATAATATTCAAAATAAATATGTGAGAGGATTTTTATTTCTATTTATACAAATATACTTTTGAGAGGTAACTCCAAATAAGCACCGAATGATGTTTCCCATATCTTTAACTCTTCCACAGGTATTCAATTTATATTACATTAGATATTCCATAGAGACTAAAGAAACTTTTGTAAATACTGAAGTGATACAAAAAGTTTATGAAGTATCTAGTTATTGATACATCTTCCGTGAAGCACAATGAGGAATTTTTTCATCTTATAAGTCGTCATCAATCTCTCTGTAAGTACATCTGTCCTTGATTTTAATTATCAACCTGGATTATTAAATCTTCTTTCTTCTCTCAAGGGACCTTGTCATTACAACTTTTAGCATCAATTAAGCAATTTGCTCATATGGCTAGCCATATACAAGGAAAAAGAAATATTGTTTTAGATGATATTATGTCATTTCTTTCTTTATTTTCTTGCTTAGATGTAGCAATATTAATCTTTTTTCATATGTATTTACTAATCTTCCTTCCTTATTTTCTTTGATATTGTCTTTATGATGTACTTTTAACATTTGCTATTTATATTATTTGGCCTTTTTTTTTTGAAAAAAAAGGGAGAATTACACTCAAGTCCCAAAAAAGAAGAGAAATGAAAAAATGGTCTCTGGAGATTGCAAAATAAAAAAAATGGTCCCATGGAGTTGTCAATACAGACTCATGTAATTGTTAACGGGTTGTCAATACAGGCTCCTGGAGTGTTAATGGGACCATTTTTTCATTTTGCAATATCTAAGAATCATTTTTTTCATTTATTTTTTTCTTTGGAACCTAAATGTAAATCTCCAAAAAAAAAAACCACAACGATATTGTACGTTATGCGGGCTAAGTTGAAGTAAAATAGGTTGGCACAGTGAAACGAAATCTGTGGAATGTCCTTGTTGAAAGTCTTGGCACCAACATTTGCATAGATCCATAAAGTGACAAGATAAAATTGCGAGTGTTTATCACTAGTGTCACACTGTGTCTAATTGAGTGTCCATTGTAAAGGACACATGTCTCTAAAAAGGTCCATGTTTTATGGGAACATGAAAATAGGATCACTATATATGCTTGATCAGCAACCATCTTCTATCTAAGAGGCCGTCGTTGATGAAGAATCCTAGATCATTTTGCTAGCTGTTAGGCACCTTTTG
Source organism: Inga leiocalycina (assembly GCA_963242795.1). Taxonomy (NCBI): domain Eukaryota; kingdom Viridiplantae; phylum Streptophyta; class Magnoliopsida; order Fabales; family Fabaceae; genus Inga; species Inga leiocalycina. The sequence goes on from OY725320.1 coordinate 16,156,892, forward strand.
AGCCGGTAGACACCGTATTATTAAAAAAAAAAAAAATAGGGATCATTAATGTTGGCTTCCAAGCATAGCGAACGATGCAAATGTTTTATTCCAGAGTAAAATATATTGATTATCCCTCTATTTTACCTAAATTATACAATCATTCCCTCTATTTTGAAAACATATATAAACATCCTTTTTGAAATTAAAATACATGTTATGGAAACCACGAATATATATATGAGATTTTATTTTCATCTATCTAATCGTTAGTTAATTATTAAGTTTAACTATTAAACATTTGCTTTGACCAAAATACCACTCTTTCAGCAAATGAATAAACATTTATATTTGCCTAAAAATAATTTTTATACAAATAAAAAATAATTCTAACACATATATGTTCAAAAATTTCTAATATATTATAAAATTTATTAATTATTATTACATTTATATTTGCCTAAAAATAATTTCTATACAAATAAAAAATAATTCTAACACATATATGTTCAAAAATGTCTAATATATTATAAAATTTATTAATTTTTATTATATAATAAAATTTAGAATTTTCTTACTATATTTATTGAACGTATTTATTTAGTATTCTTTTGGATGACTTGAAACACATTTCTTTCTTTCTTTTTTTTGGGTCACGACATCATGATTGAAAACATATTTAAAAGAAAACATATTTCTTTTGGTCATGTAATATGCTATCCTCGACTATGTACACACACACATATATATCTTTATAATATATTTATCTTTTTATCAAAAAATATATTTAAAATTCATATTTTTATTTACCATATGTTATTAATATCATAAATATGAGATATTTTTGTACAAACATTTATAAACACATTTATTTAAGTAAGCATTTATTAAAAAATTTAATCATATTTTAATTAATTTTTCTATGTTTGCATCAATTAAATTAATTAAGTCTTTGTTTCAAGAAAAAAAATGGATAGATAACTCTTAAATTACTTAAACAATTTTAGCTAAAACTAAGGAATTAGTAATGATGAAGGGGTCTAGCAAGGGTAAGTTCAAAGCTACCCAACATGGAAAGATTAACAAAAAAAGTAAAGATGAAAGGTAAATTAGTAAATGAAATTTATTTTAATATAAATCTTAATTAAAAAATAAAAATTCTTAATAGATCAATTAACAATTTAGATTTAAGTATATGTTTTTAAAATAGAAGGAAAGCCTATATAATTAAGGTGAAATACAAAAAAGGTTATAGTATTTTACTCTTTATTCTATTGTTGTTTGCATTCTCATATATATTTTAATCTAATCGCGCTCTAATTAATATCACACCAGAAATGCCTCACCGTCCCTTCTTCAATTCTGCATCAACGTCATGGGATTGGAGGGACGCTTCACATAGAGCATTTTCAGATCAAATGGAATTTTTTAAGGCATGTCGAGTCTTTGTTTATGCGGGGTGAAATTGTTTCATTTTTTATAAATAAGAAATAAAATTATTGCACTACTAAATATTTTAAGATGTTGGATGAACTTTAAAAAATATTTAGAGAATTACTATAAGATCATAAGGAAGAGAATTTAATCACCTAAAAGTCCCATAAAAACTAATGAACATATAATGATAAGTTTACAATAATTAAATCCCTTTAGTAATTGGGACTTTTTAGTAATTGCCAAATCTTTATACCTACATATAAATATATATATACATATATATTGGCGGGAAGGTTGCTATAAAATCCTCTCTTGTAAATTATTTTGAGTCAGGGCAAATTTTGCCTCGTAAGTTTTTTGGGGGAGAATTTTCCCATGAAAGTGTCAAAAAGGTAGCAAATTTATCATGGCCGTTATCCCAATTAGTTTTAATCATTAGTTAATCAAATATGTTAAGGTAACAGTCCACATGTCAACACTCGTTTCCATTTCGATAATCAGAGAATAATAAAAACGAAATTCAATGGGCATATATATAGAAAGGTACAATTATATTGATAAAAATATTTGTTTACAATACCGATATCGTTCGTCAACGAAATACAAAAAATACCGCGGAAACTTAATATTTACAGGATAACCCAAAATATCTAAGGCATAAACTAATTATAACCACTATATTGCCCTCGCCTTAAGACACAAGCTAATTACTTCTCAGTGTCCACGCCTTTGCCCTTCGATCCACTGGCACTAGCTGAGATATTTGTTTTTGAAAAAGGGTGAGATTCCAAAGAATCCCCGTAGAGATATACAATCGACATATAAAAGGTGAAAATTAAATATACAATGCACAATATTAGGTAAAAATGAAAGTTCGATTCGATTCATATATATTTACCTCAGCCAAGTCACCGACTACAGCTAGGATTTCTGATAATATACCTCAATTGAGTCATCGACCACAACTAGGATTTTCCGATATACCATTGTTGGGTAGCGAACCATAACTAGGTACTGTGCCTCTAGCACGCAATCATATTACAAAATATAGTAACAAATACATATAATTATTCACATAGTGTATAAAAGATGTTAGTCCCTACCTCGAATTTGTTAAATACCTTTTCAATGTACCTCGTAAAACGTGTCATTTCCAACGTTCGACTCGATTCTAAAATATTAAATGTACTAGAAATAGGTCATAACCTATCTAAGTATCATTCTAGACTCTTCATAGTGCTTCTTGTGGTTATATTAGTCTATGGTGAAATTTTACCAAAATGCCCCAGGGACCCCGGCCCGGCCTTGCCGTACTCGGCCCAATGGCACATTTTCCCAAAATTTTGACTAAGGCTATTATGACGTATTTTAGCCCAAGGAATCCATTTCTGGGCTCAAAATCACCAAATTCACTATCAAATTATGAAAACACCCTTGACAGCCCCGATTTAGGGATTTTAGGGGCATTTTCGTAATTATGCTTTTTCGGCCTTTTCCGAAAAAGTGACCAACTGTAACCCCAACTATTTTTGCCCATTGAATCTAATGGAATCATTTATTTTATGAAAATTCAGCTCCTATGTAACACCCCAAAATTTATATTCACCAAAATTATTGTAAATATTTGAGAAATTCAATAAAATGGTGAATATTCATGAATTTGGAATTTATGAATTTATAAATGTTCAATTTCATGGGAAATTGGGAAAAAATAATTATGGAATTAATTTGGGTAATTTAAAAAGCCCAATATTAAGGTCCAAAAATGAAGGAATATTAGAGAAAATATTTGGTCCAAAAATAGATGGAAATTGGCCAAGGAAAAATAAGAGAAGAAATTGGATTAGAAAGATAATGGCAAAATCGTAATTTTGCCAAAATAGCACAAAATAAATTATTTTCCAATTAATTGAATTTAATTTCAATTAATTAAGGAAAATAAAGGTTAAAAATATATTTAGAATATTTTGGTCAATTTAATATGAATTTATGGAAAATTTGAGCAAAAAGTGCAATTTTGACCAAAATTGAGACTTTACGTGTATACGTAACTGGAACAAGTTGTGAAGCCAATTGAGACCATAGGGAGGGACCCCTAGGTGTCTCCTACATGTTGCAAGAGGAAGAAAATATTGGTTGGGATTAATGAGCTTGGTTACACATACATAGGGTTTATTTACATAAAAGTGATTTTTGAAAGTTTTGGAAATTGTAAAATAATTAAAGTATAATGTTATATATATATATAAAACACATGTGCATCTTCATCCTCAGCTCATTTCTGTCGCACACAGCAGCTGAATGAAGAATGAGAACATTGAGGTTTGTAGAGAGAGAAAGGAGAAGAAAAATCACAAGATAAGCCGATTTTTCCAACGATTTAGCTCCTAACGTGTATAACTCCGATCTTAAGCTACTCCTCTTTGTTCTTTAAGGTTTGGAAAGCTTAAATTTGGTGTTCTAAAAGTTAGGGTTTTCAGCCATTTTTGGGAAAAGCTCGTGAGAGCTTGAGGTAACTTCCAAACCTTCGTATATTAACTATTCTAGCTGCTGTGGGCAATTTAATCGGTGAAATTTCGTCGAATTGCCATTAGTTTTAAATTTTGGAAAAGTGTGTATATAAGGGTTATGCTGCCCAATTTTAGTTCAAATGGTTGTTATAACTCAATTAGATGGTTAATAAAGTGGTTAGGAGTATAAATGAACGCGTTTACGGAGCCGAAATCACAAAACATCGATTTTGCCCGAAGGACTCCATAATTTCGGTCAGGGCCAGATCTAGGGGTAGGAGTTGGATTTTCAATGATTTGATATTTCCATTGGATTCAGTGGCCAAAAATAGGTGGGGTTACAGTTGGGCACTTTTTCAGAAAAGGCTGAGAAAGCATAATTACAGAAACGCCCCTAAAACCCTAAAAGTAGGGCTGCCAAGGGCAATTTCGTAATTTGACATTGAATTTGGTAATTTTGAGTCCGAAAATGGATTCCTTAGACAAAAATACGTCAGGATAGCCCTAGTCAAAATTTTGGGAAAACGTGCCATCGGGCCGGGTAAGGCGAGGCCGGGCCGGGGTCCCGGGGGCATTTTGGTAAATTTTCACCATAGGCTAATATAACCACAAGAAACACTATGGAAGAGTCTAAAATGATACTTGGATAGGTTATAACCTATTTCTTGTACATTTAATATTTTAGCACCAAATCGGGAGCCGAAAGTCAACACGTTTCACGAGGCGCACAAAAAGGGGTCGATAGAACTTCGAGGTAGGGATATTATCCTTCATACATCATGTCATAGTTTTATGATTGTGTGGATGCCATTGTTTGTAAATGCGCTTTATTAATCAATATGTTTTGCCCAAAGAGGGGCCAGTAGTGCTAGAGGCACTTACACTGGAGTTGGCGGAAGAACAACCGGTGTAGATTAGTGGGGCTGGGCCCTACTCATGTATATATGCATATGATATATTTATATTGTTCATTAATTGGTGCATACATGGCATATATCATATTTACTTTTCGCATTTTCTATGAACGACAGCATGTTTCTACTGGGATTCTTTAGAATCTCACCCCTTTTTCTAAACTAAACATCTCAACGGGCGCCAATGGATCAAAAGGCAAGAATGTAGACCAAGGAAAGTGACTGGCATGTGCCTCAAGGCAAATACAAAGTTCGTGGTTATAGATAGTCTATGTCTAAAATACTTTTGGATATTTTGTAATAATGGTGTATATTGTCGCATTCTGTAGAGTTGACTTTGGACTGTAAACAAATACTTTTATCAATATATATGTACTCTTCTGTATGCCTGTGGAACTTGGTCTCTATTACTCTGTGTATATCAAATGGAAACGGGTGTTGACATCCTATCCCCTTGAACCAGTGCTAGCCGAAATATTTTAGAAAAATGGAAAAATTCGGGTTTTGTGTTTTAGCTTCCAAAACTTGTATTTTTTCACTTCTAATCCCTCATTAACTTATTTAAACACATCTTAACCATAATTCAAAGAAATTTGGGCAACATAACCCCTTAGGGTTAGGACTTTCCAAATTTACAAACTCAACAAAATAATCAACTCCAACCATAATCATCAATAACATTAGCATAGTTTTAGGGTTGAGAAGTTACCTCTTGAGTTCCTTTCCTCTTACTCTCTAAACGTTCTCCTCCCTCTCTCCTTGGGCCTAAGATGAGCTTGCTAAACCATGGAATTCATAGAGAAAATATAGATTAGAGAAGAAGCTTATGCTAGTTTAGAAGGAAATCTTAAGAAATCACAAACCTACCTTGATCCTTCTCTTCCTCCTTCTCTTTAAAGCTTGGGTTCCCTTAAGCTTCTCTCTCTCTCTTTTCTCTTAGCTCAAAAAGAAAATGGACAAAGGAAGAGGAAGGGAATGGCTTCATAAATTTCCTCTCTTAAATCTACACCATTGATCTCATCAAGGATTGACATGGTGACACTTGCCAACCACCATGCTTCCCTCCATGCTTCCACCCATACTTCTTCACTTTATGCCTTACTTGCCCGATTAATTCTTCCCTTGTCTAGCTCACAACAAAAACGTGCTCCCCCTTCTCATGCTTTAACCAAATCAAGTGTCCTTCCAACTAAACCAAACTTACACTCAAGGTAGCATATCATTTCATCATTATTTGTCCATATAGCATTATTTTAATGCAATTTGACATATGCTCATACAAATCCACTATAATTTAATCCCCTCCTTATATGATCATGACACTTGGCATTTTAATTCCATTAATCAATTTCTAACGCATTTTATTTTCAACTTTCGGAATAATGCCAACTCTGGTAGATTTTTTGCCCTAATTTTGAAAAATCATAACTAGTTTTGTAGACATCGTTTTGGAGTGATTCCAAAGGCTATGGAACCCTTATTTAGTCTAGTTTAAAGGAAAAATATGGAATTTTCCTAGCTGGGATCATATCATTCCCAAATTTTCAATATTTAACCGCTGCTCCAAAAACTTTCCAGATTTTCTGGACTAACTTCAAAAATTCATATCTTTTTGTACATAGCTTTAATTGATTCATATTTTTATCAAATTAAAGCTTAGGATGTCTACTTTCACTCTATAAAATTTTATAATTTTTGCTCATCATTTGGTCTTCCAAAACCATATGACAATCTCACTACCTTACAGGCGATTTCACTGAAAACACTATTCACCTTTCAATTTTCAATATTTAATTCCTTTGGCCTTAAATATTCACAATTTTATTGTATATATATAATAATCACAATATATTCTCGGTGAATAAAATTTGGGGTGTTACACCACAAGTCATCCACATCATTTTTGTTACGGTACAAATTTGCCCTAAAAATTTTATATATAACTTTTAAAAAAATGTAGATGACATATGAATTTTCAGGGTAAATTTGCACTTTAATAAAAATAACATAGATGATGTATGGATTGTTAGCTCAGCATATTTAATCAACTAACAGCAAAATTGGAGCTTTTTGATACTTTCGAGGGAAAATTACTCCTTAATCCAATTATTTTTATTGATCCTTGATGTGAGAGTTAGATAATTTATTTTTATTGAAAATATATATCCTTAATATAAACTCCCTATTCAATTAATAGAAATCGTTTTTAAAAAAATTATAAATTTAGAAGATAAAGTAAATTGAGATTTTATGTTTAGCTGTTTAGATGAAAGCTAGCTCCTTAGTAACTTCTAATTACATTAATTTATTTTGAGTCTGAAAGCGAGCATCATTGAAGAGAAGTAATTAAACATATGATTTTGAGTTATGTGAACTATGAAGAGAGATAATTAATTATATTGGTGTTTGATTCTTCCAAAGAGATGCTAAAATTTCACAACATCCCTTGAATCAAAATAAAATAAAATTTTGTTGGTGAAAATACATTTGTACCCTTACGTGAATTTATAGCATACATATGCAAACTTATAACTAACAATTAGCAAATTTACAATATTATATAAGGGAATTAACAACTCCCATTTTCCATATCTGATCCCCAACATATATTTCCTTACGTATTGTTGTAAATTAGGTTGTGAATATGGGAAATGAGAATTGTTAATTCCCTTATGTTTTGTTATAAATTTACTAATTGTAGTTGTAAATTAGGTTGGGAATATGAGAAATGAAAGTTGTTAATTTCTTTATGTGTTATTGTGAACTTCCTAATTGTACTTGGTAAATTTGCATTTATCGGCTTTAAATTCACATGTGTGGTTGAAATTTATATAAGGGCATTTATGTCTTTTCACTCATAAAACTTATATTCTTGATCATGCCTTTCTTTTAGAAGTGACCTCCCTCAACTGGTTAGTTCTTGGTTTGTTGCTCTACAATGAGTGTGTTTGGATTAACTTTTGGAGAATAGATTATGAGGAGAATAGATTCTGGAGAAAAAGTGGATAATAGCTTCTGAAGAATAGATTTTGAGCAGAATAACTTATGGAGAATAGATTATGAGTAGAATAATGATTTAGGAAAATTGTGAAAAAATCCATCATTGCCAACTTATTTGCCAAATGGGACCTTCGTGTGCAGATTAACTAATTTTTCTAATATAATTAAATTAGATAAATAGGTTTTATAAGATAAAAGGGAGTATTAAAATTTTAAAATTCTTTTAAAAAAAAGGGATTAAATAAAAATCGGTGAAATTAAAAAAAAAACAGAGAGAAAGAGTGTGGTGTGGGGCCCACATTAATAAAAAGGACCAATTAGAGTGAGATGGTAGGGTCCACATATGGAAAAAAGCAAAAAAAATTAAATTTTCTCGAAACCATGGTTTTGAGATCCAAACCATGGTTTGAGCTTAAAACCTTGGTTTGGGAAAATTTAGGGTGTTCGGATGATTTTTGCAAAACCATGGTTTGAGCTTAAAACCATGATTTGGAAAAATTTGGGGTGTTTGGATGGTTTTCTCCCAAAATAGCTTTTTTCAATTGAATCCAAACACACTCAATGTCTTACTCTCCACATTTTTTAAGGAAGTTTGTGGAGCTTTGAGATTATCCCACATTTCAACGGCTGGCTTTCTTTTTCATGTAACAATTACTATGATCCAGCATTTTCATTGTCTATTGTTTTTTAAACTATACTGTTGTTTTCTGAGAGCCATGTGTAGGCTATATCCCTACAAGCGATGAAAAGTCACCCGTTGGCAACACTGCTATCTAGGTTCACACGGGATCTGTTGATAATTGCTGCATCTATCCTAAATGACTTGTAACTCGGGAAGTGCATCTGTTCCTTGATTTTACCCCTCGGCAAGTGCATGACTTGCTTTACAAAGTCTTGTCCTATCATAAACAAGACCTTGGAAAGCAAGCCAGGCACGCAAAGAGATAAAATCAAGGAAAAGGTGCACTTACAGATATACAAATCATTAGAACAGAAGCAGCAGTTATCAACACAGGTTTTCAAACAATGATCGGACTTTATTGCAAAACCCCCCAAATTTTTGTTTAATCTAAATTTTAGCTGACTTAAACTAATATTTGAATTCTCTTTAGTTCTTTTCCGATCTAGGTAGGTTTTTGTATGAGTCCGCCGCGACTCTTAAGGGAACGACTCCCTTATCATTGTAATACCAAAAAAAAAAAGCAGTTATCAACACGGGTCGTGTGTGAACCTGGATAAAAATGCTGCGAATAGATGACTTTGCATCACTGGTATGGATATACAAGGCACCCAGAAAACAACAGTATAGTTTAAAAAAACAGGAGAAAATAAAAATGGTGAATCATTTATAGAAGTTGTTTCATGAAAAAGAAAGCTAACCGCTGAGATGTGAGATAATCTCAAAGCTCCACAAACTTTATCCAAAAATGGGTAGAGTAAGACATTGTAGAGCAACAGACCAAGACCTGAGCTGTTGAGAAAAGGTTAATACTAATCAATAATCACAAATACTTGCACGTCCTTCTTGGCCTTATTCATGATCTGCGTATCCACCATCAGGTTCTTCTCCACCAAGTACATCAGCAACGGCTGAACTTCCACGTTGTGCAGTGGCGGCGCTGCCTCCCCCATCGGAGGAGTAACGATGTGTGAGGCATTAATGGAAGGTTCTGATAAGCCATGAATTGGATATGCTTTAATTTGTGAAATTGAACAGCGGTGGTTTTGGTGAGTGGGAAGGAATGAGCTCTAGTGAGAAGCCGCCATTGATACGACTGTGGGAATCTCGCAGGCATGACAGGAGAAGGAGAAGGAGAAGAAGAGGGGTTGCTGTGCGAAGGATTACATTGAAGAGGAGTTGCTTTTATACTGAAGACGAGTGGGTGTATGAGATGATGAGGTGAAGTGGGACCCAGTATTCCCATTCTTGTTCATGCGCAGTTTTGAGCTACCAAAAGTTATTCATGCCCAACGACTTTTTTTAATTGCTAGCTAGTAGCATGCACGCACGCACTTCTTTGCTACAAAAAAAACCACTTTTAGCGGCGACATTTGGTGGCGACTTTTAATATCGTTGCGGAAAGTGAGACTTTTAGCGGCGACTTTTAATGTCGCCGCTGAAGGTGTCACTTTCCGCGGCGACATTGTGTTGTCGCCGCTGAAAGTGTGTTTCAGTAGCGACTTTAGTGTCGCCGCTAAAAGTCTTATTTGAAATTAAAAAAAAAAATTTTAAAGACACTTTCAGCGGCGACTATTAAAAGTCGCCACTGAAACTCACTTTCAGCGGCGACTTTAGTGTCGCCGCTAAAAGTTTTATTTAAAATTTAAAAAAAAATTTTAAAAACACTTTCAGCGGCGACAATTAAAAGTCGCCGCTGAAACTCACTTTCAGCGGCAACTTTAGTGTCGCTGCTAAAAGTCTTATTTAAAATTTAAAAAAAAATTTAAAAAACACTTACAACGGCGACTATTAAAAGTTGCCACTGAAACTCACTTTCAGCGGCGACTTTAGTGTCGCCACTAAAAGTCTTATTTAAAATTTAAAAAAAAAATATTTTTAAAACACTTTCAGCGGCGACTTTAGTGTCGTCGCTAAAACTCTTATTTAAAATTAAAAAAAAATTAAAAACACTTTCAGTGGCGACTATTAAAAGTCACCGCTGAAACTCACTTTCAGCGGCGACTTTAGTGTCACCGCTAAAAGTCTTATTTAAAATTTAAAAAAAAAATTTAAAAAACACTTTCAGCGGCGACTTTAGTGTCGTCGCTAAAACTCTTATTTAAAATTAAAAAAAAATTAAAAACACTTTCAGTGGCGACTATTAAAAGTCACCGCTGAAACTCACTTTCAGCGGCGACTTTAGTGTCACCGCTAAAAGTCTTATTTAAAATTTAAAAAAAAAATTTTGAAAACACTTTCAGGGGTGACTTTAGTGTCGCCGCTAAAAGTCTTATTTAAAATTTAAAAAAAAAATTAAAAACACTTTCAGCGGCGACTATTAAAAGTCGCCGCTGAAACTCATTTTGAGTGGCGACTTTAGTGTCGCCGCTCAAAGTCTTATTTGAAATTTTTAAAAAAAAAATTTTTTAAAACACTTTCAGCGACGACTATCAAAAGTCGCCGCTGAAACTCACTTTTAGCGGCGACAACTAAAGTCGCCACTGAAAGTCAATTTCATAGTTTCTTTATTAATATTTTTCGAAAATAACATTTATAAAATTAAAATATTAATTATTAAATAATTCTATTTAACCTTAATTATTAAAATTATATTATTACTTATTAATATTATATTTATAATTTTATATTAAAAATAATATTTATGATATTAAATTATTATTTATTAAGTAATTTTAATTAAAACATTTTTTAATTTAAATATATAAATATTTTTTAGTTTTTATTTAATTTTTCATTATTTTTAATGATATTATATTTAATTAATAATTAATTATATGTATATAATTAATTAATTATATGTTTGTATGTTTATATATATGATAATATTATATATATAATAATATGTAATAATGAGACATAGGTTCATTTCGGCGCAACTGGCAGAGACTCGCGCGCGAAGGCATCGGCTCCCTGAGGTCGCGGGTTTGAACTGGAGGAGAGTCACTTGGAGGAATTATGAGGAGGAGACACGTGGCAGCACCGGGAGGCGACACGTGGCAATTGTAAATTAATTTTTTTAAAAAAAATCGAATTTTTTTAAAAATAATTTTTCAATTTTTTAAAAAAAAATTAATACTTTCAACGGCGACCTTTGTGTCGCCGCTGAAGGTATTAATTTTTTTAAAAAAAAATTGAAAAATTATTTTTAAAAAAAAATTCGAATTTTTTTTTCAGGATCACCAACTGGAGCCCCACATCAATAGATAGAGGCATAAATGAAATATAACTCTTGCTGTACATATGTTATATATTTATATTGGCGTAAATAAAAAAGTATTTGTTGTATTTATTACCTCTCTCACTTATCCTCTCTACAAAATCAAGGCATAGTTGGAAAAAAAAATACATATTTATTACACTTATCCTCTTTACAAAATCCGAATATTTGGATCCGATGGGTAAATGAAGAAAGTGGCGGTGGTTAGGAGAAGGATGAGGAAGAGCTTGCCGAAGCAGTGGAGATACTTCCAGTTGCAATGACTGTAAGGAGGATGGTAGGCGAGGCTTCAGCAAATCTACCTTCAGTGGTGAGGCGACATTTGAAATACTCAACGATGACGGCAGTGTCTGGAGCAACAAAGGTTGTCGGATGCCAAAGGGTTGTGGTTGCGATTCTTTAGGCCGAAAGGTTCTGTCTTGATGCTGAAGCTCAGAATTTTGCTCTAAACTTGACACCCATTTGCCGTCGCATTCCCAATTTTGGGAGTGCTATAGATGATGCAGCCATGGAGGGCTTGATGAAGTTGGTGGGTTTGGCTGGAGAAGAAGCAGCATAAGTCAAGGATACAAAAGAAAGAGCGATGATAGCAGGTGATAGAGGGGTTTCTTCTTGTAAAGCTGAGAGAGACCACGTGATCATATCTCACTGTCACAAAAGATATGAATTTCACCAGCTCAGGGTCTATGTCACCATATTTGGTCAAAATTTTCAAACTCAGGGTCAACATATCTCAAATTAATGGTGGTAGCATTTTATCATCATTTCTTAATGACCATGGGTATTTTTACACCTAAAATTTGATTATGGTGCCAGCAGCTCTTCTTATAAAAGATATGGGTATTTTTGCTCCTTCACCCTAATGTTTACTTCAACTTTGTTTAAAGTAAGTATATACACTCACTTTTTCACCGATTTTAATCTTGATTATAGGTTTCTTCTTAAAAAACATGTGTTTATATATGTTATTATATACGTTGGGAAGCATGATTTGATGATAGAAAATAATATAAATTATATGCCGAATGTAAATAAAATTGCAAATAAAGAATATGGCATACTCAAAATTTAGGAGAAATTTTTTTTAATTAAATAAATAAATTGTTAATAATATATATATATATATATATAACAAAATTAGGAAAGGGAGAATTGCTGAAAAATACTTTGGAAGCAAATTAATTGCTGATTGCTACCAAGCGTGCCAGTGATCTTCCGTGTGTGCAAGCGATCTTCCATTTTGTGCAAATCATCTTCCGTGTGTGCAAAAGTCTTCCGTATAAATGTGCAAGCAATCTTCCGTTATGTGCAAAATATCTTCCGTTATGTGCAATGGTAGCATTGAGCAATTAATTTACCAAAAATGTATTTATCAACAATTCTCCCATTAGGAAAAGGCCATATGAAGAAATAAGTTATATAAAATATTACCTCCGATTCTAATTATCAGACAAAATTGACTTTTTTTTTAAGAAATTAAGGAAGCTAAATGAATTATTTAATCATATGATATGTTATGTATTATATTATATATTAATTTATTAGTCAAACTAATTAGTTTGAAGAAAAAAATTAAAATATAAATACTCTAAAGTAATTTAATTAAGTTCTTTAATTTCTCCAAAAAAATCAACTTTATCTTATAATTAGGATCGGAGGAAGTACAAAATAAGTTCTTATCATTTTATAAATGAATAAAAAAATAAGTTCTTATTATTTTTAGTGATTTATTTTTCTTACATTTTTATATAGGAAGAAGTAATGTTTAATTAATTGATTTTTTTATTATACGTTTTTATATTGAATGTAATATAATATATGTTATTGACAAAGAAGTTATGACAGAGAACCATAGAGGTGTATTGATTGTTGTTGTAATCTTCATAGCATGATATTGTTGTGTGTGTATCAGTGTGTGCTGTGCGGATCTTCAAACATTAATAAATTATAAATGAAAACCAAGCATGTATATTTTGGACGATGAACAAGCCCGTGTATGATCTATTATATGTATGAATAAAAATTGAAAATTGACACGGCAAGAAACTATAAAATATATTGAATACCTCAAAAAATTGTGTTTTATGAATTGTTTCATTCAGTTAATTTGACAATCTCAAATCAAGTAAGTGGTATCTTACTCGGGTCGATGAATAGAAATCAGATTATAGTTATGATTGCCAGTAAAAAAATTGGAATAATTAATTAACTAGTTCCAGTGTGCATAAAGATGCTAAATACAATGTGTTCTTTAATTTTTATAAATATATTTAAAAAGTACTTTCCTAAATTTTCATTTAACAAAATTATATGGTTTGATACAATTTATAGCTTCAAACTATTAGATTGTATAAAGAATTGGATTAGTTCTATAACTATAGACAATAGCTGAGATGAATCAAAAGCATAACAATTCAAGTCAATATTAATTAATAATTAATTAATTAGTTGGAAAAAAATTAATCAATTAATGTAAATTAAAATAATATTAATATTAATTATAGAACTTGGATAAAAAAGTTAAGGGTGAAAATAAATTCACGGGTGTATCTTCACATTTAAACACAAAGATCATTAATAATGATTCTTGTTCTTGTTCTTGATAATGTTTGATTCATGTCATTATCATTGTCCCTCCAATACAATTTTCTCGCCAACCTTCTTGTCTTTCTATTATTGTATTATATATGGTCAACCCCTTGTATCACCAAATCATCTCTTATTTTTATTATAAATATATGGTTGTGACGTCTCTAAGAAAATGAAACGAGCTTTCCATAAATGATAATAATCCCATCAATCATCACCTTTTTGTGTTCCTCACCATCTGTAAATCCACTTTTTTTGGAAAGAAACTCCTCGATCTCTTCTTTTATTTTTAATTATTAACTGCTTTTGTTTATCTTTGAAAAAAAAAAACAGTTAATAATTGATCATACCCCATTCATCACCTAATTTAGCCATTATATTAATTTTATTGCTAAATTAAGAACATTATTATTATTGTTATTATTATTATTACCTCCGGGATAGAAGTTATCAGTTTGATAATCCATTTATTGAAGGGGGAAAAACAGAGAGAAGAATATAAAATTTGGTTTGATTCAAACCCATTGCCCTTCTTGGCATATTTCCAATTCATTGTGTCGGAAGCTAAACGTACCAAAAATTAACATGCAACGCCCTATAGTTTTTTCTTATTTTTAATCAGATTCATAGGGTTTCCCCCCTTTCTTTTTATCAGATTCTTATAGTTTCACCTATTTTTAATCAAATTAATTCCTGTATTTCATGTAACTTCACCTGATTAACTATACATATATGAATATGATTAAAAATCATGTGAAATTGTAAAAACCTTATAAAAATCCTACGAATACCTAATTAAAAATTAAATAAAAATATAAGGACTTGATTAAAAAATAAATAAAATTATAAGAACTTGCAAATTGAAAATACACACATACACTACCTCATTTCCTAAATATAAGACCTAATTAATTTTTTTAGAGAGGTTAAGGAAGTTAATTAAATTACTTTAAAATATTTATATTTACCGTTTTTTCTCCAAACTAATTTGTCTAACTTATAAAATGATATATAATTTAATCATACATAACATATAATATGATTAAATAATTTATTTAGCCTCCTTAATTCTTCTAAAAAAAGTCAACTATATCTTATATTTAGAACCTAAAGTTGTGTGTGTGTGTGTGTGTGAGAGAGAGAGAGAGAGAGAGAGAGAGAGAGAGAGAGAGAGAGAGAGAGAGCGCGCTCTTTTCGGAGGCATGCACAAATAACCTAGCTATGAAACTTGGGTATCCAACTGTTTGGTTTACACTTTACAGCCACAGCCGAGGGAGATAGTAAAAATGAAAAGTTCTTAGCTTTGTTGGGTGAAAAAAAGGAAATCCCATTAAAATACTAAAACCCTGAATTAGTCCTCCTCCTAAGTTCAACAAAGACCAAATTAATCACAGGGGATCACTTTAGGATTTTTGAATGTTATACACTACTCCTCACTTTTTTTTTTTTTAAAAAAAAAAGCCTCCTCTCTATGAGAGCCTTGGCCACTGAAACACTTGCAGCAAATTTGGTTAAGGTGAAATCTGATCCAACCACTTTTTAATTCCCAAAAAGATATACACTTATTGAGCCTTTACAGTTTTTTAGTAATGCAGTGCAAAATAATATTTGGTATTGCTTATTGGGGGTCAATAAGCACTTATTACGTAAGTCAAGATAAAACTCCTCTCGTATATTTATCTCGTATACCGTAAATCACGATTTATAAGCACTTATTGCCCAAAAATAAACTATCCCAAACGAGTATTGTGTGTTTGTTTGGGCATTAGAGACCCTTTAAGTCTGATTGGAGCCTTATCAGTCAAATGTTGACTTAAAAAAAAAAGATGATGCGTTTGTTTGGGTGCTGGAGCAATTGATTTCAATTCAAAGTGCTCATTTGAAATAGCTTATTTTTAGGTAATAAGTGCTTATAAATCGTGATTCACGGTATACGAGATAAGTATGTGGGAGGGGTTTTATCTCGGCTTGCGTAATAAAGACTTGTTATCTAAAAATAAGCGCAACCAAACGCACGTAAAATAAGCACCTTTTGAATAGGCTCTGCTGGGTTACTTATTTCTCATAGCTAGGTTACTTGTGTGTGTGTGAGTGTGTGATAATAATAATAATAATATTGATAGGAGTATTTTTATACCTTTGAGAATTAATGAGGTACTCAAAATCACTTCTAATCGCAAAACTTCTTTTATGAAAAAGTATTCTAAATAATTTTCTCTTTCTTTAGATAGTAATCTTCTGCTAATTAAAGAATACTTTGGGATAAGAGTTTATGCAAGTTTTGAGTTTTGTCAATATATAACCGTAGAAATATAGAGAATAATTAATAATTAATTTTAATCAGTTTAGATTTATTATTTAGTTGTTTTATGATTTTATAATCATTTTTTTTTATAAACATGTCATAAATTAGTTTCTATATGGTGTTTTTACCAATTAAATTTAGTTTAAATAATGGATTTGGATTATTGGAGGTATTATTGAGGTTTTAATCGGTTTATTTTGTTATATTTTAAGCTATGTGAAAATATGAGTTAGGATTTAATATTTAAATTAGAGTTTGATATAATTTATAAAATTTAAGCTTGAGGTGCACAATAGAAAGGACTTTTGGAGTACGTGCCTTATGATAACATTGTCGCCTTGTGGATAGTTTCGATCAATTTATCACCAAGAATGCCACTTTAACAAATGAGAAGGAGGTGGAAATGGTTGTCTTCATATGTTCATTTTGCATTGCTTGTAATGATGGTCATAACTCTTAAGCATTTGATTTAAAATTGTACCATTGCCAAATTTTCAAAGTTAATTTTTGACAAAATTGTGAAAAAATCTCTCCGTGTACAGATATCTTCCCAGGTCATATTTGGCAATTAAGTTGTCAATGAAGTCTTTTTTCACAATTATCCCTTCATTTTTTTCATTTTTCATAATTTTTACAATTTTTCCTCTTAAATAACATAAAAGCCACTTATGCAAAAGCCAAACCAAACATCTTTCATTTTTACATAAGTCACTTATTCAATCACCAATCCAAACACTCATCATTTTACCCAATCTTACTTTTTTTCAATTTTAAGATTTCATAAATCTAAGTAAAAATAAGTCGCTTATCCAATCGCCAATCCAAACACACCTTAATTTAGCCTAATTCCAAATGGAGCGGGATAACTTAAGCACATATCAAAATGATTTTGACTTAAATGGATAATCATAAATTATTTTTTTATAAAAAAGAAAATCTAAATTGGAATTCGGTTTGAAATTGAAAAAGGGAAAATTCCAAAAAAGTACAATTACAATTAGGAAAGGACAAACGGTGGGGTGAAATTGTGATAGCTCAAGTCAGTACTACCGTAAGAATCTGGGTTTTGATATCTTGAAACAATGACAAAAATTCCCTCATTAGTGAAAGGCAAACAAAAAAAAAAACAGATGAGGGAAGGCCGAAATTGAAATGCATGCAACTCACAAACAAGAAACCTAGGGGCGATGGGTTGTTGACGAGAATGATTGTAACCCCCTACCTTAATAGCCAAATTTATAGTTTGAGAATGCGTCATTAAGTTGAAATAGAGATCATCGGTCAATTTAAAACTTTTCCAGAACCTGTTTAGTACGGTCTCATGTTCACATTTCGAATATAATTGGCCTGCGCAATTCGGTTTCAATCATGCATATCAGAGTGCAATAAAAAATTCTCGACAACGCTTGGGTTTCGTTTACTTGATAAAGAGTTTACAGGGCACATTGCTCATTTACAGTTTCCCATAAAGGGGATTACACAACACTATTCAATATATACACCACATGCAACTAATCCCCAACAAAATATGATAACCAACTACCAAAATTAAAACTCCTAGCTAGGAGCTCTAATCGCTCTTCGTCACTTGCTTTTCCTTTAAACCACTTACCCTTACTATATGTTAGTCATTGGAAAGAATGAGATTCAAAAGAATCCCAGTAGTAACAATTCACTTATAACATGTACAATCACAAAGCATGTAAGCACATCACAACAACACAACGGCATTTCTGCAACAGCTTTCGCTGCATTCACAACGGCATATTTCACAACAGCATGTTTCACAACAGCCCAACAACGACATTTCACAACGGCAATGTTACATCACGGCATATTCAATGACATGACATACATGCAAGGCATCATACATAGAATAAGAGAAATAGTCACTACCTTGTTCTTTCCGCTCTTGCACTGGCACTAGTTTATCACGTGCAGGGCAAATGTCAAATCCTATCATTAGAATTTCAACGACAAGTTATTATTAATCCAATTCTTTAATTCAAATACTCAAGTTGGTTATCATTAGCGACATTTAATCAAATCAACTAAGGAGTTAAAATGGTCAATTAACCTAAAAGACCAATTCCTAACCTCAAAGTTCAACAATACTACATTATGCCATTACATCTTCAATTTTCGCGTAAGGAACCAAATCTGCCAGAATTTTCTCCAAACTTTGAAAAATCATAACTAATTCTATAAAAATAAAAATTAGGTGATCCCAAGTCCTATGAAAAGATATTGAAGTTCTCTTCATAGGAAAAATATGAATCATTACCGTAAATCACCACACAATTCCAGAATTACACAAAATCCCACACTGCTCCAGAATTAAGTCCAGTTTCGACATCAAACTTTGGGCAACCAGAACTCCCAGATCAAAAAACTAAATGACACAAATTATATATCCATTTTGAACCTTGGAATGTGAAATTAAAAACTGGAAAGTTTTAGAATTTTCAGAAATCATTTGGTTATCCAAAAACACCATACCAATAAGGTACTCGCTAGAATTCTATTCAGGCTGAAAACCCATATTTACATTTTGAGTTTCAATGACCCAAAATTCACAACCCGAGATTATTCCCACATAATTTTTCGTGTAGAACACAATGGTAACATCAAAATTAAAAATTCCCACTCATTCTCCATGTCCTATTTTGGCAGAAAAATCAAAATAAATTCCAACAATTACCAACTTCCAATTTCAGCATCAAACTTATGTCAAATGGTTTCCAATCATCATAAACCACCAATAACACAACCAAACCATCATGAATTACCCAAACCCTTGTTTGGCCAAAATCAGGGCAAATTTACACATGCCAAAATACTCATTCAACCAACACAACCAATAGCTCAAATTGATGCTAATACTCGCATCTTGCTTCTCCTTAAGTTCTTTATTTGATTCTTCAGCTTTTGTTCTTACAAGGTGGCTGAAAACTCCTCTTCTTCAAAAACAAAAACCATAGAAATAAAGCTAAGGAAGAGAGGAACAAGTTTCATGAAGGACACTTGAGCCATAGATGAGGTTAAGGTGGTGAAAATCAAGATCAAAGTTTTACCTTCACTTGCTCCTTCTTGCTCACTCGGTTGCAGCTGCTGAACCGACTTAGAGAAAGAGAAAATGTGTGCTTTAATGATAATATTTTTGGCCCCTCCTATCTCTTAAAGTCCAGCCGAAATATGAGACTTGAAAGGGATAAATGATCTATAAAAAATATCACACTTCCACCTCCTCAAAATGATATATTTTAATAGTTTTAACATGTGTCAAATAAATTGAGATCATCATCTTTTCTCTTTCCATATACTTGGCCGAAAATTGCTTCTTGTTTTTACTGAAAAGAGACTTTGAATTATCATATCTTTCTCCTCCACATATTTTATTTAGAGTTGCAATATTTGACCATAAGACTTTTTCCATCACCTTTTCTCTTCCTTCATCTTAACTTGATCGAAACTACACCTTAAAGAGGCTATATATATATTTGATTCAATTCCCTCTTCCTTTTCCTTTATGTTAGCCGAAATTATTGACTAAGAGGAAGAATTGTTTACTTAATGCTCTTCCTTTCTCTTTTATGACTTGGACATCCCAACATAAATAAAGAGAAGTGAATGAATTTGATCAAGTCTTGCCTTTTTGCATGTATGTGTGGCATGTTGACTAAACCTCCTCTCCTTCTCTTGAATTTGGACGTTAATAAGAGGCCTTGGATGAATTAAATGGCTTCTTGATTAAGCCATTTCCACCTCCTTAAAATATATTATTAATTACAATTTATCACATATAATTTAACTTTTCAACTCTTCATTTACTTGACTACAAATGTTCCAACCTTTTGAGTACATTTTGGGGCATTACAACGATGGTCTATTGACGGTAGTCGGCAGCGTTCTGCGGTCTCTTGGAAGGAGGTAAATTGAGAAACGACAAACTAAGGAGGTCGGCAGCGTTCTGCGGTTCTACTGTCTGTTGAGGGAGGTCGGCGGCGTTCTACGGTCTTTGTTGGATGCTCGAAAACAACTCCTCTCTCAATATTAACAACATTAGATTCTTCATTAACGATTCTACTTCCTTCATTCACATCTTCGATGAAATAAGTGGGAAAGTCATAAGTTGGATGCCCGAAAACAACATATTCTTTATTAACGACTCTACTTCCTTTATTAACATCTTTGAAGAAACAAATTGGCAAAGTCACTAGTTGGATAATATTATATAGTATTGATTATTAACATAGTTTTCTCCGGTTTGAAGTTGAATAAAACTAGGAGATTATTGACATGTATTTTAAGTTAACATGTCTGTGCGTAGGGATTTAAATTATAATGTTACAAGGAGGAGAAGGAATGGTTTCAAGTACCGTAAGATTTTTTTTCATGTTATTATGATTTAGCAGGGCAAGTAAATGTGATTTAAAGTCGCCTAATCATATTCTTATGGCAACAAGTGCTGTGTAACAAATGATGATCAATCATGACAGTGATGAGATAACCTATAAAAAGATTGGTGGAGCTGTAACAAACCCAATGGTTCCTTTGTCAATTTGTTCCTTCGAAGATGTTAACGAAGGAAATAGAGTTGTTAATAAAGAATCTAATATTATTAATAATGGGAGAGATGTTATTTTCGGGTATCCAACTTGTGACTTTCTCAATTTGTTTCTTCAAAGATGTTAACGAATGAAGTAGAGTCGTTAATAAAGAATCTAATGTTGTAAATAATGGAAGAGGTGTTGTTTTCGGGCATCCAACTTGTGACTTTCCCAATTTATTCCTTCAAAGATGTTAATGAAGGAAGTAGAGTCATTAATAAAGAATCTAATATTGTTGATAATGGGAGAGGTGTTGTTTTCGAACATCCAACTTGTAACTTTCCCAATTGTTCCATTGAAGATGTTAATGAAAGAAGTAGAGTCGTTAATTAAAAATCTAATGTTGTTAATACTAGGAGAGGTGTTATTTTTAAGCATCCAACAGAGAACGCAGACGACCTCCCTCAACAAACTGCAGAACACCGTTGAACTCCTATATTTGTCATTTCTCAGTTTACCTCCTTCTAAGAGACCGTAGAACACCGGCGACCACCGTCAACAGCTTGTCGGCCCCTAGGTTTCTCGTTTGTGAGTTGCAGGCATTTCAATTTCACCCTTCCCTCTTCTGTTTTTGTTTTATTTTGCCTGTCACTAATGAGGACATTTTTGTCATTGTATCAAGATATCAAAACCCAGATTTCTATGGTAGTACTAACTTAGGATATCACAATTTCACCTTACCCTTTTATCCTTTCCTAATTTTAACTATCTTTTTTTAAAAAATTTTCCATTGAAAAACTGGAAGAAAAAAAAACAGAGAATTAGGGCCCCACAAAAGAAAACTATAAGAAAATGGGTGGTCATGTCTCGCTCGTTATTAAAATTTTTTAATATTTAAGTCTCGTCCTTAAAATTTCCTATAATAACTCTACCAATAAAATTTAGGGAGAATGATAAAAAAATACCACTTGAACTTCAAAAACCCCAATTAGTCCGTTGACAAAGATTTGCGTTATCAATCCCATTACTATTCTTGTCAGCGGGATTTTAAAATTCAAATAATATTTTTCTGTCATTCTCCCTAAAATCTACGTCACTCCCAATGACCCATTAACAACTACGCTCTGACCCAATATCTGTATCTACTAGTTACACACGCATACATGCGTGGATCTCAAAGATGCTGGAGCTTGGAAGGGATTTGAAAACCAAATCAAATGAATAAGAAGCAACTTAATACGAAACGGACAAGTTTATCCTTGGAAAAGAATTAGTACTCGTATTCTTTCAATGTCTTTTATAAGCTATAAATAATCGAATTACATAAATTAAGAACTTAGTTAAAAATTGATTAATGACAAAATGTGAGTAAAAATATTTTTTAAATATAATTTATTATAAAAAGAAGGGTTAAGGTTCATTTTTGTTATATAAGTTGTCAAAAAATCTCAATTTTGACTTATAATTTTTTTCGAGCAATGTTGTTTCGGAAGTTTCTAAATTGTAGCAATTTCGTCCTAGCTGTTATTCAAGTTAAAAATGATCATTAATTGATCAAATATACTGAGCTGATAGGTCCACGTGTCTTCCATATCATTTTTCCTAAGATAAAAATTTACTTTAGAAGTTTTCACTCATGAGCAATGTCACTCCAAAAAATTTTTTTGTTCAATATTGTACTTGAAAGTTTCCAAATTGTTGTAATATCGCTTTGACCATTATAAAGATTAAATTTGATTATTAGTTGACTAAATATACTAAACTAGCAGTGTAAATGACATTAAAGAAGGAGCTCACATTCTTAGAGAGTAATGAAGAAAAATATTCAATTGCCGGATTTAATACACATGGAGCAAGATTATTGAAAACAAGGACACAGGTAACCCTCTATTGCCATATCCCAGCAATGTAGCAATAAACAGGTATCTTTTTTATTTTCTCTTCATCGCACAAGATACTTTCACCTTTTTAATTTTCTCTAATCATTTAGATGGAGTGCATTTTTTTAAAAAAAAAATTCCTTATTTATAAATCTAATGTAGAAAAAATGAAGTCGATGACACATAAATTTGCTAGATAAGCATATTTGATCAACTAACGAATAAACTTAACTTCAATAACAACTGAGATACAATTGCTACGATTTGAAAACTTCTAGGGTAACGTAGCTCTTAAGTGAAAACTTGTAGGGCAACTTTGCACCTAAGCTCAAAATAAAATGGCGTGAATGTCATGTAGACTATTAACTAAATATATTTTATCAACTAACAGTCAAATTTAACTTGGATAACGGCCGGGCTAAAACTACTACCATTTCAAAACTTTCGGGATCACATTACTCCCACAAAAAGTTTAATTAATTTATGGGACAAAATTAAAATTTTTTTGACAACTTGCAAAAGGCCAAAAGAAAAATAGACCTTAACCCTAGAAAGAACCCACCACCTTACATCTTTACTCAAGCGGACGCAGGCTTTTTTTAAAGTAAAAATTACAATGGGAAGCTAATGGCTTGAGAGGACTAAACTTGAGATGATGAGCCGATAGATGATGTATTAAACATGGGATCTCCCACTTACTCTCAGTTTTCATGCTGATGTATTATTGCTCGGATTTTGACAAAACTTAAGATGATGAGCCGATAGATTAAATTACAATGTATATTAATATATTTTATTAAAATGTTTTTATTGTTAACAATATATTTATATGCTTTCTACTGACTAGAATATAACAAAATTTTAGGAATGGCAATTTCTTTTGGGAGAATCTTAATTAAATCCAGTTGAAATGCTAAAATTCAAATTCAATCCTACATTCTTAAAAAAATTTAATCAGACCAGAAGGTTTAATTAGAAATTTTTAAATATTATTAAAAGATCATGATGCTCTTAGTAAGAAAAATAAAATTGTAGGTGTAGCCGTGTAGGGTTTTAACTTTTACCTGACTACTGCCTCTGTACTTCCGATTGAAGAAGACACTAATGGGTCTCCTTCAAATGCTAGATTTCTCTACAATTTCCAAACTTCTTCTGGATCTAGAGGCGGAGAACAGAAAGCATGGCAACGACGAAAGTTTCAAAGATAAAAGCAGAATGAGCAGAGCCCAGCACAGTAAACAAGTCAAAAGGAGTCTAAAGAGAGAAAATGCCAAACGAAAATTCATGTGAACGCAGATGCTGTTTGTGTTGTGTGCCTCTATAGTCGAATTCATGTATTAGAGTTGTGAAACAGTAATACTACCTCCGGTCCTAAATATAGGACAAAATTTGTAGTGCAATTTACACTACAAACTTTGTCCTATATTTAGGACCGGAGGGAGTATTATATTTTACTCAGAAGTTTCATAGGGAAAAACTGAATTAAGTCGAAGCGAAATTGTCAACACCCGTTTTTATTTTGATAATCGAAGAGTAATAAAGACAAAATTCAATAGGCATACAGAAAAGTATAATTATACTGATAAAAATATTCGTTTACAATCCCAACGTCGTTCGTTTACAATTCTGATATTGTTCGTCGACGGAAATAGAAAATACAGCGAAAGTTTTAATATTTACAAATTATCCAAAATATTAAGGCATAGACTAAAGCATAATCACGTTCATATCCTCACCTCGAGACACGTGCCACTCACTTTTTGGCGTCAACGTCTTTGCCCTTTGGCCCACTGGTACTCGCTAAGGTGTTTGTTTAAAAATAGGGTGAGATTCCGAAGAATCCCCGTAGAGACATAATATCGTTCATAGAAAATGTGAAAAGTAAATATGACATGCGCCAAGGTATACACAAATTAATGAACAATATAAACACATCATCATCATGTATACATGAGTAGGACCCAGCCCCGCAATCTACACCGGTTGGACTTCTGCCAACTCCCAGTGTAAGTGCACCTCTGGCACTAATTGCTCTTCTCTAGGCAAATCATGTTAATTAATAAAGTGCATTTACAAAATAATGGCCTCTCCACAAGCAGCCTGATGAGCAGTCTTGGCCATGGACACCGAGTCCTCCACCTCAATTCGGAGTTCGCAGAGAAAGCTTGAAACCCAGCGATTGCTTTTATTATTTGTATGTTTTGGTTATTTTTTTAATCGGTGTTTATGTCAAAGCCACTTGGTCATTGTACCAATTGGCATGTACTGGAGATAGAAATGACTAAGAGAAAATAATTGATGAAGGGGTGTATATAAATGAATAGCAACATGTCATTGCAAAAATTATGGAGGGGTGTATATATATATTTTACTTTTTTATAAGATATATATTAAATCTCCACTGTTTAGTTGATCTAATGGTGAGAATAAAGAAATGGAGAGAAATTAATGATAAGGGAAGTGGAAAGACTAATTTCTCAAGGTGTTATTCCTTTCAAGTGTTTTAAAAGATTTTGAAAACACACCGAAAGGAACGGTTGAAAAGTTGTTTGTATGATACTAAATTCAAATTCATTCCATTGGAGTTTCAGGTTACCTTTGTAAATTAATTTTAAATCAACGTATTAAAGTTATGATGGAAAATGATTTGACATAAAAATGAATTTTAGTATTCAAGCATCTTAAATTTTAAACCAATAAGAAAAATTGCTGAAAATTTCCCATTGCAAATCTTATTGCTCAAAGGCATAGAATTTTTGTTGAAAAACTTGGATGCAACATTTTTTTACTTGTGTGAACATATCTTCAATCATATATAAAATGAAAGACATTTATACATTAACAAAGATATGTTACACATAGTTGAAGAAGAGTTGCATTCATTTTAAGATTAAGTTATTAAGTTTTTAACACATTTGAGTCTAGCCTATCTATCTCAAGACTAATTTATCTAAGAAATGAGTAGGGAGAGCTTGTCTCATTTAGACAGTCCAATTGAGATTTAGACGGTCCAAATTTAATTTTTTTAACTGATGATTTTTAAATAAAAATTTTATTTTTTAAGAAAATGTTAGTTGACAGAGTATTTTTCTTTTAGATTCTTTACTTATTAAAATAGTTTTTTAAAAAGAAAAAGATAAAAAAAAATTAAATGTGGACGTTCAGATGAGAGGAGATCTCCAAGGAAACTGGTTCCTGTATCTCGGACACTCGGCCAGTCTTTCGTATGCTGGGAACTGGGGGAATCAGTAGAAGCACCACAAACTGAAGAGTGAAGAGCAGGAATCAAAGCACAAGGGTATAAGGCTTTAAGTTTCGCTCTTCCCTCTCTGCTCTCCCTGGTACGATTCTTCGGCTCGCGAATTGATTTCTTAAACCTTGTCTTCATTGATTCTCCCAAGCACCTGTTGATTTTCTTGGACCAAACTTTTCAAGCTTCTGCCCATTTCTCTTGTATCAATTTCAACTATATATGCGCAGAAGTTCGAACATTTGAGACATCTATTCACAATTTCTGTTTCGTTCTTGTTGAAGATTTATGGTATAGGCGTATAGCAGATAGGATTGTTCCTAACTTTCAATTGCAATATAAATACCTAAAATTAAGTTGAATGATGACTTCCTCTCCTTCCAAAAACCTATGGATTCAACGGCAACAATGCCCATGTGGAGATTGGAAATGTTATGTGACATATGAGGGAGATGGTGAAGAGATTTCAGCTGGACCGGAATTGGTGAAGACAACAGATAAAGCATCATCAGAAGCTATGGTTTCACCCTATGTAGGAATGGTGTTTAAGAGTGATGATGATGCATTTGAATATTACGGGAATTTTGCCCGGAAGAATGGGTTCTCTATTAGAAAAGAAAGATCCAGACTTAGCCCGCAATTAGGCGTTTATAAACGTGACTTCGTTTGTTACCGTTCAGGGTTTGCCCCAATGAAGAAAAAGTCTAATGGAGAACACCATAGAGATAGAAAATCTGTACGCTGTGGATGTGATGCAAAAATGTATCTGTCAAAGGAGATTGTGGATGGAGTTTCTCACTGGTTTGTTGTGCAGTTTAGTAATGTACATAATCATGAACTTTTGGAAGATGATCAAGTACGGCTTCTTCCAGCATATCGCAAAATACAAGAGGCTGATCAAGAGCGTATACTCTTACTCTCCAAAGCTGGGTTTCCAATTCATCGAATAGTGAAGATGCTGGAGCTAGAAAAAGGGATTCAAGGCGGGCAACTGCCATTCTTGGAGAGGGATGTGAGGAATTTTGTTCAAAACCGGAAGAAGGTCATTCAGGAAAACGAGGCATTGCTAAGTGAGAAAAGAGAAAATGATGTATTGGAACTTCTTGAGTCATGCAAAACCATGAAAGAGACAGATGATGATTTTGTATATGAATTTACAGTGGATGGGAATGAAATGGTTGAGAATATAGCCTGGTCTTATAGTGACTCTGTTCATGCATATTCTATGTTTGGTGATGTGGTTTATTTTGACACCACATATCGATCAATCACATACGGATTGGTCTTTGGAGCATGGTTTGGTATTGACAACTATGGTAGAACCATTTTCTTTGGTTGTGTTATATTGCAGGATGAAACACCTCGGTCCTTCTCTTGGGCACTACAGGTTTACTACTTGCATCCTCTTTAAGATATTAATTTTGCTTTCTTATATATTCTCTTATGATGATTGTCCCTCAATACAGAGTTTTGTCCGACTCATGAGAGGAAGATGTCCGCAAACAATTTTAACCAATATTGACCCTAGCCTTAGAGATGCCATAAAAAGCGAATTGCCAGGCACTAAACATGTAATCTCTATATGGTGTATAATGCCCAAGGTACCTTGCTGGTTTTCTCTTCCTCTTGGGCCTCGCTACGAAGAATTTAAATCTGACTTTGATGCATTATATCACATTGAGAATTCTGAGGAATTTGAACTTCGATGGGACCAAATGACATCTGCCTTTGGTCTTGGATCAGACGGGCATATTGATCTTCTCTACTCTTTGCGGGCATCTTGGGCATTGTCTTATGTTAGAGGTTTCTTTCTGGCTCAGATGGCAACAACAGCTTACTCAAAGTCATTAGACAGTTTTTTGAAAGGCATCTTTAGCGCCCAAACATGTTTACGGAGCTTTTTTGAGCAGGTATTTATATGTTAGAACTTTGTTTTGTGTACTTGTACTAACTCGCTGTTTTTGTAACGACCTTCCTTGTTATTGCAGGTTGGCATTTCTGCAAATGTTCTTCATCATGCTCGTCAAGAAACTCCATATATGGGCCTCAAAAGTTGCATACCTATTGAAGAGCATGCCCGGAGTATATACACACCTTTTGCTTTTAATGCCTTGCAACAAGAATTATTGCTAACAATGCAATATGCTGTGTCAGAAATGTCCAACGGATCATATATTGTACGCCACTTCAAAAGCTTGGATGGCGAGCGTCTTTTGATATGGCTGGCTGAAGATGAACAAATCCAGTGCTCTTGCAAGGAATTTGAATCCTCAGGGATATTGTGCAGACATGCTCTCCGTGTATTCGTGATAAAGAATTACTTTCAGCTCCCTGACAAGTATTATTTAAGTAGATGGCGGCAACATGAGTCCTCTTTACTTCTTGATAATGATCATAATAATAATAATCAAAGTATTGAGGATGAATGGTTTCAAGAATACCAGTCCCTTGCTGAAACTTTGTTTGCTGAATCTTCGATTACAAAGGAGCGATCTGTCTTTGTTCGTAGAGAACTGACAAAGGAAATTACTAGGATTCTTAGTGAGGTTAGAAATTTGCCTGAAAATGATGGGGTCACAATGGACTTGACTATTTCACCAAACATTTAGTCTCAAGTTGTGGCCAGTGGATTGTATATATGTTTATGTTGTGATAAGAGAAAATACTCCAGCAAGTGGAGATAAGGTCATCGTATTTACGATGTCATTCAGATCTGATTTGATTATGCACAAGGGCCTGCAGCTTCATTTTCTGCTGGACTTGTAAGTTGTAATGAGCCTGTAATGAAAGCTGCTGATGATGATGGAAAATATTTTTGATGGTGGCATACTTTTTATTCTGTTAAGTGCAAATGTTACATATTGCTCTTTTGCTAGTATATTGAATCTATTGCATATTGCTTCTTTTACATTCAGTTAACCCACAAAGGTTTTTGAATCAATTTTTTGCATTCCTAGTTGTGGTAAATCATACACACTATGGAATTCAATATTTTAATGGCTGTGGGAGACCACTTCGGCTTTTAAGTATATGTTATTCAAGTTCTTTGGTTAAAGTACATGACAACAATTTTTTATCGTTCTACATCTTATGACTGATTTGATCAAAAGAAAAAAATTGCTACTTTTGTTGAGAAAATTTAATCTTTGGTAGATTATTGGGCTAGGATCTAAATTTCATATGACTGATAGAGCAAGACTCTCATTAATCCATAACTTAGATAATGAGAAATAACTACTTAATTTATTGACTTAATATGCCAGAACCACGACTCACTTGCATGATTTAGATAATGAAAAAGAACTTAAATAATATCATTAAATTGGAAATATCTAAAATAAAGTACTATTTATTCCTGATATTTCTCTACCTCCCCCACATCATACATTATTCCATAATAATCTGTGCTCTATAGATATTCGCCTTGTACCTCAGCTCAAGCCGAACCACCTTAAATTGCTCTTCTCGTCACAAAACAGGCCATGTGGACTCCAAACTCTGGTATGATGTGAGTAAGAGACAACAACGTTGTCTGTTTGGATTATTGTTGGAGAATTGATTGCGAGTGGAATTGAAGCACAAAAGCAAGTATCAACTGCTTATAAGATCACTGTGATTTGATTAAGCCATTAAGGGTCCAAACCGTGGTTTGGAGGGGGTATCATTATTCTGTAATAGTGTGTTGACTTTATATATTATGATCGAGGGCTCATTCATACTCTGATGTGAATTATAAAATAGTTTTCAAACTTGCATGATTGGTTTACTTTTTTGCACTCTAGAAGAATATTAATGGAGGAGGTTTGACACTATGGATCTTAAATTGTGATTCTTATTGTAGATCCACTTTTTGTGAAATTTTGAGAGTATTATAGTTCTATATGAAATGGGATTATCCAGGAAAATTATAAAATAAGATTAATGAGATTATATTTGTGAGATGATATTGGATCTATCGGTAAACTGTGTCAGTGGGCTTCATCTGCCCAAGGCTCAATTATCATGGAATCGATTGATTTGTGATTTTGAACTAGATATTCAATACTTTTTAACTATGATAAACTAACATCTTTTTTTCTTCTTCCATCGTTATTCTTAAATGTTTGGGAAAATTACACCTAGGTCCCAAGAAAGAAAATAAATGAAGAAATGGTCCCTGGAGATTGCAAAATGAAAAAATGGTCCCATTAATAACTTTAGGAGCCTGTATTGACAACTCGTTAACAACTCCGGGAACTTGTATTGACAACTCTATGGATCATTTTTTTATTTTACAATCTCCAGGGATCATTTCTTCATTTTTTTTTTCTTAGGACCTGAATGTAATTCTCCCTAAATGTTTTGGTCAAATCCTTTCTAATAGGATAGTCCTTTGAATTGTTTTCCTCTTTTTCTACCACTATAATGCTTAATGTTTTAATAAATTGTTTGAAATAATTAATTATACGACGAATATGGAGGCCGTTACAAAACAAACTTGAATTATGTTTTCTTTTAGTTCCTATACTCTATTATCCATTGCATTTCATTTTTAACTTTATTTGGTCCAAAATGTTACTTAATATAATTTCGAAAGAACTATGTGCATGTTTGGCTGAGCTTTTTGTACAGGAAATAAGCCCTTATTACGCAAGCCGAGAAAAAACTCATCTCACATACTTACCTCGTATACCGTAAATCACGAATTATAAGCACTTATTGCCCAAAAATAAGCTATTCCAAACACGCACTATGTGAGCTGGGCTTAATTAATGGCATTTACATTGTTTTGGGAATAGCATTTTGGAAGGAAGCCTACGATTTTGGGAATAGCATTTACAAGACAGTCGTACAAAATATACTAGTTCGGTAAAGGAAGCCTACGATTTAAATCTTCTAAGAATGGCTGCTATGCAGGAGAAATATTCATAACAACAACATCAATAGCCCTTTGATGATCTTGATGAGCTAGATTAAAAATAACAGCAACAATATTAACTTTGTTAGTGTAGAGTTAACGTAGTTAATTATGCTGGGATGAACTTATGAGTAGGAAAAAAGCAAAGAATCTTTCTAAAATTTATAAAAATTTTGATTAATAATATTTATTTAAAATGGACTAATTCTCACATATCAATAAATGTCAGTTAACTCATTAAATATTAATTAAATTGATAACATTTTTTAAATTTACGTTTATTAAGATTTTCTAACTCTATTTTTACAACTCATTATCAGATCTCTCCCTTTTCAATGAAAATTAAATGAAGTTTATATTTAGGATAAAAAAAAATCTTCTATAAATAAACTTAGAATAAGTAGCGGAGTGATATTTTTCGTACCAGTACATGTATACAAGAGCTGAAAGAGTATCTTGTAAATTTGAAGCTCAAGAGTCCAGAGTCGGTGAAGACTGCA
The DNA here is from genome assembly GCA_963242795.1 of Inga leiocalycina. Lineage (NCBI taxonomy): Eukaryota > Viridiplantae > Streptophyta > Magnoliopsida > Fabales > Fabaceae > Inga > Inga leiocalycina. Next base: position 16,188,602 of record OY725320.1, read on the forward strand.
GCATTCTGTAGTTTTTCCTGGAAATTGAAGTATAATACACACACACTCTCTCTCTCTCTCTCTCTCTCTCTCTCTCTCTCTCTCTCTCTCTCTCTCTCTCTCTCTCTCTCATTTTCCAAGTTCCAACGTATCCTCAGCTCGGTGTTTGCACAACTATCAATTTTTGGTTAGTTCGCGTAGATAATTCTCAATCGTCAGTTTACCTCGTTTTTCTATTACGGTTACCCCCTTTTGTTACGTATTTTCTAAAAAGATTTCTTTTTATGTTTCTTTGGTAACGAGAGTATTACGTAATAGTATCTGATGAATTTTAATTTTCACCGTTAAGTAATCTTGTAAATTGTTAGATGTTCATGTTTGTTTGGGATCACGTTTTTGACCCTCAAAAGTGCTAATTCACATAAATCGTGGTAAAAATTTTCTCATATGCTTACCTCATAAACCGTAAATCATGATTGAAAAGCTATTTTTAAATACTCAAATCGCTATTCCAAACAAGCAAGGGCCCGTTTAATACGCCGAAATTGATTTTGATGGAAATGGATATGAATATGGAAATGGATATTGATATGAAATTGAGGTTTAAAAGTATATTTGATATGATCATGAAATTGATATATAATTTTAATTAAATTTATATATCTATATTATCAAAAATCCAAAATACCCTTATTATTAAAATAAAAAGGCAAAAAGCCCATATACCTCACTGCCAAGCCTTCTCGATATTTTGCTGCCATTGGTTAATGAGAAATAAATCAGACCACCTCATTCAAAAAGAAAAAACAAAGAGTGATCAGACCAGCAGCATTGCAAGGTTGGTTTTGACATACTTAATGCCATTGTTGTATCAGTGACAAGGTTTTGAGCTACTTGAAGGTGAAATCGAAAACCCAGATCTGATGAAGCTTGTGATTTCTACGCAAATCTGATGAAGCTTGTGATTTCTGCAAATCTGATAAAGTTTCGTTGTCGCCGTTTTTCAGCAGCGCAGCAAAAGCTTCGCATCGTTGAGGATGAGTCAGAGATATAGTTGAAGAGGATGAGTGGAGGCATAGTCGAAGAGGATGAGTCAGAGTTGGAGGTGACGATGAGAGGAAGTCCGAGATTTGTGAGCCATCGCCATCACTGCCATCTAAACGGGTCAATTCCCAATTAGAAAGTTATAATTCATAAGATAAACATGAATCCCTTTGACAATAAATTGCCTGTTCAAATGAGGAGGAGGTAGTGCCCAATATCGATATCATTTATCACGACTATAAATAAAAGCTAGTGACAGTTATTGTTGTTTATTGGTCTGTATTTATCGACGCCCTGTTTTTACACATGATCAGTTGTATATTGCGTTTTCCAAGGTCAAGATCATATCATGTTTGAAGATTTTGCTGCACAATGAAGGAAGGATAGAATATAACGCGACTAACAATGTTGTATACAAGGAGGTTTTTCAGAACGTGACCCTTTTGAGTGAAGTTTAATACTTGTTTGTGATAGTTTAGTTTTAGCTTATAAATATTTTTAAATCATGATTTATAGTATATGAAATAAGTATATAAGAGAAGTTTTGTTTCGACTTATGTAAGAAACACTTATAAATAAAAAATAAGTTATGTCAAACATAGACTTAGTCTTGACAACTTTATGTTCTTCCCTTCTTTTTTTTTTTCCTCAAAATGTATGTATGCAGGATCCTTTTTATTGACATATGCTTTGACAAAGGCCCTTTTTTTTTCTGTGTATGAATGGGATTTATGATTTTGAGAAGTTGTTTTTTATATTTAGTTTTTGGATTGATTTACTCGTGGAAATGCACCCGGCGCATCGTACTGGAAACGAAATACTCGTTTATTACTTTATTTTGAAAGAAACAATTCCTATCACTCAAAAAAAAAAAAAAAGAAGAAGCAATTCCTAGAATTCATACTTATTTTTTATGATACTTTTTAATTTTTTTTGATTCCTCTCTTTTTATTGTTCCTTCTTTTTCTTGTTCTGACTTGTCATTCTTTTTTTTTTTTTTTCCTTTTGGTTATTGTGTATGTCTTTTATCTTGCCGGTTGATCATGTGAGTTGCATTGATGAGCATGCCTTTAAACTAATATGTGCCCACTGGCTGTTTTATTTGATGGTCCATTATATTCTTCTAGTTGAGCAATCAATTTTCTCTTTTCTGCTAAAATGGAGAGGAGTTTTTTCTTTTCACTTTAATTTTAACTGCGTGCAAGGTTATAAAACTTACGGTTTAAGTAAACTCGTGACAAGGATATAAACTCGGATCGTAAACTTATAAGAATTTATTTTTATTAATAAATAGGTGTAAAGTATACAATAAAATGAACAAACCAACACGAATCTAAAAGTAAGTGACACAATTTTGTGAGGTAAAAACATATAAATGGTAAACTTGATGTGTAAACTTACAAGTTTGATTGAGTTTATGGCTAGTATGAGTTTAAGTACAAACGGACACAATTTTATAAGTTATAAATGTAAAATCGATAAACTTAAAGGTCAACTCGCGAGTTTGACAACAACGACTATGTATATTAGATTTTATAAGCTAGTTTGTTTAATTTTTTTTAGAAAAAGTTCTTTTATTAACTTAACATTTAGGGTGCGTTTGGTTTGAGGGAAGGGGAGGGAGAGGAAATTATAATTTTGGGTTTAACAAAGCCAAAATTTACCCTCTTATTCTTTTAAATTTTGGATTCCTGCCCAAAATTTACCTTCCCATTCCTTTTAAATTTCGGATTCCCGCCCAAAATTTAAATACTTTCAACCTAAAAAGGTAATTTAACCCCTTTCTCTTTCCCTCCCTCCCTCCCCTCAAACCAAATACATTTGGTTTGAGGGGAGGGTGTGGTGGTGAAATTATAATTTTGGACAAAAGAAATCCTAAATTTATCCTCTCATTTTTTTAAATTTTGGGTTTCCGTCTAAAATTTACTCTCTCATTCCTTTTAATAAAAAATAATTAAGGGCAAATTGGTCATTTCTGCTGAATTTGAAAATCCCTGACAAGTCTCCAAGTACCTCTACAGGATTTCAGAAATTTTAGGTCCTTTTTTAGGGATTTTCCCTTTATTTTTCTTTAAGTCAACAACACGCAGATGGATTTTTTTTCCCCTAAGACTACGTGGAAACTCTCTATGGTAATATTTTAAAAGTCAGATTGGATATCAAACCCAAAAGATCAGTGAGTCATAATTTAAACGCTCGGATCGGTTGACTCGTTAAGTTGAGCCGGTAGTATAATAATTAAGTTATAAATAATATTATATATAAATATAATCTGTTCAATTTAATAAAATATACATATAGTAAGTAAATTGAAATAATTGAAAATAGCACTTTAACAAATTAACACTCAACAGCTAACCTAAATTCATGGGTTATAAAAAAAATTTCAATTATATAACACTTATTGTACATTAAAATAATAAATATATGCTTTAAATTTTATCAGTTCACATTAATAAAATTAAAGTAAAATTAAAATTGTTAAAAATTTAAAATTGTTTAACATTTCAAATAGGGAAAATTTCAAAAAACTATATTGAAAAATGTAAAAGGATATTTTAGTATAACGAAAATGGGAAAGGATAATTCAAACGGGTGTCAGATTTTGAGAGGAATATGTCATTTTGAAATCTCGGCCAAATTACGAAAATGCCCTTCACCCTTCATTCCCCATTTCAGAATAACAACATGATTATCGTAATTAACAATTCCAAATTCGTCATTAACAACTTCAATTCTTTTTTGACAATTAAAAAGTTTCAGGCCAATAACAACACCTATCTCTTAATTAACAACTCCGGATTCGACATTAACAACTCTAATTTCTTCTTTCACACTAAACTAGTTTCAGGGTCAATAACGATATCTATCTCGCCATTAACAACTTCAATTTCTTCTTTCACACTAAAAAAGTTTCAGGACAAATAACAACACTTATCTCACCATTAACAACTTTGGATTCCACATTAACAACTCCAATTTATTCTTTCATAATTAACAAGTTTCAGGGCTGATAGCAACACCTATCTCGTCATTAACAACTCCGGATTCGCCATTAACAACTCCCATGTTGTTATTTCGACTGAGGGCTAAAAGGGCATTTTCATAATTTAGCCGAGATTTCAAAATGACAGATTCCTTTCAAAATCTAACACCCACCTGAATTATCCTTTCCCATTTTCGTTATACTAAAATATCCTTTTATATTTTTCAATATAGTTTTTTGAAATTTCCCCTTTTAAATATATATCGATATATGAAGCCTATTTATAAGAAAATTACTAAAAACGTGGAGAGAGAAAAATTGACTTACATAGTACAATTCCTACTTACCTACACCTAGTTCTAGTGTCGGCCTTTTGCTTGTCCCAAAACAAGTTTTCCTAGACGAGCGCCATTTAGGGCAGTTGTCACCTACGTTCTCCCTCCCCCATTGTACGGACTATATGTGTGTTTGATATTTATTTATTCGCGGCCAATAACTACTTATTATATAAATTAAGATAAAATTCTTTTTATATATTTATCTCGTATATTATAAATTATAATTTATAAGTATTTATTATCTAAAAATAAATTATCACAGACGAGTAAATGATACTAATAAAAAAAACACGTTTTCCTATATGACCATATGAAAAGGGTTGGAGCTCGATAGTCAACATTCAAAGTTCATTGGCATTGGTGGACATTTTTTCTCTTTCTTCTACTTCCCTAGTCCATGGTTCAAAGGTGGAAAATGTTTTTGGATTCGAAGTTAAAGATTTTCCTCAAAATTTGCAGTATTTGAATTTGAATACTCTCTCATATATTTTTAATTATAAGGAATATCTAATTACCTCATCAAAATTAAAAGTCATGTGATTAAATTATTATCAATGTTATCTGAAATTAAAAAATTTAAATTTAACAATATTTAATATTATAAATTATATATAAAAATCCATTTTAATTGTAATTAATGAGATATTAAATGCAGGCAATTTTAAAAAAATATATTAATAAGTTATGCTACTCTTAAATGACTTATAATAAACCTTATCTATTTCTTCTAACAAATTGTCTTGAGAAAATAAATAGCTTTGATATCGTCCTATACTCTAAGGTTGTCAAACTTATGAATTTAAGCAAACTCGTAACAGTAGCGTAAACTCGAGTCGTAAAATCGTAAGAGTTCATCTCTATCAATAAATAGCTATTAGAAGTATATAGTTAAATAATCAAAATACAAAAATAATAAAAAATAATTGGTTTAAATGTATTTCAAATCTAAATAATTGATATTAAAAATAAATCAATATTTAATTTAATATATGCGTAAATTAATATATTTGAGAAAAATATATATATGACAAGTTAGTTTCTTTTTATAAGTGCATGTATCCACTTATTGGAAACAATTTTTATATATATCTTACTCTCTTCAGTCCTTAATATAAGAGTTAGTTAACTTTTTTTTAGAGAAATTAATGAAAATAAATAAATTATTTAATCATAATATATGTTGTGAACTATTAGATTATATATTAGTTTATAAGTTAGGAAAATTAGTTTGAAGAAAAATAATAAATATAAGTACTTTAATGTAACTTAATTAGTTTTCTTAATCTCTAAAAAAAATCAATTAGCTCTTATATTAAATATGAGATGTAGTAGTACATAGTACCAAATTAAACCACCAACAAATAACAAAATAAAAAACATATTTATAAACAAAAATTGTTAATATTACGTGTCTAAATTATATAAATTCAAATCCTTCTATTTATAAATAAAAATAAACTAGATGTTAAAAAAATTTCAAAAGCTGAAATAACACTTGCTTTTGTTACTAATATAATGTAATTGAATAGAGTTGATTTTTATCATTTTTTTCATGATCTGGGGTTTATTTATTTGATGGTAAAAAGCCTGAAATATGGTTTTTTTTTTCATATTTTGACCATGGAGTTGAATAAAATATAGAATGACAATATATTCTGTGACGGTAAGAGAAAAACTATAGAAAAGATAAGAAAGTTAACCTCATAGTCAAACTTGTAAAAAACCTATTATTTTGCAATCTTGCTGCGGGTTTGTGATTTCACTTGCGAGTCATTATGTTTTTTTATTCTTTTGAATTTGTCACTGAATCAACATGTAAGGGAAAAGTGCAAGCGTAAATTGGTACGATTTTACGAGTTGAAGCGATATTTTAACAACAATACTATCCTCCTATTGTCATTATTTTTATTCTTTGTGTTATGGTCTAATTGCATCATTTGTCCGTATTTAATTTCTATCAACGTCAACTTTTTGGTAAATCGTCAACATCTCACTCATGTTCTCGATCTATCTACTATATTTTATGGGAGATTTACACTTAGGTCCCATGTAAGAAATAAAATGAAAAAATGATCCCTATAGATTGTAAAATGAAAAAATGGTCCCATGGAGTTGTCAATACAGGCTCCTGGAGTTGTTAATGACAACTCCAGGAGCCTGTATTGACAACTCCATGGGACCATTTTTTCATTTTGCAATCTATAGGGACCATTTCTTCATTTCTTCTCTTCCTTGGGACTTCACTGTCACTCTCCCATATTTGGGAGATTTACACTTAGGTCCCATGTAAGAAATAAAATGAAAAAATGATCCCTATAGATTGCAAAATGAAAAAATGGTCCCATGGAGTTGTCAATACAGGCTCCTGGAGTTGTCATTGACAACTCCAGGAGCCTGTATTGACAACTCCATGGGACCATTTTTTCATTTTGCAATCTATAGGGACCATTTCTTCATTTCTTCTCTTCCTTGGGACTTCACTGTCACTCTCCCATATTTGGGAGATTTACACTTAGGTCCCATGTAAGACATAAAATGAAAAAATGATCCCTATAGATTGCAAAATGAAAAAATGGTCCCATGGAGTTGTCAATACAGGCTCCTGGAGTTGTCAATGACAACTCCAGGAGCCTGTATTGACAACTCCATGGGACCATTTTTTCATTTTGCAATCTATAGGGACCATTTCTTCATTTCTTCTCTTCCTTGGGACTTCACTGTCATTCTCCCATATTTGGGAGATTTACACTTAGGTCCCATGTAAGAAATAAAATGAAAAAATGATCCCTATAGATTGTAAAATGAAAAAATGGTCCCATGGAGTTGTCAATACAGGCTCCTGGAGTTGTTAATGACAACTCCATGGGACCATTTTTTCATTTTGCAATCTATAGGGACCATTTCTTCATTTCTTCTCTACCTTGGGACTTCACTGTCATTCTCCCATATTTGGGAGATTTACACTTAGGTCCCATGTAAGAAATAAAATGAAAAAATGATCCCTATAGATTGCAAAATGAAAAAATGGTCCCATGGAGTTGTCAATACAGGCTCCTGGAGTTGTCATTGACAACTCCAGGAGCCTGTATTGACAACTCCATGGGACCATTTTTTCATTTTGCAATCTATAGGGACCATTCCTTCATTTCTTCTCTTCCTTGGGACTTCACTGTCATTCTCCCATATTTTATTAGTCATTTTCAATTATGTTTAATTAAAATTTATTATCTCTTAACTAGCTTATGTAATTAAGCAACTACCTACTATATTATATATTTTATTTTATTTTCCTAAAATATAAAAAGTCAATTTGCTCAGCTGGCAAAAAAAAGATAAATGCTCACCTACTCCAGGAGCGTCATCTTATCTATACTTTGACTAATTAAAATATAACAACTTATCTTATTTTAATCCTATATGGCTGATAAATCATATAGAGAAATTTAAATTTTCTGATAAACATAAAATTTTTAATTTAGTAAAACAAAAAATGCAATTTTCTCTCATCATTCCAAAAGTCATAAAATTTGAATTCCTTCAGATAATTCATCTGACATGTAAGATTAAAATAAGATAAAGTGATGTTTCCGGAGCATATAGGTATTTCTTAAAAAAAAAAAAGGACTTGCTCAGGCAGGTACTGACGCCTTCATAACTAGGTCGTGGAGGATGATTCAGCGATACTGGACCAGAACAATTTCAAACTTTATGACTTTATGTAATATAGAGCCCACTTGAGTTAAAAAAAAATTAATTCAGTAAATAGTGATATAAGTTTAATTTGATATTCATATACAATCAAAACATAACTTAACGTTAGATTCTGTATTATATATACTATATTATGAAAATAACAACAAAGACCACGAGGATGGGAATTGCAGTTTAGGATGTCCACTTGTTAAAAACTTTAATCTTAAATCATGGTTCTTAATTAATATTTTGTTGATCAAAATTAATGCCTATAATGATTAGTGAGTGTGAAATTTCTTAACTTCATTTGAAACATTGACCTATTTTAGATTTGGAAAAAAATGTTGGTAATTGAAAATACAGCCAATAATGGAAATGTCTATGATGAATATGAAATTTTCTTAATTTTATTACTGAAAAATTTTAACCTCACTTGGTAATAACAAAATAAAAATAAACATACTCACAAATTTTTAAGTGAAGTTAGCCTAGAAACTTTTCAAGTTTAAACTTGCTACTATATCTATAAAAAAATATTATTACTTCTTGTACAGATAAGGCGTTTCAAACCCTCCAGAAATTAGGGTTTAAACTACTACTATTATTTTAACCCCAACATGAAGAAAAGAACAAAAGGTTGCTCTTTATTCCTGTCGACAATAGAATTCCTATTCTAGAAAAATTCTTTGATCTTATAATACGGCAACATGTCGGTTGAGTGAATAATTTCCAATCATTAACCTGAGGTTAACATCTGTTCTACCTTTAGTCAACTCAATTCCAAGATTTGACTTGTCCAATTTAACTCTTAAATTTCAGTCATTTTACTTGTGTTAATTACCATACAATTTAAGAAAATCATTTAATCTTTCTAAGATTAATGAGCACCGACAAATTAAATGATACTCCTTTCGTCCCTGTATATAAGAGGAGAAGGGTGTCGCTTTCCCTTTTCATTTACTCTCTATTGAGGGTATCTATCATTAGATTGACTTTCAATAATTAAGATCTAATAATATGTAAAGAATATCATTATAATAAAAATCTATAATAATAAATCTCAACAATTGAAAGTTGATTTAATGACAGATATCTTTAATGGAGAGTAAATGGAGAGGGAAATAAATAGAGACACCCCTCTCCCGTATATAAGAGTTTTTCAACTGAATCATGAGATTCTAAAAAACAGTTAAAAATAGTTAAATATAAAAACTATATAGGAAATCAAATTTTTTTCTCGAAAATGCCTCTATTTATGAATGAGTGAGAGAGAGAGAGAGAGAGAGAGTAAGAATGAGAAAAATGATAAAAGAAAATGTATGTAATACAATAATTAATTGAGGGCAAAATGAGAAAAAGTGCATTTATTATTGAGACAAACTCAAAATAGATCTTACATTTAAGGACAAGCCCATTAAAAAAAATGGCTCTTATATATAAAGACGGAGGGAGTAAAAACTACTGGTAGATGAATTGAGTTGCATCAAGTTATTCCAAAACATTTCTACTTATCTCATTCAAACCAATATATAAAACTAGTAAGATCATGAAAATTTTGTTTAAAAATCTCCAATTATTAAATTTATTATCTAAAAGTATTCGAGAACCCAAATCATTAAGCACATAACTCTTCTTCATTTGTATGCAAATATCTTCCATTTTGCATATACTTAAAAACCCTTGATTGTAAAATTTATTGCCTAAATGTAGTTAAGAACTAAAGTCCTTAAGTGAGTGCAACTCTTCTTCAACTGCATCCGTGCGTAAATGTTCTCAGTTTTGCATATAGTTGAAAGTATGTTACATGTATCTGAAAAAGAGTGAGACCTGCTGAAGTAAGATGGATTGCACCTGAGTTTTTGGTAATTAAAAAGGGCCGGGGTGTAACATCCCAAATTTTATATTCACCAAAAATATATTGTAATTATTTGAGTAATTCAATAGAATGGTGAATATTCATGGAAATTAGATCTTGTGAATTTTGAAATATTCATATTCATAAGGAAATGGGCAAATAAATTCAAGAATTGAATATTCTTGGTGGAATAAAGTAAAAGCCCATATTTTTCTTTTATTGGTGGATATTTAGTAGAAGGGAAATATTTACTTGGAAGGTAAATATGCCAAGTGGCATCATCTAAAGCCAAGAGATTAAATTATAATTGCTAGAGTTGGAGTACATGTTTAAATTACAATAAAATATATTATGTTGACCAAAGGAATGAGATAATTGTAGAAAACCCAATTGTTAATTGAAGGGAATTGGTTCAATTACAATGAGACTTATGACACAAGTCTGGAGTAAATAAGCACAAGTTGGAAGTGGATAAGGCCAAGTACACTCATGATCACAAAGGATGGCATAAAGTGGAGGGAGTATGGCCTAAAGCAAGTCATCATGAAGGGAGGTATGGTGTAATGGAAAGGTGTTGCAATCTCAACCATTGATGAGATCAAGGGTTAAGATGAAATATGAAGATAAGAGGTGAGATATTTTATGAAGCCCATGCTTCATCTTTCTTGATCATTCTCACATCCAAACAACAAAGATAGAGAGAGAGGGAGAGCTTGGGAGAATCTAGAGAGAAGGAGGAGAAATCTTAAAGTAAGACCTTGTGAATCCAAGTTTTAAGGCTTCCAATTTGTATAATCTCCTCTCTAATCTCTTCTTCTCCATAAAACACTATGTTTAGCAAGCAAATCTTGAGCTCAAGGAGAGAGAGAGAGGAGGACTCCTAGAGAGAGAAATTTCAAGAACTCAAGAAAGTAACATCACAAATCCTAAGTTATGTTAGATGTGATTATTGTTGATGGTTATGGTTGGATTTGGTTATTTTGTTAAGTTTATAAATTTGGAAAGTGCTAATCCTAAGGGGTTATGCTGCCCAAATTTCTTTGAATCATGGTTAAGAAGTGTTTAAGTGAGTTAATCAAGGATTAGAAGTGGAAAAGTATAAGTTTTGGAAGCTAAAACACAAAACCCCATTTTTCTATTTTTCCTTCAATATTTCGGCCAAGACAAGATCTGGTAGTAGGAGTTGGATTTTCATGAAATAAATGGTTCCATTGGACTCAGTGGGCAAAAATAGGTGGGGTTACAGTTGGGCACTTTTTCGGTAGAGGCCGAAAAAGCATAATTACGAAAACGCCACTGAAATCCCTAAATAAGGGCTGTCAAGGGTATTTTCGTATTTTTACAATGAATTTGTTGATTTCAAGCCCGGAAATGGATTCCTTGGGCGAAATTAAGTCAGAACAGCCTTAGTTAAAATTTTGGAAACGCATGACGTTGGGATCGTAAACGAATATTTTTATCAGTATAATTGTACTTTTCTGTATGCCCATTGAATTCCGTCTTTATTACTCTTTGATTATCGAAATGGAAACGAGTGTTGACACGGGGTGATTAAATCTGTAAGGTCACATGCAGGATTTATTTGTTACACATATATATCCTGCACCTTTTTTTTTTTTAACCTAGTTATTCCTATTAAAATTCATTCATGGACTATTGAATAATTAAAAAGGGTGGGATCAAATCTGTAAGGTCACGTGCTGGATTTATTGTTGTTAATTTGTTTAGATGAAGAATTTGGTCTAGAAGCATCTCCATTAATTTCTTTTTCTAAATTAAAAACAGGAGCAACTCTCCATTTATATGTATATATCCCTAACTTCATGAGCCTTCCCCATTCCCCATTCATTGTTTTCCCCAACTAACTTCACCTTCTCCACCATTAATTCTCTCTCACTCTCTGTGTGTAAGCTTCTTCTTTTTTGTTGCCTTCTCACGTTCTCATTGATTGATTCTTCTTCCCTTCTGTGTAATTTCTTTTTATTTCTACCAAAAAACCCCTATTATTCTCTGGTTTCTTCTTTTCTGGTGTAAAATATTTAGGAAGAAGAAGGAGAATCAGCAAAAATGGGGCGCGATAATGATAAAAAAGAGCCATTGCTGAAGAATAGGTACCATAAGAACTGCCCAGGCTGTGAGGTGGACAGAGCTAAACAACTGAACCAAGCTTCACCATTCAAGCATCTTCTCAACATTTGGATGCTCACTATGTGCACCAGTAAGTTTTTTTCTTTTGTTTTTGTTTATTTTTTGAATGAATGCTCGTAACTGATACTTATTCTGGTTAAAACTCACTTTATAGTTCAATTTCTTTATTAAAACGGTTAAGAACCGGATGACAAAAGAATACAATCAGAATCAATCACACCTTTTATCATTTTCCACCTCCTAATCAATATAATGATCAAATAATCAGATCAACCTCGACCTGTTAGTGGCTCGTTTTAGATGATAAAACTGTTTTTAGGGTTAAGACAAGTTAGACTTAAACCGGAGCTGAGCTACCATTGAGCTGGAAGCTAGAACTAGAACCGTTGACCAAAAATAAAAAATAGAAAAAGACCTAGAACGATAACCAGAATCAAAACGGCTTTTAGAACACAAAATAATTTTGGGCCAAATGGAAAAATTGCTGAAAACTTAGCTTGTGAAACTATAGGCACTTGTAGATCATCTTGCACAATATGATTTATAAACAGATTAATTTAATTTGCACTACTCATCAGGTGAAATTATAAGAGCTTGTAGGTTAATTTTCTTAAGAATTAATCATCTAAAAAAATCAAATATATTTTCATACAATTAAACTTATTATGAATTTAATTTTATATCCTGTATAATATATGCATATAATAATTTTTTACATAACAATAAATTATTATATCATAGATTCGGTGCTGGCAACTGATTAAAGTATATAAGAACCAAAACCTGCTGTTAGCCTCTTTAATTCCACGCATCGGACCTGTATTTAAATATCGCTCGTCGTGTAAAGTGGGATTTGACTAAAGGAACAGCGATGATCCCCACATATCCTCTGATCCACACACCTGTAAGTATTTTGTTATCTTGGAGATCCACATCCCACGCGTCCGTTTCAAGTAATTAATGACACCTAAGAACTAGGGTTATTGACTGAGTTCTTTTCTTTTCTTTTTTAAAAAAAACCTACCCAGGATAAAGAGTTTTTTTTTATTGAGTAGCATCAAACAACATGGGGTTATTTCTCAATTGCGCCACTCCCTAAATTTTTTTATAGTGCATTCAGTACTTTGATATTTTTTTTTTTTTTGGATTAAGTTATAAAGTTATTTTAAAAATTTTAATTGAGGAGTAATATTACCCCATAAGTTTTTTTTTTAGAATTCAATGCTGCCCCATAAACATTAAAATTGAGCGATGTTCCCCTTATCATTAAAAAGTTAATAGTTAACATCAATGTTTCAACAGTCAATATTAGTTTTTTAATAGTATAAGGTAAAACTGGTACGTTTTAAAATTTTCAGAATGATATTAAACTTCAAAAAATTTCTGGGATAACATTATTTCTCAATTAAAACTTTTAAAATAAATTTACACCTTAAACTTTTTATTTGATGTTACTATTCTTATTTTTAGGGCATTAAACACCTTAAATTATAAATAAAATTAGATTATTGGATGTAACGGAAAAATAATATTAAAGATATTTCTTTTGATCAAATATATTAAGGATATTTGATGCACAAGAAAAAATAATATTAAGGTGGCGAATGCACCACATGATGATACTGTATGCTACCATTAGGGGTGTATATGGGTAGGGCTGGGCAGGGCATGGACCATGCCCGATGCCCAGCCCGGAAAAAGAATGGGCGGCAATTTTAAGCTTATTGCCCGGCCCTGCCCAATGAAAGCCCGAGTAATTTCGGGCTGGGCTGGGTGAGGCTGGGCAGGGCAGGCCTGTGTGCCCAAAAATCTCTTAAAAATTTAAAAATAATAAAGTATTAAATAATAATAATAACACAGAAAAAAAATATATAGTTTGGTATTTCAAAAACATATTTTATACTATAGTCCTTTTAAGATTTTATTACTTAGATTCGATTCATGGGCCAATAAAACAAATTAATTCAACAGAGATTATTTTCTTATTATTTGAAAATAATTTACTTTTCAAAAACTCAATTTATCCACTTCTTAATTAAATATGTGTATGAAAAAATATGCCTATATACCTAGTAAATACAAAATATGTTTATTCATTAAATTCTAATTGAATGATAAGTAAATACTTGTTCAATTATATATGCAATATATATATATATTTTTTAAATACAATTATACATACATATTGGGCAGGGCCAAATGGGCAAGGCAGCACACCTTGCCCTGTGCCCAGCCCTGCCCAATATTTGGCCCGGCCCAAAGATGCCCAAATGATTTATGGGCGTATTTTTTAGGGCCGGGCTGGACATTTTTTTGTTGAGTTTGGGCGGGCATTGCGGGGCTCTGGGCATCATGAACACCCCTAGCTACCATACTTCTTGTTTTTTTAACTAACGGGTCAGAAAGTCTCTCCTCGAGCTGGACGTCACTTTTGAAGTGGAGGTGAAATGCCAACACGTGTATGAATCTGAAAATGGAGCTTCACATGATTAGTGAGTATTTAGAAACCAAAAAACTGTAGTTTTAGAAAATTTTTTTATAAATTAAGATAAAATTTAGAACACATATTTATTTCATTAATCATAAAACAATTCCTATAAAACTCGGTTTTTATACATGTTACTGAAAGCACACTTTTAGGCTAAGAGCATTCTTGAAGAAATTATGAGCACCATGAGAAAAATTATGAAACACATTATTTTTTGAAATAATGCAACATCGTCCATTTTTAAACAGATAAATTTAAGTCAACTGTTAACATGAATATCGATTGAAATTTTTTTAACACATATACTGCATCACACCATATTTTTTTCTTAAAAAATATGTCTAAAGATTTTTTATTTTGGGAGGGGGCCGGGCACTTATAATAATTGAGCTTTAGGTTTTCAAAGATCACGGTGTTTCTAAGGCACGTGGGTCCATAATTCCGTATCATTAATTTTTTTTTCTTATTAATAAAGGAGATCGATCTTTAATTGACATTTTCCAAAGTTATAGTAGGGTATTCCACTTAGGTTGATTTAGACCGGATAAGATAGGATTCCCATGGAACTTTATGTATGAGTCAACTTAACTTGATTCCACGCCTCAGTTAGCGGAAAAGAGTGTCGGTTCGTCCAGTCGAGAAATAAGTTTTAATTTGAAAAATTGACAAGCATGTCTTATAATTTCACCTCATTTTTAATTAGGTTTATGTATTTTTTTCTTTTAAAAAGGTTTTTATAATTTTTTCAAATATAGGTATTTGGTTAATGCACTCAATTTGTGGATTTGTAAGAAAAACTATAATATATAGTAGTTGGTGATGTGTTTCTTGTTGGCAAAAAATAAAAGATGTGTCACACACTTAACATACATTTAGTTTAAGTTTTTCACGTCATTTAATCAGCATTATTCACACCAGTTTAATTAACAAATTATGAGTATAGGGATTAATGCTTGTAATTGAGGAAACTATAAGGACTCATTAAAAAAACTTAAGAAAAAAAATTAAAAATTAAGTGAAATTATAAGAACTAACAAAAAAAAATTCTCACAATTTTTCCTTGTTTTCTGGGGACAAAATATTGTTTCTTTGTTCAAGATAGCCTTCCTAACTTTTTGTTGGGATATTATAATAATGTTTTCTAATTCTTACACTCGGCACGAGAGCCAAAATCTAATCTACAAATTTTGTCCTTATTTTCCCATCCTTTCTTTTTTACGGGGAGAAGAGTAAATGATTTATGGAAGAAAAAGAAAAATAATAACGACGCATTTTTAATCATCCGGCACTTTTGGTACAAAAAACATGTCTTGCATGCATGGAACCAATTTCCCTTTAATCATGAGAAATTGACTTCCTTCACCTTAGGTGGGAACATGTTGTCCCTAGACAGGGTGTTTTCAGTACGGGATCATTCTCGATCTTAATCCTAAGAAGGGTTCTGGATTTACTTTTTTTAAAAGAAAACTTCTCTATATTAATTTTTTTTTACTATGTTTTTTTTAATCTAATATAAATATGATTTATGTAATATCATATCATATTAAATTAGTTTAATACAAATATATAATTAGTCCAATACATGTTTAAAGTTGTTGATTAAGCTGCAAAAAACACAAAAATTAGAATAAAAAATTAGAATTATTTAATAAATAATAAATGAAATTAAATAAATAAACTAAAATAATAAATATTACTTTGAGGGTGTTAGGGGTTTTTACATTTAATTTTATATTTGGTCTTACTTTCTTAAGTATTTTTAAAAAATGTGTGTATATATATATATATATATATTCGGGATCAGGAAAAAGTCAGGATCGGGAACTCTCATTTTCGATCCTGATCCCGAATAATTTTTCCCGTCCTGAAAAAGTCCTGTCCCAACTTGCTCAGGATCAGAACGGGAAGATTGGGACGGAAAAATGTTGCACACATCTAGGCCCCCATTTGTTACGAGGAAAATTTGAGGATGGAAAAAAACTAAGAGAAAGGAAAGGAAGATTGTAAAAGGTGATGGAAGATGGGTTGTTTGGTAGGAAGAAAATCGAGGGTAGAACTTGGGGAAAAAAAGATAAATACCCATTTTACCCTCAACATAAATTAATAATTATATATTAATTAAATTTATATTTCGATTCATAAATTAAATAATTAGTAGTACAATAATTTAAAAATTAAATAAAATGAATAAAATATAAATTATAATTTAAATAAATAAAAAATTATTTTATTTATTAATGAAATTGAAATTATTTTTTTATATGATAAGCAAATTCTATAGAAATTCAAATTTTCAAAGCAGGAATCCTGAAAAAATCAAATTTATTCATGAAATTTGAATTTGTAAGTTGAGAATCCTTAAAAATTCAAAGATGATAAGTAAATTCTGTAATAAATTCAAATTTTCCGTCTTTTAATTTAAATATTTCAGGGGCATATTTATCTTTCAGATCTTCCTCCATTGAAGGAACTTATTGGTGGGATTTCATCAAGGTTATTAGACCAGGACCGGTTAGTGAACCGGTCGAGATACTGGGTCAAGGTCAGTGGGTTAGACTGGAGTCAAACCGGAGCTAATCCGGGACCAAATAGATGAGAGATTAAAGATTTTAGGTTTATTAATATGAAATTATAAAGAAATTAAAAAAAATTACTGAACCGATCCGGTTCTCTAATCCGGTTACTGGTTCTCAGGCCGGACCGGCCAGTCCGATCGGGGTTTAATAACACTGGATCTCATCATCCCATGAATAAGGGAACATTGATAGGCCTGGAAACTTGAGTTTCCGAGAGAATTGAACTAAAATTGCATACCAAATGAGGAAACTTATACATGTTCCCTTTCCTTTCTAGATTTTCCTTATACCAAAAGGGCCCTAGTCCTTGGCAAGAGAAGATCAAATTATTCCTACCCCATTGAACCGAATTATTAGATACGTTGTCCATCATTACTTTTCTCTTACAAATTATAATAAATTGTTAGTACATGGACTACTATATATAAGGACCAAAAGAGAGAGATATATATATATATATATATATATATATATATATATATATATATATATATATATATATATATATAAGGGCCTGGTTAAAAATGAGGTGAAATTATGGTGGGGTCAATATTTAAAATGATAGTCATATATTTTTTTGGGTCTGAGATCGTCTTGTATTTTTATCTGGGTGTAGTTGGATTAATTACACATTATCACATATAGAGATGATTTTGGTAATTTGAATTTCTTAATTTTTTAAATTCATTGTTATCCTTTTCCTTTCGTTGCATATCAAACATTCTTTTTTCCCCCATATAAATTGCACGCCAAACATTTTCTTGCTACCAGAATTTTTATCTTCCCGTCTTTTCTATGAAAATTAATTATTTCTGCTAAACGGCCGGCATTGAGAACAAACATGAGCTTAATTTGTTTTGGCTCCAATTTGATTTCGTATTTATGAATTCATCAACTAATCTTCAGTCATTTGATGTTGTTTATGTTTCTAAGCATCTGATTTATTTTTTCTTGTGCTCTCTACAGCGCTGCCTATATCATGCATCTTTCCATTCATTTATTTCATGGTGAGTTGATTTTTATGGTTTCTCACTCTTTTTGGGAAGAAGACACTTTGGTCCTCTTATATTATACTCCCTCCGGTCCTAATTATAAAATAAAATTGATTTTTTTGGAGAAATTAAGGAAGCTAATTAAATTATTTTAGAGTATTTTTATTTTTATTTTTTCTCCAAACTAATTAATTTGACAAATAAACTAATATATAATCTAAAGATACTAAAAATATAAACACTCTAAAATAATTTAACTGTCTTCTTTAATTTCTCCAAAAAAGTCAACTTTGTCTTATAATTAGGACCGGAGGGAGTATAAGATTTCAGTTCAGTTACTTAATTTTATAAAGTACTGTATCTTTTTAGTTCTCAAACTCTGACATCGTTAGTTTGAAATGATAAATTTTTTGTGTTTGTCATTGTTATTTTAAGAAATTAAACTTGATATGTCGACATTTTTAATTAATAAAACTGACCATGTTAACGGCAGAAGATATTAACAAGACATTTTATAAAATTGTGAGACCAATGTATAAAATTAAAGGACTAATTGTTCGTTTTTTTAAAAAATACCTAGGACGGTGGATTTCTTTTTTGATATTGTAATGTTTTAGGGCTTATTTGATTTTATTCTCTATTTTTTATTTTCAGAAATAGTTTTATAAAACAGCTTTTTGAAACACGGTTTACAAATAAAAAAAACAAAAACAAAATGCTTGTATAATTGTTTTGAAAAATCTGTTTTTGAAGTGACGTGGTAATGTGGTAATTGGTGGTGACGTGGCAATGATCTTGACTAGTAGTGTAGTATCGATAATCGATAAATGACAGCCTCAAAAAATAAAAAATAGAAAAAAAAAACAAAAAAAACAACTAAAAATGAAACAACTTTTTGTTTTTAAAAACAATTTATCAAACAAGTTTTATTGTTTTATTATTTTTAAAAATAAGAAAAAAAAAGTTTTTAAAAAAAAAATCAAACAACCCTTTATTTTCTCCTAATAAAATCAAAAGAGCAAAGTAAGATGTGCCTACTCCCTTTTTTAATATGCTTATCAGTTCTTTAAGAGCATCTTGAATACTGCAGCCATATTAGACGAACTATTCATTAAAATTTACTTGGAATGGCAGGTAAGAGATTTTGGTATTGCAGAAACAGAGGCAGACATTGGTTCCTATGCTGGTTATGTGGGTAAGGTTCCTTTTAGTCCTTTCCATTCCATTGATGCCTATTAGAGATTTTTAAGCTCTTGAAATACTCATCTACATATGAAATATGTTGTAGGTTCTGCATTTATGCTTGGCAGAGGATTGACATCAGTAGTTTGGGGAATTGTGGCTGATCGATATGGTCGAAAATATACTATACTTGTCGGAACTATTGCACTGTAAGTAGACCTACGTACCCTTGATTAATAGGGCAGAGAGTGTGTGTGTGTTTTTATCCTTACTATGAATCATCTCTTAAAATTTATTATATGAATTTACAATTTTACCTCTAATTTATTGTTTTTGGACTTATCGATTCTCACTCATTCTTCAATATTAAATAGGTGTAAAATTGAAAAGTTAATGCGGGTTTAAGGTTTTTCTTGATTCCGATAAAACATGTTAGAGGTGCTTTATAAACAGAGTTAGATGAGTAAGAAATAGCAGAGGAAAAGAAGAGAATATTTGGAGAAATGACATTGTTGAAAACTTACTCTAGGCATACTCAAGGAAATATAATACATGGGAGGATGGTTATTTAGTGGATATTGGAATTTTGTTTTATTTATTTTTTTGATTGTATGTTCTCTTATTTAATTTCTTGTAATGGGATCCCTATAAATAGTCCTCTCAGTAGTTGTATGTCAGTTTATTTTTTACACTAGTTGCAATAGGTTCATCTTGTAAGTTTCTCTCCTAAGTTTATCCCTCTCTCTCTTCCTTTCAATAGGACTACGTCAATAAGGTTATCAATATTGATATTGGTTATGGTTTGATTTCAGGATTGTGTTTAACACATTATTCGGCTTATGTACAAGTTTTTGGATGGCTGTTACCACAAGATTTCTTCTTGGAGGCTTAAATGGTTCACTTGGCATAATCATGGTACCGTTCATAGATACACCACATAATAACAATTTATACCTCAATCACTCACGAGTTTGAATTTGTATAATTGAGGTCAGTTCATTTGCTTATTTGTTCTTTACCAGACTCTGTTGCATATAACAACATTCTCTTCTGTGTGTGTCACTAGGCTTAGATACACCACATAATAACAATTTATACCTCAATCACTCACAAGTTTGAATTTGTATACTTGAAGTCAGTTCATTTGCTTATTTGTTCTTTACCAGACTCTGTTGCATATAACAACATTCTCTTCTGTGTGTGTCACTAGGCTTATGCTACTGAAATTCTTCCAGAAGAACACCAAGCTAAAGGACTAGCAACCGTAAGCCTCCTAATTTATTTTGGTTCACTGTTACTTCTTACAATTACTTGTTCTTTATGATAATTTGATTGTGTGATCTGCTTTCAGTATAGTTCAGCTTGGGGGATAGCTCTAGTCATTGGTCCAGCATTGGGAGGCTATTTGGCTCAGGTAACTTTGCCAAAATTATTGTTACAACTGTAATTCTGTTCTTATCTTAGAATTTTACATTGCATGTGGTGTGGGAACATGCCCTTGAGCTCATTTATCTCTTGTTCATCTAACAATTTGGGAATTTTGGTATTGCAGCCAGCAGAGAAATATCCACATATATTTCCAAAAGGTTCCGTATTTGATAAGTAAGTACACTAGTAATTATAAATAAAAACAATTTTGGGAATTTTTGGTTTTACTTAATTTCTATTATGGCATGCTGATATTTGTTTGTCCTAAACAAATGGGCCACAGGTTTCCATACTTCTTGCCCTGCTTTGTAATATCAGCCTTTGCACTTGCTGTACTAGTTGCCTGCATCTGGCTCCCGGTAATTAACAACTCTTTCAAAACTTGCTCATCACAGGCCATAAACAATGCACCTTGTTCTCTAGGTGGTGAATTATATATAATATACCAAAACTAGAATCCGAGAATTATTTATATATATATATATAGTATTTTGGGCTGTTTCTTTTTGACAGAAAGGCTACCTTCTGATATGATACTTGTTCTTCATATAATATGCAGGAAACATTGCACAAACACAATGTTAGCGATGAGTCCAATAAGGATGCAGAAGCTTTAGAAAATGAAATCACAGAGGAAACAGTTCAGAAACATGAAAACCTCTTCTTGAATTGGCCCTTCATGTCATCAATCATTGTTTATTGTGTTTTCTCACTGCGTGATATTACTTATGCAGAGGTATGCTTCTTACTTGATATTAGGACAAGTAGTTTAATTGCATATTATATGTTTGTTATGTTGTGGCCTATCTAGCTTTCTATCTTTCCATCCGCACTTGTATTTATTGAATTTGTTTCAGCATATAGTTTATCAATAAACTAATAACAAGATTTATCCAACTTAGTGAAGTCAGCTGCATAGATCACACGAAACTATTAGGCTCTATCAACAACTAATTGTTTAGATATATCATTCACCATGAAATCCTGTTCTATAACTTACTTAATTATGTCTTTCTTAGTATCCCTCTACATCCTGTCATTGGACTAACGATCATTGGATCAACCCTTCTTATTAGCACCTCTAACGGCCTTCTTTGCACATATTTAAACCACGTTAATAAATTTTTTCCTTAATAGGTGACTCTAGTGATAGGTGCCATGCTAGCGGCACCTTTTCACGTGGCTAAGGAATGACACTCTTGTGGTTGGAGCCTCTGGTAGCGCTCTTTGTACTTGTTTAAACCTACTTAATTGATTTTCTACTAATATTTTCTTATATGACCACACATTCATTCTATCATTCTTATCTCTTCTACCCCAATTTTTGGCTTTTGTTGTCCCTTCATGACTATATGACATCGCTCATATAATACTCCCTCCAGTCCTCAATATAATAATTATTTACCTAATTTAATTAGATTAAGGAAGTTAGTTAGGTTGGTTAATAGGATATGTATTTTCTAAAACACCTTAGTCATCTTCATTAAGTCGCTCTCCTCCTTGATTATCATTAATGAAGCATTAATATGGGTAAATTAATTATTAGAGGGAGTAGCAACTTAGTGAAACTTCCTCTTCAAAATTGTTGTGATTAATTATTAAATTATACTGCTTGACGTCATTTTTTAAAAAACAATTCAAGGAGCAATGAATTGTTAACGATCCCATCTTTTTTGAAGCAAAATAGGTTCTTGCCTTTCTTCTTTGAGGCTATATTCAGCAATGTTTTACTTTCTGCAGGTTTTCTCGTTATGGGCTGTGAGTCCTTTAGAGCTGGGTGGTTTAAACTTTACAACTGATGATCTTGGTGATGTTCTTTCAATATCAGGTATATCACTGATGGCTATGAGTTTCCGGATACATACATTAATGTAACCAAATCCTGTTGAGTGCATTTCAGTTATTTAAATTTCCATACATCGATAAGATTGAGACGCTTTTAGAAGATTACCTTAACTTGGATTTTGGTTGAGAAGCCTTGTATGGGTGGTGGTCACTTGAACTCACTTGAGAATAAGCGATGTGAGACTTTTACTAACACGCACTGACATGTTAAATACAATGGTTTTTCGATGTAATATTTTCTTCTGAAACAACTCACCATAAATACAACAGTGTTTCCTTGTTTCCATTCTTTTGATTTATATATCACTTTGATATTATGCTAATTAGCACTGACCTTTACTCCAAATGGTTAGGATTTGCTCTTTTGCTCTATCAAATATTCCTTTATCCACCATTGGAGAAAGCATGTGGAACCATTAATCTTGCTCGCATTGCAGCGGTTAGCTTTCGCTTTTCCTGCGATAATTACTATGATTCGGCATCTCCATTGTCGGTTGCTTCTGATCTGTAACCATTATTTTGGGGTTACTGTACTGTGCAGGTTTCAACCATACCTCTCTTGCAAAGTTATCCTTTCATAGCCATGCTGTCTGGCTTTACACTTCACCTAGTAATAACTATTGCTTCAGCCATTATGTTATGTATCCCTGTAAGAGCATGCTTTTTTTAAAGTGTGAGCATTTTTATATTTTTATTCAATAACTTTATCTCAAACACCAGTTTATTCCTTTTATATTTTAATTTGCCAGGCAATAATTGATACCTGTTTGTTCCTTTTACAAAATAGAGCAGTGGTAAACTACTACAAATCCTTTAAGTTCAGTTTTCATTAGTTATCTTGTTGCAAACATCAAAAGTTGTGAGATTATTGTGATTGAGTTGGGCTAATAAAGTGGCATGTTTGATTGGGAAAAAAACAGGAACAACACCAAAGGGGAGCAGCTAATGGTATTACTATGACTGCTATGTCACTCTTCAAAGCAGGTGGCCCTGCTTTAGGTGGTATAGTGTAAGTGTAATTTTAATCTTTTTTTTCCTTTTCCCCCTGTTTTGCTTTTTGCATAAATGATCATCTTTTAGCAAAGATGTGATTACAAGCGGTTAGCTTAATTGGTTGGATCAAGCTACATTTGCCAAATGAAAACAAGTTTGAATTGGCAGGAGTTTTTCATTCATTAACTGAGGCGTCACAGTTCAAACATTCTATTGTTTAAGGGTTTTAAAGGAGCAAACTTGATCTTCTAAAGAGGCTATAATAAAAAGGGGAAGACATATTCCACTTCATCAAACTGAGGCATAATTACAATTTTAGTGCACTAATATTGAAGTGCAGGAAAAAAAAAAAAACTCTTGTTCTTTGAAAGAAATGTAGAACACTGAGTCTCATTTTAACAGGAGGGTGTTTTATATTCTCCAAAGTTGATGTTACTTGTGTTGTAGGCAAGCCTTAGTTTGAAGAAGAAATATGTATTTCCCATATAGATACTATCCAAGAAAGTTTTTATTGTAATCTCTAACATGCTTCCACATATGAACACAGTGATTAACATGCTTCTTTCATAATGGGTAACATTTTGAAGCTTATCAGCAGTTCACTAATGATGATATTGGTCAATGCAGATTAAGTTGGTCTCAGAAAAGGTTAAATGCTTCTTTCCTCCCAGGTATGATGCTTAGCTAATGTGTTTGTGCTCTATTATATTCCTCATATATAGCACGAGTACTACTTAAAGATAAAAAGGAGTGATGAAAAATATTTAGGGGCGTTGCATTTGATGTTTGCGTTAAAGTTATTGAATAATAAATACAAAAATGCTCACGCTTTGTTTTACATGTATTAGAATAGTTGTCCCTTATATATGCTTCATAGCTGCAATTAGGAAAGGTCACTAACTTGGGGACATTGAACTTATAGGCACACATTTGGTGTTTTTTATGCTAAACCTGGTAGAAGCACTTGGAGTTCTGATGATGTTCAAACCATTCCTGGCTGAGAGAAAAGAGCAGTGACAATGATCATGTTGCTTAAGCATCAAGTGATGAAGCTATCATCAGTTGTGAGGGGATGATTGATATGAGCAATATATAGTTTATGTGATTATATATATATTGTCTCTCTCTCTCTCTCTCTCTCCACTCTCCCAGAATAGAGAAAGAAACCAAGATGAAAACGAGAACGAAAAGTGAAGGGGTGAAATAAGGGAAGAACAAAACCCGTATGCTTTCTTGTGTTACAGTGAGATCAACTCCATAAGTGCCATCTGTTGTTGTCTATTTATATGGATTTTTTTTTGGGTGAGTTGGTGGTTGTTTATGATTGTAACAACTTGGCCATTATATTAATGAGATTTACCTAACTGCTTGATCCATGACCATTGTTCACCTATACAACAACATGAACAGTGACATTTGTACTGTTTGCAACAGTAATGGGCTGATAGATCCATCCATAAGCTTGCCTAAAGAAGTCATATGAATAAAGCATTTGTGCCTTTCACAGGAAGAATAGCAATACATCAAACATAACGACAAGCCTGTTAAAACACCTGCAGAAGCCATATATATATATATATATGACACTAAAAGTCTCAACGGTTTGTCTTTGATATTGGTTTGTTTACTTTTAGTGTGGTGTGTCTGCTTTTAGTTGAAGTTATATGTTTGTTTTATCTGTGCTATGTTTTTTATCCTATGGTAAAAAGACAAAATGATATTACTCCCTCCATTCCTTAATATTAAATCTATTTATCTAATTTGATTAAATTAAGAAAATTAGTTAAGATAGTTAATATAATATTTATTTTTTAAAATATTCTAGTCATCTTCCTTAATTCTCTCATTCCCCCTTTTCATTGATTATTGTTGAGGAAACATTAATATAAGTAAATTAGAAAAAGACTGATAAATATGAAAAATTGATCTTATATTATTGTCAGGAGGGAATGTGCTGCCAAAAAATGTTTGTGACAATAGAACCCGTTTGGTTCAACCGCTTTGTATGCCTGTAATGGTAATCATAATTGCATTATCAAGATAAGAGTGTTTGGTCACTCTTTAGCATAGTGATAGGGTTTACTATGGTAATGTTGATTACCAAAAAATTGGTAGTCCTCATTTATACCTCTCCCCTTATAAATACTCATTACCACCTCATTGCATGGTTGAAAAAATCCAATTTACCCTTTCATGTCATTTGTCTTTGTTTCACTAGTCACACTATGCCACAATGCCACTACCCCTCCTCCATCACTGTCGCTAACACCCACCATCGCTGTCAACGCCGCCTCCTCCTCTTCCACTACCGTCGCCGCCAACCCATGCCACCGCCGTCACCTCCACCATTGTGGTCATCATCACTGTCTCCTCCTCTACTGCTACCGCCACCTCCACCGTTGCTGCCGCTGCCACTTCTACCTCCCCCTCCTCCTTCACTGCTGCCACTACCTCCTCCTCCTTCATTGCCATCATTGTCACCCCTGTTGCCACCACTACCTCCTCCTCCACCACCGTCACCGCCTCCTCTACTGTTGCTGTTGTCTCCACCACTACCTCTTCCTCCTCCACTGTCGTCACTGCCATCCCCCGCTGCCGCTGCCGCTGCCGCCACCACTACCTCCTCTTCCACAATTGTAGTTGTCACCACTTGCCATCGTCACTGCCACATCATTGTTACTATCACCTCCACCACCACAACCATCGACATTAGACAATCATTAGCGAGATCGCGTGATGGTTATAATGAGACAACATAATGGCTCTTAACTATTTTTTTACAAAGATTGTATTATGGGTAAAATAGACTTTGTTTGATATATTAATTTTAAATAATTATTTAAAAAATAACTCATTGAACTTTATTTAAAAATCAAATTAAACACTAACCCTATAATTAATATTACATTACATTACTATTGTATTGCATTGCACTACATTATAAAATATAATAAGATTAAAACAAACGGGTCCTTAGTGATGTTACTTAGTCGCCCCTTTACTATATATAGGGGGCTTGCAGTTAGAGGTGTTCATCAATTTCCCGTCCTGATCCCGAGCAAATCGGGACGGGATTTTCCCGTCTGGAAAATTTCGGGATCAGGAATGTGATTTCGGAATCGGGAAAAAGTTAGGATCGGGATCGGGAATGGGACTTCCTGATCCTGATTTTTTCCCGATCCGGAAAATATATATATACACACACACATGTATATTTTTAAAAAATATTTAAGAAAATAAGATCAAATGTAAAATAAAATGTGAAAATCCCTAACATCCTTAAGGTAATATCTATTATTTTAGTTTATTTAGTTAATTTTATTTATTATTTATTAAATAATTCTAATTTTTTGTTCTTGCCTTTGTTCTTTTTACAACTGAATCGACAACTTTAAGTATGTATTGGACTAATTATATATTTATATTAGACTTATTTAGTATAATATGATATTAGACAAATTATATATTTATACTAGACTAAAGGAAACACAACAAAAAATTCAATATAAAGATTTTTTTTAAAAAAAGCAAATATGGGATCGGGAAATTCCAGATCCCGATCCCGAAATTTCTCGATTTTCGGGATCGGGAATGAAAATCATTCCCGAATCCTTCTCGGGATCGGGATCTGGAATGACATTTTCCGATCCCGTCTCGATTCTGAACACCCCTACTTGCAGTTACAATCAATCAAACAATAATCAATAAAAATTCAATGGGTGTTGCCTTTCATGAGTTTTTTCTATGGACTAATTTTATCACATAAATCTAAATAAAATCAAAATCAATTAGATTACAGAGTATATGTAAGATGCAAGGAGGTTATGACCATAGGGCCTGTTTGGTTCGATCCCATTACACCCTGTAATGCAGTGCAGTGCGATGCAATGGTAATGCACTACAATATTAATTACAGGGGTGGAGTTTGGTTTGATTTTTAAGAAAGGTGCAATGAGTTAATATTTTAATAATTATTTAAAATTAATATATATTGTATAAAGTCTATTTTACCCTTAATATAATATTTATAGAAAAAATAGTTAAGAGTCGACAGTGGCAGAGATGGAGGAGAAGAGGTAGTGGTGGTGGCGGCGGGCGAGTGGCCGGCGGCGATAGTGGCGGAGGAGTTAGTGGCGGCGGCGGTGATGACGTCAATAACGGTGGGGGTGGGGGGCGGTGGTGGAAGAGGAGGAGGTAGTGAAAGTGGCAATAGGTGTCAGCAGCGGGGGTAGAGGAGGATGCAATGGCAGAGGCAATAGTGGGGGTGCCAGTGGGGGAGGAGGTGGCAGCGGGGGGTAGTAGAGGAGGATGAGGTCATGGTGGAGGTAGCGGGTGGCGGAGGAGGAGGTGGATGAAGGAGATCGTGGCGGCGTCAAGGGGTGGCAGAGGAGGAGGAAGTTGTGGCGGCGGTGGGGTGTGGTAAATGAGGAGGTCGTGGCGGCAGCAACGGGTGGAGGAGGAGGAGGAGGTGGTGGCGACGATTGCGCGGGGTGGTGGAGGGGGAAGTGGTGGCGATGGGTAGAGAAGGAGAAGGTGGTGGCGATGGCCGCGACGGCGGGTAGAGGAGGACATAGTGGCAAAGGCAACAGTAGGGCTGGTGGATGGTGGAGGTGGCGGCGGCGGCGGCAGTGGGTGGAGGAGATCGTGGCGGCTACCAGGGATGGCGGAGGAAGAGGAAGTTGTAGCAGCGGTAGGGGGTGGCGGAGGAGGAGGTGGCAGCGGTGGAGGCGGCGATTGCGGGGGTGGTGGAGGAGGAGGTGGCGGCAGCTAATGGGGGAGAAGGAGGAAGTGGTGGCGGCGGCGGCGACGGGTAGAGGAGGAGGTAGTGGTGGAGGTGGCGGGGGGTGGAGGAGGAGAAGGAGGCGGCGGCGGCGGCAGGGGACGGTTGTTGCAAATGAAATGAGATAAGTGAAATAGACACGTGAAACTAAAGGGTAAATTGGACTCTTTTAACTATGTAATGGGATGGTAATGAGAATTCATAAGGGGGAGGTATGAATGTGGATTACCAATTTTTTGGTAATCATTATTATCATGGTAAACCCTATTACTATGCTAAAGAGCAACCAAACACTCTTCCCTTGGTAATGCAATCATGATTGCCATTGCTGACATGCAATGGGGTTGAACCAAACAGACTCATAGTATTTTTTAATTTTGATGTCACTGGTTATAGAAATTATGCAAACTCAGGTACCTTTTTGTCTTTTTGTATTTTTGAGGTATTTATGTCATTTTGTCCATATATTTGGTGGGCCCTGGTTAATGCTGATCTCAGGTTTTCATGTGAGTGACGTGGACTTGTTTTTTAATACGTACAGGCTGAACCAACTTAAAGGCAAGCGAAATCAAACCGCCGGGTTCCTACATATGAGGATCAGCGTAAATGTCATCAAATGGTTAAATCATAAAACTATTAGCTAGCCACGTGGATGTTGATGTGTTTAATTATTTAATATGCCTTATAGATAGAGGTTTAATATGTAAAAAATATACATGAGATTTTTTCAAAACCACATCCAATATCAGATGTTTTTTTAAGGGCAGAAATAACTATAAATTTTATAAATATGTGCAAAAATACAAGTTGACCTAACCGTTAGTTAATTGTTTATTTGAATTGTTTAAATGTTAAGGTATAAAAATATACATGAAATTTTTTCAAAACTGCACTCAACATAAATGTTTTTTTAGATGTAAAAATGACTATAAATTTTTAAAATAGATATAAAAATACACATTGATAATTAGTTGACCGTTTGTTAGAAATTTTTGAAATGAAAATGGTAACATGGAGGATAACGTGAATGATTAAGTAACAATTTCTTGCATTGGTTCTTTTAATTATTCCATGTTCCAGAAATTCCTGGTGAGCGGGTTAATTCATTTTCTCTATCTATTTGACCAATTAGATTTTTGATCAAGGGCTTTTGTGAGAATTTTGAAATTCTGGGCAGTTTCATTCTCTTCGATATTGGCAAGGGAATGAAGGGATTTGGGTATTTAGATATGGGGTATCATGTGTGTGTAACCTTCATGAGTTTTTCTCCTAAAGAATTCCGTTAGCTGCATAAACGGGTTCCCCGTAGCTCGTCCAAAACCTGTACGGATTTGTCTCAGCAAATTTAATACGGGCTCAAACGGGTTTGTCACAGCCTGTACCATTAAAAAAATAAACGGGAAGGCTATGAGTTGAGTCCCGGGTCAACCTATCTCGCCCATTATTCAGCCCTAATTTAACTCTTTTTCTTCACCCCATCACTCTTTTTTTGGAAGAGAGTGAGAGAGGAGATTAAGTGTGCGTTTGGAATGACTTATTTTTGTCCAAAACGTGCTTATAATTCGTGATTCACGGTATACGAGGTAAGTATGTGAGAGGAGTTTTTTCTCGGCTTGCGTAATAAGTGCATTTTGACTGTTCAAAACGCTGACATAAACACACACTAAGGGTTATGTTGAGATAAAGTTATAAGGTAGAAAAAGAGTTAGGTGGAAAGTAATTTCTCTTAACAAGTCAATAAATTCTATTTCATGTTATGTCTTAATAATCTATGTCACCATTTTCAGTCGAAAAAGTTCAAAGGAATGGTTAACTAACTATCAACGTGTATTTTGCCACTTATTTTGGAAGTTCATAATTACTTTTGTTTCTAAAAAAACATGTGTATTATATGCACTTTTGGAAAAATTTCATATATATTTTTGCACCTATCCCTTAAAAAATTCAAACAAATAGTTAACTAACAGTTAACTAACTGTCAACGCGTATTTTCATATTTTGCTATTCATTTTGAAAGTTCATAATTACTTTTATCCCTAAAAAAACATGTGTATCATATGCACTTTTGAAAAAATCTCATGTGTATTTTTACACTTATCCCTTGAAAAATTAAAATAAATAGTCAACTAATAGTTAATGTGTATTTTTGCATCTATTTTAGAAGTTCACAATTACTTTTGCCATTTAAAAAAAACACATTTGGTGTTAGGCACATTTTAAAAAAAAAATCTCATATATATTTTTATACCTTAACTCATATATAGATGGTCCCTCCTTGCAAATAACTAATTTACATGATTTAAAAAATTTTTAAAATTGGTTAAATACAATATATATATATATAATTTACTTCCCAAAAACACCTTTATTTATGGAGAGGATAAGTTGGACTATGGGAGAGAGGGTGTGTGAAAAATGAGATGGGAGAGAATGAGTTAGAGAGAGAGAGAGAGAGAGAGAATAGATATATAGTTAATTGAGGATAAAATTAGAAAAAATGTATTAAATGATAGGATAAAACCAAACAATATCTTATATAAAAAAACCAGAGCCCCTTGTACATTTGACTCTTGTGTTTTGAACTAGAGTATAAATTACCACGACATTCTGTATAATTTCACTTTACTTTTAAGGGAAAATCCCTTAAAAAGAACTTTAAAAGTAATAAAAGACAGAAAGGTGCTCCGAAATTGCATATTCCATGTCAGTGCGAGTGCCTGAACTGGAATATTAGAATTGGAGGTAAAATGACAGATTTGGCCCTCTGATGAAAGAAAAGAAGTTGGTGACAAAAGAAGAAGATGACGCGATACAGGGTGAGCGTCAGTACGGGAACATAAGTAGGAGGCGAGACAAACATGAGTGAAGTATGTATTTTATTGAGTCGACAATGTTCTTCCCCCATGTGGTCGAGCTGAAGCAAAACCATTCTCGTCAATTGGTGAAGTTGTGAGACGGTGTTGAGATGTAGGAAATTATGATTTTATTGTTGTGAGAATGTTATACATACAATTGTGAATGACTTCAGTGAAGTTGTGAAACAAAACCTATGAAAACCTAAAGATAACTTACGAAAATCGAATGTTATCCTGTGAAAACATTATTCTTATACAGAAGAACTTGTGAATGATTCTCCATAAGTTGTGAGACCTTATTTAACTGTGGGGAGATAGAGTTTTCCAATTGTTGTGATTGTGATGGGAAGGTTGTAAAATAGTATGAGAATGCAACCCACTTGACTTTGTTATCATGACCTTCTAAAATATATTTGACCACAGCAGTTATGCTACCAAAAAGATCTATGTTCATGTAACCCAATGTAAGTACATATCAAACTCGAGATTAATGAGGTGGTTATATTTGATCTTCAGCAGAGGATAGTTCTTGGTGATATTCAGATACCCTTTATGATGTATGTGTTTGGTCTAATGATATGGAACGTGTTGCCTTGCTCAGCAAACATGGCATTGTCATTACTAGCAACAAGCTTGTGCATCAATGTACCCTGCATGAGACAATCCGTGTAAAAAGGGTATCTGAAATGACTATAGTGTTTTTATTTATACAATTTAAATCACCTCAAATATTGTCTTCCAAACGGAGATACTGGCTAATAAAAACACTTGATGTCCCAATTTATATTTCAAAGATTTCTGAAAATACAATCTTCTGTTTGGATCTTGATGGGAAAAGCAAGGCCATAGTTGTTGATGCTACCGAGTATTTATTCAAACTTTCTCTGCTGAGGAAAAGGTATGATCTTGTTATGAATATGATAACAATCTAATCTAATGAGGTAGAAACAAGATCTTGTTAAAGCACACATTAAACTTGAGTTAGATGAAATTTATACTTGAGTTTTGCTCAGCATTGGAGGGTAACCGAAGAGTGATGGTGTGAAGCCGCATCAAACTCGAAGTGTTCAGAAGCTAACTCCAGTGCGTACTTGTATTACTTCTGCATGACGACTCAAGTTGGCCCATATATCACTCGAGTTATAAACATCACTGGAAAGTAACCAGATAGTGTGTGTTTCAAGCTGCATTGAACTCGAGTTGTAAAGAACAGATGACAGTGAGGTAGTGTTATGAATCCACGGACGGACTCGAGTTTCTAATCTAAAAACTCGAGTTATCCTGATTACTGTAAGGTAACCGAAGAGCGATGGTGTCTAGTAGAACCAAACCGAGTTGTACAAAACTTACTCCAGTGCGTTCCTGTGTTCAATCCTCGTGTGGACTCGAGTTGGCCCATTAGAAACTCGAGGTTTCCCCATCACTGGAGGGTAACCAGAGAGTTGTCCTGTCAATATACACAGAGCTCGAGTTGTAAATAAAACACTCCAGTTAGGTGGTGCTGTCAATCCACGGTTAGACTCAAGTTTACTAATTAAAACTCGAGTGAAGATCATCACTAGAGGGTAACTGGAAAGTCAGGAACAAAAAGGGGAAGAAGGACTCGAGTGGATTGATTATAACTCGAGTTAAGCAGCCCTCCATGCTTTAAATCCCTCAATCCCCAAACATTTCTGTTGACTCTACTCGACCTCCGACTTCTATAGCCCTTGAGTTAACTGAAGAGAAACTTATTATTAGTCCGTTGTTGTCTGTTCTATCTCATAAGTTATCACCGTCATCCTCTGTTTATCCCTGTTTTTAGCGCATATACAGAGGATCCTACAAAACAAGTAAAGGTTATCATAATGAAGCTAAACCAACTTTCTTTGCTATTCTTTGTTAGCAAAGGTTATCATTTTTTTCCATCAGGATTAGATTGTTCGACTGGTAGCTATTGTTTCTTGTTGGACATTAATTGTGATGAGTTGACTGGTTGGCTAGAAGAGAATGCGCGAGCATACTCACACGGCTGAGTGATTGGATCATTTTGTTTTAGTTTCTTTAGAAGTGCATGCAGATATATTGAACTGGTTTTTAAGATTTTCACTTTTGGTTAGTCTGTTAATCGATTAGAGGAAAACGATGCAATCGGTTCATAAAACCTTGGGCGCCAATGCTGTACACTCATGCCTGTACATGCATCTGTCTGCAATAACTCTAGATGATTAGATTAAGATAATCGCATGTCAAACTCCTAAAGTTTTGAACCTACTTTGGGAGCCTGCATGTCAATATATCCTCTAAGATGATGTCTAACAATGGCAGAGTAAAAGCAAACATCTTGCAGAAGTTGAATTTTGCTTATTGTGTTTGTATAAGAGGTTTTTTTCCAGAGAGTAGTTACATGATATTCTCCTTATGAAACCAGTAAGCTACTTTTCATGTATAAACTGAAAATTTTGACTTTAGTAAAAATACTTGATTATCCACGTTTGAAAATGAAGGAGTAAATTACTAACTTGGATATCGACCTTTTATATGAGGTGCTATAATTAAGTTTTTGTTCTATTTGATCAAGGTTGAGGAAGTGAAACCTTTCTTTAACTTTTTGTCAGGATCCTCTTAGAAGTGTTGTTGTAGATTCTTGCATACAAGTCACAGACAATGGGAGGGAAAGCATTAACAAAAAAGTATAAGCACAATTTGTTTGTGGTTTAATGTTAATATTTGTCTCAACTTTCTGTTCCAATCAATATGGACCAATGACATATGCTTAATAGGAATTCCTTGCACAAATTGCAGGTATTCTTTATATTTACTCTTTACAATACTTCAAATCACTGTGATCAATTAAAGGTGAGATCACTATTAGGCTAAATTTTTTTTTTTGAAATTTTAATGCTAAATCAGGTAATGTGAATGTTATAGTTAGGAGCTAGCAGCCCTAACTATATTAATGCTAAATCAAGTATTCTTTATATTTATTCTTTAGAAACTTTTGCTATGACTGTGTGCAGCATGCTCCTGATCTTAGTGATATTCCTGTAGCTTGCTCTAAGAGGAGATGGCAGTCATTTAGGTAACGTAACTGAATTTTTCATGCAATATGAAAAATACTTGTACTGCAATGAATTTTCAAGATGTCTGAATCGACAAACTTTGAATTATTATTCACTTGTGATGTTATCTTGATATTTTTATTACATAACCCTTAATACTATTGGTGTTTCTATGCTTACAGATTCAGTGGTCCTAGCAGGAAAAGCCACTCAAATTCTTTAGACTGGACTCTTTTTTCTTCTACAAATTTGGATCCTATGACATCTGATGTTGTTGCTCCTTCACCCTGGATAATCTTTGGTTGCCAAAATGGTAAACGTTATAATTCAGATTTTGCTGATTGTGGTAGTTAAAATTATGCATACATATTCACATGGGAAGGTTGGTAAATTTTCTGCTCAATAATTGTTTAACGAAGAAAATTGAATTATTGAATATGGTCTTATCTCCAGAAGTGGGATGATCACCCTGCAATGTTGTGAAAATGGCAAACTCGAGTTGTGAAAGTCTAATAGGATGTTGTGAAAATGTAAGACTGTGTTGGTAAACTCGAGTTATCAATGGACAACTCGAGTTCTGCATCCTATAAGCCTAATCACTCACAAGTTACCCTCTAATGACGATATGAACTCGAGTTGTGAATGGCAAACTCGAGTTGTGAGAGTCTAACAGGATGTCGTGAAAATGTAAGATTGTGTTGGTAAACTCGAGTTATCAATTCATAACTCGAGTTCTGCATCCTATAAGCTAATCACTCCCCGGTTACCCTTCAGTGACGATATGAACTTGAGTTGTGAAAGTCTAACGGGATGTCGTGAAAATGTAAGACAGTGTTGGTAAACTCGAGTTATTAATTCATAACTCGAGTTCTGCATCCTATAAGCTAATCACTCGCCGGTTACCCTCCAGTGATGATATGAACTCGAGTTGTGAATGGCAAACTCGAGTTGTGAAAGTCTAATAGGATGTTGTGAAAATGTAACGCTGTGTTGGTAAACTCGAGTTATCAATTCATAACTCGAGTTTTGCATCCTATAAGCTAATTACTCCCCGGTTACCCTCCAGTGACGATATGAACTCGAGTTGTGAATGGCAAACTCGAGTTGTGAAAGTTTAACGGGATGTCATGAAAATGTAAGACTGTGTTGATAAACTCGAGTTATCAATTCATAACTCGAGTTCTACATCCTATAAGCTAATCACTCGCCGGTTACCCTCCAATGATAATATGAACTCGAGTTGTGAATGGCAAACTCGAGTTGTGAAAGTGTAAATAATAGAAATAGGATCTATCTGTTTGTTGGAGGCCACATACGTGTGGGCTTAGGTCCAGCTTAGGCCCAAAGGGCTTGTCCTCTGTATTATATATATGTGGTCTCATTTATTGTAAAGTTACAGTGGTTAGCATATTCAATACAATATTGCACAGATTCCTGGGTTACTCAACATGGCATCAGAGCCCCAGGTTATCTAACAAATTCATCTTGTCCGTTCAAACAAGAAGGGCTGAAACCCAAGAAGATTGCTGGACTCCACCAATTAATCAAGATGGATCCACCAACTGGGTAAAGCCCTGCGGACAGCCACCAAAAAACGGATCCAGAATAGAAGATCCGCCCAAACAAAATCGATCCGCCCAACAAGACCGGATCCTCAACAAGGATCAGAAATCTGCCACGCTTCCACCGATCTGCCCAAACAATC
The DNA here is from genome assembly GCA_963242795.1 of Inga leiocalycina. Lineage (NCBI taxonomy): Eukaryota > Viridiplantae > Streptophyta > Magnoliopsida > Fabales > Fabaceae > Inga > Inga leiocalycina. The sequence goes on from OY725320.1 coordinate 16,224,530, forward strand.
ATCTCGAGCCTCCCGTTTGTCTTCTACCAGCACCATCGAAGAGCTTCGAGACGCTTCCACCGATCTGCGCAAATCATTGTCTCGAGCCTCCTGTTCGTCTCCTACCAGCACCGTCCGAAAAGCTTTGACAGAAAACAACGATCTGCACCATTACGATAGCTCTGCACCAGCAAGATCCATTCAAGATAAACGTACCAGTAAAGCCATTCACGACTGCTCTGCACCATCACCGTCCGAAGAAGCTTCGAGAGAAAAGAACGATCTGACGCCATCTTGATCGTTCTTTTCCACGGACGACTACCGTCATCGACTTCGGTGGCACATTTTTCCATTCAGAACAAGATATCCGCTGCTGCAATTTTTTCATTCTGAACCACCATGGCTGAAAAGAAAACAGGTGAAGGCTCTGGTTCTGTTCCATCTGAACTTAACTTTGCTCATCCCTTATATCTACACCCTTCTGATACACAAGGGACTGCCATTGTGTCCCAAATCCTCACTGGCAGCGAGAATTATGCCATCTGGAGTAGAGCCATGGTCATAGCTCTTAAAGGAAAACAGAAAATGGGATTTATTGACGGTACATGCACCAAGGTGAGTCAAGATGAAGCTCTCCACGCCCAATGGGAGCGATGTAATGCAATAGTGATTTCATGGATACTGAACTCAATCTCCAAGGATATAGCTAATAGTGTTATATACCTACAAGAAGCCAGACAAGTCTGGGAAGACCTCAAAGAAAGGTATGATAAAGTCTCTGGGTCACGTATCTTTTCAATCCATCGTGAGCTCAGTTCAATTCGTCAAGGGGATTCCTCTGTTTCGGCATATTACACAAAAATTAAAGAATTATGGGAAGAACAATCCTCCATAATTCCCATACCCTCCTGTCAATGTAACATATCTAAAGTTTATGGGGAGGTGATTCAACAACAGAAACTCCTCCAATTCTTGCTAGGCCTCAACGACAGATATGGTATGGCAAGAAGCCAAATCCTCCTCATGCATCCCCTTCCTAGTGTGAATCAGGCATTTGCAATGATTTTGGAAGATGAAGCACAACGAAATATCACATACACAAATAATGAGCATTCCAGTGAGGGCATTGCAATGATCAGCAGAGGAAGGGGGCGTGGTAGGGGGAGAGGAAGAGGAAACTCAACTACTGAGTGTGTACACTGTGGTAAACGAGGACATACCAAAGAAGGTTGTTGGCATTTGATTGGCTTCCCATCTGATTTCAAGGGAGCCAGAAACAAAAACATTGCATAAAAGACCAATTCTGTGAATGCAACTGAAGGACAAGGTCTGGCAGCTAACATGGTCACGCCAACACTGACTCAACAGCAATATGACAAGCTGCTGGACTTCCTGCGAAAAGAAGAGGAATTAGACAGCACTATTCATGCCCTCACCGGTACAGGTTTGCCCTATTCCTCTTCTGCTTTGCATACACACACACACATGAATTGGGTTATTGACTCAGGTGCCACCACACACTTAGTAGGTAGCCTATCACTATTAGATCATTATTCCCCATATAATGGACCCATTAAGACAATTAAAATACCTAATGGTACCAAAGTTAGTGTCACACATGTTGGAACAGTGAGATTCTTTGATGATTTAGAATTAAAGAATGTTCTATATGCCCCTGGTTTACAATTCAATCTGATTTCTGTCTCACGCCTAACCAAAGATGAACATTGTATGGTTGCCTTCTTTCCTGACCACTGTCTAATGCAGGGCCTTCAGGGTGGGAGATTGAAGGCGACTGGTAGATTAGTTTCTGGATTGTATATCTTACAGTTTAGACCTGAAAATGCTATTGCCAATATGGCACAAAATAATTCTGATTGTACCAATGTATGGTTAATGCATAATAGGCTTGGGCATGCGCCCCTATCTGTGATGAGACACTTGGATTTTGTAAAGAATCACAAAACTGAGATGAATAAAGGATGTGATATATGTTTTCAGGCAAAACAAACTAAACTCCCTTTCTCCCCTAGTTGTATTAAAACAAGACATTGCTTTGAATTGCTACATATGGACGTATGGGGTCCTTATAGGACACCCACACATTCTGGGCATCGCTATTTTCTTACTATTGTTGATGATTTCTCTAGAGCCACTTGGCTCTTTCTTATGCAACATAAACATGAAGTTACTACTTATATTCAGCATTTCATAGCATATGTGTTAACCCAATTTGCATTTCAAGTTAAAAGAGTCCGTAGTGATAATGGCACGGAATTCACCAATAATGAATTACGACATTATTTTTTGACTAATGGGATAGTGCATGAAACTTCTTGCCCTTATACTCCTGAGCAAAATGGGATTGTTGAGAGAAAGCATAGAACCCTCATGCAGATTTCTAGGGCTCTCCTCTTACAATCACGTTTGCCTATTAAATATTGGGGTGAATGTGTCAAAATGGCAGCTTATTTGGTAAATCGAATTCCTTCACGTATTTTACATTTTCAGACTCCTTATGAACGGATTTATGGCATTAAGCCTGATTATCATCATTTGAGAATTTTTGGGTCTCTCGCATATGCTACTGATTTAACTGTTTCAGATAAATTTCAGTCCAGATCTGCCCCTTGTGTTTTCTTGGGTTATCCTAGCAATCAAAAGGGCTACTTGCTTCTGAATTTGAAAACAAAAAACATTTTGGTTAGTAGGCATGTTGTCTTTCAAGAAGATAAGTTCCCTTTCAAAGATAGCATACCTACTGACCAAAGGGAAGTAAGTAGAGAAGCAAATGAAATGTTTTTCTTTGATTCTGTGGATTCTGTTGCTGTGCCTATTGGTGATGTGCAGCACCAAACGAGTGAAACTGATTCTGCAATCAGCAGCTTTGAAGAGGCTGAAGAGGAAGATGAAAATCACCTTAGGGACCCAGCAGAAACCTCAAGGGGGGATAGGAAGTCTACTCGAGAGAGAAAAGCCCCAATTTGGTCCCAAGACTACATTTGCAACCTAGTTAAAAATGGTTCCAATCAGAAGAAAGGTAAATCAAGTAGTAAGTGTCTCTATCCAATTGAGAACCATATTACATATGCAAACATTTCTTCTTCTCATATGTGCTTAATATGCAATGTTGATACAATTATAGAACCTAATACATATGATGAAGCTATTAGAAATACAAAATGGGTAGAGGCAATGAATATGGAAATTGAAGCATTAGAAAGGAATCAAACTTGGGAAATAGTGACCCTTCCTAGAGGAAAAAGACCTATAGGTTGTAAGTGGGTATATAAAGTTAAATATAAGGCTAGTGGAGAGATAGAGAAATATAAGGCAAGGTTAGTAGCAAAGGGATATACACAAAAAGAAGGAATAGATTACCACGAAACGTTTTCTCCGGTCATTAAAATGGTCACCATTAGGATAATGCTTAAGCTTGCTGCAATGAATAAATGGAATTTGTACCATATGGATGTCCACAATGCTTTTTTGCAGGGAGATTTACTTGAGGAAGTATATATGTGCATTCCTCAAGGCTTTAGTAGCAAGGGGGAGAATAAGGTATGCAAATTAAAAAAATCATTGTATGGGCTTAAACAAGCCTCTAGACAATGGAATCTTAAACTAACTACTGCACTTGTTGAAGGAGGTTTTCAGCAAAGTAGATCAGATTATTCTCTCTTTTTTAGGCAATATAATGATGGTGTAGTCTATATTCTGGTATATGTTGATGACCTCTTGATTACAGGTAGCAGTGAGAAACGAATTAAAGAGGTAAAGGAGTTTCTGCATGTAAATTTTAGGATTAAAGATTTAGGAATAATGAAATATTTTCTTGGGATAGAATTAGCTAGATCCAAGGTGGGGATACTTTTGTCTCAGAGAAAATATGTCCTTGATTTATTGTTGGATACAGGTTTGAGTGGTTGTAGGCCCCTAGAGGTGCCAATGGGACAAAATGTGAAACTTTTGGCATATGAGGAAGGCAAGGATAAAAAGGAAGATTTGTTACCTAACCCTCAACGATATAGAGGTTTGATAGGTCGCCTCATATACTTAACTGTAACTCGTCCTGATATCTCATTTTGTGTGCAGGCCTTGAGTCAGTTCATGCAAAATCCACTAAAGGTTCACATGGCAGCGGCATTGAATGTTGTCAGATACCTCAAAGGCAATCCAGGAAGTGGAGTGTTGATGAGCTCAACCGGGAGCATGTCGTTGGATTGTTTTTGTGATTCAGATTGGGGAGCTTGTGGAACAACTCGAAGGTCGGTTACTGGTTATCTGTTGAAGCTTGGAGGGTCATTGATAATGTGGAAAACAAAGAAACAAAGTACAGTTTCCAAGTCATCAGCAGAGGCTGAATACAGAGCTTTAGGGTCGGCAGTTTCTGAAGTGGTTTGGGTGGTTGGTTTGTTAGATGAGCTTAAAATTGTACATTGTATGCCGGTAAATGTTCATTGTGATAGTAAGGCTGCAATTTATATAGCCTCAAATCCTGTATTTCACGAAAGGACGAAGCATATAGAGATAGATTGTCACTTTGTCAGGGAAAAACTCAAGAAGAAGTTGATTGAGTTGCTGCATGTAAAGTCAGCACATCAAGAGGCTGATATTCTGACCAAAGCTGTAACAAAGGAAACTTTGAATAGAATTGTTAGCAAGTTAGGTGCAGTTGATTTGTATAGCCCCAAACTTGAGGGGGAGTGTAAATAATAGAAATAGGATCTATCTGTTTGTTGGAGGCCACATACGTGTGGGCTTAGGTCCAGCTTAGGCCCAAAGGGCTTGTCCTCTGTATTATATATATGTGGTCTCATTTATTGTAAAGTTACAGTGGTTAGCATATTCAATACAATATTGCACAGATTCCTGGGTTACTCAACAGAAAGTCTAATGGGATGTTGTGAAAATGTAACGCTGTGTTGGTAAAGCGTAATGTCGAGTTGGCGGTGATGGTCGGTAGCTGCGATCATTACTAAATTTTTTCAGGAAGTGATTGGGTCAAGACTCAGACAATTCGAGTCATTTTCTAAACTTATTCATTACTTCTTATGATCACTTGAGTGTTCTTAACAATCTCTTCTCTGTTTATCCCTGTTTTTAAGCTCATATACACAGGATCCTATAAAAGAAGAAGATGGCGAGTTGTTGGGGGTGATGACATCGGAGTTGTTGGCAACCGAGAAGAAGATGACAAGTGCTCAAGATTTCACTCTGTTTTCTTTCTAGTTTATCTCAACTCATGGCATCGGAGTTATTGATATTGTTTAACTTTTGGTACTTCTCATTTTTTGAGAACAGGATTTAATTCAGAGAAACACAAAATATTAAATGTTGTGGACTATAGCAATCCAAGGCCACGGATCCAGGGTCGACCAATGGCACCGATGACGACAGAGAAGATGAATAGTCCTGAACGCGATTTAGCGCCATTATCACGCCTCCCTCAATGCTTTTCAATTTAAAAACTTCCAGGGCCACGCACGTCATTTTGTCTCGAATTCTAATATTCCAGTTCAGGCACTCACTTATACGGAAATATGAAATTTTGGATCACCTTTTTGTCTTTTCCTATTTTTAAAGTTCTTTTTCTGAGATTTTCCCTACTTTTAATTACATTCAACGGCAGCTTTATCAATCTTTTTCAAGTACTTAATCAATCTGTTTGTCTTCAGTCCAAAAAAAAAAAAAAATCAATCTGTTTGTCCATAGGTGCAACTATCCATTTTTCGGTAAACGGTAGGCATCTACTTTATGGCCTTTTTGTTTTTGACCAAATCTACATTATCACTTCAATAATTCATTGTCAAATCTAATTACTATCTCTTAATTATAAGATAAAGTTAATTTATTTTAGAAGGATTAAGGAAGTTAAATAAGTTACTTAATCATATCATATATTATGTATTTTTAGATTATATATTAGTTTATACATCAAATTAATTAGTTTAGAGAAAAGAGAAAAAAATAAATATATAAATACTTTAAAGTAACAAGCGTTGACTCCCCGCGCGATGCGCGGGATGCATGTAATTTTTAAATTGTTAAAAACACAATCACACGTAAAAGACCATAATGAAAAACACCACAGAGTACGCTATTGATACTCCTAATAATAGGTTCAAACATTAAGGAGTTATGAGTGATATACTCCAACGTTGCATATTGGAATCAAAATTTTTAATATTAACTGGCCAGAATTTTAATATTAAATGAATAGTTTTGATATTTATTTTAAATTTATAAAATTTAATATACCAATATCAAAAAATTTCTCTGAAGTAATTAAATGAATAATTTTAATATTAACCTAACCAAACAATAATTCCAAACGATTAATCCATATTTTAAAAGCTACTACTACACTGTATATTGTATACTTCATGGTAAATAAGAATAAGTCGATCATTTTACAAATCTTGAATCCTTCTGATTTTATTGTCTACGTTGGGTTATTTTTATATAAGAACACTAGATCACTTATATATACAATAAACTCTCACTCATGGCAATAGAAAAGTCTGGATCAGTTTTTACATAAATAGAAAAGGCCATGAGTTGTTACAGTATATACGTACAACATCCCTGAAAATTTTCAATTGCATTCTAAGTAAATAACTTTGACCAACCTTTCCCCTCACATATAAAGTTTAACAGAAAATTATCTTTGCAGAATTATGATGTGAAAACTGCATAGGAGGTGAATTACCATTTTTTTGAGGGGGCCATATGAGAATCTACAGATATTCCATTCTCATAGAGAAATTCTTCAGTGTGCAGACTTCATTGCAAGATCAGCAAGGGGAATGAACAGTGAGTGGAATATAATCAGCACACCATCTGCCGAATGTTTGAGGCTGATGCTAGCTGATGATAGCTTGGCTGTTTTAGCTTTCTTTTGTTTGGGGTTCTATAGTATGTAGTTAATTTTCAAGTGTAATGCTTGTTATTGTAATTTTAGAAAAAAGAAACTAAAGCTCATCACAATGATGAGTAATTAATTTCTCATTATTGTGATAATATCTCAACTATTTAAATTTTGATCTAAACAGTGTAAATTTAAATTTTTTTAATTTGTGATTTTTTAAATGATAAATTTATTTTTATGAAACGTAATAGTTATAAGATTATCTTTATTTTTAATTCCACATATAATAAAAAAAAATTATTTCAAATATAAAGATTAAATTAAATTAAATATGTACCATTCAAAATCAATCTAATGGTGAAGATGGGTGATGAGCACACTTTTACTCCCAAAGCAATGAGCATAAATGTGCTCTCAGCTCATGTGAATGCAGCAATTGATCAAAATCTATTAGTTCACATTTAATATTTCTTTTTCATCCATTTCTCCATTTCCTTCATATCTTTCTTCCCTTTGTAATAATTTTTTCATAAAATATTAAATGTGAACCATTAGATTTCGATCCAATGATCATGAAAAGTGAAAAGGTTGGCAGCGGACAAGGAAAGAAAAAAGGAAAGAAGCTATATCCAATTAAGTTATTAAGCTATTAAGTTATTTTTAAAATAAGTCTTATCCTTGGGCCTTGTTTTTAAATACGTCTACTGCATTATTAGAGATGAACCCGCCTAGTGCATATTGTTTCATTGAGGCCTCATTTAATTTCCATCGCTTAGGCATAATTTTTATCCAATGATTAAACTTCTGCAAGTATTGAAGGATTTTTCATAAATGTATAGTTCAAAACACGCATTATCCCATTAGAAGCCAACTAAATGAATATAAATATATATATATATATATATATGAAAACATCCATTCACCTCCCTTATTCATTGTCAAATCTTCTATGTCCCTGAATTTGCAATAGCCACCAAAACTTTCCATCAAAAAACTCATCCCCAAAATGAACTGGCCACCACCACCAAAACTTTCCATCAGAAAACATGGGTACCCAACATATTAATCAAGGAACTGGCCATGGTCGTTTTTGACTGCTATGTTTTGGTTCATTGTTTCTTGAATGATAAAATAGTGTTAATAGGACCAATAAACTTTTACATCCTAAATTAAACCTAGACCCATTGGATTTAGGATTGCAATATGAAAAAAAAAACATTTGAATAGAGAAGTGATTATTTATACGAGAGATAAATTTAAAAACTAATGGTTCTACATTTGCTACCATGGAAAAACACTACGTATCATGACATCCATGCAAGAAAAAAAGATTGCCACGAGATCCTCAGGATTATCACTAATTTTTTGATCTCCGATTTTATCTATGCAGATGAGCGGATGTGTACGTCTGATGAATTACTTTCTTTTCTAAGACCCCAAGGCATAACCTGGAACCTGAATTTGATGTGCCTATACGAGAATCCTGAACCGCAAGCTGATGTGATTCCCGGCATTGGAGGTAAATTAAGATTTTAAATTATTAAGTTATTTAAGTTATTCTTAAAAGCAAGTCTACTTCTGCTGAGTCTTTTTAAAAACTGATATACTGTGTCTACAAATGAACCCACCAATTGGACCATGCTGCCATGCATCACAGCAAAGCATTAACTGGACCAATGAAGTTCTACACCCCACAGAAATCCTATAAGCATTGGATTTAGTATTGCACAACTTTACCACCGCCACTTAACACATGAAATGTGTCATGTCATTTGAATTCATTTTAAAAAAAAGATTGATATGAAATCCTTTAGATTTTGCTGTCAAGTCTAGTGTCTGACTAAACCTGCCACACTCAAAAGATCATCATTTATCAAGAAAAAACCGCGGGGAACTTTCTTTGACCAATAGTATGTCAAAAGAATCCTTCAATACTTCTTTCCAATAAACAAACATTCATCCACTACTGGTTCAAATATATGGACTAACTTCAATAAATAATGCATCATCAATGAGGAAAAAAAAACTAATAAATTACCTTGATATACTCCAACTATCATAAGTTAACTCCTTAAGTTAGATTTGAGCTTCTGGATTTTTTTTTCCGTAGAGAAATACGGATTTTATAGGGGAAGTAGTGAAACTAACTCATGTAAACAATTATTCAGCTTTTGTCACTAATGTTTGTGTTACCCAAATATATGAATGCAGTCTATGCAAATAAGCGGATGCGCATTAGTTACAGAGGTTAGCCATCTTACTTTGTATGGCACCATGTGATAATCTGGACGTTGAAACTGATGTGAATGAAGGAGATGAAGTACATGACCAAATCACATGGCTGAGATAGAAAACCGCCTTCTCAGTGACGTTAACCATCTTATTTTGTTTGGCACCATGTGAAAATCAGGACTATAATTAATCTTAAAATAAGCATGAATCTGATGTGTATTTTTTGACAATGACTTTATGCATAATTATAGATGAATCCACCTGCTGCATAATGTTTTTTTAGGGATAATTTTCAACTGCTTGCTCATATTGTAGAATTACAAATAAATCCACATGTTAAGAAACAAATGGTTAGACTACATTCTGTTTCTTTTAGGATAAGTTTCAACTGATTGCTTTACATAAAACCCCATTTTATATGTTGATAATTGAAATCTGAGTAGCAAATAGAACTACATGCGATTAAACTGACAAAATTATTCCAGGAGTTCTCTTACATATATACTTCCAAACTATAGGAAGTCATATATTACACAAACAAATTGGTCATTCAAGACCATCACCACCATCAACACCATTGTCAAGAAACTACAACATACTTAACAAAATAAGCACTAAACAAATAGAATCTCTTGGAAAGTTAAGCATAATTGTGTCCCATCCCAAAAGATTAGCTAAGCTACCATAACTGGCCAAAGAACTCAACAATCAAACCTTCCTGGCTCTCACAAGCACCTCCATCCTGACAGGCAACATCTCATTCGATGTAGGCATCATAATCCTGACAATAGACACCTCATCTAGACAAAGAGGAAAAGGAAAAAAAGCAAAACACAATAAATATCACCACAAAACACTAAGAAGAGGATATAGGAAGAAGAAAAACACTACTCATACCTACCTCCCCAGTATGGCCTCCCTCCCTCTGAACTAATGCCATTATATACAATAACCACCAGGTTCAAAAAAATATTCACATGACTGTAGCCTTCCCATGCTTGCACCGCACTTTCACCATGGAGGCGAGCCAAAATCCTAGTAGTTATAAGCTGCATGGTTTCCTGACTTTTGTTTTTGTAATTCATGATGCACCTTATGGTAAACCATCTATGTTCATTGAAGACAGACTAGAATTAATGTCGCACAAGCTTACATTAAAAAAAAAAGCTAGGAAATGATAAAAAAGAAAAAAGGCAACATTAACTACAAAAATCAAGGTAGAGCTATATCTGCTCATCAAAGACAATGAGGTTGATAGCTAACACATACTTGAAGTAGCAGTAGTCCGACCAAAAAAGGTCCATGTCTTTACGAGGAAAAGACTGGTCTACCTTCACCAAAACTCTCTATAAGGCCGACTTGGGATTTTAATGGATGTTGAAGAGTGTAAGCAGAGAGAATAAGAGAAATAAAGAGACGTGTGTGAAGATGACTAGACAATGTTTTCATTAGCTTACCATCTTCCATGTATTTATCAACCACTGTTTAGTGACCCTATATGTTGATCTACCTTCACATGATAACCCACGTGGATAGCTCTGTCAACTAAATACAAGCGAAGGTCACATTTTGGGGATTAGTCAGGTGAATGATTTGACTAAAGCAACTCAGTTTTTTTTCCTGAATAATTTATAAAACTGGATATCATGGTCTCAATAATAGGGACCTACATCAAGAGTCATCAAATCTACCAAGCAGCCATTAGTTTGAGTCCTATCGAACTGAGCCCCAAAACTTTCCAGTACATATGAAAAAAATATTAAGACGTACAGTGTGTTGTGTGCCATTTATCATAGAGATATGATTAAATCATTTGACAATGGTGCAGTGAACTTCAAAACAAATAACCAACGGTGACATACCAGCTAAGTTAACCTATAATAGATAAGTCATTTACATAATGGATTTACCTGAACCTACAAGCCTAATTGGATTACTCAGTGACATGATGCAATGCAACCACAACAGCCAAAATCTACATGCTCATGTTAACAGAGACCCAAACATTTCAGAACGTCTGAAATAAAATTCCGATACAAGGTAGTCATGTCTGAAATCCCAGAAAATAAGGGACTGGACAAAAGAAGTTTTACACAGTGCATAACTCATAAACCAACGGTTTTATAAGTGACAAAAAGGAAAACCATTAAGCCATACATAAAACATGACATATGACAATGACATCATACAATTTCCACCCACCAGGACAAAAGTTGTGATTACATCCTCTGCAGCAACATTGGAAGCGGTGCAGACTGAATAGTTCAAGGCCCTTCCATGCAGACAAAAGGTCACAACAAAGACAAAAGAAAACTTGTACTCTACAGCTGAAACCTCAATAAAAGGTCACAGAAAAGACAAAATAAAACCATATGATTATCATGACATATTCGCACCAAATACTGACCTGTGACTATGAAGCAATGAAAATTAAAAACCATATAGTTGATTACTTATACAGTATGCCTTCAATGGTGAAAACTCTGAATTGTTTATTACCATTCAATAATTGATGAAAGAATTGCGATGGACTCGGAATCCCTGACTTGACATTAACTCAGTTATAAGAATCACTATCTGAATCAATAAATTGGTACTAAGTTATATGGAATAAAAAAATTGAATTTTGTATAAATCTTGTTTTGAAGGATGACCTATTATTGGAAAAAGCTGAAGTCATAAAAGCTAAATGGGAATTTGATTCAAAATATTGTTGCTCAGTGTGGATCTTAAATCCTTCTTGGCACAATGAAATTTTCTTTCGATAAGAACCAATGTGTGAAATGAATTTCCAGTCCAACACTTAAAGGAAAGTTATCTGCAGTGGGCGGTGTGGAGGAAGTATAAGTTTGGAGAAAAACTTCATTTGCAATCATTCATATACTGTGAATTCTTTATACAAGGGCAGCGTGGTTCAACCACCCACAACAAAATCAATCTAAAAAATACACCCAATCCCGGGAAACATGCATTTCCAGTCTTATAATTAATTAGCCATTCATTTCTATCAGCATGTTTGTCTTGTACATACAAACATTTGTCTATCTTCTAAAACAACAAAGATCCTAATTGTGCCAATTGAGTATGGTTACACCACATCTACGGCAAAAAAAACTACATTGACCAGAAACAACTAAATATCCCAAGTGGCTAATAACCTCCATAATCAACCTCTCCTTGCCCTTGCAAGTAGTTGTCTCCTAACAGGCACTATTAAATGTGGGGTTCCAGAACACTATAGTTGCAGAAGAGTAGCTCAAGGACACCTCATCTCACCAAATATAGGAACAAAATCCAAGAAAAAAAAATTCAGACACAAATATACCTAAAGTGAAATTGAAAAAATGTACACAACTCATACCTCCCTCCTTCTTGACCAGGCCAAACTGGACGATCACCACAATATTCACCACATTCCTGACATGTGCTTACTCAATCCAACCCTGTATAACACTTTCACCATAAAGGCAAACCGAAATCCTATTCATACTGCACCAATGAACAAAAAAAAGTTACAATATTAAATACTTTTGCTGACTGTCCATCTAGAACAAAAAATGTAAAAGTTACCTGCATAAAAAATGAAGAAAAAAACAATAAACTTCGAACTCAACTGCCAATCTTCAACCACAAAAGATAGCTCACGAGTAATAAGGCAAGCCTAAAAATAGAAATCATAATGGAAGGAAAACACAAAAAATCAAATGGAAGTGCACAAAACCTTTAACACGGCAAGCAAGACACCATCAGTTCAACATCAGAGAGATATCATCAAGCCTTCTGTGGGGTCTATCATCAAGCCATGAGTTCGATTGCATCAGACACCGGCAAGGATGGAGGCGTGATTTCCAGCAGCAATGCGATAGAAGCAAACTTCAATGAGCTTAGGGTTGCAGAAGAGGCATGTTGCGATTAAGGAAGAAGCTTTTATGGAGGATAAAGAGATGAAAGGGTTAGGATTTTGGGAAAGAAAATTGAAAGGGGGTGAGAATGAACCATCACAGTAGTAAAGAAAGTGGAAGAGAAGCAATGGCTCGGGAAGGCAAAACGAAAAATGGATGAGAGGAAAGGAATTGTAAGATACGAGGGAGTTTCAAATATTAAAACTACAGGATATAAAAAAGTATGCTGGGTTCTATGCACGGAGCCCAAAGCAAGAGTGTGAGCCGACACTGTTCATATGAACAGTAAAATAAGAGAAAAGCCACATAGTGACATGGCTTGAGTGGCTTAGATGTCATACAGATTTATTATTATAAGGGGATTTAATTAGTTTTCTTAATCTCTCAAAAAAAATTAAATTTATCTTATGATTAGGACAATAGGGAGTATCTTCTAATCACTTTCATTAACAAAACATCAAAGCTCTGCTGCTCAGTTATTTTTTGGGGAAATTTCACTCCACCCCTCTCTTGTCAATTAATATTAAAGAACTTCAAAACTTTCTGAAACTTCTTCACACCTCTAGTATTAAACTGAAATTAATTTTTTTTGTTAAAAAGACATTTATTATACATGACTAAGATGATCTTGTAAATTTCCACGTGTCTTGGAAATACACATATTTGAATTTAAATTTTCACATGTATCTTGTAAATAACATATTATTGTGAATATGCTCTTTATAAATAACATATATACATGGTTCATATGGTATTGTAATTGTTAGAACCGGCTATCACCCAAGAGGGGGGTGAATTGGGTGTATAATAAAAACTTAAGAACTTTAGAAATCTTTTCGTATCTTAACGAAAGTGGTAAGTATGAAGGTTTATAAATCAACAGTTAGATTAAATAATATATGCTGGAAATATAAGAGCTTAGGGAAGAGAATATGCAAACTGTGATTTATCCTGGTTCGATCCAATCTGTGATGGCCTACGTCCAGTCCCCAGGCTCCTCCTGAGATTTTCAAATCCACTATTTTCTTGTTTAATGCAGGCACAAGAAAAGCCTTTACAAAGTTCTTACTAAGATACTCCCCCTTACAGCAAGTCTTACGAGCAGAACAATCCCGAAGATCTTCCTCTCCTGCTTACTCATGCAAGTCTTACGAGCAGCAACGTTCTCTCCTGCTTACACCCCTGTAAGTCTTATGAGCAGCAACGTTCTCTACTGCTTGCACCTTGTAAGTCTTACAAGCAGAATGTCTTACTGGCAATTCTCTCTATAGCTTCTCCCGTAAGGAAATCAACTCTCTCAAGGTCCCTCTACCTTGAGATCAACTCAGAAATATAGTTGAAAGTGTTTACAAACTCTCTCACTGAGTAGATATAATGAACATTGAAGTACACTATAAAAACTCTCTCAAATATACATGATGTGGAAAATAGATAAGAACAGAGAGTATTCGGGTAGAAGTGGATGATTCATAATCTTATCATGTTATATGTTGTTGTCGTCTGCTTGAATCTCTTGTATTTATAGTTGAGTAAGATATGACCGTTGTGAGTATTTCAACCTATCCGTTGAGTCCTATTGCGTTGTTTGGTCGTTCTTCACATTTGAAAAACTAGCCTTTAGAACGTTGACGTTCCGCTTCCGTAAATTCACCTTTTGACTCTTCCAATCATATCTTCATTGTATTCCAGGAGAAATACATTAAACACTAATACAATGAAGTGTTAGAGTGATTAGAAGCGAGAAGAATGAGTTATATGATCATTCCATTAATTTCCAGAATCTTAGGGACGTTGTTCTATTTTCCTGGGAAGCATTACTCGAGTGATCACTCGAGTGGACATCAAGTTTCTTCACAGGTTACTCGAGTGGCTACTCGAGTGGCCTTCCATTTTTTGCATAGCTTACTCGGGTAGTGACTTGAAGTTCGACTTGAAGTTCTCTTCTAAATAACTTTGAATACTCGGGTAGTGCCTCGAGTGAAGTAGTAATAGCATTTCAAGTTATTCGAATATTACCTTCAAGTTTTGCTTACCATAGTGAGTTACTCGAGTGGCTCCTCGAGTAACATTGGCAGGATTGAAATTGCCGAGAGCAACTGAAAGTGATTTCCCTGATTACTCGAGTGCTTACTCGAGTAACGTTGGCAGGCCGAGAGCAACTGGAAGTTTTCTATCTGATTACTTGAGTACTCACTCGAGTAAAGTCTTTTGTTATCTACTAATTACTCGAGTGGTGCCTTCAAGTGAATTCTTGATTTTGACTCGAAACATGGCAAATTATATATCATCGGAAAGCCCTTATTATCTACATTCCAATGTAATAAGAATTAGCTCCAAACTCGTTGTGTACAGAAATTTATGATTCAAAGAGTATCTACTATTCTCAGACAATCTCTGAACTCACGAGCATCAACTTCCAGATGGCATAGCTATTAGAATATAACCTCAAATATGTCAAATTACCTATCCATGGAAAGCTCTTTGAGTCTTCTTTCATATGGCACTATTTTCGTCTCAATCCAATATGTATTTTGAAAGTTATGTCCAAAATACCAAAACTGTCCAGGAATATGATGCTGATTCATGTGTCAACTTTCGAAGCTTATATCTCTCTCATCTGAACTCCTTTGAATTTTGATCTTGGTGTCAAAAGTTCGTGTTGGAAGTCTAGTTTCATATGCCACTAGTTTCACCTCAATCCGAGTTGTGGTTTGGGAGATATGACCAAAATACTGAACATCGCCCATGCTGAAAGAAACAGAGTCTGCTGCGTTATTCGAATAGCACTTCTTCTATTCGAATAAACTCACCCTTTTTCAGTTATGGACTATTCTGATAGTTCAATTACTATTCGAATAATATTTGATTTTTTACACTGAGACTATTCTGATAGTTCCATTACTATTCGAATAGTATTTGAATTTTTGCATTGAGACTATTCTGATAGTTCCATTACTATTCGAATAGTCCTCTTTGAAATATGTCAAATATTATTCTGATAGTCTCCTTACTATCCTGATAGTAATCTTACTATTCTGATAGTAACTTTACTATCCTATACTCTTGTGATATTGGATGTTGAAATTCATCAAAAGCTTATTCGGATAATCATCATACTATTCGAATACTAATGTGCTTATCAGAATACTTTCAACTGCTAATAGTTCTTCTCTATTCGAATAGCATATTCATTATTCGAATAGTACTTTGTTTATTCGGATAAATTGAGAGTTATTCGAATATATCTTAACTGAAAACAAGTTTTACTATTCGAATAACAATTTGACTATTCGAATAATCCACAGTATTAAATCACATGCATCTTTTCAACCCAACTTGATATCTTCTCTCTTTGCTTGACTAATCTACAAGATATTTCACATTAAACACAGTAGTTAGTCAACGTAGAAGATAATTATATCATACAAACTTTTTACTCATATTTAACATCTATATTTGACATCATCAAAACTATTCATATCTAACAGTAATTTTATTTATTTGTCTTGTAAATAAGAATATTTGACTCATAAATTCTCACATGTATCTTGTAAATAATTATGTCTGACTTATAAAGTAAAGACAAAATTATCTTTTCACCCAAAATTTTAATTTCAATTTAGTCATGGAGAGTAATGAAATTTTAGAAAATTTTAAGAGTTGTTTCATATCAAATGTTTGTGGAAGAGGTGCATGAAGTTTTCCCCATTTTTTTCCCTCAAATGTCAAATCCACTTTATCCCTTCAGATGATTCTCTAGGGCAATTTTTTTTTTATATGATAGGGCAACTTTATTTTATTTTGTGTTAAACTACATTCATGTTCTAATAAGTTGTCATTATTCCAGTGCCATACTAGTTGGTTGAGAGTAATAAGATTCTCACCAACTTGTCATTATTCGAGTGCCATACTAGTTGGTTGAGAGTAATAAGATTCTCACCAACATAGGTCATGGGTTGGAAAGACATGAGCAAATCAAGAAGGTTCTATGATAAGTTTCCATCAAAACAAGGTTTTGTACTCTTAAAATTTTTCAATATTCCTTAATATTTTAAAATATTTTTTAGTGTAATTTTACCCTTTTCTAACACCTAGCATCTTAAAATGATTTTTAGTGTAATTCTGACTTAAAGTATTTTCTCCTAACAATGAGCCACTTCCATTTTTTTTCCTCTTTTAGTTCAGTTTTAAATCTACCCATAAAATACTTTTTTATATGTATTTGATACCTCAAAATTTTTATGGGTGTGAGAGTATACATCAATATTCCAAATAAAATATTTTTTGAAAATTTTGTGCTAAAATTAATACTTCCTCCCGGACTCAATACTTCCTCCTATTCTTATAACCCAATTGACTTTTTTTTTATCATTGTAAAGAAACTAAATAAATTATTTTAAAGTATTTATATGTATTATTTTTTCCAAATTAATTTGTTTAACTTATAAACTGATATATAATCTAATGATATACAATATATGTGATGATTAAGTAATTTATTTAGCTTATTTAGTCTCTCCAAAATAGTCAATTGGATCTTACATTAAGGACAAAAGGGAATATAAAAGTTAGTTGGAGATTGAATTTAGTCTTAAATATAATACCCCAACCCACTTTGTCTCTCAAATTTATAATTTTTTCTCGAAGTATCCCTATTGATTTTACACATTAAGGAGTTTTCTATTCAATAATAGTCATAATATTTTAGAAAAATTAACATATATTTATTACAAATAACTAATGTAACCAACTTCTTTAATCCATGATAAATTAGCTCTAGCATGTATATGAGTGTGTGTGTGAATGTTACTCCATCTTATCTTTAATATAAGACATAGTTTTCATTTTTGTCAATTTTTTCTAATTTATCCTTATTAATGCTCCATCAACAACAATAATAAAGGAGAATAGGCAATGAGCAATCAAGAGGTATGTGTAAGATATTTTAGAAAATATATGTAATAAACTCATAATAACTAGGAAAAATTGCACAAAAGTCCCAAGTTAGAGAAAATACAACCTAAAGATCCCTTGAAATCTTTAATTTACAGCTAAGTTCTGTGGGACATTTAGGTAATATAATTCAACTGTGAAAAGGTCAAAATAACCTCATTGATTGGTTTAATTTGTCCACTTGGATCTAGGGGCTCCCATAGAAGGGGATGAAGAAGGGGAAATCGTCGCCGTCGTTTAAGGCCGCCGTCGCTGTTGCTAGAGGGAGGCCATGGTCATCATCACTCACCTAGATATGTTGTGGCAATGTAAAGAGGGAGACGGTGTGAAGAGGAAGACGATGTGGTCACCGTCACCCACCTAGAGGAGGCCATGGTCGCCATTGCTACTATCGTTGTCGATTGCGGGGGAAATGATGTGTGCTGGTGAGACAATGTGAAGGATGAAGGGGGAGCCATCAGAACGTGATAGGGCTTAAGAAAGAGGGGGATATAGTATTTTCACATTTACAATTAATATCACTCATGTCCTATGGGACTTAAACTATAATTTGATTATTTTAAGGGACCTTTGGGTTATACATTCTTTAATTTAAGGCCTGAGTGCAATTTTCCCTAATAACAACTAAGTAGTAGTAAAGGTAAAGTCAGTGTGGCGCGAAGCGACCGTCTTTGTATGAGAAGGCAACAGGGAGACAAGAAACGAGCTGTTCGAGAAGTGTCTTCCATTATTATTTGGTTTTCAAACAGTATCATATTTCAACTCTCCATTTATTATTAGGGAAAATCACTTTCAGGTCCTAAGAAAGTAAAATATTATCAGAAAAGTCCCTAAAAAATCTGAAATATTTGAAAAGTCCCTAGGGACTTTTTTGATATTATTTTCCAAAGTCCATGACTCACATGCCCCTCTTCTGTTATTTCTCTCTCTCATTTATTATGCGTTTTTGCTCTCAGATGTGATCTTTTTTTTTCAGCTCCCTGCGTTCTCTTTCTACAGAAATGGTGGTGATGGTGAAGGCCAAAGCTTTGAGGTGGTGAAAGATTTATGGGATGAGATGTAAGATAGAAGGAAGAAGAAGATGGAAGGAAGGTGGTGGGAATTTTTTGATCTCAAGCTTCCGCCATTTTTAAAGAAGGAAGGGATGAAGGTGATGATGATAATGAATAGTCCAACTCATCCCCTTTTCCAACATCATTGTGCTGTGAAAACGCTAATATGGAAAAAAAAAATTGTTGTTAATTCGTAAAGTAGTAGTTGTTAATATAACAGTAGTAGTTGTTAATACGGAAAATGAGGTTGGGTGTCATGGTGCTCTGTTTTTGGGAAAGGAAACAGAGGAAGTGGTGTATTTGAAGTGGTTGGGTGCTATGAAAACGCTGATATGGAAAAAAATAAATTGTTGTTAATTCATACAGTAGTAGTTGTTAATATAACAGTAGTAGTTGTTAATACAGAAAATGACGTTGGGTGCCATGGTGCTTTGTGTTTGGAAAGGAAACAGAGGAAGTGATGTGTTTGAAGTGGTTGGGTGCTATGAAAGCGCTGATATAGAAAAAAAATAAATTGTTGTTAATTCGCACAGTAGTCGTTGTTAATATAACAGTAGTAGTTGTTAATACGGAAAATGACGTTGGGTGCCATGGTGCTCTATTTTTGGGAAAGGAAACAGAGGAAGTGATGTGTTTGAAGTGGTTGGGTGCTATGAAAACGCTGATATTGAAAAAAAATAAATTGTTGTTAATTCACACAGTAGTAGTTGTTAATATAACAGTAGTTGTTGTTAATACGAAAAATGACGTTGGGTGCCATGGTGCTCTGTTTTTGGGAAAGGAAATAGAGGAAGTGGTGGGGTGCTATGAAAACGCTGATATGGAAAAAAATAAATTGTTGTTAATTCACACAGTAGTAGTTGTTAATAAGGAAAATGAGGCTGGGTGTCATGGTGCTCTGTTTTTGGGAAAGGAAACAGAGCAAGTGGTGTGTTTGAAGTGGTGGGGTTCTATGAAAACGCTGATATGGAAAAAAAATAAATTGTTGTTAATTCGCACAGTAGTAGTTGTTAATATAACAGTAGTTGTTGTTAATAAGAAAAAATGAGGTTGGGTGTCATGGTGCTCTGTTTTTGGGAAAGGAAACAAAGGAAGTGGTGTGTTTGAAGTGGTGGGGTGCTATGAAAACGCTGATATGAAAAAAAAAATAAATTGTTGTTAATTCATACAGTAGTGGTTGTTAATACAACAGTAGTGGTTGTTAATACAACAGTAGTAGTTGTTAATAAGGAAACAGAGGAAGTTGTGTGTTTGACAAGTCGTAAAGCGTTTATTAACACCATGTTGAATGCGTTTGACAACCGGCCACACGTTTCTGATTGGAACGAAGTTTTGTAATGTTATGTATGGAAAATGTTGTGTTTATAATGCTGAAAGCGTTTATTAACAACCTGTTGCGTTCGGTTTACAACTTGACGGTGTGGCCAGTTGCTTTTGCTTTGTCATAGAGAAACAAAAGCAAAATGATGTAAAAAATGGCCTCTTCTGACCGTGTTTGCTTTCGATATGCCACAGCGAAACAAAACCGAGATCACCTCATATCCGTTTTACAACACATAAACTGTGTATTTACAACTCGTAAAGCGTGTATTAACAACCTTTTGAGTTCGTTTCACAACGTCCCACATGTTTCTCGCTGACACCCAACGTTATTTTCCGTATTAACAACTACTACTGTTATATTAACAACTACTACTGTCCGAATTAACAACAATTTATTTTTTTTCCATATCAGCGTTTTCATAGCACCCAACCACTTCAAACACACTATTTCCTCTGTTTCTTTTCCCAAAAACAGAGCATTATGACACCCAACGTCATTTTCTGTATTAACAACTATTATTGTTATATTAACAACTACTACTGTACAAATTAACAGCAATTTAATTTTTTTTCATATTAGCGTTTTCACAGCACAATGAGGCTGGAAAAGGGGGATGAGTTGGACTATTCATCATCATCATCATCTTCATCCCTTCCCTCTTTAAAAATGGCGGAAGCTTGAGATCAAAAAAATCCCACCACCTTCCTTCCATTTTCTTCTTCCTTCTATCTTACATCCCATCCCATAAATCTTTTATCACCTTAAAGCTTTGGCCTTCACTATCACCACCATTTCTATAGAGAGAGAACGTAGGGAGCTGAAAAAAAAAGATCACATCTGAGAGCAACAACGCAGAACAAATGAGAGAGAGAAATAATAGAAGAGGGGCATGTGGGTCATTTGACTTTGGGAAATAATATCAGAAAAGTTCCTAAGAACTTTTTAGATATTTCAGATTTTTCAGGAACTTTTTTGATAATATTTTACTTTCTTGGGACCTAAAAGTGATTTTCCCTTATTATTATTCCTTCCCGTCAATCAATCATTCACTCACTTTCATATATTTTATTGGTCACTCCAATACCCGCTTATCAGCTTCATCATCATCAACATCAACTTCACATTCTCTCCAACAACTCTCTGTAAGTTTCTCCTTTTTCTCTTTTTCTCACGTTCTGATCTGATCGATTGATTCTTCGCTTCCTCTTGTCCTTTTGATTTTTGATTTTCTGAATGGGAAAACTCAAAATGTAAAATAGGAATTAAGGAGAATCTCACGGGAAAACAAACATGAATGAAGAAGATGGCAGAGAGCCATTATTGGTGAAGAAGATTGTGTATTATGAGAACTGCCCAGGCTGTAAGGTGGATCGAGCCAAACATTTGAACCAAGAATCACCCTTTAAGTATCTTGTCTACATTTGGATGTTAACTATGTGCGCCAGTAAGTATTTCTTTATTCATTTTGTTGAGTTAGAAGAATTATAATGTTATTTTGAACTGCTTCTTCCTTCATTCATGTTTTTTAAATTAAATATACACCCCAAAATCAATTATGAAATTGAAATGGTAACAATGGAACTCAAGTGCTCAACAATCAAAGCTCCTAATTCAACAAATGATAATGAAGGACTGATATAAAAATAATATAAACCAAAATGTCTCTACTAGAAACAAATGACTTTTAAAAATCAAAGGCATAATTGTGACACGAATATGAAAATAGAGTTGTGGATAATTTATCGCTAAACTTTTATTATTTACGAGATTTTAATTTCTGCAATTGAGTTTTTCGTTTGTAAAAGTTATACAATAATGCTTTTGAATGAGTATGGGTATTTTGGTCTCCGTCGTTTTTGTTGGAGAAGTAAACACTTTGCTACTTAATTGTCATTTCCCATATTTGTGACAAGATCCTTGTATGTCATTTTCTTTCTTTATTTTTCAGGCAGAGGAGAAATTTTTGGTGAATGATTTTAGTTCATGAAATAGTTTCAAAATAAATAGAGGCTTAATTTGTTGTTCCTCCAATTGAATGAGTATTTATCATAAATTTTGTGTTTATAATTTTTTTTATAGAATTAGTTGGTATTCAATATTATCGAGTTAGACTTAAGAGGTAACTCTCCCAACATGATTTTTTTCTTAGTCATCTGATGTTGCTTTTATTTTTTTCCCTTTATATTTTTATGCATCTTATTTGTATTTTTTACCTTGTGCATTGTACAGCGCTGCCTATAACATGTATCTTTCCGTTCCTTTATTTCATGGTGAGTTTGGTCCTTATTCTTGATTCGTTTTTTAATTCTAGAATTATAATTTCAATTTCAATTTTTCATGTTTTATTTTTAATGTGCACATTTAAGTTTTGAGGGCGGGAGCCACTTGCATCAAGATGGAAACAGAATCTAACCGTTGCTTTGATTAATTTTCTTGAGGTTAATATTTTTTTTATAATATATATATATATTGAAATTTACACATTACGTTATTCACAAATCATGAATAGTGCAATTCATTCTTCACACCTTATGCAAATGCGCAAGAAAATATATCTAGTTCAAAGTTACATCTTGTTTTCAAATACATATATTGTTGTGAGGTGGTTCCATTTGGTTGATCTGTAATTGAAGAAACCTTAGTATTTAATCCTTGTACCATTTTTTTTTTTGGAAAAAAATAATGAACTCTAAGCACACATAATGCCATTCTCTCCTTTATGTCCTTTGTAAGGGAGGGGGAAAAACATTTTGTACAAGCAGTGTGTCTTTGTTTTTGTTTTGTTTTTTGCAGACTCCTACTAGTCTACTATTGTTGACTTAAAGTAGAAGTCAATTTCTTGAAATTTCTATGAAAGGCTTACTGAGATGGATCTTGTATATATTTGAACTTTTGAATAATCCTAATTCCTAAATGGTAGCTTTTGACTTGAAAGATAAATGTGGTACAAGTTGAAACTTCCTTCCTTAGAAGAGACTGTTTCAAGAAATCTCAATTCATATTTGCAAATGATCTGTGCGTGTTTGGAATAGCTTATTTTTGGGCAATAAGTGCTTATAATTCGTGATTCACGGTATACGAGGTAAGTATGTGAGAGGAGTTTTTTCTCGGCTTGCGTAATAAGGGCTTATTTCCTGTACAAAAAGCTCAGCCAAACATGCACAATTGGTCACTCTAACTGTGAAAAATTATTGCTTTACCTTATGTTTTCTTTAAGAAATACCTCAAGAAATAAAACTTTTGGTTAGTCTTCATAAACTATATTCTTACTTTTGAGCATGTAAGAGCATGCTCAACGACGAAGTATATTCCATGAATTAATTATTCATTAAAAAAAATAATCGCAGGTAAGAGATTTTGGTGTTGCAAAAACGGAGGCAGACATTGGTTCCTATGCTGGTTATCTGGGTATGGTTCCTTTAGTCCTTCAATTCCATTGATGTCTATTAGATTTAGAGGGATTTATAATCTCTTAAAATACTGATCTTATTTAAAATATTCCTCCGGTCCTAAATGTGAGACCTGGTTTGTAATGCAAACTGCAATACAAACCCGGTCTTACATTTAGAACCGGAAGTAGTATATTGTAGGCTCTTCATTCATGCTTGGTAGAGGACTGACATCTGTGGTTTGGGGAATAGTAGCTGATCGATATGGTCGAAAATATACCATAGTTATAGGAATTATTGTTGTGTAAGTACACCTACCCCTGTTTTGGTTGATTTCTTTTAAGCTCTAAAGTATAATAGAGAATAAGAAAATATAATATTTGAGTTAATTATCCATATTGATATTGATTATGATTTGAGTTCAGTGTTGTGTTTAACACACTATTTGGCCTAAGCACAAGTTTTTGGATGGCTGTTATCACAAGATTTCTCCTTGGAAGCTTAAATGGTTCACTTGGAACGATCAAGGTACCATTTATAGATGTACCATATAACAATTTTAAATCAAGTGAATTGATTTTTTTTTTTTTTTGGTCCATGAAAGATATACTTTGTCTCTATATGGTCCTTCAAAGTTCTAACGTGTCATCTTACTTCCTCAAAGGATAATTTGCCTTCAATATCTTTTTCACATTAAGCATGTTAACATATAACTAACAGAAAGAGGGACATGGCTTTATGAAGAAATTATGTGATCATGACATAAAAACCTTACTCTTTTGCTGCTAACTCAAGGTTGACGATAATTAGGCATATAATTATGGAAAATACTTAGATTAAGTTCCTTATATCCATTATTATATCAAATTCTCCAATCACAGGTGCTAGTGTTATTATTCAATTATAAATCCACATAAAAAAAATAAGATACATAACTATATATGATTGGAGAATTTAACATATATAAAGAACTGATGTAAGTATGGTTTTGGCCAATATTTACTTCACCGTAAGCTATAAGCTATATCACCCACTTCGTTCATTTTCTAATAAGAGCTTAATGTGGGATGATATTGAACATGAAAAGGCCTTTGTAAGATTTCAATAGGGCATTCAATCTTTGGGAGATCAAAGTGAGGTGAAGTGTATCTTTTGAGGTCTAAAATATCAATTCACTCTTTAAATTTTCATTTAACATCACCAGAGCTCAATCAAAAGTTTGAATTTGTATACTTGAAGTCAGACCATCTGTTTATTTTTTTTTTACAAGAGTCTGTTCTGTTGTATAACAACATTCTCTGCCACTAGGCTTATGCCACTGAAATTTTCCGAGAAGAACATCAAGCTAAAGGACTTGCGACAGTAAGCCTAATTTACTTTGGGCTACTATTAGTTCTTATAAGTGCGTTTTTCTTTATGATGATTTGGTCATGTGATGTGGTTTCAGTTCAGTTCAGCTTGGGGCATAGCTTTAGTCATTGGTCCTGCATTAGGAGGCTATTTGGCTCTGGTACTTTATTCCTTTCCTTGTGATGCGCTTATCTTTTGTCATTATCAATTGTTAGTCTCCATCTTATTATTATAAATAAAGGGGAAACATGGCCAGGAGCACGCTTATCAGTTGTCCTAATAATTTGGGAATTTTGGTATTGCAGCCAGCAGAGAAGTATCCGCACATATTTCCAAAAGGTTCCTTTTTGGACAGGTGAGTATATATACTTGTTCGAATTTTTAAATAGAAACAGTAACTTTGGCTCCCCTGTTTTTGATGTGCTGATACTCGTTTGTCCAAAACAAATGGCCTACAGGTTTCCCTACTTCTTGCCCTGCTTTGTAATATCAGCCTTTGCACTTGCTGTATTAGTTTCTTGCATCTGGCTCCCGGTATGTTTATCCATGCACCTTGTATTATGGTTCTGCTTTTAAGAGAATTAGTGAAATGGATGAGGTTCTGTTTTTGAGCTTGGAGTTTCATGCTTGTTGAAGCCTGGAAATCTATCTTCATAGTTATTTGCTTTCTCAGCATTATTTAGACATATAATATACTAAAAGTAGAACACTATAATTGTGTGTGTGGGGTATTTTAAGTTGTTTCTTTTTTGACAGAAAGGCAACCTTCGGTGTCACCAAGAGAAAGGCTACCTTTTGATCTCAGACTTTTTATTTATGAAATGTGCAGGAAACATTGCACAAACACAATGTTAACAATGAGCCCAAAAAGGATGCGGAAGCTTTAGAAAACGAAACCACAGAAAAGACAGTTCAGAAAAATGAGAACATCCTCCTGAATTGGCCCTTGATGTCATCCATCATTGTTTATTGTGTTTTCTCACTGCATGATATAGCCTATACTGAGGTATGCTTTTTACTTAATATTGGGACAAATAGTTAGATGCATTATTTCACATAATAACAACAAAGTTTTATCTTTTGCGGAGCAAAATGAGGTTCTTGCCTTTCTTCTATGAGGCTATAAGTTAGCACTGTTTTACTTTGCCCAGGTTTTCTCATTATGGGCTGTGAGTCCTATAGAGCTAGGGGGTTTGAACTTTACAACTGATGATGTTGGTGATGTTCTTTCAATATCAGGTATAATATCCTTGATGGCTATGAATTTCCAGATATACATAATAATGTTATAAATTGGACTTCTTCCTAACCTTCCATCACAAAACGGCATTTATGGGGTCATATACACTAACTTCTAATATTCTGTAACCCAATGCTGTTGAGTAAATTTCAGTTATTATGCTGATTAGCTCTGAACTTTGCTTAACTGGTTAGGATTTGCTCTTTTGCTCAACCAAATCTTACTTTATCCACCTTTGGAGAAAGCATTTGGACCCATTAATCTTGCTCGCATCGCAGCGGTTAGCCTTCACTTTCATGCAATAATAATTACAATGATTCAGCATTTTCATTGTCAGTTTGTTTCTTAAATCTGTACTATTACTTGGGTACCCTGTGCAGGCTTTATCAATACCTCTCTTGCAAAGTTACCCTTTCATAGCCATGTTGTCTGGCTTCGCATTGCACCTAGTGATAACTACTGCTTCTGTCTTTATGTTATGTTTCCCTGTAAGTGTATCTGTTCCTTGATTTTACCAACCACAATAGTAACATTGTAGTTGCTCATATATATACTCCTTTGATTCTACTTATAAGGCACTTCAAGCATGTTTCACACAGATCAAGAAAAACCTTAAACTTTATTAACTCCTCCATAAATTCAACAACTTTCTAACTTTTTTTTTTTGGCCAACAACTTTCTAACTTTACCCTATTTAATATACATTATACTCAATAAAAACAAAAGCAATACAATTATAAATGAAGGGTAAAATTGAACATTCATATGAGAAATTTCCCTCAACCCTATAAATAGGATAAAAAATTTTCTTCTCTCTATCCTATAAATAGAGCTAGGGGAGTAATTTACTATCTCTTCACGAAATGCATATCTACGTAATGATATTCCTAATTGTGAATTTTTATTTGCTAGACAATCGTCGATACGGGTTTGTTCCTTTTGCAAAACAGAGCAGTGGTAAATTCTCTTCAAGTTCAGTTCATTGTTCTATTTTACTTTTTCCCTTTCCTTACTGAAGTTATGAGGTTATCATGATTAAGTTGGTCCAATAAAATGGCGTGTTTGATTGGGAAAAACAGGAACAACACCAAAGAGGAGCAGCTAATGGTATTGCTATGACTGCAATGTCACTTTTCAAAGCAGTTGGCCCTGCTGGTGGTGGTGCAATGTAAGTGTACATTTGATTTTCATTTCCCCTGTTTCACCTTTCCCCCCTACAATGTGTAATACTTCAGAACGTATCTGCAGTCCCCTAATTATGATGACCTTGGTCAATGCAGATTAACCTGGTCACAAAAGCGATTAAATGCTTCCTTCCTTCCAAGTATGATGCTCAACTAATCTTTTTGTGCTGTATTCTGCTTCATGTACTGTTTCAAAACTTGAAAGAATGGTGAAAAATATTTCGGTGCATTGCTTTTTCTATTTTTGTGATGAAGTTTATGCATGAAAATATAAAACAATGCATTTTATACACCTCAACACTGTCATAGCATCTGGATTCATATTTTATAATTAATTAACACATCATACATATCTTTTCTTATCTTCTACATCTCCTCTTTATTAACTGGAAAAAAAATGCACACGGAAATTCACTGAAGAAAAATACATCAAACCCATTCCCGTGTCTTGACTTCATATCAGTAGCTCAGGAGCTGCAATTCTGTAAGGCTCACCAACTTTGGG
The DNA here is from genome assembly GCA_963242795.1 of Inga leiocalycina. Taxonomy (NCBI): domain Eukaryota; kingdom Viridiplantae; phylum Streptophyta; class Magnoliopsida; order Fabales; family Fabaceae; genus Inga; species Inga leiocalycina. Next base: position 16,252,511 of record OY725320.1, read on the forward strand.
ACATTGAAATTACAGGTACACATTTGGTGTTTTTTGCGCTGAACCTAGTAGAACTGCTGGGGCTTCTCATGATGTTCAAACCATTCCTGGCTGAGAAGAAGAAAACGGCTCCAGAGCAGTCGCAATGATATGCCAATAAACATGTAGTTTAAGCTTGTAGTGATGAAGAAATCATCAGTCTTGAGATATTTGTGTGAAGGTGATGTTAATAGGAGCAATATATATATATATATATAATTAGATATTCTCTCTCTCTCTCTCTCTCAAGAAAGGTAAAGGGGAAAGAGCAAGACCCATATGCTTTCTTGTGTTGGAGTGAGATCGAGGTAAATGGGTAATGTTTGTCATGAGTCCAATCTATTGTCTATTTAATGGCTATTTATATGTATTTTTGGGTAAGTTGATGATTGTTTATGATCTTATATCCAATATTAGTGGGTTATATTTGTGTATTGCTAGATTCAATAAGAGGTAGTTCTATCAATGTGATTTTTCTCCTACACACAATGCTCAAATCTTCGACCTTGCTTAAAAGAAATTGTTCTATTTAGTCCAACCACCGTTCGTTCTTCTATGCAAAATTAATAACACTTGATGAGAGAGACGCCAAAGACAACCAAATTATTTTTCTTTTCAGTTCAAGGTATCAGTTCCCAACACATTGAGAGTCACAGAAATCACATAGCAGCACAGAAGCATCCAAAAGACCAAGTAAAGCACTACAATATCACCCAAGAGAAGGAACTAAAGACAATGATGACTGATGCTGATACGAAGGAAAAATAATGTGAAAAACAAAGTTAGCATTCAATGCAGATGCTTTTCAATCCCAAATTCAATTTACTTATCAAGGATTCCAAAATGTTGGGTGGAAATATCAAAATAAAAGAAGAACAAACAGTTAATATCACACTTGATGAAAACCATGGAAGAGCTCCTTATAAGAAGAGAGGTGTTGTATAGCATATACATGACAAGGAAAATTGCAGAAGCATATGCAAGTATCGCAGGAAAGAGAGCAAACGCATGCATGAAAGGTTGGTTGTTAATTCTTTGAGTGTTTCAATAATGCTCACACCCATGCCTAAAGAAGTCCAGGCATTATTTTCGTTGAAGAAGTCCAACCTAGCAAAATATCATCATGATCCTTTTTAGACAATCGTTATTTTAAATGACAGAATCCAAACAAACTTCATTCTGGCTCAATTTAAAAGCCGGCCCATGAGCAGCAACTGTGATATGCCTGAGACAATAAATCAAATAAATGGTGAGATATAAAGAAATAAGGAGCAAACTCGTGTTAAGCCAAAAATAAAAATATGAAACATATGACTCAAACATCATATCTTCAATTGTAATCAGCCACGAGTATCATATAATATTTGGAGTAGAGTATCTAACCTCCTTTTATTCCTTCAGGACAACTCCACTGAATATTTAGTCAACACTTCGTCTCATCATTATGCGGGTTTCAAAAGTTAAAACATCAGATAAGCATCCTTTCTCCTTCACTTTATAAATAGAGGCCTTTGCCTCATCAAACAAAACCCTCTTTACATAATCCTTTGGTCATAGCAGTTTATGCTTGGACACTCAAATGGTGGTCATTAACCAAAAGAAGCCGAAAAATCTATTGTGCATCATCTGTAAAAGTATCAGGCTGAATTGTTATGGATTCGCTGAAATAATGTAATTGCCTCGTCAAGATGGTTACTTTTCCACAATCCATTTAACAAGATAGTGTAGAATATTATATTAGGGGCCTGACCTCTATCATGCATCTCATAAATAATATCCCGCACATATGACATTTTACCACATTTGTACAAACCATCAACAAGAGAGCTATAGGTGACAATATCGGGAATCAAATTTTTGCCCTTCATTTCTATAAAGAGATCCATGGCCTCATCCACCCTCTTGATTTTACAAAGCCCATTAATCAAAATAGTATAATTAAAAACATCAGGAGCCAAACCACTATTGATCATCTTATTGAATAATTCCCTTGACTCATCAACATTATTCATCAAGCAGTAACCTTCCATTAAAGAGCTGTATGTAAAATGATTAGGCTTTGTACCACACTTCATCATCATAGCAACAACAGCTTCAGCTTTGGAGACACTTCCTTCCTTACAAAATGCATCAACCATTACACTAAAAGTACGAACATTAGGGTTGATGCCTTGAATTTTCATTTGATTAAATAATTTTGCGGCTTCTGACCCTTTATTCATGACACAAAAACCATGTATTAGAGAGTTGTAGGTCACAACATCAGGAGATATTCCGCAATCAAACATCTTATGAAACAAATGACATGCTTCTGAAACGAGTCTTTCTTTGCAAAAGCCATCAATAATTGTATTATACATGACTAAATCAGGATTAACTGGCCCACTTGACATCTTTTCGAGCAATTTAACCGCAGCTCTTGTTTTTCCGGTCTTACATAGTCCGTTGACGAGTGTGCCATAACTAACTACATCTAGCTTAAACCCAGTTGCTATCAGATCATCATGAAAATTGAAGGCCTTCCCAACGTCATTATTGAAGCAAAGGCCCTTCATTAGTGTAGTCAAAGTAATCGTGCTAGGCTGCCAGCCCATCTTAAGAATCTTGCATAAGGCAGAGAAAGCAGCAGTCATTTGACCCACATGGCAGTAACAATTAATCAAGATGTTCAGTGTAACCAAATCTGGCATGAATCCCTTGGTTTCTGCTTGTGCGAAGAGGGAGATAACAGTTCGATGGTGTTTCAACTTTGCAACATATCCTAAGATTTTATTAATTTTGAGTATAGAGGGTGGGGGGCGCACATGGAGCAAGCCGTTAAAAGAAGAGAGGGCCTCTTCAATATTCTGAGGATTTGTTGAATTGGAATGGAAACAGAGTCGGAGAGCTAGGGCATGTGAAGGAGAAAGATGGAATAAAGATAGAGACGATGATGCAGAAAACAAAGGAAATTTGGGGAAGCCATACCTTGAAGCTCTACAAAACACCATCCTTACCTTCTCAGATCCTTCAACAAGGAATCGTGCTTTGAGGTGGGGAGGTCGATAAGAGGGATCCGAAAGGCAGTGAGTCTGAGGAAGCACTTCCCACCGTCTCCATTCGGAAATGAAGTACTCCTCTGGCGCATTCCATGAAGTACTCCTTTTAAGTTTTAACAACTTCAATAGTGAGTGTAGCAGTTAAAAGGAGAATTTAATCCTATTAACTTTTTTTGCCCTTATATTTTGAATCACAAAAACTTTCTTGAATGTGTCTCATAATATGGATCAGCTGGGGTCGTTGAATAAATTGTATCAAAATTTATGTATTTGCATAGAGAAAGGGATTGCAATTATTTCAAAATTTTTACTGTGGTGGCACAATGTAAACTTTTAAAATAAATTTACATCCCAATAAAAATAATAAAATAATACATGAACTTACTAGCTCACCATATTTGATCAATTAACAATTAAAATTAACAAGGTTAATTGTTTGAATAAAAAAGCTATGATTCAGAAATTTTTGAGATGACACTGAATCCAAAAAAACTTTCGAAGCAATATTGCTTCTTCATAATAATTTTCAGAACAAAATTGAACTTTGAATATAATTAGGTAAATTATATTTTCACTAAATCAACCCTTTGTGGATGTACATAATTTCATTTTATTAATATAATTATATGATTATGATTTTTTTTTTTTGGGCAAATACATCACAAATCCACAATCTTTTTTTCCTTGAACTGATTGGTGAATTTTTTTGGCCTATTACGGCCTGTTCTATGTAATTATTTATTACCTAATTAAATTTGAATTTGTTCGGCCGGCCTATTCCTTTTTTTTTTGCAATTTTGCCAGCAGAATTTGTTCATTTTGAATCTACATTCTTCTTTTTTATTTATATTTACTCTTCTTGCTAAAACATGCTACACCCTTCAATGCTTGGTTTGGAGAAATTTTTTTTCATGGGCATTATATGACTCAAGCCCAACCCAATTTAAATTGGACTCTTTTTGTTTTGTTTTTGTACTTGGAGTCTTAGAGAGCAAGAACTGACAATCTAAAGATATGATCTGCAACTTCCAACTTCTCTAGCAATTGTTCCACCAAGCCACAAGGTAAGTGAGTACATCTTTATTCTCTTGGACTGAATTTCATATGCTCATGTTTTGCTCCTACTACTTTTAACAATACCCCAAAAGATCAAGACTTGCATATCCAACAGAAATCTAAATTATTTAAGAAGCCGCGCATCAACTTGTGTGTCTTTTTTTTCTTGGCCAACGTGTGTGTATACCATATGCAACCTTTCATTTAAATTACTGAACACTCGACAAATTCAAACATTTCACTATTTCATGCAATTGAGCTTCTTCCCCCTTCATCTTTTAATTATTCATCTTCATTTTCATTCTCAAGGACAACGTCAAATTTAACAAAAAGCTCAGTTCCAAGCAATTTTTCCTTGTTTTTATAGACGCGGAACTCCTTGAGTCCATTCTCCACAAAAACACGTTTGTCTCAAAAATGCTGCAAACTCAGCACAAATTTTCCAGTAGAAACAAAGGTTTATAGGCATAAACTAGACACATCTTAAATCTTCATATTATGACCCCAGAAAGTGTTCTTCTACCAGTAACTGATATGACAATGGCTGTTACCTAAGAAAAGACACAATTTGAGAAGGCCAATACAGACCTAAGAAAAGGCACACAGTTTCAGCAATTTTGAGTTTGTAAGCATTCATTGATCCACACAAGCTCTTGTCAAGGATAGGTGTCTCAGCTCTCTGTCTTTCCAATACAGTCAAGCCTTAGCTTCCTCAGCCACCGCAGCAGCCGACTCTCCCGCCTCTTTCTGCCCATCACCCTCTTCTTTCGTCTCGACTTCTTCTGCACATAGTGTATCAGAAAATACTCCAATGTTAAGAAATTACAAAAACAATATCTTTTAATAAGTTCTTGTACCACAAGCAGGAATGGCAAGTCACCAGGCAACTCAGCCCCCCATGCAAATCTAAATGGTTTTTGTAGAAAATTTCCATCACAAGTTACATAGAAAGTTCACAAAAGCTCTAACCTTCCTCTTCTTTGGAATCATCCATATCAAAATCATCCCCACCCATGTCTAATTTCTGCACAATATACTTTCAGTCAGCAACGAATTGAGAAGGGGTTTTGGAGAGACAAAAAAGACAACTCCTCAACATATCAACATCCCACATGAAGCTGAGACGATGTAACCTTTGTCAAGCAAAATTAGAGGCATCATGACTTGTTTGGGTCCACTGTTAACGTATCCTGAGAACACCGACCATCCGTGACAAAGGTCCTTGTCACACATAAAGCTACTAAAAGTTCATGACTTAATACAGAAATTCTAAGACAGATTTGGTTTACAAAAAATTAGAAGAACAAACCAATCCATAATTGTTCTTGTTTTCCAGAGTTTTGCCACAGAATTTCTTATTCAGCTGATATAAGATTCATGAGAATCAGTAAACTCACATATCTTAAGTTTATTAAAAACTTTACAAATTGTTTGCCGTGTTAGAAAACCTCATACTTACCGAGAAATCCATGTCGTCAAAATCCATTCCTGCTCTCTCTGTAAATTCAAGGAACCATATCACTATACTGAACCAAATATAACACAACAATAAATTAACCATAAAGTCATAATTACAATGCCTACCGTTCTCCTCTTCTTCATCAACCCATTTATCCCAATCAACTTTGACAAACACAGGAGGCTTTCCTTCCTGCTTGATCAGCCTATCCCACCATTTCTTCTCTGCTTTCTTTATAACATAAACTATGTTCCTTACGCCGATATTATATTTGCTCTCCTACAAAATGCCATCAACCATCAATAAATTTGTAGCTAAAAGAGGTCAAATTCTCAAGCATTCTAGAGAATTGATTATGCGTACCTCAACATTGACCTTATCAAATAGATCCAGGTCAACTCCATAGAGAATTTCATCTTTCTTAGCAGAGAAATTAAACCTTCCATCTGGTTCTAGCTTAAGCTTGACATCTTTAGCATCAGGCAAATCAACAGTCACATAAACCTTGTCTGATCTCTGAGCCCACTTCACAATTGGGTGTCGGCTATAAAAAGGAGGAACATTCATCCATTAGCAAGTAACATTTTAAATTTTAATCATACCACAAAACTAATTAGCAAAATGAAAGGTCCTCCTCATGCTGTAGATTTCAAACAAGTTTCAAGCTCCCACCAGATTAGCAGGTTACATGATTAGTTGTTTAGTGCTTCAGCAGCAATGGTGCATACAAGTAAACAAAAAAAAAAAAAAAAACCAACTCTATCAAAGCTAAATGAAAATAAATGTGTAATCATCTCAAGGGCATAGTCAAAAAGTGTGCCTATCATATCATGCTTCTGATCTAAATCTACAATCTATATAATTTCATTGCGTGCAATCAGAGGGCACCTAGTAACCGGGAGTAATTGTCTACAACTTATGAACAATATTATAAATAAATAGAAGATTCTTTTACCAGCGACAGCAACCAAGGATGAACAGCTGAAACAAAAAAAATAATAATAATAAAGCAAGGACTAGTGTTCAATAATGCAATCCTCACTTACTTAGCAAAACGACATTCTTAAAATCATGCACCAAAAGAAAGCAAAAAAGGAAAAGAAAAACCAGAGATGTTAAAAGTAGATATAGCCTTCATTAAAAAAAAAAAAAAAGATATAGCCACTAGATTGCCTGAAATAAGCCGTTAAGTCAGACTTGATATGAAAGGAACCAAAAAAAAAAAAAGGTTCTCAAATGAATTTCTTAGACATTAAAATGAAAAGGGTGCCAGTAACAAACGTCTTTTTCCTTTCGTTTCCCAAAAAAAAAAAAAAAATGTACCCACCAGTGTATGTGAACAAGCAAATACTGAAAACCAGGGAATAAGAATCAAATTCCCATAGCAATGAATCAGATTCACCACAAGCGTTCTCATATAAATGTGCAAATAAGTAAACGAATAAAAACGTCATTTTTGTTCTTGGCATTTGCAGAAGTACCATCACCGCAATAACGATTCATATCGAAGGAAAAATGGAAAATGTAGAGGAAGCCAGAGAAGTAGGCAATGAAATAAGCTGACTCTAGGATTTGCATGCTAACCTCATCTTTTTTTGAGGGTGTGGGTGTGGATGTGAAGACGACGAAGATGAACAAGAAGAAGAAAGACCAAAGCTTTGATCACAAAACAATAAGTTATAATAATGTGTTGAAGGATGAAATGTGAAGCGGGAATCGGCCAATGAAGGACCTCGAGTGTTCCAAAAACTGCAAGAAACGTTTATTTTCCAGAGGGAAAAGGAAACTTCTATTGCAAATTTGCAATTACGTAAAGCAGGTGGTGAAATGTCGTTACTACCCCTACTAGAATGGTCCCGATATTGTCCTTCTTCCACCCTTGTACTTGATTAGTTTATTTATTTATAACAAATTGGTTGATTTTTTAAATTAAATTAATATAATATTTGGTATATCAAGTTTTTCCTTATTTTGTTTTTTGTTTCTCAAATTTTAAATTATAAGTTTTGGTCCCTCAAGTTTTATTTTATTCAAAATACTGATTCCTATAACTTAAGAAAAAATTGAATCATTTTGCCTTTAAAAAGATTAAAACCATTGATTTGAAACTTGAGGGTCTAAAACAAAAATAAAAATAAAATTAAGGGACCTGGTATTAGTCCTTTTTAAAATATTCCTTTAACTATTTGCATTTAAAATTGCTCAAATACAGTAAGTAGTTCACAATTGATATGATTGTTTGTTAAAGGAATTATAAAGGGAAATTTGCAATTAGGTTCCCAACAACAGAAATAATTAAATGACAATTAAATCTCTTGAAATCATCAAATTACACTAAAATTTTAAGGGACTTAGGTGATATTAATTCTAAATATGAAATACAATTTTACCCCTGTTAACTTGAAACGGCTACAAACTCTTCCCTCAGCACCCGCGTCTCATATAGTATAGTGTAGAGTCACCGCGTGCATCCGTCATCAACAGCTCCACCCATCCTCACCGGTCGTTGTCTTCATCAGTATCTACTGATCTCAAGATAAGTTTTGGAACATTTTTCTATGACTCCATAGTTGCCTTGCCCGGTTCAATAGAATTTCTTGATCCATGCTAGGGTGAATGGTGGAGAGCCACACTAAAGGCATGTTGTAACTAGGAAGAAAGAAAGAAGAATAAATAGACATGTATATTTTGTTACTTAATTGTTAATCAACTTAATGACATCATTATATTGACATGATTTCAGTGGTTAATGAAGCTTTTTAGGGTTAATTCATGTGTACTGAAATGAGTTTATCAAAGTGAAAGTATATGTTGGTTATTATCATATTCTGTATAAGCATGTGAGTGACAAGTGTAGGAGAATGCACTGATAAGTGTAAGGGTATCTATTGACAAGTTAGAAAGCAAAGAACGGCAACTTTATCTTGTGTCAAAATATTAGGTCCATGTTACATGAAATTATAACAAAAAATGTAGTATCCAACCTTATTTAATTGTGAGAAAAATATGCAAACTTGAACAAAATTATTAACAACTGTAAGGGCATCCGTTGACAAATGCAAGTGCGTTTGTTGACAAGTCAGAGAATAAAGAACGACAACTTTATCTTTTATCAAAATAATAGGTCTATGTTACATGAAATTATAACAAAAAATGTAGTATCCAAGCTTATTTAATTGTGAGGAAAATGTGCAAACTTAAATGAAATTAATAATAAGTACAAGGGCATCTGTTGAAAACTTAGAGAGCAAAGAATGACAACTTTATCATTTGTCAAAATATTAAGTCCATATTACATGAAATTATAACAACAAATGTAGTATCTAACCTTATTTAAATGTGATAATAATATGTAAACTTGAATGAAATTATTGACAAGTGCAAGGGCTTCGTTGGCAAGTCATGGAATTAAGAATGACAACTCTATCTTTTGTCAAAATATAAGGTTCATATTACATGAATTATAACAAAAAATGTAGTACCTAACCTTATTTAATTGTGAGAAAAATATGTAAAAATTAAAAGAAACTATTCACAAGTGGAGGGCAATGTAATGACAAGCGTAAGGACAACAAGTCATGGATTGTGAATCATTTACTAATGAAACAAGTACATTGGTTTGCGAATTAAATTTCAAAGAATGCCATGCCTATTTAAAAGAAAAAAAGCCATTTCCATAACAACTCATTTTGGACATCTTTCTCTTCTTCATGCTTTGGTTGTGACCTGATAGCATATATAGACAACACTTTATCATCACGTAAGTTGTTTTCATGTCAGTATTTGTGACATCAATTTCCTCCAGGAACTTGTTCTTTGTGTGCTTGCACAGTAAAAGAGAGGCGCTCATCTGTCACTAATATGTCCTTGCTTGAGCTCAATCTTCGGTGAGGGATGCCAATCGCCAATAGCCAATAGCCAATAGCCAATAGCCCTTATCCCAGAACATCTAACCAGGCTACCATCTAAGTTGACTGATTGCAGCCTAGGAGAATCATTAAGAAAGAAACATGTAGACGATCTAATAATGTGACCACTGTGCTCCTTGGAGAATACATTACATTGTTAAGTTCTTATTTTGAATGGTAAGGAAGAAACAAGATATAGACTCACCAATAATAATGTGATCACTGTTCTACTTAGATCCAATATAAGTTGGAGGCAGATAGCTTGTTCATGAGCAAAGCTGAACAACATAAGGAAGCCAAAGACAAAATATTATTCAAAATTAGCTATAAAGAATCGACTTAAGTGTTACACTCCAAAAGAGGAAAGGCAGCAACACCATGGATTTAGTATAGATAGCAGTAGCAATGCTTGTTTAACCATGATTATGCATATAATATCATCAGGAGATAGCACATTCATCAAACACCTATTACATACCTGAACAGAAAAGCTTTAGATAAACCAGCAAGGTAAGAAGCGTCCCATATTTGAAGAAGTAATTCAATGCAGATTACAAGCAAACAAAGACCAACGACAAATACATATTTTTTTCAAATACAAACTAAAGACAGATACTTACACACACAACTAAACTAGACGAGGAATAAAAGGATGACACAGAAATATTCTAGTCTAAGAGAGAAAAGCAGTCACCGACGAAGACAAGGTTCAGAGGGAAAGAAAGAACAAATACCTGAATTGAGCGCGGTGAAAGAGCAGGTCAGAGCGTTGACGATGTGACAGCGGTGGCGGCGGAGATCGGCAAGCGGAGTAACGATGACTTCAACATAGTGACTATGCGGGGGCGAGGAGTGAGAGACAACGCGACGGAGGCGAGAGGAACGTGAATGAGCGCAAACCCTTCAATTCCCTTCCCGATTTTTCTGCAAATGATCAAGGGCAATTTGATAATTTCACAATAAGAATATTTGACACCAAGATCCCATGGGACTTTTTAGCTTTTTAAAGATTTCCTGGGCTTTTTTCTGGTCATTTCTCTTGCTTGGGCTCAACAGTCAATTTCCCTAAATTTAAAGCGCGTCCCAAAGTCGGAAGATTGATTCCTTGAGAATCGAGGCGTCAACCCCAATAGAATGCAACTCACTTTGGTCAACTTTACCCTATTAATATAATGATGTACCGTTTTGAGGGAGAGAAAAATATAAATATTACTTATGTTATGAAATATATAATTCTTTCCTTGTGCTCCCCTCCGGTACTTTTTGTATGGAGGAGTAGTTGGTTTATAAGCAATTTTTTTTATATTTTAAAATTTAAATTTTTTTTTTCCATTTTCTTTCTTATACCCTTTTCATAAATAGGTTATATTTAGAAGAAAAATAATATTTTTGATATATTTATTATTTTTAATTAATTTTAATTGTCAGTTTATTTTACATAATAAAAATAAAAATTACTTATAAAAAGTACTCAAGGAGTAATCAATGTAATAGAACCCGGACCGGACCGGCCGGTCCGACCCAGGAACCGGCGAACCGGCCGGGAAACCGGTCCGGTCCGGGTTCACTTTTTTTAAAAAAAAAAAATTTTATTTTTCTTTTAGAATTTCATACTATAAGTCTAAAATTTTCAATTTCTCACCGGTTTAGTCCCGGTTTAGCTCCGGTTTGGTCCCGGTTTGACCCACTGACCCTTAACCCAGTATCCCGACCGGTTCAATACCCGATCCGGGTTTTAATACCTTGGGAGTAATACAGACAAGAGGAAGTCGTTAGGGAGTAGTTGAAATAAAAATGGCCAAAATTAACTGATAATTGAAGTTTTTTTTCCTTTCGCCTTTGTACCTGGGAAGTTAGGAGGGACTCTCCGAGCCCACCCTAATCTAAAAATCAACGTAGCTATGTTCCCACTTCCTAGTCTCGAATTTGAGATCTTTAATTAAGTTAGACCAATCAATTACGGGTTTGGTGTAATCGTTAGGTGGCAGCAGATAATTGAAGTTGATAGTTGAGTGATTCAGTGAGTGTTTAGAATATCTTATTTTTAAGAAATAAATACTTATTATATAAGTCAAGATAAAATTTCTCTCACATACTTATTTCGTATATCGTGAATTATAAATTATAAACACTTATTATCTAAAAATAAATTATTTTAAATCAACATTTATACTTCATCCGTTAAAAAAGAAGTCACGTGTTTTTCCTTTTATTATTAAAGCCCATCAGTTCTCACTTCATGTTCGCCACTCTTTGGTGAGAAGCTGAGAATACATTCTTGCAAATAAAAAAAGAAAAAAAAAATATATATATATATATATATATATATATAAATGATCCCCATGCGTTTGACAGTAGGATCCTGACAGCTCGACGCGCCTCGTTATCCACATCGTTTATTTTGGTTATTGAGGATTGTGTAGAGTCGCCATCTCTGAATTAATACTCCCTTCGGTTTAGTTTATAAACAATTTTTTTATAAGGTCAGTCTTTTTTATAAATAATTTTATTTTTTGTTTGAAAATATAAGTTCTTTTTTTTCTATTTTACTCTTATTAAATACTCATTTTTTCTTATATTTTACACTCATTATCACTCAAACTTTTTATCTATTCTCTCTCATATACTCTTTTTTATAAATAGGGGCATATATAAAAAAAATATAATGTTTTTTACACACTTATTATTTTAATAACTACCAATTCATTTTACGTAATCAAAGAGAAAGTTACTTATAAATAGGACCGGAGGGAGTATTTATCCACATCTTCACTTCTCATCTCGTTCTTCCCGCAATTTCTTTAGTTTTTGCATTGCCCATATATTAGCAAGATAAGCCACGCGAAGTTTCATTTCGATTCTTTCTCACCACGCTTCAGCACCGTTGACTTAGTGCGTGTTTGGATGAGCGGCGGAGAAGGAGCTTTTTTTCTAGATGGGCTTTTGGAAAAGTCATGTAGAAAAAAAGTTAGATTTTAGATGTGATTTGTGTTTGGATTGGCGGTGGCAGAAGTGACTTTTTTCTAACTTTGAAACCTGTTTGGATTAGCGTTTGAAAAGCCCGTTTATATGGAAAATGACTGAAAAGGGCATGAATTATATTGAATAATATATATATATATATAATAGTTGTATATATTGTGATAATTGAAATGAATTTTTTTTAAAAAAACTAGATAAAATAAAAAAGGTGCAATTATTATGAAAAAAAATACACGAAAGTATTTAATTAAAAAAGGATAAATTTATATTTAAATTAGAATGCATACATGAAATGTGTCATTATTGGATCATCTACCCCTAACAAGTTGGTCTCTGATTGTGTCACGCACATGATTCATTTGTGTTGAAGATAATCTATCGACAGTAGATGTGGATGCAACATCAATCGGATCATTAGTATGTTGACCGGGTATATTTCCTCGGTCAGCTTCTTGAAAATCCATATCTGTTTGGGAATTTCTCCGGATAAGATTATGTATAGCCATTGTCGCACAAACTATGTAGACTTGTGTCTCAAAGCTGTATGATTTCATTTCCCCCAAAAGCTGAAACCTATTCTTCCAGACTCCAAACGTCCTTTCTATTGTTGTCCGCAAACTTGAATGATAATAATTGAACATCTCTTTTGGATTTGCAAATCCCTCCCGTCGCCTGAAGTCTGGAATATGATAACGTTCACGTCTATACGGACCAAGATATCCAACTGGTGTTGGATAGCCAGCATCGACCAAATAATATTTCCCTGAGTAATACAGCAAAAATGTCTTTTACACGGTAAAATTAAAGTAAATGTGAGGGGGAAAAAACTACAACACAATGTAGGAGCAGGTGAGCAATAGATACCTTGAGGTGGATGGGGGAAATTCATAGATGGAGTTGAGAGTGCAGTTTGAAACACACGAGCATCGTGTGCAGTTCCCTCCCAGCCTGCCAACACAAAAGTGAAGCACATATCCCAATCACATACGGCCATGATATTTTGAGTTGGATATCCCTTTCTCCCAATAAATCTCTCTTGCTCTGACTGACTGACCACACACCGGATGTGAGTTCCATCAATTGCTCCTATTGCATCCTTGAAGTATGGGTAATATTGCCGATCGTTGCGGATTTTTGGGTGACAATGACTGAACTCGGGATCAACCGGTTTGATAAGTTCTGTCGATAGATTCACACAAGCACGTAATACCATGTGGAAGATCCTACTGACAGTTTCTCCTGAACGTTGAAATCTTTCCTGTAAGATTCTATTTCCTTGTGCATGTCCAACTGTGTATAAGAACATGGCAACCATTTCTTCAATTCCAAGGTTCCTAGTCTTCCGTAACCCATGTTCTACCAGTTTAGAGCATAAGAGATGAAAAACATGCTTTTCAACTCGGAAATTTTCAGGACAAACTTTATCATGGCCTTCCAGTACCTCTTGCACCCACTGTGCACCGGTTTGCTTACTAGTTCTGCGTGGCTCTTTGCAAACATATGGCACGAGATATTGAGCCATCAAGACAGCCACCTTTTCATACTCCGTAATCTCTTCATCTAAAAGGGATATGAGTTGGGCCCTGCGCTCTGCACGAGACAATCCTGCTGTCGTAATTTCTTCCGAACTGCCGTGACCACTCGAACTTGCCATGGACGATGTATTCTCTGTAATTGCGAAGATTGTAGGAAATCAAGTACAATAACAAAATATATCACATAACCGAGATTACCAAAATAAAGTTGCCGCAGCATCATAATATACCAAAACATATCACATAACCGAGATTACCAAAATAAAGTTAGACATATGCACATAATATACCATAACATATCACATAACCGAGATTACCAAAATAAAGTTAGACATACCATCATAATGTACCATAACATATAACATAACCAAAGTCTTTCAAAATAAAGTTAGACTGATCATCAAAATTATACATAACCGAGTTTGCAACAGTGACATAAAATAGAGTTCACTGATTAGGGGCAAGCTGAAGATGTGGGCTATTATAAGCATGGTGCCGCAGCCACGTTAGCAAGGTAGTTTTATCCCCTTGCAAGCCACGAAACATGTCGCGTCCAATCTGATGCATCATCATGTTAGAACATCGGAAACAGAAGTCTTTGTCCTCAACAACCTCAGGAATCTTCAGTAAGTCAGCTACGATGTCAGTAACGTTCAGGGCATCATTCGCGGACATCTTTTGTAGAGCATCTACTCTATTCTCAGTTGCCGCAGCTATCTTACTAACCGCATCTGCTATAACCCTTGAGGTTGCTGTTTTTGTCTTTTTCCCTCTCTCTGACCCTTCAACCCTCTTTCTCTTCCCACTTCCGTCCGAAGCACGAGGTGTGGTTGTTTGAGTGTTTGTTGTCAAGGTGATTCCTTCCATATCACCTGTCACTCCCACACTACCTCCAGTACTAGGACCTATAACATCTTCCTCGCTATCTCCTGATCCTTCCTCTAGGTCCATTGTGGGTCGGTAAACTTCCTCTTCGTTGTCATGTACTGGCAGTCGCTGTCCAGTAGACGGTGTGAACATAGTGAAGCCCGATGCCAGAACGTCCTTAAATAGTATATCCAATTCCCTGGCGAACATAAGACCTCTGTATCTATACTTTGCGTACTCTGCATTCTCCTGCACGTATCCAAGTTACCACAACAAAATTTTATTTCACTAAAATTAATAACAATACTAATAATACTAACAACAAAATTTTATTTCAGTAATTATAACAACAACAACAACAACAATTTTGTACCTGTATTTTCCTCTCCCACCACTCATCTTCTGCAATCACCATATGCCTTGCAGGGTCATATTGAATACCAGTCTCTTTTGAGAACAACTTGTCCCACACCTTCCAATCCTTCTTCAAGTTATCCCACCGATTTTTCATTTGTTTCTTGTCATATGACCTTCCCGTTTTTTCATTAAAGCCGGACAAAATATTCTTCCATCCATCCTTCGTGAATGATGATCCTAGACGTTCTTTCTTATATATTTGTTCAATACAAAGTTCGATGAAAATCCCAGTGCAACTCACATCCCATGATGCTTTATCCTTACCCTTGTTCATATTTCTATGTCGACAATTGACCATGAATGAAAAAACAGATGTCTCAAGTGAAATTAATTGAAAATTTCAGCAAGAAAGGGCAATGCATAATACACACACATATACAGAGGCATTGAAAATAACTTTGAAAATGCTACATGACAAGGAAATCCTAAAAAGGAAAAAGTGAATGTGAACGATTCCTCAAAGATAACAATGAATGGCAAACTAGGATAAAAATTGCGAGCTCCTCAAAGATAACATATCACATGAAAGGGACTTTTCGCAGATGAATAAATCTAACAACTAATAATTAAAACATATATTTACTAGTTCGTTGTAGATCAAAAAACGATTCCTATTGACTTGCTTGATTTTGGCAATTTCAACAGTGAAGTATAATATGGAAAATGAAGAAGAAAAGGGAAGAGAGAAACAGAGGAGAGGCACAAAGGAAAAGAGAAACACAGAGGAATTGAGATAGAGTAATTCACTTGATTATGAATATGATCAAAAAACACTTACAAACAGAAGAATAAGCCTGACTAATATATATGCAATACTTATCCTAACGCTTATATTCATAGCAAAGTTTTATATTTATATCCAAATTAGGATAACTAACTCCTCTAACTGTTATGTATTATTATACTTCTATAACAAACCAACAATTTTAAGTATAAAGTTGATCACTGGATGGTTTATGTGAAAATGAATTTACCAAAAGGGATGCGAATCCAAAAACAACTGCATCACCAACTAGTTACAACAACAGGAAATATTGGCAAGTTAAACTCCTCAAAAGATGTTCAAAACAATCCGTCTAATGTGATCCCACTTCTCGTTTTTGTCAAGGTTAACCAAGATGCCGTAATTCATATTCGTATCAGGTTGAGCACAAAAAGATATATGAGGTATCATTCTTATATATGTGGAATAAAGTTAATTACGTCAACTTCTCCCATATAACCAGACCGACACACAGTTATGAGAAAAACAAAACAAAAGCTTGCTGCTGTTCTAAATAGACAATGACAATAATAAGATTATAATTGTTAAATAAAAAAGGGTGTTACAAATTCACCCATTTAAGAGTCATTTCCCACGATCCCTCATGCCCCATTGCATAAGCACATGAGAAAGAAGTGCTCTGAACAACTAACCCATATAGTTGTGTTCAAGCTAATACTCTTTCAAACATCTTTTTGCTGATTCATATAAGTGACAGAGAAATGAAAGCGAAAGGCAAACAGAGAAATGAAACCACCTTGCATATAACAGAGCATATAAGTGACGAAAAGTTAAATCCAATATTCATGAAAGCGAAAAAGCTCAGTCATTTTCAGATCATAAATCTTGAGTCCTCTTGATTTAGAACATCACAGATCAGAGAACTAAATTCTACAGATTTCATCTAAATTCTTTAGCTTTAAGAATCACAGACAATAGATACCCACGAGATGAAATTGTACAGGCGTGTCTGATATGAATATACTCAATGATGCTTAAGCATTCGACCAAAACAAAATGACGCTTAAGCATAACTAATATGACAGAACACAGGAAATCACAGAGCACAGGAAATCACAGAGCGAATGAACCACTTCACATTGCAACAATGGCATTTGTCTTAGAAAAATTATTCCATTTCGAGCAGGAAGATGATTCAATTTTCAGGAGCATGGCGTCTAGGGTGGGGTCACTTGAATACATAGAAGAAAGAAAAAAAAACTCACTTGCAGAGAGCACAATGCCGACGGAGGAGGAGGAGAACCAGGCAGAAGATTTGAAGCAGATCCGGCTGGAGATTTTAAGCACGGAGGAGGAGACCCAAAATACACTCCCGACGGCAAGAAAGCTGAAATGGACTCACTTTGCAACCAAGCGAAACCACAGAGAAAAGCAGAGGAAGGCACAACAAATTTCGAGCAGAGCACTAGAAATCATAGAGAAGCAGATTCGGCCACCATTCGAGCTCCGGCCGCCACCCCAGCTCCGCCGCCGCACATGCCTACACCCACAGACAAGGAGATCCGGCCAACCGAAGCGCAATATGTTGGATCGACCCACCGATTCGCCCTCTACTTGGGATGTCCTTCAGAGTTCAGACCACTTGCGAAATCCGTCACGGTCTTCCACTCAACGGCGCCGTAGGTGTGCTGTGTTCAACATAAATAGAAGAATGAGGATGAAACTTATTTACTTCGGTCTGTGAGGCAGCTGAGAGGAGTCTTTAATATCGCCAACGGTCGCGCAGGTGAGAGGCAATTTTTTTGGAGAAGGTAGCTGAGAGATTTGAATGCCGCAATAATGATTGGCAACGGTCGCTGAGCAGCCCTCACCTCAGTTCAGAGCGTTCGGATGCTGGAGGAAGTAGCTTTGAATAGCTTCAGTTAAAAGCTCCATTTCCCTTAAAAGCTCTGCCATCCGAAATGAAATGCCAAACACACTCAAATGGGCTTTTCTAATTTTTACCCTTCAAATGGGCGTTTTTTGGACGCACCGGGATCCCAAACAGACCCTTAGTGTCCGTTTGGATTAGCGGTGAAGAAGTGGTTTTTTTTACCATCTGACTTTTGGAAAAGTAAGGTAGGATTAAAAGTGAAATTGTAAATGTGATTTGTATTTAGATTAGCGGTGACAGAAGTGACTTTTTTTTCTAACTTTGAACCTATTTGAATTAGAGTTTAAAAAGCCCATTTAAATGCAAAATGACTGAAAAGGGTATGGAACAAAAAAATTCAATTATTATTTTAAAAAAAATGAAAAAGCACTAAAATATTTAATTAAAAATGGAAAATACTACTCTAATTTTGTTTTACATGAATGGTTACTTTAATTTTTTTCTTGAATAATAGTGAGAGTAATTTCAATTTCAATTAAAAAAATAACTACATAATGAACTAAATTACTAAATTACCGTTAAAATTAAAAACATTTCAAGAAACAAATAAAGATGAAATAAAATAAAAAGTGACGATGACAATTACTTTCATAATGCAATGGGTATAATGGGGCCCACCATCACCAAAGTTTATCACCCCATTACCAACATGTAGCCTCTCCCTCTTATCTATATTCCCTTCTCTCCCTCTCTCTGAGACAAAGCTCTACACACAGACGCACACAGACATTTTTGCTCTCCTCTCCTTCACCATAGCCGATGATGCAGCTTCCATGTCTAAGGTCGCCAAAGCCCTCTCTAATCCCTCTGGCTAGTCCAGTAGCACCTCTTTCTGCAAATGAGATTGCGTCAATTGCGACAACTCTGGCAATGCCCATAGATTGCCACATAACAAAACTCAAAATAAGGAAGAGATCGACAACCACGTCCCTCCGCCGAGCACCGCTAGACGCTGACAAAAGTCAAAGCTCCGATCAGGAGTGAAAGGCCGACCTGCAACAACAGATCAAATCTCTACTTTAGTACACGAATGACAGGTAGAGGAATAGATGCGAGCCAACAACCTTCTCTTTTTTCTTTTTTTTTGTTACAACAGCCTTTTCTTCTCTCAGCAATTCCGACACCATCGTGATGAAGAAGTAGCTATTGTGGGCTTCTACTAGAAGCCACGTTTAGCTGAAAAGCCCAGTAACTTGCGACGCAAATCCAAACACCTCTATATTTGCCTACCATGCTTTTTGCCACAAATCGTGCGGCTGCCTCCTCTCACCGCTTTGCCAAACAGGCTCTTAGTGTTCATTTAGATTAGAGGTAGAAAAGTAGCTTTTTTTGCTATCTGACTTTTAGAAAAGTCAGATAAGAAAAAATTCAAAATGTAGATGTGATTTATGTTTGGATTTGCGGTAGAAAAAGTGACTCTTTTTTTCCAACATTAAAAGTGTTTAGAATGGTGTTTGAAAAGCCTGTTTAGATGGAAAATGACTGAAAAGGGTATGAATCTTATTGAATACTCCATATACATATTAGTTGTATATATTGTGATAATTGAAGTGAAAAAATATAAATAAAATTTGATAAAATAATAAAAGTTCAATTATTATTTGAAAAAAAAGAAAAATACACTAAAGCCACTTCAATTAAAAATGGATAAATTTATATCTAAATTAGAATTCATACATCAAATGTCTCATTATTGGATCTTCTACCCCTAACAAATTGGTCTCTGATTGTGTCACGAACATAATTCATTTGTGTTGATGATAATCTACGGATAGTTGATGTGGATGTGACATCAATCGAATCATTAGTATCTTGACGAGGTATATTTCCTCGTTCAGCTTCTCGAAAATCCATATCTGTTTGGGAATTTCGCAGGATAAGATTATGTATAGCCATTGTCACACAAACTATGTAGACTTGTGTTTCAAAGCTATATGACTTCATTTCCTTCAAGAGCTGAAACATATTCTTCCATACTCCAAATGTTCTTTCTATAGTAGTCTGCAAACTTGAATGATAATAATTGAACATCTAGTTGGGATTTGCAAATCCCTCGCGTCGCCTGAAGTCTGGAAGATGATAATGCTCACGCCTATACAGACCAAGATATCCAACAGGTGTTGGATAGCCAGCATCGACCAAATAATATTTCCCTGATAAATAGATGGAATTTGTATTTACACTATAAAATTATATAAAATGTGAGGGGGGGAAAAGACACAATGTATCATTTAGGTGTTGGATATATACCTTGAGGTGAATGGGAAAAATTCATAGATGGAGTAGATATAGCATTTTGGAAGACACGAGCATCTGTGCAGTTCCCTCCCACCCTGCCAACACAAAAGTGAAACACATATCCCAATCACATACAATCATGATATTCTGTGTCAGATATCCCTTTCTCCTAATATATCTCTCCTGTTCAGACTATAACACCCTAAATTTTATTCACAAAAAATATATTATAATTATTTTGAGTAATTCAATAAAATGGTGAATATTCATGAATTTGGATCTTGTGAATTTTGAAATATTCATATTCATAAGGAAATAGTCAAATTAATTCAAGAATTTAATTAAATTACAAAGGTGATAGCAAAATCATAATTTTGCTAATTTAGCCCAAGATTAATTATTTTCCAATTAATTGGAGTTAATTTCGATTAATCAAGAAAAATAAAGGAAAATGCATAATGGGATTATTCTTGGTGGAATAAATCAAGAATTGTGAAATTAAGAGGGGATTATACATAAACCAATTATGTGAATTATGGACTTGTGAAAAACAATTTTCCTCCTCTTCCTCTCTTTAAATTTTCTTCCAAGCATGAAGGAAAAGGGAAAAATATTAAATTCATGATCACATGCTACAAGAAGAAGATTATAATGGCTATGCTACATGCACATATCAATGATGGCAAAGATGGAGTGTACACAACATGAAAGATAGTGTAATGCATGATGGAAGAAGCTTGAGTGAAGGAGTGAAATATTGAGTATTTGGAAGAGGACAAAATTGATTACATGGGAAAGAGCTTGCTTGTCTTTTAAAAGGAGAGGGGGGACGGATTTTAGGGGAAAGCAAAGGGAGACCATTGATTCAATTTAATGGAAATTAGGTGGAGAAATTATGAGGAAGAAGGGAGTGTGACAAGTGTCACATTGGGAGCTCTTGATTAAATCTATGGCTAGGAAGGAATAAGACAAATTAATAAAAACAACCTCCTTCCTCTTTCATGCCACATTTCATCCAAGACTTAGAAAAAAAAGAGAGAAGAGAGAGCTTGAGAAATAGAGAGAAGAGGAGAGCTTAAGCAAAAAGAAGCTAAGATAGGTATGATTTCTTTGGTTTTTCTTATAGCATTTCCTTTGAATCCTTCTCTAAACTCTTGTTTCTCATGAATCCTTGGTGGTGAAGTCACACTTTGAGAGCAAGAAGAGAAGGAGGAGGTGCCTAGAGTAAGAAAATCCAAGAAGTTTAAGAGGTAATTATACCAATTTCAACTTTATGTTCGTATGAAGTTATTGTTGGTAATTGTTGTTTGGTTTTTGTGATTTTTGGTTGAGTTATGAAATTGGACAAAGCCCTAATCCTAAGGGGTTATGCTGCCCAAAATCCTTTAAATCATGATTAAGAAGTGTTTAAGTGAGTTAATCAAGGATTAGAAGTGAAAAAGTACAAGTTTTGAAAGTTAAAACACAAAGCTCTATTTTCTATTTTTTCCTTAAATTTTGACCAGAACCAGAACTGGTATTAGGAGTTGGATTTTCATGAAATAAATAGTTCCATTGGATTCAATGGGAAAAAATAGGTGGGGTTACAATTGGGCACTTTTTCGGTAGAGGCCGAAAAAGCATAATTACGAAAACGCCACTGAAATCCCTAAATGGGGGCTGTCAAGGATATTTTCGTAATTTGACAGTGAATTTGGTGATTTCGAACCCAGAAATAGATTCCTTGGGTGAAAATAAGTTAGAATATTCTTAGTCAAAATTTTGGAAAAACATGTCATTGGGCCGAGTACGGCGGGGTCGGGCCGGGGTTGTAGGGGCATTTTAGTAAATTTTCAACATAGACTAATATAACAACAAGAAACACTATGACAGATTATAAAATGATACTTGGATAGGTTATGACCTATTTCTTGTACATTTAATATTTTAGAACCGAGTCGAGAGTCGGAACGATGCGCTTTATGAGACACCGTTAAACAGAGGATTATAAATCGTGGAGGTAGGGACATTATCCTTCATACATTATACCATAGTTATATGATTGTGTGGATACCAATGTTTGTAAATGCGCTTTATTAATCAATACGATTTGCCCAGAAAGGGGCCAGAAGTGTCAGAGGCACTTACACTAGAGTTGGTGATATGTTTACATGCAGATGTATACATGCAGATGATATGTTTATAATGTTCATTAATTGGTACATACATGGCATATATCATATCTACTTTTTGTATTCTCTATGAACGATAGCATGTCTCTACGGGGATTCTTCAGAATCTTACCCTATTTTTAAACAAATACCTCAGTGGGTACCAGTGGGGCAAAGGGCAAAGACGTTGATATCGGAAAGTGAGCGGCACATGTCTCGAGGTGATGTCAAGAACGTGGTTATAATTTAGCCTGTTTTGTCATTTTGAGGAAATTGTAAATGTTAAGTTTCTACGGTATTTTCTGTTTTTGTCGACGAACGATATCAGAATTGTAAATGAATATTTTTATCAGTATAATTGCACTTTTCTGTATGCCCATTGAATTCCGTCTTTATTACTTTTCGATTATCGAAATGGAAACGGGTATTGACACAGACTGACTGACCACACACTTAATGTGAGTTCCATCAATTGCTCCTATTGCATCCTGAAAATAGGGGTAATATTGATGATCATTGCTTATTTTTGGGTGACAATGACGAAACTCGAGATCAACTGGTTTGATAATTTCTATCGATAGCTTGACACAAGCATTTAAAACTATGTGGAGGATCCTACTAACGGTTTCCAGAATGCTGAAATTGTTCTTGTAAGATTCTATTTCCTTGTGCATGTCCAACTGTATATAAGAACATGACAACCATTTGTTCAATTCCAATATACCTAGTTCTCCGTAACCAATGTTCTACCAATTTCGATCACAAGAGAAAGAAGACACGTTTTTCCACTCGGAAATTTTCATGACAAATTCCATTATGCCCTTCCAATACCTCTTGCACCCACTGTACACTGTTTGCTTGTTAGTTCTGCATGGCTCTTTGCAAATATAAGGCACGAGATATTGAGCCATCAACGGAGCTACGTGTTCATACTCTGTCAACTCTTTATCTAAAAGGGATATAAGCAGAGACCTTCTATCTGCACGAGACAATCGTACTTCCTCCATTCGTTCCAACATATTTACACCACTCGAACTTGCCATAAACGATGTAACCTATGTTTTTGCGAAGATTGTATGACATCAAATACGACTATAAAATGTGCAAGTAAATTCACATTATACAACAAAAGTTAGTAACATTCACAACTGGCTTAACATATAGCTGCGTCGTCTAACATAAGTACTATCAAAACATACATAAAGTCAAGCATACCAATATAACTACATATGACAGTTTTCAAAAGTAACATACATAAAGTCAAGCATATTGATATAACTACACATGATCAAATTTTCAAAACTAACATGAATCTGAAGATGTGGGCTATTGTAAGCATGTTTTTGCAACTACTCTAGCAAGGCTTCTTTATTTCCTTTCAAGCCAACAAACATGTTGCGAGGCATTTGGTACATCATCATATTACAACATCGACGGTACAAGTCCCTATCAGCAACAATTTTCTGGAATGGTCAACAATTCAACCACGACATCACTCGCTGGTGTATCAGTCGTAGAGATCATTTTTATCACCTGTACTTTATCCGTAGATGCCTCATCTATTCTACTAACCGCATCTGCTATTACTTTTGAAGTTGGCTTCTTTTTCCTTTTTGCTTTTTGAGACCCTTCAACCCTCTTTCTCTTCCCAATGCTTCCTGAACCACTGGGTACACTAGGTGTAGTGTTCATTGTCACTGTTATTCCTTCGAAATCAGTTGTCACTCCCACACTACCTCCAGTTACAGGACCTTCAAGATCTTCCTCACTATCTCCTGATCCTTCTTCTAGGTCCATTATGGGTCGGTAGACATCGTCTTCATCAGCACCTAGTGACATCCGCTGTGGATCAGATGGTGTGAATATGTTGCCGCTTGATGCCATAACATCCATGAATAGTATCCTTAATTCTTTCACAAACATGAGGCCTTTGTACCTATTCTTGGCATATTGCGCATCCTCCTGCATGCATACAAGCTTCCAAAATCAATGCCTTGTATAAAATAATACAAATAGTAATCATAACATTGCTCTTCATAATAATCATAACAACATTTGTGCACCTAAATTTTCCTCTCCCACCAATCATCTTCAGCGATCACCATATTCCTCGAAGATTCAAACGATATGCCCGTATCTTTCGAGAATAACTTATCCCACACCTTCCATTCTTTCCTCAAGCTATCAAACCTATTTTTCAGTTGCTTCTTGTCGTATGATTGTCCTGTTTTTTCATTGAATGCACATATAATGTTCTTCCGCCCATCCTTCGTAAATAAAGATCCTTGACGTTCTTTCTTGTAAATTTGATCAACGCATTCATGTATGAAAATTCCTGTGGTATTTACATCCCACGTTATTCTATGTTTCTCCTTGTTCATACTTCTTTGTCAACTATGAATAAGTTAAGATTAATGGAAAAGCGTTTAGAGATTAGGAACCTTATCGATTTGAAGAACAAAAGAATTGAAAACAAGAATTGCTAGAGATTGCACAAGAAAATCTGAAGAGGACAGAGTAACAGAAAACTAAACCATGGAACCATATGCAACATGTTAAGAAAACAACAATCACCACAAGTTCCTAAGTTCATACGCATCAGAAAGTATTCATTAAAATGATAAAAGGAATCGGGAGAGTAGAGATTAAAAGAATAGAAATCACATTCGTTAGTTAACTATCTTCTTCCTATGAACTTTGCCTTCCTGAGAATCCGTTCAAAAGAATAGAAATCACATTTTCTTGTACTCACTAGTTCTTGCTAACCAACCAGGTTCTTATTGCATATAAACACACAAAAAATGATGAAGCATTAATGCTCAGCGTTCAATGTAAAGTGAAAAACAAAAATAATAAAGCAGAGCATGGGAAACTTATTGTTAAAAAGTTTAAAAATCAAAGGCAAACAACTGCAAATCACATTTTCACTTACATTACATTCACTTTTACTCACTTGTTCTTGCTAACCAAACAGAGATTTGTTTTTACATATAAACATCATAAAATTAATAAGGAACAATTAATGCTCAGCTCGTCGGATATATTTCTCCCTTTCTTCCACAGACCATGCTAGCAAAGCCACGAGCTCAATAATTTAAAAAACAGAGATGAAGAAACCACTCAAGCACCTATGTGCATATATGAAGAAACAAGAGGAAAAGAATGGATATAAATAGAGATTGCTATTCTTTTGGGTAAGTGACAAGCAAGTTTGTGCTATTTATCATGAATGGAAGAAATACAGAAAAATATCAGAACACAGCATACACATACATACATACATACATACATATATATATATATATATATATATATATATATATATCCCCTTTCTTCCACAAACTATGTTAGCAAAGCCACAAGCTCAGTAATTTAAAAAATAGAGATGAAGAAACCACTCAAGCACCCATACACATATTTATCAAGGAAGGAAGATACCCTATAAAATATCATAACACAGCATACTCACGCATATATATATATATATATCTCCCTTTCTTCTACAGACCATACTAGCAAAGCCACAAGCTCAGTAATTTAAAAAATAGAGATGAAGAAACCACTCAAGAACCCATACGCATATTTACCAAGGAAGGAAGATACACTATAAAATTTTAGAACACAGCATGCACATGTATATATATATATATATTTCTCCCTCTCTTCCATAAACCATACTAGTAAAGCCGCGAGCTCAGTAATTTAAAAAATAGAGATGAAGAAAACATAGAGTTTAACCTCAGAGGGAGACGCAGAAACAAATGGCAGCAAACCAATAGCAAGTGTTAGATCCTATGGTATATCTATTCTAGAGCCATAGTGAACAAATCCAACAACTACACACATTTCATTGAGAGGAATTTTAGAAAATTTGCCTCATTGATTTTCAAAGAACAAAAAGACTTGGGAGAATATATCTTTGCTGAGATCAAGAGATATAGGTATGAAGGAAAACCTACTACTCCAATGCCTTACCCTCAACTTATTTCTTTTTTTTTCTCAAAAAGAATAAGATTTGGTACTTGGAAAGTAAGTAGCCAATTGAGAGGATAACACCAGTTGGGAGAAATCAAATTGGGAAGTTGAACATTGAAATTCCTCTGAAGACTCTTCTAGAAGCAAGTCCCAAGAAGAAGAAGAAGAAGACTAACACTGCAACTAGTCGAATGGATGACACACAGTCTTCTGCTCCAGCCAACACTTCTTTTACTTCTTTTTTTGGTGTCACAATGCAAATATTCATGGAGAACATTCTGAAGAGTTTTCATATCGACATTGCGAATACCAATGCCCAGTTAATAACTCATATGAATGAGAAGATGGGACAACTTGTGGAGAGATTGGACAAGAGGCATGAAGAGTTGTTAGCTGAACAACGTGCCCAGGGTGAGCTTTTGAGATCCAGTATTGCCAGACTTGATGCTATGGCATCTGGCTCTCCTATTCTTGGTCGTTCTGTTACTCGTGAACCAGTATCAGTCTCTGAACCTGGACCTTCCAAGCCTAGTCCTCCTGATTCTATACCTACTGAGCATAGAACCTCTAAGCTTGCACTTAGTAATCTTCTATTCTCTATGCCTGACCCTGACACATCTGAGCCAATCCACATCACTACTGATGATCCACCTCAGCCTGTTCAGCCAGAGCCCATATCTACTCCCATTGCCCCACCTACACGCACTGAGGAGGTGCTTGTGTCTTCACCTGTTGCTACAGAGGAAGTAGAAATTACTTCTTTGGTTCCTTACCTATCATCTCCAGTGAATCCTCCAGAGGATCTTCAGATACCTCCAGTGAACCTTCCTGACCCTGAACCATCATCTTCAAATTCTTCCAGTTCATATGGTTCATATGATAATTGGCATTTCCTGTTACTCCTATCTCCGCAGCCAAGCCATCTACTCCTCCTCATGATTGATTCCACCTTTGTGATGAAGACAAAAAGGGGGAGAAGAGCCTGAGTGATTTTATGATCAATGGCTGAGTAAATGTATAAGGGATATTGGTGTACAGGGCTTTAGGGAGCTTTTAACTTTGAATTTTTAAGTTTGATTATGTAATGAATTCTTCTTTATGCAATTTGTTTCTATATGCCATTAAAGTTAAATTTTATTGAAGTTATATTGCATTGTGGGACTAATAAGTTTTCGATTGTGTACGCAAGGTGAACAAGTAAATAAGAACAAAAACTTTGAAAAGATCTTTGCTAAACTATTTCAAAAAAGTTTTCAAGTTTAAATTGAACAAACGATTTCATATGAAAAGTATTTAAGAAGCATATGTTTGAAAACTCAATTTCAAAAACTTTGTTCAAAATCACCAAGTTTTGTCATCATTAAAAGAGGATATGATAACAAACAAATGAATTTGAACAAAGTAAATAAATGGCAGACAAAGCATTACTTGAAGTAAGCATTGGCAGTAGTAGCAGATTTTGTAATGGCTTACTCGAGTAAGCACTCGAGTAATCATGCAGAATATCATCCAGAGAAGCATTACCAAAATTTGGAAGAAGTTACTTAAGGGGCCACTCGAGTAATCTGCAAAGTTATATAGACCATTACTCGAGTAGCCACTCGAGTAACAACATGAGCAAAATGTATTACTCGAGTCGCTACTCGAGTAACCAGAGCAAATATCTTCCAGTAGCTCTCAGCCAAAAAAGGCAACAATTTATTCGAGTAGCCACTCGAGTAACCAGGTGAGAAAAAGTCATTACTCGAGGGACCACTCGAGTAATCTGCAGAGTTATTTGAAGCATTACTCGAGGGGTCACTCGAGTAATCAGGTCAGTAAAGAATATGTACTCTTGGCCAAGAATTTGATGCTATTACTCGAGGGAGTAATCGAGTAATCTGCAAACTTATTTAAAGTTTACTCGAGGGCTCACTCGAGTAACTTGTGAAAGAAAGACATAGTCACTCGAGTAGCCACTCAAGTAATTAGGTATTTCCAAGGTCTGTGATCTATCTTACTCCTTGTCTTACCCGAGTAATATTTTATGAAAAATGTTGAATTAAGTTCTTATTTTGAATGGTAAGGAAGAAACAAGATATAGACTCACCAATAATAATGTGATCACTGTTCTACTTAGATCCAATATAAGTTGGAGGCGGAGAGCTTGTTCATGAGCAAAGCTGAACAACACAAGGAAGCCAAAGACAATATTATTCAAAATTAGCTAAAAAGAATCGACTTAAGTGTTGCACTCCAAATGAGGAAAGGCAGCAACACCATGGATTTGGTATAGATAGCAGTAGCAATGCTTGTTTAAACATGATTATGCATATAATGTGATCAGGAGAGAGCACATTCATCAAACACCTATTACAAAACTGAACAGAAAAGCTTTAGATAAACCAGCAAGGTAAGAATCGTCCCGTATTTGAAGAAGTAATTAACTGCAGATTACAAACAAACACAGACCAAGGACAAATACATATTTTTTTCAAATACACACTAAAGACAGATACTTACACACACAACTAAACTCGACAAGGAATAAAAGGATGACAAAGAAATATTCGAGTCTAAGAGATAAAAGCAGTCACCGACGAAGACAATGTTCAAAGGGAAAGAAAGAACAAATACCTGAATTAAGCGCGGTGACAGAGCAGGTCAGAGCGTCGACGACGTGACAGCGGTGGTGGCGGAGACCGGCAAGCGGAGTAACGATGACCTCAACATAGTGACTATGCGGGGGCGAGGAGTGAGAGACAGAGCGACAGAGGCGAGAGGAACGTGAATGAGCGCAAACCCTTCATTTTTCCTCCGGATTTTCCTTCAAAATGACCAAGGGCAATTTGATAATTTCACAATTAGAATATTTGTTTTTTTTTTCCCGATGACAATTATAGAATATTTGATACCAAGGTCCCATGGGACTTTTTAAGCTATTTAAAGATTTTCTGGGACTTCTTTATGGTCATTTCTCTTGCTTGGGCTCAACAGTAATTTTCCCTAATTACTTTAGCTTTAAAGCGCATCCCAAAGTCCGAAGATTGACTCCTCGAGAATCGAGGCGTCAAGCCGAATAGAATTCAACTCACTTTGTTCAACTTTACCCGATTAATATAATGATCTACCGTTTTGAGGGAGATTAAAATATAGAAATTTCCTATATTATGAAATAAATAATTCTTCCCCTGTGGCCCCTGCTGTCTTTTTCTGTAAGTATTTTTTTTTGGGTTGGTTATTTTTATAAATATTTTTTTATCTCAAAATTTAAATTATTTTTTTCTATTCTTATTAAATATATATATTTATATTAATTATCTCTTACTCATCACAATTTTCTTTCATTTACTTATTTATTACACATTCTCTCTTATATTATAAATTCACACTCCATCATATTTGTTATTTATTTTCTCTCATAGACTCTTTTCATAAGTAGGGGTGTATTTAAAAAAAATAACAGTTTTTATATATTTATTATTTTAAATCAATTTTAACTGTTAATTCATTTTATATACTAAAAATAAAAATTGTTTATAAAAATATCTCATAGAGTAATACAGAGAATAGAGAGTAGTTGGAATTAAAAAGGCCAAGATTAACTGATAATTGAAGTTTTTTTTATTCCCTTTCGCCAGTGTACCTGGGAAGCTGGGAGGAAATCTCTGAGCCTGTTCTAATCTAAATATCAACGTAGCTATGTTCCCACTCCCTGAGTCTTCAATTTGAGATCCTTGATTAAGTGTGTTTGGTATTGTCTTTTGGGGGTCAATAAATATTTATTATGTAAGTCGAAATAAAACTTCTCTCATATACTTATCTCGTATATCATAAATCATGATTTATAAATATTTATTATCTAAAAATAAATTATATTAAACGAGGACTTACTTTGAACAATCAACTACCGGATTGAAGTAACGGTTAGGTATTCCCTTCTTGTAGGGTCCACATCGTTTATTGTTTAATAGAGGAAACTGAATAGTCGCCATCTCTGAATTAATATTTCTCTGCATCTCCACTTCCCATCTCATTCTTCCCGCACGTTTTTTGCTCTGCCCATATATTAGCAATATAAGCCGCGCGAAGTTTCCCTCGGATTCTTGCTCACCACGCGTCAGCACCGTTGACTTGCATTGTGACTATAAGCCCTTCACAGCCGGCCGTGGGATTTCCACTTGTTCTTATTTTACGTTTCTCATCTTCAAGATTTTCTCCAGGCGAGTTTGCATCTCTGATTCTGAAACTTAGAGGAAGGAGAATCTTAATTGGGAGTAAAGAAACATGGCTGTCGACAACAACAACATCATCATGAATAATGATGAGGATAATAAGGAGAAGGGCAAACGAGAGCCGTTGCTGAAGAAACATTACTATGAGGACTGTCCTGGGTGTAAGGTGGATCGAGCTAAAGAAATTGCCAAAGGCCCTCCTATTAAGCATCTCTTCAACATATGGTTGATCACATTTTGCAGCTGTAAGTTTCTTTTTTCACTTTCTTATGATTTTCCACTAAATTCAACAATTTTTTTTAACTTTCTTATGAGACTTTTTTTTTTTGGTTGTTGGTTGGTTTGAACTTTTCAAATAAACCATCGAAATGTTGACCTGACATGTAAGTATCAGATAGAAAAGGGTGCTTGTGGAAATAAACGACCAACTTGCGACGATTGTACAGCAAAAAATTTAAGAAAACTTTTTCCCTCCCTAAGATTAATCATTCTTAAAAAATATCCTAGGACTGTAAAATGTTGTTCTTTAATTTCGAAAACTTGTACTGTTCTTTAAATGAGTGGTTATTGCCAAATTTTGGTACTGTTTTTTAGTTTTTCCTGTTTTGGGAAAGTATCTTATTTGTACCCTCTTGTGCTTTGTTCAGCGCTGCCTATATCATCTCTCTTTCCGTTCCTTTATTTCATGGTGAGTTTGGTTTTTTCTCTTGCCTTCTTCTTGATGCATTTTTCATACCCATAAAAAAGAAATAAAACCTTGGTAAATCTTCAACTTTATTAATGCTTACTTTCTTAGCATGTAAGAGCATCCTCAATAATGCAAGGCTTGTAAGATGACCTATTAATATGCGTCTACTTGCAGGTTAGAGATTTTGGTATTGCAAAAACAGAGGCAGATATAAGTTCCTATGCTGGTTATGTGGGTAAGGTTCCTTTTAGTCCTTCCATTCCATTGATGTACATGAGCATAATTTAAACTGTAGAATTTTGAAGTTTAAATTGTTACTGATCCCCAATGAAATTTTCTTGCAGGATCTGCATTCATGTTTGGCAGAGGATTGACATCTCTACCATGGGGAATAGTGGCTGATCGATATGGTCGAAAACCTGTTGCAATTTCGGGAATTCTTGCAGTGTAAGCAAACCTGCCACTGATTTGGATGGTTTCTTTCTAAGCCTTAAGATAAGGTTTTCAATACTGATATTGCTTCTTATTTGACTTCAGCATTGTGTTCAACACACTATTTGGCCTTAGCTCGAATTTTTGGATGGCTGTTACCACAAGATTTCTTCTTGGGGCCTTAAATGGATTGCTTGGACCAATGAGGGTATCATTTATTGACGCACTAGATGGTTATTATTTAAAATTGAGTGATTTGATATTTTGGTCTTTAAAAAGTACACCTTGGCTCAATTTGATACTCCAAAGTTTTAATGCCTCATCTGATAATTTCAAAGAATATGTGTCTTCAATACCTTTTTATGTAAAGTGTGTTCATAAGAAATTCATATAGAAGGGTGAAATGGCTTAATGTGAAGTTGATGTGATCGCTAAGTGCCCAGTGGTTATAATAAGCTTTGCCAAGACAGGGCACCATTTTGTTCTAGTGTTTACCCCAGCAAATTTAAATGATCAAGGGGCATATATATATGCCTTATTAACTTTGTATTAGGCCATATGATCCATTTTTAATCGTTATTTATTAATGGGTTTAAGTCGAGGAAGATCTTGAAGATGAAATACTCTTTGGAAAACTTACAATGAGACATCCATCCCAACTTTAAGAGATCAAACTGAGACAGGGTATTTTTAATGGTCTAAAACGTCAATTCCTGTTATAAAAATTTCATCTAACGGCACTGAGGCACAATTAGAAGTTTGAATTGGTGTGCTTGATCATTGATTCGTCTTTGTTTTTCGGCGCTTCCCTAGACTTGTTTTATTTGATAGTAACCTCCATTAACATATCAGCATCCATTTTCACTAGGCTTATGCTATTGAAATTGTTCCGGAAGAATACCAAGCTATAGGAATCTCAACTGTAAGTCTAATTTACTTTGATCTGCAATTAGTTCTTAGCAGCCCATTTTCTTTATTGTAATTTTTTAGTGTGATATGTTTTCAGGTCAGTGCAGCTTGGGGCATTGGTTTAGTTGTTGGCCCAGCAATGGGAGGCTATTTGGCTCAGGTACTTTCTTCAGTGCCTTTTGCAGTAAGCTATATACTTCGAATATTGACATTTGTACATGGTCATAAGATAACTTGTTCCATCAGTGGAACTCCTTATAGGTTAAGTGTTTTTCTTTATCTAGAGCCTTATGTGTCATTTGGCATACAAAATGGAATAAACAAATGAATTTGAGGATGAAAATGACTTGTGTGCCCGTACCTTAAAACAGCGGACTCTTGTGCCCTATCTGGAATACAAAAACAACAACAGAGCCTTAATCTCACTAGGTGGAGGTGCCCTATCTAGAATGGAATGAGCAAAAGATTTTGAGGATGAAACTGACTCTTCTTTAAATTTTACATTTTGGAAGTCTTTTTGTTGTCATTCCATGTAAGTAGGCATATTGAGACAGCTCCTTTACATGTCCTACTTCTAAAATTGAAGCTGTCATTCCTCTGTGTGTGTGTGTAAAAGCATGCTTATAAGTATACTTATCAGTTGTTTTTCTACTAATTTGAGAAATTTTGTATTGCAGCCTGTAGAGAAATATCCACATATATTCTCTAAAGGTTCATTTTTTGACAAGTAAGTTCCCTTGTCCTACTTTTAAATAATAATAATAATAGAAAAGGTATTACAATTCTGGCTTCCCTTTTTTTTTTCTTTCATTTTTTTGTGTTTTCATGTTTCATTTCCCTTTACTTGTTGAGGTACTTGTATTCATTTGTGAAAACACATGATCTGCAGGTTTCCATACTCCTTGCCCAGCTTAATGATCTCAGTCTTAGCGCTTGCTGTATTAGTTTCCTTCATGTGGCTGCCGGTTTGTATAGCCAAATAAACTGTATTAGCTTCCTTATATGACTCTGTCCTCTTGATGTTTCTAGACGACTAATTATCCTTCAATTCAAAAATATAATTCATATCTGGGTTGTTGGAATTTTGTTTCCTTTTAAGGGAATTAGTGAACTCATTGAGTTATCTTTTTTGCATATAGAGCCTCATACTTGTTAAATCTACTGATAGATTTTAGCTTTTCTACCTCTTATTCATTTTATTCTATATAAGATAAGAGAGTTTAGACTGTTTCTTTTTGACAAATAAGGACTACCTTCAGATATTAGAATAATGTGAGTACTGTTTTATAAAATCTGTGTTGCTGCAGGAAACATTGCACAAGCACAATGATAGCAGTGAGTCCCATCAGGATATAGAAGCTTCAGATAACAGTAACATAGGAAAGATTGTTCAGAAAGATGAAAATCTCTTATTGAATTGGCCCTTGATGTCATCCATTATTGCTTATTGTGTATTTGCGCTACATAATATTGCTTATCAAGAGGTATGCTTCCTACTTTATAATGAACAACAAGTCTTTATGCATTTCGTATAATTTGTGTTCTGTTTCAGGCTCTCTTTTGCTTTCTTGTTTTCCATGGCTGTATTTCATTTTGTTCCTTGAACAATGCTTTGTTTAAATATCAAGTTCATACACTAATGATTTGTATGACTTTAGTTCATGAAAGTATGATGTCGTTCCTATTTCCTCCTACTAGATGTAGTAGTAGTATCATACTAAAATGATATGGCTTTCTGTCCTTAATATAAGAGCTAGTTGATTAATTTGGTAGATTAAAGAAGTTAGTTATTTTAGTTAATCATAACAAATATAGGTTGGCTTTTCTAAAATACCAGTTTTCATCATGACTATCTTTAGATAGAAACTCCTTAGTGTGTGCAATCAATAAGAATACCTTGGGAACAAATTATAAATTTGGGAGATAAAGTGGATGGAGGTTTTATATTTAGGACCAAATTTAATCCCAACTAGCCTTATATTAAGGACCAGAGGTAATACTATACAATATTTCAAGGATCAAATATGCTATAGTGTTGAAATAAATCATATTCTTAGGTACTAAGATGATACAAGACATACTTGGAGTATTAAATTGAATATCTTTATGCAGGTTTTCTCATTATGGGCTGTCAGTCCTCTAAGCTTGGGGGGTTTGAACTTTACAACCAATGATGTTGGTAATGTTCTTTCAATATCAGGTGTGTTCTTTGAAGGCTTCAAATTTCTAGTATAGGATTGATGTTGTAAATTATGTGTTTCCTTTCTAACCTTTTACCCCTAATTATCACATAAACTTGACTGCATTACATGATGAGGTCATGTACTAACTTCCTCCCTAGCTCATTCTGTAACCAGTCTTGATGAGGAAAAACTCTTGATAGGCATCTAGAATAATCTAATAGATGTGAATGGCAAAGACATACTACCTCCATTCCTTACGATAAGAGTCAATTGACTAATTTAGAGAGATTAAGAAAGCTAACTAAATTACTTTAAAATATTTATATTTGTCGTTTTTCTCCAAAATAATTTACCTCTAATGATGCGCTGAAGTATTTCAGAGAGATGATGTAGCATATGCTATAATTAAGTAATTTACTTAGTTTCATTACTTTCCACAAATTAGTCAACCGGCTCTCATATTAAGGACCGGAGGTAGTAGTGTATTTTCGTTTTCTATGCATTGATCTGTCTTTGTACTTAGCAGATTATGCTGATTAATATAGACTCTTGCTCAATTTGTTAGGTTTTGTTCTCTTGCTTTACCAACTTTTCCTTTATCCTAAGGTGGAGAAAGCTTTTGGACCTATTAGACTTTGTCGCATTTCGGGGGTTAGCTTTTGCTCTCATGCAATAGTGCTATGATTTGGCATTTTCAATGTTCATTATTTTAACTGTACTTTATTTTTTGGGTGCTATAAGCAGATTATCACCATACCTCTCTTGCAAAGCTATCCTTGCATAGCATTGTTTTCTGGCTTCACACTGCATCTATTGATAACTAGTGCTTCTGTCCTCAAGTTTTGTCTCTCTGTAAGTACATTTGTTTTTTAAATCTTACCAAGCAAAGTAGTAATAATGAGAGGGGTTGAGGCTACGTAGAATAGCTGAAATGGATTATTTTTATAAGTATCTTCATTCTGTTAATATGACTAGTAGTAATTCTATATTGTTGTCCCTATAGTTCAATCATTAGAGTAAATTAGTGTTTGTTTGCCTCCATTTTTAAATAATCACTTTGTGTTTTACAAGACAAAACTACTCTCACTTATTTAAGCCTACAACTAATTTAAATGCTGAAAACATAAAACTCCATCTCCTTCATGCATTATGAGCTTGCTTGATTGTAATGTTTTTTGTTTTTGGCTGGACCCAGCAAACCATTATTACTGGAATGATGCTTCTGCAAAACAGGGCAGTGGTAATTGTTTTTTCTTTTCATTTTATAAAGTTATTTTTTCTTTTCAAGTTTAGAGATTATCAGGATTGGGTTGAGCTAATATGGCATGTTGATTTGATTTTAAAAACAGGAACAACATCAAAGAGGAGCAGCTAATGGTATTTCTATGACTGGTATGTCAATATTCAAAGCAATTGGCCCTGCTGGAGGTGGTGCAATGTAAGTGTACTATGATTTTAAAAAGAAAAAAGAAAAAATTTATCTTTCTTAGTGAAAAATATTGCCAGACAAAGTTGATCTCAAATGGATGGATTAAACTCCAATGACCAAATGATCTTTGGCTTGATTGCTGCTAATGATCTGTGATTTCTTATTCTTTCTTCAGTTTACCAAGCATGAAGCTAGAATAACTTATCTAACTCAAAATTTTTACTTATCTAAAAAAAAAATTACATTGAAAAGTCATAAATCTGGATTGGTTAAAGTAGTTCAGCTATTAACTGAAACTGCCCAGGGGATTTTAACTCCACAA
The DNA here is from genome assembly GCA_963242795.1 of Inga leiocalycina. Taxonomy (NCBI): domain Eukaryota; kingdom Viridiplantae; phylum Streptophyta; class Magnoliopsida; order Fabales; family Fabaceae; genus Inga; species Inga leiocalycina. Next base: position 16,288,988 of record OY725320.1, read on the forward strand.
GTGTCTACATATGAGCTTTCCTGTTCTCAGTATCTTCTGTTTTGTAGATTAATTTTGTAACTATGCCTCAGTTTAACATGCCTGTTTATGTGCATTATAATATTTTGAAACCCATCTGCAGTTCGCTGATTATAAACTTGATCAATGCAGATTAGCCTGGTCCCAGAAGCGGTTAGATGCTTCTTTCCTTCCAGGTACGATGATCAGTGAAATCTGTTTGTGTTGGATTCGAGCTGGCTTATAAAGAACAGATCTCATTTTAGGTTCTAATTTTTCCTGTAACCTCACTAACTGTGGGAAATGTCACAACAGGTTCTCACTTGGTGTTCTTCTTTCTCAACCTAGTAGAAGCACTTGGAGTGGTGATGATGTTCAAACCGTTCCTGGCTGAGAAAAAGACAACCCCATCACTACAATCACAGTGATATCAATAGTACCATAATGTTGCTACTGAAGCCTGAAGTGATGACAAATGAAGCAACATTCATAACACTTTGACTCGTGAAATATTTTTTGTGAAGGATGATGCTTTGGCTGATTGAAGCAGCAAAGATAAATAAGTGAACAGACATTTACTTGCCTTTCTCAACCACAGGCTGCAGCTCAAATAAGGCTTTCTTCCTACCCTTCACTCAAATATCTCTCTCCCAGGGATAGAGGACAAGAAAACTAACCAGAAAAGAGCCCAGCAAAGTGGAAAGAGAAAGAAAATTAAGATTCTTCATGTGTATTCTTGTGTTAAGTGACATCATGACTAAAAAAAATGTTTGTGCCTAGTTCATTATATTCTTGTCTTTTTATATGTAATTTTCCTGGGCAAGTTAATGGTTATTTACTATTGAAACAAGTTGGTCATTATAGTCTTATTGGCATGTGATCTGTCTTGATATTTATGTATTGAATGAAATTTGTGTCTCGTCTCAACAATCTCCTCAAAAATCAAGTTATATGAATGAAACTAGCGTGTCAAATATATACTCTTCTAGTCCCATTGTTAAATTTTTTATATGAACGTACAATTTTATTCTTTTTTTTTTTATTATTGTGTGAATTTTATTCTTTTGGGGCATAGGATATATTAAATAAGGGTAAAATAAAAAAAATGTTACATTTTAAGGTAGGATTAATGATATTTAAAAGTGTTTTTTATTCTGGTGAAACTAGTTAGAAGTGATTTATGAATAGAGTTAAAGAGTTGTGTGTGTATATATATATATATATATATTATGACATATATTTAATTTCATATATTAGTTGCTTTGTGTATTTAGTTATCCAATAATTCATATTATGACATATTTTCAAAATTTAGTTAAAAAAGTATGTCAAAAATTCAAATCTAAAAGGAAAAGAAAATAAGAGAGAAATTGCACAATCTGGAATAAAATCAGATTATACATGTTAATACATTTTCAATTCATTTCTTTCTAGCATCCTTAATAATTAATATACTGTCATATTCATTCAATCCCAGGTAAACTAAGACTTGTCCTTTTGTTCATTAACCAAAGAATAAATGTTATTAATATACTGTCATGAAATAACCACTTTTTGATTCTATTGCCTCAACTACCTGCATTTTTTTAACCCGTTATGGATAGCAATATTCTAATTATAGATCTTTTGTACCATAATCTCTAGTTCTACCTATTTTCAAACGCTTTTTGTTTTATTCCTAAAAACATGCTTGCTCAATGTAGAAAGAAGATAGACCCATGACTATTGTGTCGGCTTTTGTGTAAAAAAAATCAAGACATGCATGGCACAAGTCATAAATAATGTCGAACAAAAAGGAAGGGTTTAATGAGGGAGGGTACCGGCAGAGAGAGAAGGAGCATCGGGGAGAAAATTTTCTTTATTGCATCTGAGGAATAAAAATAACGTCGAACAAAAATTTCTTGCAAGACTAAGCTTTCTATGAAAAAAGGCAAAGATGAATAAAAATATCTTTAAAAATTACATCAAAAGAACAAAAATTTTGCATATCAGAAGAAGAAAGAAAGCATATTAGGAGAAGAACAAAAATTTCAGAAGAAGAAAGAAAGCATTTCAAAAGAAAGAAAGAAAGAAAGAAAGCGAGCTTTGCTTATAACTCAAATAAAATGTCAAATGAACTTAAGAGATTCACTCAAGTGAGAGATGAGGCTGAGATCAATGGCTAATTGGTGATGCAGCAAAGTGAGGAGGTGAGACTTGAGAAGTTGAGATCGTGACAGAGCGTAGAGGAGGAAGATGAAGAAAGTGAAAGTGAAAGTGGCTAGGGTTTTCACTTTGAGTAGGAAGTGAAAGTGAAAAATGAGTCAGTAGGGTTAAGGGTGTTGGGTTGGACTTGCAGTAACTTTTTTTTTTTTTAATAAACAAAGTTCTGAACAGCTGAAAGCCTGAAATGCCGAAAGCCTGAAATGCCAAAAACAAATAATAATAATAAATAAAATTATGTAATATATAAAACAACGTCATTTGGCTCAAATTTTCGGTTATTTGATTATAATTGAATTAATGTTTACATAACCAAACCGATAACCGAATACCGAAATAAGCTTATAAATAAAACCAAATCGAAACTGAACACCGAATTAACCGAATAATCGAATTGAGTTCGGTTTGATTTGGAGTTCGGTTTCAGTCATGATTTGCTCACCCCTAACAGTGTCAGAAGTGGTCTTTTTTCAATCTGACTTTTATAAACTTAAGATAGGATAAAAGTCAAATTGTAAATGTCATTTGTATTTGGATTAACAATGGCAAAAGTGACTTTTTTTCAAAAAGCCAAACTTATGAGCTTCTTCTCATAAGCTACTTTTGAAAAAAAAAATCCTAATTGTCAAAACGCCAACCCAAACACATTAATTAAACACCATCGGGCTTTTTTTTTTTTTTTTTGCTTTTTTCAAAAAAAAAAAAGTCACGTTTGAATAACAGAACGCCATCCCAAACATGCTCTACATCAATAAGATTGTTCAGTTCACCCAAAAAAAAGATTGTTCAACTTTACCCTATTAATATAGTGATGTACTGTTTTGAGGGAGAGAAAAATATAAAAATTACTTATATTATGAAATAAATAATTATTTCCTTTATGATATAGACAAGAATAAAAAACGACAAGATTAACTTATAATTGAAGTTTTCTTCTTCTTTTTTTCCGTTGTGTACCTGATTTCCTAGACCATCTCCTTGTTAGGAAGAACTCTACGAGCCTTGTTAGTGTACAGTTGAGTTTGTTACTAATATTAGAGAGTGTTCGATTCAGTTTATTTAAGCCAAATAAGCTAGATATCACCTGACAAGCCTAATATGAAAATCATCTCAAATTGTTGAGTATTTTGTTCAGCTTATTTTGATTGGGCTTTGCCTGAATTTAATACTTTATTCAAAAACCCACAACAACCTACTTATTGCAATCAGGCTTATCATTTATTATCGTTATTGAGCAATTAATGTGTCTGCCACCGACAAATATTTTTTCTCTCTCCTCTCTTCTCTTCTTCGTCATGCCCAACCTCTCCCACCCAACAGAGCACCGAACTCCAAACTTCCTCCCTCTCCACCCTCTCTCGGTTGCCCACCAGAAAGTGGTGAAGCGGTGATGTTCGTAAGGTTAAGGTCGTGTCTACTATGACTGGTGGTGATTACTAACGGTGGCGTTGAAGTCTGATCTAAGGCTAACCATTGCTATAGTTGAAGTTCGATGGTGTCCTGCGGAGTCCAGTCGGCGGCTTTTGACACTAACGATGGCATATCTGTTCATTCTAAGCAATTTGGGAGTATGTAGTAGGTGTTCTGTGCTCGTTCTTCTCTGGTTGTACGTCGGTGTGTCTAGTTGGCGACCTGATCTTGGAATTTGCCAGCATTTGCAAGGTAAGCTTCAAAACTTGCTCTGATTGAAAGACATAAGCGGATCTGTGGTTTCTGGTGGTGGGTCGGTGTGTCCTCCGGTTTTGTGTCGTTGTCTGTGGTCATGGCATTGATTGCTCTGCTTGGCGATTACTCTGTTTTTCCCCTATAACGTTCGATTTGCTAGCAACCAGGATCTGTGGAGTACTAGTATGAGTTCTTTTTTTTTTTCAATAACTGTGGTCACTTGTTTTTTTCCTTGTTCCTCGATTTGTTCTTAATACCTCAATGCCAGAGACACCTGCCATATTTGTGGTTGCTCTGGTTGTGATTTTATTTTTCTCTCTACTACTGTCATTGGTCGGCTTCATGAGATATATGTTTCTTTCTCTATTATTTTTGCCTGTGTTTTTGTTCTTGTTGCAGTGGATTTCGACTTCAGGGGATTTCGACTAGTTCTTGTTGCCATTGAATATTTTGTTTATATTGATCCCAACACTAACAAACGTATTAGCTTACCCCTTTTTTTCCCCTTTAGTTATCTTTCTCTTCATAAAGCCATTTGTTCTCTTTCCCATCCCATATATATATGTTTAAAAATATCAGAGTCTATCAGCCCAGCATGGTGAGATAGATGATGAATTCAAAATATCTTTAAAAACTCATGAACTTCTTGAAAATTTTTTTGAAGAAAACCCAAGAGCATTTAGTAATCGATTCAATTATAAAAGCAAAAATGGAGTTAAATACTAGTATTCCATTCCAGGTAGAACATACCCTATTAAGAAAAGAAAATTTCCGAAAAGAACTTCTTTCTTTTGGTGTTCCCAACTGAAGCATTACGCGGAACAAGTGAAATAAAGATGTTAAATCAAACTATATAGCATGAGTTGAAATTATTGTTAAAGCATGTTTCCGAAAAGGAATTTCTGCACCGATTCAAATTTTATTTAATGGATAATAGAATTTTATCGAGTTTAAAATCAAGTATCATATGATTTGAGCATTTATTATGTAAATATTATTTGGTCGACGATGGCTATCCAATACCAGTTGGGTATCTTGGTCCTTACAAATGTGAGCTTTATCACTTGCCAGAATTTCAATGTCAAACTGTCTTTGCAAATGCTAAAGAGACCTTTAATTTCTATCGTTCCAGTTTGAGGTCAACTATTGAAAGGACTTTTGGAGTGTGGAAGAATAGATTCGAATTATTGCGAAAAATCGCAAATACAACTACAAAACACAAGTCCACTTAGTTTGCGCAACAATGGCTATACTTAACTTTATTAAAAGAAATTCTCAGAGTGATGTTAATTTTGGTGTAGCAAAAACTGCCAATATAGCTCATGAAAATAATAATACTGTAGACGATGCGGCTTCCTCGACCAATAGAGCTGGGCAAACGGGCCGGGCCGGCCCTGCAGGGCCGGCCCGTGAGGAGTCCTAAAAACAGCCCTTATTTGACGGCCCGGCTTGGCCCGTTTAACTGAAGCCCGCGAGCCGGCCCGCGGGCTTCAGGCCCGTTTAACGTTTTCCCTCTCCTTTATGCCCCTAATGACTAAAATACATAATCTAACATATAAATATTATTAAAACTACGTAAAACATATATAGCATCCATATTCAATAAAACATAAACACTAAAACCTAACAAACAAACCATAATTAATATCCATAACCAGTCAAACACTCAAACAAGTTCATAAACCACAGACAAAAGCCATAATCAAATAAGTCTACAAGAACAAGACCACAATCAAACAAGTTTACAAACTACAACCAAATAAGTTCATAGCTACAATAGGGCAAAAAAAAAACATTGCTATAGTGATTTCTAAAAAAAATAAAAATAAAAATAAAAATAAACGGGCTTAAACGGGCCGGCCCATTTAAGCCCGCGGCCCGTCTGGCCGGCCCGTTTAAGCCCGCTTCCATTTTTTTGCTTTAAATCATAGGCCCGGCCCTTGACGGGCTCGGGCCTAAACGGGCTGGCCCGACGGGCTCGGCCCGAATTCCCGGCTCTATCGACCAATGATGCTGGGACATCTACAACTCGTACAAATCGCATTCATGACATGATTAAAGATCAACTTGTATGGGACATGTGATCCAATTAGTTATATAATATTTTTTTGTGAAATTATGTATTTTAGCATCACATTTTCTAACTTCAATTTTTCCAGTTGTTTATAATATTAAATTTCTTGTTTTCTTATGATTAATACAAAAGCATTTATATAATTGCCAATTCAAACAAGTTTTGGCTTTTAAAAAAGTACTTATGTAATCGTTAATCCAAACATATTTTAACTTATAGAAAAACACTTAGGGTCTGTTTGGGAAAGCTTTTGGGTATAAAAAAAGCCCATCTGGCCACCAAAAGCTCCAAAAGCCCATTTGGGGTGTTTGGGAAAGCTTTTGGGTTGGCTGGGCTTTTGGAAAAAATGGAGCTTTTGGGAGAAGCTGATCCAAGTAGCTTCTCATACTCTAAAAGCCCATTCATGTATTTTTTTTAATAATAATTGCTCCTTTTTTATTTTATCAATTTTTTTAAAAATTTTTTCATTTTAATTATCACAATATATACAACTATATATATATATATATATATAGTATTCAATAAAATTCATGCTATTTTCAGTCATTTTTCATCTAAATGGGCTTTTCAAACGCTAATCCAAACAGGTTTCAGGTTAGAAAAAAAGTTACTTCTGCCACCGCCAATCCAAACACAAGTCACATCTACAATATAACTTTTTTTCTATTTAACTTTTCTGAAAGCTCATTTATGAAAAAAGCTCCTTCTCCGCCGTTAATCCAAACACGTACTTATTCAATTACTCATATAAATATAAATCATATTGCATAAACTAACTTTTCCATAAAAAACCATTTTTTATAAATCAAATTCAAAATAAATCATTTTTTCTGCCACAAACCTATACACACGCTAAGTTAGAAAATGTAGCTCTAGTAAAAAAAGTCTAGACGTCACTCAAGGACTCTATATGTAAAGGTACAGGGCACGGAATATACATTGAACTCGGATTCGTTATCTCTCTCTCTCTCTCACCTGCATCATCTCAAACTAATATGAAAATCAACGTGGCTGCGTTCCCACCTCCCAAGTCTCGAACTTGACATCCTTATCCAGGTTAGAACAATCAATATTTCTCTACATCTTCACTTCTCATCCCATTCAATTCTTCCCGCAATTTCTTTAATTTTTGCTCTGCCCATATATTAGCAAGCTAAGCTGCGCGAAGTTTCCTTCCGATTCTTGCTCACCACGCTTCAGCGCCGTTTACTCAATCTCACTCACGATGTGACTATAAGCCCTTCACAGCTGGCCGTGTGATTTCCACTTGTTCTTATTTTACGTTTCTCATCTTCAAGATTTTCTCCAGGTGAGTTTGCATCTCTGATTCTGAAACTTAGAGGGTTTATCAGGAAGGAGAATCTTCATTGGGAGTAAACAAACATGGCCGCCAACAACAACAGCATCAGCATGGATAATGATGAGGATAATAAGGAGAAGGGCAATAGAGAGCCGTTGCTGAAGAAACATTACTATGAGAACTGTCCTGGGTGTAAGGTGGATCGAGCTAAAGAAATGACCCAAGGCCCTCCTATGAAGCATCTCTTCAACATATGGTTGATCACATTTTGCAGCTGTAAGTTTCTTTTTTTACTTTGCTGTAAGTTTCTTTTTTTACTTTCTTAAGATTTTTCAGTAAATTCAACAAATTTTTTTAAACTTTCTTATGAGCTTTTTTTTTGGTTGGTTGGTTTGAACTTTTCAAATAAGCCATCGAAATTTTGACCTGATATGCAAGTATCAGACAGAAAAGGGTGCTTGTGGAAATAAATGACCAACTTACAACGATTGTACAGTGTTATGAACATAGATTAATACAGGAGCATGAGATAGTTGAAGAAGCAAGTCTGTACTGCATTTTGTTGACTATTCCTCAACTACCCTTTGATTTGCTTCCGTTAATCACTCCCCTTCTGTCTCTGTTTTGTATATAAATATCTTGTAATCCTTTTATCAATATATGAGTGTAAATATAAGCTCTTTTGCTTATATGATATCAGAGAGCCAATTTTTCCTGATATCCATTTAGTTCTGTGCGACAGAGAGCGAGAGAGAGGTGCGACAGAGAGAGAGAGAGAGAGGGGTTGGGTTCTGTCCGTGTCCTGATTACTGTACACGCGCCCCACCTTCAGAATCGCCGGCCAAACACCGGCGGACGCCTGAAATTTGACGGCCATCCGACGACGGGAAGACAGCGCGTGGCCTTCACGCGCCTGACGGCCAGACACTCTCACCGGCGCGTGGCGGCGTGTGTGACAGAGCTGCAGACGGCGGTGAGCTTCGCCTGAGCTCATTTCTCCAACCCGGTTTGTCCCTGATGTGTTTTGGTTCATTTGGATACGATTGATCATTGGGTGCTCCTTGAATTGAAGTTTTTTTTTGTGATTCTTCATTCGCGTACGGTATTACTTTGCTCCTTATTCTCATTTGGGTTGCTGGTTGGTGGGTTTGGTCTTTGGTGGTATTACTATTCTTTTTTGTTGATCTGACTTCTGGAGAATCAGTTTGTCATTTCTCAAATTTGGAGGACCAATCTGTCATTTTTCAACTTCGGAGGACCAACCTGTCATTCTGCAAATTCGGGTGACTATTGTTGTATCACATTGTTTTTTTCTGGTTAATTCCTATGGCTGACTCTAATACCAGTGTTACTACTGAAATGATTCCTGTTTTAAATAAAATTACTGATCATAAGTTGAACTGGACAAATTATTCGGATTGGAACAAGATGATTTGAATGTATTTATTAAGTATTGAAAAGGAAAGTCATTTGATTGAGGCACTTCCAACAAATGATTCAAAACTGAGTTGGGCCAGAGTTGATGCTCGGTTATTTTTACAACTTCAGAATTCTATTGAGAGTGACATCTTACCTTCCGTAAGTCATTGTAATACAGTAAAAGAACTTATGGATTATCTGGAGTTCCTGTATTCTGGGAAGGGGAACATTACTCATATCCACGACGTCTGTAAAGGTTTCTATCATGCTGAACAGCAAGGTCGTCCTTTGAAGAATTTCTTCATGGACTTTAAACGGATGTATGAGGAAATGAGGCAATTGATGCCTCCAACAACAGATCTCCAAGCACAAGTAGATAACATGGAAAAACAAGCTATTATTAGCTTCCTTACTGAATTCTATCGAGAGTGACAACTTCAAAAACAAGCTATTATTTACAACTTCAGAATTCTATTGAGAGTGACATCTTACCTTCCGTAAGTCATTGTAATACAGTAAAAGAACTTATGTATTATCTGGAGTTCCTGTATTCTGGGAAGGGGAACATTACTCGTATCCACGACGTCTGTAAAGGTTTCTATCGTGCTGAACAACAAGGTCGTCCTCTGAAAAATTTCTTCATGGACTTTAAACGGATGTATGAGGAAATGAGGCAATTGATGCCTCCAACAACAGATCTCCAAGAACAAGTAGATAACATGGAAAAACAAGCTATTATTAGCTTCCTTACTGCTCTCGATCCCACTTATGAGACAGTTCGATCTCAGATATTGTCCAGTTCTGAGCTACCTTCACTTCAGGATGTATACTCCCGTGTGCTACGTGCCGATAGTTTGTCTCAACCAGCTTCTAACTCTCATGCTAGTGCTTTAGTAGGCCGTGGTTCTCCTGACAACAGGACTCAAGGCTTCTCGCGACCAGGACACGGGCACACAACTCCCATTCCTGCTGATAACCGCCACCAAGTCCTTTCTCGCCAATGTAACAATTCTCAGAATTCTGGTACAGGTGGGGTTGTTTGCTACTATTGTAAGGAACCAGATCACACTAAACGTTACTGTCGTAAGTTGCAAAACAAGCTATAGCGTAGTGGTGCTGCTCATATGGCCAACTCCTCTGACAACTCCTCTGATAATGCCCCCTCCACACCTACTGCGCTTGCTACAGGTAACAGTGACTCATGCCTTGCTACTTCGTCTTCCAAGTGGATCATCGATTCTGGTGCCACTGATCATATGACAGGTAATCATCATTTGTTCTCTACGTATGCACCTTACGCCAACCCTTCTTCGATAACAATTGCTAATGGTTCATGCTCCCGTGTTCTTGGATCTGGCACTGTTACACCTACACCGTCTGTTTCCCTCTCATCTGTCCTTAATGTCCCTGATCTTGTGTTTAACCTTTTGTCTCCTAGCAAACTTACTCACCAGTTAAATTGTTGTATCTCATTTTTTCCTGACCATTGTTTGATTCAAGATCTCACGACGAAGCGTATTATTGGTAGGGGATATGAATCTGGCGGCCATTACTTCCTTGATGATCGAGTGCCGCATTCTGTTGCATGCTCTGGTGGTTCCTCTCCTTTTGATGTTCATTGTCGTTTGGGTCATATGTCTTTGTCCTCTTCAAAGAGGATGTATCCTCAGTTTCATCAATTGTCTTCTTTAGAGTGTGAATCGTGTCAGTTTGCCAAACATCATCGTGTTCACCTGGCACCTCGCATAAATAAACGGGCTGCGTCCCCTTTTGATTTAGTCCATTCTGATATTTGGGGTCCGTGTCATGTCGAATCCAAGTCTGGTTTTCGGTATTTCGTTACCTTTGTTGATGACTTTTCTCGAACCACCTGGATTTATTTAATGAAACATCGTTCATAGTTGTTTTCTCATTTTTGCAATTTCTGTGTTGAAATTAAAACTGTTTGGTATTTCTGTCAAAACCTTACGGAGTGACAATGCTAAGGAATATTTCTCTGCCCAATTTCACACGTATATGCTCCAACATGGCATGATTCATCAGTCCTCATGTGCTAATACCCCTGCTCAAAATGGGGTTGCTGAAAGAAAAAACCGACACTTAATAGAAGTCGCTCGAGCCCTTCTGTTTCAAATGCATGTACCTAAATCTTTTTGGGCTGATGCTGTGTTAACAGCATGTTTCCTTATCAATCGTTTGCCATCTCCTGTTCTCAATGGTGACACCCCTTACACAACTCTGTTCCCTTCTAAACCCTTGTTTCCTATTGATCCAAAAATCTTTGGTTGTGTTTGTTTTGTTCGTGATGTTCGCCCTACTATTACCAAATTGGATATTTCAAAAAAGGCGGGTGTTTTTATGGAACTTAATCTTAATCAACAAACAAAATTCCATTTAAATAAATAATAAAAAAAGAAGAGGGGGGGTGATAAGTCTCTTAAATGTGTCTTTCTTGGGTATTCTAGGATTCAGAAGGGTTATCGCTGCTATTCTCCCACCCTACGACGTTATCTTGTGTCTACCGATGTCAATTTCCATGAGTCAACTCCATTTTTTCCTATTTCTACTGAATCTTCATCCTCAGCCCACAGTTCCGGTCTTGATGATCTATTGGTCTATGAGGTCCATTTACCACATGTGCACGCCTCTGTACCAGTACCTGCTAAACCACCTATTCAGCATGTTTATCGTAAACGTCCTCGGGAGAGTAATGACGTTGTTCATGATCCCCCCGTAGTGCCTACTTCGGCGTCTGATCCAAAATCAGTTCCTCCTACTACTGACGTGGCAACAGTGCCTGATACTATTGATACATCTACTTCTTCTGAGGAATTGCACATTACATCTGCTCCTTCTGAGGAATTTCCCATTGCCATCCGTAAAGGTAAACGTACTTGCGCCTATCCTATTTCTTCGTTTGTTTCCTATAACCATCTCTCTTCTCCATCCTGTTCTTTCATAGCTTCCATTGACTCTATCACCATCCCTACAACTCTCCACCAAGCCTTAGCCCATCCTAGTTGGCGTGCTGCTATGGAGGATGAAATGATGGCTCTTGATCAAACAGGTACCTGGCATCTTGTCACTTTACCTCCTAGCAAGAAGGCTATTGGATGTAAGTGGGTGTTCACGGTCAAAACCAAGGCCGATGGCACATTGGAGAGCTTGAAAGCTCGACTCGTTGCTAAAGGCTATGCTCAGACCTATGGTGTTGACTATTCAGAAACTTTTTCCCCTGTGGCAAAATTGTCTTCTGTTCGTCTCTTTATTTCTATAGCTGCTACTTATGGTTGGGATCTTCATCAGTTGGATGTTAAAAATGCCTTCTTGAATGGTGATCTTCTTGAGGAAGTTTACATGGAGCAACCACCTGGTTTTGTTACTCAGGGGGAGCGTGGGAAGGTATGTTATCTCTAGAAGTCATTATATGGTATGAAGCAGAGTCCTCGTGCATGGTTTGACAGGTTTAGCACGGTGATTAAGAATTTGGTCTAACTCAGAGCAAGTGTGACCATTCTGTGTTTTATCAACGAACAGAGGCTGGCATGATCTTCTTAGTGGTATATGTTGATGATATTGTTATTACGGGGAGCAACACTTCGGGAATCTCCTCACTAAAAGCCTTCCTGGATTCTCATTTCCAAACAAAGGATCTGGGTCAGTTAAAATACTTTCTTGGGATCGAGGTTATGAGAAACACGAAAGGCATTCTCTTGACACAACAAAAATATGTTCTGGATTTGCTCAAGGAGACTGGGAAACTTGGGGCAACACCCAGTAGCTTTCCCATGATTCCTAATCCTTTCTTGGACATTGATGATAGCGTACCGTTTGATGCTCTACCTGAGGATGTAAGAAAAAAGGTTGATCCTGAAAAGATCAAGCCGTTTGCCTACCCTGAGAGATACCGAAGACTGATTGGGAAGTTAAACTATCTCACGGTGACTCGCCCTGATGTGACCTTTCCAATGAGTATACTTAGCCAATTCATGACAGCACCAACCGTTGCTCAGTGGGAAGCTTTAGAGCATGTCTTACATTATCTGAAAAGCTCACCGGGTCGTGGTATACTCTATACAAATCATGGCCACACTGAGATTGAATGCTTTTGTGATGCTGATTTTGCTGGGTCAAAATCTACTAGGAGATCCACCACAGGATACTATGTGTTTGTGGGTGGGAACTTGGTATCTTGGAGGAGCAAGAAGCAGGATGTAGTATCTAAGTCAAGTGCGGAAGCTGAGTATAAAGCCATGTCTCAATCCACACAAGAAATTGTGTGGATTCACCAATTAATGAAGGAAGTTGATTTTGTCACGTCATTGCCTGCAAAGCTGTGGTGTGATAATAAAGCTGCTCTACACATAGCCTCTAATTCAGTATTTCATGAACGTACAAAACATATTGAGATCGATTGTCACTTTGTACGTGATAAGATCAAAGAAAACTTTATTTCTACAAGGCATGTGCGATCTAGTGATCAATTGGGAGATCTTCTAACTAAGGCCTTAAATGGGACTCGTGTTAACTATCTTTGTAACAAGTTGGGCTTAATTAACATCTACGCTCCAACTTGAGGGAGAGTGTTATGAACATAGATTAATACAGTAGCATGAGATAGTTGAAGAAGCAAGTCGGTAGTGCATTTTGTTGACTATTCCTCAACTACCCTTTGATTTGCTTCCGTTAATCACTCCCCTTCTGTCTCTGTTTTGTATATAAATATCTTGTAATCCTCTTATCAATATGAGTGTAAATATAAGCTCTTTTGCTTACATTCAGCAAAAAATTTGAGAAAATTTTTTCCTTCCCTAGGATCAATCATTCTTAAAAACTATCTTAGGATTCTAAAACTAGTACTGTTCTTTAAATGAGTGGTTATTGCCAAATTTTGGTACTGTTTTTCAGTTTTTCCTTTTTTTTTGGGAAAGTATCTCATTTGTACCTTCTTGTGCTTTGTTCAGCGCTGCCTATATCATCTCTCTTTCCGTTCCTTTATTTCATGGTGAGTTTGGTTTTTTCTCTTGCCTTCTTCTTGATGCATTTTTCATACCCATAAAAAAGAAATAAAACCTTGGGTTTACGGCATGAAAAAAATCTTGGTAAATCTTCAACTTTATTACTGCTTTCTTGCTTAGCATGTAAGAGCATCATCAATAATGCAAGCTTGTAAGATGACCTATTAATATGCGTCAACTTGCAGGTTAGAGATTTTGGTATTGCAAAAACAGAGGCAGATATAAGTTCCTATGCTGGTTATGTGGGTAAGGTTCCTTTTAGTCCTTCCATTCCATTGACGTACATGACCATAATTTATACTGTAGAATTTTAAAATTTAAATTGTTACTGATCCCCAATGAAATTTTCTTGCAGGATCTGCATTTATGTTTGGCAGAGGATTAACATCCATACCATGGGGAATAGTGGCTGATCGATATGGTCGAAAACCTGTTGCAATTTTGGGAATTCTTGCAGTGTAAGCAAGCCTGCCACTGATTTGGATGGTTTCTTCTACGCCTTAAGAAAAAGTTTTCAATACTGATATTGCTTCTTATTTGACTTCAGAATTGTGTTCAACACTTTATTTGGCTTTAGCACAAGTTTTTGGATGGCTGTTGTGTCAAGATTTCTTCTTGGGGCCTTAAATGGATTGATTGGACCAATGAAGGTGCCATTTATAAACGCTGCAGATGTTAGTTATTCAAAAATTGAGTGATTGATATTTTGGTTTTTAAAAAGTATGCCTTGGCTCAATTTGGTACTCCAAAGTCTGAATGTCTCATTTTATATTTTTAAAGAATATTTGTCTTCAATACTGTTTTTATGTAGACCTCGTTCATAAAAAATTCATAATAAGATTTGCCATGACAGGGGACCATTCTGTTTTTGTTATATATGCCCTATTAACTTTGTATTAGGCCATATGACCCATTTTTAATAGTTTTTTTGTTAATGGGTTTAAGTCGAGGAAGATCTTGAAGATGAAATATTCTTTGGAAGACTTACAATGAGACATTCATCCTAACTTAAGAGATCAAATTGAGACAGGGTATTTTTAGTGGTCTAAAATATCAATTCATTCTATAAAACTTTTCATTTACCAGCTCTGAGGCACAATTAGAAGTTTGAATTGGTGTGCCTGGTCATCAGTCTGTTTTTTTTTCTTGTATTTTCCATGACTTGTTTTTATCTTATTGTAACCTCCATTAACATATCAGCACCCGCCATTCCACTTTCACTAGGCTTATGCTGTTGAAATTGTTCGGGAAGAATACCAAGCTATAGGAATCTCAACTGTAAGTCTAATTTACTTTGATCTACAATTAGTTCTTAGTGGCCATGTTCTTGATGGTAATTTGTTTGGGTGATCTGTTTTCAGGTCAGTGCAGCTTGGGGCATTGGTTTAGTTGTTGGCCCAGCAATGGGAGGCTATTGGGCTCAGGTACTTTCTTCAGTGCCTTTTGCAGTAAGCTATATACTTCGAATATTGACATTTGCCCATGGTCCTAAGATAACTTGTTTCATCAGTGGAACTCCTTATAGGTTAAGTGTTTTTCTTTATCTAGAGCCTTATTAGTCGTTCGGCATACAAAATGGAATGAACAAATGAATTTGAGGATGAAAATGACTTGTGTGCCCGTAACTTAAAACAGCGGACTCTTGTGTTCTATCTAGAATACAACAACAGAGCCTTAATCCCACTAGGTGGGGGTGCCCTATCTAGAATGGGATGAGAAAAAGATTTTGAGGATGAAACTGACTCTTCTTTAAATTTTACATTTTGGAAGTCTTTTTGTTGTCATTCCATGTAAGTAGGCATATTGGGACAGCTCCTTTACATGTCCTACTTACTTCTAAAATTGAAGCTGTCATTCCTCTGTGTGTGTGTGTAAAAGCATGCTCATAAGTATATTTATCAATTTTTTTTCTACTTATTTGAGGAATTTTATATTGCAGCCTGTAGAGAAATATCCACATATATTCTCTAAAGGTTCATTTTTTGACAAGTAAGTCCCCTTGTCCTACTTTAAATAATAATAATAATAATGGAAAAGGTATTACAATTTTTGCTTCCCTTGTTTTTTTTTTCGTTTTTTTTTGTATTTTCATGTTTCATTTCCCTTTACTTGTTGAGGTACTTGTATTCATTTGGGAAAACACATGACCTGCAGGTTTCCATACGCCTTGCCCAGCTTAATGATCTCAGTCTTAGCGCTTGCTGTATTAGTTTCCTTCATGTGGCTCCCGGTATGTGTAGCCAAACAAACTGTATTAGCTTCCTTATATGACTCTGTCCTCTTGATGTTTTGAGACAACTAATTATCCTTCAATTCAAAAATATAATTCATATCTGGGTTGTTGGAATTTTGTTTCCTTTTAAGGGAATTAGTGAACTTATTGAGGTATCTTTTTTGCATATAGAGCCTCATACTTGTTAAATCTACTGATAGATTTTAGCTTTCCTACCTTTTATTCATTTTATTCCATATTAAAGAAGAGAGTTTAGATTGTTTCTTTTTGACAAATAAGGACTACCTTCAGATATTAGAATAATGTGAGTACTGTTTTATAAAATCTGTGTTGCTGCAGGAAACATTGCATAAGCACAATGATAGCAGTGAGTCCCATCTTGATATAGAAGCTTCAGATAACAGTAACATAGGAAAAATTGTTCAGAAAGATGAAAATCTCTTATTGAATTGGCCCTTGATGTCATCCATTATTGCTTATTGTGTATTTGCGCTACATAATATTGCTTATCAAGAGGTATGCTTCCTACTTTATAATGAACAACAAGTCTTTATGCATTTCCTATTATTTGTGTTCTGTTTCAGGCTCTCTTTTGCTTTCTTGTTTTCCATGCCTGTATTTCATTTTGTTCCTTGAACAATGCTTTGTTTAAATACCAAGATCATACACTAATGATTTTTGTGTGACTTTAGTTCCTGAAAGTATGATGTTGTTCTTATTTCATCCTATGTAGTAGTAGTATCATACTAAAATGATACTACCTTTTATCCTTAATATAAGAGTTAGTTGACTAATTTGGTAGATTAATGAAGTTAGTTATTTTAGTTAATCGTAACAAATATAGGTTGGTTTTTCTAAAATACCAGCTTTCATTATGAGTGCTCTTAAATAGAAACTCCTTAATATGTGCAATCAATAGAAATACTTTGGGAACAATTATAAATTTTGGAGGCAAAGTGGATTGAGTCTTATATTTAAGACCAAATTTAATCCCCATCTAACTCTTATATTAAGGACCGAAGGTAATACTATACAATATTTCAAGGATCAAATATGCTATAGCGTTGAAATAAATCATATTCTTAGGTACTAAGATGATACAAGACATACTTGGAGTATTAAATTGAATATCTTTGTGCAGGTTTTCTCATTATGGGCTGTCAGTCCTCTAAGTTTGGGGGGTTTGAACTTTACAACCGACGACGTTGGTAACGTTCTTTCAATATCAGGTGTGTTCTTTGAAGGCTCCAAATTTCTAGTATAGGATTGATGTTGTAAATTATGTGTTTCCTTTCTAACCTTTTACCCCTAATTATCACATAAACTTGACTGCATTACATGATGAGGTCATGTACTAACTTCCTACCTAGCTCATTCTGTAACCAGTCTTGATGAGGAAAAACTCTTGATAGGCATCTAGAATAATCTAATAGATGTGAATGGCAAAGACATACTACCTCCATTCCTTACGATAAGAGTCAATTGACTAATTTTGGGAGATTAAGAAAGCTAACTAAATTACTTTAAAATATTTATATTTTTCGTTTTTCTCTAAAATAATTCACCTATAATGATATGCATAAGTATTTCAGAGAGATGATGTAACATATGCTATAATTAAGTAATTTACTTAGCTTCATTAATTTCCACAAATTAGTCAACTGGCTCTCATATTAAGGATTGGAGATAGTAGTGTGTTTGCATTTTCTATGCATTGATCTATCTTTGTACTTAGTGGATTATGCTGATCAATACAGACTCTTGCTCAATTTGTTAGGTTTTGTTCTCTTGCTTTACCAACTTTTCCTTTATCCTAAGGTGGAGAAAGCTTGTGGACCTATTAGACTCAATCGAATTTCGGGGGTAAGCTTTCGCTCTCATGCAATAGTTCTATGATTTGGCATTTTCAGTGTTCGTTATTTTAACTGTACTTTATTTTTTGGGTGCTATAAGCAGATTATCACCATACCTCTCTTGCAAAGCTACCCTTTCATAGCATTGTTTTCTGGCTTCACACTGAATCTATTGATAACTAGTGCTTCTGTCCTCAAATTTTGTCTCTCTGTAAGTACATTTGCTTTTTTAATCTTACCAATCAAAGTAGTAATAATGAGGGGTTGAGGCTAAGTAGAATAGCTGAAATGGATTATTTTTAAAAGTATCTTCATTCTGTTAATATGACTAGTACCAATTCTGTATTGTTGTCCCTATAGTTCAATCATTAGAGTGAATTAGTGTTTGTTTTCCTCCATTTTAAAATAATCACTTTTTGTGTTTTACAAGACAAAACTACTCTCGCTTATTTAAGCCTACAACTAATTTAAATGCTGAAAACATAAAACTCCATCTCCTTCATGCATAATGAGCTTGCCTGATTGTAATGTTTTTTGTTTTTGGCTGGACCCAGCAAACCATTATTACTGGAATGTTGCTTCTGCAAAACAGGGCAGTGGTAATTGTTTTTTCTTTCCATTTTTTTTAAAGTTATATTTTCTTTTCAAGTTTAGAGATTATCAGTATTGCGTTGAGCTAATATGGCATGTTGAAAAAAAACAGGAACAACATCAAAGAGGAGCAGCTAATGGTATTTCTATGACTGGTGCGTCAATATTCAAAGCAGTTGGCCCTGCTGGAGGAGGTGCAATGTAAGTGTACTATGATTTTTTTTAAAAAAAAAATAAATTTATCTTTTTTTAAGGAAAATTATTGCCAGACAAAGTTAAGCTCAAATGTTGGACTATAGTGAAAAGTCATAATTATGGATGGGTTAGAGGATTTCATCTATTAACTGAAACTGCCCAGGGGATTTTAACTCCATAAGTGTCTACATATGAGCTTTCCTGTTCTCTGTATCTTTTGTTAAGTAGATTAATGTTGTAACTATGCCTCAGTTTAACATGCCTGTTTATGTGCATTATAATATTTTAAAACCCATCTGCAGTTCGCTGATTATAAACTTGATCAATGCAGATTAGCCTGGTCCCAGAAGCGGTTAGATGCTTCTTTCCTTCCAGGTACGATGATCAGTGAAATCTGTTTGTGTTGGATTCGAGCTGGCTTATAAAGAATCCATGT
Organism: Inga leiocalycina; assembly: GCA_963242795.1. Lineage (NCBI taxonomy): Eukaryota > Viridiplantae > Streptophyta > Magnoliopsida > Fabales > Fabaceae > Inga > Inga leiocalycina. The sequence goes on from OY725320.1 coordinate 16,307,971, forward strand.
TATTATAGGTTCTGATTTTTTCTGTAACCTCGCTAACTGTGGGAAATGTCACAGCAGGTTCTCACTTGGTGTTCTTCTTTCTCAACCTAGTAGAAGCACTTGGAGTGGTGATGATGTTCAAACCGTTCCTGGCTGAGAAAAAGAAAACCCCATCTCAACAATCACAGTGATATCAATAGTACCATAATGTTGCTACTGAAGCCTGAAGTGATGACAAATGAAGCAACATTCATAACACTTTGACTCGTGAAATATTTTTTGTGAAGGATGATGCTTTGACTGATTGAAGCAGCAAAGATAAATAAGTGAACAAACATTCACTTGCCTTTCTCAACCACAGGCTGCAGCTCAAATAAGGCTTTCTTCCTACCCTTCACTCAAATATCTCTCTCCCAGGGATAGAGGACAAGAAAACTAACCAGAAAAGAGCCCAGCAAAGTGGAAAGAGCAAGAAAATTAAGATTCTTCATGTGTATTCTTGTGTTAGAGTGACATCATGACTTAAAAAAAATGTTTGTGCCTAGTTCATTATATTCTTGTCTTTTTATATGTAATTTTCCTAAGTTAAAGGTTATTTACCATTGAAACAAGTTGGTCATTATAGTCTTATTGGCATGTGATCTATCTTGATATTTATGTATTGAATGAAATTTGTGTCTCAACTTGGCAATCCCCTAAAAAACCGAGTTATATGAGTGAAGTTAGCGGGTCAAATATATACTATTCTAATCCCATTATTAAATTTTTCATATGAATGTATAATTTTATCCTTCTTTTATTATTGTGTGAATTTTATTCTTTTGGGGTATAGTATATATTAAATAAGGGTAAAATAGAAAAAATGTGAAGTTTTAAGGTAGGATTAATGATATTTAAAAGTGTTTTTTATTTTGCTAAAACTAGTTGGAAGTCACTTATGAATAGGGCTAAAGGAGTTAGTTATCCAAGAATTCATATTATGACATATATTCAAAATTTAGTTAAAAAAGTATGTCAAAAATTCAAATCTAAAAGGAAAAGAAAATAAGGGGAAATTGCACAATCTGGAATAAAATCAGGCCATACATGCTAATACAATTTCAATTCATTTCTTTCTATTTTCCTTAAATTAAACTTCAATTTTGATGGTGTCATGATTAACATTTACGTTGTCAGCTCCATTATACTTATTTTCCTTAAATGGAATGTTGGTCAAATATTTAATTAAATGTGATTCAACTCAGTGCCATTGTGATGGAATCTCTTGGCCTTTGCTTCTCACTTTTTTATCAAATACTTGACGTTTGAATAATTAAGAAACCATAAAATAAGTCTAAATTAAATACAATCGCTCACCAACAATTGAATACTATATGATCCAAAATAACTACATCTGAACAGAAGCAACAATAATTCTATGTGTAGTCACAAAGTTACATCAAAAACATCATTAACTGGAAACTTTAATTCCATGTGTAGTCACAGAGCTACATCAAAAACAACTACAGCTCTAAACCATCACCAAATTCAGCTTTACATGATCCAAAACAAGATATTGAAATCGAGAAAATATTTAATTTCCTCCCTAACCTCCTAAATGCAACCTGCAATTAAAATTTCACCTGGAAAGGAAAACAAGAGAAAAAAAACAATATTAGGCAAAAACTAAAGAATAAATGTGCCTAATTGAAATAACATACTCAATAATTAATATACTGACATATTAATTAAACCCCCAAGGTAAACTACGACTTGTCCTCCGGTTCATTAACCAAAGAATAAATGTTATTAATATATTGTCATGAAATAAGCACTTTTTTTATCTATTGCCTCAACTACCTACATTTTTTTAACCCTTTTTGGATAGCAATATTCTAATTATAGATCTTTCATACCATAATTTCTAGTTCTACCTATTTTCAAACACTTTTTGTATTATCCCTAAACATGCATGCTCAATGCAGAAAGAAGATAGACCCGTGACTATTGGGTCGGCTTTTTGTGTAAAAAAAAGGGACATTTACACTTAGGTCCCATGTAAGAAATAAAATGAAGAAATGATCCCTATAGATTGCAAAATGAAAAAATGGTCCCATGGAGTTGTCAATACAGGCTCCTGGAGTTGTCAATGACAACTCCAGGAGCCTGTATTGACAACTCTATGGGACCATTTTTTCATTTTGTAATCTATAGGGACCATTTTTTCATTTCTCCTCTTCCTTGGGACTTCACTGTCATTCTCCCTAAAAAAAATCAAGACATACATGACAGAAGTCATAAATAACAACAAACAACAAGGAGGGGTTTAATGAGGGAGGGTACTGGCAGAGAGAAGAAGCATCAAGGAGAAAATTTTCTTTATTGCAACTGAGGAACAAAAATAACATTGAACAAAAATTTCTTGAAAAACTAAGCTTTTTATGAAAATAAGGAAAGATGAATAAAAATATCTTTGAAAATAACATCAAAAGAACAAAAATTTTGCATATTAGAAGAAGAAAGGAAGCATATTAGGAGAAGAACAAAAATTTCAGAAGAAGAAAGAAAGCAAGCTTTGCTTATAACTCCAATAAAATGCCAAACGAAGTTTAGAGACTCACTCAAGTGAGAGATGAAGCTGAGATCAATGGCTAACCAGTGATTAGAGCTGGGAATGTGGGTCAACCCGCAAATTGCGGGCTAGGCCACACCAACCCGCGGGTTATGCAGTGCGGGCCTATGCGGCCCGTACTTCTGCGGGTTGGTAAAACCCGCAGTATGTAGGTTGTAGGCCAGCCCGCGGGCCCGCTTTTTTTTTTTGAAAAAAAATTATTATTTTTTAAAGAAGGTCGATAATATGTGACACATATATATAAGTCATTAAATTTACTTTCCTAGCATCAATCATTTCTCTTATAAAAATTTAAAAACATATTCCACAATTCAAGAGATAAAGTGATCAAATTTGCCAAAGTTTATAAATAAAACATAAACTCATCCTCAAGCAACCAAGATATAATAATTTTGTTTAAAGAAGAAGGGAAGAGGCTAAGATTTTTTCTCTTTGGACTAGAAGGTACCAAGATAGGAGTGAAAAACTTATAAGTTTTGTAAAATTATTATATATAAAAAAAAAAATTGCGAGCCAACCTGCCAACCCGCCAACCTGCGGGTTATGCAATGTGAGCCTGTGCAGCCCGCATTTTTGTGAGTCTAGTCAAAACCCGTGGGCTCACGGGTTGGGCCCATATTACCGACTCTACCAGTAATGCAACGAAGTGAGGAGGTGAGACTTGAGAAGTTGAAATCACGGCACAACATAGAGGAGGAAGACGATGAAAGTGAAAGTGGCTTGGGTTTTCACTTTGAGTAGGAAGTGAAAGTAAAAAATTAGGATGTTGGGTTGGACTTTAGACATGCAGTAGGGTTAAGGGTGAAAATGGCCTATAACTCTTTTTTTTTTTAAAAAAAAAAAAGTTTTGAATAACTGAAAGCCTGGAATGCCAAAAATAAAAATAAAATAAAATAATGTAATATATAAAACAACGTCGTTTAGCTTAAATTTTTGGTTATTCAGTTATAACCGAATTAATGTTTACATAACCAAACACCGAAATAAACTTATAAATAAAACCAAACTGAAACCGAACACTGAATTAACCGAAATCGAATAACCGAATTGAGTTCAGTTCGATTCAGTGTTCGGATTCGGTCATGATTTGCTCACCCCTAGCGATGCCAAAAGTGGTCTTTTTTCAATCTGACTTTCACAAACTTAAGATAGGATAAAAGTCAGATTATAAAAGTGATTTATATTTGAATTAACAGTAACAATTTTTCAAAAATTCAAACTTCTGAGCTTCTTTTCATAAGCTACTTTTGGGGGGGGGGGAAGTCTAGTTATCAAAATGCTATCCCAAACACATTAATTAAACACCATCAGACTTTTTTTCCTTTTTTTTTTCAAAAAAAAAAGCTTTGTTTGGATGACAGAACGCCATTCTAAATATGATCTAAATCAACAAGATTGTTCAGTTCACCAAAAAAAAAAGGTTGTTCAACTTTACCCTATTAATATAGTGATGTACTGTTTTGAGGGAGAGAAAAATATAAAAATTACTTATATTATGAAATAAATAATTCTTCCCTTTATAACACAGACAAGAATAAAAAAGGACAAGATTAACTGATAATTGAAGTTTTCTTTTTTCCCCCCTTGTGTAACCGATGTCCTTGACCATCTCCTTGTTAGGAGGAACTCTACGAGCCTAAACTAATATGAAAATCAACGTAGCTGCATTCCCACCTCCCAAGTCTGGAACTTGAGATCCTTATCTAAGTTAGAACAATCAACTACCAATTTGATGTAATCGTAGGTGGTAGCAGATAGTTGAAGGTGATAGTTGGTTGATTCATGTTTGATCCGTTAAACAAGAAGTCACGTCTTTTTCCTTTTTTTTTATTGAAGTCCATCAGTTCTCACTTCATGTTCACCACTCTTTGGGGGAGAAACTGAGAATACATTCATGCAAATTATATATATATAGATTCCCCATGCGTTTGACTGTAGGATCCTGACAGCTCGATGCGCCTCGATATCAACTTCTTGTAGGTTCCCCATCTTTTATTATGGTGATAGAGGAATGTAGATTGTAGAGTCGCCATCTCTGAACTTGAACATGTTGGCGAACTCCTGCAAACATACTGTGCAATTCAAGTTACGTCTAAAGATACTGTCCTTAAGAGCTATTCCGCAATAAATGGCTGACTGGAAGAAGAACTCCCGAGGATAAAACGGACTCTTCCTACAAATACACAATGACCAGAACAGCAAAATATAACAAAACAACTAGCATTCCTGAACGTTGAAGGACATCTGATTTATGACCTCTGTGACCGAAATATCCAGGTTTCAAAATTCGAATGCCTCAAAACTAGGTTTCTTCAGTAAGCCATCACAAAGATAAATTTAGATTTTTCCAAAAAAAACATTTGATAAAAAGTGCTCAATTCATATTTAACTCATACGCAGGGGGGCAATGGCCATATTTCCATTACGTCTGCCTCTTGGTGGCCTATTATTGTGCTCACGAACCCACTATTTCTTTTGGCTCATTTACTAACTCAATTTCACAAAAATTAATATATACACATGTATTCTCTCTTTCCCAAATAACGTGGGACTTGCTCCATTTCACACATAGTTGAAAACTCCAACAGAACCTAATTAATATTTATCTACATCTTCACTTCTCATCTCATTCTTCCCGCAATTTCTATATTAGCAAGCTAAGCCGCACGAAGTTTCCTTCCGATTCTTGCTCACCACGCTTCAGCGCCGTTTACTGAATCTCACTCACAATGTGACTATAAGCCCTTCACAGCTAGCCGTGTTATTTCCACTTGTTCTTATTTTACGTTTCTCATCTTCAAGATTTTCTCCAGGTGAGTTTGAATCTCTGATTCTGAAACTTAGAGGGTTTATCAGGAAGGAGAGTCTTCATTGGGAGTACACAAACATGGCTGTCAACAGCAACAGCATCAGCATGGATAATGATGAGGATAATAAGGAGAAGGGCAATAGAGAGCCGTTGCTGAAGAAACATTACTATGAGAGCTGTCCTGGGTGTAAGGTGGATCGAGCTAAAGAAATGACCCAAGGCCCTCCTATAAAGCATCTCTTCAACATATGGTTGATCACATTTTGCAGCTGTAAGTTTCTTTCTTTACTTTCTTATGATATTTCAGTAAATTCAACAATTTTTTTTAACTTTCTTATGAGCCTTCTTTTTTTTTTTTGGTTGGTTTGAACTTTTCAAATAAACCATCGAAATTTTGACCTGATATGCAAGTATCAGACAGAAAAGGGTGCTTGTGGAAATAAATGACCAACTTGCAACGATTGTACAGCAAAAAATTTAAGAAAACTTTTTCCCTCCCTAGGATTAATCATTCTTAAAAAATATCTTAGGATTCTAAAACTAGTACTGTTCTTTAAATGAGTGGTTATTGCCAAATTTTGGTACTGTTTTTCAGTTTTTCCATTTTTTTTGGGAAAGTATCTCATTTGTACCTTCTTGTGCTTTGTTCAGCGCTGCCTATATCATCTCTCTTTCCGTTCCTTTATTTCACGGTGAGTTTGGTTTTTCTCTTCCCTTCTTCTTGATGCATTTTTCATACCCATAAAAAAGGGAAATTTTTTTCCGGATATTCCAGATTATCAATTTCAACCCTTGAAAATATGAAGTGCCTAGTTTTATTTTAATGTGCACAACTGGTCTTGAAAGCGACCGCCACTTGATTCAAGACGCATGGGAACTCAAACTAATACATATAGTTTGTTTAATTAATTTATTTCTGGTTGATATTCTTTTATATTCCTTGTTAATTTGAGCACTTTGTTAAATGAATTTGTGTGACAATTTACAGTAGTTATATCCTCTTTTCTTCAATATATATTTTTTAAAAAAAATTTGTTTCATTTTGTAGGTCTGTAGTTGAGGAAGCTTCGGCATTTGGTCCTTGTTTTAAAATTAAAGTATTTTCTTTCCCAAAATAATGAACTATAACCACACAAAATAACAGCATTAGCGTTGTCTATTAAGCTACATTTCCCGCTCTTCTTCTTTTTCCTTAATTTCCTTTGTTACAAGAAGAAAAGTTTTATTTTTGGTGCAAGTAAAAAGTAATCACTTCAACAAATCTCAATCCAAGCTTAAAAATAGTCTGACTAATCACTTTAACATTAAAGATTATTGTTTTACTTCTGCCTTTCATTTATTATGAGATAACTCAAGAATAAAACCTTTGGTTTACATCATAAAATAAAAAACCTTGGTAAATCTTCACCTTTATTACTGCTTTCTTGCTTAGCATGTAAGAGCATCATCAATAATGCAAGCTTGTAAGATGACCTATTAATATGCGTCAACTTGCAGGTTAGAGATTTTGATATTGCAAAAACAGAGGCAGGTATAAGTTCCTATGCTGGTTATGTGGGTGAGGTTCCTTACTTCCTTTTAGTCCTTCCATTCCATTGACGTACATGACCATAATTTATACTGTAGAATTTTCAATTTTAAATTGTTACTAATCCCCAATGAAATTTTCTTGCAGGATCTGCATTCATGTTTGGCAGAGGATTAACATCCATACCATGGGGAATAGTGGCTGATCGATATGGTCGAAAACCTGTTGCAATTTTGGGAATTCTTGCAGTGTAAGCAAGCCTGCCACTGATTTGGATGGTTTCTTCTAAGCCTTAAGAAAGGTTTTCAATACTGATATTGCTTCTTATTTGACTTCAGAATTGTGTTCAACACTTTATTTGGCCTTAGCGCAAGTTTTTGGATGGCTGTTGTGTCAAGATTTCTTCTTGGCACCTTTAATGGATTGATTGGACCAATGAAGGTAACATTTATAAACGCTCCAGATGTTAGTTATTCAAAAATTGAGTGATTGATATTTTGTTTTTTAAAAAGTATGCCTTAATTCAATTTGGTACTCCAAAGTTTGAATGTCTCATTTTATATTTTCAAAGAATATTTGTCTTCAATACAACTTTTATGTAAACCTCGTTCCTAAAAAATTCATAATAAGCTTTGCCATGACAGGGAACCATTCTGTTTTTGTTATATATGCCCTATTAACTTTGTATTAGGCCATATGACCCATTTTTAATAGTATTTTTTTGTTAATGGGTTTAAGTCAAGGAAGATCTTGAAGATGAAATATTCTTTGGAAGACTTACAATGAGACATTTGTGGAAAATCAGCTATAATAAATTATTATTATTTAGATATTATGTAAATAATAATTAGTTAGCTACAATCTAGGAATTTAGGTTGAGATATTTTAGGTAACAGAATATTCTGTTATACATTTAAAGTTTGAATGCAATGTATCTTTAGCGATAGTTGCTTTTTTTTGTAACCTATATATTACCCAACATGTGAATGAAATAATCAATCAGATTATGTAAAACCATATCGGTTCTACATGGTATCAGAGCACAATACTTTTGATCAAGATAATTCCACATAATCGGACAACTTATCACAGGAGCCTCGTCCGAACATGGAGTCGACCTTAGATGGGTCTTCCACTGCTGATCCACTCAAAGCCGGAAGCTCCCTGGGCTCGATCCTCTACTATGAAGGTTCCTCGGGTCTTATCGTCTCTGAAAAACTAATGCCCAAAAATTATGGTGAATGGGCTCAAGCAGTTTGTCTTGCCATTGGAGGACGTAGGAAGTGCGGGTTTCTCATCGGAGAAGCCACTACACCTTCCGACCCTTCTCCGATGATACAGCAATGGGAAATCGACAATTCCCTAGTATCTTCGTGGCTGATTAATGCCATGTCCCTCAACTCCGTTGCACCTTCATGTATTTACTGACGGCTCATGATATCTAGGAAGCTGTCTATGATTCCTATTCTGATGAAAAGGACCTTTCACACATCTATGATCTCCAACGCCAAACCTTGAAGTCCACGAAGGGGTCAAGAAATGTTACTGATTACTGGTATGAACTCGTTGCTGTGTGGCCGGAACTGAATTTGTATGACACTGAATGATAGTTTTCCCCTGCGGACACGGCACGTCACAAGAAGAACGTTGATACATTTCGCAACCTTCTGTTTCTTGCCGGTTTAAATCCAGAATTTGATGAGGTACGTAGTCGTATCCTTGGTCGTTCCTCTCTGTCATCACCCCGTGAAGTTTACTCTAAAGTCAGGAGGGAAGAATCTCGCCACCACGTGATGCTCAAAAATGCTTCTGAATCGTTTGCCTTACTTAGTGCAGCATTGAACTCACCACCCACTCTAGTCAGTATAGTTCCCTCTTCTTCTTCAAACACCAGACCCAAAGTCATTTGTGAACATTGCAAAAAAATAGGGCATTCCCGTGAACGTTGCTGGGATTTCCATGGCAAACCGGCTAATTAGAAGCCTCGAAAAAACAAGCCATAGGGTTACCAGGTGATTCAAGATCAATCAAACACCATTCCTCCACCTACGGGTTCCAACCAGAACCAAAGCCAACTAAGTCAGATACTTGACATGCTCAAGCACATGTAATCTCCTGAGCAATCTAGTCCAAGTGCCACCGTAGCCCACAAAGGTACTTCTCCTTTTACTCTTCATACTTCATCTCGTCCCTCATGTTGGATTGTAGACACCGGGGCTTCTGATCATATGACCTCTGAAGCTCCTCTATTTGTTTCATACCGCCCATTAGCTGGTAATGAACATATCAAGACTGCAACAAGGACATCCGCATCCATTGCTGGTATTGGCACAGTATATTTGTCAGATTCATTGCACCTTAACTTCGTTTTACATGTTCCCCGCCTAGCATGCAATCTTCTATCCATTAGTAAATTAACCAAACAAGCCAACTGTTCTGTCTTCATTCATCTTCACCATCCTCCCTCCAAATTTGATCCTCATACGGTTAAATGTGTTTTTCTTGGCTACTCTAATTCCCAAAAGGGTTACCAGTGTTATAATCTTGTCTCTAAATGCCTCTTTGTCAATCGTGATGTCACCTTTCATGAAACCGCCCCTTAGTTCTCTAAGTCTTCACTTCAAGGGGAGGGTTGGAATGAATTTTAGCTTTTAGAGAATGTACCTATACCTAAACTTACACAACGCGTCCCCGAACCTATACCACCATCAATTCCCATCCAAATACAGATTGAACTTGACCCACAGACTAGGGGCAAGAACCACCAATATAAAGTCTGTTCTCGGAGGACTAAATAGGTAAAAGAGCCCTGCATACCCGAAGTAGTTCCAATCTCTGAACCGGTGAAAGAATCTGAAAAGGGGGTGATCATGTTCAGGTAACAAGTGAGTTAGATATGCCTATTGCTCTTCGAAAGAAGACTTGCTTATGTACCTTACATCATATCCAACAAAATGTCTCTTATGCTAATCTGACTCAAAATCACTATAACCTTGTCACCAGCCTTGACAAGATTCCTATCCCTAACAATGTGTATGAATCACTTGAAGTTCCTGAATGGAAAGCTACTATCTTAGATGAAATGCAGGCATTAGAAAAGAATGGTACTTAGGAAGCTGTTGATTTTTCAAGAGGGAAGAAACATGTAGGATGTAAGTGGGTGTTTACTTTGAAGTATGATTATGATGGCTCCCTTAACAAGTACAAGGCATAGTTAGTAGCCAAGGGATTCACCCAAACATATGGCATAGACTACAATGAGACATTTTCCCCTGTGGCAAAATTAAACACCATCAGGGTACTTTTATCTATTGCAGCCAAACCTTGATTGGCCCCTTCAACAACTTGATATCAAAAATGCTTTCCTAAATGGCAAGTTGAGAGAGGAAGTATACATGACACTTCCACCTGGCTTTGACAAAGGCAGACAAAATCAGGTATGCAAACTTAGAAAGTCCCTATACGGTTTCCAACAATCACCGCATGCATCGTTTGAACGGTTCTCTACTATTCTCAAAAATGAAGGTTACAAGCAAAGTCTGTCTAATCACACTACAAAAAAAACGTGATTTAGTAGCGGTTAAAAATAGGTATTCGTAGCGGTTCTAACCGCTACAAACTAGATTAGTAGCGGTTAGAAAAACCGCTACTAAATCGTACGTTGCAAGCGGTTTTGTAGCGGTTATAAAAAACCGCTACTCAATCAAAAATAACCGCTACAAAGTTTGTAGCGGTTAATAGTAACCGCTACAAAATCAAGAGATATTTGTAGCGGTTATATAACCGCTACAAATATGAAAAATTTTATTTAGAGTGAATTTTTTTTTGTAGCGGTTAAAAAACCGCTACAAATATATAAAAATGAAAATTTGTTAAAAATGACTTTTTTTATTTGTAGCGGTTAGGAAACCGCTACCAAATTTGAATTTCATGAAATTAGTAGCGGTTCTTAGAACCGCTACTAATTTCATGAAATTCAAATTTACCGCCAAAAAATTTAAATTTACCTTTAAAAAGGCGCGTTATTTAGTAGCGGTTTAATAACCGCTACAAATATTTAAAATTTTTTTTAAATATATACGTTAATTTTTTTATTTTTTTTCAATATTATATTAAATAGTTTAATTTGTTATTATTTTATTTGTTTCAATTAGTTTATTATTTAATAGTTTAACTTATTAATAAATTAAAAAGAAAAAATGTAATTGAATATGATTAGTATAAAATTATATTAATAATATTATTAACGATAGTTAGGTAATAAGGAATTATTATGTTTTATAATATCATGTAATTGTATCTGAAAAATAGATGAAAATGAGATAGAGTTAAGATATATGTAGAAAAAAAGATGTTTAGAATAAATTTTATAGAAAGGAAAGAAGTATTCTAAAAGAAATTGAAAATCTTGTTACCATATTTGATCGTATTATTCAGCTCCTCAACTCATAAGAAAGAAGTTGTAAATGAGAGGAAATGAAAGAAGGGTAAGGTGAAAAGAAATTGGGGAGTGTTTGAAATGAGTTGTGATAAGGGTATTTATAGGGATTTACGTATTATTTGTAGCGGTTAATGTAGCGGTTACTAATTAGTAGCGGTTATTTATATTTTTGTAGCGGTTTAATTATTTGTAGCGGTTAATGTAGCGGTTATTATTTAGTAGCTGTTATTTGTTTTTTTGTAGCGGTTTAATAACCGCTACAAATATTAGATTAATTTTTTTTAAAAATTTTTTTTTTACATTTTATTTTAACACAAATTTTTTGGATTTTTTGTAATGAAAAATTTTTTACACTTGAATTCTACAAATATTATTTTAATTTTTTTTTTACATTTTATTTTAACACAAATTTTTTGCATTTTTTGTAAAGACGAATTTTTTACAATTGAATTTGATCACTCATCGTCGCCATCCCTACAGAAATTTTGTAAAAAAATTATTATTATTGATGTATTATTAAATTTAAAAAATTTAATTGAAATGACGTGGACTTAAAAAAACTCACCGCAGGAGAGGTAAATTGTCATCGCCTTCAGGGAAGTAGTTTTCAAAATCAGCTGGCTGAAATGGCTCACTCTCGTAGGCGATGTTATCGCCTTCACCCATGTCGTAAAGGTCTCTTGGCTTTAAATGAACGACCATGTGCCAATCCCTATGCCGCTCTTCCTCGACATAATAAACCTGATGTGCCTCTGAAGCTAGAATATACGGCTCATCATCTTGAGAAATACCAGTATGAATCGGCCGTGAGAAATTGACTGATGTGATCCCTAGGTCGTCAGTTGTCAGTCCCCGAGAAGTAGTGGTATTTGCCCACAAACACTTGAACAGCGTCACGGTGAAACGGCCTTGATAATTAAGCTCGACCACATCAAGAAGCTTGCCATAGTAAGGGACGCCTCCGAACTGCATGTTGGCGTCACTGCTGCTCGCATAACTCCTTGTCCCAAATGTGCCATAAACACCCGAATTCTGTGTTTGCAATCCCTGATCCCGTGAAACCGTGCAAAACTTAAAACCATTGACATTGTACGCTGTAAACCGTTTTGCATGATCAAGAGGGCCGATTGCGAGAGCTCTGAAATCCGGTGAGTGTGGGTTGTGGTCATTTAGTATTCTGCGAGCAAACCAGCCCGGGAATTCTCTGTGGACCCTCCTATCAACTTCCGAGGATGTCTGTGTACGGATCCTGAGCTGACGCTTGACATGACTTCTGAATTCCCTGCAATTAATAATGGAAAGGCGTTAGTGAAATGAAAGTGAGAAATGTTACGAAAGATATAGATCAAATAACATACATGTGAGTGTACAATTCTTACCATATGAAAGGCTCAACTTGAGTGCAATTAATCAAGACATGTCTATGTGCTTGGAACTTCTCAGTTGCCGTTAGTTTGAAGTTCTCAGTTGCTCCAACTGGTTTACCAACACGAGGGATAAATTCTCCTGATGTCGGCGCAGGTTCAGGACAATCGTCAACACGAGGCGGGCGGTTGAAAGCCGTCTCAAGATCATCAAAGTACCTTGAGCAAAAATATAACACCTCATCCCTTATATAGCCTTCAGCTATACAACCTTCTGGCCACGCCTTATTCCTCACGTAAGATTTTAATTTCCCAAGGAACCTACGAAGTACATAAGAGAAAATTGATATAAAATGATGAAAAGGACGACGAGCAAACATTAAATACAGACAATAAATGAAAGCACATATTTAAAATGAGTACCTCTCAATCGGATACATCCAACGATATTGTACTGGTCCAGCGAGCTTTGTTTCATGAACGAGGTGGACTGTGAGGTGAACCATCACAGTAAAAAAGGACGGAGGAAAGATCATCTCCAAGTGACAAAGCGTAAGAATGATTTTCGACTGCAGCTGATCGAGCTCCTCAACGATCAAAACCTTAGAACACAACTTCCGAAAGAAAGAACAAAGTTCCACCAAAATGATGGAAACATCGGGAGGAAGTGTATTCTTTATAGCCAGAGGGAGTAACTGCTGCATAAGAACATGTGAGTCGTGACTCTTCAAGCCAGCAACCTTTCGAGCCTGCAAGTCGACACATCGAGAAATGTTGCTTGAATACCCATCAGGAACTTTTAATTTCTTCAACGTCGCGAGGAACACATCCTTGTTCGGTTTTGTGAGGGTAAACTTTGCCGGTGTAAATCTGTCATTCTCATCTGGCCAAGCGTCTTCACGAACTCCCATGTCGCGTAAATCTTTCCTAGCTTGAAGGTGATCTTTTGTCTTGCCGGGTTCGTTAAGCAGCGTATACAGCACATTGTCGCAAACATTCTTTTCAATGTGCATTACATCAAGACTGTGGCGAAGTAAATTAGATCTCCAATACGGAAGCGTGAAGAAGATACTTATCTTCTTCCACTGCTGAGGCGCCGAAGTCCTGCGCGTCTTTTGGCGAGTTTGTGCTGAACCGTCGCTTTTTCCAAACTCGACGTCAACATGCTCAAGCTGCTGTAAGATATCTGTACCGGACAAATCCTGTGGTGGTCCTCTTTTCTCTGGTTTCCCATTGAAGCGATTCCGTTGCAATCTGAACTTATGCGTTCCATCGAGAAACCTCCGATGCCCTATAAAGCACCACTTTCGGCTGTAGGGAAGGCGCAGTGCGTCAGAGTCGAAATTGCAAGCCGGGCACGCCGACCCAGTGTGCACGTTCCAACCAGATAATGTGCCAAGGCCAGGAAAGTCACTGATCGTCCACATCAAGGCTGCACGCTTGTTGAACAAAGTCTTGCTGTGAGCGTCGTACGTCTCCAAGCCGACATTCCACAGGTCAAGCAATTCCGCAATAAGCGGTTGGAGATACACATCGATGTCATTGCCCGGTGCCTTTTTGCCTGGAATGATCATAGACATAATGAAAGAGCTTTGTTTCATACACATCCAGGGGGTAAGTTGTAGGGAACTAAGACTACCGGCCAAATGCTGTAACTTGTGCTAAGATTCCCGAAAGGATTGAAACCGTCGGTCGCCAACGCAAGCCGAACATTTCTGGGGTCAGTCGCAAAATCTGAAAAGTCGTTGTCAAACGATTTCCAAGCAGCTGCATCCCGCGGATGTCTTAATTTACCGTCTTCGTTTTTATCAACGACATGCCACCTCATGTGCTCAGCAGTTTTAGACGACATAAATAATCTTTGTAGACGAGGTTTCAAAGGGAAGTACCTGAGAATCTTTGCAGGTTTCTTCTTCTGCTTTTTCCCCTTCCGAATTGTCTTGTACCTCGATGTGTGACATCTCTTGCACGTCTCCCTGCTGGAATCGTCTCCCCAATACAGCATACAATCATTTGGGCACGCATCAATCTTTTGATAATTCAACCCCAACCTGTTGATGATCTTCTTGGCCTCGTAGAAGGTTGTGGGAATCTCGGCGTCGGGGAATGCATCTTGTAATAAGTCGAGCAACATCGACATTCCCTTATCCGTGATCCCACACAAGCACTTGATATGATACAATTTGATCAAGAAAGATAATTTAGAATATTTGCGACAACCTTGATATAAAGGACGATCTGCCTCATCCATCAAGCTGAAAAAATCCCGAGCTGCTTCATTCCCCATAAAAGCCGGCTCAGAGCCGTGCACTTCTTCGTTGAAGTTGTCGCCTTGAAATCCAAACGCATCACGTACAGCATCATTCACAGGATCATCTTCATCTACTTGAACGCCTACTTGAGAACTTCGAGGAAGAGCCTCGTCATATCTAACGCCGGCTTTCTCACCGTGAACTGCCTAGAACGTATAGTCCTCAAGGAAAGGCTTCACAAGCAAATGTTCCTTCACAACATTTCGTGGATGCCACTTCTTGAACTTGCATTTCCGACACGGACAGACGATCTTGCCGTTACAGCTGGCGTGAGTGAATGCGAAATCTAAGAAACTGTTTAATCCGTACAAATATTCAGGATAATTGCGCGGCAACCTTATCCATGATTTATCCATAGCTACAAGTGAGAGAGAAGAAAGTATAGAGAAGAAGATGAGTGAGAAGATAATTACGAATGCCTAGAACCTTATATTCTGAAAATCCAACGTTTATCATTTTGTAGCGGTTATTCAACCGCTACAGAAATTCCAACGTTTATAATTTTGTAGCGGTTACATATATAAAACCGCTACTAATATTCAAGCCGTTAATTGGTGGGAAATTCAAAATGTACTTGTTGAGTATTAGTAGCGGTTATATATATAAAACCGCTACTAATGTTCAACGAATTAGTAGCGGTTATTTATATTAAACCGCTACTAATATTAAAGCCGTTGGACATTAAATATAAAAATAATTTTCTAATTTGTAGCGGTTATACATAAGGTAACCGCTACAAATGTGCACAAAGGCGGCAAATTTCAAAATTCAAATGATTTAAGTGTTTGTAGCGGTTCTTAGTGTATAACTGCTACAAACATATATATTTGTAGCGGTTTATGAAGAAAAACCGCTACAAATATATAAGTAAATTTGTAGCGGTTTTGTGTTAAAAACCGCTACAAATATACATTTATAAATTATTTATAAATGTATATATAATTTATTTTTTTTAAAATATATTAAAAAAAAATAAATTATATATATATTTAATTTATAAAATTATTATATATTTGTAGCGGTTATGTACTAATAACCGCTACAAATATATACATTTGTAGCGGTTTTAACCAAAAACCGCTACAAATATATACATTTGTAGCGGTTTTAACCTAAAACCGCTACAAATATATATATATAATTTTTTTTTTTAAATTTAGATTTAAATCATTTATAAATTATTTCAATGCGATATAATAATATAAATATAATTATATAAAACACAATAAGAAAATTCTGAAATAAAATCTCATAAATATTTACAAATGTTTAAAAGAAAAGAAAATGTCCTAAACTAAGAAGCTGGGGGCTGATCCTCTGGTTCTCCCTCAGGTGGGGCTCCCTCAGATGCCGCTGGATCGGGCCGCTGCGTAGACTGAACCGCACCATCCTCATCAGCAGGAGGAGGAGCTGTAGGAGGAGGAGTAGTGCCCGGGACGACGTAGTGAGGGACAGGGGGGACCGCTGGATGCTGCTCGTCCGGGAACAGCCGACCCCATGCTCCCTCGAGCATAGTGTTCGTGATCTCACGCCACTGCGTCTGCTGCGCGTATATAGCGTCTGCGTGGATCTGCAGTTGCTGCTGCTGCTGCACCTGCATCTGCTGCGCCATCTGCTGCTGCAAATCTGACTGCAGCTGGTCAATCGACTAGTCCCTCCGACGTCTGACCCCTCTAGAGCTGCCAGCCTCAGAGGCGGCGCTCCTGCCGTAGATCATGCTGGGTCTAGCGCCTATCCCCATCCCCCGCACTCGTCCGGGGTGCTCAGGCTGAGCCATACCCGCCTTCAGAGGAGCCGTCGGGTCCACTGACCCCTGTGACTCCTCAGGCTGGGTCTGTCGCAGCTCAGCCTGCGACTGCTGCATCTGCTCCTGCCATTTTATGAAACAATTAATAATTACAATTTTTCATTATTAACTTGGTTTTATAAAAAATATAATATTAAATTAACTTACAATCGCCGCCTCTGCCTGCTGAGAGGTCGCAGTCCCGTCACGGTGTCTGTGTGTGATGGCGTACAGCTCCGCATAGTCCGTCTGACGGTTCTCCTGCTGTGCCTTCGTCTCCTGAAACAATTACAAAACAATAATTAGTGTTATGAATTAATCTGCTAAAAGTAAGTGAAGCACTTGAAAAGTTACCAGCTCGCTGTAGGTCACAGCAAAGGTCTTCGATCCTGCTGTGTGGTGGATCGTCTGCTGCGCCCGGATCGCGGCGTTCCTCCGAGCAAGCTCCTGGAAAAAAAAATTAAATGTATTATAATTTAAAATTAAATACAAAATAAATTGATATTATAATTTAATATTTAACAATTACAAAATTATATATCAAAAATCTAATAAATACATTACCTGCGCCTCAGGGCTCCTCCTGAACTGGACGAAACGCGCCCAGTCGTTCGGCGGCTCGCCGTCCGGTACGCTCTCCTGCAGCTGCTCCAGAGGCATCGTCCCGTCCCCATCCACACTGTGGAAGAGACGGTTCCTCCTGTTCCTCCAGGCGTCGCCCATCTTCACGAGGGCGTACCTCTTCCGGTTGGCCCGGACGGCAAACCGCAGCTAAAAAAAATACATTTAAATATCAATAATACTAAAAATCATAATTTAAAAAATATAATTAAATAGAATTAATTAAAAAAATATTAATTGAATAGTTTTAATTACCTGAATCACCTCCTCCCAAGCCTGGTCCTTCGGCCCCCTCGGAAGGTGCCTCCACGTCGGGAAGTGAAGGGGGAACCGCATCCAATTCGATCCCAGATCGCTCAGGAAGCGGTTGAGCAGGTGACCCCCATTGTGGATCGGCTGGTCAGTGCCCTCGTTCCACGGCACTACAACTCGCAGGGACCGGTCCATGCTGTTCAGACCGGCCACATCCAGCCTCCTCGTCGACACGTTCCCCTGCTCATCTGCACAGTTGACCGCACGTTAGATAAATTATAATTCAAAGTTAAAAAGTTAAAAAATTAAAAAATTAAATAATTTACCTTCGACCTGCACCTCAAACCCAGTGGACCGCGAAGACGACCCTCGTGGGTTGTTCTGCTCCCGAGCCTCTTCCTCATCGAGGAACTGCTCCATCTCCCTGAACCCACTAATCGGGATCTCGAACTCCTCCTCGTTGAGGAAGTCCTCAACGCTAATCTCTGGCACCTCCACCTCAGGCACCTCAGCTGCGGTCGTCGCCTGTGGGATCGTCTGCGGTTCCTGTGGAGGGATGGGCTGAGATGCCTCGGTAGCCCTGCCTGCGCGCTGCCCCCTCCCTCTGCCCCCTGCCCGGCTGCCACCACCCCGTAAAGTCGGTCTGGGGACCACAGGGGCCTTCCCCTTATCCTGTCCTGAAGCCATATCAACTGTACAAATTAAAAAAAAATTAGTCCATTATTATACAAAAATATAATAAAAATACAAATATAAATAAAAATATGTGTTATATACGTACCTCAAGTGTAAATACTGCGGAATACTGACCAAAAACTCCTATAAAGACGTCTGAACGCTCAAATCTCGAAGAAATCACTCAGAGAAACCTCAGGAAACAAAATGAGCAAACGGAGAAATGAAGGAGGTGGGGGGTTTAAATAGGCCAGTAATTAGTAGCGGTTATTAAAATAACCGCTACTTTAACCGCTACAAATATCCAAATTTGTAGCGGTTCTACAATAACCGCTACAAATCTTCACAACGTTTGAAATTCTGTAGCGGTTATTGCCCAGAACCGCTACAAATTTGGAGTCTCTTGAAATTCTGTAGCGGTTTTGAGTATAAACCGCTACAAAATTCTGACCTTTGGTATTTTGTAGCGGTTTATGTGCATTAACCGCTACAAAATAACCGCTACAAGTTTTGGCGGGAATTTCGCGCCAAATTTGTAGCGGTTTTTTGTAGGAAACCGCTACAAAATATCTTGCCGCTACAAATTTGTAGCGGTTTAGGTAAAAACCGCTACAAATGCTATAATTTGTAGCGGTTTAATATAACCGCTACAAATGCACCGCTACAAAATACCTTTTTTTTTGTAGTGTCATACTATATTTATTTTGCAGAAAGAAGGCTTGACAACCATCCTAATTGTGTATGTGGATGACATTATTCTCACAGGAAATGACATTGAAGAGATGAACAGAATTAAGACAGCCTTGAACAAGAAATTTGAAGTTAAAGATCTGGGCAAGTTAAAGTACTTCCTAGGAATGGAGGTAGCTAGATTGACGAAAGGTATTTATGTCTCCTAACGGAAATATATCCTTGAATTACTTAAGGAAACCGGCAAGCTAGGATGTAAAACAAGACAAGTTCCGATCAGTACTAAGAAAAAGAATGAAGGCAAGGAGAAATGTACAAGGATAGAAAAAGAGGAGCAGGATGAAATGGAAACAAACAAGGGACGGTATCAAAGGTTAGTTGGAAAACTAATCTACTTATCACATACACGACCAGACATCGCCTTTGCAGTAAGCGTGGCAAGCCAGTATATGCATTCTCCTAAAAAGAAGCATATAGATGTAGCACACAAAATCCTAAGGTACCTAAAAGGCACACCAGGATGAGGGCTCTTCTTCAAGAAATATGACCTTAGAACAGTTAAAATTTACACCGATGCTGACTAGGCAAGATCACAAGAAGACAGTAGATCAACATCAGGATACTGCACCTTTGTATAGGGAAATTTAGTCACTTGGCTAAGATAAAAACAAAGAGTTGTGGCAAAAAGTAGTGTAGAATCTGAACTAAGGGCATTATCTCAAGGTATTATGGAGGGATTATGGTTAAAACAAGTAACAGAGGAAACACAAGTCCAGGTTAACTCACCAATAAGACTTTACTGTGATAAAAAGCTGCCCTCAGCATGGCTCTAAACCCTGTGCAACATAGCAGAACCAAACATGTTGAGGTTAACTGACACTTCATTAGAGAAAAAGTGGAAAACAGAATCATGTGCCTATCCTATATCCCAACTAAGTTGCAGCTGGCAAATATTCTTACTAAAGGATTATCAGAGGAAATGTTTGAAAGGTTCATTAGCGAGTTGGACATGATCAATATCAACAATCCAACTTGAGGGGGAGTATGGTAAATCAATTATAATAAATTATTATTATTTAGATATTATGTAAATAATAATTAGTTAGCTACAATCTATGAATTTAGGTTGAGATATTTTACATAACAGAATATCTTCTGTTATACATTTAAAGTTTGAATGCAACATATCTGTAGCGATAGTTGCTTTTTTCGTAACCTATATATTACCCAACATGTGAATGGAATAATCTATCAGATTATGTAAAACCACATCAGTTCTACAACATTCATCCTAACTTAAGAGATCAAATTGAGACAGTGTATTTTTAGTGGTCTAAAATATAAATTCATTCAATAAAAATTTTCATTTACCAGCTCTAAGGCACAATTAGAAGTTTGAATTGGTGTACTTGGTCATCAGTCTGTTTTTTTTCCTTGTAATTTCCATGACTTGTTTTTATGTTATTGTATCCTCCATTAACATATCAGCACCCACCATTCCACTTCCACTAGGCTTATGCCATTGAAATTGTTCCGGAAGAATACCAAGCTATAGGAATCTCAACTGTAAGTCTAATTTACTTTGATCTGTGATTAGTTCTTAGTAACCCATTTTTTCATTTTAATTTGTTAGTGTGATCTGTTTTCAGGTCAGTGCAGCTTGGGTCATTGGTTTGGTTGTTGGCTCAGCAATGGGAGGCTATTTGGCTTAGGTACTTTCTTCAGTGCCTTTTGCAGTAAGCTATATACTTTGGATATTGACATATGCACATGGCCATAAGATAACTTGTTTCATCAGTGGAGCTCCTTTTAGGTTGAGTGTTTTTCTTTATCTAGAGCCTTATTTGTCATTTGGCATACAAAATGGAATAAACAAATGAATTTGAGGATGAAAATGACTTGTGTGCCCGTACCTTAAAACAACAAACTCTTGTGCCCTATCTAGAATACAACAACAGCAGCAGCAGCAGCAGAGCCTTAATTCCACTAGGTGGGGTTGCCCTATCTAGAATGGAATGAGAAAAAGATTTTGAGGATAAACTGACTGTTCTTTAAATTTTACTTTTTGCAAGTCTTTTTGTTGTCATTCCATGTAAGTAGGCATATTGAGACAGCTCCTTTACATGTCCTACTTAATTCTAAAATTGAAGCTGTCATTCCAATTTGTGTGTGTGTAAAAGCATGCTCATAAGCATACTTATCAATTGTTTTTTCTACTAATTTGAGATATTTTGTATTGCAGCCTGTAGAGAAATATCCACATATATTCTCTAAAGGTTCATTTTTTGACAAGTAAGTCCCCTTGCCCTGCTTTTAAATAATAATAATAATAATAATAATAATAGAAAAGGTATTACAATTCTAGCTTCCTTTTTTTTTTTAATTTTTTTGTACTTTCATGTTTCATTTCCCCTTACTCGTTGAGGTACTTGTATTCATTTGTGAAAACACATGACCTGCAGATTTCCATACGCCTTGCCCAGCTTAATGATCTCAGTCTTAGCACTTGCTGTACTAGTCCAGGTTCTTGAACCTAGACCGGACCAGCCGGTCCGGCCCGAAAACCGGCAAACCGGCCGGTAAACCGGTCCGGTCCGGGTTCATATTTTTAAAAAAAAAATTTTAATTTTTCCTTTAAAATTTCATACTATAAGTCTAAAATTTTCAATTTCTCACCGGTTTGGTCCTGGTTTAGCTCCCGTTTGGCCCCGGTCTGACCCACCGACCCTTAACCCAATACCCCGACCGGTTCAATGCCCAGTCCGAGTTTTAATACCTTGGTATTCGTTTCCTTTAAGTGGTTCCCGGTATGTATAGCCAAACAAACTGTATAAGCTTCCTTATATGACTCTGTCCTCTTGATGTTTTGAGATGACTAATTATCCTTCAATTCAAAAAAATACTTCATATCTGGGTTGTTGGAATTTTGTTTCCTTTTAAGGGAATTAGTGAACTCATTGAGTTATCTTTTTTGTGTATAGAGCCTCATACTTGTTAAATCTATTGATAGATTTTAGCTTTCCTACCTTTTATTCATTTTATTCCATATTAAAGAAGAGAGTTTAGACTGTTTCTTTTTGACAAATAAGGACTACCTTCAGAAATAAGAATAATGTGAGTAATGTTTTATAAAATCTGTGTTGCTGCAGGAAACATTGCACAAGCACAATGATAGCATTGAGTCCCATAATGACTTATTGAATTGGCCCTTGATGTCATCCATTATTTAAAATATAGAAGCTTCAGATAACAGTAACATAGGAAAGATAGTTCAGAAAGATGAAAATCTCTTATTGAATTGGCCCTTGATGTCATCCATTATTGCTTATTGTGTATTCGCGCTACATAATATTGCTTATCAAGAGGTATTCATCCTACTTAATAATGAACAAGTCTTTATGCATTTCCTATTCTTTGTGTTATGTTTCAGGCTCTCTTTTGCTTTCTTTCTTGTTATCCATGCCTGTATTTCATTCTGTTCCTTGAACAATGCTTCGTTTAAATATCAAGTTCATACACTAATGATTTTTGTGTGACTTTAGTTCATGGAAGTATGATGTTGTTCTTATTTCATCCTACCAGATGTAGTAGTAGTATCATACTAAAATGATACTTCTTTCTGTTCTTAATATAAGAGCTAGTTGACTAATTTGGTAGATTGAGAAAGTTAGTTATTTTAGTAAATCATAACAAATATAGGTTGGCTTTCCTAAAATACCAGCTTTCATCATGATTACCTTTGGATAGAAACTCCTTAATGTGTGCAATCAATAGGAATACTTTGGCAACAAATTATAAATTTGAGAGATAAAGTGGATGGAGGTCTTATATTTAGGACCAAATTTAATCCTCAACTATTTCTTATATTAAGGACCGGAGGTAATACTATACAATATGTTAAGGATCAAATATGCTATAGTGTTGAAATAAATCATCTTCTTAGGTACTAAAGTGATACAAGACATTGGAGTATTAAATTAAATATCTTTCTGCAGGTTTTCTCATTATGGGTTGTAAGTCCTCAGAGGTTGGGGGGTTTGAACTTTACAACCGATAACATTGGTAATGTTCTTTCAATATCAGGTGTATTCTTTGAAGGCTATGTATTTCTTGTAGAGGATTAATGTTGTAAATTTTGTGTTTCCTTTCTAACCTTTCACCCTAATTATCACATAACTGCATTACATGATGAGGTCAGGTACTAACTTCCTTACAAGTTTATTCTGTAACCAGCCTTGTTTAGGAAATTTCAGTTATTTGGATTTCCCTTTAGGAAAAACCCTTGAATCTTGATAGGCATCTAGAAGATTACCATAACTTGGTTTTGTGTTGGGAAAACTTAGGTAGAGTCTTTTTGGTGTTTTTATCAAGTTCTCCTTTGAAACATAACTTGTGGAGTAAGTTTTTCAATTATCTAGTATTGCACTTTGAAATATTCATGTCAAGTTTTTATTAGAGAACTTGACAGCAAACAAAAAACTGCACTGAAGTTCTGTCCTTTTTGATTTGCAATTATGCATTCATTTATCGACCTGTGTGGCAAAGACACAGTGTTTTGTCTTGTTTTATGGCAGTGAACTCTCTTTTTACTTAGCGATTATGCTGACTAATACTGATTCTTGCTCAATTTGTTAGGTTTTGCTATGTTGCTTCACCAAATTTTCGTTTATCCTGCAGTCGAGAAAGATTATGGACCTATTGGACTTTCTCACATTTTAGGGGTAAGCTTTTGCTCTCATGCGACCGTGCTATGATTTTGGCATTTCCAGTGTTTGTTATTTTGACTGTACTTTATTTTTTGGGTGCCATAAGCAGATTATCACCATACCTCTCTTGCAAAGCTACCCTTTCATAGCATTGTTTTCTGGCTTCACACTGAATCTATTGATAACTAGTGCTTCTGTCCTCAAGCTTTGTCTCTCTGTAAGTACATTTGTTTTTCTAATCTTACCAGGCAAAGTAGTAATAATGAGGGGTTGAGGCTAAGTAGAATAGCTAAAATGGATTATTTTTATAAGTATCTTCATTCTATTAAATGTGACCAGTAGCAATTCTGTTTTGTTGTCCCTATAGTTCAATCATTAGAGGAAATTAGTGTTTGTTTCCCTCCACTTTAAAATAATCACTTTTTGTGTTTTACAAGGCAAAACTACTCTCACTTATTTAAGCCTACAACTAATTTAAATGTTGAAAACATAAAACTCCATCTCCTTCATGCATTATGAGCTTGCCTGATTGTAATGTGTTTTTGTTTTTGGCTGGACCCAGCAAACCATTATTACTGGAATGTTGCTTCTGCAAAACTAGGCAGTGGTAATTGTTTTTTCTTTCCATTTTTTTTGAAGTTATTTTTTCTTTTCAAGTTTAGAGATTATCAGTATTGCGTTGAGCTACTATGGCATGTTGATTTGATTAAAAAAACAGGAACAACATCAAAGAGGAGCAGCTAATGGTATTTCTATGACTGGTGTGTCATTATTCAATGCACTTGACCCTGCTGGAGGTGGTGCAATGTAAGTGTACTAAATTTTTTTTAAAACAAAATAAATTTATCTTTTTGTAGAGAAAATTATTGCCAGACAAAGTTAAGCTCAAATGTTGGACTATAGTGGAAGTCATAAATCTGGATTGGTTAAAGTATTTCATCTATTAACTGAAACTGCCAAGGGGATTTTAACTCCATATAAGTGTCTACATATGAGCTTTCCTGTTCTTTGTGTCTTCTGTTAAGTAGATTAATGTTGAAACTATGCCTCAGTTTAACAGGCCTGTTTTTGTGCATTATAATATTTTGAAACCCATCTGCAGTTCGCTGATTATAAACTTGATTAATGCAGATTAGCCTGGTCCCAGAAGCGGTTAGATGCTTCTTTCCTTCCAGGTACGATGATCAGTGACATCTGTTTGTGTTGGATTTGAGCTGGCTTATAAAGAACACATCTCATTATAGGTTCTGATTTTTTCTGTAACCTCACTAACTGTGAGAAATGTCAACAGATTCTCACTTGGTGTTCTTCTTTCTCAACCTAGTAGAAGCACTTGGAGTGGTGATGATGTTCAAACCGTTCCTGGCTGAGAAAAAGACAACCCCATCACAACAATCACAGTGATGCCAATAGTACCATAATGTTGCTGCTGAAGCCTGAAGTGATGACAAATGAAGCAACATTCATAACATTTTGACTTGTGAAATATTTTTTGTGAAGGATGATGCTTTGTCTGATTGAAGCAGCAAAGATAAATAAGTGAACAAACATTAACTTGCCTTTCTCGGCCACAGGCTGCAGCCCAAATAAGGCTCTCTTCGTACCCTTCACTCAAATATATCTCTCCCAGGGATAGAGAACAAGAAAACTAACCAGAAAAGAGCAAAGAAAAGTGGAAAGAGCAAGAAAATTAGATTCTTCTTGTGTATTCTTGTGTTAGAGTGACATCAAGACCTAAAAAAATGGTTGTGACTAGTTCATTATATTCTTGTCTTTTTATATGTAATTTTCCTGGGCATGTTAATGGTTATTCACTATTGAAACAAGTTAGTCATTGTAGTCTTATTGGCATGTGATCTGTCTCGATATTTATGTTTTGAATGAAATTTGTGTCCTAACTTGGCAATTTCCTCAAAAACCAAGTTAGCTATGAGTGAAGTTAGTGTGTCAAATATATACTCTTTTGGTTCCATTGTTAAATTTTTCATATGAATATATAATTTTATCCTTCATTTATAATTGTGTGAACTTTATTCTTTTGGGGTATATATAATATATATTAAATAAGGGTAAAGGAGAAAAAATGTTAAGTTTTAGGAAGGATTAATGATATTTAAAATTTTTTTTTATTCTGCTAAAACTAGTTGGAAGTGGCTTATGAATAGGGTTAGAAGAGCATATGTATATTATGACATATATTTAATTTCATATATTAATTGTTTTGTGTAGGTAGTTATCCAAGAATTCATATTATGACATATATTCAAAATTTAGCTAAAAAAGTAAATCAAAAATTCAAATCTAAAAGGAAAAGAAAATAAGAAAGGAAATTGCACAATTTGGAACAAAATCATACTATACATGTTAATACATTTTCAATTAATTTCTTTATATTTTACTTAAATTAGATTTCAATTTTGTTGGTGTCGTGATTTACATTTACGTTGTCAGCTCCATTATACTTATTTTCCCAAAATGGGATGTTCGTCAAATATTTAATTAGATGTGCTTCAACTCAGTGCCATTATGATGGAATCTCTTGACTTATGCATCTCTCACTTTTTTATCAAATAAAGAAGAAGAAAAAAGGACATGGAGGACTACTCTCTGGAGCTTTCTTAAATTTGACATAATATCTCAATCCATTTTATTTTACAAATTTATAATTTTTTTTAGAGTGAAAAAGAAGATCATCAACCAAATAAACTTTTG
The DNA here is from genome assembly GCA_963242795.1 of Inga leiocalycina. Lineage (NCBI taxonomy): Eukaryota > Viridiplantae > Streptophyta > Magnoliopsida > Fabales > Fabaceae > Inga > Inga leiocalycina. The sequence continues at coordinate 16,334,457 of OY725320.1, forward strand.
ACGTACCAAATAAAATAGAGGGAATGAGTCTCTTTCAGAATCAGGATTAAAAAAGAAAATTAATGTTAAGAAGGAATTAAAAAATTCCAAAACACTCTTTAAGGATTAAAAAAAAGAGAATTCTAATGCCAATTTACTAGAGCATCTTTCTAGAGTTTTTATTTCACTAGTTTATAAAAGTGAATTAGTTGAATGAACTCAATAATAATGAAATGGATCGAGTATCAACTAAGCTGCGCTACTGTATCTTTTTTGAATCTCTTATTGTATTGATAATCTTATATGCATATGTCGTGGATAATATTAATAACAAAGACAATTAATTCATTCGTGTTTCGTGAGGCTTGTTTTTATATACTCCCTCCGGTCATATTTATAAGAGCCTTTTTTCAATGGTCTTATCCTTAAATATAAGATATTTTTTGTGTTTGTATCAATAATAAATGCGTTTTTTTTTTCATTTTGTCCTTAATTTATTATTAGAGTACATACATTCTCTTTCATTGTTTTCTTATTATAACTTTCTCTCTTATTCATAAATAGAAACATTTTCCGGGGGGAAATTAAATTTTTTATATAATTATTACATTTAACTATTTTTAATTACCTTTTCAGAATGGAACGATTCAGTTGAAAGCCTATTGTATACGTAGGGACAGGGACGGGAGGAGCATTTGGTGTGATCATGGCATTTCATTACTATTTCTTCGTCTTTAGTTGAGATAGTCCCTTTATTCATTACTTAACAAGACTCTTTCAAAGTAGCTAGCTAGCGCCAATGAGGTTTGGCACAGTTGGTTAAAGTCTTGCCACCCCGATCACAAGGGAGTGTGTTCGAACCCTCTGACTGATGGGGAGACCTCATTGGTAGGCGATCTCGTAAGTCCCTTATAAGCGCTCGAAGAACTCTGGTGCCGTACCCTGGCCTTGGTAGGAGACTGGTGCCGAACCTACCTAAACTTTCTATTATCAAAAAAAAAAGTAGCTAGCTGTGTGCATGCAATGTATTTTACATCTTTCAAGTAGCATTGGTGGTTTGTTTCACACTTGACGTTGGAGGTGAGCATGTGACAGTACATTTGCAATTGGTTCATGGAGAAGAAACCTCGCTCGTTGCATTGATGGAGGAAAAAATATTGATAGGATTTCATAAGACAGTTTTGTCAATTCAACAGGTCGTAGAAGAAGACGAATAAAAGATTTTATTTAAGAGTCATTTTGTATTTCCTAGATCATTATTAGGAAGATTTAATATGTCTTTTAGATATTTTAAATTATCTTTGAGAATCTTTTAAATTTATTAGTAGTTTTCTTTTTTTTGGATATTATTTTAGATATATATAAGTAATGAGTTGGCAATTAGGGATCTCAAGGATATTATTTAATATCTTATTATTATATCCTTGATTTAATTTTTAGATGGCATTTTATCCTCAATATATTTAGAATATCTTTTTGTCATCATGGTACTCATGGTGGGAGGACACATTTCAAATATGAAGGATCTGGAAATACCCTCCTTTGCTAAAGAATCAGCAATCATGTTTTTCTCTGTCGGTATATAGTTAACTTGCGGATCCCATGAAAAACGTAGGAAGTTCTTAATCCGCAGGAGCAGTAGGCTGCAACAATGATCTTCATTCTTCTCAAGTAGCAACTCCACAAGGTTCTTTGCATCAGATTCTGCTATTACTTTCCGAAATCCCATGTCCTAGGGCAACTGCAACCCTTTTCAATACTATCTCGGTCTTAATTATAAGATAAAGTTGACTTTTTGTTGGAGAAATTAAGGAAACTAAATAAATTACTTAATCATATCATATGTTGTGTATCTTTAAATTATATATTAATTTATTAGTTAAACTAATTAGTTTGAAGAAAAAAATAAAAATAAAAATATTCTAAAGGAATTTAATTAGCTTCATTAATTTCTCCAAAAAAATCAACTTTATCTTATAATTAAGACCGGAGGGAGTATGTTTTTGTCGCATCCGGTCAAATCAAAATAAACTAAATTATGTAATAAAGAGCACAATTCAAGTTGTATTCTTTTAAAAGGCCCTTTATTTAGTTCCTAAACTAAAATATGTGACAAAAACATAATGAAGGGGCTTTTGAAATTAATTTTCTTTTTAATAATTAAAAACAACCTGAACTACTATTTTTTTATATTTTTTATAAGACGATGAATAAGGAAATCAAATTAGATTTAGAGAATAATATAATGGAATGCTCTTTGGATATGAACCTATGGCTATCATAACTTAATGATATGATAGTTAATTAATCCACCAAGTCTAATAACTACTTACTGTACAACAATTACTTGCTAAGACAGTTTTAACAACTACTTGGTGTACAATTTAAAATGAGTTAATAAAATTTGTTTCCTCAATAATGAATACTCATAGAAACACTCAATAACAACATAAATCAATTATCATACCCATTGTTGTCAAACTCGCGAGTTGACTCTCCGAGTTTACCGTTTTTACGTTTCTAACTTATAAAATCGAGTCGAGTCATTGGTAAACTCGTGACCTTTGTAAACTCGGTTAAATTCACGAGTTTATACATTGAGTTTACCATTTTTACGTTTCTAGCTTACAAAACTGTGTTAACACACCCTTAAACTCGTATTAACTTTTTCAATTTGATTATACTCAACAGCTTTATATATGAATTTTATAGAAATTTCTTTGTTAAATACGATAAATTATGAATGTTGATAGATTTAATTTCAATTTTTTGGATTTAAAATATATTTAAATTAAATTATTGTCAACTTTTTATATTTTAATTATTTAATTATATACTACTAATATCTATTTAATGGTAAAACTAAACTCTTACGAGTTTACGATTCGAGTTCACGATACGAATTTACATCACTATCACGAGTTTGCTTAAACTCGTGAGTTTGACAACCTTGATCATACCTAACAACATACTAAATAAAACGATTTCATTGAGTATAAATGAAAATATATAAATAAACTCAAATATCAAGTTACACAACTCAACAGCCAATTCAAACCACAGTAATTCAACTACGGACGATTATATAACACATAATCTTAATCTCAAATCCAAATCAAAATAATTGCTAACAAAGAAAATTCACTAAGTTTAAGAGAAAATTAATTGAAAAGCAAATACTCTCATAATTAAAACTCCCAAGCACAAGCCATAACATCCTTGCCCAACAAGGGCACAGTTCCAAACATTCCATGCCGATCACACGCAGATTAGCCAAAAGTCATAGTATCCACTCTAAGAAGCACAAAAGAGTTTAGCTTCTTATGGAGTTAACAGCAGCCCCAACTCCATAAAAAATCAAGAAACCCATTGAAATAAAATGAAGAGGCTGGAATTGGTGAAGAACGATGATCAGGAATGTGGAAGGAGAGAGAAGAAGGGAGGGTGACCTCCTCTTTTTTTCCAGTTGTCCGCGCGAGAAAATCTCTAAAAATCAGCGTCAACTGGCCCAAAATTCAGTTTCAGCAAGGAAAGACGTTGAATTTCGGTTCTCAAATTTGCTGGCATAGGAATTTAACAAATATTATTCTCTTTGTGGAGTATATTGAAACGGTTCATTTACTTATAAAGGGTTGTGATAAGAGACACCCTTTTAAGGAGGTCATTGATGAGGTTAGATTATGATTATTAAGAGACTAGTGTGTCCTTATTAACCATATCTCTAGAGAGCAGAATATTCAAGCGGATTATTTAACTAAGTTAGCTCATTGTAGTACTGAGTATTTTGTCATCTTTGATTAACCACCACTTGTTCTTTCGGCAGGCGGTGGTTGATGAAGGATCTTTAGATGTGACTCTTTTGAGTTGTCTTATGTATTAATCTTTTAATGGATTAATGAATTCTAGTATTTTATTCTAAAAAAAAAAAAAAGACGTTGAATTTCCCTTTTTGGACAACACTGTAATTTTTAGAAGTTTTGGGTATTTTTCTGTAATTGTTCCTGTCCTGCTTCCCTAATATAAGATGCTGGACTATTTGCGTTTTGGTCCTTCATAAATTGTTTGGGTCCATTGGTCCCTCAAAAACTTTTTTTTTTCTGGTCCTTGTTCTTGGCTTTTCCACTATTATTTTCAGCTCCAACTTTCCTAAAGTGACCTACAATACAAATAAAGATTATGTAACATCATATATTCTAAAAAAAACCAACCTAATTAATAGCAATTGCAATATTTATGAAAATATTACCCTTTTAATAAGCTCTATTTTCACTTAATCATCATTAATTCAAATTAATCATAATATATACAATTTAGCCCAAAATTAATGATAAAATCCCTAATTAAAATATTAAATATCATGATAAAATAGCAATATATCATTGTCGTACAAGTCCCGCATGGTTTGAATAAAACTGAAAAATAACCATAGAAGAAGATGGACGAAAAAAAGAAGAAAAATCAAGATGAGAGATTTAGATGCTTTGTTGACAGGCTTGGGTATTTGAATACAATAATTGCTCTTAACAAAAAATCATTTGAAAAGAATTATCTTAATGATTATTTTATTTTTAAAACCGGAGAGGATTAAATTGGGATAGACAAACATGACCCCCAAGTTAACTTGAAGTAACTTTACAATCTGATGGATCGCTTGGTTCTATTGTTTTTTCCCCTCTATCTAATTTCATGTGGCCTAATTTGATTAGACGATCAATGAAACAAAATTTTATAAAAAGTTCTTCGCCCTTTAGCAGATCTCTACATGTAATATCTGCATATTTAGATTAATCAATAAATAAAATACTTAAAAGGATTGGAAAAAAAATGCAATACTTGTATACCGAATGTCCTGCATGTGTTTCAGTGTTTCTACACACACACACACACACACACACATAAAGAGTTGTAACTTGTAAATTTCTAACTTCAGACGAAAACCTCTCGGCCAAAGCGATCATTGTGTTAGGGATGGATGCATGATTTGGCTGTAATGAATGTAGAATGAATTGTTAAGATGATAACTGTGTAAAACAAATGAATGATAAAAATAAAAATAATAATGTAATAAGGTTAAGTTTATTAAATTTTAGAAGTATGCATATGAAATTCAAAAGAGGTTACATGAAAGAAGTTAATGGAGAATAACAACAACAACAATAATAGGAGAATAATAAACTGATGGATAAAATAAATTATACTCCCTCTAGAAGATATATTTGGAGAGTTGATGATCTCAGCCTTAAATATCATATTTATCAATCTTTTCTTAAATTATCTCTGTTGATGCTCCCTCAACAATAATTAAAGAGGAGAGAAAATACAGGAATTAAAGAATTTGATTAGAGTATTTTAAAAAATAGATGTCATATTAATTAATTTTTTAATCTAATCAAATTAAATAAATATATCTTATATTAAAGAATGAGTGAGTAGTAAATTAAAATAGAATTTGGAGAAGGCACGTATTCAAGGCTAAGTTAAGAAAGACGTACAAAAAGAGAGAGTTCAATTGGAATTGCCAATGCTAGCTAACATGTATATTGAACCAATGGAAGTTGGCGCAGATGGGTAGGCATCTGCGCCACACCAATCCGTTCCTGGGTTCAATTTCAAGAAACGGAAGGTGTAAAGAATTTTTATTGGAAGATCTCTCCTCTGGGGCGCCTCAAAGAGGTGAATTCCTGTCGGGCCTATCAGATTGGGGGCGCCAGAACTAGTCGGTTGTCGGGGGCCCATGTCGGTAAATCCGGCGTTGGCCTTCAGGTTAACGCCGGATACCTGGAAGGTGGGTGCACCGAAGGTCAAAAATAGTCCATTGCATAAACCATAAAAAAAAAACATGTATATTGAGAATTGGAATTAAATTAAATGAACGAGAAAAATAAATCTTACATGAAAAATTATGTACGTACAACAAGACCTGAAGCTAGAATTTTGGAAGTCCATATATAAAAGTTAAACATAAAAGGTAGTAATAAAAGAATATGAGAATAATTAATCCTATTGAGAATAGTGTCTCAATGACTTTAATATAATCGTAATAATGTGTGTTTGGGATAGCGGTAGAAAAAATGATTTATTATGATTCTGACTTATTAAAAATGACTTAATAGAAAAGTCAGTTTTTATAATGTGATTTATGTTTGGATGAGCTATTGAATAAGTGATTTTCCATAAGTTAAAGCTTGTTTGAATTGGCGATTGTATAATTGTTTTTTTAAAAGTAAAAACTTGTTTAGATTGGCAATTACATTAGTGCTTTTGTGTTAATTATAACAAAACAAGATATTTAAACTAATTAGTGGAAAAATTGAAGTTAGAAAATGTTATGCCAAATTAGGGGTGTTCAAAGTATCCCGGTCCCGGATATTTTATCCCGAGAATTTCCCATTCCGGCCGGGACCGGGACCGGGATCACACCTTGTGATCCCGGGAATTCCCGGTCCCGGTTTTTTTTTCTTTTTTCCTTAAAAAATAGGTTATTATTTTATTTTTGTATTTTTTACCCCATAAATTAAGTTATCATTTGATAAAATGTATATCACATATTTAGTTAGAGTTAAATCATATATATCGTGATACAAATCCTAACTATATAATGTATAAAGATAATAACAAAAATGATGAATGTGATAATAATATTAATAATAATAAGTTATTTTCCAATTCTAACTCAATTTGTGTGATTTATATGACCTTATTAGGTGTTAAATAATCACTTTAAACACTAGATTATAAAAAATTTAACTAATATAATTATATTATTAAGACCAGGAATTCCCGATCCCGGTCCCGGGAATTTCCGGTCCCGGTTGTCCCGAGAATGACATCCCAATCCCGGCCAATCCCGGGATGGGAACCGGGAATGGGTATTCCTGGTCCGGTCCCTAGATTTGAACACCCCTATGCCAAATTCATAATTTCATATAAAAATATTATATAACTAATTGGATCACATGTCCCGTATAAGTTGATCTCTAATCATGTCCCATACAAATTGTTTATCAAGTTTCGTCATTCTCTTATCAACTCTTGATAACAAACTTAATTTGAGATTTTATAATTTCAAAATTCCTTTTCTACCTTTTTGCTAAAAAATTTTCATACAAATGATTTATAACAAGAACCTGAATGGTAGTTAATACTATTTTGGCTATATGTTACTATCATTTTGTAATCAAGTTTTCATTATTACTTCTTACTAGGCATTTGTGCACCAACCAATCTATAACTATTTGGCTATTATTTTTTTAAAATCCTGATTGATATAAAAAGTCAGGTCATAACCCTAAACCACATCAAAAATTAAATCACTGACAGTGGAGAATAATATAAATTGCACTAATGCAAGTATAGTCCAAAGCCTATTGGTTTCAAGTTCACTCTCAGTTTTAAATTTCAATGCAAGAGTGGTTTAAAATAGTAACTTCATAGCACTTAACGAAAGTGGAAAAGGGGGTGTTTTACATAATAATTTCAACCGTTATATTTTTATTTTTATTTTTTATGAACTCTGCTTTTTAATTCATGACGATGCGCATGCGTTGAACTTCAATAAATTTATATGCATATGTTGAACGTACTCCACACATGTCCAACACTGCCCACAATTTGACATATTGATGAATCTTGTAAACCAACTAGAGGAAGAATAGCAATTAAAGACCAACTTTCCTGATTGGAGGCAATCATCCAAGGCAGGGATTGTTTTAGTCTTCAACTCTCCAAAAGCCTTCCAACATAAAGCACCATTATCATCATGTGAACCTGAACTCTGTTGAGCAGATTGAGGTGAAGCTGTATGGTGTCCAACGTCGGATCAGTACAAGGAACAACATCACTATAAGCGAACCTAACAGCTTCCCTAGAATATGTCCCTTCGACGTTAACATAATGGATGCCGGACAAAGCCACGCTTGACGAAGAATCTTTCAAGCACTTGCTCTTGTCACATTAGTATTGATCAATCATTATTGGGGTTATTGTAACTACATAGCTAATAGAAATTTAACAAATCTTCAACAAACGACAAATGGAGTTATTGAAATAAAGGCTACATCCAGTTGTTATAACCACAATTTTTTGGCTCCATGTTCAATGGAGTTGGGTGTCGTTCTTATAACCATATACTACCGCAGGCCATATAACTTACATCACACATGAGCTAAAATCCCATGAAGCAACCAATATGCCACAATAATCCCATCCAACACGCCAACATCAGTACCAGATTGAAAAAATAAATCAGCCAACAGAGCATTCACACAGACCACTAGAGTGAAAAACAAACAAGAAGCAGAGCAATCACAGTAGCATAATGACAAATGCCATCAAACAGGGCAACCAATATGCAACAACACTCTAACAAATCCGGCGATATTAGTAGTCCAAAATTTACCCCCACCACACAACAGATCGGAACAATTTCAGAGCCCACAACCATTGAATCTAACGGGTCCAAACATTAAACCAAAAACACTGGAACTTCAGGCAGTGGAAGAAATGCTACTTAAGATGAAGTTTTAAACCTTACCACGGAGAAGAGAGGACACCGCCGGAGCTCAGAGTTTCGACGAGAAGAGAGGATACGACGAGAGATGAGAGATTAGATCCATAGTAGCCCCACCAAACTCACCCAAACTGGCAATAAGTAATAAGCTGCACTTGATAGCTTTTCAAAAAAGTTCCTTATCAAACCGAACCCCAATATTAAAAATGCTCAATCAAATATGTGAAAATAAGCACCACAGTAAAAATCGGGCTTATTCTATCAAAACAAGCTTATTCAAGGCCAAAAGGCCATGCCAAACACTCTCCTAGGCAACTGTCAAGTCTCAACGAAGTCAATTGATCATCCGAGTAAGTGTAGTAATTGACTTATGAATGTTGGATGATTATATTATGCTTTTGTGTGAACTGATTTGATTTGGATATGATTGAGTATTATTTCTTGGCATGATAGCTAGGGATGTCAGATGTGGCATAGTGTTCTTCTTATAAGAAAGAACTACCGGCCAATAACATTGGTTGTGCATGAATCTTATTTATGTTCATTTTGCATGGTAAAGGCTTTATAATCTTATGATGATAAATGCGTGCTTAATGTGGAAGAAAGTCTTCAAAGTGATTGTCAATTATGAAAACTCGAAACGCTTAAAATAAATTAATGAAAATTGTATGCTCTTGCATTCTTTTTTATTTTATTTTATACGGCAGGCATATTGCTTGAGTTGGGATTGAACCCTAAATCTAATGTCACGAAGGACACATCTTATAACACTAGACTCAAAGGTCTTTGGTTCTTGCATTCCCTTTTAGTGGAATTAAGTACTCCCTTTGGTCCTACTCCCTCCCTCCAATCCTTAATATAAGATCTAGTTAGTTTTCTTTTGAAGAGAGTAAGGAAGCTAAACAAATAACTTAATCATAGCATATGATGTGTCTCATTTGATTATATATCAGTTTATAAGTCAGACAAATTATTTTAGTATAAAAAAAAGATAAATATAAATACTTTAAAGTAATTTATTTAGCTTTCTATTAATCTTTGTAAAAAAGTCAACTAGGTCTTATATTAAGAATCAAATGTAGCATTTATAAGAGCCTGATAACCGAATAATACGAGTTAAGAAAGTGGTTAAAATTAACTAAAAAAAATAAGTGTGTTTGAAATAAATTTTTTTTCCCAAATACACTCTTATTTATAAGGGACAAATAAGAGAGAGAAATAGAGTAAATATAAGTATTATCGCCAACTTTTTAATTAATACAATATATAAAATAGAAAAAAACTCATTAAATGTTTAGATAACTTTTACCAGGCGCTTATAAAATAGACAACCATGTTTAAAGATTTTATTGGTGTGAATAACCTAATATGTTTTATACACCGGAGGCACTGGGATTTCACACATGGAATTGATACTGGCTCCTTTTTATCAATAAAATTTTTAATTATAAACTTGTAACCAATTTTTCCAAAAAACTGATATTAAAAAGTAATAAATAAAAGCTAACACAGGTCAATTATGAATTTATAATCATCCCAAGAACGAGAAAAATGAGGCTTAGAAGGAAAAATAGCCCTCCTAGCCAATAGATTCCATCATAATGGCACTAAGTTTAAGCACATCCAATTAAATATTTGACAAACGTCTCATTTTGGGAAAATAAGGATAATGGTGCTGACAACGTAAATCACGGCCCCACCAAAATTGAAATTTAAGAAAAACTAGAGAGATAAGTGAATTGAAAATGTATTAATATGTATAGTCTGATTTTCCAAATCAAAAAAATGTATAGTCTGATTTTGTTTCAAAGTGTGCAATTTCCTCTTTTTTTCTATTTTATTTTCCTTTTAGATTCGAATCTTTGACATCCTCTTCTAACTGAATTTTGAATGTATGGCATAATATGAATTCCTGGATAACTAACTATACAAAGACACTAATATATGAAATCAAATATATATATATATATATATATATATATATATGTATACTCCTCTGATCCAATTTTATAAATTACTTTCAACTAGTTTCACTGAAAAAAAAAACCTTTAAACGTCATTGATTTTGCATTAAAATTTAACATTTTGTCAACTATACCCTTATTTAATATACACTATACCCCAAGAAAATAAAGTTCACACAAAAATAAATTAAAGATAAAATATATTCGACACACTAACTTCATTGATAGATAACATGGTTTTTGAGGAGATTGCCCAGCTGAGACACAAATTTCACTCCATATATAATATCAAGATACATAACATGTCAATAAGACCACAATGACCGACGTGCTTCAATCATAAATAACCATTAACTTGCCAAGGAAAATTACCATATAAATGACAACAGTGTAATGAACTCGTCAAAAACTTTTTTTCTTTTTTCTTTTTTTGAGTCGTGATGTCACTCTAACACAAGAATCCACATGAAGAACATAATTTTCTTGCTCGTTTCTGGGTAGTTTTCTTGTCCTTTGTCCCTGGCAGAGATATATGTGAAGGGTAGGAAGAAAGCCTTACTTGAGCAGCAGGCTGTGGCTGAGAAAGGCAAGTTATGTTTGTTCACTTATTTATCTTTGCTGCATCAATTAGCTAAAGCATCACCATCATCTCCTTCACAAAAAAGATATCTCACAAGCCAAAACCAATGAATGTTGCTTCATTCTTTGTCATCGCTTCAAGCTTCAGCAGCAACATTATGGTATTATTGGAATCACTGTGACTGTTGTGATGGGGTTGTCTTTTTCTCAGCCAGGAATGGTGTGAACAGCATCACCACTCCAAGTGCTTCTATTAGGTTGATGAAGAAGAACACCAAGTGAGAACCTGCGGTTACGTTTCCCACAGTGAGGTTACAGAAAAAATTAGAACCGATAACAAGATGTATTCTTTATAAGCCAGCTTGAATCCAACACAAACTGATTTCACTGATCATCGTACCTGGAAGGAAAGAAGCATCTAACCGCTTCTGGGACCAGGCTAATCTGCATTTATCAAGTTTAAAATCAGCCAACTGCAGATGGGTTTCAAAATATTATAATGCACATAAACAGGCATGTTAAACTGAGGCATAGTTGCAACATTACTCTACTTAACAGAAGATACAGAGAACAGGAAAGCTCATATGTAGACACTTAAACAACAAACAACAACAACTAAGCCTTTATCCCACTAGGTGGAGTCAGCTACATGGATCGCACGACGCCATTGTGCTCTGTCAAAAACCATATCTTTAGGTATATTATTAATCAAAAGGTCTCTCTCTATAACCTCATTGAGCATTCGCTTCGGCTTTCTACAACCTCGTTTTACGGTACTCCATACTGCTTGATCAACCTCCCTCATCAGAGCACTCAATGGTCTTCGTTGAACATGTCCAAACCACCTCAAACGACTTTCTACCATTTTTCCTTCAATAGAGGCCACTTCAACTCGTTCACATATATGATTATTACGAATCTTATCTTTTTTTGTATGACCACACATCCATCTCAACATCCTCATCTCAGCCACCCCCATTTGATGTTCATGTTATCCCTTTAAAGCCCAACACTCACTACCATATAGCAGCATTGCTGGTCTTATAGCAGTGCTGTAGAACTTCCCTTTTACCTTATTAAGTACTTTCCGATCACAAATAACTCAAGTGGCTTTTCTCCATTCATACCATCCAACTTGAATTCTGTGAGATTTCACCATTTTGTTGTATAATTGATCCCAAATACCTAAATTTTGTCACTTGCGGAATGACTCCCCCCCCCCAAAATTTAACTTCCACTTCGCTTCAACCTTCGTCTCTTATCACACTTGTAATGCATATATTCAGTTTTGCTCCTACTCAGACCAAAACCCTTCACTTCCAAAGTTTGTTTTCGTATCTCAAGTTTAGAATTAATTTCCTCCCTGGATTCACCCAACAGAACTATATCATCTGCAAAAGGCATGCATTTAGGGATCTCCTCTTTTATAGGCTTAGTTAGAACATCAACCACTAGTTTAAGCAAATAAAGGCTCAAAGTTGATCCCTGATGGAAGTCAATCCTTATAGGAAAGTCCTTTGTTACACCTCTAGGCGTTCTAACATTGGTTGTAACCCCCTCATATATGTCCTGAATAGCTTTGATATATGCAAACCGCACCCCCTTCTTTTCCAAGGCTTTCCAAAGTACCTCTCTTAGCACACGGTCATGTGCTTTTTCCAAATCAATGAAAACCATATACAAATCTCTTCATTTACTCCTATATTTTTCTATTAGCCCCCTTAATAAATAAATCGCTCCTATTGTAAACCTTCCTGGCATGAATCCAAATTGATTTTCAGCAATATCAGTCTCCAACCTCAACCTATGTTCAATCACCTTTTCCCACAATTTTATTGTATGACTCAAACTTATTCCTCTATAGTTTGCACAATTTTAATATCCCCTTTATTCTTATAAATAGGAATCAAAGTACTTTTCCTCCATTCATCCAGCATTTTCTTGAATCGTAAAATCTCATTAAATAATTTTAGCTTCATGCTTATGGAGTTAAAATCCCGTGGGTAGTTTGATGAAATCCTTTAACCAATCCAAATTTATAACTTTTCAATGTAAAAAAAATTTCTTTTTTAGAAAAGTAAAAATTTTATGAGTTAAATAAGGTATTCTAGCTTCATGCTTGGTAAACTGCTACTAAGAAAGGATAAGAAACCTCATATCATTAGCAGCAATCAAGCCAAAGATCATTTGGTCATTAGAGTTTAATCCAACCATTTGAGATCCACTTTGTCTGGCAATATTTTTCACTTAGAAAGATAAATTTATTTTTTAAAAAAAAAAAAAATCATAGTACACTTACATTACACCACCTCCAGCAGGGCCAACTGCTTTGAATATTGACATACCAGTCATGGCAATACCATTAGCTGCTCCTCTTTGATGTTGTTCCTGTTTTTTAAATCAAATCATCATGCCATATTAGCCCAACCCAATACTGTTAATCTCTAAACTTGAAAATAAAAAATAACATGAAAAAATGAAAAGAAAAAAACAATTACCACTGCCTTGTTTTGCAGAAGCATCATTCCAGTAATAATGGTTTGCTGGGTCCAGCCAAAAACAAAAAACATTACAATCAGGGAAGCTCATAATGCATGAAGCAGATGAAGTTCATTGTTTTCGTCATTTAAATAAGTTGTAGGCTTAATTGCATCTTTTGGCCATTTGGTTTATTTATTATTACAATTTCGCCCTGAATTTCAATTCAGTCAGTCATGTTCAATTTGTGTTATTCATTGTTTTAATATAAAATTTGAAGGTGGGGAAAAAGTTAAATTGGCACTAGAATGACCAAGTGTTTGTTTGGTTTCACTTATTTTAAATGATTTTGTGTTGTACAAGGTAAATAAGTGAAAGTAGTTTGCTGTCTTCTAAAAAACAAAAGTCGTCATTTTAAGCGGAGGCAAACAAACACTAATTTACTCTAATGATTGAACCATAGGAACAACAATACAGCATTGCTACTATTCATATTTAACAGAATGAAGATACTTAAAAAAATACTCCATTTCAGTAATTTTACTTCACCTCAACCCCTCATTATTTCTACTGTGTTGGGTAAGATTTTTTGTTAAAAAAAAAAACAGATGTACTTACAGAGAGACAAAAATTGAGGACAGAAGCACTAGTTATCAATAGATTCAGTGTGAAGCCAGAAAACATTGCTATGAAAGGGTAGCTTTGTATGAGAGGTATGGTGATAACCTGCTTATGACACCCAAAAGATAAAGTACAGTTAAAATAACAAACACAGAAAATGCCAAAATCATAGCACAGTCACATGAAAGCAAAAGCTTACCCCTGAAATGCGAGAAGGTCCAACAGGTCCATAAGCTTTCTCGACCGCAGGGTAAACGAAAAGTTGGTGAAGCAACATAGCAAAACCTAACAAATTGAGCAAGAATCAGTAATAATCAGCATAATCGCTAAGTAAAAAGACAGTTCAATGCCATACACACGACAAAACACTATGTCTTTGACACACACGTCGATAAATGAATGCATAATTGCAAATCAAAAGGGACAGAAGTTAAGTGCAGTTTTTTGTTTGCTGTCAAGTTCTCCAATAAAAACTTAACACATGAATATTTCAAAGTGCAGTACTAAATAATTGAAAAACGTACTCCACAAATTATGTTTCAAAGGAGAACTTAATAAAAACCACCAAAAGGACTCTACCTAAGTTTTCCCAACACAAAACCAAGTTATGGTAATCTTCTAGATGCCTATCAAGCTTCAAGGGTTTTTCCTAAAGGGAAATCCAAATAACTGAAATTTCCTAAGCAGGGCTGCTTACAGAATAAACTTGTAGGGAAGTTGGTACCTGACCTCATCATGTAATGCAGTTATGTGATAATTAGGCATGAAAGGTTAGAAAGGAAACAAATAATTTACAACATTAATCCCATACTAGAAATTCATAGCCTTCAAAGAACACACCTGATATTGAAAGAACATTACCAACATCATCGGTTGTAAAGTTCAAACCCCCCAACCTGTGAGGACTAACAGCCCATAATGAGAAAACCTACAGAAAGATATTCAATTTAATACTCCAAGAATGTCTTGTATCACTTTAGTACCTACGAATATGATTTATTTCAACGCAATAGCATATTTGATCCTTGAAACATCGTGCTTTCATTAACTAAAGTCGCAAAAAATCATTAGTGTATGAACTTGATATTTAAACAAAGCATTGTTCAAGGAACAAGATAAAGGGAGCCTGAACATGTAATAGGAAATGCATAAAAACAAGTTGTTCATAACAAAGTAGGAGGATACCTCTTGATAAGCAGTATTATATAGCGAGAAAACACAATAAGCAATAATGGATGACATCAAGGGCCAATTCAATAAGAGGCTTTCATCTTTCTGAACTATCTTTCCTATGTTTCCGTGATCTGAAGCTTCTATATCCTGATGGGACTCACTGCTATCATTGTGCTTGTGCAATGTTTCCTGCAGCAACACAGATTTTATAAAACATTACTTACATTATTATAATATCTGAAGGTAGTCCATATTTGTCAAAAAGAAATAGTCTAAAATTTAGTACATGTAATTCTCTTCCCTAATATAGAATAAAATGAATAAAAGGTAGGAAAGCTAAAATCTATCAATAGATTTAACAAGTATGAGGCTCTATACACAAAAAAGACAACTCAATGAGTTCACTAATTCCCTTAAAAGGAAACAAAATACCAACAGCAGTCTCAAAACGTCAAAAGGACAGAGGCATATGTAGTGTAGGATGTGTTTGAACAGTGTGCTAGTGATAGTTAGAAATAAAAGTGTTAAGAATTAAAGGGTTTGGGCTTGGATTTGCAGTACCCTTAGTACTAAATATGATTTACAATGGTTAATAGATATGCAGATTGTTTGGCTATACATACCGGGAGCCACATGCAGGAAACTAATACAGCAAGCGCGAAGACTGAGATCATTAAACTGGGCAAGGCATATGGAAACCTGCAGGTCATGTGTTTTCACAAATGAATATAAGGACCTCAACAAATACCTTTTCTATTATTATTATTTAAAAGTAGGACAAGGGGACTTACTTATCAAAAAATGAACCTTTAGGGAATATATGTGGATATTTCTCTGCTGGCTGCAATGCAAAATTCCCCAAATTAGTAGAGGAACAATTGATAAGTATGCTTATGAGCATGCTTCCACACACTCGAATCCACCGTTAGCATTGGCACACGAGTCATTTTCATCCTTAAATTCATTTGTTTATTCCATTTTGTATGACATACGACACATAAAACTCTAGACGGAGATAAACACTTGATCTATAAGGAGTTCCACTGATAAAACAAATTATTGTATGACCTTGTGCAGATGTCAAAGCCTATTCCAAGTATATAGCTTACTGCAAAAGGCACTGAAGAAAGTACCTGAGCCAAATAGCCTCCAAATGCTGGGCCAACAACTAAACCAACGCCCCAAGCTGCACTGACCTGAAAACAGAACACACTAACAAATTACCATCAAGAATATGGACACTAAGAACTAATTGTAGATCAAAGTAAATTAGACTTACAGTTGAGATTCCTATAGCTTGGTATTCTTCCCGAACAATTTCAACAGCATAAGCCTAGTGAAAGTGGAAAATAGTGGGTGCTGATATGTTAATGGAGGTTACAATAAGATAAAAACAAGTCATGGAAAGTACAGGAAAAAAAAAAAACAGACTGATAACCAAGTACACCAATTCAAACTTCTAATTGTGCCTCAGAGCTGTTAGATGAAATTTTTATAGAATGAATTGATATTTTAGACCACTAAAAATACCTTGTCTCAATTTGATCTCTTAAGTTCGGATGAATGTCTCATTGTAAGTCTTCCAAAGAATATTTCATCTTCAAGATCTTCCTCGACTTAAACCCATTTACAAAAAAACTATTAAAAATGGGTCATATGGCCTAATACAAAGTTAACAGGGCATATATATGCCCACTGATAATTTAAATTTGCTGTGGCAAAGCACTGGAACAGAATGGTGCCCTGTCATGGCAAAGCTTATTATGCATTTTTTATGAACAAGGTTTACATAAAAACAGTATTGAAGACAAATATTCTTTGAAAATATAAAATGAGACATTCAAACTTTGGAGAACCAAATTGAGCCAAGGCCTACTTTTTAAAGCCAAAATATCAATCACAAAATTTTTGAATAACTACTATCTGGCGCGTTTATAAATGGTACCTTCATTGGTCCAAGCAATCCATTTAAGGCCCCAAGAAGAAATCTTGACACAACAGCCATCCAAAAACTTGTGCTAAGGCCAAATAAAGTGTTGAACACAATTCTGAAGTCAAATAAGAAGCAATATCAGTATTGAAAACCTTTTCTTATGGCTTAGAAGAAACCATCCAAATCAGTGGCTGGCTTTCTTACACTGCAAGAATTCCCAAAATTGCAACAGGTTTTCGACCATATCGGTCAGCCACTATTCCCCATGGTATAGATGTCAATCCTCTGCCAAACATGAATGCAGATCCTGCAACAAAATTTCACTGGGGATCAGCAACAATTTAAAATTTAAAAGTCTAAAAATTACGTTCATGTACATCACTGGAATGGAAGGACTAAAAGGAACCTTACCCACATAACCAGCATAGGAACTTATATCTGCCTCTGTTTTTGCAATACCGAAATCTCTAACCTGCAAGTAAACGCATATTAATAGGTCATCTTACAAGCTTGCATTATTGAGGATGCTCTTACAAGCTAAGAAAGTAAGCAGAAGTAAAACAATTATCTGTAATGTTAAAGTGATTAGTCAGACTATTTTTAAGCTTGAATTGAGATTTATTGAAGTGATTAGTCAGACTCTTACATGCTAAGACTTTTTACTTGCACCAAAAAAAAAAACTTTCCTTTTTGTAACAAAGGAAATGAAGGAAAAAGAAGAAAGAGTGTGAAATGTAACTTAATAGACAATACTAATGCTGTTATTATGTGTGCTTATAGTTCATTATTTTTTGGGAAACAAAATGCTTCAACTTTAAAACAAGGACCAGATGCAGAAGTTTCTTCAACTACAGACCTACAAAATGAAACCAGTATAACTGCTCAGATTAACAAGGAAAATAAAAAAATTATCAACCAGAAGAAAATTAATTAAACCAACTATATGTATTAGTGTCAGTTCCCGTCTTGAATCAAGTGGCAGTCGCTTTCAAGACAAGATGTGCACATTTAAAAAAAAAAAAAAAACTAGGCACTTCATATTTTCAATAAAAGCATGGTATTGAAATTTATAATCTGGAATATCCGAAAAAAATGACCTTTTACGGGTATAAAAAAAAAATGCATCAAGAAGAAGGAAACAGTACAAGGCAAATGAAAAACCAAACTCACCATGAAATAAAGGTACGGAAAAAGAGATGCGATAGGCAGCGCTGGACAAAGGACAAAAAAGTACAAATTAGATACCTTCCCGAAAAAGGAAAAAAACAGTACCAAAATTTGGAAATAACCACTCATTTAAAGAACATTAGTTTAGATTAATTTTGAACTTAAAGAAACAATGTTTTACAATCCTAAGATATTTTTTAAGAATGATTAATCCTAGGGAGATAAAAAAAATTTCTTAAAATTTTTTTCTGAACAATCGTGGCAATTGGGCTCATTTATTTGAAAAGTTCAAACCAACAAAAACAAGGCCCACAACAACAAAAGATAATGAAAGTTGAGAAACCTTTCCTTCCTAAGCGAGGTGGCGAGAGCGACGCAGTTGTAGGCTTCCAAATCCGATAATATGAGTTTTTTTAAAAATAATGATTCTACATAAAAAATCATTTTGTGAACCTACGGCAGGAAAGACTTTATCTTTATTTTAGATTAAATAGATATCTAAGAAATCAGATATGAACGGTTCAAATTTAATCTGACAGCCCAATCTACCAAAAATTTTGATGGGTAGGAAAACCAATTCCGGTGGTTGAATCTGGTAACATCAGCAAATTGAGCTCTAGAAACAGGTCAATTTGGAATGATGGGCCAAAACTAATCATCCAAATCCAAGTACTTGGAAAATAACAAACCCACTTACGGATACAATAATTCAGGAACCAGATTGTTTAAGTGTTGTTTGGAACAACAATTGGATCCTTAAAAAAGTAAGCTTTTCATATAAAGTATAAATATATGAGAATAGTTTTGTCTGAATTTATGTAAATAAATACTTATGGGAGTCCTAGAAACAAGTACTGATTCAGTCAAAAAATCATGAGAAGAGAAGGTAAGGAAAAAGAAACCTACCGCTGCAAAATGTGATCACCCATATGTTGAAGAAATGCTTTATAGGAGCACCTCGGTTCATTTGATTGGCTCGATCCACCTTACAGCCAGGACAGTTCTCATAGTAATGCTTCTTCAGCAATGGCTCTGTATTGCCATTCTCCTCGTTATCCGCCATGTTTGTTTACCCCCAATTACGATTCTCCCTCCTGGAAAATCAGAAACAGAGATACAAACTCACAAGCAGATTTCTGGAGACAATCTTGAGGATGAGAAACGCAAAACAAGAAGCAGAAGAAGAAAGCATAGGCACAGCTGTGTGCTTGGTTTGAATGGAAGGAATAGGAGGGGAAGGAGCGGCTGGCTGGTGTTCAGACCTGGTTTGTGACTGGGAGGGAAAGCACACCAGTTTCGAGGCGCCTCGAGCTTGCTGTGGTGTGGGTACCCGATAGTCAGACACATGTCAAATAACTCAATAAGAAGAAAAACACGTGACCTCTTTTTGTCGTTATTTTCAGTTTTATTTAAACAAGTGGTTATTTCTTGACCAGAAAAAACAAAACAATTTGTCATTTCCCTCCTCCTACCACCACCATACGGCATACGCTACATTCTTTATTTATGGTGAGACATTATTAGATTAGCGTAGCGTCTGCATTCCAGCCTCATCGGATAATTCTCATCCATCACCACTACTTTCACTTAGTGTGTGTTTGGTGAGCATCCATAACCTCAATTGATAGCCATAAGCTCAATTGGCAATCACAATTTTTTTTTTGAGTGTTTGGGAAGGGTTGCAGACAATTGAGCTTTTGCCAAAACCCAATTGGTGAAAGCTCAATTGGGAGAAGCTGGAAAATGGAGCTTTTGTTAAAAGCTAATGGCATTTTATGCTAGATTAGGTTGTCTGAAAATTAGTTATATGATATTGGTTTTTCCCATTAAATATTTTTTAAATAGTATGTAGTATCAAAAAATATTTTTTGAGTGTTTTTAACCCCTTAAAATATTTTTCTAATTGTACCCACTACCTATTGTGCTATCAGACTGATTGCAATTTTATCCACTTTCTAGTTGTACCCACTCAAAAAATATTTTTTGAGTGTTTTTAACCCCTTAAATATTTTTTTGGTGTTTTTAACCCCGTAAAATATTTTTTCAGCGATATCCAGTGTGTTATCAGAATAATTGTAATTTTATCTTTAATGTACTTGTTTAACTCCAAAAATTACTTTAAAATATTTTTTTGTGCTTTTAACTCTTTAAAATAATTTTTCAGTTGTACCCATTCTTAGGATATTGATTACAATTTTACCTTTAATGTATTTGTTTTAGTAGTAAAGAGCATCCAAAACTTATAATATTGATTTATTGATTTCCATCCACTCTAAAATATTTTTCCAGTAGCACCTAATATTTTAAAGTAATTTTTAAATATTTACTTGATTTTTTAAATATTTTTCCACCACTCTCTCTTACCATTATCACAAAAACCCTTATGCTTAAGTCAATCTAAACAAGTTTTATTTTTATAAAAGCTCAATTGGCAATCGTTGTTCCAAACACACTCAAATTTTTTATTTTTGCAAAAGCCCAATTGACAATCGTCAATCCAAACATAAATCACATTACATAATTTAGCTTTTATCAAAAGTAATATCACAACAAGCCCAATTGAAACAAGCCCAATTCACAATCGCTGTTCCAAACACACCCTTAATGAGCCGTTTTGGGTCACAACAAAATAAGGGGGTGGGGTCCTTTTTTTTTCAAAAAATAATATGTAATACCTAAAAATATTTTTTCAATATCACTCAGTATCATAAAATAATGTTTTTCACATTCAGTATGGTAAAATATTTTTCTAATCGTAATGAATAATCTAAACTTACGATACAGAATAGTGATAAAAAAATATTTTAAGGGATTAGATGTAAAAAAATTATTTTAGGATATTAGGTATTATTGAAAAATTTAATTAAGGTGCAAATGAGTTAAAAATTAATTAATAATACTGGATGTTAATAAAAAAAATACTTTAGAGTGCAGTTTACTAGACAATAGTTACTACTAAAAAATTATTTAAGGTGCTGAATGAGTTAAAAATTAATTTATGATACTGGATATTACTGAAACAATATTTTAGAGTGAATTTGCTAGACATTAGTTACTATCAAAAAAATATTTGAGGGTGATCAATGTATAAAAAATTATTTTAAGATACTAGATGGTACTGAAAAATACTTCAGGATGCTACATATTTGTTTTTACAAAAAAAAGACGCAACCCCCTTTTTTTGATCCAAAACGACCTTATGAAGTGAAACTACGTCATTTTGAGTGATGAGAATTTTGTTTGTCATCAATTTGATGAGTCTGGAATGCGAACGCTATTAACGTAAGGTGTACAAATAAGTATAGGATTTTTTTTTTGCCAGCAATAAGTATGGGATTTTACTCCAACATCAAATGTTGTTTTGAAAGTCAAATGCAACTATGGACTTAACGAGGGGTAAGCAAGGGGGAGAAATAGAGTAAGTTTATGTTTGATATAGTTTATTTTTTACTTATAAGTACTTTTCAAGCGTATAAGTCGAAACAAAATTTCTCTCACATACTTATGTCATATACTGTAAATCACAATTTAAAAACATTTATAAGCTAAAATTAAAGTGAATGTTTAGTATCACTTATAAAAGGTTTGTAAATGCTTATACACATTGTAATACCCCGAATTTTGAGATTTGAGGCTAGAGAATAAATCTGAAATAAATGGAATGCTAATTATTCTTATATCTTTGGGGTATTAAAGAAAGTAAAATGATGAATGTTGGAGAAAGTAATTATGTTTTTGGTGAAATCACCTATAAGGTAGTGAGTTTATCATGCGATTTTGTATGATCAAATTATGAGAAAAAATTATGAAATTTTAAAATATGAAACTAGACATCCTAAGCTTTAATTTGATAGATCATATGACTCAATTAGAGCTATATACAAAAAGTTATGAATTTTTGAAATCAGTACAGAAAAACTGTGAAATTTTTGAAACATGTAAAGATTAAAAATTTGGAAATGATGTGCTTCCAAATAGCAAAATGCTATATTTTTCTTGAAACTAAACTCAATAAGGGTTTTATAACCTTTGGAACCACTCCACTTTGATTTTTCTAGAATTAGTTATGATTTTTTAAAATTAGGGCAGAAAATCTGCTAGAATTCAGACAAATCCGAAAATGGGAAAATTTTGTGATGGCAGCATGGTAATTTTGGGATAAATACATCAGCCCATTTTACTGATTTAAAGGACCCTTAGGACGTCATTTTGATGGGCCAAGAGAAGAAAAATATTAGTTAGCTTCAATTGGGCTTATGACTACATGTACATAAGAGTTATGTACATAAAAAGTCAAATTATTGAGTTTTGCTTAAGTAGATAAATAAAAGGGATAAAGACAGATATTATAAAACACATTTCATCATCTCTTTCCCTTCAAAATGGTGCAGCCATAGGAGCTAAAGAGAGAGAAATCTTGTGTTGAGTTCTAGAGAGAGAAGGAAAAGAAATCTCGCAAGGTAGGTCAATTTCTTTGGTGAATCGTACCTAACGCATATAACCTTGTTCCTAAGCTTATCTTTCATGTTCTTTAAGGTGTTTGAAGCTCAATTTTAAGTGGTAAGAAGGGTTAGGGTTCAGCTATATTGAGTCAATGTTAGTGGGAGCTTGAGGTAACTTCTAAACCCTTGTATATTGACTATTCTGACCGTTTTGGATAATTTAATCGGTGAAATTTCGCCGGATTATCATTATTTTTAATTTTTGTAAATGGGTAACGCCTAGGGGTTATGCTGCCCAAATTAGTACTAAATGGTAGTTATAACCTAATGGAATAGTCAATAAAGTGGTTAAGAGTAGAAAGGAAAGCGTTTACGCAGTCAAAATCGAAAAAATCCCAATTTTTCCTAAAGTATCTGTATATTTCGGCCATGACTATAAATGGGCCTTATAGTTGGATTTTCAATGATTTGATGGTTCCATTGAGTTCAGGAGGGAAAATTAGATGAGGTTACATTTGGGCACTTTTTCGGAAAAGGCCGAAAAAGCATAATTATGAAAACGCCCCTAAAACCCTTAAAGTTGGGCTGTCAAGGGTAATTTTGTAATTTGACATTGAATTTGATAATTCTGATTCCGGAAATGTCAGAATAGCCCATGTCAAAATTTCAGAAAAAGATGATCGGGTACGGCCGGGCGAGGTCCCTGGGGGCATTTTAGTAAATTTTCATAATAGGCTCATATAACCCCTAGAAACACTATAAAAGTGTCTCAATTGTATATTTAGAATTGTGGGATCAAGTGGTGAGCCCAGTCGGCACGCTTTACGAGGCACACATTTTGAGGCATGAGAGGGTTAATGTAGGCAACTTACCTCTCCTACATGCTCTGACATTTGTTTTAGTGCATTGATGCATGTTATTGCTTTGCTTGATTATGTGAAACATATATGAATTATTGAAGCTATGTTTCAATTTATGCTATAGCCATCAGTATATTATTCGAAGCATTAAGCTTACAGATTTGTCATTGTGTGAGCATGAGTTATCTAATGCAAGCATGTCATACATTAAACATTTATCATACATGCATATTGATATTGTTTTCCTATTGAGATTCTGTCAAAGCTCACCCCCTACCAACATTTTAGATAAGGTAGGTGGATCGAAGATGGAGCAAGCATTCAAGGGTAGCGAGAATTTCCTTTTGGTTATTTGAATTTGGCAGTTGGTTATCATTGCTAGTTGGGATAATTGAATGTGTGTGGGATGTGTATTCATATATATATGGATGCATTTTCATATAAGTATTTGATTATGTATTCAAGTTGGAATTGTGTAATTCCCGTATGAGAATTTATTTATGGATGAATGTACCCTGTAAACCCTTTGAGTTAAGATATGAACCTAGGATTTCCGGGGATTATGTTGTGCACTCTAATAGTTATATGAATGTGATTTATCCGTGTAAAGTAATTATATTCGAATTGTGAGTATGAAACCAGATGAATTAGATTTTGAAAGGTATTTGTGAAAATCCTATCGAGAAGATGAGATTTTAAATGAATTTTGAATACCGTTGGTCTTTAATTCATTTTAATTACATATTTCGGATATAATTACGGAGGGGGTTACACACGCAAGTTGAAACAACACTCCTCTCACATACTTACCTCGTATACCGTAAATCATAATTGAAAAACTGTTTTTAAATACTTTAATCATTTTTCCAATCAAACACTAAATAATCTCAAACAAGCATTTAAGATTGTTGTTTGAATTGGGGGGGAAGTGATTCTGACTCTAAAACCATGGTTTTACAAAAATACATCCAAAACATCTATCAAAAATTGAAAATCACGTTTTCTGAAACAACCGCTGTTTTAAAAAAGGCCGGAATTTTCTCCTCTTTGTTGGTTGGTGGACCCCATAATTGTCCCATAACTTCGCGCTGATCTTTAGCCGATCTGGTGAAGGTGGTGGGTGGTGCTTTTCTTGAGATCTAGATCGTGATTCAGGAACAGTCTTCTTTAGCAAACATCTTTTGCATGATAACATTGATTTCGTTATCATTTTTTTCTTCTAAATATTGTGAACAATCACGCAAGCTTGTTTCTTTTGTAATTGGGATTGTTCCAGGTGAACTCGTTCCTGGGTAACACAGAAAATATAATCGTATCTTTATATATCTATATATATATAATTATCATAAAAATTAATGTGTTTTTTAATAATTTGATCATAAGAAAAATGATTTTAATCATAATATCAAAATACTATCATTTTATCAAAATCATTTTTTTTAGAATTAATTCTCTAATATCACTTTTATCTTTTTTTTTCTGAAAGCTATTCTCCAAAAGTTAATTTAAACACATTCTAAATATAGGTATCATCAACATTTTAATTAATACAATTTATATAATCAATGAAGGCCTAAAATGGAAAGAAAAAACTCAATAAATATAGAGACAACTCTTATCAGACTTTTATAAAAATGATCAAGACAATTCAAAATTTAAGCTCTTATTAAAAAAAACCGGAAAGAGTATTAATTATTGTTCTTTCCCACCACCTTTATTAAATATGAGCTTATAAGGAAAAAATATTTTATTTTCTTTGAAAACTATCAATAAAACTAAAAAAAACTAGTAAACACTCTATCCATCCCTAAATATAAGCTTTAAATAGAAAAATATGTACATCCCAAAATATAAACTTTGTTTCAGTTTTGTCTCCATATTTATTACTTTTTTTCTAACTTTACTCTTTAATTGTATTTATTACATTTATGTTCTCACTTACTTATCAGTTATCACCTTTACTAATAAAGATATGATTAAAAAAATATGTATTTATTATTTTTAATTAATTTTATCTATTTTTTAAATAACATAAATAAGTTATTTAAGGCATATGATTAGAAACATCACATTCCCACCCCCAATGCATTAATTACATGCCCCCACGACAACTACCAACTCAACTTTAAAGATACATTAATTGGACAAGCCAAAATAATTAAGTGGTCCATCAACACGCCTAGTCACATAGTGACGTTGACGTACCGACACCAAATGATCCTGTCACGTCGTGTTTCGCGAGGCCTATTTTATATAATTGAGAAATTCTTAAATGCCTGCGGTGACACTTTTTGAATTAATATTAATTACAAATTTAAATAATTCAAAAATGTTATAAAAGTATATGTGATAACAGAGAAGATTGATAGAATTTAGAGAAAGGATTATAGAATTTTTAGAGAAAAGTTCTCATTCAATTCAACTGAAACAATAGATTACAGCCCTTTATATAGAGTCAGAAATCTAACCCTGGTTGCATGACCATGATTATATTTAACCCTGGTTACATGACCATGGTTACTTTATATCTTCTTTATGTCCTTGTCTTCTTTTGCTTTTGCTTTGTGTCATGTCTTCTTTTCATCTTTATGTCAAATTGACTGGAAGAATCACATATTTAATATTCATAACAAAAAATTCTTTTTTTTTTTAAAGAAAAATAATGTGCAGATTTTATATTCTCTGACAACTATGCTTATTTCTCTCTCCTCCGCACTTTCTCCTTGTCTTTGCCTTCATGGCTTCATCTCTCCCTCTTCTGTTAGCCTTCATCTTTGTCATTGTCATAGTGTTTGGAATAGTTATTATAAAAATGATTTTTTATAATTTGATTTTTTATAATATTATTTTAGATAAAAATTAGATTGTGTAATGTGATTTATGTTTGAATTGATAGTTGTATAAATGAATTTTGTAAAAGTAAAACTTGTTTGGATTGACTTAAGCATAAGTGATTTTTGTAATAATTATAAGAGAAAGTGGATGTAAAAATATTTAAAAAATTAAATAAATATTTTAAAATTTTAGATGCTACTTGAAAAATATTTTAGAGTAGATGAGAATCAAAAAATCAGTATTTTAAGGTTTGAGTGCTCTTTACTACTAAAAAAATATATTAAGGGTAAAATTATAGTCAGTCTCTTAAAACTAGGTAAGGGATAAAAGCATCAAAAAATATTTTAAAGTAATTTTTGAAGTTTAAAAAGTACATTAAGGGCAAAATTGCAATAAGTCTGATAGTACACTAGGTACAATTTAAAAATTAATTTAAAGGGTTAAAAGCACTAAAAGATATTTTAAAGTAATTTTTGGAGCTGAAAAAGTATATTAAGGGTAAAATTACAATCAGTCTGATAACACACTGGATACAACTGAAAAAATATTTTAACGCATATCGCACAAATCAATAGCAAAAAGCTCCCCTTGTGAGCTTATTGCTAATCACACGAATGAGAGAAAAGCAGGAAATACCACTACCTCCAACCAAACACTCAAAAAAATGTCATCCCCCTCACTCGTACGAATTGCCTTTTAATCTTGCAATTTGACTCCACAAATGCGTCACCAAACATGATGCACTCCACAAGTATACGGATCGTGCCAAGTAATAAAATGATAAGTAGAGTATCATCCTACGATGAATCAATCAATTAATTTTTAGATATTAAAATCTCAATTTCTTTTAAGTAAAACAAATCTAGTTATGAGAAAATTCAAAGAAAACTAATTAACGAAAATTATCAATATTAAACACAACCTAGAGTTACTAATCCCTCACTAGATCTCCAAATCTCAAATCCATTTACTTTGTTAATCTCAAATGTTAATTTTGTTAATCTCGAGTATAAATAGTTATAAGTGCCTATCGGTTTACTCACAACCCTTTCTTAAGTATAATTGTTATGTCTAACCAAATTACCCAAGAGGCAAGATAATTCAAACACATTCTTCAACAATTATATGGGGCTATTAGGTATATGTCTATCCTAATAGCAAATTAAATCATAATTTAATCCCATATTACTTAATCTCAGAGCCTAATTAAAATCCCCCTCATCAAGGTAAATTCTAATACTCAAATTCACATATAATGGTGGTCAATCATCAAACGGACATAATAAAACAAGATTAAGTAACCAAAATTAACATAAATCATAACTAAATAATTATAGAAATAAAATTTAGTTCACTAATGAGTTTATAGTTTTTCTAGGTCTAAAAAAAAAATAGCCACTCATGACTAAAATAAAATCCATAATAAAATAAGAAATTCAGATTCAAAGACTCTCTATTTCTAACTCGATCTCTGCTGTTCTATATTTCTGATTCTGCTATGATGTGTTTGTTCGCTGCCCACTGGCCCCTTTTATAGATCTCCCTCTTGTATTTGCCCTGGGTGATTATATCCAAATCTTAACTCTTTTATTATATATATATATATATATATATATATATATATATATATATAGATTAATAGATATGTACCATCCCTTTGCCACGTTTTGTGCGAATCTTGATCAACAATTGCTGCTATCTTTTTTCCCTTCGTGGACCCCACGCATTATTCATTCACTATAATATTAGACCATGTTGCAATGTTTTTTTTCCTTCCATTGCTATGGCCCCGCATTTGATGCAATCTTGATATCTTTCGCCTTTGGTATGTATAATATCTTTCGCCTTTGGATATAATATAATTGCTTGGGCTCGTCTATTTATAATTTTTGATATTTTCTCATCTTTTTTATCATTTAATATCTCCTACACAATAAAATAGGATATGAATAGATTTTATATCAAAATTTTTTTTTATCCTAAACTTAATTAAAAGATAGAAAATATATAAAAGATAATTAAATAGATATAAAATATTAATAAATTTAATCAATTATGTCCTCAAATCTGTACCTATTTAATTATAAAATATATATTTATCAAAACACTCGCATAATCTCTCTATCTATCCCTAAATTCCTTCTTCGTTTTCCTCAATCATTAATCCAATTTCTTGCTCATCTGACTGCTCTCTCCCCAATTTAATCCCATCCCTTTCTTCTTTGTCTTCAAGATTTCCCTGGGGATGATTTCGCTACAAGATGCCATCTTTTTGCTTCAATTGGTTTATGTAGGAGAAAACCTCATTGCGTTGGTTGATAAATATCCTCTCCTATCTTTGGTTTAGGAGAATTACTATGCAATTTAATATAAGTAATTTAATCACTAAAAAGTGTTATTAGCATGTAATAACAAAATATGATGCATGAATGGCAAATGGTTTGAATAAAACTGAAAATAACTATAGAAGAAGAGGAGGCATGGTTGGCTATTGGGGACTTCAATTCTTTTTTAACACCAGTAGATAAGATAGGGGGTGCTACACCCTCTTTTCGAGCTATGACGCAATTTTCAAATTGCATTACTAGATCGAATCTGCTGGAAATACCTCTAACGAGAGAGCGCTTTACATGGGAGAAACAAGGTGTTAGAGAAAGACTGGATTGGGTGTTTGGCAATCTGGAGTAGGAGCTCAATCATCCACGAGGCAAGGTCTTTCACCATATCCGGTATAAATCTAATTATAGGCTTGTGCTTGTCTCAAATGGGGCAAATGCCCTAGATCAATGCCACAAGCATCGCTTTAGTTACCATCCTGTCTGGGCATCGGAAGATAGTTTCTTTGATGTGGTCTGTAAATCATAGGATAATAGGACTTGGACCCAGGGTATATTGATCTTTGAAGAAGAGGCATCCAAATGGAACTCTAGTGTCCTGGGTAGTATTCCCAAGAAAAAGCGTCATCTTCTTCATAGATTAGAAGGTATTCGTAGAGTTAGACATAATAACACCGCTACTAGTCTCTTCAAACAAGAGAAACAACTCTGGCAAGATTATAGCAAATTATGTGATCAGGAGGAACTTCTCTAGTACCAAAAATCTCGGAGCAAGTTGCTTGCTTAGGGAGACAAGAATACCAAATTCTTTCACACTTCAGCGATGATTAAATGCAAAAAGTAGCGCATCGAGGCTCTTCGTGATGATGAAGGAAGTTGGGTTACTTACTCGGATAAATTAAGAGACATGCTTGCCAATTTTTTCAAAAATCTCTATACTAGGGATCATCAAGTTCCTGATTCCACACATTGGTATGCCAATTTTCCATCATTACACCCCATTGATGATGTCATGATTCACAAAGACATGGAGGATATTGAAATCAAGAATGCTGCCTTTCTGATAGGGGCTCTTAAAACTCCTGGCCCAGATAGCCTTAAGGCACATTTCTTCCACACTCAATGGACTCACATTGGGGATAAGGTGTGTGCGCTTATCCGTGAGATTTGGCATCAACCTGAAAGGGTTAAGGATATCAACCACACCAACATCGTTCTAATCCCAAAAGTTGATAATCCTATGACTCTAAGAGACTTTCGGCCAATTTCCCTCTGTAATGTCGTCTTCAAGATTATTACTAAAATTATTGCAGAGAGAATGAAAAAGGCAATACAGTATCTGATCCAACCTCAATAGCGTCGCTTCATTGCAGGACATCAGAGTTGTGATAATATTATCATTGTGCAAGAAGCAATTCACACTATGAGGAGTAGGAGAAGGAAAAGAGGGGTGATCGCCATCAAGGTAGACATAGAGAAAACTTACGATAATCTTGATTGGAAGTTTTTGCAATCCACTCTCCTCTATGTTGGGATACAGGAAGAAATGGTTATCCTTATCATGATGTGTACCTCTTTGGTATCCATGAAGATCCTTTAGAATGGCACAAAATCTCTGAGTTTCAACCCTACTTGAGGAGTTCGCCAGGGGGACCCTTTAAGTCCCTATCTATTTGTGCTTTGTATGGAGCGCTTGGGTCAATTGATTGACGAGTGGGTCAGTTGATTGACGATGAGGTCAGGGCAGGTCGTTGGAAGGGACTTCGGTTCAACAAACATACCCCACCAATATCGCACCTTTTCTTTGTTGACGATCTTCTCTTTTTTGGTGAGGCTATTAAGGACCAGATTGATCTCATGCGGGACACAATGCGAGCCTTCTGTCAAGTATCAGGGCATCAAATTAACTTGGCCAAATCGAAAGCGTTTTTCTCCCGCAATGTCCATTTTAATAGGGCACTTAAGCTAAGTCAGTCATTGGGGGTGGGGATCACAAGTGATCTAGGTAAATATCTTGGTATACCCCTCCTTCACTGTAAGATTACTAAGGCTATTTACTTCCTCATCATACAGCAAGCAAATAAGTGATTGACGGGTTGGAAAGGGTGGTATCTAACCATGGCAGGCCGAATAGTCCTAGTTAAGGCGGTCTTGTCAGCCCTGCCTAGCTATCATATGCAAACCATATTGATGCCTAAAGGTATCCTGGAGGAATTGGAGAAGATCAGTCATAGCTTCTTATAGAATCAAGAGCAACAGGGTAGGAAAATGCATCTTATCTCCTGGGACCAAATCAAGCAGCCTAAAGAAATGGGAGGATTAAGTATTAAAGATCTCCAAAAATAAAACGTTGCTTTCATCATGAAACTTTGCTGGGGCATTTTAACCCAACCTGAAGCCCTTTGGGTTCGCTGTTTAAAGGGAAAATATGAATGTGGTTATAGTGACTACCCTATGGTTTGCAAAATGTCTAACTCCTCTCGTGTGTGGCATAGTATCACTACTGTTTGGGACATCTTTTATGCTGGAATTGGTAGAATCTTGCACAGTGGAACTACAACTAATATATGGTGGAACTTATGGACTCCGCTTGATGAACCCCTCATTTAGTTTGTCGATCATAATTTTCATTGCTTAAATCCGGGTGCCAAAGTAGGGGATTTTATCTTACCTACTGGGCTGTGGAACATTCCAAAATGGAGGGAATTCCTCCCAGATTGGGTGATCAATATTATTCTTCAAGTTTCCCCCTGTACAACTAGAGATGATCCTTTTTACTGGAGAAATGCTTCGGATGGATAATTTAGTGTCCGGGCTGCTTATAACTTTATTTCTACTCAGCGGGATAGGAATGGTTTGACACTATGGGAGAAAGTGTGGAAGTTACCTGTTCCGAAGAAAGTGAAGATGTTTTTATGGCAGATTATTTATGAGAGACTCCCTACAAATTCACTCAAAGCTAGGAGAGGTTTACCAGTCAATGAGGAGTCTCCTTTTCAGTGTGAGCGCACAAAATCCATTATACACATTCTTCATGACTGTGAGATTGTGAGAGTAATGTGGATATATTTTGTTGCTCCTAACTATCGCTTTAGTTTTTTCCCCTCTGATTTGCAAGTATGGCTCAAGGAGAATTTGTCACGCTCTATGGGAAAATCCCATCTCCATTGTTGGCCTTGGATTTGGATATTCAGCATCATTTGTTGGCTTTTATGGAAAAATAGGTGTAAGGGTGTCATGGAGGGAGTTTGGGCTCAACCCAATAAACTTATTCATAGTGGTCTGTACCAGATCATGGAGTCCAGCACCTCGGATAGCTTGAAACACCAACTCTTTTGCTACAATGTTGGAGACGATCATGCCTGGAAACCACCACGGGAAGGATATGTTCGTCTAGACATAGATGGTTCAGTTGACAGTTAACAAAGGGCAATATGTGGAGGACTTGTTCAGGATTATAGAGGCAATTGGGTCCTTGGCTTTCAGCGCAGATTAGGTTTCATTGTAACACCCTGCTTTTAATCAAGTAATTATAATTCGATATTTGGTAATTAAATTAGATTAGAGACCGTCGAATAGTTTATAACTCATTTAAAATTCCCTTCAATAGTAGGGACGTTATGAAATTTTCAAAACTTCATTCCTCTTTCGGTCTCAAGTTCGATTATCGAATATAATCACCTGTGCAGTTTAACTACATTTACGTATGACAGAGTGTATAACCAAAATTCCGACAAACCCCGGGTTCAACTATATATATATATATGGTTCCAAGTTCCGCTAAAGGGATTACAGGTTTAAGTATTTAAACTATTTACATCCCAACCATATACAGTAATCCCTATTCAAACAGTTTAACCAACATTTCCAAAATAAATGTCCCTACGAAACTCTACCCGCTCCGGGTCACGCGCTTCTCCTTGGAGCCACTCGCCCTGTCTGAAATGTTAGTTCAAAGGAAAGAATGAGATTCAAAAGAATCCCAGTAGTAACTAAACATTTATACCACATATAAGCACACAGCATGTAAGCAAATCATCATACAGCAGCAGCAACCGATATCAAACACCACCCTCATCCCCTTTCTCCGCCGGGAAGGCACACTGCTCTAACCCGAACTGTTGTTAGCTACTCAGGGACTATTGGCGTGGCATATCACACTCCACCCTCATCCCCTTTCTCCGCCGGGAAGGCACACTGCCCTAACCCGAACCGTTGTTAGCTACTCAGGGACTGTTGGCGTGGCCGTGCATACATATAGCCTTATAGCTCATACAGCTAACCGGCTTTCACAAATGGCCCGTCGGCCTCACAATCAGCCTATCGGCCTCATGTCACATAATCACACCTCATCCTCATCCCCTTTCTCCGCCGGGAAGACACACTGCCCTAACCCGAACCGTTGTTAGCTACTCAGGGACTATTGGACTGACGGTGCTAACACATATCCACATAAGTCGCAACACACGAACTTATCACAAATCAATGATCATACACACATACAACGCATCATAAATGGTACGAAAGAAAAGTCACTACCTGATCCCTTCCTGATGTCTTTGGGCACAGTGGGCTCACGAGGATAGCATATGTCAAATCCTATAATCAAAATAGGGACATTTGGTTAATTTTCTTTTCCAAGTTCGTACTTCAATAACACTCTAAGTTGGTATTCATTTGGACTCTTTGGATGGCCATTAAATGCTTATTCATATGCCTAAAGGGTTGGGATAACTATCCCTAAAGATCCCTCACAAGAAAGCTAAACACTGATTTTTGGCCCTTTCACTCGAGCACAGAAGGCCGTGCTCGAGCACAACCCTCGCTCTCACTCGAGCACACATGCGAGTGAGACAGGAAGTGCTTACCCGAGAGCAACTCCCGCGACCAAACCTACACTCTCACTCGAGCACAAGAGGCTGTGCTCGAGCAGAGACCCCGAGCACACTCGAGCACCTCAGAAGTGAGGCCCTGCGAGTGTCTACCCGAGAGCATCTCTCAACCTCCTCCTCCACCTTCACTCGAGCACATACCCCTGTGCTCGAGCACTGATCCCCAGTGCTCGCGAGCACAACCAGCGAGTGTCTACCCGAGAGCAACCCAACTCCCAGGCAACAGATTCACTCGAGCACAAGTCCCAGTGCTCGAGTGATCCCCCAATGCTCGCGAGTGCCAGGCGCACTCTTGGCAATCACTCTCGAGTGATACCCTGAGACACTCACTCGCAGCACCAAAAAGGTACCCTCACTCGAGCACAACATGCTCACTCGAGCACGTTCATCCTGTGCTCGAGTGAGTTCTTCTCTCACTCGAGAAATGACACCAAATACCCAAAACGCAGCAACTGAGTTGATTTACCAGAATTCACCAAATGAACTCCAATGGTTCTTAAACTTGTGTCAAAGCTCATTATCACTTATTTCAACACATAGAACCCATTGGCAACCAACAATAACCCAAATTCAACTCATTCAACACATTCTCTCTCTAAATCATCAAACCACTCAAAAACCCATTCTAACAAATTCCCTCATTCAACTTCAAATCAATTCCTAATCACTCTCAAATGTCAAAACTGACCAAATGAACAGTGACACTCTCACCAAAGCCTACCCTTCACTTAACATCATAATTAGGTCTAATTTCCAGAATTCTCATTGGTTAAGCAAACATCTTGACATATGCATCAAAATGCATCACAAACCTACCTCTTCAACTTGCTGAAATCAACACCTTGATTCCACCAACTTCCAGATTCATCCAACAATCAAACACCACCAATGGAAATTCTGAAATCATAGAAATAATGCTCTTGACCTCTTGATCAACATTAATGAAGGGTTTTGAGCATTCAATAGCATTTACTTACCAAGATTCAAGCTTGTTCCTTCCTCTTTCTTGCTCGGTTCAGCGAAAATGGAGGGAATGGAGAGAGAAAATGGGTAGGTGAAGATGATGATCATTTCTTCCCTCCTCCCATACACTTGGCCGACTTGAGAGGGAGAGAGAGAAGAGTTTGAAATTGTTGACTCATCCAATGGCTCTCATTTAGCCACTTGGCATCATTTCATCCTTCCTCTATGATTTCACCTACTCTCACATACACAAGATCCCACCCCTAGATCTTTAATTCCCAACCATTGATTAAGATTACTAAGGGGTTTTATCATCTGTAGCTAATCAGACGGTTGGTAAATTTACCGTTTTACCCCTGATTAGTACAATACTCATTAAATCATCACTAATGCTCTTTATATCATACAAACAACATATACTTCAAATATGCTTAATTAACATTAATTACATCATTTGAAGTTATTATCCCTTAATTAAAATCCAGGATGTTACATTCATCCCGCCTACTACTGCTGAACTTATGGCCTTATGCCAAGGACTTCAATTGTGTAAACAATATGGTTTTCAAAGAGTTGTTGCTTACAAATTCTCTTAAGGCATATTAGCTGGTTATGCAGGATAGCAGTCTTAACCATCCGCTGAGATTGGAGATTAATACGATTAGGGATTTACTTTACTCTGAATGGGACATTGAACTTCGCTATACATCGCGAGAGACAATCAGGTGTGCTGATTACCTAGTTAAGGACACTCAGACCTTAGTTCAATATCTGGTTATATTACCAGTCCCCCATTCGGGGTATATTCCTCTTATGCAGGAAGATCTCATTCGCTCGTTTTGAAACTTAGTATGTTTTGTTGTAATTATTATCCAAGCTAGCTTAGCCAATTTATGTATCAAAAAAAGATGATGATAAAAAAATAGTTTGAATAAAACTAAAAATAGCTATAGAAAAAGAAGATGATGATTAAAAAAAATAGAAGAAGCAAAGGCTATAAGAGAGATTTAGATACTTGTGTTAATAGGCTTGGGTAGTAGAAGAAAGGCTCATAACAACAATCATTAGAAATGAATTATCTTATGATTGAATTAACTTTACAATCTGATATTCTACTGAATTGCTTGGTTCTTCTGTCTTTTCCCTGCTCTTTCATGGGACCTAATTTGATTAGATTGTAAATGAAGCAAGAATCCCCCACCCCACCACAACAGCCAATGGAACTCTACATGTAATATCTAACTGTCATCAATTTGGGTTTTTCATGATTGATTTGACCCAGTTAACTCCTAGTTAAACAACTAACTATTAAACTTTGGTTTTTTGAAAGAATTTTAGACTTAATAAGGTTTTTCTGAAAGACGTATCTGGCACCATAAGCTTTTTTGTAAGTGCAAAAGTGCCCATGGGCTTCTCAAAATGGGTAAAAAATGCCCACGTCATTAACTAGTATAGACTTCTGGTTTGTAGGACCAACATTTTTATTTTTTTAATGATTATTTAATTAATAGGCTTGGGTAGTAGCAGAAAGGCTCATAACAATAATCCTTAGAAATAAATTATCTTATGATTGAATTAACTTTACAATTTGATATTCTGCTGAATTGCTTGGTTCTTCGGTCTTTTCCCTGCTCTTTCATGGGGCCTAATTTGATTAGACCGTAAATAAAGCAAGAGTCCCCCACCCCACCACAACAGCTAATGGAACTCTACATGTAATATCTAGCTGTCATCAATTTGGGTTGTTCATGATTGATTTGACTCGGTTAACTCATATTTAAACAACTAAGTATTAAATTACAACTTTTCCCCATTTGTTTTTTGAAAGAATTTTAGACTTATAAGGTCTTCTGAAAAGTGTATTTGGCAACATAAGCTTTTTTAAGTACAAAAGTGCCCATGAACTTCTCAAAATAGGGCAAATATGCCCACATCATTAACTATTACAGAGTTCCGTTTTACAGATATTGCAGTAATCTTTACCCAAAAGTAGATGTGGATGCAAATGAAACTTGCAATTGGTGTTTGGTCCAAAAGGATGATGTTAAGGAAAAGTTGTTTAATTCTTTGAATTCCTCTTCATCCTTTAAAAATAATGGAAGCTTAGGTGATCAGAGCAAGAACAAGAGAATCAAGAACAACAACAATGTAAATTCTCTAAAGATTGGTGGCAGGAAGGGGTAACGTCCATGCAAAGACCAAAGGCATCTAAAAACAGAGGTCACGAGCCGGAGGCGAGATCACCGTCTCCTCCCCCCTCGGTGGTGGTATTGACATGGAAGGAGATCGTGACAAATGGTGATTTAGAAAAAGGGTTGAGGAGAAATATCCAACACAAACAGGATCATCACGAGGCAGGTCTTCAGGAATAAAGTGAGAAGCTATAAGCTTTTGGAAGAGAGATGAAGTGGGTGGAGGAAGAGAGGGAGGGGGAGAACTTTTTAATTAAATAATCATTAAAAAATAATATATGGGTCCTATAAAATTGAAGTTTGTACTAGTTAATGATGTGGCATTTTTGCCCCATTTTAAGAAGTTCATGAGTACTTTTGCACCAAAAAAAATTTATGGTACTAGGTGCAATTTTAAGAAAATTTTATAGGTATTTTTACCCCTTAACCCAATTTTAGTGAACCCCTAAAGGAGTAAGTTTATTTCAGTCAACCCCTAAGAAATTCTGAAATTTCATAGCACCCAAAAAACTAAAATGAAAATAAGTTTTGTGGGTAAAAAGATAATTAAGCCCTTACTTTATTTTTTGAAAATAAAAAAGTTCAATAGTCACCAGAGCTCTGGCAACTGGTCACCAAAAGTCGCTTAGCTAGAGTGGCCTCTAGTAATCTGCTTTTCGAAGCTCTTGTCACTAAAAACTAATTTGTGTTGTTCACATGCTTATTTCACTTATTCATAAAGAGTTGCACACTAGTGAATGTGACTTATTCAATTTGTGTTGTTCATATGTTTATTCCAATTGTTCGTGAGGAGTTAAATACTTGCAAATGGGACTTGTTCATAATACTATGTTCTCTTGTTCCTAATTCTTCTTATCAATTGCCAAAAGAGGTATAGAATTTAGTAGTCCCTCCTAAGGTATAGCAATTTATTTGGAGACTTCATAATGGGGCAATAGCTACTAAGGAAGCATTGTTTAAAATAAATTTCTCTGTAGGAATGGATTGTTCAGTATGCGGTGAGCTGAAACCGTTGAGCATATGCTTTTCTTTTATCCCTGGGTTAGGAAGTGTTGGTTTGGCTGTAACTTGGGTGTAAACATTAAAAGGATGCAAATAACAAGGGTGGAAAAGTGGTGGGAGGATATGTTGTTGGATAGAAAGGGGCCAAATGAAGTGCTAAAATTGATATTGGCTGTGATGTGTTGGTGGATATGGAAGACTACATGCAACCGAGTTTTTAAGGAGGTGGAGGTAAATTTGAAGGAAGTAATTCATCAAATTAATGTACTGGTGGAGGAAATGTATGTGGAGTGTGAAGAGTAAAGCTTCTGATGTCAGGAAAACTAAAAAAGAGTAGCAAGCTGAGGAGATTGAAGTACTAGAAAAAGCCTGATCCTAGAACTATTAAAATAAACATCGATCGCGCATTTCAGGACAGAGAAAAACATGATGGCATTGGAGTGATTTGTAGGAATGAGGAGGCTGATTTTGTTAGTAGAGTGTGTGAGAAAGTGGCAGCTACTACACCTCTAATGTTAGAATGCTTGGTGCTTAAAGAAGTTTTCAAAATAAGGGAGAAATTTGATATGATGACTGATTTGGATATTAGTAAGTATGAATGGTAGAGTGTAGATGTGGTGAAAGATGTTGCAATTGAAGGAGAAATCATCGAATATATACTTCTTGTTGGTGGAACACCAAGGGAACAAAGCTGTAGATTTTCTTGCAGCTGAGGCATGTAAGGAGATGTGCCATAGTAAATGGTTAATGGCGCTTGCATCTCCTATGTTTTCCATTTTATATGATGGTTCTCTATGTATGAGATCAAAGTGTTGCAGGAAGAAATGTATTGGCTAATGATATTGAGTTTAGTGTTGCATATAATGGATAGGTTTGCTGTTTTGATTGTTTCCTACATATGTGTCTTTTGGTGTGTTAGTTTGTATAATAGGTTTTTTCTAAGGGTTTTTTTTGGCTTCACTATTAGCGTTTGTAACTTTTTTTTTGTGATTAATAAAATTGTTACTTTGGCAAAAAAAAAATTTGTGTTGCTCCTATTTCTATTTTACTTGTTCACAAGGTGTTTGACACTTGTAAATGGGACTTATTATGAACAACACAAATTAAACTAGTCCCATTTACAAGTGCAATTCTTCATGACCAAGTGGAATGCTCATACAAAGCACAAATTAATTTCCTATGGTACTAGAGCTTGGATTACCATGCATGGAGGCAACTCCGGCTTGGTCGCTTTTAGCAACCGATTGTCGGAGCTCTGGCTACAATTGAACTTTTAAAAATAATAATGATAATAATAAAGCAAGCGATTATTTGAGTTAGTCAAGAATATTATGCAATTGATTTAAGAACGTTGAATATGCTTTTTGTGACCTGAATATTATTTCTTGGCGTGAGAGTCAGGAATATGGCATGGTGTTCCTTTTTTGAAGAAAATCTAGGATATGATTTTCCTCCTCATATATGTCATTAGCTGATGGCGTATCTGTTTGGATTAGCGGTAAAAGTTACTTTTCTAACGTGATTTACATTATATGAGATAAGTTTGTGAGATGAGTTTTTGTCTCGACTTGCGTAAACATACTTTTTCACCGCTTTCTCAGACCGGCTAAACATTGACTGTGTATAAATCTTCAGGAAAAAAAAAGACTGTGTATAAATCTTATTTATATTCGTTTTGTACGATAGACTTTGTAAAAAAATGTGTGTTTACTGTTTAATATAGTTGGAAAAAATGTGTTTAACGTGAAAGGAAGTTTTTAGAGTAATTGTTAACTATGAAAACTCAAAATACTTAAAATAAATTCATGAAAATTTTAGGGAA
The DNA here is from genome assembly GCA_963242795.1 of Inga leiocalycina. Classification (NCBI taxonomy): domain Eukaryota; kingdom Viridiplantae; phylum Streptophyta; class Magnoliopsida; order Fabales; family Fabaceae; genus Inga; species Inga leiocalycina. Next base: position 16,374,204 of record OY725320.1, read on the forward strand.
AATGACCCAAAAAGAACTTTGAATATACTAAAAGACCAAAAGGTGTTAGAAGATTTGAAAATCCCTTAGAGATGTTAGCACTTGTCAGGGATTTACAATTTCAGGGGAAAATTATCATTTTACCCTTACCTATATTTTTATTAAAATAATAAAAAATCGTCCGCCGGCCGGCCGCCCGACCTCGGCGGCAGGCGAGCGCCGCCAGCTAGGGCCCAACCCCGACGGAATATTCCCCAAGCTTTGGGGAAAAAATTCTGAAGTTTGGGGTTTGGGGGTTCGAACCCCCCACCTGTGGTCATGCACCAAACTTCGGTGTATGACCACTGGACTAAAGAAGCCTATTAGCATTTGTAGTGCAAAAATATATATATATAGTAAACTTTTATTTTTAACGAAACCAACTAACAAATTCAGATAAGGAATTGGCAGATTGATAAAAGAAATTAACAACTTCAGATAAGAATTTCACAATTTTTATTTTTTAAGCAAAAAATCCACCTACTCTCTCAGACCATTCACTAGTTGAGATAAGGAATTCCTAAGTTCATATGACGAATTAACAAATTGGGAATTCCTTATCTAAACAAGTGAAATTCTTTTATAAAGTTGTTAAAAAACGAAAATTGTGAAATTCTTATATAAAGTTATTAATTTCTTTTATCAATCTGCCAATTTCTTATCTGAACTTGTTAGTTGGTTTAGTTAAAAATAAAAGTTTACTATATATATATATTTTTTGCATTACAAATACTGATGGGCTTCTTTAGACCACAGGTAGGGGGTTCGAACCCCCCCACTCCCAAACTTTGGGATTTTTTTTCCCAAAGCTTGGGGGAATATTCCGTCCCAACAGAATATTCCCTGGCCGGGCCCTTGCCGGCGGGGCCCGCCTGCCGCCGAGGGCGGCCAGCCGGCTGGCCGGCGAACGATTTTTTATTATTTTAATAAAAATATAGGTAAGGGTAAAATGGTAATTTTCCCCTGAAATTATAAATCCCTAATAAGTGCTACCACCTCTGAGGGATTTCCAAATCTTCTAACACCTTTTGGTCTTTTAGTATTTTCAAAGTTCTTTTTGGGTCATTTTCCCAAAATTTTATGCTCTTGCACTTCCTTTTAGTGAAATTAAATTAAATAAACTATGACTTTAATATGGAGTATGGCATTTTTTTATTCACATGTTGGGTGATACATTATATTATTTAGAAAATTTATTGATAAGAAAACATAATATGTTTTTATAAAATATTAAATATGAACCAGTCATTTTTTAATCTAAGGTGAAGATGAGATTTTTAGAAGAAAGCAAGAAAAAAGATTATGAGAGTATCCTCTTCTATTTTTAAAGGCATAAATACTTGTATTCTCTTCCATCCATCTGTTTCTCAATAAAATTTTTAACCATACACCTTTCACTAATTTTCCTAAAAAACCAATGATATTAAACAGTAATAAATTATAAGCTAACACAATAACATTATAAATTATAATTTATCCCAAGAACAAAACATGAGGCTTATGAAAAAATAAAGAAAAACTTAATTATTTAATCTTTATAGTTTCACCGTATTTATAACTTAGTCCTTATAGTTTAACTCGTGGCGACTCGATCCCTAAAGTTTCCTAAGTTTTAGAAAACTTCTAAGTCCAACTTGACTCATCCCATATAGCCCTAAAAGTTGCTTATTTTATAGAGCCGGGAATTCAGGCCAAGCCCGTCGGGCTGGCCCGTTTAGGCCTGAGCCCGTTAAGGGCCGGGCCTATGATTTAAAGGCTGAAAATGGAAGTGAGCCTAAAAGAGCCGGCCCTGTAGGGATGGCCATTTTAGGCCCGTTTAACTTTTTTTTAAAATGGCCACAAGGCAATGGGCAACAAGAATTAGTCAGAGAGTAAAGTTAACCTAACCCTTAGATCAGAAATGCTATCACACTGACTCAGACCTCATTTGAAGCTTCTCTTCCTTGATTTTCTTTTTTCTTTTTTTGCATGTGTACGCCAAAATCCAAATCAGGTGTTCTATTATTACTGACATTTGAAGCTTGTAGGCTTGTTTGATTGTGGCTGTGAACTTATTTGATTGGTTATGAACATTAATTATGGTTTGGACTTAAGTTTTAGTGTTTGTGTTCTATTAAACTTGGATAATATTTATGTTTTAAATTAGTGTTGATGATATTTATGTTTTAAATTAGGTATTTTAGTCTTTAGGAGAATAAGAAAAAAAAGGCATAAAAAAACCTTAAACAGGCCTAAAGCCCGCGGGCCTGCCTTAAACAGGCCGGGTCACTATAAAAGGGTACGATTTTAGGCCCGAGCCCGTCATGGGCCGGCCCTTTTCCCAGTTATACTTATTTGGCACCCTTATCAACACCATATCAGAAAAAGTCAAGCTTCTCCCTCCTCTCTCTCCCCTCTCCCCTTCCTGCGGCTGGAAGACTTTGATTCAAAAGAGAAAAAAGCTAGGGGTGGAGGAAGAAAAAAGCTAATTGTAAGGTAGGAAGGAGAGAGGAGGGATAAGCTTGACTTTTTCACTACTACAGAAATCGCAATATATAATGGTTATTATCTATCATATATAATGATTTTGAACTGTCATATATGCGGGCGCTATAAAAGCTCAACTCAAATGCATTAGAGTTTCAAACCATGATTTATTTTGTATCTATTATAGCAGTTCTAATATAACACCCATTATGTATTGAGATGTGGTGAAGTCATGTTGTGTAATGCTATCATGATAATAAAATGGGCCCATGTTCACAATTGTTATATATACTGCAATTAACGGTCTCAAGTAAATAACCGTTATAAACTCTGTAGCATACATAACAGTGCTTTCACAATAATCGTTATATAAAGTTTAGCATACATAACGGTCATTATATCGCAACCATTATTTATTTCCTATAAATACTAATGGGTTTAATGAAACAACCGTCATATCTAATGTATAAAGATATAACAGTATTTAGAAGAACCATTAATTTTTTAGGCAATTTTTTTTTAAAAAAAATAGAGATTCTCCTTTCGACATCCCCCTGCATGCATACAGAACAAAATTGTACACAAATTTGTATATTACAGAAGTTCACACATTGAGTATGGCACGCAATTTGGGATGGATCAAGACATTCCCAGCTTTGTGGCTATGTTCAATAAAACTCCCTACTGTAAATGGCATAAGGGGTATACAGCCTCAAGCAAGAGTTGACAGAGAATGAGGGGTTATATCTATAGTACGCCATCTGCTTTTTCTCATTAGGTTGCATATGGTGTTCTATAGATCTAATCTCTCATTCTCTATCAAGTCTTGCTCAAAGCTACATGGCCCTTAAGTCCTTTACGGTAAGGAGTTCCATTGAGCCTAGCCACAAAGTCAAGAATATCTTGTCCATCTCAAATTGCACAGTTATACTTGATGTGTGAGCTTCTGTTATATTATATAATCAGATCCAACAAGCAAAGCAAAAGCAGAACCTCTATCTAATACACATATAATATATATATATATATATATATATATATATATATATATTATAAGACGATGGTATATTGTATGACAATGAGGTGGTCAGGCCAAACAACAAGTTCAAGCACACAGCACAAGCACAGCTCATCCCACTAGCATTTGTGGTGGACACTGGAAGAGCAAACTTGGATAGGTGGCGACCTTTAGCTCTATAGGCTAACATGATTCTTAGTGAGAGGTGAGTTCTGAATCATGTTTTCCCTCTGTATGTTATACATGTGGCCTGTAGAGACATATGTGAATCGTGTTCTCCCCCTATAGTTATGGCATGTAGCAACTGTATGCCGATTGGGCCTATATGCCACATACTCAACATAATGAAATGTTTGTAAATCTTTAACGACCTTTTGTAATATGAGAGGAACCTTTGATCAAACCAATTGGTTTTTTAAAAAAAAACATGAGCATGACTTAGGTCATACCTCTATATGATTAAAATAGACCATGTAAAGAAATGCGACCTAGCTATGGCTAAAGAACAACAAAGAGAGTAAAGGTAACTGAAGACAAGTGTGGTAATGATAGAAAACGCGTGTTAGGGCTTGCATAGCAACTCGCATAACTATTGCTGATAAGCACGGAGAAGACTTCGTGAATAGTGTGGTTTGACGGATATTACGAAGGGTTATGACGTATGAACTGGTACTTGAGGAAGACAAATAATTTGAAAGTGTTACATTATGGTTGTTTTTGAAAACCTTTATGTTTTGTCTTCGCTGAAATAAGTGGTTGGAAGTCGAATCATTTGTAAGTGTTACATGGTGGTTGTTTTGAAAAAATCATCACTTTTGTTACTAAATAAATGATGGTTATTAACTACAACCATTATTTTTGTATTTTTACGAATTCCACCTCGCAATATATGACATTGTGCATAATTAACATTTACTTTTAAGCGTTATATATCCTTACGCGACCTTCTCCTCTACATACATGACATATATATGACCGTTATATATTTAGTGATATAAATGCACAAGTCTGTAGTGGTGTTTGTTGATGTAGTGTTGATAAGGGTGCCAAATAAGCAACTTTCAGGGCAACATGGGATGAGTCAAGATAGACCCAGAAGTTTTCTAAGAATTAGGAAACTTCAGGAACTGAATTATGACAAGTTAAATTATAAGGATTGTGTTGCAAATTTAGTAAAACCATAATAATTAAATAATTAATGTTTCCAAAAATAAAGAAGGAAGGAAAGTATTAAAAAAAAAAAAAGCGCCTTAAATCCTAATTGAATCTCGGACATGCAAAATATTAAAAAAAAACGTGTGAATGGGCTCAATATTTGAATAGTTAAAAACCAGTAAAATCAGAAAGAATTCACTATGAACACAGAAACCCTAGCCTGCGCATCGCTGCCGCTCCAAGAGAGAGGGAAGCAGAGAAGATGACGACGAGGTTCAAGAAGAACAGAAAGAAGCGAGGTCACGTGAGCGCGGGCCATGGTCGTATCGGAAAGCACCGGAAGCATCCGGGAGGTCGAGGTAACGCCGGAGGTATGCACCACCACCGAATCCTCTTCGATAAATACCATCCTGGTTATTTCGGCAAGGTCGGTATGCGATACTTTCATAAGCTCCGCAACAAATTCTATTGCCCCATCGTCAATATCGACAAGCTTTGGTCCCTCTTTCCCCAAGAAGTGAACGATAAGGCTTCCAAGGATAACGCTCCATTGATCGATGTCACTCAATTTGGGTACTTCAAGGTTTTGGGCAAAGGGGTTTTGCCTGAGAATAAGCCCGTCGTTGTGAAGGCCAAGCTCATCTCCAAGAATGCCGAGAAGAAGATCAAGGAGGCTGGAGGAGCTGTTGTCCTCACTGCTTAGAGTACTTAAAAGGGTAATGAGTTACATAACCTATTAGAAATTTCCATGTTTTTTAATACTTTCAATTTTGAACAATTGAGAGTTGAGACGTTGGATGTAGTTTCTCTCCATTTTTGAGAGTTGAATCGAAAGATATTTTCATTAATTTGTGTGAACTCGCGTACCTTCAACTTTGATTGTGTTTAATTTATGCTTGGCTGCTGATGAAAATGTTTATCTTCCAAATGAAGAACCACTTCATTGGATGAAGTCCTGTGTCTAAACAACCTAATCAGTAACAATCTAAAGATGGATGCCAATCTTTCTTCTAGTCTGTAAGATCAGGCATTTTGTTTTGAAGCTTTGTGTTCGTATCTGCATGATCTTATAATGAATATGAATGGACCTGTGCCCCTGTTTTGGGTTGAAGAGAGTGAATAAAGAATTTGTTAGTCGCATGATGCATTGTGGTGTTATAGGGCGTGAGGAATATCAATATCAATATTAATCAATATCAATATCATCATCAATATCAATCATCAATCAATATATATATAAAATCTATTCCCCTAAGCCATACACGAAAACGGCTCCTCTGCGGCTCCTCTCACATTTTACTGTTCATAAGCCAGATTAAAAAATATTCTCGGGCTACGTATAGGCTGTTTTCCATTTGCAATTCCCCGCCCATATTTAAAATTCAAATGAACCATCCCTTCATATATGCGCCACATCACAGAGAGAGGGACTGACATCAAATAAAAAAACTTCTTGACCCCTATTTTCATTTATCTTCCCTGGCATCTTCTCTCACCAAAATGCCTCCTCCTTTGTGCTCAGTTCTGAATAAATGGCCAGCAAGGCGAAGGTGACTGACTATGGAAAACAGTTGATGAAGATGGTGGAGAGAGAGAGTGTGTGTGCCAGTGCTGTGAAAACAGAGGTGGTGGCTGACGGAAGAAAGAGTGGAGGAAGGAGCTCGCCGGAGAATCAAAGAGAAGGAATGACAACAGTGATTGACGGTGGTAAGGAGAATGAAGAAGGCGATGGTGGTTGGAGAGAAGACAGAGAACGAGGAAATGGTGGAGAGAAAGAACAGAGGAGGTGGCTGAGAAATTCTGGTGGTGACGGTGGTGGTCGATGAGAGGAAGAGAGAAAGGACGGTGGTGATACCGACGGGCAAACAGTACTCCGAGTTGAAGCTTCTCCGATCTCTCTCTCTGATCTGATCTGCGGTGCCTCTGGTCTGGTTCAAGAAGGTCGAAGCTATTCTGGTGTGTTGCTGCGGCGCGATCTGGAGCTCTGGCTTCTGTCTTCTCGGGGTGAAGAAAAAAAAAGACGTCGCCGGCAACAATGGTGGAAGAGATGTGGTCGCCGGTGACGGAGATGTGATGTTGAAGGTGATGAGAGCGTCTCAGGGAAGGTTCGCGGCGCTCAAGCTCCCATATCTATATCCCCTCTGTTTCGGGAAAAAATTCCATTAGAAGCAGGAGTGGCAGATGGAGGGAGTCACGGGTGGAAGATGGAGTTCCATAAAAAATTCAAATCAAATCAAATTAATGGGCCCATCCCATATCGTCAGTAAAAAAAGGCATGAGCGTGTACTGCGTATTGAAAAACCCAAGATAACGGGAGGGTGGGTGACAACTGAGAAGTGAGAAGAGGAGAATCGAATGTTCAATTCCCTCTTGGAACGTGTAGAAAGGAGGCTTTCTAAAAAGTGAACGCGAAAGTCTGAGAGAAAAGTCGACCGTTGCCTCTGCAACGGTCACCGCCGAAGGTGCTGTTCCGTCACTGCCAACGGTGCTGTTCCGGTGCTGGCTACCCGCTTCGTTGCTGGAACGGAGCGCTGCGTTCGAGAACGCGATAGTCTGAGAGAGAACCGAGCTTTTGACTTCTGATTTCTGGTTTCTGTTCTGCTGTGGAGTCCGTTGCTAGAACGGAGCGGTGTGTCTGGTTTCTGATTTCTGATTTCTGTTTCTGCTGTGGAGTCTGTTGCTGGAACGGATCGCTAGTTTCTGATTTCTGTTTCCTGGTCGGAGTTCGTCGGGGCTCTGTTCCTGTGAAGCTTTTGGCTCTGTTCCTTCTGTTTCGTTGCAGATCTGAGAGTAACAGGGAGAGACGTTGACACTGTTCATCATTTGTTGCAATTTTCTGTTTCAAAAGGCATTTTCAACGGCTGCCAAGATCTGCTCATCGGTGTTGGCATCTGTGGTCAGTGGATATTGTTTAAAAGCATGAGTGAAAAAGTTAGTGAGGATCCCATGGAAGCATCAAAAGAAGAAGATGAAATTAAAGGGAGAAACATCAAAAGAATGACGGAGCAAGGGATTGATGCATTGAATAAGGCAGAGAACAAATGTGGTCATATGGATATAGCAATGGAAGAAGCTAGTGGGAAGGCAATGCAAGTCAAGCAGACCTCCATGGTCACTAGAAGCATAATCTCTTATAAAGCAAAGCTATTGGGGGAAGAAGAGAAGGAAATTGATAGGAGCTTTGAGGACCAAGTGGAAGAATGGCTTCAAGAGGAAAGAGAGACTAATCAGGCAATGATAGAGGAGCAGAAGAAAATTTTGGCCTCAGTTCCATGCCTCAACATCCCGGAAGAAAGGTTCAAAGAGCTTTGCAGACCTTGGAAGAATGCTCTTGTACTAACGGTGTTAGGAAGAAGAGTCAATTTGATTGTGATGAAGGATAGAATTAAGTGGTTGTTAAGATCTGAGAATTTCGATCTTGTTGACTTACCCAACAATTATTTTGTCTTCAAATCATCAGATAAATCCTTCTCTGCAAAACTCCTCTTTGAGGGTCCTTGGTTAGTTCAGGGTCACTATCTTGCAGTGCAGAGATGGAATCCAAATTTTAATCCATATTGCAACAAGGTTAAAAAAGTTGCAATCTGGGTTAGAATCCCAACACTTCCACTGCATGTGTATTCAGAGGATTGTATGCTTGCGATTGGGAATTTAATCGGCAGAGCTCTCAAAGTTGATTTAAACACTTTAGCTCACAAGGAAAGTGATAAGTTTGTGGTAGAGAGAGGAAAATTCGCCAGAGTCAGTGTAGAAGTGGATCTAAATAAACCACTGCAATCCAAATTCTCTTTCAGAAACCGAATCTACACAGTGGAGTATGAAGGCCTGGAAATTATATGTTTTAAATGTGGGTTATATGGACATACTCAAGAAACTTGCCACCAAAAGCAATCGGATCTAATGACAAATGGAATCCCAACGGAAGTGTCGCCGGAAACCATACCACCGGTAGTAAGCAATGAGAAGGGAAAAAGTACAGTAACTTTAATGTCTATTCCGGGAGTAGCGGTAGAGGAGGAGTATGGAGAATGGATGAAGGTCAAATCAAGGTCTCGACAGAGGACCCAACGAGTTGATTCGGACATGAAGAACTCAATGCAAACAGTGACCAATGTTCGGATGAATAGAAGGGTGGAAGAGAGAGGAGAAGGATCGCGTTTTCATATCCTGCAAAATTCTGAAGCAGAACCATTACCTAAAGATAGGGAAGGATTAGCCTGGGAAAAAAAAATATGGGAAAGCAATGGAAGAAGAAAGAAGTTGCAGTAGGTATCTCGGAAAAGAAAAAGCTTCAGAGTGTCCAGACCTCTGATAGAGCAGGTCCGAGTGGAACAAAGGATAAGGGGAAGCAGACAGTTATGGAGATCTGCGCAGTGAAGAGTCAAAAGAAAGAGAAATCGAAGGACACCGGTACGGTGTGGAATAATCAATTTGGGCATGTCCAAGATGTTCAAGCAGGCATTTCTCAAGCATCTATTAATGAACCAGGTGAAAATGCTGATGGGCTGTCAAAATCTATGGTAGAAGGAAAAAAAAATAATAAAGGTTTTTCTAGGCCTACACTGATTACTCCCTTATTTAAAAAAAAACAAACTGCTCGGGCTCATCATTTGGTCTTCGGATCTGCTTCTATATCTGGGCCATTAGATATCAATAATGTTAACCAATTGCTTGGGCAAAAGAGAGAAAATAGAAAGGAGGAACGTGTTGACAACCGAACTGCACCCGCTGAAGAGGACTACCAGGAATGCTTAAATGACCCATCAGTAGTCTTAATAGAGGCAGGAGATGTGATCAACCAAGAGGATAAGGCAACAGTGGAGCAGGCAATAATGCAGCTCTCGAATTCAGGTCAATAGCCTTGGACCTCAGGTTCTTTTTTCTCCATCTCTCTCTTTTAAATTAATTTTATTATGGATATTATTTCTTGGAATTGTAGAGGCGCAGCCTCAAAAATTTTTCCAGGTCGAATCAGAGATATGCTCAGAGGTAAAAAGGTTAATATTCTTATTCTCTGTGAAACTCGTGTCAGTGGTAGTAAAGCGGACAATATTATCAAACGTCTTGGTTTCAGTGCTTGGCTAAGGCTTGAAGCTACTGGGTTTGCCGGTGGGATTTGGATCCTTTGGAATGAGGAAGAACTAAATCTTCAATATATCTCTTCCTCCACTCAAGTTATCCATGTTAGAGCTACGGTTAAGAATAACTCTGTCAGCTTTTTGCTCTCATGCGTGTATGCCGAACCTAATTGCATGCTGCGTCAAAACCTTTGGGATGATATTGTCAACTTCAGTGACTCGGTTAATGAGCCATGGCTGATCATAGGAGACTTTAATGCTTATTTGTCTACTGAAGATAAGAAAGGAGGCTCAGCTCCAAATCTTCGATCTATGCATCATTTCAGAGATTGCATAATGAAAGCTGAATTGATTGAATCTGAGTTTGTGGGCGAGCGTTTCACATGGGAACGAGATCTCTTAAAGGAAAGGCTTGATTGGGCCTTCATAAATGCTGATTGGAACCAGGTTTACCCTCTAACTAAAACTCATCATCTGAACAAATTTGGTTCCGATCACAGGCCTATTCTTCTCCGCTGCTATCCGGATAGGTCTTATAGAAGAAGAACAATGCCCTTTCGTTGTCAAGCTGCTTGGTTTCTTGAAGATGGGTTTGCGGATGTGGTTCAAAATTGTTGGAGCTTAGATCATTGGACTGATAAAGTGACTAATTTTGCAAGCTCGGCAGAGGAATGGAATCGTAAAAAAATAGGTAATATTAACGAGAAAAAGAATAGGCTTTTTAGAAGGATCGAAGGGGTGGAAAGGGCTAGGGGAAGGCGTGATAATCAATATCTTGTCCAAACAGAAAAGGAACTTTGGAAGGATTATAACAGAATCTTAGCTCAAGAAGAATTGATGTGGTACCAGAAATCCCGTTGCCAATGGCTCAAATGGGGGGATAAAAATAGTAAATTCTTTCACTCTGCTGCTCTAATTCGACGTAAGAAAAATCGAATTGAGGGCTTGAAAAGGGACGATGGTAGTTGGACGTTCGATGAGTATGAATTGAAGAATCTTGCCATTAATTATTTTATGAATCTCTTTAGCAGCAACGTGTCTTCTGTCAATCAGCTCATAACAAGTTCATGCTTTCCTAGATTGAGTGACAGGGATATGGAACATCTTCAGGCAAGAGTAACAAATGAGGAAATAAAAAAATCTACTTTTGATTTGGGAGGTTTCAAGGCACCAGGACCAGATGGTATTCAAGCTATTCTCTATCAAGAGTTCTGGCCTATAGTTGGCGAGTCCATTTTTTCTTTGGTGAGGGATTTCTTCAACGATCCTATGTCAGTCAGGGGCATAAATAATACTAATATTGTGCTCATTCCCAAGATAGAAAGCCCTCAAACAATCAAGGATTTTCGGCCGATATCTCTTTGTAATGTAAGTTACAAGATTATTACTAAAACTATTTCGCATAGACTCCGGGAGATTATGGGGAAAGTTATTGGTAAACATCAGTGTAGCTTTATAACTGGAAGACAGAGCAGTGATAACATTATAGTGGCTCAGGAGGTTATCCATTCAATGAAGACTAAATCTGGCAAGACAGGTTGGATGGCACTCAAGGTTGACTTAGAGAATGCTTTTGATCGTCTTGAATGGGGTTTTATTCAAGATACTCTTAGAATGTTGGGTCTTGAGGAAAAATTGTGCGAAGCTATCATGGCATGTATTACCACCTCATCTTCTCAAATTCTATGGAATGGTGAAGTCACTTCTACTTTCAATTCAACTAGAGGCATTTGTCAGGGAGATCCAATCTCTCCCTATATATTTACCTTGTGTATGGAGAGATTAAGCCATATAATTCATGATGCTATTGATAATGACACGTGGACACCGATTCAGCTGAACAGAGGTGGTCCTCTTATTTCTCATCTATTTTTTGCCGATGACCTCATTCTGTTTGGGGAGGCCTCTGAAAGTCAGGTTGAGGTGATGTTAGATTGTATCCAGAGATTTTGTGAGGCTTCAGGGCAAAAAATGAACCGAGGTAAGACAAAAGTCTGTTTTTCGAAGAATGTGAATTTCTCCAGAGCCTTAAGTATGAGTCGGAGTATGGGAGTTGGCTTTACAGGGGATTTGGGTAAATATCTGGGAATTCCTTTGATTCACAAAAGAGCGAACTACATCACTTTTATGCCTATCTTGGAAAAAAACCAGGAATAAGCTTTCAGGATGGAAAAGGAGATATCTGAACCTGGCCGGTCGTGCTACTCTTGTTAAATCAGTTTTAAATGCCTTGCCATCGTATTACATGCAGACAATGTTACTTCCCAAAGGAATGCTGAACGAGCTTGAAAAAAGAAGCAGAAACTTCCTATGGGGGGAAGAAGACGATAGAAAGAAACTTCATTTGATATCTTGGGATCAAATAACCAGAGATAAGAAAGACGGAGGACTTGGGATCCGTGAATTGGGAAGACAAAATGAAGGTTTTTTGATGAAGCTATGCTGGCACCTCCTTAACAGCAAAGATGCTCTATGGGTTAGGGTTCTCCGATCGAAGTATAGATGTGGCATTGGCTTCATGCCAAGGATTCAACGGAAGAAAAACTCATCTGCGTCTTGGAGAGGTATATGTGCTGTATGGGAAAAGTTTATCAAAGGCGTAAGAGTCAATATAGGTAATGGGCATTTGGCCTCCTTCTGGCATGATAATTGGTCTGAGATGAATAGACCTCTAATTGAGCTCATTCCTGGTTATGAAGCTTTTGTGGATAGGGAAGCTAAAGTAAGTGATTACACTAATCTGTTGGGAGAATGGGACAGGGATAAGCTAAGTCAATGGTTTCAGCCTCATGTTTCTGATCGTCTTATGCAAGCCCACCCTCCTCGTGAGGAGAGGGGTGAGGATAAGTATTACTGGAAGCCTTCTTCGGATGGCTGCTTTTCTGTTAAATCTGCATATTACTTCCTTTCTGCAGGTACTCATGCTATCAGAGAGCCATTCTGGAGGACATTGTGGAGATGCTCAATTCCAGAGAAAATAAAATCTTTTATGTGGCTAGCCTCTCATGATCGACTTCATACGGCAAAGTTGAGAACTCAGAGAGGTCTCCTTGATTCGGCAAGTTGTTCCTTCGGCTGTAACCAAGAGGAGGACATGATGCACATGCTTAGAGATTGTGGGAACGCTCGGGAGCGATGGATTGCTTTAATTCATCCTACCTTGTGGGATAAATTCATATCATTACAAGGGAAAGAATGGATAAATTGGAATCTTAAACATGGATTTGGCAGAGATTTCACGAGAAAAGTCCAATGGGCTTCCTTGTTTGGTTATGTCTGTTGAGATATATGGGTATCCAGATGCAAGAATGTCTTTGGCGAGGAGCTTGACTTTTGTTCACAGGATGCACAGGCCAGCTTCTTCGCGCTAGCTGGGATCAGGATCTGCTTTCCCATTGTAAGTTTTACTCTTCCCAGTCATCTGAATATCAGAGTGCAAGAGACAGGCAGGAAGGCTTTGTACACTTGGAGGTAGATGGATCGGCTATGGACTCAGGTCAATGCAGCTGTGGGGGAGTTTTACGTGATATGGAAGGAGCTTGGCTTGGTGGTTTCATGTGTAAGCTGTTGACAGTTCCTCCTGCAATCACTGAGATTTTAGCAATTATCCAAGGACTTCAGATTTGCTGGAACAGAGGATACAGAAACATTCTGATTCACACTGATTGTATTGAGGCTATTAATTTGTTAACGAGAGGTGGAGAGCAAAACCACCCTTTCGGTATTATTATTGTAGAAGCTAGATTATGGTTGTCTAGAGATTGGCACGTTTTGTTGAATTACATTCCTAGAGAATAGAATAGGAATGCTGATCATCTTGCTAGATTAGCGCATAATAATGCAGCGGTTTTTGTCTTCTTTGATCAACCACCACCTTCTTTGGAGGAGGCAGTTGTTGATGATTAATTTGGGGTTTCCCCATTTGCTTTGTATTAAGTTTTTAATTATAACTTAATGAATTCCAGTTGTCTTTCAAAAAAAAAACCCAAGATAACTTTTTGAAAAATCCAACCGAGGACCTTCGTAGACAGTCTTACTTGATTATTTTATAATGGTATCACACCTCATTGAATCTTGGTATCATATAATATCTTAATCATTTATTTTTAAATCTTTTTATTTCTCTCTTATAGTCTTGTTTAATTATTGGTAAATGAATATCAATAAAAATAAATTAAAAAAAATAACAGATATAGAAAGTAATTTTTATATTTAAAATTAATATAAACTCCTAAGACTGGAGTAGTATTTTATATTTATTTCTTTTAAAATGAAACAGTTGAAATTAAACTCATTGAAAATTGTTCAATCTTTTTTTTTTCCAGTAGAAAATTGTTCAATTTAATCTAATACTCCCTCTGGTCCTAAATATAGGATAAAGTTTGTAATGTAATTTATATTATAAATTTTCTCTTATATTTAGAATCGGAGGTAGTATAAAAGAAGAAAAAGAATTAAAAGTAACTAATGAGGATTGATTAATTAAAGTGGTTCGTCACTTATTATCATATCAAAACATATTTAATGTCTAACCCATAGAATGATCTGGAACGTCTTTAAAAAACTTTTAATTCATTCAGTATTTTATGGATTTGCAGCCACTTTCTACATATGACATATTTTATCCTATTAAAATATCATCAATTGGCAGAAAACATTGTCACTGGAGGAGTTTTGTCCGTTTTGTCCATTGAAACAAAATCAGTGGGCACATCTCATATCATGAGTTAAAAATAGATAAAAAAACTACATGTCCTTCTTTTGAATTATACTACTTTTCTCGATAAAGATAAAAAAGCAAAGGCACAATATCAGTCACGGGTTTGAGATAGAGATTCAGATTAGCACTGGCAATATTTCACATTGAAAGCTCTTTTTCATGATTAAAGAAAGCAGAAAAAGGAAGGGAGGGAAAATTTTTATGAGTTAAATTTAAAAAAATTAGAGAAATAAGATTATATAATTTTAATATAGAGAATATGTAATTTTATCTTCTTCCAACACTCTTTGTATATGATATGTCTATTTTTTCCTTCTCCTGCCTATTTTGTGTTTTGCTTGTGCTGATTACACTCACATATATAGTCATTCAGGTTCGACTTGCTTCTTCACCTTCCATTCTCAAGCTGATCTGAATTCTCACAACACAAGTATGTAATTATATTACATTCTTTTCTTCTTTCTTATCAGATTTTATACATTTACTTCTTAGCATCCTAATTGAATTTAAAATGTAAACCTTTGTTTTTTAGACATTATCATGGCCTGACATTCTTCAATTAAGGAATTGCATGATGATACTGATTGCTAAAGCATAGTTGTTAGAGTTTTCAGAAAATAGAATGTTTGCATTTCCATGGTTTTAATTGATGAAGAGGTGTATACATGCTTATGTGTTTTTTGCATTTTGACTTTATTAGTTTTATTGTCTATCCTTGATTCTTAACTTACCAAGTGTTTGTGTGATTATTAAATTTCAGGGATCAAGGATACAGGCGAGTGTGCTGAACAAAGCACTCCATGAAAAATTCAGAAACTTCATTAAAGAAGGACAAACTTATTTGTTTTCTAATTTTATAGTTACTCCAAATGTTAGTCAATATAGAGCTATAAAGAATGCTTAAGTGAACTTTTGCTCCGCAAACATATGTTATAGAACATGTAATCAAATAAAGAAAAAGATTTATGTTAATGAATAAAATGGAATGAATGTTTGAATTGGTTTAAAAGCATAAGCACCCCGTGCAATGCACGGGGAAGCACAATCTAGTTGTTATAAAATATGAATTTTCAGGTAGATAGCAGTCTGTTGGCCAAAAATAGATGGGAATAGTTTTATTTTTAGTGTCTAAATAAAAAATCATCGGTTGAATTGAAGATGCTGCTTATCTACCATAGACAACGCAAATATGATCATAGGTTCTATGTGGCAATTCATCATTTGGTTTGGATTTTGAAGACTCAGCTTTATGAATACTAAATGTGATGTAGAACTCAAGCAAGCTGGCTGTGATCTGAGTACTGGAGTAACACTTTAAATTTTTATTCACCAAAACTATATTGTAATTATTTGAATAATTCAATAAAGTGGTTAATATTCATGAATTTGGATCTTGTGAATTTTGAAATATTCATATTCATAAGGAAATGGGCAAATTAATTCAAAAATTAAATTAAATTACAAAGGGGACAGCAAAATCATAATTTTGTCAATTTAGCCCAATATTAATTATTTTCCAATTAATTGGAGTTAATCTCAATTAATCAAGGAAAATAAAGGAAAATGCATAATGGGATTATTCTTGGTAGAATAAATCAAGAAGTGAGAAATTAAGGGGGGATTATGCATAAAATCAATTGTGTGAATTATGGAATTGTGCAAAACAATTTTTTCTCCTCTTCCTCTCTAATTTTCGTCCAACATGAAAGAAAGAGGGGAAAATTAATTGATACAAGATCACATGTCACAAGTAGAAGGAAATCATGACCAAGATTGAGTGTACACAAAAAATAAAATGATGGTGTAGTGCATGATGTGGAAGCTTGAGTGAAGAAATAAGAAATATGATGGCATGGTGGAGTGCACATTTTGACTTAGTTGGAAGACAAACTTGATTACATGGAAGGGAGCTTGTTTGACTTGTAAGAGGAGAAGGGGGACGGATTTTTAGGAGCAAGCAAAGGAAGCAATTGATTCAAATTAATGGTAAGACAATGGAGTAATTGTGAGGGAGAGAGAATGGTGACAAGTGTCACAACTTGGGCCCTTGATTAAATCAATGGTTAGGAAGGAAGAAGACTAAAATAATATAACACAAACTCCGTCCTCTTTCATGCACACTTCACGCACAAGACATAGAAAAAAGGAAGAGAGAGTGATTTTGTGAAGCTCTTGAGATTAGAGAGAAGGAAGAGGAAGAAGTCAAGGCAAGGTGATTTTTTTGGTTTTTCTTATGATATTTCCTTAGATTCTTCTCTAAACTCTTGTTTCTCATGAATCCATGGTGGTGAAGACACACTTTGAGATCAAGATGATAAGGAGGAGGAGCCTAGAGTAAGAGGAAACCAAGTAGCTAAAGAGGGTAACTTCATAAACTTGCTTTCTTGAGTTGTTGTTGATAATTGTTGTTTGGTTTTTATGATTTTTGGGTTGATTTGTAAAATTAGAAAAGCTATAACCCTAAGGGGTTTTGCTACCTAAAATCCTTTAAATCATGAATATGAAGTGTTTAAATGAGTTAACTAAGGAGTAGAAGTGGAAAAGTACAAGTTTTGGAAGCAAAAACACAGAGCTCCATTTTTCTATTTTCCCTTCAATATTTCGGCCAGACCAGAATTGGTACCAGGAGTTGGATTTTCATGAAATAAATGGTTTCATTGAACTCAGTAGGCAAAAATAGGCGGGGTTAGAGTTGGGCACTTTTTCAGTAGAGGCCGAAAAAGCATAATTACGAAAACGCCACTGAAATCCCTAAATAGAGGCTGTCAAGGGTATTTTCGTAATTTGACAGTGGATTTGGTGATTTCGAGTCTGGAAATGGATTCTTTGGGCGAAAATAAGTCAAAATAGATTTGGTCAAAATTTTGGAAAAACGTGCCATCGGGTTGGGTATGGCCGGGCCGGGCCAAAGTCCCAGGGGCATTTTAGTAAATTTTCACCATAGAATAATATTACTACAAGAAACACTATGAAAGAGTCTAAAATAATATTTGAATAGGTTATGACCTATTTCTTATATATTTAATATTTTAGGACCGAGTCGAGAGCCGGAACAACACGTTTTATGAGACACCGTTAAACAGAGGATTATAAAGCGTTGAGGTAGGGACATTATCCTTCATACATTATGTCATAGTTATATGATTGTGTGGATGCCAATGTTTGTAAATGCGTTTTATTAATCAACACGATTTGTCCAGAGATGGGCCAGAAGTGTCAGAGGTACTTACACTGGAGTTAGTGAGAACCCGACCAGTGCAGATTAGTGGGGCTGGGCCCTACTCATGTATACATGCAGATGATATGTTTATAATGTTCATTAATTGGTGCATACATGATATATATCATATTTACTTTTCGCATTTTCTATAAACGATAACATGTTTCTATTGGGGTTCTCCGGAATCTCACCCTATTTTTAATAAACACCTCAGCGGGTACCAGTGGGTCTAAGGGAAAAGATGTAGACGCCAGAAAGTGAGCGGCACGGGTCTCGAGGTGAGGACAAGATCGTGATCATAATTAGTCTATTTTGTGATATTTTGGTGAAATTGCAAATATTAAAACTTCCGCTGTATTTTCTGTATTTTGTCAACGAACAATGTCGAAATTGTAAATGAATTTTTTTTATCAATATAATTGTACTTTTCTGTATGCCCATTGAATTCCGTCTTTATTACTCTTCGATTATTGAAATGGAAACGGGTGTTGACAATTAGTATTTCTGTCTTTGGACCAATCAAATTTTATCGATGTATTTATGACCAGTTTGATGTCGCAACTCTCGCTTGATGATGACTAATCTGATTTTCATAACATTTGGTTTACACTTTACATTCAGCCTTAAACCCCAACCATATAAACCCTTTACGATTTTCCATTTAGAGAACACAAAACCCTGAAAATGAAATCAGAAACAGAGATGCAAACTCACAATCAGATCTCAAGAGAAATTCTTGAGGGTGAGAAACGGAAAATATGAAGCGGAAAACCAACAGCGCTTATAATATCGACAAGCCATTGCCAGAGTCCAGAGGTTTCAGTGCATATGAGCAAGAACAGGAAGGAAATGTGGGGATTTGAATTTTGGGTTGTCACGTTATTGGAAACTAGCCCAATTCCTATGGTCCCTCATCTCATTCTTCTTATTGTTTTGTGTTCTTTCTAATCTTAAATATAAGTTATTTTTAATTAATTAACGTACGTTTCAAATCATTAAATTTATCATAAAATTTAATTGACTTTCAATATTCCTTTTGACCTTCAATCAACTTTCAAAGTTACTCCTATCAGTTATATTAAACTCCACAACCATTAATTTATGATCTCAATTACAACCCTTATTAAATATAGGCAAACATCAATGAAAAAAATTTACTTCTTATTATAAAAATAACCAAAACACCATATAAAAGATGTCGTGTAATATGGAACTGGAGCTTGTAACTATATATATTTGCTTGTATGCAAGCTGTGGGATATCTATGATGGGTCTTAGGTATGAAAATTTCCTTTAGAAAATTATGTGTTAATAATTTTTTTAAATGGCCAAGGATTATGCATTTCATACATTTATGGTATAATTCCTTTTGTTGCCATCTATTTCTTTGTTAAGGAATCTCATTTTTAAACGCTGATGACTTTTATTTCATATAGATGTTTTATTGCCTTTCCAGATTCAAATTAGTTTTTCATTGGACCAGAGTTATTGGTTTTTAATTCTAAACCCACCCTCCAAGTACTGTTCAGAATTTCAGTTTGTCATCCCTGAGACAGTGCCAATACGTAAAAAGTGAAGACTGATTACAACATGAACAGTATAATTCAATAAAGGCTTTTATTATGAGCGTGTAATCTCCTTTTTTCTAAAAGGCTTTTATTTTCCATTTTAAACTCGAATCTTTGATACATCTTCTTTAACTGAATTTTGAATATCTGATACGAATTCCCAAAAGTTTACATGAAACCCAGTAAATGCACCACCAATATATGGATTGAAATACACATTTGACCCACACACACACACTAACTTCACTCGTAAATAACCTAGTCTTTGAGAAGGAGATTGCCCAACTGGGACTTATATAACATTAAAATGATAATAATACTACAATTGACTAACTTGTTTCAATAATAAATAACCCTTACCTAGCCCCCCAAAAAATTACATATTATACAACAATTCAATTAACATATGACAAACACTTATGAGTCCCCATGATTCCCCTCTAACACAAGCAAAGAAAGAATACAATTTTCTTTCTCTTTCCACTTCTCCCTCTCTCTCGTTAGTTTTTTTGTCTCTTTTTCTGGGAGAGAAGTCTGAGAAGGGCAGGAAGAAAGGCTTTATTTTATTTGACTTGCAGGCTGTGGCTGAGAAAGACAAGGTTATGCTCCTTTACTTAACTTATCTTGCAGGCAACATCAATCAGCCAAAGCAGCAGCAGTATTGTTGTCGTCGTCGTCTTCACCACAAACATCTCAGAAACTAATGAATTCTGCTTCACACATCATCATCACTTGGGGTTTCAGCAACAACATTATGATATCACTGTAACAGTTCTGATGGGGTTGTCCTTTTCTCAGCCAGGAATGGCTTGAACATCAACAACACTCCAAGTGCTTCTATCAGATTCAGGACGAAGAACACCATGTGAGATCCTGCAGTTACACTCCCCGTAGTTAGCGAGGCTACACAGTAAATGAGTAAAAAAGATAAATTCCTTAGTAAGTGGTATTGTTCACAGGTCATGAACAGTGCAATTTATTCATCAAAATCTGTATATCCATCTAGTTATTGGAACACATGGGATGGATGTTCTGATTTATGTTTAGGTTCTTAATCACACTAATGCTTGGCTCCATCATAACCTTGTTAGGAACTATCTTTGTTGCCACCCTTAATGTGAAACAGAATTTAACACAAAAGATTCACTGTGCTCATACCTGGGAGGAAAGAAGCATGTAACCGCTTCTGGGACCAAGTTAACCTGCATTGATCAAGTTCATAATCAGTGAACTGCATATAAGTTTTGAAATATTACCGTTAAACAAGCATGTTAAACCATGGCATGTTTACAACTGTGCACACCTTGTGAATTTTTTCTTTAATAATTTTAAAAAAAAAAAATAGTCAGGAGTTAGATGAGTTATTCTAGCTTCAAGCTTGGTGGAACACTACCAACAAAGGATCACATATCACAAATCATTGGCAGAAATTGAACCACAGACCATTTGCTCAATGAAGTTCAATCCAACCATTTGAGCTATACATAACACAGACCATTTGTCTGGCAATATTTTTTACTATAAATGATAAATCATGCAACAAGATAAATTTATTTTTTTAAAAAAATCATAGGTGCACTTACAATGCACCGCCTCCAGCAGGGCCAACTGCTTTGAATATTGACATAGCAGTCATAGCAATACCATTAGCTGCTCCTCTTTGATGTTGTTCCTGTTGTTTTATCAAACCAGCATGCCATTTTAGCCCAACCCAATATTAATATTCGTAAAAATTGAGAAAAAAAAAATTAACAAAAACGAACTGAACTAAAAAAATTACCACTGCTTTGTTTTGCAGAAAGAATAATCCAGTAACAATGGTTGCCTGGGTCCAGCCAAAAACAAGAAAATATTAGAATCAGGCCAGCTCATAATGCGTGAAGGAGGTGAAGTTTGCTGTTTACTGTTTCATGCATTTTAATTTGGACACTTAAAAATGTGTTTGGTTTTCCATCTACACACATGCCAATGCAAGAAAACAGAAGAGCATGTACATTTGAGCACCATCAAAAGGATTCACAAACATACACTAAGATGAAATTGTGTCCCCACGTCTGTGTCAATATCCATATCTTAAATTCAAAGTGCTAGTTTGGTTCCATTTATTTCAAGTGATTTTGTCTCGTAAAGTGAAAAAGAGCTTTTAAGTGGCGGCAAACAAGCACTTAAACAAGAACACTCTGCAGATTTACTTTTGCTATGGGGACAATTGCTGCTATTATAAAGAATGAAGATACCAATAAAAATCACACAGTTCCAGCTATTCTACTTCACCTTAACCTAACCCATCATTATTATTATTGCACATGGAAAGATTGAAAAACAGATGCACTCACAGAGAGACAATATTTGAGGACAGAAGCACCAGTTATCAATAGATGCAGTGAGAAGCCAGATAATAATGCTATGAAAGGGTAACTTTGCAAGAGGGGTATGGAGATAGCCTGCAAATGGCAACCAAAAAAACAGAACAGTTAATATAACAAACACTGAAAATGCCAAATCATAGTACTGTTGCATGAGAGCAAAAGCTGACCCCTGAAATGTGAGAAAGTCTAACAGGTCCACAAGCCTTCAGCACCGAAGGATAAAGGAAAAGTTGGTAGGTCAAGAGAGCAAAACCTAACCAATGGAGCAAGAGTCAGTATTATAATCAGCATAATCGCCAAGTACAAAGAAAGAGATCGACGCATAGAAAAATGACAAAATGCTGTACCTATGCCATGCACAGCTATTTCGTCTTAAACTAACTGAAAACAAACACTAAGGAAACTTCACCTATGTTTCCCCAACACAAAACCAAGTTATGGCAATCCTTTAGATGCCCTATCAAGAGTTTTGCCCAAATTTGGAAACCCAAATGACTGGAATTTACTTAACAAAAATGGTTTATAGAATAAGCTTGAGAGGAAGTTAGTATATGACCTAATGTGATGCAGTCAAATTTACAGAACATACCTGATATTGACAGAACATTACCAACATCATTGGTTGTAAAGCTCAAACCCCCCAACTTTTGAGGACTGACAGCCCATAGTGAGAAAATCTGCAGAAAGTAAAGCAACGGTAACGCACAGCATACAAGAAGAAAGAAACAACGGAAACCTCATGTTGTTCCATGAAACATGTTCAACTCAATCCTCCAAGAATGTTTTGTATCACCTTAGTACCTAAGCCCTATAGCATATTTGATCCTTGAAATATTGGACAGTATTGTTCAAGTATGATACTACCTCACGAAGGATGAAATAAGAGAACAATATGATAAGACCAAAGTCAACTTCATGTTTAAATTCAGCATTGTTCAAGTATCAAAATACGGTATCGGTATAGGTAACAAGATAGAAAGCTAAAACGAACCCAAAACAACACACATGTAATAGGAAATGCATTAAAACTAGTTATGTCGTTATTAAGTAGGGAGCATACCTCTTGATAAGCCATATCATGTAGTGCGAAAATACAATAAACAATAATGGATGACATCAAGGGCCAATTCAATAAGAGGTTTTCATCTTTCTGAACGCTCTTTACAGTGCTTTCATTTTCTAAAGCTTCTATATCCTGATGGGACTCCTTGCTATCATGGTGTTTATGCAATGTTTCCTGCGGCAACACAGATTTTATAAAACACTATTATAACATCTGAAGGTAAGAAACAGGTTAAAATGTAGCATATGTAATTCTCTACAATATAGTAGATCACGTGAAGACCTATGAAATGAATAAAGGATAGAAAAGGCTAAAATCTATCTACAGATTTCAAGGTATTAACAACTATAAGGCTGTATACACAGAGATCTCAACAGATTCACTAATTCCCATAAAAAGAAACACTATACCCACTACCCAGATAGAAATTATATTTTTTGGTTGAAGGACAATAGTAATCTCAACACATCAAGAGAACAGAGTTAAATGAGGCAGATCTAGAAATTTAGGGGCCTGGTATATGTCAGAAAAGTGAGTTTATGGTAGTAAAGTTAAAATAAATGACATAAGAATTAATTGGTTTGGGGTTGGAATTGTGATACCCTTAGTATGAATACAGTTTACAGTTACAGACAGATACACAGGTTGCTTGGCTATACATACCGGGAGCCAAATGCAGGAAATTAATACGGCAACCGCAAAGACTGATATTATTATGCTGGGCAAGGCGTATGGAAACCTGCAGGTTGTGTGTTTTCCCAAATGAATTTAATAAGCACCTCAACAAAAACAAATAAAGGAAAATAAAAAAACAGTGGAAGCCAAAATTCTAACGCTTTATATTATTATTAATATCAAAAAGTAGGAAAAGTGCACTTACTTGTCAAAAAATGAACCTTTAGAGAATATGTGTGGGAATTTTTCTACTGGCTGCAATACAAAATTCCCCTAATTAGTCAGGTTGATCCCCAAAATCTTTCCTCATTCCATTCTAGATAGGGCAAAAGAGTCAAGTTTATTAATTTTTTTCGAGTAAGGGTGCATACACCATTTTCATCCTCAAAATCATTTGCTCATTCCTTTTATTTTACTACATTTTGTATGCCAAACGATCAGTAAAACTCTAGATAAAGATAAACACCTCATCTATACAGAGTTCCTCTTAGATGGCTTTCTTAGGAGGATGACACAAATTCTCTTATGTCATGCAAATGACAAAGCTTATTCTAAACATGTAATTTACTGCACAATGCAAAGAAAAAAGTACCTGAGCCAAATAGCCTCCCAATGCTGGGCCAACAACTAAACCAATTCCCCAAGCTGCACTGATCTGAAAATTAATCACACTAATAAATTGACATGAAGAAAATGAGCTACTAAACACTTATTGTATATCAAAGTAAATTAGACTTACAGTTGAGAGTCCTATAGCTTGGTATTCGTCTCGAAAAATTTCAACAGCATAAGCCTAGTGGAAGTGGATGTGGATATGTTAGTGATAACATCAACTTTACGTTAAGCCATTTCACCAGTCTATATGAATTTTCTATGAACAGGCTTGCATAAAAACATTATTGAAGACAAATATTCTTTGAAAATCTAAAACTTGATGACATTAGAACTTTGGAGGACCAAGTTGAGAGCGGTACTTTTTATAGACCACAAAATCAATTCACTCAATTATGAATAACTACCATGTGGTGCGTCTGTAAACGGTACCTTCATTGGTCCAAGCAATCCATTTAAGGCCCCAAGAAGAAATCTTGTGGCAACAGCCATCCAAAAACTTGTGCTAAGGCCAAATAGAGTGTTGAACACAATGCTGAAGTCAAATAAGAAGCAATATCAGTATCAAAAACCTTATCTTAAGGCTTAGAAGAAACTATCCAAATCAGTGGCAGTCTTGCTTACACTGCAATAATTCCAAAAATCGCAACAGGCTTTCGACCATATCGATCAGCCACAATTCCCCATGGTACAGATGTCAATCCTCTGCCAAACATGAAAGCAGATCCTGCACAAAATTTCATTGGGGATCAGTAATTTAATTTAAAATTTGAAAGTCTATAAATTGTGCTCATGTACATCTATAGAATGGAAGGAATAAAAGGAACCTTACCCACATAACCAGCATAGGAACTTATATCTGCCTCTGTTTTTGCAATACCAAAATCTCTAACCTGCAAGTAGACTCATATTAATAGGTC
The DNA here is from genome assembly GCA_963242795.1 of Inga leiocalycina. Lineage (NCBI taxonomy): Eukaryota > Viridiplantae > Streptophyta > Magnoliopsida > Fabales > Fabaceae > Inga > Inga leiocalycina. The sequence goes on from OY725320.1 coordinate 16,399,086, forward strand.
ATCTTACAAGCTTGCATTATTGATGATGCTCTTACATGCTAAACAAGAAGGCAGTAATAAAGGTGAAGATTTACCAAAGGTTTTATTTCTTGAGTTATTTCATAATGAATGAGAAAGCACAAGATAAAACAATAATCTTTCATGTTAAAGTGATTAGTCGGAGTATTAACTATTAGTATGCCTAAATTGAGATTTGCAGAAGTCTTCTCATTTGAAAAGAAAAATGAATTCAGATTGCATAAAACTTTTTCAATTTTCATCTTGCTACAGAGGAAATGAAGGAAAAAGAAGAAAGAGTGGGAATGTAACTTAAAGGCATTAGGCTCGCCTAACGTTAAGACACTCATACTGTCACCATGTGTACTGAGAGTTCATTATTTTTTTGGAAAAGAAATTACTTCAACGTTGAAAGAAGCATTATAAGCACAAGTTTCTTCAACTGTAGACCTACAAAACAGAACCATTTCCAAAAATATATATATATATATATATATATTTTAAAGAAAAGAATATATACCTGTAAATTGTCACTCAAATTCATTTAATTAAGAGCTCAAATTAATTAGGAAAATAAAAGAATATAAACCTAAAGAAAATTAATTTAACCAACTCCATATTATTTCACTCTCATCTTGAGTCAAGTGGAAGCCGCTTTCAAGACCAGATGCGCACATTTAAAAGGACCAGGTACTTTTTATTTCCAACAAAAGTATGATTTTGAAATTAATAACTTGGAATATCAAAAAAAAAATATTCCCTCAGATATGGGTATCAAAAAATGCATCAAGAAGAAGGTATCAGTAAAGGCAAGTGAAATACCAAACTCACCAAGAAATAGAGGAATGGAAAGAGAGATGATATAGGCAGCGCTGCACAAAGCACGACAAAATACAAATCAGACACTTTCCAAAAACAAACAACAAAAAGTTATCCTCCTAAAAATATTTGAGCCCAATATTTATTTTATATTTATCAAGAAGTTAGCTAAAAATAATTAAAATCGATAAATATGTAAGATATCTTATTTTTTTTTTCAATATATCCTTATTTATTAAGAAAATAAGTGAGAAAGATAATAAATAAATAAATAAATAAAGAATGTAGGTGAGAAAAATAACGAGAAAGTGGTAAATTTTAAAAAAAAAAACATTAAATATAAAGACAAAAATAAAATGGCCTTGTTAAAAAAAAAAACCTACCCTTCACGCTTTTATATTTTGAACAACGGGGAGTATTTTTTTTTTTTTTGCCGGCCACAAAAAGTAATACCAAAATTTGGTAATAACCACAAATTTAAGTAGATTAAATTGCAGCCACAAAACAGAAAGTTTACGTTTGTTTTTTTGAAACTTTGACTAAATCGTTCCCCAAGTAAGGCTCTTCTCCCCAGAAAAGAAAGAATAAAGAACGGTAATTTAGATTAATTTTGGGTTTTCCAACTATAATCCAGCCAGAGCAAGAAAGGGCATGTTGAACTTGCGTTAAACAATATTTGACAACCCTAAGATATCTTTAAGAATGATTAATCTTAGGGGCAAAATATTTTATTTTTGTTCACTAAATAACAAAGGCAAGTTGGCTTATTTATATCCAAAAGAACCTATCCCTGTCTGACACTGAACAAAATACATCACGTTAAAAATTCGATTGTTTATTCGAAAAGTTCAAACGAAAAAAGGCCCACAAGAACAAGAATTAAAGAAAGTTGCGAAACACATCTTAGTTCCTGAATTTTTTTTCCATCCAAATTGAGCTCTCAATTTAGCATGAATTTCACAAAACTAATCATCCAAATACTTTGAAAATAAAAGAACCCATTACAAGTTTCCTGAGTTACTACTCAAGAAAACCCATGAGAAGAAAGTATAAAAACTTACAGCTGCACAATGTTATCAGCCATATGTTGACAAGATGCTTTACAGGTACCCCTTGGGCCGTTTCTTTGGCTCGATCTACCTTACACCCAGGACAGTTCTCATAGTAATGTTTCTTCAGCAACGGCTCTCTAATGCTGTTGTCCTTCGTATCCTCATTATTATCGACGTTGTTGTTGTTGTTGTTGTCCGCCATGTTTGTTTGCCCCAAGATTCTCCTTCCTAATGAACCCTTTACGTTTTTCCGTTCAGAAAATACAAAACCCAGCAACTAAAATCAGAATCAGAGATAAAAGACCAGAACTTTTTTTCCTTTTTTGAAAACCCAGAAGGGGGAAAAATATCAAAACCCGAGACAGACACACAAACTTACAATCTGATCCCTGGAGAGAATCTTTGAGGGAGAGAGAAACGGAAAATATGGGGAAATATTGAAGAACAGAGAGCTGGATCCAGGGGCCTTATAAAAGGATGAAGACGACGTGAACAGAGAACATCAGTGCACACGTCATAAATTAAAACGGCATTTACGTGTGGCAAGAAAGACAATAGGAAACTTCGTACGGGTTATTTTGGTGATATATTTTGTGGAGAGGAAAAAATAGAGAGAAATTGAGAAGAAAAAGATGAAATAAGCAGTGAAGATGAAGAAAAAAGAAAAAAAGACAGAAAAATATCATTTGAACTTTAAAATTCTATTAATAAGAATTGTAATAGGATTGACAAAAATGATAATGAGATTGACAACGCAAATTTTATCAAATGACTAATTTAAAATTTTAAAGTTTAAATGATATTTTTACATCTTTTTCTCAAAAAAAATATGATAAAGAAGGATGGGATAGACTAAATTATGTTCAAAGGTGGCGACTTAATTAAATTTTAAGCCGAAGCTTAAATGTTTGTTTGTCGCGGCTCCGAGCGGTCACAATCCAAATAGCCAAATGCATCTGAATCCAAATTATACGAGTATTATATTATTTGCGATTTGCGTGTCGATACACAATCATTATCAGGGGAAGAGAAGGCCAAGATGGACTAAAACACCTAAGTTATGATTGTTTGGATTAGCGGTAAAAAAAGTAGCTTTTTTTACTATATGACTTTTAAAAAAGTCAGAATATAGATGTGATTTGTGTTTGTATTGGTGGTAGAAAAAGTGACTTTTTTTTTCTAACCTGAAACCTGTTTGGATTGCTGTTTGAAAAGCCCATTTAGATAGAAAATAACTGAAAAAGGCATGAATCTTATTGAATACTCCATATATATATATATATTAGTTATATATATTGTGATAATTGAAGTGAAAAAATATAAATAAAATTTGATGAAATAATAAAAATTCAATTATTATTAAAAAAGAAAGAAAAATACACTAAATCCACTTCAATTAAAAATACACTGAAGAAACAGAGATGAAGAAACCATAGCACAGCACCCATACTGATACTAAGCTTTGGAATTCAAGCCTCAATCCAAGAACTTCAACCACTCTTGGGCTCGGTCACAAACTCACAGCTAAACCAAAGAGGAGATAACATGCGTGTTTGGAAGGTGTTGGTGATGGAGACCGATTGTTGTGTGTGCATGAGTTGGAGATCAATGAGGAGAAATGGATTGGAAATTGAGTAAAGGAATCTGACGAATGGTGGAGGTGAATGGGATGTGTTGGCTTCCTCATTGGAATGAAGAAGAGAAAGTTAAATACATATAAATTTTTGTGCAAAAACACTGAAAGAAACATGATGAAAAGAAGGGAAACAAAGATTTATTTATCATGAATAGACCTTCAAGAAAGAAAGAAAAATGTCAAAGAACAACACCCACACACACACACACACATATATATCCATCCCTTTCCTCCACAGACCATGCTAACAAAGCCTCAAGCTTAGCTTCAATAATTTAATGTAGGGATGAAGAAAACGCTGACTTCACCATCAAAGGGAGACGCAGGGACACAAATGGCAGACCACCAACAGTGAGCACCGATTTCTGCCGCGCCACTGTGAAAAAGCTCAAGCTTTGAGCTTCTGATCTTAACCCTCGATATCTATAAAAGCTCAGTAAAGTTATCGTGAACCCAAACAGGATCATTGAAGCTCATCGGGATTTTTTTCCCTACCGCATGTTTTCCCTTCATTACCGCTTTGGCAAACAGACCCTTATACGTCCCCCATTCTCTCTCTAACTACTCTCTCTGTTATTTATCTCTCTCTCTCATATTTTTACGAGATAGGAGACCTTTTATATAAATTTATATTTGGCACACAAACAAACTTTTAATTAAGTGATCGTTTTGGGTTAGTGGTATTGTATTGAAAACCACGTCGAACCGGCCGGTTCAGATAGAAAACCGGTGAACATGTCGTTAGTCTAATCCGATTGAGGTTAGAAAACCGTTTAGTCGACCCGAGTTGCACTATTTTTTTTTTTTTTACATTTTTATGCTTCAACCTTGCTTTTTTTTTAAAAAAAAAATTCCCTGAAATTTTAATTTGCAAGGAGCTTTAAAAGGATTGTTGAATACTTTTGGTATTGGTTAGAGAAAAATTCTTATGTACTTAATGATATGTTTGTGGGCATTAGGTTCAGGAGGTTATATTGGATTATTGGTTTAAAAAAAATCTTATGTAGTTGTTTGAATGGTATGCATGAAAATTTAAATTATATATTTTTTTTAATTGACCTTGGTCTGACCCCCGGGTTAACCCTAGTTTGAACCACTAACCCTTAACCCAATACTTCGACCGGTTTAATGTCTGATCCGGTTTTCAGTACCTTAGTTAGTGGTAGAAGTTACTTTTACAACATGATTTATGGTATATAAGATAAATATGTGAGAGTAATTTTATCTTGACGTAGGTGAACATGCTTCTCAAATGTTTTTTCAGAGAAACCCTTAGGTAGTAAGCAACTTCACCTAAAAATAAAGAAAAGGCAAGTTAGAATTAGGAGGGTTGAAAAGTATTTACCCTCTTAGCCAAGAGCAAACCCTTTACCAAATCATAAACAAATTACTACCTCCGGTCCTAAATATAGGATAAAGTTTGTAGTGTAAATTGCACTTCAAACTTTGCCTTACATTTAAAACCGGAGGGAATATATCTTATCCCCCTTATAAGATAGAAGGAAAAAAAGTTTTTTGGAATTAATTAGGAGGAATGTCTTTAATTTTTCACCCATCCTAAAATGTTGTGGTATGTTATTTACTAATTTTTAAAGTATATATATTTTATAGGGATAGAAACTTATAGATACAGTTAATGAGATAAATGATATTGAGAGTTATTTATAGATATAATTGAAATAATAATTGTGAAGAATATGACTTTTCATGATATTTTACCATATTATAAAAAATATTTACCAGGATGCTATTACTATTATCATCATCAATATTTACAATGTGATACTTTTTCAAAATTAAAAATTAAAGGGTGAAAATTCCCATAAACTTTTCTTAGGGTGTGTTCGGATTAGTTTTTGGAGAATAGCTTCTAGAGAAAAAGTGAAGAATAACTTTTGAAGAATAGATTATAAGGATAATAGATTATGGGGAAAAAGTGTTTTCGATAAAATGAGAGTGTTTGGATGTTGTAGTCAGAATAGCTTTTTTCATAGTCAAATTACTAAAAGGACATTAACTTTTGTAATAATTACATATAAAGAATAAAATTATAGTTTATGTATTATTTAAGAATTAAGGTCCAAATTTAACATCAAAATTTTTCCTGAGGGACATCTGGTATAAATAAGTTTTGAAATATGCAAAAATAACAATGAACAATAAAAAAGGATATAAGCTTAACAAAACCGTTAAATTTGACCTTACGGCGTTCAATTATAAAAGGAAAAACCCCTAACAACATTAAAAAGGATACATTTTAACCCATTATTTAACATTAAATTTTATAATTAATATTAAAAATGAAATAAATTTGTCTATATATAATATTAATTAATTTAACTATTTTTTTAATATAATTAAATTAGATAAATATATCTTATATTAAAAATAAGAGGAAATATTAAAATTTTAAAATCCTTTAAAAAAACAAAGTGATAGACAAGGAAGAGAAAAACGGTGAAATGGAAAAAAAACAAAAAAAAGAGAATGTGTGATATGAGACTCACAATAAAAAATGATCAATAAAAAAGAGACAACGGAGCCTATATAACAAAAAAAACAAAAAAATTAGATTTTCCCCGCGCCATGATTTTGATGATCATGGTTTGGCAAAAAGTAAAATGTTTAGGAAATTTTTATTAAAACGATGGTTTTTTTTGTAAAAGTACTTTTTTTTAATATCCGAACACACTGTTATTTATGCACCTAACACTATAAATTTTACTTAGATCCAAAAGTTACCATGAAGTTCTGAAAAGGGTAAAATAGTGTCACTCCATTAATTGACACAAACTTTCGTTTTTATTATTTTTAAATGATTATTTAACTTTTTTTAAAAAAGAACTTCACGTTTTCTGTCTTCCCCAGGTTTCTTCCTCTTCCAGGTTCTGGCAGGCGCCGCCCGATATTAAAAAAAGAAAAAAGTTACAGCTACATACCATGTGCACATGTGAAAAAATTTCATCGCTGTTTTTGGATCGCAAGTCGCAACCCAATATTAAAAGGTTCACTCCCAATATATCCTTCTCCCTCGTGTTTTTTTGAACCAAGAATGAATTTAGTATGTGTTTAGTAACATCCTAAATCATGATTTCAAATAATGGTTTGCGTAATCCGAGATAAAACTCCTCTCATATACTTATCTCGTAAATCGTAAAAATTATTAAAAAAAACTAATCCAGTTTGACAACATCCCAAACCATGATTTGCATAACCCGAAATAAAACTACTCTTACATACTTACTTCATAAGTCGTAAAAACTATTAAAAAAAACTAATCCAAATACACATCCCCTCCACCACCACGGCAATCGCGTTTTTCTCTCTTCCCAATTTTCATGGGTCCCACCTCCTCCTTCTTCCCCCATCCTTCGAATCTTTTCCTTTTTTTAACAAATTCAAATTACCTCCCTCAATGTTCATCTCTACTTGTTTTGCTTATCCACCACATCAAGATTTGTATAATGACGTTTAACAACTAAAAAATCATTTGTGAGGAGTTTAAGTGTTGTAAGTAAAAAAAAATAAAAAATACAAGATAGAATGACTTTAGTTTTTAATTTTGAAAAATAAATACCACATTGTCCAAGATCCTTTTGAGTGAAATTGATTTTTATGCAAATTCAACCTCGTTCACCTACATTCTCAACAAGGATAAATTTAAAAATCATTCATTATTAACTTTCAAGTTGAACTTATATCTAGAACTAGAAGTTTTTGACAAACTAGATTTGTTATAAGAGTCATATTGGTAATTTTTTTATAGAGAAAATTTATCTTTTAGTCATTATAATTTTGACTTGATTATAACTCAATCCTTATACTTTAACTTAATGTAGCACAGTTCTTATAATTTTAACTCGATTATTCAGTCCCTTAACTTTTACTCACTACAACTCAGTCCCTATAGTTTTAATCATTTTATAATTTAGTCCTTGTATTTTAGAATAGATGTCACGAATTGGACTATAAAATGTTTAAAGTATAGAGATTGAATTGCAATGAGTCAAAGTTGATAAATTGAGTTACAACCAAATCAAAACTATAAATATTGGATTTCATCGAATCAATGGAATGAGTTAAAACTTGGTCATATTGGTGTAATGTTACTCTATCATTTTTAATAACGTGTATTCAATAATAGTTGATGCATGGTTTGGGCATTAAAAAAAAAAAAGTTAACGCATGGTGGGTAGGAAACTGTTTTTTTACCCATATTAACGCAAAAGATGACAATAAAGGAGCCTCACGTGCTTTTCCCACGTGTTGCCGCTTGACACCGGTCCCCCCCCGGCATGATTGATTGCCTTTGTTGCTACGGATTTCAGAACCCAATAATGCATTTGCCTTTTTTATAATAATAATAATAATAATACTCTTTCGATCCTAATTATAAGATAAAGTTAACTTTTTTAGAGAAATTAAGAAAGTCAGTTAAATCATTTTAGAGTATTTATATTTTTAGTGTCTTTAGATTATATATCAGTTTATTAGTCAAATTAATTAGTTTGAAGAAAAAAATAAAAATAAAAATATTCTAAAGTGATTTAGTGTGTGTTTGGCATCATCCCAAACCATGATTTCAAATCATGGTTTGCGCAACCCGTGATAAAACTTCTCTTACACACTTACCTCATAAGTTGTAAAAGCTTTTAAAAAAAGCTAATCCAAACACAAAATTAATTGACTTCCTTAATTTCTCCAAAAAAATTAACTTTATCTTATAATTAGGATCGGAGAGAGTAATAATAATGTGACAATCATATTTTCCACAGTTCAGAAAAAACAAAAAGGGGGAAAAATTTTGGCCACCACTTGATCAAAGAAGATGGTGAGATAGGGTTGAAATACTCCCTCTTGTTCTTATGCAACTCCACAACTGATGCTAAAGAGTTTTTGAACTTTTGATGATAAATCTAAGACATTCCAAGAGTATTCACATTAACTATATATTAAGACTGAAAAAAAAATACTATATATTAAGGATGTGTCAACAATAGCTATTTTTATAGTTCTACTGCATATGATTAAATATAATATTTTAGTTTGTGTTGGGAGAGACGGTCATGAATTTTGAATTAGATACCGGATAATAATATTAAAAATATGATATTTTAGAAAAATCAATACTTTGTTATTATAACTACATAATTTAACTAATTTTTTTAATACCTACAAATTAATTATCTAATTCTTATGTCCTTTGATAATAATATATAATTCTTATATTAAATATATGACATGGTTAGAGCCGGAAATACGGGCTGCCCCTTTACGAACTCGGGCTTAAATGGGCCGGCCCATTTAGGCCCACTTCTTAAAAAACTCCCCAATTTTTAAAGCCCGCGGCCCTACAGGGTTGGCCCTTCACGGGTTCGGGCTTGAACTCATTTTAATTTAAATTTTTTTTTTCAAGTTTTAAAATTTATTTATTATTTTACCTTAAATTGAGATACATTATTTTTATAAATCATAAATTTTTAGTTAAAATAATCGTCTAAAGTCAAAATTATCGTCTTTTTTAAAGTTTAAATAAATAAACTATTGAAGAAAATAAAATAAATCAAACCATTTAATAAGTATTTACCTGTTATTAATATTTTATTAGGTACTTAGGTGTTTCTCATATTAATAATTTGATATAATGATATTATATATATATTAATTTATTTTTAAAAAATATTAAATAGGCCTAAAAGAGCCGGCCCTGTAGTCCTACAGGGTCGACTCTTTTAGGCTCGTTTCTTATTTTAGCCTATAAATCATAAACCCAACCCTTAAAAGACTCAGGTTTAAATAGACCGATCCGACAGGCTGGACGCGAATTCCTAACTCTAGACATGGTACGTTATTTTTCTATCAAAACGTTGGCCAGGTGAACGCGTGAACGGACCACAAATCCATAATCATTTCCCTCGTATAAAGAAAGGACGACCTCTCTGTCATCAAAGTTCAAAGCCTACTTATTCTGATTTAAAATATATTGGGTAAAGGTGTAAAAATAGCCATGAACTTTGTTCAAAGGTGTAAAAATAACCATGAACTATTTTTGATAACAAAAGTAACTATGAACTATGTAAAATGGGACAAAACCGTTAAATATGTTAACGGTTAACGCACGGTCAACGGTCATATTTAACGATTTTACCTCATTTTACATAGTTCATGGTTATTTTTACACCTTTGAACAAAATTCATAGCTATTTTTGCACCTTTACCCAAATATATTATATAGTCATAAAATTTATTTTAGTTTAATCATAAATATAACATTCCAATCCCCTTTATTTTATAAATTTAATTTTTTTTCCCCTTAAACCTTACATATAAACTGCACATGTTAAAGGAATAGCATTACATAGTCGTCGGAATGCAAACCCTTATTATGAAACATGTTTTAGGAAAATTACATTTATTCACATATAAATGACATCTAATAACTACTCTCTCCCGTGACTCTCTGATGTGAAAGTTAATTCAACACCATTAGATGTTGCCTTCGGGTATCTGGTATACCATTTATAACATTTCTATGCCTCTTCCTTGATATTTCCCGTTTTAGGGTTTTACCACTCCTCATGGTTTTAGAACATGTCGAAAATAGGAAATATTCAAATATTTATAAAGTATCTTTCATTTCTCTCCACAACTAATATAAAATATAATATGATCCAATAATTAAGACATTATGTAGAAAGGAAATGGGTGGAAAAATTTTAGTAGAGCCACCCTTTTCCGGTAATCAAAATAAAACAACACCCAGGAATGGGCTAAATTGCTGCGGGTCCACTTCCTCTAGTTTGAGCCCAACTCATTTATTATATCTCTCCCTCGTCCAAATAGTGCATCACATGATAAAGTGAGTGTTTGGAATAGGTTATTTCTAGGAAATAAGCACTTATTACGTAAGTCGAGACAAAATTCCTCTTATATACTTATCTCGTATATTGTGAATCACGATTTATAAGCACTCATTACCTAAAAATAAATTATCCCAAACGAGCACAAAGACAATTTTGGATGAAGCTACTTCGAATTATGACAGATATATTTTCTTTTAAGAAGGTTTGGTATTTTTAAATATGAGAATTAAATAATCAATGTATAGAAATTATAAAAGTTATTTAAATTAATCGTAAATTGTGCTAGATTTTCTAAAATACTACATTTTTTAATTATATTAAAAACTAATTATAGAAAGGAGACAATTTTTGGAGAATTCATATTATTGTGCTCACCTAGCGGATAATAACTCTAGAGCCTTCCAGCCGCAGCAAGAATAGCGGGGCCGCTGAGACGGGGGCTATTCAGCCAGGTGCTTTCCTTTGTGTGGTCTAAATAATTTCTTTCCTATTTGATGACAGCTAGCTCGCTTCAACATTTAAATATTAGTCAGACTTCTAATTCTAATTCTAATGTATGTCTAAATTATAATAAAAACTTATCAAGATTCAAGCAATCAAAATTATTTAAAATTGTAGAACCTAGCCTAATTATCTCATCAAAATTTAAAATTTAGAGCTTAACATCTTTTAAAAATATAATTTGATTGGTACCATTAAATTTCAATATCATAATAAACTTAATTAGCAATCATATTGACTAAAATCATTCAATTGTGAATAAATTTGCTGGTCAGAAAAATTGTGAATAAATTTCGTGTAATAATTTTAGAAATTTTAAATTAAACCACCAAACTTTGAATGATAAATTGGTTAACAAATACTTTTAAAGATAAAAAAAATGCAATACTGTATTTTTTTTAAAAAAATGCACCTATATGAATGATTGGAGAAAATAAAAAAATGCACCCATGTAAATAATACTGCACAAAATCAATGAAGTATGTGGGAAAATGTTGAAAGAGTAGAAAAGAGAGGAGAATGATGGCGCTTGAGAAAAACACCACCACAAGAATGTCATTTCCAAAATGAAGGCCATTTTGCTGACGAAACAACAAAATGTGTTTTGCATCTCTGTAGAATGCGAAATTGCTTTCTAATTAGTCTGTGTTTGGTATCATTTATTTTTAGATAATAAGTCCTTATTACGTAAGTCGAGATAAAACTCATCTCATATATTTACCTCGTATACCGTAAATCACGATTTATAAACACTTATTATCCAAAAATAAATTATTCCAAACAAATAAATTTTAGTGTGTGTTTCGTTGGGCTTATATTTGGACAATAAGTTCTTATTACACAAGCCGAGATAAAACTCCTCTCACATACTTACCTCGTATACCGTGAATCACAATTTATAAACACTTATTATTTAAAAATAAGCTATTCCAAATAAACAAATATGATAAGTGTTTACAGTTCATTGTCACAGGATCTGCTAACTTCTTCTCGAATAAAATAAAGCACATGGAAACATAACTTGAAATTAAACAAAAACATCTTCTGGATCAGAACTATTTACTTTCTCAGCTTTAGTTTGATAATAAGTACAGCAGGCCTGAGTTCGATATGATAGCCAAATAAATACTACTCGTAATACAAAGTAAAGCAGAAAAATCATATTTGTACGCAATGGAATCGCTTGCTAGAGAGGAAAGGACAAAACATTAGGAAGTGGGGGCCACAGCCTTAATTGTCTAACTAAAACATTAGCAAAAACACAAACATTAGGCACTTCATTTAATTTTCTGCTGATTATGTCTTTTTGCAGTGACCGCTGTAACCAAAAAGTGATCAGAATTCAGACATACTTTTTAATTGTTTTTTCGTGTGAGTTATCATGAATATCCAAGGCTCTCGCCATGAATCGGCTTAGGAGAGGAAACTATGGTTTTGGGGCAAAAAAAACCCAAACGGTCTCAATGAGATCGGTTGATTTTAATCAACGTGTTTAAGAATTAAAGAATGGAAAATAAATCATTGGATTTTTTTATATTTTTGACTTATTTATACGTCAATTTTTAAGTTTTAACTCATACAACTTAATCTTAAATCTTACTCAATGAAACTTAATTCTTATAATTTAATCATTTAAAATACGAATCCCTATATTTTAGCAAATAAAAGTATATATTCATGAACCATATCATCTTAGGGATTGAAATTTTAAATAGCTAAAATTCTAAGAGCTGATGAGTTTTGTTAAGTTAAAGTTTCAAGATTAGACTAAATTTTAATTGAGTCAAAACAGAAGAATTAAAAGATTAATTATCTTTTGATTGGGTTAACTCAGTGCATACCCCTGATTATACAATTTATGTTTTTTTTTTCTGTATAATTTTTCTAATATGCATGCACTAATTTAATCAATTCATATGCAAGCTTGTTAAAGTTATATTGATTGATGGTGTCTTAGATTATATAAATATTATCCACATTTTGCAGATTGAAAACACATTCTGCGAGTTTGGTGCTAATTCCCCAGTTCTTGTGCCATATTGGCAGGTATTGTTACTCATGATGTTACTTATACCGAAGGACTGAAAACAGAGATATTAAAATGTAGTCACCATGTATGCTCGGTAGGAGCTTGCTGGCGTGGGGTTGTGTCTATGTATGAGGATTAGATAACTAATTTGTAGAGGTTAAAATAAAATTAGTTAAATTAATTATTTATAAGAGAAATATGTATTTATTTTTGTTAAATACTCCTTTTAATAATTTACATTTGAAATTAATTACTTCTTTAATATACAATTCTTTTAAATTGTAAATTCAGAAAATAAAGTAGATTGTGGTTTACATTTCAGAATTTGGACCAAAACAAGTGTCTTTATTAACTCTCACATCAATATATATATAAATACTCTTCCACCACCAATACTGTTCATAAGCAATGAATGGTTTAGATTTTCTCTCCTACCCATTTTCACTGTTCACAATCAATGGACGGCTCAGATCTTACTTATATGCCTATCAACCTGACATACATTCAGTGATAATCACGTGCCTGTTAGTCCTCAATTTGAATTTTAAATCCTTCTCCTTCATATCAATTTTCTACGGTGCCCTCCCTCAAGTGTCTCCCCACACCCTCTCTTCTCCATCAATTTCTTCTCCCTCTTCAATGTCTACCCCTTTGTCTCTCTTCTCCTTCATTTTCTTCGGTGCCGTCCCTCAAATATCTCTTGATATTCCTTTAGTACTAAACCCTTCTACCTCTCTTCTCTTTATTCTTTCCTGTTCACAAAATCTCCTCATCCCTTCCCATTCTTCTTTTACAACAGGCACGATGGCCTTTCCCAGTCTTCTTCTCAACGAGCTTGAGGAAAAATGGCCAACATCCAGGTAAAGACCCTTTATCTTTTTCTTCATCCACTGCTATTGCTTTGTTTATTCTTGGATGATTTGGTAGGATTAATGGGGTTCTAGATTAGGGCTTGATTTGGCCAACAACAGCTTGATGTTTTGCCACTTTTAAGATTTAATCTGTACTTTACCAACCACTAACAATATAAGCATGTTGTTGTTTTTTTTTTTTTTGAGAAAAACTGAAGGATATGCAACGTTTGCATGATTTATCAAGTAATAATTTGCTAAAGTCTATTTCCATGGTTTTCCAAGATATGAAGGAATTATCACTGTTTGTAACAATTGGATTACACATTTATTATCATGCTTGCCATGTTAAGTTTATTGTTTCATCTTATGACAGTTGACGGAATTAACTATAAAGACATCCATTTTAACCTGGACTACCACGATGGTAATTATAATGATGGTTTGTCATCAAGCTCAGATGAGGACGAAAGTAATTCAATTCTGAGTTCAATTACTCATTAGCTTTAAAAGTGTTCCTCCTACTACATTTGAAAACTACAATGACTTCCATTTCAGATCAATACTCACATGTTGTAAATTCCAATGAGAATACAAACCAAAACGTTCTTGAATTCCCTCAACATATTGACACAGAAGTTGAAGGTATTTTTTATGTATGCAAATTTGAACTTAAATTGCATAAACGTTAGGTTACTTATCACTTGCATAAATTAATTCCATTATATTTTACAAACTATTAGATTATTTGGATGAAGGAGATCCAATACATGAATGTCAACATTGCGGTGCATTATTCTAGTACAATGAAAGAGCTCGAAAAGACACAAAGAAAAGGAATGCAAATACATTCTCAATGTGCTGCCTCAAACTATTAGATTATTTGGAGCCCCAGTCATGTTGTTAAGGAATGTAGATCAATCAAGTGGCCTGTGCAATGGGACAAGATTACGTAGATCAAAGCTCGGGACGAATGTTATTGAGGCTATAACATTGAATGGTTCAAGTCCTAATAAGAAGGTACTGATTCACAGGATGGATATGAATCCTTCAGAAAGTAGATGGCCATTCCATATAAGAAGAAGACAATTCCCAATCCAATTAAGCTTTGCAATGACCATCAACAAAAGTCAGGGGCAATCACTCCGTCACGTAGGGATATATCTCTCAAATCCCGTATTCACACATGGACAATTATATGTTGCACTATCTCGAGTTCGAAGCATGGATGGGTTAAAATTATATGTTCCTTCCAATGGACAAGATGCCCGGAGGACAACAAAAAATGTTGTTTACAAGTATATCTTCCATAATTTGAATTGATGATTTTGTGGTTTCACTTTTGAAATGTGTGTTGTCAATGTATGACATCTTTGTACGAAAAACAATTGTGTAAGGAACATGTTTGTTTGTTTATTGGGAAGAACGTTTGAGTATGGTTATTGTGAAAGAGTTAGTTGTCAAAAAGGTGATGTTGTCAATTTTGCTCCCCGCGCAACGCGCGGGGGAGGAGTTGCTAGTTTATAATCGATGTAAGATGTTGTCTTATGTTGTTAAGTAACTTTACTAACTCTTAATATAAGAACTAGTTCGTAGTTTAATATTTTTGTTGAAGTATATGTTATATTAAGAACCCAAAGAGCAATAATTATGTTTCTAACAAAAAATCTTTCTTTACTTTGACGCATCTGTCTCAATCAATCTAAGGATAAAAGATAACACTTTTGAGTGGATAATTGCCTCGAAGCATCTTACTAAGGAAATTATAAGAGAGAGAATAAAAAAATTACTATAATAAAGGCAAAATGATAAAATTAACAATAAAGTTATATGGATAGACATCTGACACCATAAAATTTCTTAAAGTGTAAAATAAGCGCAACTTTTACACATACATTACCTACCCTTGGCCTTCGCTAATTTACTCTTATATAGGACCCACAAGATATCTATATCAGTTCTTTCTTCCTCTTGAGCTTTCATTATTTCCAATAAAGTTGAGATTAATGATTTTGCCTCATCATTGCAAGAAAGTAACTGCTTTTAGCTTTCTCATTTGCCAATGCAAGAACAAATGTGACAAGAACAAATCTGTGTTTTAGTTATAAGCAACACTATAGTTTGAAAATACTTTTGGTTCTTAAAAAAACGTCTTGGATTTTTGACTTGTTATAGTATATGTAATGAACAAGTCTGTTTGATTTGAGATGATCTTTGTTTCTCGTGAACTTTCGAATCTAGAGTTGATTCAATGCTTTTATAGAAGATTTTAACTTCATGGGCCTACCTCTATTTCTTCACCTTCTTGAAGAGTCACAATCCTTCATCGGTGTAAATTATGGCTAGGTAGCTGTCAACGTTCCGTTGTTGGAAGCAACGTCGAAGCTACTCCAGACCACCACTATTGGCAAAGTCTGGCTGCATGAAGTTGATCCTTCTATCATCAAAGCGCTCGCAAACACTAGAATCAGAATCGTCGTCGATGCTGCCGACGGCGACATTCCTAGCCTAGCCTCCATTCCTAACACAGTGACTCAATGGGTCAAGATTGACATGTAGCCAGTAGCCCATCTACCAATCCAGCAACATCACTCTGATCACTGTGGGTAACGAGGCATGACCTTTGGTGACTAAGGCCTAATCTCGCAGCTCCTTCAAACAACAAAACATCCAAAACGCCCTCAACTCTGATGGGCTTGGCGGCGGCAATATCAAGGTATTGACTGTAGATTCCATGGAGGTTTTGACCCAGTCGAATCCATTGTCTTCTGAAAAACAATGAAAGCTTAAAAGGAAGGAAAGAATTGATGTGAACATCTTGTGGGTCTCATATGAAAGTAAGTTAATGGAGGTTATGGGCACTTAACGGACTTGTGAAAATTGCCCTTATTGTGCACCTTAAATGTAAATTTTTGCACATTTGAAAACTTTAGAGTGTTAGGTGCTCTTTACATATAACTTTGTTGTTAAAATTGTCCCTTTATCCTTATAATAAAAAGGATTGTAGAATAGAGAGGATAAGAAAATAAATATGATAGAAGTAATAGGTCTTTGGGAGTTGTGAAAATTTATTATATTGACATTAAATAAGATAGTTAAATAAGTGTGAAATGGGGAAGTAAGAAGTAAAAATAAAACATTCTCTGAATGTTTTTTATTAAAAAGAATGGGATATATATGATAGTTGTTTCTTATAAAAAGAAATTGAGAAAGGATAATGTAAACGATATGTTTAACTTATTTGGCACTACAAAATTAAGACGATGACAACACTAATTTCTGAATGTGTTGGATTGCGTCATTGGGAATGGTACAATATAGTATACATTAAGAAAATTTCACTCAAGTTCTAAGGACTAGAAAAAATATAAAAAAAGTCTTAATATATATTCTTCTATAAAAAAGCTCAAATGTAGAATCCTTTATTAAAAAAGTTCCTAGAGACCTCAGTGACATAGATGAGCTTGTCAATAATCACTCTATGATCAATCAATATAGTCACATATACTTTATCAATGGAAGCTGTTTAGTTAACATAGATGGGTTTGTCAATGACCATTTTATGACTTGTCAATGTAGTACTATAGATGAGTTTGTCAATGATCATTCTATGACTTATCAATATAGCCACATATATTTGTTAATAAGATAAGTTCACATATGAAATCTATCTCACTAAGGTCCTTGAGGACTTTTCTAATAGAGAAATCTACACTAAAACTTTTTTGATATTTTTTTAATCATTGGGACCTTAGTGAGTTTTCCCATACATTAATGCTTCATTTTCAGTGAACAAAAAACTGGATTGGACCGGCCGGTTGAACCGGGAATCGGTTAGTGGTCTGGTTTTGGTGTGCTCATTGAACCGTGAGACCGGTTGGACCGGTTAGAACCGATAAAACCGGTAGTTCAATTGGTTGGACCGGTTTCATTTTATTTTTTTAATTGTTATTTTGTGCTATTTTTAAGGGGAAAATGGAAGATTGAAGACTAAAATGAAGAGAAAAGTAAGTAAATAAAGAACAAATATAAAAAAAATGAAGAACATAATGAAAAAATTATTTAAAAAGATATAATAATTATAGGAAATGAGATATCATTGCATAAGAATAGGTATTATAACTAATACTAATAGATTTTAAGCTTTTTTTTTTTCCGAACAATCTTCATTTTTATTTATAAAAGTTTAAAAATATGTTAATATATATTACCACTAATAAATTATCATATTTTAATATGACCGGTTCAACTACTCATTAGATCCCGATTGACTTATTAACCCTTAAACTTATACTGTGACTGATTCATTATCCGATCTGATTTTTGTGGTTCCTTGGTCATTTTCCGCATGAAGCAACACGCTTATTTTCATTCTTTTTTCTAATACAATACAATGGACTAACAGAAACTTTTTTTTTGGGTGTTGGCAAAAAAGAAACTTTTTTTTGGGACCGCAAACAGAAACCATTTTGAAGCCTAGTGGGCCGTGACTTTACATAAGCAAAGAGTGAGCCTAATCCCATTGGGTCACGGGGTCAATGTCTTTTGCTTTTGACACAATGGGTCATTTTTATATTTATTCATTCTTGCCCAATTTAGATTGTTAATCTATGGCAAAAAAAAAATGATTGTTAACATTCGCAACTGTATGAGCCATATCAAAAAATATATAACAAGGCCACAACTCCTAAGACCCTTGGTAATGCCGATCAAAAAAATCCTGACGCATGAGATAACTGATAGTTCTCAATCTTTGAAGGATATTTAGATAATTCTCTAAATTTTGAAGTTATGGGCCGATTATAAATATACAAATTTAATTGTACGAGTTACCTACGTATATAAAAGTTTAAAAGGTTCATTGTAAAATTTTAAAAATTGTTTTGTTTATTTGCACCTAAGTTAAAGTTTATCCTATCAATGAGGGTTGGGTCTAGTGGAAGGGGTTAGTTTCTCACAATGTGACGAATTAATGTTCGAATCCCCGTTGGGAGAGATGCTTATATTTAGTGCTTGACAGTGTTTTGAATATGATTGCCTCTAATATAAGGATATCTATGCTTAATAAGAAAAAGAAGGTTAAAATTTATGCCAGGGGTTAGGTATAATTTAACAAAAAAATTTCTCCAACTTAAAAGTTGGCGGCATAGGATCCCAACTTGTCGCTAAATTGTTATAATTTTGCATGGCATGATTATAATTTCATTCTTTTCTCTTTTTTTTTTTTGGGTAAAGACTTGAACTTTTGCTTAATTGCCTGGTAGTTAGTCTCATACTCTCATGTTTCAAGCTGGTCAGAAAAAAAAAAAAAAACAAAGGTCTCATGTTTCAAGGACTGAGGTAATAAATATGTACTTACTTGGATTAATATTTCAATAATGATGTTGTTATTTCTTCTCATAGCACGAATGAATTTCCCGGCAAACCAATTCGGTTTAACTTGGGAATATGTAATTCCTATATATGACTTCTTTCCCATTCACATCTTCAAATAAGCAATCAAGATATTTCCTCTCTGGTAATTTAAAAGAAATGGAATAAGAAGTGAAGAGCTTACCTTTTGACCTCGAAGACAGTTCAATGCACTGATCTTTCGCCGTTTATGGTCGATGATGTGATGTCGGAAGGTTCCATGCCAATGTGTGACTTTTAAGGCAAAGTTAATGTCTTTGATGTGTTTCTTAATCAATTCTCATTTTTTTTTTTCATTTTGGTGTAACAAAAGCCTAAAGGGAAAGTCATGCATGCTTGTAACCTAACATGACCCTTTTATGAGTAGCTCAAGTGGGGAACATACTGTAACTGACCTAACATGACAAACACAATTAGTAATATTGGACCCCATTTTAAAAAAATGCTCTCTTTCTTTCATTTTTTTTCCTTCTTCCAAGCACGCTTAAGCTCTTTCTCTTTTCTTTTTCACTCAGCTTTCACCATGAAGTGTCATCATCAGTCCACGATCCAAAATCATTTCTTCCACCTCATTGTTCTTTATGGAGTAACGAGCCCGTTTGCCACCTCAATTTTCTCCCTTCGGTGGGAGAGTTAACGAAAAAAGGTTCTTTCTTGCCCTTGTCTTTAAGCTTCAGTTTTTTCTTCTTTTTTTCATTCACTGTTTGATGCCTCCTCTACAACCATTAACTATCCCTTTTGAAAGGAACAGTTAGTCAGCAGAACCAAAACAAGAACCCTCTTTGCCCCTTTTAACTAATTCCTTGATCTGGTGTGTACCCAGACTTTTCTTATCTGTTGAGTGTCTTAGAGTCTCAGAAATCTTGTTTGATACCACAATTCCATTGGAGAATAGAGTTTATGATTTCATGATTTGGTCTCATTCCCTTGAATATGTAGAAACCAGTGTTCTTCTTCTGATGTTGCAGCCTTGGAATACCCAAAAAGGCCATTTAATTTGACACATTGTTTGATTATTTCTTGTGGGCTAGGTTGATTTCTTTATCTCATGGACTCCATATTTTCTCTGATTTTGATAGTAGTAGTTACCTTGGGGTCATCAACATTGCTGGGATCTAAAGCTCAGAGTATCAAATCAGCTCATCTTCTTGACCTCTACATTAGAGATTACACCTTCAAGTCATTGGACAAACACTTCAGGACAGGCATAGTACAATCAGTGAATTTACCTGCAAACCTTTCTGGCATCCGAGTCGATACAGTAAGGCTACGGTGTGGCAGTTTGAGGAGATATGGTGCCCACTTAAAGGAATTCCATCTAAGTTCAGGTGTGATTGTGCATCCATGTATTGAGAGGGTCTTGCTGATAAGGCAAAATTTGGGGTATAACTGGTCTGCTATATATTATGCTAACTATGATCTCTCTGGATATGAGCTTGTTTCACCAGTTGTGGGCCTCCTAGCTTACAATGCTGATGAAGATGTAAATTCCATGAACCCTTTTCAACTTGGAATTGTTGCTGGAGAAAAGCCTCTCACAATTGATTTTACCAACATTACAAGGTTTACAATAGCTGATGGAATCATACCATTGTGTGCAAGTTTTGAAGGAGATGGAAGGATGACATTGGCAAAACCATCATCATCATCACCACCACCACATGTTTGTGTTGCAAAGAGGCATGGCCATTTTGGTTTGGTTATTGCATCGCCTCCAGAGCAGTTCAAAAAGCGGATTAGTCAGTGGAAAGTGGCGGTTGGGAGTACCATTGGCGCTGCGCTGGGTGCTTTTCTTCTCGGTTTGCTTCTGGTGGCCATGCTTGTTAGAGTGAAGAAGAGATCAAGAATGGAAGCTTTGGAGAGGAGGGCATATGAAGAAGAAGCACTTCAGGTTTCAATGGTAGGTCATGTCAGGGCTCCTACAGCATCTGGCACTCGAACGACGCCAGTAATTGAGCATGAGTATATACCTCCTCCTCGTTGAAATGTTTCATCTTGTTTGATGAATCAATTTTGTAACATTAAGATGACACTCAATCAAATTGTTAACAGGACAAGGCTAAATTTGTATTATTTTTTACCGTAGTTTGCATAGTTTTTGTTCTTCTAAGCCAAAGGGTTTCAGTCCTGAACGCTTCTGATTCATAATTCTTTCCATTCTCTTGAACTAAGATGCTTAACTTTTTTTGAGGATTAAATTTTTGAAATTACAACATTTCCCAGCCTTTTTTTCATTACAAGGAACATGTGAGATGTAAGTTTTCCTACTAATAGGTTGACTTTGTTGGGGAAGACATGGATTAACACGTATTTGATTGATATACAGATGCAATATTTCTGAAACATATAGGCTGCATTTTCTCCTTCCTTTGAGTTTTCACGCAACTAAGAAATTTAAATCAAGTTTCTTTAAGCTACTGAGGATGATGTTTATCAAATACTCAGAGGAAGCTACCCTGTAAAGTTTCGTATGTCTGGACATCATGATGATTTCTAATACAGCAGTTTCATATACAGTTTGATCATTTTGTGAAAAATGGATTGAGCTTTATGTGTTATTGTTAGTGGTCAAAATATATATTTTGCTATAATGTTGGCTGTCTCCTAGTCAGAACCAGATAGGTGAAGTTAGAATTATGGCCCCCTTATGTTGCCATGGGAAGATAGCTTTTGAGATAATGGTTAGGTTGTTACCGATTCACTGGCCATTAAGGGTAGTTTTTAAGTTTGTGTTACAAGAAATGCATTAGCAGTAAATAAAGTAAAAGAAGTTACGAGCACTGTACTGCTTTGAGTTACTCCTTTCCCTCTTGAACAAACAACCACTGACGTATTAAACTAAAAAGAAAATAGTGAACACAAGCAGTGTAGAGTCCTCTAAAAAGGGGTAGAAGAAGACCAAAGAAAATGTCTAATAAAGTTATTGAGCAAGATCTTTTGGTTAACAAGCTATCCAAAAATTTGGTTGTCGATACTTGATAGAGTATAAAAACATCGTGTGATCCATGTAGCCGAGCCCACCTAATAGGATAAGGTTTTGTTGTTGTTGTTGTGAATGTATCTGAGCTGGAGTACTACAAGGAAACTCAGTAGTCCATGCATGTTTTTATTTGCTGTTTCTAGTCAATGATGTTGTGCAGGGGTACGAAGTAAAGCTTCTTAAGCAGGTTCTACAGTCAACTTCTAAGGTAAATTGTTGTCTTTGGTGTCTTTCTCATCAAATGTTGTAATTCTGGATTTTGGCTAGATCATGATGTTACTAGGCTTTCGGATGTTCATTGCTATGTGAAAACATCAGAACAGCAGACAACCCAAATCCTGAAGTAAAGGGTATGTCATGTATACCAAGTTGTTCTTTTAGTGTAAAATTTACAAGAAAATTTTAATTTTGTTGGATCAATCTCCTATAATCTTTCAATAGCCTAATGATTTGCTAGCATGAAGCTTATCCTTGTCAGTGTGATAGGGTAAGGATTCAATCCTGCTTGCAATTTCAAATGTCTAGTTTATCTTAACGTGTTAAAAAAATGGAAACAAAAGCAATTATCTCCTGATAACTTTTTCCCCCCTCACTGGTTTATTTAAATGAGTGCAGTATCTCCAAACTTACTAACTGTAACTGAAATGACACGAGAGGCATTAACTCTTAACATTTATAGTCTTGATCGATTCACTTTTGTAAAGATAGAAGTATCACCAAAGCTCAAGCAATCATTACTACCCTTCTTGTAGCTTGTAAGTTTTTTTTTTTGATACAAAAGGAGAGCATAAAACAAAGCTAAAAATAAAACACAAAACTAAGATAGCTGCATAACGCTAGCCAACGTGTCAGGGCCCATAATGGTCAAACTAGGGTAGTCGTTCAAAGCTGACTTGGCAATTAAATCAACTCTAGCATTCAAATTTCTCTCTATATATTCTATCATCACAACCCAGTCGCGTTGTAGCATTTCTTTCGCTTCCATGATGAGAGACCAATCTTCATGAAGGTCGGAAATATCATTCAGAAGAAGATGTATCACTTCCTGAGAGTCGCTTCTCAAACGAACCAGTCTATGACCTCCCTCCCATGCTCTCTTCAAGCCCAATAAGCAACCCCAGATTTCTGCTTCAAGAGATTCACCATTATCAAGCCTTAGACGAAAACCTTCTAATATACTACCATTACAATCAATAATAATTCCTCCACATGCACATTTTCCTTGGCACTGAGAATAAGCTCCATCAACCTCTACAGTAGTATAAATTTCCACATTATGAAATGTAGGGCCTTCAACTTGAACTTGATTGTTCGCAAGCTTCGTATATTTAATCCTATTCGTAGCTTCCATAAAGCTTCGTATATTCTTGTAGCTTGTAAGTTGTAACAAAAGAAATAGGTTGATAATAAATTTCAGTCCTTAAATTATATTAAATTTAAGGAAATAATAGTAGTATGTATTTTAACATTTAATGAAGGACATGTTGTGTGGTTTGCTTAGGGCTCACATAAGCTATTCATTTGCATATTTTAGTATGTGTTTGGTTGAGCTTATTTTTAGACAATAAGTCTTTATTACGCAAGTCGAGATAAAACTCTTCTCACATATTTATCTCATATACCGTGAATCACGATTTATAAGCACTTATTACCCAAAAATAAACTATTCCAAACGAGCACTTACTCTTAGGCCCAAAATTAAGAGTTGTTGATTGAAGTTTGGAGGATCACAAATTGAACAATTGAGTATTAACTTAAACCATTTCTTAACAAATCCATTAATGTAATTATTGTTGTCAATTCCCAGTATCCTTTTCTTTTCTTTTTTTTTGCCAGCGTATGATTTTGCAAATCCATTAACTCCAGAAGATATTCTGTGAGTTTAAGAATATGATTCTGCAAATCTTACACAGGATGTAATTACTTGAGTGGTCAATAGTGGTAATTTAATTCTTGTGTCTCCATTTATTATTTTATTGCTCATTTTATTTTTTACTTTTATTAACTTCATGTGATCCTTGTCATTAGAAAGGTTTAATATTGGCTGTGTTTTTCCTAACACTATCATCATCAGCATCATTCTCTAACAATTTGGTGTCTTGGTTTCAAATTTCTCGATCCAACAAGACTAGAGAGTGCATCATAGAGAATACCCTTATTTCAGATTTTTGCTTTTATCCAGAGTTTATTTTCTAATTTCTCATTATGTTTTCTTATTTTTTTAGGGTTCCCCCTCCATGCAGCCCTCCTCTTGAACTTATATTTTGAAATTTTTATCTTTAGCTTTATAATATAATTTTTTTTATTCAAAAATAAGTAAATAAATCGAAATTGCTAAGTCGACTAGCAAATAATTAAGGCGATGAAATAGTATGATCTAACAACTTGTAAACAATGAAATTTACTCAGTAATATTAGAGAAAAAGATAAAAACATAACATTTGAACTTCAAAATCTTAAATCAGTCTTATTGCATATAAAAGTATTAGGGCCAGTTTGGTATAAGGAACATTTTAGGAGGGAACGGAAAGGAAGGGAAGTGAATGGAAAGGAAGGGAAGATTGGGAGAGAACTTAAAAGAGTGAGTTGTTTGATAGACATGGATACGGAATATAGGTTGGGGGAAGATGAAATGTTTGGTTGGAAGAAAAGGGAATGGTTTAAGTGGGAAGATTGTGTGAAAAACCTAAAATACCCCTAACTTCACAAGAAGTTCAAGTTCGAACTTAACATTCAAATTCGAACTTAACATTCCAGTTCGAACTTAATAACCCCAGTTCGAACTCGACCTCGTCTTCACTGTTCATCGTCTTCACCAGAAGTTCAAGTTTACCAGAAGTTCAAGTTCGAACTTAACATTCCAATTCGAACTTAACATTCCAGTTCGAACTCGACCTCGTCTTCATTGTTCATCGTCTTCCTCGTGGTACTATTCATCGTCTTCCTCGCCAAGCTCCGAGATCGAACGAACTTATCTTTGTGCTATGAGCGAAGGGGTTGGCGGACAAAGGCAGTGTCTTTGATAGAGAAGGTCAGAAACTTTGCTTCACCGGAGGCAAGACACCAAACAGAGCACACTGTCAATTAGCAAGCAACCAAATACATTTCAGCTTTCAACTATGCTTTTCTTTTACATCTGTTCAGCAAAGAAGACCCACATCACAAACATACCAATCTTACTAAATTATCCCACACACACAGCCTTTAGCATATTGACACTATACCAATCTGGGTCTCCAAAACCTTGCGCGTGTTCTGCCTTCGTCTTTAATCTATTTTATATGTTTTCAGGGGCATTTCTATCTCACATTTTATCTGTCCCGGGAAGATTTTTAAGTTCATCCCACTTTTGGTGGGAACTTACTTTCCCATATTTAAAGGAACATTCAGCTTGGTGGGAAAGTGACTTGTTGGCACTTTGGCAGCCAAACGCGTTTTTGGCTAAAGAACATTGCAATCTTCCCTTTCCCTCTTCTATGTTCCGTGTAACAAACAGGCCCTAACAATATCTATAGAGATGATTCATCAAGTGCAACATTAGTTAGAGACATTTTTAAAATCTCCTATGAGTTAGGTAAGGTGTACAAGAAACATAAACTTTGAATTTCTTCATCAAATTTAATTTCCACAAAAAAGAGCTTATTAAGAATTCTCGAAAAGGAATTTAAATGGTCTATTATTGAACCGCCATCCTTATATCTCAAGGACATTATCTGCTTGATTAAAAATAATTTATTATTTCCCGTCTTCCTAGCATACAATTGCTCTAGCTTCTGTTAGAGCACATGTAAATCCCTACTAATGTGGTTCAACACTTTATAATCCATCCATTGTCTTATGTAGCTACAAACTTGTTGGTGTAACAGAACCCATTGTTTATCATATTTATTCTTTTTTTAGAGTGTCATATTCAAACACATAACATGTAGGATAGTGGTGGTAATGTGGGCTGGCCCGAGGGTTGCGGGGGCCACGGGCTAAGACAGGGCTGGCTGGTGCCTGCACCCCTCGCCGAAAAAAAGCCAGCCTGCCAATTTTTTTTTTAAATTTCATTTTTTAAAAAAATTTTCACTCCTTTTCTCTTTCACCCTCTCATATCACACTTCTTTTATTTTATATATTTGTGTTATGAAGCAAATTTCATTCTTACTTTCCTTTTTTTCAATCTATTCACATCACAAAACTATATAAATACATCTCTTTTAAATTTAATAATAGTAGAATAAATAAATATAATATGAAAATAAGTGTCAAATAAAAAATATGGAGAATTAATTGAACACATTATCAAAAAAAAGAAGATAAGGGGGAAACTAAGTGCATTTGAGACAAAGCTTAAAAAAAATGCGAGCTAGCCAGCATCAGCCCGTTTTTAAACGGCGGCCCGTGCCCGTTTATTTCGGTCAGGATGGCGGACCCGCCAGTCCGGTCCGAATTACCGACTCTATCATAGGAGGATTCTCAACCTAAATATCACATAAGACTCGAATGTTGACTTCATCAAAATTATTCTTAGACTTCTCTATTGTAAAGACATGCAAATAATAATCCTTCCAATCAAACAAGTCTTCCATCGTACTCTTCTAATG
Source organism: Inga leiocalycina (assembly GCA_963242795.1). Classification (NCBI taxonomy): domain Eukaryota; kingdom Viridiplantae; phylum Streptophyta; class Magnoliopsida; order Fabales; family Fabaceae; genus Inga; species Inga leiocalycina. Next base: position 16,425,815 of record OY725320.1, read on the forward strand.
AGCATAATTGGCTCCATTTAGATTAACTCTCTTTGATTTGAACTTTCTAGACCATAGATTCTAACCAGAATGATGCACGGAGAGTAGAAGGTCGATTGAAAGAGCTATGGACAAAAGGTCGTGACCATTGGTATTTATTTTCTGAAATATCCATATATCCATGAAACTGATGTTGATTGAGGACAGTATCCTGACAAATAGTGAGATTCCTCAACCTCCGGATGAGATTGATAATGACAATGATTCTTAGTATCAAACAAAATTCACCTTGGCTTGGTGATAGTTATGGACCCCAAATTAAATGTCAAGATTTTAGTAAATCTAATGGAAAGACAGCCCAAAATAAATAAATATTCATTCATATCTTGGCTCTCAAAATCATCATCTATATAAATTTTTAAAAGTGTGATAATGATTCTTAAGATCAAACAAAATTCACCTTGGCTTGGTGATGTGGTTGTGGACCCCAAATTAAATGTCAATATTTTAGTAAATCTAATAGAAAGACAGCCCAAAATCAATAAATATTCATTCATATTTTGGCTCTCAAAATCATCATCTATATAAATTTTCAAAAGTGCTTGGTAAAGTATATTGCTTTGAATAAATGTATAAATGTATAAATGAATAAATTAAAGTTCGAATAAATAATGTTGAACCATTGGCAAATATATTGATATGGTAAGCAAGTAGTGATTCCTGGTACTCACTCATTCCTCCTCATCGCGAATATATGAGCAGGGCATGCTACCGTTTTTCTTTTATTATTAATTTTCATTTTTCTGATTTATTTGGATTAAGTGTATTGCGCACCCTAATATATTTTTGTACTGGCATCTAGTATCCAAAATTAATAATTTTTAGCACATTCAGTATCCTATAATATTTTTCAGTATCATCCAATATCCTAAATTAATTAATTCTTATTCTTCTTCTTTTTTCATTAATTTTCTTAATTGTGTTAAATTATATTTAGCATCCTCAAGCATCCATATCCTAAATTATTTCAAAAGTAAATTTTTTTTGTTAAGCATAAATATCCTTCTATTAGAGACAATTTTATTTGAGACATTATTGGACACTTGATGCTCCAAGAAAAATACTCCAAAATGCTGGGTGTATTAAAAATTAATTAATTTAAAATATTTAATGTTACTAAAAAATGTTTCGGGGGGTGCTGGGTGTTACTCAGAGATAATTTTAGGTTACTAAATATACTAAAAAATAATTTTAGATACTACAAGCATATACCTCTCATCGACCTACTCACCTCAACGCACGAGACTTTGTTGAAGGATCTGGAAAGCTACCGATGGTGTTCTGTAGAGCTTTGAGGTATGCTTTGCCCAAATTTCATTTGTTTTCTGCATCGTCGTCGTCTCCATCTTCATATTCCACAATGCCTCAGAAAATTGATTTCCAAGAGGCTTACCGTACTTTCCGTAGCCTGCTTGATAGGCACCCCCCTGCCCCTATGATCCAAGTTGAAGAGAGCATACGATCTATTGCAACAATGAGACATTGCTATAATCTAAACAACTTGATTCATCGTTACTGCCATGTGGGTCAAATCAATCTTGCTTTCTCTGCCTTTGGCCAGATTCTTAAGCATGGCTTTCAGCCAGATGCCTCTACTTTGACTACACTAATGAAGGGCCTCGTCATCAATGATAAAGACGACGTTGAGAAAGCCATTTGTAAGGCCCATGATTTTGGTTGTGATCTGAGAGCAAAAGGGTTTAAGCTAGATGATAAAGCTGTCTATGACACAGTCGTGGATGCACTATGTCCAAATAGAAGGGCTGTGGATGAATTAATCCAAAACGTGATGACAGATGTACTTGATACTTTTAATGACTGGATTCATGAGCCTGTCCCTCCCTCTAGCATCGAAATTAATCCCCTATTCTCATTTGTTGCAATGATGGGGCAGCATGAAACTGTCATCTCCTTTGTCACACAAGCCGTATCTAAGGGATTCACGCCAGATTCCGATACACTAAGCATCGTGATTGATAGTTGCTTCCATACGAGTCAAATGACTTTTGCTTTCTCTGCCTTGGGCAAGATTCTCAAACTGGGCTCTCCGCCAGATACCGATACTTTGACTACACTACTGAAGGGCCTTTGGCTCCATAATATCTTGTTTTTACTACGTCACGACACTTACCTTCCCCATGTTGATCAGGGTTTTACATTATTTCAGCAAATCGTTGATCGAGGAATTTCTCCTGGTACCGTGGCATGCAAAATGCTTATTTATGGTTTGTGCAAGAGTGGCGGATTATCAAATTTTAATGGTGCACGACAGATTTTTGAATATCTTTTGGTGAATGGTCATGACCAAGATTGTGATGCAGTTATACAAGGACTCTGTAGACTGGGCTTGTTTGAAGAGGCGAAGGCCTTACTTTATAAAATAGAAGAGATGAACGAGAAAGGATGCCTACCAGTAACCCTTGAAGCACTACTACTTCTTTTAGAAAGCGGCTTCAATGATGAGGCAAGAATCTGGTTGACCAAATCTTGTCCGGATTATCAAAACTTGTTTGGCTTTTGAGGCTAGCTGACTGCACTTGAGGATGCTTTGTTTGAGTCATCTTATGTTTCATATATTTATTTTGGACTTTTTTCTCTCTTTTTTACCCTGAGATGAGTTTGTTCCTTCTTTCTTCACGGCGCAAATCACAGTTGTTGCTCAAGGCTGGGTTCTTTTTCTTTTAAATTTAAATTTGAGCTAAAATGAAGTTTGTTTGGATTCTGTCATCTAAAATAATGATTGTTTTAAAAAGATCATGATGGTAATTTTGCTAGGTTGGACTTGTTCCATGAAAAGAATGCCTGAACTTCTTAAGGAATGTGCGAGTATTAATGAAAAACTCAAAAGATCTCAACAACCAACCATTGATGAATGTGTCTGCTTGCCTTCCACTTGCATATGCTTCTGCAATTTTTCTGGCCATATTTATACTTTTCCCTTGACGAAAATTGAAAAGAGCTCCTTATAAGAAAGAAGGTATTGTATAGCATATCAATGTGCTATGAACATTCCTTTCTGTAAACTCAGAGTGTCTCTAAATCATTTTGATCTTGAAACTAATTTCTGTCGAATTAAGAATGTAAAGATTAAAACCCTTCCAATAACAAGTGCGCTTCTTGGGACTGTGACATGATAGTTTTGTTCTTTTTTTTATCTTGGCATTTCCACCCAACAATTTTAAACCTGTGATAAGTAAATAAAAATGGGGGTTGAAAAGAAACTGCATCGAATTCCCTCTCCTCCCCGTTTTTACCCATCTTATTAATATTATAATATAGTGTTCTTGAATGCTAACATTGTTTTCGCATTATTTGTCCTTTATATCAGCATCAGCCATGATTGTAGCATAGCATTATGTGCCAAACATGAAGGAGATGGTAGAATGACTCTTGCATAGCGTTTATCATGGCATGCTTATGTTGCAAAGCCTTTATATTAGTCACTTCTAGTAGTTTGTTTCATGCTGACAAAGAAAAAAAATTAAAATTTTATTTAACTTTGGCTTAAAATGTAATAACTTTCTAACTTTATCTTTATTTAGTCTATGTATATATATTATCAAGACATTAAAACCCAGACCGAGTACTGAACCGGTAAGAGTATTGGGTTAAGAGTCAGTGGATCAGATCGGGGCTAAACTTGTGAGAAATTGAAGATTTTAGGTTTATAAATATGAAATTCTAAAAAAAAATTTTAAAAAAAATTTAAAAATAGGAACCCAGACAGGACTGGTCTACCGGTTAGCCGGTGTCCTAGCCGGACTAGCCAGTCTGGTCTAGGTTCAACAACATTGTATATTATTCCTTAAGAGAACAAAATCAACACAAAAATAAATGAATGATAAAATTACAAATCCATATAAAAAATTTAATGATATAACTTATAAATAGGGTTAAAAAAATTTCTCCCTTTACCCTATAAATAAGATTAAAGGAGTAAAAAGGATATGAGTGATTTTGTATAAAAATTACTTTATATTCTAATGATTAAATTTAGGGGTAAATGTATGAAATAAATTAAATAGATATTAAATATCAATATATTTGATCAAATATATCACAAAATCTATACCTACTTAGTTATAAAATATAAACTTATCAAAAGGTTTTAAATAATATTATTTTTCAAGATCAGGAACTTCCATCCAGAATTAGTTCAAATTACATAAAATTTTGTTAGAGTAAGTCTGAGCTTGTCTGGGACTAGAGGTGGGAAAACGGACCGGCCCGTTTAGGCCCGAGTCCAAAAAATACCGAATTTTATAGGCCCGGCCCGTTTAAGTTTTTTTGTTCTTTTTTCCATGACTTTTTTTCCCTTATTCTCCTAAAGATTAAAATACCTAATTTTAAACATAAATATAATCAAAACTAATTTAAAACATAAATATTATCCAAGTTTAATAAAACATAAAGACTAAGACTTAAGTCCAAACCATAATTCATGTCTAAAACTAATCAAACAAGTCCATAACCACAATCAAGCAAGTCTACAAGCTTCAAATGTCAGTAATAATAGACTACATGATTTGGATTTTGGCGTACACATATAAAAAAGGAAAAAAAGAAAATAAAAAGAGAGAAGCTTCAAATGAGTAAGTGTGAGAGTGTTTCTAATCTGAAGGTTAAGTTAGGTTAACTCTGCCTCCTGACCATTACTTGCTACCATGTGCCCAGTTAAAAAAAATAAAAGTTAAATGGGCTTAAAAGGGCCGCCCGCCTCCTTTTTTCGCCCTAAATCATAAGTCCGGCCCTTAACGAACTCAACCCGATTTCCCGACTCTATCTGAAACTAGTGCTTGCAATGGTCTATTCACTGTTAAATTGGGTTATGAAAGAGAAATGGAGGTTCATATAACTGTTAAATTAGTTCAAATTATAATCTTTCTAAGGAGTTTTGGGTCAAACTATGGAAGATTAGAACGCAGCTTCGTATTGCACAGTTTATTTGGAGATGCCGATCTAAATTGGCGAACACTAGGAATGCATTATTCCAGTTGTGCCCAATTTGTTTAGCAGAACAAAAAATGTTGGGACACCTTATGTTCTTTTGTGTGGGTTGAGTTACATTTGGTTTAGATGTGAATTACTCCCTCCAATCTTAAATATAAGATAAAATTGATATTTTTATAGAGATTAAAGAAGCTAATTGAATTATTTTAGAGTATTTATATTAAGGGAGTATATGCTTATTTGAAGCTGCTTATCATAAGTGCACTCTCACGAGTCAAAATAATCATAATTAAAAAGCTGTTTTAATTTGGAGAATACAATATAATACTCATTCCAAATAAGCCATATCCTTGCGATTTGATCAAACCCACATTAACTCTCTTGACTTGTGTTTGCTCGTTTGGATTAACTTATTTTTGGATAATAAATGCTTATAAATCGTGATTCGCGGTATATAAGGTAAGTATGTGAGAGGAGTTTTATCTTGGCTTGCGTAATAAGCATTTATATTCAAAAAATAAATGTTCCCAAACATGCACTTAGACTTTCTTTGTTGTTGCTTCTCTAAGAAAAGCCTTATAATGGAAAATTATGTTCAGGTTTTAAAAAAGAAAAAACTCTTTTATTTTGCCACACATCATGGACCAAAATAACTTATTTTTCAAAAGTAAAAACATGTATTAAGAGAGTAATTTTATCCTGAAAGTTATCACTAATAAGTAATTTTGTCTTGAAAGTTTTTCAAAATCTATTATGCTTTGAAAGTGTAAAAAAAGGAGTAATTTTGTTCTGACTGTTATCTTAGTTAACTTTGACCGTTAGTTAATTAAATGTGCTGAGTTAGTGCCTATCAGTCCACCTGTCATTGCATCATTTTTGTTAAAGTATAAATTTAACCCTGAAACCCATTGTTTGTACTTTGGTTTTTTTTTTTTTCAAAATTAGCTTTAAAGCTTTTGAGTTAAATTTTTATCTTAATAAAAATGATGTGATGATATGTAGATTGCTAGCTATTTAGTAAACTAATAATCAAAATTAACTAGGATAAAGGTTAGATCAAAATGATTCATCTTTGACAATTCCTAAACAAAATTGTGCCCAAACAATTTTTGGGACGTAATTGCCCCTCGTCGACATCTTCCAGCGCAAAATATTGCCGCTTGAGCCAAGTCGATTGGTGTGTCTCAAGTGGCGAGGGCTATATCATCCAATGTAGTAAAACCCGGACTGAGTATTAAACCGATAGGGGTACTTGGTTAAGGGTAAGATCGGGACCAAACTGGAGCTAAATCGGGATTAAACCTGTGAGAAATTAAAAATTTTAGACTTATTAATATGAAATTCTAAAAAATAAATTAATTTTTTTTAAATAGGACCGGATCGGACCGGTTCGACACGTTCGTCGGTTTTCAGGCTGGATTGGCTGGTCCGGTCCGATTCCACAACCTGGATTTCGTCTTCCCGACTCATAGAACGCCAAATTCTCAGGTCAGACGAGGTCTTTGTTGAAGGATCTCAATTTCTGAATCCAGCTGAAAGATGCCCTTTTGCAGAGCTCCTTCACGGTATGTCTTCTCCCAATTTCCTCTGTTTTCTACGTCTCCTTTTCTTCTTTCTCTTTCATATGCCCTCACTCTGCACTTCAGTTTCCATTCCAATTCCACAAATCCTCATAATATCGAAGAGGCTCTCTCTTCTTTTAATCGCCTGCTTCATGTGCGCCCCCAACCTTCTATGATCCAAATTAATAAGATCTTAGGATCTCTTGCCAAGTTGAAACATCATCGAACTGTCATCTCCCTTCTGGCACAAGCCGAATCTAAGGGATTCACACCAACTTTGGTTACACTGAGCATCTTGATTAATTGTTACTACAAAATCACTCAAATGACTTTTGCTTTCTCTGCCTTAGGCAAGATTCTTAAGATTGGCTGTCAGCCAAATACAATTACTTTGACTACACTAATGAAGGGCCTTTGCATCAATAATGACGTTGGGAAGGCTTTGGATTTTCATGATGAGCTGACAGCAAAAGGGTTTCAATTAAATGTAGTTGGTTACAGTACACTTATCAACGGGAATGTGTAAGACTGGAAAAATAAGATCTGCAGTTAAATTGCTTCAAAAGATGGCGAGAGGGCCACTTAAGCCTGGTTTAATTATGTATACTACAATTATTAATGTCTTTTGCAGAGAAAGACTCATAACTGAAGCGTGTGCTTTATTTCATCAAATGATCGACCACGGAATATGTCCTGATGTTGTCACCTACAACTCTCTCATACATGGCTTTTGTGTCATGAATAAATGGTCAGAGGCTGCAAAATTGTTTAATGGAATGAGACTTGAAGGCATCAAATCGAATGTTGTTACTTTTAGTATATTGGCGGATGCATTTTGTAAGGAAGAAGTGGTCACTAAAACAGAAGTGGTTATTTCTATGATGATCAAGTGTAGTACAAAGCCTAATCTTGTCACTTACAACTCTTTAATGAACGGTTCCAGTTTGATGAATAAAATTGGTGGGTCAAGAGAATCATTCAATAAGATGCTCAACAGTGGTTTGGCTCATGATGTTTTTAGCTACAGCATTTTGATTAATGGACTATGTAAAATCAAGATAATGGATGATACCATGGATCTCTTTAAAAAAAATGTGCTATAGAAACTTGACTCCCCATGTTGTCACCTATAGTTCGCTCATTGATGGTTTGTACAAATCAGGTAGAATCTCTTATGTGCTAGATGTTATTTATGAGATGTACGATAGTTGCCATGCTCCAGATATAATATTTTACAATATCTTATTAGATGGACTGTGCAAAAGTAACCATCTTGACCAGGCAAGTACACTATTTAAGTACATTGTTAAGCAAGGAATTCAGCCTGATACTTACACCTATACCATACTTATTGATGGTTTGTGTGAGGGTAACAGATTAAATGATGCACGGCAGATTTTTCAGCATCTTTTGGTCAATGTTCATCCTTTGAATGTGCAAGCATATACTGCCATGATAAAAGGATTTTGTAAAGAGGGTTTGTACGATGAGGCAAAGGCCTTGCTTTATAACATGAAAGAGAAAGGATGCGTACCTGATGTGGTGACTTTTGATACAGTCATACCTCTTTTGGAAAAAGGTGACAATGATGAGGCAAAGAATCTTGTCGATGAAATATTCACCAGAGGTCACCTGAAATGATGAAAGACGGTTAGTCACTCTACTCCAAATTTTATGTGATGTTTGTGTTCACGATGGAAAAGGTGACACATGCCCCCCCCGTTTTTTTTTATTAGTAAAAGTTGTTGGCTGTTGTAGCTGATTGCAATTGAAGATGTTTTGCTTGAGTTTTATGTTTCATGCGTACTTGAGTACAGCATGCTTTGTTGTACCTTCCACTTAAATATGCTTCTGCTATTTTTCTTGCCATATTTATGATTTCCCCTTGACGAAAACCATGGAAGAGCTCCTCATAAGAAGAAAGGTTTGTATAGTATATCAATGTGATGTGGACTTTTTGTTCTTTTTTATCTTGACATTCTCAACCAACATTTTGGAGTCTGTGATAAGTAATTCCAAATTGGGATTGAAGAGCAACCGCATTGATTTCCCTCGCCTTTCCTTTTTCACCCATCATATTATATCCTAGTGTTCTTGAATGCTAATACTGTTTTCACATTAGTTTTCTTGTACATTAGCGTCAGCAATGATTGTTACCAGCATTACTGGGTTTACAGAAACAGAAGGAATTATAGCAGTATGTGCCAGCGATGAAGGAGATGGTAGAATGACTCTCGCAAAGCCTTTATCTGGATTGGGAGAAGGCACAGCGCATCGGTTCCGTTCGTTGCCCCAAGAGCAGTTTGAAAATCTGACAAAGTGGAAAGCAAAGTAGCACTTGGGAGAACCGAAATGTTGGAAAGGAGGGGATATGAAGAGTAAACCTTTAAGGTTTCATTATATGGACAAAGTAAGGCTCCTCCAGGATCTATCACTAAAATGACACCTATTTATTGTTGAGCTTGGTTATATTCCTTCCTCTTGTTGGTTGTTGCAAATCTTCCATTTTTGGTGGTGATTAGTCAATCTTGTGAAAGTGCATATTATAGAGTTTAGTTGTCTTGACTAAATTATTTATCTTCCAAAGAAATCAATACAAGACTTGAAAGCCTCCCTCTCACGGATTGAAGCTTCTCAGGGCCTGTTTGGGTTCTTGTTCAAAAAGCCAGTTCACGTAAGTTAAGATAAAACTCTTTTCACATACTTATCTCATAAACTGTAAATTATCTTGGAAAAATAGCTTCTACTGCTAATCCAAAAAGATAGTTAGTTATTACTCCATGAAGGTTGTTTTGAGATTGTACCTGGTAAAAACCGAAAAAAGTGATCTTTGCTCATTTAAGGACATATGAAGTGAAATATATAATCCTTCCGGTCCTTGAAATATATTCACTTCAATAGCAAGTTTTCCATGGTTTCTTCCCACACTAGAGGTAGGGGACCTGACTTCTCTCTTTTTCTTTTCTCTTCCGCTGACGTTCTTTTCCCCCTTCATGACTATTGAATCAAAATTTAATTGTTTGTATTTACTATTTTATGAAAATATTATTACAATGGAGAGAAGTATAAGGGGGAAGGAAATAGAGAAAAGGATGGGAAGGAAATATTGAATGTGGACTATTATTTTTTTATCTGATGGTCATGAAAGGGGAAAAGAATGACGACGGGCGGGAAAAAAAAGAGAGAAACCAGATCCATAATTTTCAAGACTTGTATTATGTAACTAAATATACACTAATGTCGTCTAATACCCTTCATTTTTTCTTGATGTATATATATTTTTTCTTGAAAATATATATAGACCTTCTTTAAAGTTAAAATACATGTTACAGAAATCTTATTTATATATTTGAGATTTCATTTCCATCCACCCAACCAATTGATTGTTAAATTTGGCTTCTAAACATTTGCTTTGATCAAAATACCCTTCTATCAAGAAAATGAATAAACATTTATATTTGCCTAAATATAATTTTTTTATATAAACAAAAAATAATTCTAATACATATATGTTTAAAATTTCCAATATATTATAAAATTTATTAATTTTTATTATATTATAAAATTTCAAATTTTAAAATTTTTAATATATTTATAAAACTTTTTTATTTAATATTCTTTTAAATAACTAAAAACATATTTCTTTTATTTTTCACGACACTAGGATTGAAAACATATTTGAAAAAAATATTTTTATTCACTATATGTTATTAATAATGTAAATTTAAGACATTATATAACTTATATTAATTTTAAATTTTAATTTTTTAAATACAGTTTTTGCACAAACATTTGTATACATGTTTATTTAAGTATGTATCTATTAAAGAATTAATCATATTTTTAATTAAGTTTTGTATGTCTGCATAAATTAAATTAATTAAGTCTTAATCTCAATAAGAAAAAAATTTTAACAGATACCACTCTGGTTTTATTTATAAGTCAAAATTAATCAATTCTCACATATCAAGGAGAGTTAGTTAACTCATTAATTATGGGTTAAATTTTTAATTTTATCCTTATCTATGATTAGTTCTAAAAGCTAACATGAATTTTTTTTTTTTGTTCATTGCAATTAATAGAGGCAAAAATGTAACAAACACATTTATTACTCTAAAATTGGGCTTGTAATAACGACCAAAATTTTTAGTTAAAATGGATTTATAAATAGGATCATAATGGTAACCGTTTGCAAGAGTAAAAAATAAATTAAGAAAAAAAACTCTTAAATTACTTAAACAATTTTAGTCAAACTTAGAGAATTAGTAATGATGAAGGGTAAATTAGTAAATAAAATTTATTTTAATCTAAATTTCATTTGAAAAAATAAAAACCCTTAACGGAGTTAACAGTTTGGACTTAAGTGTATATTTTTAAAATAGAGGGGAGGTCTGTATATTTAAGACAAAATATAAGAAAATTTAAAGTATTTACTCTTATTTATTTCATTTTTTTATTCATCTATGCAATGGTTGCAGTCGCTTAGCGGAACAAGGTTTGCCGTTGATGTTGGAAATTAAACGTATAAACTCTATGATCAACCTGTTTATAAATTATGAATTAGTACTATTTTATTTTGACTCTATGACAAATGCAAATATGCCTATGGCTTTACTAAAAATAAAAGGGCATAGGTGCTAAAATGACCATAAATTTTTGTGAAAAGAGTAATTATAATTATAAACTAATTTTTGGAGCAAAAGTAACTATAAATTTATAAAAGAGGGAAAAAATAACCACGACATTAACGGATGTTAATATGAACTTTTTAACAAAATGTAAATGTGCTAAAATAGCCATTAACTAATACCAAAAGAATAAAAGTAACCATAAACTTTTTCTTAGATGCAAAAGTAACTTCTTGAACATTAATTCATAATTTTTGTCTGTTTTTGTGTTATGAGTGTTTTATCAATTTGGCGATTAAAATTACAAAAGTAAAAAGAACTTATAAATTAATGTTCAAGAATTCACCTATTTTATAATTAATGTTAGGGATTTTATCATGGTTATCTGACCCGAACCGGACCGGAAACCGGCCAACCGATCTGTAGATTCGGGTTAAGTTTTTAATTTCTTTTTAAAAAAAACATTCGGTTTGTAGATTCGAGTCAAGTTTTTAATTTTTTTAAAAAAAACATTTTTTTTATTTTTCCTTTAGAATTTCATACTATAAGCCTAAAATTTTTCATTTCTCATCGGTTTGGTCCCGGTTTAGCTCCAGTCTGACCCACTGACTTTTGATCCAGTACCCCGGCCGGTTCACTGACAGGTCCAGGTTTAATTTCCTTGGATTTTATCTTTTGGAGTTATGTGATAATTTTCTTTTGTTCCATCATTCTCGCCAAAATTAAAATAGTCGACTTCTTGAATATTAATTAATAAGTTTTGTCATTTTAATCCCCAAATTGATAAAACACTCATAACACAAAAGCAAAAAAAAATTATGAATTAATGTTCAAGAAGTTACTTTTGCATTCAAGAAAAAGTTTATGGTTATTTTTACACTTTTGGTATTAGTTAATGGCTATTTTAGCACATTTATATTTTGCTAAAAAATTCACATTAACGTCCGTTAATGTTATGATTACTTTTATTCTCTTTTATAAATTTATGGTTACTTTTACTTCAAAAATTAATTCATGGTTACAGTTGCTTTTTTCATAAAAATTTATGATCATTTTAGCACTTTTGCCCAAAACAAAAAATATTAAAGAAATTCCAGTGAGATGTAAGGTGAAAAATTTGAAAGGTTGAAAAGGAGAAAATTAAGATTAGGTGCCAATTATACCTCCTTACTTTATGTTCAGTTACTAATTTGATTTATCAACTGTTAGACACATCAAGTTACCTATCGCTCATGTATTGGTTTTTTGTTTCGTTTTGTTTCAAATGTTAACAATAGTTATAGGTAGGGGTGTATATGGGCTGGGCTGGACATGGACCATGCCCGATGCCCAACCCGGAAAAAAGAATGGGTAGTATTTTGAGGCCCGTTGTCTAGCCCTGCCCAATGAAAGCCCGAGTAATTTTGGGTTGGGCTGGGCGGGGCGGGCTTTTGTGTCTAAAAATCTCTCAAAAATTGAAAAATATATAGTTTGGTATTTCAAAAATATATTTTATACCATAGTCCTTTTAAGATTTTATTACTTAGATTCAATTCATGAGCTAATAAAACAAATTAATTCAATAGATATTAATTTCTTATTATTTGAAAATAGTTTACTTTTCAAAAACTCAATTTACCCATTTCTTAATTAAATATGTGTATAAAAAAATATGTCTATATGCATAGTAAATACAAAATATGTTTATTCATTAAATTCTAATTGAATGATAAGTAAATACTTGTTCAATTATATACACAATATATATTTTTTAAACACAATTATACACACATATTGGGCAGGGCCAAATGGGCAGGGCAACACACCTTGCCCGGTGCCCAACCCTGCCTGATATTTGACCGAGCCCGAAGATGCCCAAATGATTTATGGTCATATTTTTTAGGGTCGAGCTAGGCTTTTTTTGTAAGGCTCTGGCGGGCACGATAGGCATTTGGGCCTCATAAATACCCCTAGCCACAGGGATGATTATTTGGACATCATCATCTAAAAACTAAAATGATTATTATTATTTTTTGACTGAACATTATTGAGAATATTGGTGAAATGTAAGATAAGAAAGTTGTTTTTCCTTTGGATTGTTCTAGTCATTTCATATACCTTAAAGATTAATAATTATATTATGTATTAAAGCTGTCATTCCTTTAATTATTTTATGTTTATAAATGTTTGTAGCAAAAAAAAAAGTGTTAAATTTTTTTTTTTGCCTGAAGTGTTTAAAAAATTTTAAAATATAAATACAAATAATTTATATAACTCCTCAGACTTACTGTGACATAAAAAATGTATGTATTAGAATTATTTTTTGGTGGTATAAAAAATTAATTTTAAAAAATATAAATGTTCAAATGGTTATTTTTGTTAAAGAGGTGTATTTTAGTCAAAATAAAAGCTTAAAAGTCAATTTTGATTATCAACTAAGAGATGAAATAAATTTCAGAAAAAAAAAGATGAAATAAATTAACTTATAAATATTATGATTTATAAATTAATTTTCAAATTATAACTATCAACTAACTAAATGATTATTGTTGGCCAAAAAAAAACTAAATGATTATTAAATTTTTTACTAAACATTAGTGAGAATATTGGTGAAATGTAAGAAAAGAAAGTTGTTTTTCCCTTGGATTGTTCTGGTCATTCAACATACCTTAAAGATTAATAATCATATTATGTATTAAAGCTGTCATTTCCTTAATTATTTTATGTTCGTGAATGTTTGTAGGGAAAAAAAAGTGTTTGAAAACTTTAAACTATAAATACAAATAATTTATATAACTCCTCAAACTTACATCATTTATACAGTCACAAAAAAAAAAGTATTTGAATTATTTTTTGATGGTATGCAAAGTTAATTTTAAAAAATAAAAATATTCACATGATTATTTTTATTAAGAAGATGTATTTTTATCAAAATAAAAGTTTAAAAGTCAAATTTCACATAAAAAAAAGTTTAAGATTCACATTTAATCATCTATGACTAGCAGACGAAATGAATTAAATTATAAATATATAAAGGAGATTTATGCAATACATCTATATATTTTAATTTTAAGAAAGGCCTGTATGAATCCTCAAAATAATGTTTATGTTTTTATAATTTACGTAAAGGTGTGATTGATGCATTTTACTCTAAAATTAAAAATAATTATCCAATTTGATTGAAAGGGGAATGATGCATTTTACTCTAAAATTAAAAATAATTATTCAATTTGATTGAAAGGGGAAAAAATTAGAATCTTCATCATTATCAAAATAAATATAACCATTTACATTTTAAATCAATTTACTGCAGGAAAAAAATCTAAAACAGAAAATCAATTCACTAAAAAAGTAATAATCAATTTGATATTTTTATGTGAGAATTGTTCATAAATATCTCATTACAGAAAATAGATTGTTTAAATATAAAATTTTTTTACATATAAAATTATTATTTACACCAAAACATCTCATTTTATAAATAAATTTCTAACGAGATATTTATAAAAAATTTTCCTTATTTTCATTTGACATGAACAACCGAACCTATCGGGATGATGAAGTTTGCTGCGGCTCCAGTGGCAAGCGAGCTGTACGTTCTTCCCATACGTCGAACTCCAAACTAGGGTTGAAGTCTTTGTTGAAGGATTTGAATTTCTGAATCCAACCCGGTAAACTGGTCCTCGTCGTGGTTTAGCCTCAATGTTTGATTGCTGCTAATGAAATGTATTTGATTTCCTGTATCCAACTGAACATGTCGTTTTGCAGGGCTCCTTCACGGTATGCCTTCTCCCAATTTCCTTTGTTTTTTAATCGCAACTTCGATTTTCATTCTTATGCCTCTTATCCTCAGAACATTGAAGAGGCCGTCTCTTCTTTCCATGGCCTGCTTCATAGGCATCCCCCACCCTCTATAGTCCAAATCAATAAGATTTTAGGATGTATTGCTAAGATGAAACATTATCCTACTGCTATCTCTCTTTTCAAACAAGCGGAATCTAAAGGATTCACACCAGATTTGGTTGCACTTAGAATCTTGATTAATTGTTACTGTCATGTGGGTCGAATGGCTTTTGCTTTCTCTGCCTTAGGCAAGATTATCAAGATGGGCGGGCAGCCAAATATGATTGCTTTGAATACACTAGTGAAGGGCCTTTGCATCAATAATGATGTTGGGAAGGCCTTGGATTTTCATGATGAGCTGACAGCAAAAGGGTTTCAGTTAGATGTAGTTGGTTACGGTACACTTATCAATGGACTGTGTAAGACTAGAAAAACAAGATCTGCAGTTAAATTGCTCCAAAAGATGGCGAGAGGGCCAATTAAGCCTGATTTAATTATTTATACTACAATTATTGATGGCTTTTGCAGGGAAAGACTCATAACTGAAGCCTGTGGTTTATTTCATCAAATGATCGACCGCGGAATATGTCCTAATGTTGTCACCTACAGCTCTCTCATACATGGTTTTTGTGTCATGAATAAATGGCCAGAGGCTACAAAATTGTTTAATGAAATGAGACTTGAAGGCATCAACCCTAATGTTCATACTTTTAGTATATTGGTGGATGCATTTTGTAAGGAAGGATTGGTCACTAAAGCAGAAGCGGTGATTGCTATGATGATTAAGTGTAGTACAAAGCCTGATCATGTCACTTACAGCTCTTTAATGGATGGTTACTGTTTGATGAATAAAGTTGGTGAGTCAAGAGAATTATTCAATAAGATGGTCAAGAGTGGTTTGGCTCCTAATATCTTCAGCTACAGCATTTTGATAAATGGACTATGTAAAATCAAGATGGTGGATGATGCCATGGATCTCTTCAAAGAAATGCGCCGCAAAAGCTTGACTCCCGATGTTGTCACCTACAGTTCGCTCATTGACGGTTTGTACAAAGCAGGTAGAATATCTGATGTGCTAGATGTTATTTATGAGATGCACGATAGTGGCCATGCTCCAGATTTAATATTTTACAATATCTTATTAGATGGACTGTGCAAAAGTCACCATCTTGACCAGGCAATTACACTATTTAAGCAAATTGTTAAGCAAGGAATTCAGCCTGATACTTACACATATACCATACTTATTGATGGTTTGTGTGAGGGTAAAAGATTAAATGATGCACGACAGATTTTTCAGCATCTTTTGGTCAATGGTCATCCTTTGAATGTGCAAGCATATACTGCCATGATCAAAGGATTTTGTAAAGAGGGTTTGTACGATGAGGCAAAGGCCTTGCTTTATAACATGAAAGAGAATGGATGCGTGCCTGATGTTGTCACTTTTGATACACTGGTACCTTTTTTGGAAAAAGGTGACAATGAGGAGGCAAAGAAACTTGTTGACGAAATATTCACCAGAGTCTCCTGATATGATGAAAGAATTAAGGTTAGTCACTCTACCCCAAATTTTATGTGATGTTTGTGTTCACGATGGAAAAAGGTGACAAATGATTTTTTTTTTTTAAAGTAAAAATTGTTTGGCTGTAGTGGCTGATTGCAATTGAAGATGTTTTGCTTGAGTTTTACAGCATGCTTTGTTGTAACATGACATCCATTTACATATGCTTGTGCAATTTTTCTAGCCATATTTATGATTTTCCCTTGACGAAAACCGTGGAAGAGCTCCTTATAAGAAGAAAGGTTTGTATAGCATATCAGTGGATACGAACTTTTTATCTTGACATTTCCACCTAACATTTTGGTGTTTGTGATGAGTAATTCCAAACTGGGATCGAAAAGCAACCGCATTGATTTCCCTCACGTTCCCATCCTCACCAATCATATTATATCCTAGTGTTCTTGAATGTCAACATTGTTTTCCCATTATTTTTCTTGTATATCAGCATCAGCCATGATTGTTACCAGCATTACTGGGTTAAGAATTATAGCATTATGTGCCAGAGATGAAGGAGATGGTAGAATGACTCCTGCAAAGCCTTTATCTGTGTATTGCAAGGAGACATGGCCATTTCGGTTCGGTTATTTGCCCCAAGAGCAGTTTGAAAAGCTGGCAAAGTCAGTGGAAAGCAAAGTAGCATTTGGGAGCACAATGGATGCTGCACTGGATATGTTTTTGGTGGTTATGCTTGCAATGGTGAAGAAGAGATTGAAAATTGAAATGTTGGGAAGGAGGGCATATGAAGAGTAAACCTTTCAGATTTCATTATATGGGCAAAGTAAGGCTCCACCAGCATCTATCTCTAAATGGACGCCTATTTATATTCCTTCCCCTTGTTGGCTGTTGCAAATGTTCCATTTTGGTGGTGATTAGTCAATCTTGTAAAAGTGTATGTATAGTATAGAGCTTAGTTTTCTTCACTAAATTATTTATCGTCCAAAGAAATCAATACAAGAGTTGAAAGCCTCTCTCTCTCAAGCAGATATGGGAGTTGAAGCTTCTTAGTTATTGCCCCATGGAGGTAAGTATTGAGAAAAAGTGATCTTTTTTTTCATTAAAGGACAAATAAGAAGTAAAACATCTAATCCTTCCGGTTCCTGAAATATATTTATTCCATGCGAGGTTTCCATGGCTTCTTCCCACACTAGAGGGAGAGCGAGAGGGGTTTTAGGTTGTTTGATTTCATTTTGAAAACACCGAAAATTGTATATATTACTATTTTCAATGCATATAAAATTATTGTGGGTCATAATTTTCATTACTTTCAACATGTAATTTTTTTTTGCCGTTGACTTTCAACATGTAACTAAAATATACACTATTGTCGTATTGCCCCCTTCATTTTTTCTTTATATATATATATATAGAAAACAGAGTCTAGGGGAGATATGTAAAAATAGAATGATTACGCCTCCTGTAGGAAACGAAGGCAGGTTGTGTTGATATGATCTGAAGGAGGAAGGTTGAGATCTAGATAGGGATTCTCTGTAAATGGTTCATGTAAGAAAGAGGACATGATTCCTTCCATAACCCGGATTATTATTGGTCAAAGTTCATTATGCTTTTCCCTATTGACTCTAAGTAAATAATTTTGATTCTGATTTTTGTAAGTATGTCCGTGTCTATTAATTTCTTTATTTAATTCCGCATTTATGATTCCGCAAAACTCACATGCTGCCCAGGTCTGCACCCGCTTATGGTATCGTAGCTGTGTTTCTAAAAATAAAATCAAAGCCTAGATCCCTAATGATATCTTGCTGTTTCTCAGTTATCTGCTATTTTGCCTTATGTGATATTATATTAATTTTGAATATTGTGATAAATTTATAAGAAATATATTGAAAGTTGTATTTTATTGTTTGTTTAAAGATTATAATGAATACTATAAGAAAATTGGAACCTCGAATATATGAAATTGAATGTAATAATTTACTTGAAAGTTCTTATTATCCCTATATAGGAAATCAAGAAGAAACTTGTATGTTCACTCCCTTTATGACAGGAGGAAATGGAAATAATACATGGAATGTAATGAATTGGAATAATATGTATACAATGAAACAATTAGGAACATATATAAACCCTATTATACATGATTTGATGGAAATATATAATTTAGAAGAAACTTTAGAAATGGTTCCGAAAGATGTAAAAGAAAAAGTAATATTAGAGAAACCTAGAAATAGAAAAGATAGGTTAGAATTCTTAAGTCAATCTTTAGAAGAAAAATTATACAATATGAAAAGGAAGATAGATTATAATACTGAAGAATTAAAGGAGATAAAAACAAATGTAAAAAATATAATGAATTCGCTAGGAGTAAATGAAACTAATATGATCAGAGAAAAAAATGGAACCAGATTTAGACTTAGAACCTATAACACATAAACATAGAAAACTAAACATGATGAAAGCCTTAGAAGAAATGGAAAAAATAGAAATTTCAAAAGAAAAAATATATAAACAAAATATGGATGAAAATGTAAGACAGACAAGACTAATAATTGAACAAGTAATAAAAGGACCACAAATAATGAATAGTAATCTATGGACAATAAATGATAAATTAAGTAAAATAGAAATAAAAGAAGAACAAAAACAATTAATTGAAAGACCAAAAATACCTTTAGAAAGAAATGAGGAAATAGAAGAAGGAAGTAAAATAGCGGAAATAATATATTCAGAAGATATAATAAATCTTTTTAAAATATATGAACCAAAAATAAATATGATGAATGCAATGGATAATGAAGAAGATGAAATTGAAAAATTAATGGGATTAGAAGAATTAGAATTAGAACAAATTCAAAAAGACTTTAAAAATGCTACTACTATACAAGGAGATTTAGAAAACATAAAAGAATTAAATACATGAATTGTAATAAATGAAACAGGAGATACAAGTAGAAAAATGGAAACTGATTCTGAAAAAATAAGAACTGAAGCAGATTATTTAAGACATAAAGAACAAAGAGAGAAAGGTTTAAGTGAAGAAAAATTAGAACATAATAAAAAAGTTGAACGAGATAGTAAAGGATTTGAGATGAGATTTGAAACACCTAATTTTTGTTTGCTTTTATGTTATGAGTGTTTTATCAATTTGGCGATTAAAATGATAAGAGTAAAAAAAAAACTTATAAATTAATGTTAAAAAAATCACCTATTTTATAATTAATGTTAGAGATTTTATTATAATTATCTAACCCGAACCAAACAAAAAACCGGCCAACTGGTCTTTAGATCCGGGTCAAGTTTTTATTTTTTTTTATTTTTTCTTTAGAATTTTATACTATAAGCCTAAAAATTTCCATTTCTCACCTGTTTGGTCCCGGTTTAGCTCCAATCTGACCCACTGACTTTTGATCTAGTACCCCGGCCGGTTCTTTGACAAGTCCAGGTTTAATTACCTTGGATTTTATCTTTTGGAGTTAGGTGATAATTTTCTTTTATTTCGTCATTCTCGCCAAAATTAAAATAGCCAACTTCTTGAATATTAATTCATAAGTTTTGTCATTTTAATCTCCAAATTGATAAAACACTCATAACACAAAAGCAAAAAAAAAATTATGAATTAATGTTTAAGAAGTTACTTTTGCATCTAAGAAAAAGTTTATGGTTATTTTTACATTTTTGGTATTAGTTAATGGCTATTTTAGCACATTTACATTTTGCTAAAAAGTTCACATTAACGTCTGTTAACGTCGTGGTTACTTTTGCCCTCTTTTATAAATTTATGGTTACTTTTGTTCCAAAAATTAGTTCATGATTATTGTTTCTCTTTTCATAAAAGTTTATGATCATTTTAGTACCTTTACCCAAAACAAAAGATATTAAAGAAATTCCAGTGAAATGTAAGGTGAAAAATTTAAAAGGTTGAAAAGGAGAAAATTAAGATCAGGTGCCAACTGTACCTTCTTACTTTATGTTCAGTTACTAATTTGATTTATCAATTGTTAGACACATCAAGGTACCTGTCGCTCATGTATTTGTTTTAAATGTTAATAATAGTTATAGGTAGGGGTGTAAATAGGTTGGGCTAGACATGGACCATGCCCGATGCCCAACCCGGGACAAAGAATGGGCGGTATTTTGCGGCCCATTGTCTAGCCCTGCCCAATGAAAGCCCGAGTAATTTCGAGCTGGGCTGGGCGGGGCGGGCTTTTGTGCCTAAAAATCTCTTAAAAATTAAAAAATACTCCATCTGATTCTAATTATAGGACAACATTTTGGAGTTGATCTTGATCCTAATTACAGGACAAAGTTTTAACTTTTGTCAATTTCTTCCCAAAATACCCCTAATTGATACTTTCTCAATAATAATGAAATACAATATATATTTTTTTGGTCATTGTGGTTCTCTAAATTGTGGTTCTCTAAATCGTCTCCTGCGTATGTTTTACACTTTTCTTGGGGCCCTTAAAAAACATGAAGATATAATCTAGTTAAATTAATTAAGATTTATTTAAGAAAAGAAATAAAATTTTAATGATTTAGATTTACTATATATTTTATATCCCATCTATCGCTTAAATTGCGTGGTCGCTGGTAATTGAAACTGAGAAAGATGGTTTGAGGAGGTGATGTGACTCAATTGCCTTATGAAAGATACCGTTTTCTTCTTGTAAAAATTGTGTAAAGATTGGGATGAACAGTTATTGTGAGGTAATTCGGAGGAGAAAAAAGGGCTAAATTAGGAAAATAAATAAGATTAACTAATTTAACTACTTTTCTTAATTTCTCCAAAGTTAGGTAAATATGTCCTATAATTAGGACCGGAGGGAGTATATAGTTTGATATTTCAAAAACATAATTTATACCATAGTCCTTTTAAGATTTTAGGGTTAATATAATTTTTGGTCCCTGAAGTTTGATCCAATTTTGATTTTGGTCCCTTCAGTTTGAAATAGGTTGTTTTGGTCCCTGAAGTTTCACCCAATTTTGGTTTTAGTCCCTCAAGTTTGAAATCGGTGGTTTTGGTCCCTGAAGTTTCACCCGATTTTGGTTTTGGTCCCTCAAGTTTGAAAAGGACTTGGTTTTTTTTCCGGGTCGAGTCAGGTTTCAAAAACGGGTCGCTAAGTCCTTTTCAAATTTGAGAGACCAAAACCAAAATTGGGTGAAACTTCAGGGACCAAAACCACCGATTTTAAAACCCTTCCAATAACAAGTGCACTTCTTGGGACGTGACATGAACGTTTTGTTCTTTTTTTATCTTGACATTTCCTCCCAACAATTTTGAATCTGTGATAAGTAAATAAAAATTGGGATTGAAAAGCCACTGCATCGAATTCCCTCTCCTCCCCGTTTTCACCCATCTTATTAATATTATAATAGTGTTCTTGAATGCTAACATTGTTTTCGCATTATTTTTCTTGAGTTGCAATTGAAGATGTTTTGCTTGAGTTTTATGTTTCATGTGTACTTGAGTACTGCATGCTTGGTTGTACCTTCTACTTACATATACTTCTGCAATTTTCCTTGCCATATTTATGATTTTGCCTTGACGAAAACCATGGAAGAGCTCCTTATAAGAAGAAAGGTTTGTATAGCATATCAATGTGATGTGAACTTTTTGTTCTTTTTTATCTTGACATTTCCACCCAACATTTTGGAGTCTGTGATAAGTAATTCCAAATTGGGATTGAAAGGCAACCGCATTGATTTCCCTTGCCTTTTTCCTTTTTCACCCATCATATTATATCCTAGTGTTCTTGAATGCTAATATTGTATTCACATTATTTTTCTTGTACATCAGCGTCAGCAATGATTGTTACCAGCCTTACTGGTTTTGCAGAAACAGAAGGAATTATAGCAGTATGTGCCAGAGATGAAGGAGATGGTAGAATGAGTCTCACAGAGCCTTTATCTGGATTGGGAGGAGGCACGGCCATATCGGTTCCGTTATTTGCCTCAAGAGCAGTTTGAAAAGCAGACAAAGTCAGTGGAAAGCAAAGTAGCATTTGGGAGAACTGAAATGTTGGAAAGGAGGGTATATGAAGAGTAAACCTTTCAGGTTTCATGATATGGGCAAAGTAAGGCTCCTCCAGGATCTATCACTAAAATGACGCGTATTTATTGTTGAGCTTGGTAATATTCCTTCCCCTTGTTGGTGGCGGCAAATCTTCCATTTTTGGTGGTGATTAGTCAATCTTGTAAAAGTGCATATTATAGAGTTTAGTTGTCTTGACTAAATTATTTATCTTCCAAAGAAATCAATGCAAGACTTGAAAGTCTCTCTCTCATAGACAGATCAGATGTGGGAGTTGAAGCTTCTTTGGGCCATTTTAGGTTCTCGTTTAAAAAGTCAGTTCACGTAAGTCAAGACAAAACTTATCTCACATACTTAACTCATAAACCATAAATTACGTTGGAAAAACAGCTTCTATTTGCTAATCCAAATAGGCAATTAGTTATTACTCTGAAGGTTGTTTTTGAGATTGTACCTGGTCAGTACTGAGAAAAAGTGATCTTTGTTCATTCAAGGACAAATATGAAGTGAAATATATAATCATTCCGGTCCTTGAAATATATTCACTCCAAGTGGCGAGTTTTCCGTGGTTTCTTCCCACACTAAAGGTGGAGGGGACCAGGCTTCTCTTTTTTTCTTTTCACATCTCTTGTCGTCATTTTCCCCTTATATGATCATTGGTTCAAAAGTTAATGGCTTGCATTTAATATTTTATGAAAATATTATTACAATGGAGAGAAGTATAGGAAGTAAATGGAGAAAAGGATGGGACGGAAATATTAAATATGAATCATGAGATTTTTATCTAATGGTAATGAAAGGAAAAAAGAATGATGGCAGACGGGGAAAAAGAGAGAGAAAATGGCTCCATAATTTTCAAGATTTTCATCATATAACTAAATATACACTAATGTCGTCTAACACCCTTCATTTTTTGTTGATGTATATATTATTTTTTATCAAGTAAATTACATTAATTATCTTTTTATTTTACCTAAATTACACAAACCTTCTCTCTATTTTGAAAGTGTATATAAACCTCTCTTGAAATTAAAATGCATGCTACAGAAATCTCCTTTACATATTTCAGATTTCATTTTCATCCACCCAACCAATTGACTATTAAATTTGACTTCTAAACATTTGCTTAGACCAAAATATCCCTCTTTCAACAAATGAATAAACATTTATATTTGCCCAAAAATAATTTTTTATACAAACAAAAAATAATTCTAATACATATATGTTCAAAATTTTCAATATATTTTGAAATTTATAAATTTTTATTATATTATTAAATTTTAAATTTTTTATCATATTTATAAAAAAATTTATTTAATATTATTTTAAATGACTAAAAACATATTTCTTTCTCTTTTTTTTTTTCTCAAGACACGATGATTGAAAACATATTTGAAAGATATATTTTTATTCACCATATATTATTAATAATGTAAATTTTAGACATTATATAACTTACTTTAATTTTAAATTTTAATTTTTTAAATACAGTTTTTGCACAAAAATTTATATACATGTTTATTTAAGTATGCATTTTTTAAAAAACTAATCATATTTTTAATTAAATTTTACATGTTTGCATTAATTTAATTAATTAAGTCTTAATCTCAATAAAAAAAAATTTAACAAATAACTATTTGCAAGAGTAAGAAATAAATTAAGAAATAGGAAAAAAAACACTTAAATTATTTAAACAATTTTAGTCAAATTTAGGGAATTAATGATGAAAGGTAAATTAGTGAATAAAATTTATTTTAATATAAATTTCAATTAAAAAATTAAAAATCCTTAACAGAATTAACTGTTTAGACTTAAGTGTGCATTTTTAAAATAGAGGGGAGGTCCGTGCATTTAAAGCAAAATGTAAGAGAAGTTAAAGTATTTTACTCTTGTTTTTTTCATTTATTTTATTTATCTATGCGCTGGTTGCAGTTGCTCAACGAAACAAGGTTTGCCGCTGTTGTTGGAAATTAAACATATAAACCCTATGATCAACTTGTTCATAACTTATGAATCATTACAATTTTATTTTGACTTGGACAAATGCAAACACCCCCATAGCTTTACTAAAAACAGAAAATATTAAAGAAATTCCAGTGAGATTTAAGGGAAAAAATTTGAAAGGTTGAAAAGGAGAAAATTAAGATCAGGGGCCAATTTTACCTTATTACTTTATGTTCAGTTATTAAGTGTGTGTTTGGAACAGCAATAGGAATGCTTAAAAGCAGCTTTTCAATCGTGATTTATGGTATACGAGGTAAGTATGTGAGGAGTTTTGTCTCGATTTACGTAAAAAACAGCTTAAACACCACCAAATCGCCCATCCAAACACTCACTAATTTGATTTATCATCTAAAAACTAAAATGACTATTATTATTTTTTGACTGAACATTAGTGAGAATATTGGTGAAATGTAAGACAAGAAAGTTGTTTTTCCTTTGGATTGTTCTAGTCATTTCATATACCTTAAAGATTAATAATTATATTATGTATTAAAGCTGTCATTCCCTTAATTATTTTATGTTTATAAATGTTTGTAGCCGAAAAAAAGTGTTTAATTTTTTTTTGCCTGAAGTGTTTAAAAAATTTTAAAATATAAATACAAATAATTTATATAACTCCTCAGACTTACTGTGCCACAAAAAATGTATATATTAGAATTATTTTTTGGTGGTATAAAAAATTAATTTTAAAAAATATAAATGTTCAAATGGTTATTTTTGTTAAAGAGGTGTATTTTAGTCAAAATAAAAGCTTAAAAGTCAATTTTGATTATCAACTAATAGATGAAATAAATTAACTTATAAATATTATGATTTATAAATTAATTGTCAAATTATAACTATCAATTAACTAAATGATTATTGTTGGCAAGAAAAACTAAATGATTATTTTTTTTTACTAAACATTAGTGAGAATATTGGTGAAATGTAAGATAAGAAAGTTGTTTTTCCCTTGGATTGTTTTGGTCATTCAACATACCTTAAAGATTTTTTTTTTTTGATTTACTACATACCTTAAAGATTAATAATCTTATTATGTATTCAAGTTGTCATTCCCTTAATTATTTTATGTTCATGAATGTTTGTAGGAAAAAAAAAAGTGTTTGAAAATTTTAAACTATAAATACAAATAATTTATATAACTCCTCAAACTTACATCATTTATACAGTCACAAAAAAAATTGTATTTGAATTATTTTTTGATGGTATACAAAGTTATTTTTAAAAAATAAAAATTTTCACATGATTATTTTTATTAAGAAGATGTATTTTTATCAAAATAAAAGTTTAAAAGTCAAATTTCGCATAAAAAAAGTTTAAAATTCAAACTTAACTATAAATAACAGATGAAATGAATTAAATTATAAATATATAAAGGATATTTATGCAATACACCTATATGTTTTAATTTTAAGAAAGGTTTGTATGAATTCTTGAAATAGTGTTGATGTTTCTATAATTTACGTAAAGGTGTCATTGATGCAATTTACTCTAAAATTAAAAATAATTATTCAATTTGATTGAAAGTGAAAAAAATTGGGAGAATTGTTAAAAAAGATCTCATTGGTAATTTATTTGTTAAATAGGACTTGAGAAGAAATCTGCACACAAAGGAAAGATTTTTATATATAGGGAAGATATTTTGCACATTAGAGAAGATATTTTACACACGTGGAAGATAATTTGCACGCAAAGGTTCCATTTAGTAAATAAGTTGCTTATGAGGGATTTTTTCACAATTTTCCCAAAAATATTAAAATATTCATCATTATCAAAATAAATATAACCATTTACATTTTAAATTAATTTACTGCTGAGAAAAAAAAAAAAAAAAATCAATTCACTAAAAAAGTAGTAATCAATTTGATATTTTCATAGAAGAATTGCTCATAAATATATCATTAAAAATTTATTTGTTAAATGAGATATAAAGAAAGATCTTTTACATATAAAAAAAAGATTGTTCACACATCATATAGAGTAGATTATTTAAACATAAGGAATCATCTTTTACATATAAGATTATACGAACATTGTTTACAACCAAACATCCCATTTTATAAGTAAGTTTTGAGATATTTATAGAAAATTTTCCCATTTTATAAACTACTGAACCTATCGGGAGGATGA
This sequence comes from Inga leiocalycina, assembly GCA_963242795.1. Lineage (NCBI taxonomy): Eukaryota > Viridiplantae > Streptophyta > Magnoliopsida > Fabales > Fabaceae > Inga > Inga leiocalycina. The sequence goes on from OY725320.1 coordinate 16,452,497, forward strand.
AGTTTGCTGCGGCTCCAGTGGCTAGCGAGCTATACGTTCTTCCCATACGTCGAACTCCAAACTAGGGTTGAAGTCTTTGTTGAAGGATTTGAATTTCTGAATCCAACCCGGAAAACTGGTCCTCGTCGTGGTTTAGCCTCAATGTTCGATTGCTGCTAATGAAATGTATTTGATTTCCTGTATCCAACTGAACATGTCGTTTTGCAGGGCTCCTTCACGGTATGCCTTCTCCCAATTTCCTTTGTTTTTTACTTGCAACTTCGATTTTCATTCTTATGGCTCTTATCCTCAGAACATTGAAGAGGCCGTCTCTTCTTTCCATGGCCTGCTTCATAGGCATCCCCCACCCTCTATAGTCCAAATCAATAAGATTTTAGGATGTATTGCTAAGATGAAACATTATCCTACTGCTATCTCTCTTTTCGAACAAGCGGAATCTAAAGGATTCACACCAGATTTGGTTGCACTGAGCATCTTGATTAATTGTTACTGTCATGTGGGTCGAATGACTTTTGCTTTCTCTGCTTTAGGCAAGATTCTTAAGATAGGCTGTCAGCCAAATATGATTACTTTGACTACACTAATGAAGGGCCTCTGCCTCAATAATAATGTTGGGAAGGCCTTGGATTTTCGTGATGAGCTGACAGCAAAAGGGTTTCAGTTAAATGCAGTTGGTTACGGTACACTTATCAATGGACTGTGTAAGACTGGAAAAACAAGATCTGCAGTTAAATTGCTCCAAAAGATGGCGAGAGGGCCAATTAAGCCTAATTTAGTTATGTATAATATGATTATTGATGGCTTTTGCAGAGAAAGGCTCATAACTGAAGCCTGTGAATTATTTCATCAAATGATCGACCAGGGAATGTGTCCTGATGTTGTCACCTACAACTCTCTCATACATGGTTTTTGTGTCTTGAATAGTTGGTCAGAGGCTTCAAAATTGTTTAATGAAATGAGACTTGAAGGCATCAACCCTAATGTTCATACTTTTAGTATATTGGTGGATGCATTTTGTAAGGAAGGAATGGTCACTAAAGCAGAAGCGGTGATTGCTATGATGATTAAGTGTAGTACAAAGCCTAATCATGTCACTTACAACTCTTTAATGGATGGTTACTGTTTGATGAATAAAGTTGGTCAGTCAAGAGAATTATTCAATAAGATGGTCAACAGTGGTTTGGCTCCTGATATCTTCAGCTACAGCATTTTGATTAATGGACTATGTAAAATAAAGATGGTGGATGATGCTATGGATCTCTATAAAGAAATGTGCCGCAAAAGCTTGACTCTCGATGTTGTCACCTACAGTTCGCTCATTGACGGTTTGTACAAAGCAGGTAGAATATCTGACGTGCAAGATGTTATTTATGAGATGCACGATAGTGGCCATGCTCCAGATATAATATTTTACAATATCTTATTAGATGGATTGTGCAAAAGTCACCATCTTGACCAGGCAATTACACTATTTAAGCGAATTGTTAAGCAAGGAATTCGGCCTGATACTTACACATATACCATACTTATTGATGGTTTGTGTGAGGGTAACAGATTAACTGATGCACGACAGATTTTCCAGCATCTTTTGGTCAATGGTCATCCTTTGAATGTGCAAGCATATACTACCATGATCAAAGGATTTTGTAAAGAGGGTTTGTACGATGAGGCAAAGGCCTTGCTTTTTAACATGAAAGAGAATGGATGCGTGCCTAATGTTGTCACTTTTGATACACTCATACCTCTTTTGGAAAAAGGTGACAATGATGAGGCAAAGAAACTTGTTGACGAAATATTCACCAGGGTCTCCTGAAATGATGAAAGAATTAAGGTTAGTCACTCTACCCCAAATTTTATGTGATGTTTGTGTTCACGATGGAAAAAGGCGACGGATGAATTGTTTGTTTTAAAGTAAAAATTGTTTGGCTGTAGTGGCTGATTGCAATTGAAGATGTTTTGCTTGAGTTTTACATTTCATGTGTACTCGAGTAAGGCATGCTTTGTTGTACCTTCTCCTTACATACGCTTCTGCGATTTTTCTTGTCATATTTAAGATTTTCCCTTGACGAAAACCATGGAAGAGCTCCTTATAAGAAGAAAGGTTTGTATAGCATATCAGTGGGATACGAACTTCTTGTTCTTTTTTCATCTTGGCATTTCCACCTAACATTTTGGAGTCTTTGATAAGTAAATCCAAATTGGGATTGAAAAGCAACTGCATTGATTTCCCTGGCCTTCCCTTTTTCACCCATCCTAGTGTTCTTGAATGCTAACATTGTTTTCACATTAATTTTCTTGTATATCAGCATCAGCCATGATTGTTACCAGCATTACTGGGTTCACTAAAACAGAAGAAAGAATTATGGCATTATGTGCCAGAGGTGAAGGAGATGGTAGAATGACTCCTGCAAAGCCTTTATCTGTGTATTGCAAGGAGGCATGGCCATATCGGTTCGGTTATTTGCCCCAAGAGCAGTTTGGAACGCTGGCAAAGTCAGTGGAAAGCGAAGTAGCATTTGGGAGTACAATGGATGCTGCACTGGATATGTTTTTGGTGGCTATGCTTGCAATGGTGAAGAAGAGATTAAGAATTGAAATGTTGGAAAGGAGGGCATATGAAGAGTAAACCTTTCAGATTTCATTATATGGGCAAAGTAAGGCTCCACCAGCATCTATCTCTAAATGGACGCCTATTTATATTCCTTCCCCTTGTTGGCTGTTGCAACTTGCTAGTGTTCCATTTTGGCGGTGATTAGTCAATCTTGTAAAAGTGTATGTATGGTATAGAGCTTAGTTTTCTTCACTAAATTATTTATTGTCACGCGGTGAAAATTAGGGGTTGATTAACATGGAATACGAGAAAATCTCACATTCCATAAGACTTGAAATATAAAGATGAATACTTGACATGATAAATATAATAACATTTACACTACCGTAATAAGAATAATGATCCTGCACCTGCATATACCTTTTTTAATTCATATATAATCATATTTCTTATAAACGAACTAAAGCTTTTTGCAGCAATTTTGGCACAATCTCCTTAATAAGGTGGGCTTTCTGAAAATTCTACAATATTGTATTAGTACAACACGGCACACAGAGCTTTGCTCTTCAACACTACATACATACACATAAATCCCAAAATATCAAAAGAAAATAGGAATCCTACCTATAGAATACATGGAATGACACTAGAACAACATATATAGTATATTTTAGATATTTACATTAATATTTGTGATACCAATAGTAGTAAAAAAAAATCTTATCCAAGATGAGGCTTCAATCATCAACTGGAGGTGTAAGTCCACTTCTCCTATCTGAATGCCAAAAATATTTTTCCAGTAAATAACGTCCCCACAATAAAACACACATATGCAATAATAGTAAACTATTTAAATCACAATAGAATGAAACAACTTAGTGTTCAATAGTAGGGAGTTAACTATTCATCATTTAAACATCTAAGTAGCTAAAACAACGAGTAAACCAGGAAAATTATAATCATGCTATTAAAAAAATGAAAATAAAATTCAAAGAAACCTGTTTGAAAATCATTTACCCAATTGAAAACAATCCTATTAGTTATCAAGAACTTGACAGAACAATAGCAGGTGTGGACACATAGTCCATGAGAGTAAGTAACTAATCCGGCGAAGCTAAAAGCCACGAAGAACTGGTGTGAATAATACTCACGAAAATCCTCCTTCCGTTCCACGTGTGTTGGCCGTCACACGGGGCTAGCACCTCCTAATCACCCTGCTAGCTGAGTGTGCCATGGCGCGCCAAGGGCTAACGGATACTGCCGTTAGCAACCAGTGTTCTGCTTTCAGTCTGTTGAAAACACTTTCCGGCATGCATGGAAGTAAACAATTGTACAACTCAAATAAATCACTTACAGCACAAACTGGAGAAGTGTTTCCTTTTCTAAAAATCTTTCCCTTCCATGTGTGTATAAAAAGTTAAAACTTAAATAGAAGAAATTAAATAAACTTTTGTTTCCTTCACAAACTTTAACTTGTCTTTTCTGAAATGCTAACTCAAGAAATCATTATTTAGAGAGTAAAATGCTTGAAAGTGGTCAAGGTAGATGCTAGTAAAAATATCATTTATATATTAAGTGGGGCGTTATTTACTTACATGACCGTCTCATTAAATATAATCTATTATATCCAATAGTCTTCAAATATGATTCAGCCAAAATCCCCTAGCATATAAACAACACTATTGTCAATCCAATTGTAACCTTATATAAGTGTCTAGTACATTTAATGAAGCTCTATTAGGTTCTTTTTAAAACTCCTTTTTCCTTAACTTTTTACCAAACCCAAAACATCTTGAACTTCATGAATCCCTCAACATGACATAATAGCAACACCTAATGCATGTGCGTGCATAGATATACACAATTCTATACTCACAATTTAGAAGCAAGAGAATTATTTTAGCTTCTTCATGAATAACTTGCCCAAAGTTTAATCCATAATGATTAAAACCAAACTAGTTATACATAAGCATCATAGATATTTTTTTCAAGTCTCAACATAGAGATTAAATAGCTCCTAATTACCAATACTAACTTCTACAATACCTGTTATCATACAATTCCTCAAACATTTTGCATCCATCAAATAGCTAACTCAATGAGTAAATTTAATTCTTAAATTCAAACAAAGTCCTTTCATACGCATTTTTACAAACACCTTATGTGCATTCTCAGATGAAGTCACAGTCAGCCATCGTATTGCATAAATTAACAACCATATGATCTTTAATCATCAAAATAGTTTCTTAAATTTTCCCAAATTCCACCTTTACTTTTAATATCCAGTTGCAAGAAGATAAAAAATATATATATATATATATATATTTCACTTCCTTTTTTTTTATACACCACAAACCAACATAGCATAGAAGAGCAAAGAAACAGCCTTAAATCAACTAAAAGCACAAACTAAGGAGGAAGTAGTTTAGCATAATGCGCACACAGAAGCTCGGTGCAGAATTACGGAAAGAGAAGAAGAATTCTAACCTATAGATGCAATCGCTAAACCAAATAGCAATAGTAATCAAAACAGGCGAAGAAGATGAAGGCGATTGATGATGTCGAGAAGACCAAAGGACAACAAAGGAACACAGCAACAACGTTGAGCGGGAAGGAGGTTTGGCCGAGGAGGAAGACGCACAAGTGCAGCACACCGGCAATAGGCTAAAGAACGAAGGAGAACGATGATGGGGTTGAAGTATTCAGAGACTCTCGAAACTTCCATGTTTGCTCACGCTGGGAATTGACGGAATGGAAGGGTACAAGGGGTGAGGAAAAATCAGAACATCTATTTATATTTATATTATTATTATTATTCTATTTATCTTCTTATATTATCTTATCTTTTAGGCTCCCTTTCTTTTTTTTCTTTTTTTTTTCCTTTTGGGGCTTTACATTTATCGTCCAAAGAAATCAATACAAGAGTTGAAAGCCTCTCTCTCTCAAGCAGATATGGGAGTTGAAACTTCTTAGTTATTGCCCCATGAAGGTAAGTATTGAGAAAAAGTGATCTTTTTTCCATTAAAGGACAAATAAGAAGTAAAATATCTAATCCTTCCGGTTCCTAAAATATATTTATTCCATGCGAGGTTTCCAACACTAAAGGGCGAGCGAGAGGGGTTTTAGGTGGGTCATAATATTGCCTACAAACGAAATCTAACGGTTATTTAGTTTACGAAAGCTATTAACTATTAAGGTTGTGTTTAATTTCATTTTGAAAACACCGAAAATTGTATATATTATTTTCAATGTATATAAAATTATTGTGGGTCATAATTTTCATTACTTTAAAAATGTAACTTTTTTTTTTATTTGCCGTTGACTTTCAACATGTGACTAAAATATACACTATTGTTGTCTTGCCCCCTTCATTTTTTCTTTATGTATATATATAAATATATTTTGGTCATCTATGCATTGTCTGCTTAATGGAATAAGGTTTCTGTTGGATATTAAATAATATATGATTCTAAATATAAGATCTAATTGATTTTTGTTTTTGAAAGAAACTAAAAAAATTAAACAAATTACTTGACCATATCCTAACTTGTTTAGCTTTTGAGGCTGATTGCATTTGAAGATGCTTTGTTCGAATCATATGTTTCATATATTTTATTTTTGACTTTTCTCTCTCCCCCTCTCTTAGCTTGATATGAGTTTGTTCCTTCTTCACGGTGCATATCACAGTTGTTGCTCAAGGCTGGGTTCTTTTTCTTTTAAATTTAAATTTGAGCTAAAATGAAGTTTGTTTGGATGAATGTGTTTGCTTGCCTTCCACTTGCATATGCTTCTGCAATTTTTCTCACCATATTTATACTTTTCCCTTGACGATAATTGTAAAGAGCTCCTTATAAGAAGGATGGGTTTGTATAGCATATCAATGTGATATGAACATTTTTTTTTCTAAACTCAGATTGCCCTAAATCACTTTGAATTTAAGATCAATTTCTGTCGGGTTAGGAATGTAAAGTTTAAAGCCCTCCCAATAACAAGTGCGCTTCCTGGGTTTTCATCTTGACATTTCCACCCGAAAATTTTGAATATGTGATAAGTAAATAAAAACTGGGATTGAAAAGCAACTGGATCGAATTCCCTCTCCTCCCCGTTTTCACCCATCTTATTAATATTATAATATAGTGTTCTTGAATGCTAACATTGTTTTCGCATTATTTTTCTTTTATATCAGCATCAGCCATGATTGTAGCATAGCATTATGTGCCAAACATGAAGGAGATGGTAGAATGACTCTTGCAAAGCGTTTGTCATGGCATGTTTGTGTTGCAAAGCCTGTATGTTAGTCACTTCTAGTATGTTTCATGCTGACAAAATATTAAAAAAATAAAATTTTATTCAACTTCGGCTTAAATTTTAGTAACTTTCCATCTTTATCTTTACTTAGTGTGTGTGTGTGTATATATATATATTATTTCTTACGAGAACAAAATCAACATAAAAATAAATGAATCGTAAAATTACACATTCATATAAAAAAAATTTAATAATATGATTCATAAATAGGGTTTAAAAAAAAATTCTCCGTCTACCCTATAAATAATAAGACTCAAGGAGTAAAACGGATACGAGTGATTTTGTATAAAAATTACTTTATATTCTGATGATTAAATTTAGGGGTAAATGTAAGAAATAAATTAAATAGGTATTAGACATTTATATGTTTGACCAAATATATCACAAAATCTATACCTATTTAGTTATAAAATATGTATTTATCAAAAGGCTTTTAATAATATTATTTTTCAGGATCAGGAAATTCAGTCCAAAATTCATTCAAATTACATAAAATTATGTCAGAGTAAGTCTAAACTTGTCTGATACTAGTGCTTGCAATGGTCTATTCACTGTTAAATTGGGTTAAATTGAAGTTGCTTATCATAAGTGCACTCTCACAAATCAAGATAGTGATAATCAAAAAGCTGTTTTAATTTGGAGACTCTAATATAATCCTCATTCCAAATAAGCCATATCCTTGCGAGTTGATCAAACCCACATTGTGTGTGTTTGGGGGGGGGGGTTTTAACCCCAAATGCTAAATTGAGCCAAGAAGCTCAATAGGAAATTTGAAGAAAAAATATTCAGTGTTTGGTTTTACTGGTGAGCAATTGAGCTTAATTTCATCTTAATAGCTTTTGCTATAAGCTCCATTTCTCAGCTTTTACTGATTTATCTTTTGGGAAGAGTGAGAATGGTTAAAATATTTTTTCAATTGTGTCCAGTGTACTATCAGACTTATTACAATTTTACTCTTAATATACTTTTTGTGCTATAAAAATTAATTTCAACTATTATTTGGTGCTTTTAACCCTTAAAATATTTTTTCAACTGTAACCAATGTGTTATCAGATTGATTGCAATTTTATTTTTAATGTAATTTTCAGTTCCAAAAATTATTTTAAACTATTTTTTGGTGTTTTTAACCCTTTAAATTATTTTTTCACCCATTCTCTCTTACTATTATCACAAAAGTCACTTGTGCTTAAGTCAATACAAACAAGTTTTACTTTTACAAAAGTCATTTATACAATCGCTGTTCTAAACATAAATCACATTACACAATCGAGCTTTTATCAAAAATAAAATTACTAAAAACTAAATTAAGAAACTCCATTTTTCCTATCGTTGTTCCAAACACACACGTTAACTCTCTTGACGTGTGGCTTAGCAGCCTTATCTGAAATAATGTGTACTTTCTTTGTTGTTGCTTCTCTAAGAAAGCCTTCTAACGGAAAATATGTTCAGGTTTAAAGAAAGAAAAAACTCTTTTATTTTGTCACACATCTTGAACCAAAATAACTTTTTTTTTTCATAAGTGAAAACAAAGGATAATTTTGTCTCGGAAGTTGTCATTGAAGGATAATTTTGTTCTGAAAATTTTTTAAGGTTTATTTTGCTCTGAAAGTGTCAAAGAGAGAGCAATTTTATTCTTACCGTTATCCTAATTAATTTTGACCGTTTGTTGATCAAATATACCAAGTTGACATCTATTAGTCCACATGTTATCCATTTTATTTTTGTTAAGGTGCAAATTTGTCCCAAAAATATACGTGTATTTACTTCATTTTTTTTTCCAAAGTTAACTTTAAGACTTTTGAGTTAAATTTACATCTTAATAAAAATGACGTAATGATATGTGTACTTTTAGGTCAGCATATTTATTTAACTAATAATTAAAATTAATTAGGATAAAAATCAGAACAAAATTACTCCCTCTTCAATACTTCCAAAATAAAATTGTCTCGGAAAAAAAAATTACCGGATAAAAATATAAAATTGTCCGAGTGACAAAAAATTACGGGATAAAATTGACCGAGTGACAAATTCGGGACAAAATATTGCGCCTTACCCCTGACAGAAGCTCGGTCGAATAAAGTTTACTGCGTCTCAAGTGGCGAGGACTATTTCGTCTTCCCGACTCACAGAACGCCAAATTCTCAGGTCAGGCGACCTCTTTGTTGAAGGATCTCAATTTCTGAATCCAACTGAAAGATGTCCCTTTGCAGAGCTCCTTCACGGTATGTCTTCTCTCAAGTTCCTCTGTTTTATACGTCTCCCTCCCTTCTTTCTCTTTCATATGCCCTAACTCCCCACTTCAGTCTCCATTCCAATTCCACAAATCCTCATAATATCGAAGAGGCCCTCTCTTCTTTTAATCGCCTGCTTCATGCGCGCCCCCAACCTTCTATAATCCAAATTAATAAGATCTTAGGATCTCTTGCCAAGTCGAAACATCATCGAACTGTCATCTCCCTTCTGGCACGAGCCGAATCTAAGGGATTCACACCAACTTTGGTTACACTGAGCATCTTGATTAATTGTTACTGCCATGTGGGTCAAATTCCTTTTGCTTTCTCTGCCTTAGGCAAGATTCTCAAGATGGGCGGGCAGCCAAGTATGATCACTTTGACTACCCTAGTGAAGGGCCTTTGCATCAATAATGACGTTGGGAAGGCTTTGGATTTTCATGATGAGCTGACAGCAAAAGGGTTTCAGTTAGATGTAGTTGGTTACGGTACTCTTATCAATGGACTGTGTAAGACTGGAAAAACAAGATCTGCAGTTAAATTGCTCCAAAAGATGGCGAGAGGGCCAATTAAGCCTAATTTAATTATTTATACTACAATTATTTATGGCTTTTGCAGGGAAAGACTCATAACTGAAGCCTGTGGTTTATTTCATCAAATGATCGACCGCGGAATATGTCCTAATGTTGTCACCTACAGCTCTCTCATACATGGTTTTTGTGTCATGGATAAATGGCCAGAGGCTACAAAATTGTTTAATGAAATGAGACTTGAAGGCATCAACCCTAATGTTCATACTTTTAGTATATTGGTGGATGCATTTTGTAAGGAAGGATTGGTCACTAAAGCAGAAGCGGTGATTGCTATGATGATTAAGTGTAGTGCAAAGCCTAATCATGTCACTTATAGCTCTTTAATGGATGGTTACTGTTCGATGAATAAAGTTGGTGAGTCAAGAGAATTATTCAATAAGATGGTCAACAATGGTTTGGCTCCTGATGTTTTTAGCTACAACATTTTTATTAATGGACTATGTAAAATCAAGATGGTGGATGATGCCATGGATCTCTTCAAAGAAATGCGCCATAAAAGCTTGACTCCCGATGTTGTCTCCTACAGTTCGCTTATTGACGGTTTGTACAAAGCAGGTAGAATATCTGATGTGCTAGATGTTATTTATGAGATGCACGATAGTGGCCAGGCTCCAGATATAATATTTTACAATATCTTTATAGATGGACTGTGCAAAAGCAACCATCTTGACCAGGCAATTACACTATTTAAGCGAATTGTTAAGCAAGGAATTCAGCCTGATACTTACACATATACCATACTTATTGATGGTTTGTGTGAGGGTAAAAGATTAAATGATGCACGACAGATTTTTCAGCATCTTTTGGTCAATGGTCATCCTTTGAATGTGCAAGCATATACTGCCATGATCAAAGGATTTTGTAAAGAGGGTTTGTACGATGAGGCAAAGGCCTTGCTGTATAACATGAAAGAGAATGGATGCGTGCCTAATGTTGTAACTTTTGATACACTCATACCTCTTTTGGAAAAAGCTGACAATGATGAGGCAAAGAATGTTGTTGACGAAATATTCATCAGAGTCTCCTGAAATGATGAAAGAATTAAGGTTAGTCACTTTACTCCAAATTGTATGTGATTTTTGTGTTCACGATGGAAAAAGGTGACAAATGCTTTTTTGTTATTAAGTAAAAATCGGTTGGATGTAGTGGCTGATTGCAATTGAAGATGTTTTGCCTGAGTTACAGCATGCTTTGTTGTAACATCCATTTACATATGCTTCTGCAATTTTTCTTGCCATATTTATGATTTTCCCTGCACGAAAACCATGGAAGAGCTCCTTTTAAGAAGGTTAGTCACTCTACTCCGAATTTTATGTGATTTTTGTGTTCATGATGGAAAAAGTGACAAATGCCCTTTTTTTTAGTAAAAGTTGTTTGGCTGTTGTGGCTGATTGCAATTGAAGATGTTTTGCTTGAATTTTATGTTTCATGTGTGCTTGAGTTTTATGTTTCATGTGTGCTTGAGTTTTATGTTTCATGTGTACTTGAGTACTGCATGCTTTGTTGTACCTTCCACTTACATATGCTTCTGCAATTTTCCTTGCCATATTTATGATTCTGCCTTGACGAAAACCATGGAAGAGCTCCTTATAAGAAGAAAGATTTGTACAGCATATCATTGTGATGTGAACTTTTTGTTCTGTGTTATCTTGACCTTTCCACCCAACATTTTGGAGTCTGTGATAAGTAATTCCAAATTGGGATTGAAAGGCAACCGCATTGATATCCCTTGCCTTTTTCCTTTTTCACCCATCATATTATATCCTAGTCCTAGTGTTCTTGAATGCTAATATTGTATTCACATTATTTTTCTTGTACATCAGCGTCAGCAATGATTGTTACCAGCCTTACTGGTTTTGCAGAAACAGAAGGAATTATAGCAGTATGTGCCAGAGATGAAGGAGATAGTAGAATGAGTCTCGCAGAGCCTTTATCTGGATTGGGAGAAGGCACGGCCATATCGGTTCCGTTGTTTGCCTCAAGAGCAGTTTGAAAAGGAGACAAAGTCAGTGGAAAGCAAAGTAGCATTTGGGAGAACTGAAATGTTGGAAAGGAGGGTATACGAAGAGTAAACCTTTCAGGTTTCATGATATGGGCAAAGTAAGGCTCCTCCAGGATCTATCACTAAAATGACGCCTATTTATTGTTGAGCTTGGTAATATTCCTTCCCCTTGTTGGTGGCGGCAAATCTTTCATTTTTGGTGGTGATTAGTCAATCTTGTAAAAGTGCATACTATAGAGTTTAGTTGTCTTGACTAAATTATTTATCTTCCAAAGAAATCAATACAAGACTTGAAACTCTCTCTCTCTCTCTCACAGACAGATGTGGGAGTTGAAGCTTCTTTGGGCCAATTTAGGTTCTCGTTTAAAAAGTCTGTTCACGTAAGTCGATACAAAACTTATCTTACATACTTAACTCATAAATCATAAATTACGTTGGAAAAACAGTTTCTACTACTAATCCAAATAGGCAATTAGTTATTACCCCATGGAGGTTGTTTATGAGATTGTACTTGGTCAGTACTGAGAAAAAGTGATCTTTGTTCATTCAAGGACAAATATGAAGTGAAATATATAATCCTTCCGGTCCTTGAAATATATTCACTCCAAGTGGCAAGTTTTCCGTGGTTTCTTCCCACACTAGAGGTGGAGGGGACCAGGCTTCTCTTTTTTTCTTTTCATGTCTCTTGTCGTCATTTTCCCCTTATATGATCATTGGTTCAAAAGTTAATGGCCTGCATTTAATATTTTATGAAAATATTATTACAATGGAGAAAAGTATAGGAAGTAAATGGAGAAAAGGATGGGATGGAAATATTAAATATGGATCATGAGATTTTTATCTGATGGTAATGAAAGGAGAAAAGAATGATGGCAGATGGGGAAAAAAAGAGAGAAACTGGCTCCATAATTTTCAAAACTTTCATCATATAACTAAATATACACTAATGTTGTCTAACACCCTTCATTTTTTGTTGATGTATATATTACTCCCTCCGGTCCTAATTATAAGATAAAGTTGACTTTTTTGGAGAAATTAAGGAAGCCAATTAAACTACTTTAGAGTGTTTATATTTTCCGTATCCTTATATTATATATTAGTTTAGTAGTCAAATTAATTACTTTGGAGAAAAAAATAAAAATAAAAATACTCTAAAGTAATTTAATTGGCTTCCTTAATTTCTCCAAAAAAGTCAACTTTGTCTTATAATTAGGACCGGAGGGAGTATTGTTTATCAAGTAAATTACATTAATTATCCTTTTATTTTTCCTAAATTATGCAAACCTCCTCTCTATTTTGAAAGTGTATATAAACCTCCCTTGAAATTAAAATGCATGCTACTTAAATCTCCTTTACATATTTGAGATTTCATTTTCATCCACCCAACCAATTGACTATTAAATTTGACTTCTAAACATTTGCTTAGACCAAAATATCTCTCTTTCAACAAATGAATAAACATTTATATTTGTCCAAAAATATTTTTTTATACAAACAAAAAATAATTCTAATACATATATGTTCAAAATTTTCAATATATTATAAAATTTATAAATTTTTATTATATTATTAAATTTTAAATTTTTTATCATATTTATAAAAAAAATTATTTAATATTATTTTAAATGATTAAAAACATATTTCTTTCTCTCTTTTTTTCTCAAGACACGATGATTGAAAACATATTTGAAAGATATATTTTTATTCACCATATATTATTAATAATGAAAATTTTAGACATTATATAACTTACATTAATTTTAAATTTTAATTTTTTAAATACAGTTTTTGCACAAAAATTTATATACATGTTTATTTAAGTATGCATCTATTAAAAAAGTAATCATATTTTTAATTAAATTTTACATGTCTGCATTAATTTAATTAGTTAAGTCTTAATCTCAATAAGAAAAAAAATTAACAAATAACTATTTGCAAGAGTAAGAAATAAATTAAGAAATAGAAAAAAAAACACTTAAATTACTTAAAAAATTTTAGTGAAATTTAGGGAATTAGTAATGATGAAAGGTAAATTAGTAAATAAATTTATTTTAATATAAATTTCAATTAAAAAATTAAAAATATTTAACGAAATTAACAGTTTAGACTTAAGTGTACATTTTTAAAATAGATGGGAGGTCCGTGCATTTAAAGCAAAATGTAAGAGAAATTAAAATATTTTACTCTTGTTTATTTCATTCATCTATGTGCTGGTTGCAGTTGCTCAACAAAACAAGGTTTGCCGCTGTTGTTGGAAATTAAACATATAAACTCTATGATCAACCTGTTTATAACTTATGAATCATTACAATTTTATTTTGACTTGGACAAATGCAAACACCCCCATAGCTTTACTAAAAACAGAAAATATTAAAGAAATTCCAGTGAGATGTAAGGGAAAAAATTTGAAAGGTTGAAAAGGAGAAAATTAAGATCATGGGCCAATTGTACCTTATTACTTTATGTTCAATTACTAAGTGTGTTTTTAGAACAGCAATAGAAATGCTTAAAAACAGTTTTTCAATCATGATTTATGGTATACGAGGTAAGTATGTGAGAGGAGTTTTGTCTCGATTTACGTGAAAAGCAGCTTAAACACCACCAAATTGCCCATCCAAACACGCACTAATTTGATTTATCATCTAAAAACTAAAATGATTATTATTATTTTTTGACTGAACATTAGTGAGAATATTGGTGAAATGTAAGACAAGAAAGTTGTTTTTCCTTTGGATTGTTCTAGTCATTTCATATACCTTAAAGATTAATAATTATATTATGTATTAAAGCTGTCGTTCCCTTAATTATTTTATGTTTATAAATGTTTGTAGCCGAAAAAAGGTGTTTAAATTTTTTTTTTGCCTGAAGTGTTTAAAAAATTTTAAAATATAAATACAAATAATTTATATAACTCCTCAGACTTACTGTGCCACAAAAAGTGTATATATTAGAATTATTTTTTGGTGGTATAAAAATTATTTTTAAAAAACATAAATGTTCAAATGGTTATTTTTTTTAAAGAGGTGTATTTTAGTCAAAATAAAAGCTTAAAAGTCAATTTTGATTATCAACTAATAGATGAAATAAATTTGAGCCAAAAAAATACGGATGAAATAAATAAACTTATAAATATTATGATTTATAAATTAATTTTCAAATTATAACTATCAATTAACTAAATGATTATTGTTGGCAAAAAAAAACTAAATGATTATTATTTTTTTTACTAAACATTAGTGAGAATATTGGTGAAATGTAAGATAAGAAAGTTGTTTTTCCCTTGGATTGCTTTGGTCATTCAACATACCTTAAAGATTAATAATCATATTATGTATTAAAGTTGTCATTCCCTTAATTATTTTATGTTCATGAATGTTTGTAGGAAAAAAAAAGTGTTTGAAAATTTTAAACTATAAATACAAATAATTTATATAACTCCTCAAACTTACATCATTTATACAGTCACAAAAAAAATTGTATTTGAATTATTTTTTGATGGTATACAAAGTTATTTTTAAAAAATAAAAATGTTCACATGATTATTTTTATTAAGATGTATTTTTATCAAAATAAAAGTTTAAAAGTCAAATTTCGCATAAAAAAAGTTTAAAATTCAAATTTAACTATGACTAACAGATGAAATGAATTAAATTATAAATATATAAAGGAGATTTATACAATACACCTATATGTTTTAATTTTAAGAAAGGTTTGTATGAATTATCAAAATAGTGTTGATGTTGCTATAATTTACGTAAAGGTGTGATTGATGCATTTTACTTTAAAATTAAAAGTAATTATCAAATTTGATTGAAAGTGAAAAAAAATTGGGAGAATTGTTAAAAAAGACCTTATTGACAACTTACTTGTTAAATGAGACCCGGGAAGAAATCTGCACACACAAGAAAGATTTTTGCACATATAGGGAAGATTTTTTACACACGTATAGGGAAAATTTTTGCACATAGGGAAGATATTCTGCATACGTAGAAGATAATTTGCACGCAAAGGTCCCATATAGTAAATAAGTTACTAATGAGGGATTTTTTCACAATTTTCCTAAAAAAATTAGAATATTCATCATTATCAAAATAAATATAACCATTTACATTTTAAATTAATTTACTGCTGGGAAAAAACAAAAAAAAAAAATCAATTCACTAAAAAAGTAATAACCAATTTGATATTTTATGAGAGAATTGTTTATAAATACCTCATTAAAAATTTATTTATCAAATAGAATATGAGGAAAAATCTTTTATATATAAAAGAAGATTGTTCACACATCACATAGAAAAAATTATTTAAACACAAAGAATGATATTTTACATGTAGGATTATAGGAAGTTAGGAATATTGTTTATAACCAAACATTCCATTTTATAAATAAGTTTTGAGATAATTATAGAAAATTTTCCCTATTTTCATTTGACATAAAAACTACTGAACCTATCGGGATGGTGAAGTTTGCTGCGGCTCCAGTGGCTAGCGAGCTTTACGTTCTTCCAATACGTCGAACTCCAAACTAGGGTTCAAGTCTTTGTTGAAGGATTTGAATTTCTGAATCCAACCCGGAAAACTGGTCCTCGTCGTGGTTTAGCCTCAATGTTCGATTGCTGCTCATGAAATGTATTTGATTTCCTGTATCCAACTGAACATGTCGTTTTGCAGGGCTCCTTCACGGTATGCCTTCTCCCAATTTCCTTTGTTTTTTACTCGCAACTTCGATTTTCATTCTTATGGCTCTTATCCTCAGAACATTGAAGAGGCCGTCTCTTCTTTCCATGGCCTGCTTCATAGGCATCCCCCACCCTCTATAGTCCAAATCAATAAGATTTTAGGATCTATTGTTAGGATGAAACATTATCCTACTGCTATCTCTCTTTTCAAACAAGCGGAATCTAAAGGATTCACACCAGATTTGGTTGCACTGAGCATCTTGATTAATTGTTACTGTCACGTGGGTCGAATGGCTTTTGCTTTCTCTACCTTAGGCAAGATTCTCAAGATGGGCGGGCAGCCAAATATGATTGCTTTGAATACACTAGTGAAGGGCCTTTGCATCAATAATGATGTTGGGAAGGCCTTAGATTTTCATGGTGATCTGATAGCAAAAGGTTTTCAGTTAGATGTAGTTGGTTACGGTACACTTATCAATGGACTGTGTAAGACAGGAAAAACAAGATCTGCAGTTAAATTGCTCCAAAAGATGGCGAGAGTGCCAATTAAGCCTGATTTAATTATGTATAATACAATTATTGATGGCTTTTGCAGAGAAAGGCTCATAACTGAAGCCTGTGAATTATTTCATCAAAGATCGACCAGGGAATGTGTCCTGATGTTGTCACCTACAGGTCTCTCGTACATGGTTTTTGTGTCTTGAATAATTGGTCAGAGGCTTCAAAATTGTTTAATGAAATGAGACTTGAAGGCATCAACCCTAATGTTCATACTTTTAGTATATTGGTGGATGCATTTTGTAAGAAAGGAATGGTCACTAAAGCAGAAGCGGTGATTGCTATGATGATTAAGTGTAGCACAATGCCTAATCATGTCACTTTCAGCTCCTTAATGGATGGTTACTGTTTGATGAATAAAGTTGGTGAGTCCAGAGAATTATTCAATAAGATGGTCAACAGTGGTTTGGCTCCTGATATCTTCAGCTACAGCATTTTGATTAATGGACTATGTAAAATCAAGATGGTGGATGATGCTATGGATCTCTTTAAAGAAATGTGCCGCAAAAGCTTGACTCCCCATGTTGTCACCTACAGTTCGCTCATTGACGGTTTGTGCAAAACAGGTAGAATCTCTGATGTGCAAGATGTTATTTATGAGATGCATGATAGTGGCCATGTTCCAGATATAATAGTTTATAGTATCTTATTAGATGGAGTGTGCAAAAGTCACCATCTTGACCAGGCAATTACACTATTTAAGCGAATTGTTAGGCAAGGAATTCGGCCTGATACTTACACCTATACCATACTTATTGATGGTTTGTGTGAGGGTAACAGATTAAATGATGCACTTGACAGATTTTCCAGCATCTTTTGGTCAATGGTCATCCTTTGAATGTGCAAGCATATACTGCCATGATAAAAGGATTTTGTAAAGAGGGTTTGTACGATGAGGCAAAGGCCTTGCTGTATAACATGAAAGAGAATGGATGCGTGCCTAATGTTGTCACTTTTGATACACTCATACCTCTTGGAAAAAGGTGACAATGATGAGGCAAAGAAACTTGTTGACGAAATATTCACCAGAGTCTCCTGAAATGATGAAAGAATTAAGTTTAGTCACTCGACTCCAAATTTTATGTGATGTTTGTGTTCATGATGGAAAAAGGCGACGGATGAATTTTTTTTTTAAAGTAAAAATTGTTTGGCTGTAGTGGCTGATTGCAATTGAAGATGTTTTTCCTGAGTTACAGCATGCTTTGTTGTAACATCCATTTACATATGCTTATGCAATTTTTCTTGCCATATTTATGATTTTCCCTTGACGAAAACGATGGAAGAGCTCCTTATTAGAAGAATGGTTTGTATAGCATATCAGTGGATACGAACTTTTTATTCTTTTTTAATCTTGACATTTCCACCTAACATTTTGGAGTCTGTGAGAAGTAATTCCAAATTGGGATCTAAAAGCAACCGCATTGATTTCCCTCACCTTCCCATCCTCACCAATCATATTATACCCTAGTGTTCTTGAATATCAACATTGTTTTCCCATTATTTTTCTTGTACATCAGCATCAGCCAAGATCGTTACAGGCATTGCTGGGTTTACTAAAACAGAAGAAGGAATTATAGCATTATGTGCCAGAGATGAAGGAGATGGTAGAATGACTACTGCAAAGCCTTTATCTGTGTATTGCGAGGAGGCATGGCCATATCGGTTCGGTTATTTGCCCCAAGGGCATTTTGAAAAGCAGATAAAGTCAGTGGAAAGCAAAGTAGCATTTGGGAGTACAATGGATGCTGCACTGGATATGATTTTGGTGGCTATGCTTGCAATGGTGAAGAAGAGATTGAGAATTGAAATGTTGGAGAGGAGGGCATGTGAAGAGTAAACCTTTCAGGTTTCATTATATGGGCAAAGTAAAGGCTCCACCAGCATCTATCTCTAAAAGGACGCCTGTTTCAATATGTAACTTTTCTTTCAACGTGTAACTAAAATATACACTTATGTCGTCTTGCACCTTTCATTTTTTCTTTATGTATATATGTATATTTTTTTTTGTTCATCTATACGCTGTCCGCTTAATGGAACAAGGTTTCTGCTGCTGCTGTTGCATATTAAATAACTTCCAGCTCTAAATATAAGACTTAGTTGACTTTTTTTTTTGGAAGAGACTAAGAAAATTAAACTAGTTACTTACTCATATCTTAACTTGTTTGGCTGTCGAGGCTGATTGCATTTGAAGATGGTCTGTTTGAGTCATATGTTTCATATATTTATTTTTGACTTTTCTCTGTCTTTTTTAGCTTGAGATGAGTTTGTTCCTTCTTTCTTCACGGCCCATATCACAGTTGTTGCTCATGGCTGGGTTCTTTTTCTTTTAAATTTAAATTTGTGCTAAAATGAAGTTTGTTTGGATTCTGTCATCTAAAATAATGATTGTTTTAAAAAGATCATGATGGTAATTTTGCTCGGTTGGACTTGTTCAATGAAAAGAATGCCTGAACTTCTTAAGGAATGTGAGTATTAATGAAACACTCAAAGATCTTAACAACCAACCTTTCATACATGGGTTTGCTTACCTTCCACTTCCGTATGCTTCTGCAATTTTTGTTGCCATATTTATACTTTTCCCTTGATGAAAATCGTAAAGAGCTCCTTACAAGAAGGAAGGTGTTGTATAACATATCAACGTGATATGAACATTCTTTTATGTAACTCAAAGTGTCCTTAAATCACTTTAAAATTAAGACTATAAATAAGATTAAAGGAGTAAGAAGGATATGAGTGGATTTTGTATAAAAATTACTTTATATTCTGATGATTAAATTTAGGAGTAAATGTATTAAATAAATTAAATAGATATTAAATATCTATACATTTGATCAAATATATCACAAAATCTATACCTACTTGGTTATAAAATATGTACTTATCTTCAATAATATTATTTTTCAGGATCAGGAAATTCAGTCCAAAATTAGTTCAAATTATATAAAATTATGTTAGAGTAAGTCTGACTTGTCTGGAATTCACTGTTAAATTGGGTTATAAAAGAGAAATGGAGGTTCACATAACTGTTAAATTAGTTAAAATTATAATCTTTCTAAGGAGTTTTGGGTCAAACTATGGAAGATTAGAATGCAGCCTCTTATTGGACAGTTTATTTGGAGATGCTGATCTAAATTGGTGAACACTCGGAATGCATTATTCCAGTTTTGCTCAATCCGTTTATCAGAGCAAAAAATGTTGGGGCACCTATGTTCTTCCCCGTGGGGTGAGTTACATTTGGTTTAGATGTGAATTACTTCTTCTAGTCTTAAATATAAGATAAAATTGATTTTTTTATAAAGATTAAGGAAGCTAATTAAATTATTTTAAAGTATTTATATTAAAAGAGTATATGCTTATTTAAAGTTGCATATCATAAGTGCACTCTCAAAAGTCAAGATAGTCATAATGAAAAAGCTGTTTTAATTTGGAGACTCAAATATAATCCTCATTCCAAATAAGCCATATCCTTGCGAGTTGATCAAACCCACATTAACTCTCTTGACGTGTGGCGTATGAGATAATTTGGACTTTCTTTGTTGTTGCTTCTGTCAGAAAAGCTTTGTAACGGAAAATATGTTTAGGTTTATAGAAAGAAAAAACTCTTTTATTTTGCCACACATCTTAGACCAAAATAACTTCTTTTTTTTTTTTAAAAAAAAAGTAAAGGGTGAAGGGATAATTTTGTCTCGAAACTTGTCACTGAAGGGCAATTTTGCCCAGAAATTTTTCAAGATCTATTTTTGCTCTGAAAGTGTTAAAGATGGAGCAATTTTGCTCTGACCGTTATTCTAATTAATTTTGATCGTTTGTTGACCAAATATGCCAAGTTGACACCTGTTAGTCCACATATAATTCACGTCATTTTTGTTAAAGTGCAAATTTAACCCGGAAGTTCATGTGTCTTTTACTTCATTTTTTTTTCCAAAGTTAACTTTAAGACTTTCAAGTTAAATTTGCACCTTAATAAAAATAACATAATGACATATAGACTATAGGTCAACATATTTGGTTAATTAATTATCAAAATTAATTAGAATAAGTATAAGAGCAAAATTGCTCCCTCCTTTAACACTTTCAAAATAAAATTGTCTCCAAAAAAATTTACAAGATAAAATTGCCCCTAGATGACAACTTGGGACAAAATATTGCGCCTTAACCCTAACAAAAACCTTTGTCCAAAAAACAAAAACCCCTAACAAAAACCCGTTCGAATAATAAAGTTTGGTGCGTCTCAAGTGGCGAGGACTATTTCGTCTTCCCGACTCACAGAACGCCAAATTCTCAGGTCAGGCGACCTCTTTGTTGAAAGATCCCAATTTCTGAATCCAACTGAAGATGTCCTTTTGCAGAGCTCCTTCACGGTATGTCTTCTCTCAAGTTCCTCTGTTTTCTACGTCTCCCTTCCTTCTTTCTCTTTCATATGCCCTCACTCTGCACTTCAGTTTCCATTCCAATTCCACAAATCCTCATAATATCGAAGAGGTTCTCTCTTCTTTTAATCGCCTGCTTCATGCGCGCCCCCAACCTTCTATAATCCAAATTAATAAGATCTTAGGATCTCTTGCCAAGTTGAAACATCATCGAACTGTCATCTCCCTTCTGGCACAAGCCGAATCTAAGGGATTCACATCAACTTTGGTTACACTGAGCATCTTGATTAATTGTTACTGCCATGTGGGTCAAATGACTTTTGCGTTCTCTGCTTTAGGCAAGATTCTTAAGATAGGCTGTAAGCCAAATACGATTACTTTGACTACACTAATGAAGGGCCTCTGCCTCAATAATAATGTTGGGAAGGCCTTAGATTTTCATGATGATCTGATAGCAAAAGGTTTTCAGTTAAATGCAGTTAGTTATGGCACGCTGATCAATGGACTATGTAAGACTGGAAAAATAAAAGTTGCGGTTAAATTGCTCCAAAAGACTGTGAGAGGGCCCGTTAAGCCTAATTTAGTTATGTATAATATGATTATTGATGGCTTTTGCAGAGAAAGCCTCATAACTGAAGCATGTGATTTATTTCATGAAATGATTGATCATGGAGTATCTCCTAATGTTGTCACCTACAGCTCTCTCATACATGGTTTTTGTGTCATGAATAAATGGTCAGAGGCTACAAAATTGTTTAATGAAATGAGACTTGAAGGCATCAACCCTAATGTTCATACTTTTAGTATATTGGTGGATGCATTTTGTAAGGAAGGAATGGTCACTAAAGCAGAAGCGGTGATTGCTATGATGATTAAGTGTAGTACAAAGCCTAATCATGTCACTTACAACTCTTTAATGGATGGTTACTGTTTGATGAATAAAGTTGGTGAGTCAAGAGAATTATTCAATAAGATGGTCAACAGTGGTTTGGCTCCTGATATCTTCAGCTACAGCATTTTGATTAATGGACTATGTAAAATAAAGATGGTGGATGATGCTATGGATCTCTTTAAAGAAATGCTCCACAAAAGCTTGACTCCCCATGTTGTCACCTACAGTTCACTCATTGATGGGTTGTACAAATCAGGCAGAATCTCTGATGTGCAAGATGTTATTTATGAGATGCATGATAGTGGCCATGCTCCAGATATAATATTTTACAGTATCTTATTAGATGGACTGTGCAAAAGCGACCATCTTGACCAGGCAATTACACTATTTAAGCAAATTGTTAGGCAAGGAATTCGGCCTGATACTTACACATATACCATACTTATTGATGGTTTGTGTGAGGGTAACAGATTAAATGATGCACGGCAGATTTTTCAACATCTTTTGGTCAATGGTCATCCTTTGAATGTGCAAGCATATACTGCCATGATAAAAGGATTTTGTAAAGAGGGTTTGTACGATGAGGCAAAGGCCTTGCTTTATAACATGAAAGAAAAAGGATGCTTGCCTGATGTTGTAACTTTTGATACGCTCATACCTCTTTTGGAAAAAGGTGACAATGATGAAGCAAAGAATCTTGTTGATGAAATATTCACCGGAGGTCACCTGAAATGATGAAAGAAGGTTAGTCACTCTACTCCAAATTTTATGTGATGTTTGTGTTCATGATGGAAAAGGTTACAAATGCCCTTTTTTGAGTAAAAGTTGTTTGGCTGTTGTGGCTGATTGCAATTGAAGATGTTTTGCTCGAGTTTTACGTTTCATGTGTACTTGAGTACATCATGCTTTGTTGTACCTTCCACTTACATATGCTTCTGCAATTTTTCTTGCCATATTTATAATTTTCCCTTGACGAAAACCATGGAAGAGCTCCTTATAAGAAGAAAGGTTTGTATAGCATATCAATGTGATGTGAACTTTTTGTTCTTTTTTATCTTGACATTTCCACCCAACATTTTGGAGTCTGTGATAAGTAATTCCAAATTGGGATTGAAAGGCAACCGCATTGATTTCCCTTGCCTTTTTCCTTTTTCACCCATTATATTATATCCTAGTGTTCTTGAATGCTAATATTGTATTCACATTATTTTTCTTGTACATCAGCGTCAGCAATGATTGTTACCAGCCTTACTGGGTTTGCAGAAACAGAAGGAATTATAGCAGTATGTGCCAGAGATGAAGGAGATGGTAGAATGAGTCTCACAGAGCCTTTATCTGGATTGGGAGGAGGCACGGCCATATCGGTTCCGTTATTTGCCTCAAGAGCAGTTTGAAAAGCAGACAAAGTCAGTGGAAAGCAAAGTAGCATTTGGGAGAACTGAAATGTTGGAAAGGAGGGTATTTGAAGAGTAAACCTTTCAGGTTTCATGATATGGGCAAAGTAAGGCTCCTCCAGGATCTATCACTAAAATGACGCCTATTTATTGTTGAGCTTGGTAATATTCCTTCCCCTTGTTGGTGGCGGCAAATCTTTCATTTTTGGTGGTGATTAGTCAATCTTGTAAAAGTGCATACTATAGAGTTTAGTTGTCTTGACTAAATTATTTATCTTCCAAAGAAATCAATACAAGACTTGAAACTCTCTCTCTCTCTCTCACAGACAGATGTGGGAGTTGAAGCTTCTTTGGGCCAATTTAGGTTCTCGTTTAAAAAGTCTGTTCACGTAAGTCGATACAAAACTTATCTTACATACTTAACTCATAAATCATAAATTACGTTGGAAAAACAGTTTCTACTACTAATCCAAATAGGCAATTAGTTATTACCCCATGGAGGTTGTTTATGAGATTGTACTTGGTCAGTACTGAGAAAAAGTGATCTTTGTTCATTCAAGGACAAATATGAAGTGAAATATAAAATCTTTCCGGTCCTTGAAATATATTCACTCTAAGTGGCGAGTTTTCCGTGGTTTCTTCCCACACTAGAGGTGGAGGGGACCAGGCTTCTCTTTTTTTTCTTTTCATGTCTCTTGTCGTCCTTTTCCCCTTATATGATCATTGGTTCAAAAGTTAATGGCCTGCATTTAATATTTTATGAAAATATTATTACAATGGAAAGAAGTATGGGAAGGAAATGGAGACAAGGATGGGACGAAAATATTAAATATGGATTATGACATTTTTATATGATGGTAATGAAAGGAAAAAAGAATGATGGCAGACGGGAAAAAAAAGAGAGAAACCGAATCCATAATTTTCAAGACTTTCATCATATAACTAAATATACACTAATGTCATCTAACACCCTTCATTTTTTGTTGATGTATATATTATTGTTTATCAAGTAAATTACATTAATTATCCTTTTATTTTACCTAAATTACACAGACCTCCTCTCTATTTTGAAAGTATATATAAACATCTCTTGAAATTAAAATGCATGCTACAGAAATCTCTTTTACATATTTGAGATTTCATTTTCATCCACTCAACCAATTGACTATTAAATTGGACTTCTAAACATTTGCTTAGACCAAAATATCCCCCTTTCAACAAATGAATAAACATTTATATTTGCTCAAAAATAATTTTTTATACAAACAAAAAATAATTCTAATACATATATGTTCAAAATTTTCAATATATTATAAAATTTATAAATTTTTATTATATTATTAAATTTTAAATTTTTTATCACATTTATAAAAAAAATTATTTAATATTATTTTAAATGACTAAAAACATATTTCTTTCTCTTTTTTTTTTCTCAAGACACGATGATTGAAAACATATTTGAAAAATATATTTTTATTCACCATTTATTATTAATAATGTAAATTTTAGACATTATATAACTTACATTTATTTTAAATTTTAATTTTTTAAAAACAGTTTTTGCACAAACATTTATATACATGTTTATTTAAGTATGCATCTATTAAAAAATTAATCATATTTTTAATTAACTTTTACATGTCTGCATTAATTTAATTAATTAAGTCTTAATCTCAATAAGAAAAAAAATTAACAAATAACTATTTGCAAGAGTAAGAAATAAATTAAGAAATAGAAAAAAACACTTAAATTACTTAAACAATTTTAGTCAAATTTAGGGAATTAGTAATGATGAAAAGTAAATTAGTAAATAAAATTTATTTTAATATAAATTTCAATTAAAAAATTAAAAATCCTTAATGGAATTAACGGTTTGGACTTAAGTGTACATTTTTAAAATAGAGGGGAGGTCCGTGCATTTAAAGCAAAATGTAAGAGAAGTTAAAGTATTTTACTCTTGTTTATTTGATTTATTTTATTCATCTATGCGTTGGTTGCAGTTGCTCAACGAAACAAGGTTTGCCGTTGTTGTTGGAAATTAAACATATAAACCCTATGCTCAACCTGTTAATAACTTATGAATCATTACAATTTTATTTTGACTTGGACAAATGCAAACACCCCCATAGCTTTACTTAAAACAGAAAATATTAAAGAAATTCCAGTGAGATGTAAGGGAAAAAATTTGAAAGGTTGAAAAGGAGAAAATTAAGATCAGGGGCCAATTGTACCTTATTACTTTATGTTTAGTTACTAAGTGTGTGTTTGGAATAACGATAAAGTGTGTGTTTGGAACAACGATAGGAATGCTTAAAAACAGCTTTTCAATCGTGATTTATGGTATACGAGGTAAGTATGTAAGAGGAGTTTTGTCTCAATTTACGTGAAAAGCAGCTTAAACACCACCAAATCGCCAATCCAAACACTCACTAATTTGATTTATCATTTAAAAACTAAAATGATTATTATTATTTTTTGACTGAACATTAGTGAGAATATTGGTGAAATGTAAGACAAGAAAGTTGTTTTTCCTTTTGATTGTTCTAGTCATTTCATATACCTTAAAGATTAATAATTATATTATGTATTAAATCTGTCGTTCCCTTAATTATTTTATGTTTATAAATGTTTGTAGCCGAAAAAAAGTGTTTAATTTTTTTTGCCTGAAGTGTTTAAAAAATTTTAAAATATAAATACAAATAATTTATATAACTCCTCAGACTTACTGTGCCATAAAAAATGTGTATATTAGAATTATTTTTGGGTGGTATAAAAAATTATTTTTAAAAAATATAAATGTTCAAATGGTTACTTTTGTTAAAGAGGTGTATTTTAGTCAAAATAAAAGCTTAAAAGTCAATTTTGATTATCAACTAATAGATGAAATAAATTTGAGCAAAAAAATATAGATTAAATAAATAAAATTATAAATATTATGATTTATAAATTAATTGTCAAATTATAACTATCAATTAACTAAATGATTATTGTTGGCAAAAAAAAAAAACTAAATGATTATTATTTTTTTTAGGGAAAATCCCTCATAAAGAACTTTGAATATGGTAAAAGACAGAAAGGTGTTACAAAATTCCTAAATCCCTCAGAGGTGCTAGCACTTATCAGGGATATACAATTTCAGGGGCAAATTACCATTTTACCCTTATCTATATTTTTATTAAAATAATAAAAAAACTTCCGTCAACCGGCCACCACCGGTGGCGGCTCGCGGCCGCCCGGCTGCCCGGACTCGACGGCAGGCGGGCGTAGCCGGCAAGCCCCGGCCAGGGAATATTCCGTCCTGACGGAATATTCCCCCAAGCTTTGGGAAAAAATTCCCAAAGCTTGGTGGAGGTGGGGGATCGAAACCCCCACCTGGAGGTGCATGACCACTAGGCTAAGCTTGCACTTTAATATATATAGTGCAGAAAAAATATTTATAGTAAACTTTGATTTTTAACTAAACCAACTAATAAGTTCAGATAAGGAATTGGCATATTGATAAAAGAAATTAACAACTTCATATAATAATTTCACAATTTTCGTTTTTTAAGCAAAAAATTCACCTACTCTCTCAGACCATTCACTAGTTTAGATAAGGAATTCCCAAGTTCATATGACGAATTAACAAATTGAGATAAGGATTTCGCAACTTTTATTTAGTAAAAAAATTTTAAATTAAATTTTATTAATAAGCTCCTTTTTATTAGTAAAAAAATTTAGACAAAAATTCATACAAACAGACAAACTCTCGGATTCTAAATCACTAGCGGGTAACCCGCTAGTTATGATCACCAAAGGGTTACCCTTTGGTGATATGCTTCATCACTAGCGGTTACGCGCTAGTGATTTCGTATCCCGAGAGTTTGTCCGTTTGTATAAATTTTTTTACTAACAAAAAGGAGCTTATTAATAAAATTTAATTTAAAATTTTTTTACTAAATAAAAGTTGCGAAATCCTTATCTCAATTTGTTAATTCGTCATATGAACTTAGGAATTCCTTATCTGAACTAGTGAATGGTCTGAGAGAGTAGGTGGATTTTTTGCTTAAAAAACGAAAATTTTGAAATTATTATATGAAGTTGTTAATTTATTTTATCAATCTGCTAATTCCTTATTTGAACTTATTAGTTGGTTTAATTAAAAATCAAAGTTTACTATATATATATTTTCTGCACTATATATATTAAAGTGCAAGCTTAGCTTAGTGGTCATGCATATTCCGTCCTGACGGAATATTCCCTGGCCGGGGCTTCCCGGCTGCGCCCGCCTGCCGTCGAGTCCGGGCGGCCGCGAGTTGCCACCGGTGGTGGCCGGTCGGCAGAAGTTTTTTTATTATTTTAATAAAAATATAGATAAGGGTAAAATGATAATTTACCCCTGAAATTGTATATCCCTGATAAGTGCTAGCACCTCTGAGGGATTTAGGAATTTTGTAACACCTTTCTGTCTTTTACCATATTCAAAGTTCTTTATGAGGGATTTTCCCTTTTTTTTACTAAACATTAGTGATAATATTGGTGAAATGTAAGATAAGAAAGTTGTTTTTCCCTTGGATTGTTTTGGTCATTCAACATACCTTAAGGATTAATAATCATATTATGTATTAAAGTTGTCATTCCCTTAATTATTTTATGTTCATGAATGTTTGTAGGAAAAAAACAGTGTTTGAAAATTTTAAACTATAAATACAAATAATTAATATAACTCCTCAAACTTACATCATTTATACAGTCACAAAAAAAATTGTATTTGAATTATTTTTTGATGGTATACAAAGTTATTTTTAAAAAATAAAAATGTTCACATGATTATTTTTATTAAGAAGATGTATTTTTATCAAAATAAAAGTTTAAAAGTCAAATTTCGCATAAAAAAAAGTTTAAAATTCAAATTTAACTATGACTAACAGATAAAATGAATTAAATTATAAATATATAAAGGAGACTTATGCAATACATCTATACGTTTTAATTTTAAGAAAGGTTTGTTTGAATTCTCGAAATAGTGTTGATGTTTCTATAATTTACGTAAAGGTGTAATTGATGCAATTTACTCTAAAATTAAAAGTAATTATCCAATTTGATTGAAAGTGAAAAAAATTGGGAGAATTGTTAAAAAAAAATTCATTAGTAATTTATTTGTTAAATGGGATCTGAGAAGAAATCTGCACACAGAAGGAAGATTTTGCCACATAGGGAAGATATTATGTACATCAGAGAAGATATTCTGCATACGTGGAAGATAATTTGCACGCGAATGTCTCATTTAACAAATAAATTGCTAATGAGGGAATTTTTCACAATTTTCTCAAAAAAATTAAAATATTCATCATTATCAAAATAAATATAACCATTTACATTTTAAATTAATTTACTGCTGAGGAAAAAACAAAAAAAAATCAATTCACTAGAAAAGTAATTGATATTTTCATAGAAGAATTGTTTATAAATATCTCATTAAAAATTTATTTATTAAATAAGATATAAAGAAAGATCTTTTATACATAAAAAAAATTGTTCACACATCATATAGAGTAGGTTATTTAAATACAAGGAATCATCTTTTACATATAGGATTACAGGAACATTATTTACAACCAAACATCCCATTTTATAAGTAAGTTTTGAGATATCTATAGAAAATTTTCCCTATTTTCATTTGACATAAACTACTGAACCTATCGGGATGATGAAGTTTGCTGCGGCTCCAGTGGCTAGCGAGCTATACGTTCTTCCCATACGTCGAACTCCAAACTAGGGTTGAAGTCTTTGTTGAAGGATTTGAATTTTTGAATCCAACCCGGAAAACTGATCCTCGTCGTGGTTTAGCCTCAATGTTCGATTGCTGCTCATGAAATGTATTTGATTTCCTGTATCCAACTGAACATGTCGTTTTGCAGGGCTCCTTCACGGTATGCCTTCTCCCAATTTCCTTTGTTTTTTACTCGCAACTTCGATTTTCATTCTTATGGCTCTTATCCTCAGAACATTGAAGAGGCCGTCTCTTCTTTCCATGGCCTGCTTCATAGGCATCCCCCACCCTCTATAGTCCAAATCAATAAGATTTTAGGATGTATTGCTAAGATGAAACATTATCCTACTGCTATCTCTCTTTTCAAACAAGCGGAATCTAAGGGATTCACACCAGATTTTTTTGCACTGAGCATCTTGATTAATTGTTACTGTCATGTGGGTCGAATGACTTTTGCTTTCTCTGCTTTAGGCAAGATTCTTAAGATAGGCTGTCAGCCAAATATGATTGCTTTGACTACACTAATGAAGGGCCTCTGCCTCAATAATAATGTTGGGAAGGCCTTGGATTTTCATGATGAGCTGACAGCAAAAGGGTTTCAGTTAAATGCAGTTGGTTACGGTACACTTATCAATGGACTGTGTAAGACTGGAAAAACAAGATCTGCAGTTAAATTGCTCCAAAAGATGGCGAGAGGGCCAATTAAGCCTAATTTAGTTATGTATAATATGATTATTGATGGCTTTTGCAGAGAAAGCCTCATAACTGAAGCCTGTGAATTATTTCATCAAATGATCGACCAGGGAATGTGTCCTGATGTTGTCACCTACAGCTCTCTCATACATGGTTTTTGTGTCTTGAATAATTGGTCAGAGGCTTCAAAATTGTTTAATGAAATGAGACTTGAAGGCATCAACCCTAATGTTCATACTTTTAGTATATTGGTGGATGCATTTTGTAAGGAAGGAATGGTCACTAAAGCAGAAGCGGTGATTGCTATGATGATTAAGTGTAGTACAAAGCCTAATCATGTCACTTACAACTCTTTAATGGATGGTTACTGTTTGATGAATAAAGTTGGTGAGTCAAGAGAATTATTCAATAAGATGGTCAACAGTGGTTTGGCTCCTGATATCTTCAGCTACAGCATTTTGATTAATGGACTATGTAAAATAAAGATGGTGGATGATGCTATGGATCTCTTTAAAGAAATGCTCCACAAAAGCTTGACTCCCCATGTTGTCACCTACAGTTCACTCAATGATGGGTTGTACAAATCAGGCAGAATCTCTGATGTGCAAGATGTTATTTATGAGATGCACGATAGTGGCCATGCTCCAGATATAATATTTTACAGTATCTTATTAGATGGACTGTGCAAAAGCGACCATCTTGACCAGGCAATTACACTATTTAAGCAAATTGTTAGGCAAGGAATTCGGCCTGATACTTACACATATACCATACTTATTGATGGTTTGTGTGAGGGTAACAGATTAAATGATGCACGGCAGATTTTTCAGCATCTTTTGGTCAATGGTCATCCTTTGAATGTGCAAGCATATACTGCCATGATAAAAGGATTTTGTAAAGAGGGTTTGTACGATGAGGCAAAGGCCTTGCTTTATAACATGAAAGAGAAAGGATGCTTGCCTGATGTTGTAACTTTTGATACGCTCATACCTCTTTTGGAAAAAGGTGACAATGATGAAGCAAAGAATCTTGTTGATGAAATATTCACCGGAGGTCACCAGAAATGATGAAAGAAGGTTAGTCACTGTACTACAAATTTTATGTGATGTTTGTGTTCATGATGGAAAAGGTTACAAATGCCCTTTTTTGAGTAAAAGTTGTTTGGCTGTTGTGGCTGATTGCAATTGAAGATGTTTTGCTCGAGTTTTATGTTTCATGTGTACTTGAGTACAGCATGCTTTGTTGTACCTTCCACTTACATATGCTTCTGCAATTTTTCTTGCCATATTTATAATTTTCCCTTGACGAAAACCATGGAAGAGCTCCTTATAAGAAGAAAGGTTTGTATAGCATATCAATGTGATGTGAACTTTTTGTTCTTTTTTATCTTGACATTTCCACCCAACATTTTGGAGTCTGTAATAAGTAATTCCAAATTGGGATTGAAAAGCAACAGCATTGATTTCCCTCGCCTTTCCTTTTTCACCCATCATATTATATCCTAGTGTTCTTGAATGCTAATATTGTTTTCACATTATTTTTCTTGTACATCAGCGTCAGCAATGATTGTTACCAGCCTTACTGGGTTTGCAGAAACAGAAGGAATTATAGCAGTATGTGCCAGAGATGAAGGAGATGGTAGAATGAGTGTCACAGAGCCTTTATCTGGATTGGGAGAAGGCACGGCCATATCGGTTCCGTTATTTGCCGCAAGAGCAGTTTGAAAAGCAGACAAAGTCAGTGGAAAGCAAAGTAGCATTTGGGAGAACTGAAATGTTGGAAAGGAGGGTATATGAAGAGTAAACCTTTCAGGTTTCATTGTATGGACGAAGTAAGGCTCCTCCAGGATCTCTGACTAAAATGACGCCTATTTATTGTTGAGCTTGGTTATATTCCTTCCCCTTGTTGGTTGTTGCAAATCTTCCATTTTTGGTGGTGATTAGTCAATCTTGTAAACGTGCATATTATAGAGTTTAGTTGTCATCTTCCAAAGAATCAATACAAGACTTGAAAGTCTCTCTCTCTCACACAGATGTGGGAGTTGAAGCTTCTTAGTTATTACTCCCATGGAGTATGTTTCTGAGATTACACAAGTACAGAGAAAAAGTGATCTTTGTTCATTCGAGTGCAGGTATGAAGTGAAATATATAATCCTTCCGATTTTTAAAATATATTCACTCCAAATAGCGACTTTTCCATGATCTCTTCCCACACTAGAGGTAGAGGTAGAGGTAGAGGGGAGCTGGCTTCTCTCTTTTTCTTTTCCCGTCTGCTATCATCCTTTTACCCTTTTATGGCCATCAGGTCAAATTTAATGGCATGTGTTTAATATTTTATGAAAATATTATTGCAATGAAGAGAAGGATGAGAAGGAAACGGAGAAAAAGATGAGAAGGAAATATTAAATGTGGACTATTAGATTGTTATCTGATGGTCAAGAAAGGGGAAAAGAATAAAGGTGGACGGGAAAAAAGAAGAGAAACCATATCCATAATTTTCTAGACTTTTGTCATATAACTAAATATGCACTAATGTCATCTTACACCCTTGATTTTTCCTTGATGTATCTATTATTGTTTATTGAGTAAAATACATTGATTACCTATATTTTACCTAATTACACAAACCTCTTCTATATTTTGAAAACGTATATAGATTACAGAAACCTTTTTTACATATTTGAGATTTCATTTTCATTTACCTAACCATTAGTTGACTATTAAATTTGACTTCTAAACATTTGTTTTGACCAAAACATCCTTCTTTCAACAAATGAATAAACATTTATATATGCCTAAAAATAATTTTTTATACAAAAAAATACTTTTAATACGTATATGTTCAAAATTTCCAATATATTATAAAATTTATTAATTTTTATTATATTATAAAATTTTAAATTTGTTATCATATTTATTGAAATTTATTTATTTAATATCATTTTAAATGACTTAGAATATATTATTTTCTTTCTTTTTTTTTTTTTGTCAAGACAACATGATTGAAAACATATTTGAAAGTCATGTTTTTATTCATCATATGTTATTAATAATGTAAATTTGAGATATTATACAACTTATATTAATTTTAAATTTTAATTTTTTAAATACATTTTTTGCACAAACATTTATATACATGTTTATTTAAGTATGCATCTATTAAAAGAATTAATCATATTTTTAATTAATTTTTATATGTTTGCATTAATTAAATTAATTAAGTATTAATCTCAATAAGAAAAAAATTTAATAGATAACTATTTGCAAAATTAAAAAAAAATTATGAAAACGAAAAAGAAACTCTTAAATTACTTAAAAAAAATTTAGTCAAAATTAGGGAATTAGTCATGATGAAGGACAAATTAGTAAATAAAATTTATTTTAATATAAATTTTAACTAAAAATAAAAATCCTTAACAGAGTTAACATTTTGAACTTAAATGTATATTTTTAAAATAGAGAGAATATCTGTATAATTAAAATAAAATATAAGAAATGTTAGAGTATTTCACCTTTCTTTATTTCATTTTTTAAATTCATCTATACGCTGCGTGGCCAACGGAATAAGGTTTGCGGCTGTTGTTGAAAATTAAAAATAAAAACTCTATGATCAACCTGTTTATAAATTATGAATTAGTATTATTTTATTTTGACTTGGACAAACGAAAACACGCCTACAGCTTTACTAAAAACAGAAAATATTAAAGAAATTCCAGTGAGATGTAAGGGAAAAAATTTGAAAGATTGAACAAGAGAGAATTAAGATCAGGTGCTGATTGTACCTTCTTCCTTTATGTTCCGTTACTAAGTTGATTTATCAACTGTTAGACACGACTATGTTAATGTTACTGTCACTTATGTATTGGTTTTTGTTTTGTTTTAAATGTTAACTATACCTATGGAGATGATTATTTGGACATCATCATCTAAAAATTAAAATTATTATTATTATTATTCTTTTTTTTTTTTTTTGACTAAACATTAGTGAGAATATTGGCGAAATGTAAGATAAGAAAGTTGTTTTTCCCTTGGGTTGTTCTGGTCATTTCACATACCTTAAAGATTAATAATCATATTATGTATTAAAGTTGTCATTTCCTTTATTATTTTATGTTCATAAATGTTTGTAGCAAAAAAAAAAAGTGTTTGAAAATTTTAACTATAAATACAAATAATTTATATAACTACTCAAACTTACATCATTTATACAGTCACACAAAAAAAAATGTATTAGAATTATTTTTTGATGATATAAAAATTATTTTTAAAAAATAGAAGTGTTCAAATGATTTTTTTAATTAAGAAAATGTATTTTTATCGAAATAAAAGTTTAAAAGTCAAATTTTACCAAAAAGAAAAGAAAAATTCCCTTAAAAAGAACTTTGGAATTATGAAAAGACAAACATGTGTTTCAAATATTCATAATTTCAGAGGTGTTAGGTTCAATATGTCTTTTTTTAAATTAAAAGAAAAAGGCACATTCACCCTTACATTTTTTTTTATTTAAAAAAATTACCTGCACCGCTGCCATCGAGCTCCAGAGGGTCCGGTGGGAATAAATATTCCAAAGCGGTGACGATGGTTGTTTGCACAAAATTTTGGTGGCCCAATATGCCATTAATATAACTAATGCAAACAAATCTATCTATCTATATATATATATATATATATAAACCTTTGATCTTTGACCCTAAATCCATTAATAAGTTCAGGTAAGGAATTGATAAGTTTAGATAAAGAATTCGTAACTTTCACTTTTAATGTAAAAAATTCATTTAGTCTCTCAGGCCATTAACAAGTTTAGATAAGGAATTCACAATTTTTGTTAATTAAAAAATTTACTTATTCTCCCAAGCCATTCACAAGTTTATATAAGGAATTCACAAATTTAGATAAGGAAATGACAAGTTTAGATAAATAATTCACAACTTTTATTTTTTAAGTAAAAGATTCACTTACTCTCTTAAATCTTAAGTCATTCGTAAGTTTAAATAAAGAATTCACAAATTTAGATAAGGATTGCAAATTCGACTGTTTCAACTTGATTTCTGGCACCAGGTATCAATACTAAGTCATCTCAATTCCCAAATATAAACAACATAATCACTATATTTTTCTATATAAAAAAAACCTTCAAATATATATAAGTATTCAGTGTATATTTGTTTAAAGTAAAAGCTACCATTAATCCGCTTGTTTCTTTTAACACACACATAAATAGCTTGATTCCTTATATTTATTGAAAAGAACCTTTCTCACAAGCAACTATATGCCAATTTTTTTTTTCAAAACATGATTAACCAATGATAATTGAAAACTATTTCTTATTTAAGACATATCAGAGTTTAGGGCACAAACCCGTTCACAAACTCACTACAGAGAAATTCATTACTCTGATCACACATAACAAACAGGAGAAAATCATAACCCACAAGTTTTACAACCCTGAATCTCACAACTAAGATTCCATACAAAATAATTTCTGATACAGATATGGTTGTGGGTCCACCAAAAAGTCCAAGTACACAAAATAACGCCTCAAGCATAACAAGGGTTAAACATTTATTTCAAAATAATTGTCCAAACAGTAAATGTGGTATTCTAAAACATGAGGCCCCTATAGGCAATATAGAAATTAATACAACACCAATATCAAAAGAGGTCTACAAGGTTCTCAACGTCTATGCCTCTAATTGTTTCCCTTGGCTTCTAACTGAATTAGAGTTCTCGTCTGAAAAATTATTTACAATAACGGGTGAGACATGAGTCTCAGTAACCAAAATCAATTTACAAAATATGCAAGAAAGAATTATAAGTCAGAGAAACAGTTTTAACTAACAAAACAATGATATTATCAATAATTAATTATTATATAATATTTTCAACATTGAGAACCATCGCTACTCATCCATCTTGCTCATCCTTATATCTTCTGAACATGATACAACCTATCAGTGCTAATATACCCAACCAAAGGTTAGCTAGTCACCTCAAGAATATTGTCCCTTCCTATACCACCACCGATATATCATAATAAGGGGTTCCCGCCAAAAATACTCAACTCAAAATCCGAGTCAGGAATGAGAGAGCCGATGGACACAATTTCACCATGTCTCTTTCACACAACCCAACATATCCCATAACAAAAAAAATAATAAATTAATATAGTTTTAAAAAACATTTACAAGATTATCATACCTTATACAACATTCCATTCCAAACAGCATAACAATCGTAACAGTAACAATCTTAATAATCATCTCCGCTCATATATACAAGTTGGAAAATACACTGCTTCACTGAATTAAGTTCATATTAAAACATAAACACAATCTTTCAAAAGACATACAAATAGTATTAGATGCAAGTAAGGTTCATAAAACACCTTACAATCCAAAGCATGTATATAAAATAAATTAACCTCAGTTACCTCAAATCCAAGCTTAACTTTAACTTAAATAGCAAAAACATGAGCAATCACCGATTATAAGAAAACTCTACATTATCAATGTAAATACCAATTAACCACAAAGTAACAATAAAAAAAATAATTTACTTAAATTCAACTCCCGAAACCCAATTTCCTCTACCACCATTATCCTCAAATATTCCAATTTTCTTAACAATCCTTAGCCATAGATCATACCTCATGGAATCACTCTTTAAAATCCTTAAATAACCTTTATACTATTCTCTCACATCAACCATTTAATTTTATAAATTAAAGTTTCACCTTCAACATACCTATAGTCATAGAATCATTAATATTAACCTTCTAGACCAATTAAATCTCTTTTTCTAATTTTTATGAGTATAATCTAATTATTAAATAACTCTTCAAACCTCCACATAATCCAAAATCATATCAAACTCTGGCTTAAATATTAAGTCCTAACTCATATTTTCACATAGCTCAAAATCTAACAAAATAAATCGATTAAACCCTCAACAATACCTCCAATAATTCAAATAAATTATTTAAAAAAACTTTAATCGGTAAGAACACCCTATAGAAACTAATTTATGACCTGTTTATAAAATAAATTGATTATAAAATCATAAAACAATCAAATAATAAATCTAAACCAATTTAAATTAACTATTAATTATTCTCTACATTTCTATAGTTATATATTGATAAAACTCAAAACTTGCCTAAAATCTTATCCACAAAATATTCTCTAACTAGCAGAAAATTATTATCATAGAAAAGATAACATTATTTAGAATATTTTTTATAGGAAAAATTTTGTGATTAAAAATAATGTTAAGTACCTTATTGATGTCTAACACAGTAAAAATTGGGATTTTACGACTCCCCTCCTTCAAAAATATCACTTCGTCTTAATGACGAAGTGAAGGAGAGGTGGGGGTTTATATAACCCCCTCCCTCTTCGGTGGTGTGACTTAATGTTTTTTTTTAATGTTTGGTGCTTGCCTTTTTATTTTTAAAATGAGTGGTGCCCCTTTTTTTTTTTGTTATTATTATATTATTATTATTAAATAATTTTTTTAATAATTTTATTTTCAAAACATATTTTAACCAAATTTTTCTTTTCTTTTTATCAAAAAAAAATCACTACTAAATTTATAACTAACTCTAGATTATAATTATATCCAAAGAGTAAAAATAAGGATGTTATATTTATTGTCTTCACATATTAGATAAATTTTGGAGAAAACATACAAGATAAATTCCAAAAAATATACATGCAAAATTAGAATGAAGAACTTTATGGTTTAGCTATTTACAAAATTTGTGCCCTTTTTTAGAAAAAAAAATCACCTCATTTCTCTTTCAAATTAAATGCTCTTATCATTGTTCTACTATTTTAAAGAATCAAAATAGTATTAGAATTTTACCCTGTATTAATTTGTTGACATATATTTCTTTTAGGGTTTAAGGTTTTTAAAGTAGTGAATTCTTTATCTAAACTTACGAATTTCTTATTTAAACTTGTGAATGACCTGAGAAGGTAAGTGGATTTTTTACTTAAACAAAAAATGCGAATTTCTTATATAAATTTGTCAATTTCTTATCTATATTTGTTAATGGACTTGAGCCAAAGATCAAAGGTTAATATATATATATATATATACACACACACACCACTTTGATCCTATTTATAAATCCTTTTTGACAAAAAAATTTGGACCTTTTTATAAGTCCAATTTTAGGATAGTAAATGCGTTTTGTACTTTTTTACCCCTATTAATTGCAATAAAAAAAGAATTTATTCATGTTGACTTTTGGAACCAATCATAGATAAGGGCGAAATTGAAAATTTAATTCATAGTTAATGAGTTAATTAACTCTCTTTAGTATGTGAGAATTAGTTAAAAAGGACTTATAAATAGGATCAGAATGGTATTCCCTCCGGTCCACAATATATGGCACCTTAACTAATTCACGAGAAACAAAAAATGGCACTTAAATCATTTAATATGTTCTAAGATGTAAAATTTTTTCACTTTTACCCTTTATTGAGAAATGTATCTAAAAAATGGTATTTGCATGGGAAATGAGAGAAAAAGACATTTCATAAAAGCATTTTCATGAGAAATGATGGTTGTGAGGAGAGAGAAGAGACATCATTTATCATTATAATTGCATTGGAATTTTTATTTTAGAGGGAAGAGATATAATTAGTGGGTAAAGTTGGAAAATAAGCATTAATTACAGGGGTAAAATAGAAAAAATGCATTAATTAAAGTACAAGTGCCCTATATTGTGGACCATACATTTTTTCTACATGTGCCATATATTATGGATCAAAGAAAATATATATATATATATATATATTTATATTTATATTGTTTGCATTAATTATATTGATTGGCAATATTTTATACAAACAAGTGGTGGGGGTTCAAACCCCACCCCCAGCACTTTTGGAATATTTATTCCCAAGGGAAAATTATGCTAGAACATTCCCAATTTCTCGTCGAAGCTTCGGTGGTTAGCCGGCTGATGGCTAGGTGGGGCGGGCAGTCGAGGGTAATTTTTTTAAATAAAACAATATATGGGCAAATGTGTCTTTTCTTTATAATTTGGAAAAAATAGAAAAATTGACCCTAACACCTTTTTGATATTATAAATATTCGAAATAGGTTTTTTATCTTTTCATAATTTAAAAATTTTTTAAGGGGTTTTTCAAAAAAAAATGTTTAAAAGTTAGATGAAATAAGTTAAATTATAAATATATAGAGGAGATTTGTTCAATACTCGAGAAATACTTAGGTACTCTGAGAGTGCCAGCTCATCCATATTCTATCCAATCAGAATTCTCCAACTCAAATAATTTTAAATCTACGTGTCAGCCAATTGTTTTATATTATTTTTTTTGTTTAAAAAATTAAAAATATCCGAGGTTTGGTAGATTACTCGGCTGCCCCTCTCTTCTTCCTTCACCCCACCCCCCTCATTGTTCAGAGATGTGCTTCTTTCTTCATCGGAGCGTGACCTCAATGATGGCCATGGAAGAGAGGTTAAACATCGATAGCAAGTTTTATAGATTTGCTTTAGATTGAGAAAATAGTATCCCCAAAACTGTAGCCTTTTCTGGATCTACCCAAATCATACATCTCTAGTAATTGAGATTGAAGAAAGAAATCCCCTCGATTCCTCTTGATTGCAGAATGCAGATCCAAGTAATCACTGATAGCCCTTGAGAGAAGCATTTTTTATGTTAACAAGAAATTGGGATGAATATCTTGACAAAATGTAAACTTTATCTGCAATAAGCATCGAACTAAGCCAAGAACTGCAAAATAATACAAATCCATCAAAAGAGAATGCATAAAAAGGATTCACATCTCACAGGCTGTGAATAACATGAAAAAGGTCATCTTTTTTGGGCTCACGCTGGTGCTTTTCTTCTTGTGTTCGCTTGCATCTCCCATTGAGAGAGTCTAACAATGATTGAGAGGGAAAAGACTGTTAAACTCCAAAATCCATCATGGATTCAGATTTGCATTGTTATCATGGCAGCAACCGCCGGCTCATGAGAAGAAAATAGGTACAGGGAGAGGAGAGGGTGAACAGAAGAAGCAGAGAGGATTCAGGAAGAGAGAGAAGAGGGACAGTATTGGAAATCACCAAATCCTAGTTATTTTTATTTTTTAAAAACAACAAATTAATGGAAACAATTAGGTTGACATGTGGATTATAATTAATTGAGGTGGAATATTTTCATTGATGAGAGTTTAGATTAATTGGTAGTCTAGAGTATGTGAGTATTTTCATTGATGAGAGTTTAGATTAATTGGTAGTCTAGAGTATGTGAGTATTTCTTTCAATACTCTAACATGTTTTAATTTTAAGAAAAATTTATTTGAATTCTCATTGTGATGTTTCTGTAATTTACGTAAATGTGTGATTAATGCATTTTACTCTAACGGAATTTTATTTTTTAACTATTAATCTCCTACCGTTAAGTGATCATTATCTTTCTAACGGAAAATATCATGTCAAATTATGAGATGACATGTGGTATCCTATATGGCACCTTATGTAAATTACTAATTTCATAAAACCCCCATGGATTTTGAACAATTGATAAGAATCCCTTCAAGAATTTTGATCAGTTACAAATAACTCATTGACATTTCAAAATTAATATTTGACTCCCCTAAAATTTTGATTTATAATACTTTTTAGCATTTTCATAAATTTATTAATATTTTTGCTATCATTTATCAATTAAAATATTATTAGTTCTTTTGTGTATGGCAGAAACAAGAAGAATAATATTTAGAGAAATATAAAAATACCCGTCGAATCTTTGATTCATGAAAAAAATATACATTACTAATAAAAAAATTATACATGCATAAGCAATCATCTGACACAAACATAATATTTAAACTATCAACACTCAATCATCCTAATAATATATTTAACACAAATGATGATATTTTAATACTATCAATGCTTCATTATCCCAAGAAAATAAGTACTTGTTATCTAAATGATAAAATTTTTATTTTTATATTTTTAAAATATTCTTCTTCTAATTTTTCTATTTTTGTCGTATCAGAAAACTATTTTAATTGACAAATGATAGTTAAAAAACTTAATAAATTTATTAAAATGATAAAAATAACAACTTGAGTTTTAATATTACAAATCAAAATTTTAAGGGAGCTAAATTTAAATTTTGAAATGTCAAGGGAATTATTTATAATTGATCAAAGTTTAAGGGAGTTATCTGCAACTGTTTAAAGTTTAGATGATTTTATGAAATTAGTAATTTATATAGGATATCACGTGTCATTTCATAATATGACATGAAAATTTTCATTAAAAAGATCACGATCACTTATTGATAAGGGATTAATAGTT
The DNA here is from genome assembly GCA_963242795.1 of Inga leiocalycina. Taxonomy (NCBI): domain Eukaryota; kingdom Viridiplantae; phylum Streptophyta; class Magnoliopsida; order Fabales; family Fabaceae; genus Inga; species Inga leiocalycina. The sequence goes on from OY725320.1 coordinate 16,493,863, forward strand.
AAAAAATAAAAGATCAGATAATTAAATTTAAATTTTAAAATACCATTGAGATATTTACAACTCACTCAAAATTTAAAGTGATTTTGTAATTTAACCTTGTCAACATAAATAAAGTTTGCTGCGGCTCCAGTGGCAAGCAAGCTATACGTTTTTCCCAAACGTCGGACACCAAACTAGGGTTGAAGTCTTTGTTGCAGGATTTGAACTTCTGAATCCAACCCGGAAAACTGGTCCTCGTCGTGGTTTAGCCTCAATGTTCGATTGCTGCTAATGAAATGTATTTGATTTCCTGTATCCAACTGAACATGTCGTTTTGCAGGGCTCCTTCACGGTATGCCTTCTCCCAATTTCCTTTGTGTTTTACTCGCAACTTCGATTTTCATTCTTATGGCTCTTATCCTCAGAACATTGAAGAGGCCGTCTCTTCTTTCCATGGCCTGCTTCATAGGCATCCCCCACCCTCTATAGTCCAAATCAATAAGATTTTAGGATGTATTGCTAAGATGAAACATTATCCTACTGCTATCTCTCTTTTCAAACAAGCGGAATCTAAAGGATTCACACCAGATTTGGTTGCACTGAGAATCTTGATTAATTGTTACTGTCATGTGGGTCGAATGGCTTTTGCTTTCTCTGCCTTAGGCAAGATTATCAAGATGGGCGGGCAGCCAAATATGATTGCTTTGAATACACTAGTGAAGGGCCTTTGCATCAATCATGATGTTGGGAAGGCCTTGGATTTTCATGATGAGCTGACAGCAAAAGGGTTTCAGTTAGATGCAGTTGGTTACGGTACACTTATCAATGGACTGTGTAAGACTGGAAAAACAAGATCTGCAGTTAAATTGCTCCAAAAGATGGCGAGAGGGCCAATTAAGCCTGATTTAATTATGTATAATACAATTATTGATGGCTTTTGCAGAGAAAGGCTCATAACTGAAGCCTGTGAATTATTTCATCAAATGATCGACCACGGAATATGTCCTAATGTTGTCACCTACAACTCTCTAATACATGGCTTTTTTGTCAACAATAAATGGTCAGAGGCCACAAAAACATTTAATCAAATGAGACTCAATGGCATCAACCCTAATGTTCGTACTTTTAGTATATTGGTGGATGCATTTTGTAAGGAAGGAATGGTCACTAAAGCAGAAGCGGTTATTGCTATGATGATTAAGTGCAGTACAAAGCCTGATCATGTCACTTACAACTCTTTAATGGATGGTTACTGTATGATGAATAAAGTTGGTGAGTCAAGGGAATTATTTAATAAGATGGTCAACAGTGGTTTGGCTCCTGATGTTTTTAACTACAACGTTTTGATTAATGGACTATGTAAAATCAAGTTGGTGGATGATGCCATGGATCTCTTTAAAGAAATGTGCCACAAAAGCTTGACTCCTGATGTTGTCACTTACAGTTCGCTTATTGATGGTTTGTACAAAGCAGGTAGAATCTCTGATGTGCAAGATGTTATTTATGAGATGCATGATAGTGGCCATGCTCCAGATATGATATTTTACAGTATCTTATTAGATGGACTGTGCAAAAGTAACCATCTTGACCAGGCAATTATGCTATTTAAGCAAATTGTTAAGCAAGGAATTCAGCCTGATACTTACACTTATACCATACTTATTGATGGTTTGTGTGAGGGTAACAGATTAAATGATGCACGGCATATTTTTCAGCATCTTTTGGTCAATGGTCATCCTTTGAATGTGCAAGCATATAATGCCATGATAAAAGGATTTTGTAAAGAGGGTTTGTACGATGAGGCAAAGGCCTTGCTTTATAACATGAAAGAGAAAGGATGCTTGCCTGATGTTGTAACTTTTGATACGCTCATACCTCTTTTGCAAAAAGGTGACAATGATGAGGCAAAGAATCTTGTTGATGAAATGTTCACCAGAGGTCACCTGAAATGATGAAAGAAGGTTAGTCACTCTACTCCAAATTTTATGTGATGTTTGTGTTCATGATGGAAAAGGTGACAAATGCCCTTTTTTGAGTAAAGGTTGTTTGGCTGTTGTGTCTGATTGCAATTGACGATGTTTTGCTCGAGTTACAGCACAGCGTGCTTTGTTGTAACATCCATTTATGCTTCTGCAATTTTTCTTGCCATATTTAATATTACCCTTGACAAAAACCATGGAAGATCTCCTTATAAGAAGAAAGGTTTGTATAGCATATCAGTGGATACAAACTTTCTATTCTTTTTTTATCTTGCCATTTCCACCTAACATTTTGGAGTCTGTGATAAGTACTCCCTCTGATCCTATTTATAAGCAACTTTCTCTATTATGAGGCTGGTCCTTTTTATAAACAACTTTCACTTTGTGTCTGAAAATGTAAGCTCATTTTTCTTATTTTACCCTTATTAAATACATATTATTTATAATTAATTATCACACACCCCAAAAGTTATATTCAGGAGAGAGAGAGAGAGAACTCACTAGGTGAATGAAGTTGACAAGGCATTGGAAAAACTTATTTTACTATCTCATACTTTTTATACATTCTCTCTCCTTTATTGTTTTTATAAATAGGGATATATATGGAAAAAATATGACCTTTTTGATACACTTATTGTTTTTAACTGTCAGTTCGTTTTGCGCAATCAAGGAGAAAGTTGCTAATAAATAGGACTGGAGGGAGTAATTCCAAATTGGGATTGAAAAGCAACCACATTGATTTCCCTCACCTTCCCATCCTCACCAATCATATTATGTCCTAGTGTTCTTGAATGTTAACATTGTTTTCCCATTATTTTTCTTGTATATTAGCACCAGCCATGATTGTTACCAGCATTACTGGGTTTACTAAAACGGAAGAAGGAATTATAGCATTATGTGCCAGAGATGAAGGAGATGGTAGAATGACTCTCGCAAAGCCTTTATCTGTACTGCGAGGAGGCACGGCCATATCAGTTCGCTTATTTGCCCCAAGAGCAGTTTGAAAAGCAGACAAAGTCAGTGGAAAGCAAAGTAGCATTTGGGAGAACAATCGATGCTGCACTGGATATGCTTTTGGTGGTGAAGAAGAGATTGAGAATTGAAATGTTGGAAAGGAGGGCAATGAAGAATAAATCTTTCGGGTTTCATTATATGGGCAAAGTAAGGCTCCACCAGCATCTATCTCTAAAATTGTGGAGCATTTTTATATTCCTTCCCCTTGTTGGTTGTTGCAAATGTTCCATTTTGGTGGTGATTTGTCAATCTTGTAAAAGTGTAATGTGTATATTATGGAGCTTAGTTTTCTTCACTAAATTATTTATCTTCCAAAGAAATCAATACAAGACTTGAAAGTCTCTCTCACAGACAGATGTGGGACTTGAAGCTTCTTAGTTATTACCCATGGAGGTTGTTTCTGAGATTGTTCCTGATAAGTGCTGAGAAAAAGTGATCTTTGTTCATTCAAGGACAAATATGAAGTGAAATATCTTTTCCTTCCTGTTCTTGAAATATATTTACTCCAAATAGCAAGTTTTCCATGGTTCCTTCCCACACTAGAGGCGGAGGGGTTTATGGTATGTCATAATAATATTGCCTACAATGGAAATCTAATGGTTATTTAGTTTATAAAAGCTTTTATTTACAATTTTTTATGCATATAAAATTATTAAGGGTCATAATTTCAATACCTTCAACATGTAACTAAATATACACTAATGTCGTGTCCTTCAATTTTCCTCTATGTATATATTATTGTTTATTGGGTTAGGGGGCAAAACTATTCTTAAATTTTTTTTTATAAGTCCACCCATCATCATAAACTTTTTTTTTGTGTAAAAGTAATCATGAATTTTCAAAAAGGAGGGTAAAAGTGATACTACCGTTAAAATTAACCAACGGCCTTAACTTCCATGTAAAAGTATCAAATTACCCCTAACTAAGGGTTAAGGAGCAAAAATACCCATAAACTTTTTTTAAAAACATACCCACCATCATAAACTTTTTTTGGATACAAAAATAACCAAGAGCTGTAAAAAAAGGAACAAAAGTGACAGTTCTATTAAGATTGGTGAGCCCTATGCTAACATCTGCTATCATTCTTAGTAGGCCTCACATTATTAAAAAAATAAAAATGGCTAAATTTTTTAATTCCCATTGATACACTTCCCTTATCCCTTTCATCCATCTCTCAAATTTCCCATTCTCAACACTTGACAGCCCCAATTTCTTCTCAGAAAGCGACGGTGCCGGTGTTGGCATTATGATTCTCCACCAATGAAGGCAACGAATCAAGCATGGCAAGGGTTTGACTTTCTCTTCCTCGTCTTCACCGATCCTTCCCCATCGTCATTGCAACTCAATGAGAGTATGATGGAGACGTCATCTTCATTGGAGACGGTAAGATTGGTGGCATAGTGGGGAGAAGAGAAGGTGGCAACCTTCTCTCCCCATTTCTCTCTTTTTTTGTCCTCTCTCATTCTTCTTTTTTACTCTCACTTTTCACCTCTTTTAGTAGTTCTTTAATATTAGCGATTGCGTTCACGGTACCGTCGATCTCTTCGTTTTTCTACTATCTTCACTAAATCCAAATGATGGGGAAGAAGAAATAAGGTAAGGTGTTTGTGTGTTGAAGGTTCTATTTTTTTTTTTCCAGTTTTTTCAATCTTTTAGATATTTATGTTGATCAAGTCACTTTATCTTAATCAATATAGTAAGATTGATTGCCCTGGTTTAATTTGTGGCTGAATTTGATAATGAATTTCAATGACTTAGAAAGACTCGATATTGATGATTATTGATAATGAAGATGAGTTTTTCAATTTTTGATTTGGAAAAATTATGATAGACAAGTCCAAGTACTTTTTTCCTAGATTTAGAACAATAAAAAAATGACATTTGAACCCAGCAAGAAAACCATCACTTTTACCCCGTTTTAGAAAGTTTATGATTATTTTTGCACAAAAAAAAAAGTTTATGGTGATGTGTGCACTTTTAAGAAAAATTTATGGGTATTTTTGCCCCTTAATCCTTTTTTAGTTAGAAGTAATTTGGTACTTTTATACTGGAGTAATGGTTGTTGGATAATTTTAACGATAGTGTTACTTTTACCCTCTTTTTAAAGTTCATAGTTACTTTTGCGCAAAAAAAATTTACAATGGTGAATACACTTTTGAGAAAAGTTTAAGGATAGTTTTGTCCGTTAACCCTTGCTTATTTAATTTTTTTCATTCATCTATGCCATTGCTAAGGCTTGTTGGTGTTGTGTGTTAAATATAAAAATTCTATGATCACCCTGTTTAAAAATTTTGAATTGGTATCGATTTGTTTTGACTTGAACCAATGCAAACACGCCTATAGCTTTACTAAAAACAGAAAATAGTAAAGAAATTCCAGTGAGATGTAAGGGAAAAAAAATTTGAAAGGTTGAAAAGGAGAGAATTAAGATCAGGAGCCAACTGTACCTTCTTACTTTATGTTCAGTTATTAATTTGATTTATCAACTGTTAGACACATCTAGGTTGCTGTCGCTTATGCATTGGTTTTTGTTTTGTTTTGTTTTAAATGTTAACTATAGCCATGTTGACCCAAAAAAAATGTTAACTATAGCTATGGGGATGATTATTTGGACATCTTCATCTAAAAACTAAAATGATTATTATTATTTTTTGGCTGAACATTAGTGAGAATATTTGGTGAAATGTAAGATAAGAGAGTTGTTTTTCCCTGGGATTGTTCTAGTCATTTCACATACCTTAAAGATTAATAATTTTATTATGTATTAAAGTTGTCCTTCTCTTAATTATTTTATGTTTATAAATATTTGTACCTAAACAAAGTGCTTATAAATTTTAAACTATAAATACAAATAATTGTTACTGTCATTTGGGTCGAATGGCTTTTGCTTTCGCAAGATTCTCAAGATGGGCGGGCAGCCTAGTATGATTGCTTTGACTACACTAATGAAGGGCCTTTGCATCAACAATGACGTTGGGAAGGCCTTGGATTTTTATGATGATCTGACAGCAAAAGGGTTTCAGTTAAATATAGTTGCTTATGGCACACTCATCAATGGACTGTGTAAGACCTGAAAAACAAGATCTGCAATTAAATTGCTCCAAAAGATTGTGAGAGGGCCAATTAAGCCTGATTTAATTATGTATAATACAATTATTGATGGCTTTTGCAGAGAAAGGCTCATAACTGAAGCCTGTGAATTATTTCATCAAATGGTCGACCACGGAATATGTCCTGATGTTGTCACCTCTACAACTCTCTAATACATGGCTTTTGTTTCATGAATAAATGGTCAGAGGTCACAAAAATATTTAATGAAATGAGACTCGATGGCATCAACCCTAATGTTCCTACTTTTAGTATATTGGTGGATGCATTTTGTAACAAAGGAAGTGTGGTACAAAGCTAAATCATGTTACTTACAGCACTTTAATGGATGGGTCCTGTTTGGTCAATAAAGTTGGTGAGTCAAGAGAATTATTCAATAAGATAGTCAAAAGTGGTTTGGCATCTGATATTGTTAGTTATAGCATTTTGATTAATGGACTATGTAAAATCAAGATAGTGGATAAGGCTATCGATCTCTTCAAAAAACTGCAGCACAAAAACATGATTCTCGATATTGTCATCTATAGCTCTCTCATTGATGGTTAGTGCAAATCAGGTAAAATGTCATATGTGCAAGATATTATTTATAAGATGTATGATAATGATCATGCTCCAGATATCCAATTTTACAATATCTTGTTAGATGGATTGTGCAAAAATCACCATCTTGATCAAGCAGTTAAAATATTTCAGCGGATTGTTCACAAGGATTTTTCAGCACCTTTTGGTCAATGGCTATCCTTTAGATGTCCAAGCATATACTCTAATGATCAACGGACTCTGTAAAGAAGGACTGTTTGATGAGGCAAAGGGCTTACTTTATGACATGCACGAGAAGGGATGCTTACCTAATGCTGTAACTTTTGAAACAATTATTGGACAAAATTTGGAAAAAAAGGTGAGTATGATAAGGCAAAAGGTCTACTGGTTGAAATGCTCACTAGAGGTATCCTAAAACGATAAAAGAAAGATAGGTACTCCGCTCCAGATTTATTTGATAAGTGATAGGTAATGGCTGCCTGTAATATAGAATGTTCAGTTCAGATGTTTGAGATATAATGTGTGCGCGTTTCATGTACTCATGTTTTATTCTTTATGTTGTGTGAGACATGGAATAACATTGAGATGGGTTTAGTTTGGTGCTGTTATTGTGGGATACTACTACCTTTGTGAAGATCAATACCTCTCATTTTGTGTGGGAATCAATAGTGTATGACTTGTGATGAAAGCTGATATTATATTGGAGGTGGGTTTTGGCTTTACATTGTTATTTGAAGGTGTGCAACACCATGAGCTTGTTTGGTTCTTGAGCTACACATAACAAATGGCTTTTTATTCATTGATCACTTTTGTTCCAGGCTTTGTTTGTTAGAGGAATCTGTGGACATTGTTATGATTTATTATCCAACAGTCTCATTCAGTTTGACAACTGCTAGTAAAAGTGGATTAAGCTATGTGAATCAGTTCCCTCTGGTCTTTGTTACTTGGCTTATTAACTATTTTACGCATATTGGTTAAAACTAGTTTAATGCTGGAAAATTTTATAATTTTTCACAGTTACATTTAATCAGTTTGAGGGGAGAGAAATGATAAGAGGGGGATCTGGGAAATTAGTGTATTCCAAATTTATATGCAAATTTACGATGTGGAGCTTTGTCTTGTTGTATCTGGGAGAGTGTTGCTGCAATTGCAGAGTACATTTGCGACGGGGTGATCCTGATGAAGAGAAAGGAATTTCTTATGAGGGAAATGGACAAAATGGTCCATGCTCTTTTTAAATTAAAATAAAATTAAAAATGCTAGATGCCAAGCGTTTTTTAGATCGCATGGCTTGTAATAAAAAAAAAAATCTCATGGTATAATAAACAATTGACTTTAACTATAATTTTAATGGTAGGGGTGCTGATGCTCAAAACATGTCAGATTTAAACTTCAAAAAATTAGGGGTATTACGCAACTAGATCAAAATTTATGGAAGTTCAGAATATTTTAGCCAATTTAGTGTGATTATTTACAAATCTTCCTCTAAAATTTTGCAAGTTCTCTCTTAAGAATTTAATCTGGGAGAATTTCGTTTAACCCATAGATCATACTTAAGTTTTAATAAGGCTTAAGAGGTTATGAAATTTCATTTTAATTTTTTTTTCCTAAAATGAAATTCAGTTGGGAGAAAAGTTGACTGAAATAACCCTGATTATTGAAATAAAAAGCAAGTCCAAAAAAAAACTATTATAGTAGAACCTAATATAATGTAAACTTTTGGGCTTGTAGATTTTGACATCAACACTTGTTATTTTATTATATTTAGGTGTTAAAATATGTGCTTACATTTATAAACCAACCTTGAATTTTCATTAGGACTAGCTTCATTCACATTTCAATAACCAAGATCATTTCAATTCTATCAACTTTCCTCCCAATTTCATTCCATTTTGGGCTAAAAAAACTAAATTAAAGTTTCAACTCTCCTGGGCCTCCCTAGAAAAAAAGTCCGAGGAGCGAAGTGAATAAAATAAGTGTGAACCTCTTGACACGTTCATGTTGTCATCGTTAGATATTCTAGTCAACTATATTACATAAATATATGTAACATGCGAGGCACTCTATAATACAAAGACATAGTGTCACGCACGTAAAAGCGCGTAGCTACTCTTGCTCATACATATAAATAAAGTCTCATGGAACAATGTCGCCTTATAACTAATACTCACAACAACACCAACAGCAACAAATCAACTCTCTACCATGTCTCCCTATGGCAAGCTCGACGAATCTGAGCAAGAAAAGCTCATAGATCGCCGGAAAACCCGGAGGCGAATCGCCATCATGAGCTTGTCAGCTATTGTCCTGGTCGGCATTGTTGTGGCGGCTGTCTTAGGAACAAGTCTTGCTCACAACAATGACAAGGACAACAACAACAGTAGCAGCAGCAGCAATAATGTTGATGTTTCGGCTTCGGTAAAAGCTGTGTGTGATGTGACATTGTTTAAGGATGCTTGTTATGCCAGCCTCGGACGTGTGGTTCAACCAGGACAGGTGATTAAGCCTGAGGACTTGTTCAGGCTGTCTCTTCAAGTTGCACTGGATGAAGTTTCTGGTGCTGTTAACAAGTATTTTTCTGGTGAAAAGGGAGGCTTTGAGGATTTGATTGGTAATGATAATAGGACCATGGAAGCTTTCAGTAATTGCAAGGAGCTTTTGGATCTTGCTGTTGATCATCTGAATATGTCATTGTCTTCTGGGCAGAATTCTTCTTCTGTTCTTGAGCTTTTTGAAGATCTTCAAACATGGTTAAGTGCTTCAAGTACTATTCTTAATTCCATCACTTCTTTTTTAATTTTTGTTTGAATCAAAGAAAAAAACACTAGTAGTTTAATATTACAAGTAAATCAAACCCGTGATCTTCCATTTTCCATTTACAGTCAAGAAGTTTTCATGCCACTAAAATACAAATCATATGGTTAATTCCATCACTTTTAAGATTTCTGTTACTTGATAATAATTGAGATGCACGATTAAAAATACATTCTTTTTCAATTGAATGGGTAGACACTAACAACATGAGATTATAAATGGGTTTAAACATATGACCTCTCATTAACAAGGGAATTTTCATGCCACTAGACTACAGGGCTATTCGTCACAATTAAGAATATTAGGATCACATTTCTTTTTGCTTTGTATGATCTTATAGGAACATACCAACAAACATGCATAGATGGCTTAGAGGAAGCAAAAGAATCACTAAACAACAGAGTTAGAAGTTACCTAAAGAACTCTACAGAGTTTAGTAGCAACAGCCTCGCCATTATCACTTGGATTCAGCAGGCTACAAGCACACTAAACCTGAGACGACGCTTATTATCAACCCTACCAAATCACAAAGAACCACCAGCATGGCTTCATCAGAAAGACAGAAAGCTGCTTGCATCAGACAAGAACTTGAAGCAGAAAGTGGACGCAGTTGTTGCAAAAGATGGCTCTGGAAAGTACAGAACAATCTCTGAAGCACTCAAGCATGTCCCTGAAAAGAGCAAGAAGAGAACTGTGATCTATGTGAAGAGAGGAGTTTACTATGAGAATGTTAAAGTGGAGAAGAACAAGTGGAACGTGATGATGGTTGGTGATGGAATGAACACAACAATTGTGTCTGGTCGTCTCAACTTTGTTGATGGCACGCCCACTTTCTCTTCTGCAACATTTGGTATTCAAACATTATCTCATCATTTTCTTTTATCAAATGTAGTATCTTTAGATTCTCATGACTTGTGACTCTGCGTGTATTCAGCTGTTTTTGGGAAGAACTTCATGGCGAAGGACATGGGATTTCGTAACACAGCCGGGCCACAGAAGCACCAAGCAGTGGCTCTGATGGCAAGTGCTGATCAGGCTGTGTTCTACAGATGCCTCATTGATGCATTTCAGGACACTCTCTATGCTCATTCACTGCGCCAGTTCTACAGAGAATGTGACATTTATGGCACCGTTGATTTCATCTTTGGCAACTCTGTAGTTGTCATCCAAAACTCCAACATCTTCCCAAAGGTATGAATAACATGGCTCATTCCTCGATTTTTCACTCCGTTTGGTTTACATTAGAAATCACTTGCGAAATGATAGTTAACTCATTAAATATGTCTTAAATTGAAAATTTTTGTCGATTTTACCCATATTAAATGAGTTTTTGAAGGAGAGAGAAAAATATAAAAAGTCACATTTAAGCATTAATTATAAGGATAAATTGACGAATAAACATTAATTATTCTGCAAGTAGCCTATAAAATGGTTTTGTTCTGTTTATAGGTGCCAATGTGGGGCCAGCAGAACACAATCACAGCACAAGGGAAGATAGACCCTAATATGAACACAGGGATTTCAATTCAGAATTGCAGCATCTCAGCATTTGGGAACTTGAGTTTTGTAAAAACATATCTTGGGAGGCCATGGACGAACCACTCAACCACTGTGTTCATACAATCTTCAATGGGAGACTTGATTAATCCAAGTGGCTGGTTGCCATGGGTTGGAAACTCAGCACCAGACACCATTTTCTATGCTGAGTTTCAGAACTTCGGACCTGGTGCTTCAACAAAAAATAGGGTCAAATGGAAGGGTTTAAGACCAATTTCTGCTAAACAAGCAAATAAATTCACTGTCAAGGCCTTTCTTCAAGGTGACCGATGGATTCCAGTCACAAGCACCCCTTACAAGTCTTCTCTGTGACAAGTTTCTTTCATATACTTATAATGCAAATCTTCTTTTATGAGAATTCTCTTGGGTTTTTTTCCTTTGCCATCATGGTTTTTCTTTGTATTAATAACTTTTCATCACTCTATTGATTAATTTGATTCAATGTTCCATTAACATTCTTGAGAAATTGTTAAATACACTACTTACGCCTATTTTATAAGGCCAAACAAAGCCAAATTGAAGGAGTTCATATTGAGTCTTCATTCATAAAGTCATGAATGAAATAAAACAGGAGATCTCAGGTTTCTAGTACTTAGTATCCAATGAATTATCAAATAGTTACGCCATATTACTTCACTTGCTTAATGATGGATGTCCATAACTGGAAGCCATGTATTTTTGTCAACGTAAAAATTCAGGTGAGTACAGTTCCAAGCTTGAGGTCACATTCAAAAGATTATAAACAAGCCATTAAGCTCTATGCTAGTAACACAATGAAGCTTGATCACCTTTATTATGTGATTCTTCATACCTGAAACCATAGACTACTGCCATACCTGTGGTGTGAATCATTAAAATTTTCATTTCTTTTTCTAAAATTACGGAGAAATGTATAATTTGAAGTATGCGCAAGTGAAATTGGCAAATCTATAAGTGAATCTATCTGTGAATACACCGTTTATGAATTACATAACAAAATTGGTATTGTAGGCTAAATTAGCTGCATACACGAGAAATTGATATATCTACAAGAAACTTTATCTGCAAATACCCTGTTTCTGAATTACATCACAATATTCATGTCTTTCATATCCTTGTTAAAAACAAGTAGTTACATACTTTATCTAACCTTCTTATTCATGTCTTTCATATCCTTGTTAAAAACAAGTAGTTACATACTTTATCTAACCTTCTTATTACTCTCCTGCAAAATTTCACTTGCTAATTTCTTAGTAATCCTGCAGAGTATGGTATATCTGTGTCAGGAAGCCATGTATCTCCCAGTGTAAAATTGAGGACAGTAAAGTTCAAAGCCTGAGTAGCATTCAGAAGGTTAAAACCAGGCCATTGAACCCTATTGCTAATACTAGCCCTAGGTCCATAATTTTTGAACTCACCAAAAAACAAAGTGTCCAACCCTACAGTCCCATTCCACTCCAACCAACCAGAAGGCTCAATCACATCCCCAATATAAGACTCCATGAACACAGTTCTAGAATATAACTTCCATGGCCTTCCCAAGTAGGTCAAGACAGAAGAATTATTAGTTGAATTCACATTTGAAGTCAAATCTTGTGCTGCTTCAATGGTGCAATTCTGGATTGAGATTCCGGTATTCTGGTTCGGGTCGGTTCTTCCTTGTGCTGTGATGGCATTCTTCTGGAATGGAAGTGGCTTCTTGGCATAGATCTTGCAGTTTTGGAATACAACAGCTGCATTGCCAAATATGAAGTCTACTGTGCCATAAATTTCACATTCTCTGTAGAACTGCCTCAGGGAGTGAGCGTAGAGTGTGTCTTGGTATCCTTCAAAGCTGCATCGATAAAAGGTCGAGAGATCAGCGTTGTTCCTCACTGCTACTGCCTGGTGCTTCTCTGGACCTGCTGTGTTCCTGAATGTGATATCCACTGCTATGAACCTTTCTCCAGAAACAGCTGAAACATACACAATATATGGCTTTAAATTAAAAAAAAAAAAGATTGCAAGTTTTTTTTCATGAAAAACAAGGTCACAGGATACCACATACTTATCTAGTCTCATTTATAGAGATGAAAGAGAAAACTCCCACCAATCCAAAATACAAGTCAATTTCTAAAAAGATTATTTCATCTATAAGTCATTGGAAGGGTAATTAATGTTTATTTATTAATTTTATCTCTGTAATTAATGTTTCAATGTGACTTTGTATTTTTCTCTCTTTCAAAACCTCATTAGAGGGTACAGTTGGGGGAAAAATTCAATTTAAAACAAATTTAATGAGAGTTGGACATTCTTTTTTGGGTTTGATGAGGTGGTTGACAGTGACTTATATTTTGGACTATATAGAATATTTTGTTGTCCTTAATGTAAGCCTCCTCATTAAATTATTATATGTATATACAATTTTATCCCTAATTTACTGTTCTTAGGATAAAATTGAAAAATTATTAAATTTTAAGATATCTTTAATGAGTTTCTTGATTTTGATGAAATAACAAGTTAGAAATTTCTTATAAATAAGACTAGAAGAGAATATATATACACGCGCAAGTCTTACCAAAGGTGGAAGAATTGAAGGTAGTCCAACCATCAATAACACTGTGATTGCCTGTGATGATGGTCTGGTTGATACCATCACCAATGAGCAAGATATTCTTCTTGTGTTTAGGAACAACCACATATTCTTCATAGTATCCTTCTCTGACATAGATAAGGAAGTAGCCATCTTCTGGTTTCAGGTTTGTGGGTGCAGCAGCAATGGCTTCTCCAATGGAGCTGAAGTTATCGTTCCCATAATGGCTCACAATTGCATAGTTGTTTAATAGAATCCCTTTGCTTTCACTCTCTCTCTCAATAATCCTCTCACTCCTGCTCTTGCGGTTTGATGGTGATGATGCCTTGTTGCAACTGTACTTCTCATGAAGAACCTGCACCAACACAATTTATTAATTAGCCCTTCATTTTTTCTAATTTTGTGTTTTAATTAATTAATTAAGCATGTAATTTGTGGTTTCAACTACAGTTTGTGATGCTACTGGTGCCGTAAACAGTGCATCTGTTATCTAAAATATCATATAGCTGGTCATGTGACATTGACACATGTCCCACGTGACCTGAAATCTGAAATGATCAAGTAGTTCAAAGTTAGATACTTAGATTGGATAACTAAATGACAGCTTGTTGTTACTTGATTGACCTGCAGCCATCCCGAGGTTGACATGCCTAATTGCCAAGCATTTTGAAAAAAAAAAAAGCTACTTAAAAGTTAAAACAGAAAGTTGAAATTATTTCTTATAAAAGATTTTAAAAATTAAAATAGGGTGAAGTAACAACCCATGTCAAATTATTTTTCAATTGTATCTAGCATCCTAACATTATTTATGATATATTAGTGTTTTAAATTTATTTATAATACATTAAGCACCTTAAACAATAAAACTAGAATGTTGTGATGTAACTAGATAATAATATCAAATGATGCTGAATGTAACATCAAGGTGCAGGATATAACTTTAGAGTGCTAGATATAAGTAAGATTAGTGTGCCGGGTGTTCCTAGTAATAGTAACTTTATGAAGACGTTGGATACTACTTCACCCATTAAAATATTAACATCACTATAGATTGAAAATTTTATAATTTATAAGTCATAAATTACATATTTTTTTAATCCGGTAATCATAACGGTAACTAAAGAAATTTATAATTTTTTAATCATTTCTTCATAAATTTATCCAACTGTACTAATGGCCACTTGTTTCTTTTATTTACATTTATTGGTGTGGGAAGACTGCCGCTGAACCTAGTCAGATCAACATTATTATCTGAGGAGTGCCATTAAAGTTACCCCTAATCTATTAAATATGAAACCAAACAGCTAGCTTGCTAACCGGCTGATTTTCTTGTCGAACAAAAAAACATTAACAATAAAATCTAGTTTACTTGATACCTAGTGCTGGGAAAACGGGTCGGCCCGTGATGGGCTCGGGTCTAAACAGGCCGACCCGTTTAGACCCGAGTTCAAATCCTACACCTTTGAAGCGGCCCGACCCGTTTAAGGTAGGCCCGTTTATGTTTTTTCCTTTTTTTTTTCCATTCCTTTTTTATTTCTTATTCTCATAAAGATTCAAATACCTAATTTAAAACATAAACATCATCAACACTAATTTAAAACATAAATATTATCCAAGTTTAATAGAATACAAACACTAAAACAGTAAAACTTATGTCCAAAACATAATTAATATTTATAACCAATTAAATAAGTTCACAGCCACAATCAAACAAGCCTACAAGCTTCAAATGTCAGTAATAATATAACACCTAATTTGGATTTTGGCGTATACATGCAAAAAAAGAAAATCAAAGAAGAGAAGCTTCAAATGAGGTCTAAGTTAGTGTGAGAGTATTTCTAATATGAGGGTTAGGTTAGATTAACTCTACCCTCTGACTAATGCTTGTTGCCCATTGCCTTGTGCCCATTTTTTTTTTTTTTATAAAAAAAGGTTAAACGGGCCTAAAAGGGCCGGCCTTACAGGGCTACAGGGCCGGCTCTTTTAGGCCCGCTTCCATTTTCAGCCTCTAAATCATAGACCCGGCCCTTGACGGGCTCGGCCCTAATTCTCGACTCTATTGATACCATCTCTGCATCTCACATGTGTCGGTGACCAAGCCTGACGACCAGTGACCACTCAATTATTTTTATTCATTTGTTGCCTTGGATATTGACTTGGAGAATCCCGTGTTTCTTTTTAGAAGAATTATTCTTAGGTCCCAAAAAAAAAAATGAAAACCCATCTCTATCAGCTATCCTACTCCCTTATATTAAAAGTAAACTTTTATTCTTTTATATCTTAAATTTATAGTTTTTTTAAAATTATAAATATTAAAAACGGAATTTTTATCTTTAAATAAGTTTCAGCGTAAATGATTTTACATTTAGGACAAAAGGGAGGAGTACTCCCAAATCCAAATACTTGTAACATGCCGTACATTCAGATATATATTACCAATTTACTCTTTTTGTAACTTCAAATTTAGTTTATTGTCCATTTTTCATATTTCCTCAAATTTATTATCATTATATATTTATATATTTGAAGTCTTCAAACTCACGCCAACATGATCCTAGTCCCATCATATATATATATATATATATATTCCTTCTGATATTTGTTATAAAGCACTAGTTAATAAGTATTTTGGGTCTTTTAAAAGACGCTTATTTATTTTTAAAGAGTATTAAATATTTTTTTTATATTTCCTATATTTAATAAGAGTGGTGAGAAAGAGTAATAATTAAGATGATATTTGAGTTTAGTGTAATTAATTAGATTAATATTAGAAATTACTTAGATTTTAAAATAAATTTAATGCTTTCCACTATTTTTATTTGGGGGAATGAAAATTGTTTGTCGGTAAACAAAGACCGGAGGGAGTATATAAAATGACGTACTTGAATGAGCTTCTGAAGAGGCTGTCTGACTTTGTAAGAGTGAGGAGGAAGTCCAAGTTTGCGAGTCTTGAACTTGTTCTTCACATTCTGATTCAAAGCTTCACTCACCAATCCTAACGACACACTATACATCTGCGTCACATTCCTCAACGCCACCCCCAGCACCTTTCCTATATTACTGTTCGCCGCCACAAGCCCGTCGTAGCACGTATAGTGGTTGGTCGCCACCGCACTCAGGTAGCTCTCGACCTTGTCGGTCAGCTCGGCGGAGGGCGTAGCGGCGGCTTGGAGATCGGCGGCGACGGCTTGCAGGTAGTCGAGGTTGAGGAGGCTGAGGTCGCGGCAGTCGTCGAGGGCGCGAACCTCCGGTGAGGATTGAGAGTGGCGATTGCTGCGGAGGAAGCCGTCGAAGACCTTGAGGAGCTTGTTGGCTTGCTTGAGGCTCTGTTTGACGGAGAACTTGCCGGCATTGTAGGGGTCGGAGGGGGTGGAGGAGACGACGGAGAGCATGGAACGACATAGTTTAGGGTACAATGTGAACTTGCAGAGAGCCGAAGAAGACGAAGGAGGAGGAGGTTGGGCTTGGAGGAGTAATAATGGAAGAGAGAGGAAGAAGAGAAGAGGGAGATTTGAAAATGCGGACATTGTTGTGTGGGGTTGTGAAAGTAATGGATTTCGAGGACGAGGAGGAATTGAAGATGGTGTGTGATGAAGTAACTAGTGGGGAATTTATAGGACATATTGATCTAAATATTAAAGCCACTTCAACCAAAATGCCTTCAAAATGTCCTTCTTTTCTGGCCAAAAAAAGAGAGGAAGGCCTAAAAATGTACTTATATTAGCTGGTACCCTACATACACAAACAACATCATGCTTCATCGCTCGGTTCAACGGCTTATGGGTTCTATTCTCTAAAACGACAAAATAGGAGTGGATGGGTGCATGACAGTGTGAGTCTCTTCCCCTATGGAGAAAGGGTTAAATTGTTTTAGATTAAAAAAAAAAAAGCTGACATTGGTCATTCTTCCATGGAATATAATAAGAAATTATCGTATGCTCTCTTGATTTTTTTTTTAAAAAACTTTTCATTTAACATCCATATAATTTTGAAGTAAGGTTATTAATCACTCTTTGTACTCTCAAAAATATCTTATATTACATAAAAATATAGGGAGTATATATTACACCATTCCATAAAAAAAATACTCACAGGGGGTATATACCACTAAAAATAGTTTTAACTAATTTATGTCTTGAAATACTTTCTAGCTTTTCTATTTTTTGCTATCTTTTCGTTCGAGCATTCCAAAAGAAATTTATTAATTAGTATATACTATATATCTCACACTCTCCAAAGTTATCCTTATAATTAAAAATGACATATTTTCTTTATGTTTCCCCCCTTAAAGTGAGTTGTAAAAAATGTTATGTAGGCCAATAAAGGTGGTTCTTAGTTGATAAAGGTTTTGACTCATAAAATTATGAGTTCAAATACCGCTAATATAAAACCCGTATCTGTTTTGAATCTAGAGATATATCGGATCCCTGGTCGGGATTACACTCATTTGGTTGGAAGACGGAGTAACTAGGAAGGAATACGCGTGAAGATATGATGGAGGCAGGTGTTGTGGGCTTCAGCAGGAGGTGGGGGCCCACAATGAATGCGTAATGGGACAAAGGGAACGTGCAAGCCAAGACTCTCTCGAACCAAATTTAGGTGTACTTACTTAATTCTTCTCATTATTTCATGCATTTGTTTCTATAGCTTGAGCTTCGGCTTCCTCTCTGCCCTTTCACTTTCAAATTACTAATTCTACCAACCATTTCGGTATTCCTCTCGGATTGGGCCAGCGTCCGCTGCCATTCTTTTCCTCAAAACTACACCGTTTTGGTGTAGTTTTGAGATAAAATGTTGGGGCTGATCTTTTCTTTTCTTTTTTTAAATAGTATCTAATATTTTTTTGGATGTATCTAGTATCTTAAAATATTTTTTAAGTAACCTCCAGTATCCTAAAATAATTTGTAGTACTTTTAATCCCTTAAAATATTTTTTTAATTATACCCAGTCTGTAACAAACTGATTGTAATTTTACCTTAATGTACTTTTTCAATTCCAAAAATTATTTTAAAATATTTTAGAGTGGATTTTAAAGTTGTTGGGATTGAAAAATAATTTTAAAATAATTTTTGGAATTGGAAAAGTATATTAAAGGTAAAATTACAATCAGTCTGCTAACAGACTGGGTATAACTAAAAAAATATTTTAAGGGATTAAAAGCACTAAAAATTATTTTAGGATACTGGACATTACTTAAAAAATATTTTAAGATATTAGATACGTCCAGAAAAATACTAGATACTATTTTTAAAAAAAAGAAGATCAACCCCAACATTTTATCCCAAAACTACATCAAAACGATGTAGTTTTGAGGAAAAGGATGGCAGCGAACGCCAGGGCAGCGGATGCTAGCCAAATCCATTCCTCTCACATTTTCCCCATTCTTTTATTAATAATGCATTTAATTTATTGCCAGTCACCAATTACACCTCATCAGTCCGCGTGTATCATGCATTATTCATCATTTCATCATTTCATCATTTCTATATCTATATATATACTCTCTCCACTCTCATGTATGAGTGTATGCGAGCGCATATATATGTTTTGAAATGTGTTTTTGGTTTTTTTATGAGGGACTTGATAATGTTTGAGAGTTCTCATAATAAATATTTTTCTTTCGTTTGTATCCATATTTAATAATGGCAATAGAAAATGACTTGTATATTTTTTTTTGATACAAGAAGCTAAACTAGGGAACAGATAAATCAGCACTAAGACAATCTACTAAAAAAAAGGCGAACTTGAAAACCCGACCAGTCCCAACCCAACACTTGAGCTTCTCGCGCTAACCGATCAGCAACTCCGTTACTCTCTCGACAGCACCAAGTAACACTTACTTGCCAGTCTTGATCCAACCAGCGCTGAATCTCAGCAAGAAGGTATCCCTGTGGGTGAAGCTCTGTCCATCCAGAGGAAAGTAACTCCACTAAATCCCAGCAATCAGTCTCGACGACAAGCTACCTCTACTGCCTCTCCTGACCTCGTTTCAACGCCCACAAGACTGCCCACACCTCTGCATACAAACTATTACCATTGCCAATATTAAACATAAACCCCTCCTGGACCTTACCCTCATGATCCCGCGCTATCCCTCCACAAGAAGCTAAAGATCCTCTACATGAATCGTCAACATTATACTTAATAACACCCACCAGAGGAGGTTGCCAACATGGAATTTTCTCTCTAGTCATAAACTTTTGACAAAGGTCCTTACTCGAACACGACACCACTGCCTTTACCTGATAAATAACATCCAAATAGCTCTTCAAGTTCCCCTCAAACACACCCATATTTCGATTAAGCCAGACTTGCCTCGCTATCACTGCAAACCACACCGACCAGGGAACTCCCTCCACCTGACATCGTTGGTTTAGGTTCCATATAACCTAGGCATGATGTTGTCTCAAAGAAACGAACTTCACCCACAGCTATGATGGCAATAAAACATGCCAAACCAAAGAAGCAAATTTGCAATCTTGAACCGCATGTAGCGTATCTTCAGCCGCCTCTGCACATAAACCACAAATAGCATCGTGATGCATACCTCTCATAAATCTAGACTGATTCGTCAACAACCGGCCTTGAGAGCAAATCCATAGGAACATTTTATATCTCTGAGGAGTTGAAACCTTCCAAATCTTCCTCCATTCTCCATTAATTCTCGGTCCCGTATGTTGACAAAGGAGGGAATACGCTGAACGCACAGTGAAGTCTCCATGGGACGTCGGTCGCCACACTGGTGTGTCCGACAAATCATCGTGCAACCGGGGCCGCACCTGCTCCAAACATTGAAGAATGTGCACCGGTAAGAGGTCCCGACAAAAATCCCAGTTCCAATCCCCTGCTTCCATCCTTGCCTCCGCGACGGACATGTCCTGTATGCTTTCCTCAATATGGCCAGTCACATAAGTACTTAGCTTTCCATGGTTAGGCAGCCAAGCATCCTCCCAAAACCGCACTCTAGCTCCATCCCCCACTTTCCATCCAAGCCCTTTCTCTATGTCACCCCATGCATACCTAATTCCTTTCCAAACCTGAGATTCCTCTCGTCTTTTCGCGATCTTAGGGATTACATCCTCCCCACAATTATACTTCTCCCTTAGAAACTGCACCCATAAAGCTTCCCTTCGTCGTACTAGGCCCCACCTAAGTTTCATCATAAAAGCAGTATTTTGCTTCCTTGCACTCCAAAGGCCTAGATCCCCATCCTCCTTACGGCGACACACAGTATCCCATGCAACTAGATGGGCCTTCCTAGAGGCCCCACAAATCCCCCACAAAAATCCCCAACATTTTTTATCAATTTCATTGCACGTTCCAAGGGGCAACAATGTAGATTGCATCGTGTAGGTAGGAATAGCAGAAGCCACAGACGAGATAAGAGTATGCCTTGCAGCCATAGATAAATTATTAATCTTCCAGTTCACCAGCCGAGCATCTATCTTGCGCAAAACATAGTCATATGTGTGAGAGGTCACTTTCTTGTGGTGCAGTGGAACCCCCAGATACTTTCCTAAATCTGCAGTTGTGGTAAAACCTAAGAACTGGCTTATCTCCTATCGACGAAGGTGATTCACATTCTTCGAGAAGAAAATCCTGAACTTACTGGCATTAACCTTCTGTCCAGAAGCTAAGCAAAAATCATCTAGGCACGCCTTTATCAGTCCCGTTTGCTCAAGGTCTACCTCAGCAAACAAAAACAATTCATCTGTAAAAAATAAGTGAGAAACAGGCGTGCCATTCGTCTTCAACTTAAAAGGCATCCAATGGCCATTAGCCACTTCACTCTGGATCAAGTGAGCAAATCTCTCCATAACCAACACAAATAGGTAAGGAGATAAAGGGTCCCCTTACCGAATACCTCGAGTCGGAGTAAAAGCCGGGGCCCACGATCCATTCCATAGAACTTGCATCTCAACCGTGGATAGACATAGTTTAACGATCTCAATAAACTGCGGCGACACTGCCAGCTCATAAAGGCAATCAATGACAAAGTTCCAACGAACACGATCATAGGCCTTCTCTAACTCAATTTTCAAGGCCATATACCCCTTCTTCTTTTTCATACTCCTCATGGAATGAATCACTTCCAGTGCTAAGATTACATTATCCGAGCTCAAACGTCCAGGAACAAAGCTGCATTGATTTGGTGCAATGACCTGCGGCATAAGAGTCTTTAATCGGTTTGCTAAAACCTTTGTAACCACCTTATAGACCACATTGCACAGGCTAATCGAGCGAAAATCTCAAAAAGTTTGTGGCACGTCCACCTTTGGAATTAAAGCAATATTTGTACTATTCAGCTGCCTAACATTCCTTGGGTTACTGAAAATATCCTGAACCAGTCGAATTACAGAGGGTCCCATAATATCCCATTGACTATGAAAAAATAGCGGGTTTAACCCATCCGGGTCTGGCGCTTTCAATGGTCCTATGCTAAACAAGGCTTGTTTAATTTCAACCCCCGTTGCCATTCTGCCAAGTGAATCTAACACCTCTATTTCAACTTGTGGATAGGAATTACCAAAATGAATCTCAGCCGACACCTCCTGGTCATCCATATACAGCTTTCGGAAGAACTCAGTACCTATTACTTGCAATTCACTGGAGTCATAACACCACTCTCCATCCTCCCGCTAAAGTGCCACAATATTCTTCCTCCTTCGCCTACCATTTGTTACCGCATGGAAATACTTAGTGTTCTTATCACCATGAATATACCAATTACATCAGGATCTCTGAAGCCACATGAGCTCCTCTTGTATCAAACATTTTTCCAACCTGCTCCAAACTTCTAAACGTTTCCTATTCCAGAATGGGCTGGTCTCATCCTTATCCTGCAATTGCTCTAACTCACTTAATAAATCTGACTTCCTGACATGAACATCCCCAAACTTCTCTTTATTCCACTTTCGTACGTCTCGCTTAAAACTCTGAACATTACTACACCAATCTGCCCACGAGTTCCATGAGCCACGTACTACCTCCGAGAACCCCTCATCCGTAACCCACGGTGCAAAGAACTGGAACTGTTGATCTCGTCGATCTCTTGGTACGCTAGAATTCAAACTCAACTGTAATGGACAGTGGTTCGACTTCAATCGCGGCAATGCAATACTGAAGCCGAGGTGAATTTATCAAGCTAACCCTTATTTGCAAGGCACCGATCAATGCGGCTACTAGAGGATCCGTGCCACCAAGTGAATTGGGGTCTTTGAAAGTCTATTTCAATCAACTCCCTTTCCAAGAACCACTTCGAAAACTCTCGATCAACTCTTGTATACCTCCCGGTTCCAGATCTCCGCTCTTCCTCTCTTAACGTTGCATTAAAATCTCCCCCAATGCACCACCTACCCACCCCATTATCTTCTATAAGTCGGAGCTGCTGCCACAAACTCTGCCGAACCACTGGATTTAGATGTCCATACACTACCGATAGATCCCAAGCATTATCTTTCCCCTGATTAAAAGTGCCATGGAGCACTTGCGCATGTTTCGAAGTGACTAAGAAGTCTACATCCTCATCCCAAAAGCACCAAATTCCCCCACTATACCCCATAGCATCTACCACCTCAAAGTTCTTAAACCCCCATCTCCGAGCTAGTAGGCGAGCTTTGTCACTCTTTTGCCTTGTTTCTAAGAAATTGAAAGCGATATCGCTTACAAATTTCCTGAACCAATCCCATAAAAGATCGACCCCCTACACCTCTCGCATTCCAAATGATAGCTTTAAAATCCATAAAAACCTATTAGATAAGAGAACAAGCCCAGACTTACTGCTCAGCGACGTACTCGACGTCCTCTATAATAGCACCATGCTCCATGTCCATGTCCACAAGCTTCGCAGATCCCCCACCTGGGATGGTAGTATGTGTAGTGATGCTGAGATGCCGTTGTACACGGGGTATAAAAAGTACCAATTGTTGAAAGCAGTATTGAAATTGGTAAGCTTGAATGTAACCCCCGCCTCGATAAAGACCACAATTAGCGTTTAAACACGTTTAATAATCGCATGAGAGATCTGGGATAATTAAAAAAACTTTTATAACACCTGTATAAATAGATCTCCATTCATTTCATTCCTTAAAATAAATGGTCTGTTACATGTACAATATCAAAGTATACCACAATTCCTGACATTCACCCGGGATAATAACGTTAATCCAAAATAATAATCAGGGCATCAATGCCCATCTCAGTATCCATATCGGGGATTACACAAAACTATACTTTTATGGTCTGTTCAATATGTATATTTATCCAAAATGATAACCAGTTCAGTACAAAACCCAAAATATCTAACTAAGACTACCGCCGGCAGTCCTATTAGTCCTTGTTCACTTGCTTGTTCTTCGATCCACTTACCCTGTCTAAAAATGTTATTTGAAAAGAATGAGATTCTAGAGAATCCCAGTAGCAACAGTTTACGTATATGATGCATATAAACAAAACAAGTAAACATATATCACAATGCAGCAACCAATATTCGAGGCCGGGCACATTGCCACGTCCCCTTCACTGTATACGAGGCCAAGCTTTCGCCACGTCCCCTCACTGTATCTGTATTCAAGGCCGAGCTTTCGCCACGTCCTATCAACTGTATCTGTATTCAAGATCGGGCTTACTCCACGTTCCTTTCACTGTATACGATGATTAATGCAAACAAGCAATGTAATATACATGATATAGGATAAAGTGTCACTACCTTGGTCTTTCCATTCTTAAGCAAGCATAGGCCTTATACGCTCAGAGCAAATATCAAATCCTAAAGTCATAATTAAGGACGAAGCATTATTCTCTATTCCAATACTCAATTGACTCTTCAACACTTAGATTTGGTTATTGATAATTACCCTTAAGAAGCCACAAATGACTCTAATAAAACCCCTAAAAGGTTGGAAAACAATAGGTTAAAGATCTCTTTTCAAAAACTCAAAGTGTTGGAACACAAGGGTTGGCCGTGGCCAAAATATGATTAGAAGGTCACTGGCCGCGGCCAGCCAGCTTGGGTCGCGGTCAAGAAATTCCCTGATTCTTGGCTGAACTTCCAAAATTCATAACTAATTCTAGAAAAATCGAAATGAGGTGATTCCAAAGCCAAATGAAAGGTATTTAAGTCCTATTTACTAGAAAAATATGGACTATTACCAGAAATCACCACAAAATTCCAGAATTACCCAAAACTCAACACTACTCCAAAACAGAGTCCAGTTTTTGTCCCAAACTTCGGCAAAGCATAACTCTCAGTTCACAAAACGAAATGATATGAATTATACGTCCATTTTGAATCTTGGGGGTGTGAAATTTAAGACTGGAAAGTTTCAGAATTTTCCAATACCATTTGGTCATTCAAAACGTTTATACAAACTGACTGCCCAGAACAGAGTTCACACAAGACACATTTTCAACTTTTCTACCAAAGTGTCCAATGACTCCAAAATCATTAACCAAACCTACTCCCATACGATTTTCCACAAGAAACACAATGGTAACCTCAAAATGACCAAAATCACAACCCATTGACATGCCCTGTTTTGACCAATACACAAAACCAAACACAAAGTTGCCAAACTTTACTTTTAAGCTTCAATTCAATTCAATTCATTCAAAACACTAAACAAGGCACCATTTCCATGACAACAACATGCCAAAAACACAATGACCCTTATTTTTGAAATTCAAGGCAAAATTTTCAGAAAATCCAAACTCAACTAATGGCTACAAAACTTATATGAAAAGATTTGTCTTACTCACCTCTTCAGCTTTCCCTAAAGGAGTTCCTTGATTCACCCAAGTTCAAAATTTCGTGAGAGCTCAAACACCACCAAATGACAAATCTAAAACCATGAAATTGAAGCTTTCAACACAAGGAACAAGTTTATAGAATAGATTTTTCCATTAGAAGCCATTTAGAGGGTCAAAAGCTCACCGTCAAAAGCTCACCTTTTACACAAAGTTCTTCTTTCTCTAGGTAGCCATGGATGCACAAAAATAAGAGAGGAAATGAGAGAGAGGAGAGTTGGAGAAGATGAAATGATGACACCCCTCCCCCTTGTCTCATGTCAGCTGAAATGGAGGGAAGGAAAGAGAGAGAAAATGTTTTAGAAATGCAAGATTTAACTTTTCTCTTACTCTCTCTTCTTGCTAACTTGACAAGTGTCACAATATCATTGACTCTCATAAAATAAGTAACCAATTAGTTATCTAATCCCTCCATTAGTCATTTAGTTACACATCTCATTTCTCCTTAGTTAGTAATTAATTTCTCCATTAATCACTAACTAATTACTCATCAATTTTCCATTTTTTCAATTTTTCTCACTAATTTTGGCACATTTATTTAAATTTCCATATAACACATATTTAATTCTTTTCCTTTTCTTCATACGCCATTTACCCCTATTTTAGCCCAAATAATTATTTCATCATATAATTATGCTAAAATACAGGGTGTTGGGCATTTCTAAGAACAATTCATGTCTCAACCAACATTAATTCACAATTACATTCTTAATAATCATCATTAGCCCTTAATCCAAATTTAGGGCATTACAATTGAAAGCACGGCATGAATGGAGCGACAAGAGATTTTCAGAAACGCTTGAGGCTTTTAAGGACATGCTTCCAGATGAAAATGTGTTGCCTTCTCGATACTATAATGCTAAGAAAATATTGTGTCCACTAGGGATAAAGTATAAAAAGATCCATGCATGCCCTAATGATTGTATATTGTATAGAAAAGAGCATAAAGAGGAACAATAGTGTCCAATATGTGAAACCCCAAGGTACAAATCAAATAACGCTCCTGCAAAAGTATTGTGGTACCTTCCAATCATATCAAGGTTCAAACGCTTGTTTGCTAATGAAAACGATGCAAGAAATTTGAGATGGCATGTGGATGAGAGGATATCTGATGGAAAGCTTCAACATCCGGCTGATTCTTCTTAATGAAATAAAATCGATCAATTATTTCTTACCTTCGATGAAGAGCCTAGGAACCTTAAGCTTGGGCTTACACGGATGGCATGAATCCTTTTGGTAGCCTGAGTAGTATACATAGTTTATGGCATGTTCTGTTGGTAATTTACAACTTATCTCCTCTGTTATGCATGAAACGAAAGTACATCATGTTATCTATGTTGATTTTTAGGACCAAAACAACCCAAAAATAATATAGATGTTTACCTAGAGCCTTTGATCGAAGACTTGAAAGATTTGTGGGACGAAGGTGTTGATGTTTTTTACGTGAACAAGAAGGAGGTTTTTAAAATGTGAGCCATGATCTTTTATACTATAAATGACTTCCCTGCATATGGAAACTTGTCAGGCTATAGTGTTAAAGGCCATAAAGCATGTCCGATTTGTGAAGAAGGAACATGTTACCATCAACTTTAACATGGAAGAAAGACATTTTATCTTGGCCATAGGAGATTTCTTATACGAGGTCACCCGTATCGCAGATTAAAGAAAGTTTTTTTTTGTGGACAAGAGTTTGAAGATGCTTCGAAGGCATTGACTAGGGAGCAAGTTTATGAAAAGGTGAAAAATATGAATGTTATCTTTGGTAAGACTACAAAGAAAAGTAATGAGAAAAGTAAATAGAAAAAGAGGTCTGTCTTCTTCAATCTTCCATATTGGCCGAAGCTTGATGTAAGATATTGTATTGATTTCATGCATGTGGAGAAAAACATTTGTGATAGTATTATTGGGACACTGCTTAACATACAAGGTAGTTCTAAAGATAGCGTAAAGGCAATATTAGATTTGAAAGAAATGGGGATACGAGAAGACTTGCATCTAATGCCATACGGTAAGAGAATTTTTTGTCCTCCAGCTGCTCATACTTTGTCTAAGGATGAGAAAAGAAGCTTTTGTCAGTGTTTATATGGCATCAAAGTTCCTTTAGGGTATTCTTTAAATGTTATGAAGCTTGTGTCAATGAAAGACTTGAAGTTAGTGGGGCTAAAGTCTCATGATTGTCATGTCTTAATACAACAACTGCTCCCAGTAGCTATTCGAGGCATTGCCGAATATGATCTTCAACATATTTTGACTAGACTTTGTTTCTTCTTCAATGATATTTATATAGTAAAGTCATTGAGACAGAAAAATTGGATGAACTGGAAAATGGAGGATACATGATCTTGTGCCAGCTTGAGAAGCTTTTTCTTCCTTTTTTTTTGACATCATGGTACATCTAATTGTTCATTTAGTCAGGGAGATCAAGTTGTGTGGCCCTATATATTTACGATAGATGTACCCAATTGAAAGAACTATGAAAATTCTAAAAGGGTATGTGAAGAACCCTAATTGGCCTGAAGCATCTATTGTTCAGAAATATGTTTCTGAAGAAGCCATGGAGTTTTGTCAAGATTACTTGTCAAATGTAGGACATATTGGACTTCCTGAACGTCATGACGAAGAAGGCAGTAGATGCGGGGCTTTAGTAAAGAGTATGAATCCTGATGAATTGCAACAAGTCCACTTGTACATCTTGAATAATGTTGATGAAGTTCAAGATTACATTAATGCTCATAAAGAAATTGTATGGAAAGGAAATAGTCGAATGACTGAACAAAGGTTAATTAGGGAGCATAACAAAACTTTTGCACATTGGTTCAAACAAAAGGTTGACGGGAAAAAATGTGTTTCTGATACAATTGAATGGTTAGCACGTGATCCTGAGGCTGATGTCATAAGTTGGACTTTATTTGTGATCAATGGTTATACGTTTTACACGAAGTCCCTTGATGATAGGAGCACCGTCCAGAACAGTGGGGTTATGTTAGTGGCTGAATCTATGCACTTCTCTAGTTCAAAAGATAAGAATCCTAGATTGGCAGCAATACCTTATTATGGGGTGATTGAAGAGATTTGGGTGGTTGATTATATTAAAGTTAAACTTCCCATTTTCAAATGCAAGTGGGTTGATGTCAACAATGGTGTGATGATTGATCAGTTGTGATTTACATTGGTTGATTTGAATAGTAGAAGTTTTAGAGATGAACCTTTTGTTATGGCATCTCAAGCGAAACAAGTGTTCTATGTTACTGATCAGGTAAACAAAATGTGGTCTGCAGCTCTCCAAGGAAAAAGGGTTGTTGATATTAATTAGGAAAGTCATTCAATGAATGATCTACTTAAGACTCCTTTTTTTCTAGGGGTTTACTAGAATTGAACGAAGAAGATGAAGTAGACAATGAACACGGCACAAGAAACAATCATCATGAAGGGATATGGGAGGATATCACTTTATAAAACTACATTGAAGGTTAGTTAGCTAAAATAATTGTCATGAACTATATTTGAATTATGTATATTGTTATTGTTGTATATATATATAACAACTTTTTTTGTTGTCGTCACAAGAAAATGAAGGATATGAGGTGTACGTCTTAGTGTAGATTCTCCAAAGTCAGGACAGCTAGTGATCATCAGCCTGAGAAGAGTGTGTATAAAGTATTTTGGCCCTAATAAATAACAGAATTGTCATTAATGTAATTTAATCTTTGATATATGTATGTAAGTGAAAAGATAAGGAACTTGGTCAAAATAGCATTGTCATAATTGTATGATTTCCTTGCATTATGATTTTGTCTATGATTGTGAGTTTATTATTCATGGTTGTTTTCCTTGCTTCTGTTTCGGCCAGTACTGTTTAAGCACAAGGGAGTTGAGTTTTAATATGTTCCAATGAGTTAAGTCTCTCACATGCAATGTTTTAAAAGCCGGACCAAACGTTGAGTTAGAAAGGTCAGCGGGTCAAGGTTCAACCAGTTGAGCCGTTTAGCCGGACCGATGACGTAATAATTAAATTTAAAAATATTATATATATATATATATATATATATTACAATAATTAGTCGTTAGTTTAACTTCATATGAAGTTAGTAAAGTCACAAAACACCATTAAAAAACCTCATCAATTGTCACATATCAGGATAAATGCTTAAAATATCCACCACTCAAGGGTTATACAAATCTGATTATGTTAATATGTTCTTCTGGTATAAAATTATTAAAATAAAATAACTCAATTAATATGTTCTTCTTTTTTTAAACAATTCTAAACCTGTACATCTAACTCTAAGATAGATTTGAAGCACTTATCCTACTACCCAGCAAATATATATATATATATATATATGAAATATATTAACCTTTTTAAAATAACAAACAAGATTATGTAGATTTATGAGCCATGAGCCATTTGAGAAGAATGAGAACATATTTATCATTTAAGAATGAAAATATGCACATAATACAGATATGAGATTAAACAATATAAACCTGTGTTTTTCTATATTAAGCTTCTTCTTTTTTTCTTTGCAAACTTTCCAGTTTCCAGCATCAAAACTTTAAAAAAAAATTCTGGGTTTTTTTTTTGTAAAGTGAGTTATTGGGCCAGCCGGTTTTTAAAAACCAGTTCCGGGTTTCGGCCCAAAAGCGGTTCAAAAACGGTCCAAAACGGTCCCATAGCGAAAACGGCTCAATGTAGTAACCCGGCTCGCCCTATTGTCAAAAAGGGTCCAAAACGGTCCGGTCCGGTTCGTAAACCCATGCTCACATGTCATTAAGATGTTAGTTATATAATCTGTAAGAGAAGATTTATTTGAATGTCGTTGAACTGGCTACTGCTTACTGAGTGAAATGTTTTAACAAGGGAAATGGCTTGCTGGGTATATCTTTTAAACGAAAATTTTTTAAAAATAATTCAACTTTTAAAACCGGTTCTCTCCAAAACCGGTCTGAAAAGTATATTTAAGATCGGTTTTGGAGAAAATCGGTCTAAAAACTTTTTAGACCGGTTTTATTAAGAACCGGTCTAAAAAAGGTATTACTTTTTAGACCGGTTCTTAATAAAACCGGTCTAAAAGTCAAATTTTCAGACCGGTTTTTCATAAAACCGTCTAAAATTTTAACCTTTTAGACCAGTTCTTCTGATAACCAGTCTAAAAATATTTATTTTTAGACTGGTTTTATAATAACCGGTCTTAAAACGTTTTTTTAATACTGGTTCCATAACCTATCTAAAAAATAGCAAACTTTTTAGACCGGCTGTATCAAGATCGGATCCAAAACCGGTCTAAAATATTTTTTTTAACCGGTCTTAAAAGTGATTTTTCCAGTAGTGATTAATCTAATTTATTTTATAAAAACATATTCAAATATAAATTACATTACATTTAATTCACTTTTATCCCAACTTTAGTTCAATTTGAATAAAATCCATTTTGACAATGTTAATCCAAAAAGGCTTACTGCCACTCTGATCCTATTTATAAGTCAATTTTAACTAAATCTCACATACCAAGGAGAGATAGTTAACTCAATGATTATGGGGTAAATTTTCAACTACGCTCTCGTTCATAAATGAGAATTAACTTTCCAACTCTTTCTTCTTTATCTATTTTTAAATTATTTCTTCATTAGTACAATAAATAGGGGCAAAATTATCACAATCTCATTTACTACATTAAAACTGAACTTATAAATAGAATCAAATTTTTTTGATAAAAAAAACTTGTAAATAGAACCAGAGTGGTATAGTGTATAACCCATATCTATAGGGGGAAGACAAATTCTTTCCAGACACAACTTATAACATAACATCGTCATCCATTGCTTATACTACCTCGGATGCTAAATATAATATTCAATTGATTTTTTTGGGTAGATTAAGGAGGCTAATTAAATTACTTTAAAATATTTATATTTATCGTTTTTTCTCCAAACTAATTTGTCTGACTTATAAACTAATATACTCCCTCCGGTCCTATTTATAAGCAACTTTCTCCTCGATTGCGTAAAACGAACTGGTAATTAAAAGTAATAAGTATGTAAAAAATGCCATTTTTTTCCATATATACCCCTATTTATGAAAAGAGTATAGGAGAGAGAATAAATAAAAAGTATGAGAGAAAATGAATATAAGATATGAGAGAGAATAAGTATTTAGTAAGTGTAAATTAGGAAAAAAGAAGCTTACATTTTCAGACAAAAAGTGAAAGTTGCTTATAAAAGGGATCAGTCCTATGAGAGAGAAAGTTGCTTATAAATATAATCGAATGGAGTATAATTTAAGTATATCCAACATATGATATGATTAAGTAACTTATTTAACTGCTTTAATTTCTCAAAAAAAAAGGTTAACTATGATTTATATTTAAAAACGGAGAAGTATTAGAATGGAGGAAATATATTTACGAAATCTAGTAGAGTAATTTTTGTTTTTTGAAAATTACAATGAGGTGCTAAAGATATAGATTGTGATCACAAAAAGTCTTACCACAAGTGAATAGTATGAAATGAAAACAATAGACCTGTACTACTTATTATTAAAACTTTTTTGTTATTATATTCCATGCTTCAAACCTCATGATATATCGGAAAAAGCCTCAAGCCAAAAGAACAATACTTAACTATTACAACTTTATATAGGAAACCTTATAAGAGAAGCTAGTAAGATTTATATACAAGTCCCAAAAACACATTCTTTTAAGGGACAATTACAATGAAGTCTCACACAAGAGAAAAAAATGAAAAAATGGTCCCTGAAGTTGTTAATGACAAGTCGAGGAGTGTCCATTAACAAGTTGAGGAACTTACACTGACAACTTCAGGAACCATTTCTTCATTTTTTCTCTTGTATGAGATTTCATTGTAATTGCCTCTTCTTTTAATAATAGGCTAGTCAGCGCTTTTTTTAAACTTATAATATTAATCAATGCGAGTCAGTTATATAGTAGGAAAAATTGTGAAAAAATACCTCATTGGAAGCATATTTATCAAATAGGACCTTCACGTGTAGAATATCTTCCGAATGTGCAGAATATCTTCTTTGTGTGTAACATTATTTCCTACATGTGTGCAAAAATATTCCCTACATGTGTAAAAATCTTCCCTCTGTATGCACAAATCTTCCCTTCATGTGCAAATATCTTCACATGTCCCATTTAATAGTTAAGTTGCGAGTAAAATCTTTTTTAGCAATTCTCCCAATATAGTAAGTTGTCTCATTTAATTTCCTCCACCAAATTGATTAAAGGGCATATGATTGCTGGCACATCTTCTCAAGACAAGGGCCACATATTGTACAATAATATTATGTATGGATGATCATTTCCTGCCCTCTTGCAGCTTTCATAGAAAAATATTCCATGTGTTCACACCATACACTTCCCACAAGTTTGTTTCAAATTAAACTCCATACAATGAATGCTATATATGGTGCTATTGCTCTTTGTGCTACTCACTTTTTGAAATCCCTCAAAAGATCAAATATTTACTTTAATAAAAAATAAAAGAAAAGAAAAATTCATGAAGATATTTATCATATTATTGAATGTCTAGTCAAAGGTTGTGGGTGGATGGTTCTAGAGTTGCATAATATTAAAGCAAAGCCATGTGCGTCTACAGGGGAAGGCAACTACACAGTGTAGCCCCCTTGGCCACTAAACAGAGGACACTCCACTATATCCTGTTCCATTGCTTTTATTTTTCTCATCATTTCCATAATTTTATAATATTTGTTCTGATCCTAAATATAGGAACTAGTTAAGGGATATGCTAATCATAAAGACAAGATCTCAATTCATTTTGTTTGATAAATTTATAATTTTTCACAACCTGTTCTATTAACTCCACATACTAAATGAGTTTTCATAAATCAGAATAGCTTCTAATGCTCACAATTATGATAAAATGGATATTTAAAGAAAATTAATACATGTTTATTATAAATAATAAAATTAACTATTTTTTTTAATTCACATAAACTAGTTATATAGCTCCTACCTATAGAATTAGAGGGATGGGAGTGACAACATAACATGATAATATTGGTTATCCCTTTTGAGTTTAATAATTTATAGAGTATTATTATTTGTTTCATTAATCATGAATTATTGGCAAGTACACAGTAGCCCCACCTTGATCTAAAATTCTAAAGCATTAAGGTCCTTACTCTTTTTCATATATTTGCTTCTTTTCAATTTCTTTTACTCAAATGCTTCTCTCATAATACTTTTTTATTTGTAAAAAGTTTATACTTTGTCTAACAATATAGGGTACTTCTAGAAGGAAGGCATGATTTATAATATAAATCTTTTTTAATTTAATTAATGCTCTTTTTTATAATTAATACTCACTTTTCAACTTTGCATACTCATTATATCCCCCCCTCTCTCTAAAATAACATTCTCAATATAATTAAACACATTTCTCAAGAAAGGTAAAAGTAAAAAAAAATTACATCTTAGGACATATTAAATTATTTAACTGTATTTCGTGTTTCCCGTGATATAGTTTAAGTGTCATATATTATAGACCAAAGAGAGCATTTAATTATATCCAAGTCCACACTAGGGTCAACATGTGATTCATAACTTAAAGGTTATAGGTGCAATTACAGATAGATAGATTTATAGATTAATTATCCATTAATAAGTTATTTATATTGGCCGCTAGATTGGAAAACATACTCGGCATTGATTTCTTACTATAACTAAACCAATTTTGCCGAGAGACCTCTTTTCTGGCTATTACTATTGCTTTGTTTTGTTGACATACATTCATTTATGACATTAATTAATATATTGATGAAACTATACAAAATTTCTAGTAATGAAGGAAAAACATTAATGGAATTTTGTTCAATCTTTAATTGCGATTTATATCCTCGTTCACTTTCATATGATAGATTCACGCAAATTTACTGTCTTCTTCAGTTAATTATTTGGTTTATGTACTCTAATGCCATTTCAAAATTCAATCCTAATATTTTTATTATTTAAAAAATTATAGAAATATTTTCCATATCAAAAGAGATAATTGATTTTGAATAAATTAAGCATTTCTTCATGCTTATGTTCTTTTTTTCCCCTTCTGTGCTACTTGATAACATATGAGTACATGTAAAATGGATCCAAACGGGTTTTCAATAGATTTGAGATTCTCACTAATTGGATCCTATATTTTTCCTTATTCTTATTTGTGCCCCACTTATAATAAATAGACTTGGGTTATCCATAGACCATAGTAGACTGGTAGGGTTTTCCAAAAAGAACACTTTATAATTGAGTCCCCATTCATAAACAACAATCAAACACACCCAAACTAACAAAACCTTCTTTTTATATCTGTTTCAACCCAAACGTAGCTCTAAATCAAGCTCATCATTATCAGCAACACATGTTCTTGTTGTGTTCATCTCGGAGATCTCATTGCTGCTGCTGCTGCTAGTTTCTCCATTGGAGAAGAGCACAAGGGTTCGTGGTGGGCCTATGTTTTCTTCTCCTTCCTTCATATTATTATCATTTTTAGGGTTTGAATTCAGAGCAATATTATCAGAGGTACTAGCTTTGGCGGCTGTAGATTAAACATCATAACTGGTCCCCGTTACAAAACTCACCATAACGCGCCTTGTAGTATAGCTAGTGATGTGTGTGTAGATGCTACATGAAAATCTTGATTAGTTCTTAGTGCTTAAACAAAATTTTCACATTTAATCATATGAACTAACATATATATAATTAATAAATACTACTAGCTCCTCCTGTCCATAGTATATGAATATGGTTTTAACCACATCATGTAGACCAAAAACATTAGTTAAAAGGTAGTTATAACATTAAATATATAAAGAAACTGTAAATCTTTCCAAGTATGCCCTTGACAAAAGTCAATATTTCATTAATTATAATGAATTAATTCCTTACAAATTTTAATTATATAGAAGGGCAAAATGGGGGAATAAATTTAAATGCTGACTTGTATTTTGAATCATACTAAGTTAGGAGAGAGAAAACCAATACTTGGATCAGAATCAGGAGTACAATTATAACAGGTTATGAAAACCAAAGAACAAGCTATTGATATGAAAGTTTAGAATTTGGAGGCAAAGATAAAAAAAAATGCAAAAGATTATGATGAAGAGAAAACATATATACTCATGCTCCTTAGGTGTCCAAGGCTCCTTATTAATAGGCTGATCAGTTGGTTGAGAAAAAAAGGAAGTTCCCAAATGGGTAGGGTTAGGGTTAAAGGTCAACAAGGAGGGCAGGCAAGATTTCTTGACCTTAAATATAATTTTCTTGGGATAAATATAAGCTGTGAATTTGAGAATTCTTGAGGATTTATAAGGCTTTTTGGGAGAAGATGGAGGAGACTTAGTGAGATCAATCACTTCTGTTTCCATTATTGCTGACAAAGTGAGAGAATGAGAGAATTTGCTTCAAGTTTAGTACTAGTTGTGCTCAAGGAGAGTGACATGGATCTATTTATAGAACTTCTAATATTGTTTATATGATTACAGAATACCCTTGGGTATGCGTTAATAGTAAAATTGAACTATTTCATTTTGTCTTTATATAAAACTTGAAAACAAGGGCAAGAAAAGGAGTAATTATTTGCGATCGGGGTATTTGGTAATTGGTGGGAAGAAATGTAGTAGAGTGAGAAAGAGAGGGAGGGACAAAATGGTAAATCCAAAGAAGGAAAGAAACTGATAAAATTGTGGCTGGGAGATAAGGAAGAAATTATTGCATGGGAAAGTGAAATTAGACTAAAGGGGACACGTTAAAGTAGAAACAAATAAAGGCATCATACACTAAAAAAAACATATTCATTTAATATAGTTTGTAGAATGTTCAGTTCGAACCTCGTTAAAAACATCAATTTCAATTGTTCTTTTTCCTCCGACACTTAGCTAATGAAATGATGACATTTTAAACTTTTTGTTGAAGGCAGTGCCTTTTACCTTAATAGTATGTAAGCTTTCTGGTAAATATGAGATTGCGATTTTGATCCCGCTTATATTAAGTCTTTAGTACATACCTTCTAATTCAAAAATAAAAAAGCTTGTGTTTAATGATATTCCTTACTCTTAGATATAAAAGTTAGATAATTTCAATCATTTGCATTTCTTCCTTAATTGAGAATCCTCTTAATATGTGCGTTTTGAACAGAGGAAGATTAGAAAATAATTATAAATTTAAGAAACAAACTATATTAAGATTTTACATTAATAATTAAGATAAACTCCTCTACAAGTTCTTACATTTATTTATATTTATAAAATACTAAATCATAAACATCATTTTTTTAGGAAAAAAGGAGAAAGAGAAAAATGAGTTAACCGAACCCAAATTCAAGGAGATTATTTTGTGTGATGATGACTCTGGGAATAGATTTGGGAGTTTTTTGTTCAAATCAATCAATGAATCTATTGAGAGTGCAAGTTATTTAGACTCTGTCTCATCCCTTCTTGTAAATTTTGAAACGTAAGTACCAACTCAACCATTTCTAAAGAAAACCCTCATTCTTTAAAAAACCAAAAAACAAAATAGTTGTTAATTACTTTGCATGTATTCATCCTCATATTTCATAGCACAAAATGCTTCCCTTTGAATAATAAAATATACTACATAAACACATAATAGATCCCAATCTTAACATACGTAGTGGGTACTTATTTAGACGAGTGGTGAGGATTCAAACTTTAGTTTAAAAACTCCTCCTCTACTTGATCCAACAATTATAATTAATTTTTGTTATGGTCTACTAAATAAAAATGGCCCATATTCTATTGTTGGCCCAAAAAGAGCCCAATAATTTTCTCTCACTCCTTCAATTGTTTGGGGTATTTTTCCAATCAAATTTTGCAAAAATCGGTTTAAATGAAATTTTGTCTCAATACTCAAATAGTTTTATTTTTTTGGTCAAATTGTCAAAAACAGTTTTATTTCAATTCATCAGAAAATTATTAGTAAAGAGTAATGCGAGGGAGAAACGTCCAGTCAAACCTTATATTCTGGACCACAAGATCCATTGTATTACTTTCAAATTTCAACAACCATTTTACCTCCGGCGTTTTAATTTAACTGAAAGTTAGGTACATTACAATTTAGCATTGTTCTCAGGCTCGAACCGGACCAGCCGGTCCGATCATGAAACCGTCGGATCAGTGGTCCGACAGGTTCGATCTGGCTACTGACCCCGGTTTGACCGATTTTCTTAATTTTTTAAATATTTTATTCAAAATTTCATATAAATAATTTTAAAATCTTCCATTCCTCACCGGTTTAGTCCCGATTTGACTCTGATCTGACCCACTGACCCTTGATCCAATACTCCGATCAGTTCAGTGACCGGTCCGGATTTCAAAACCTTACAATTTAGTGTTGGAAGAATTTACATACGTAGATAATGAAACACAAGACTATATGAATCAAAATAAAAAAGATAGTCTTCATATCATAGAATTAGGGGGAGAACTATACGATTGTGACAACTTTGGAAGTACATGCTCCTTTACATTCTTGTCATCCTATTCCTACTATATAATCTATAGCCTAAAGCATCAAACTATCACAACATTTTTTTCAAAAAAAAAAACGACATAATAATGAAACATTCTTACCTCATCTACCACTTCTTCTGCACCTAGAAATTAAAAAGTCTATATCACTGTACGACACTATCAAACTTAAAATCAACACACCGAAACTGAAGCAACAGACAGTTCATATGTAATATAATATTCCTGCTGCAAACTTTGCACATTTGTCTGAAACATCTCCACGAGCTTCATCAAAGTTCCTCACTCTAAACTCTTTCCCCAGGCCTTAACCTGGTGATTAATTAACAAACACTTTTTAACCTTGTGTCCATTTTCAAAGAAATTAATCGCTATGAAAACTATGATCTCTCTAAAGTACACTTTAACTGAAGAAAATATACAGAGAGAGAGAGGGATCTGCAACTTTGTTACTTGAGCCCTGGCTCCTCCTCTTTGTCTCTCTCTCCATCTCACTTAAAGTTACTTTAGATGATCCTATTTTTCATATGCAAAAAGCACCACAGAGGACGGTTAACTGAAGAAAATAAAAATAATTAAAAAAAATTACTTGTTCTGAGTAGGGTTTGGCCTGCTTGGTGGAATACTTCTGAGGCTGGCAGCAACAGTAGCAGGCCCTTGATTGCTGTGTGAGAAAGCTTGAGAAGATGATGAAGATGATGAAGACATATTGTTTTGATCCAAAGAAGATGAAGAAGAAGGTGGGTGGGTGTGAGGAAGGGTCCTAGCTAAGGACACATTGACACAAAGGCAAAGCATTAGGGTTGCAATGGAGAAGATAAGGACAATGATTGAGTTGCTGCAGCTGAAGAATTTCATGGTCTTGATCTCCTGACTTAGAGGATGTCTTTTACTTGCCCTTTGCTCTTGTAATCATGATGAGTTGATCAATAAGACCATTTATATAAAATAATATGGAGAATATGAAACTGAGTGAAGTGAGTCTACTACAAAAATGCCGCTCAAAGACAAAACAAAAATATACTAATAATTTGGGTTTATACTATTGTTAGTCTTTACATTTAGATCGAATTTGGTTTTAGTCCCTGTAATTTTAAATCATTAGTTCTAGTTCGTATAATTTTATAAAGATTTTATACGAACTTAATGGTTAGTCTCTATACTTTTAACGAATTTTGGTTTTGATCCCTATATACAAACTCATGTCAAATCCTTATGAAATTATATGGATTAAAACTA
Organism: Inga leiocalycina; assembly: GCA_963242795.1. Lineage (NCBI taxonomy): Eukaryota > Viridiplantae > Streptophyta > Magnoliopsida > Fabales > Fabaceae > Inga > Inga leiocalycina. Next base: position 16,532,966 of record OY725320.1, read on the forward strand.
AAATTTGAGGACAGATGATGTCTTTATACATATGGTTAGATTATAATTAATATATCTTTACATATATATATATATATATATGTGTGTATATGTATATAAAGGAATTGCAGGTGAGTCATGTGACAATACATTTGACTAATATAAAAGCTTCCAAGTTCCAAAGCAAAATCAGCAGAGATTCATTGTTATCTCTGATAATATCATGTGACTTAAAGACACATGGTTGGCTGGCTTCACTTTGGATTCTACTCTCCCTCAGATTTACAATTCCATTCAAACTCATTAGACCCTAATCACTAATACGTATATAAGAATAAAATATATGCTTTCACTGAAACTGCTACAGAAATATAGTGAATATCTCACCTCGTTAATTGGAATGAATTTTGTAATCGAATCTCTAGGTGCTTCTGTAGAAAATTGGAGGAGGGTAGGTTTGAAATCAGTGTAAAATGTAACTTTTAAATAAAAGTATAGTAGCTTCTTCTCTGGACCAAAATATTACTGGCTCATGTCTTTAATATAATATATATTTATCTAATTTAATTAGATAAAAAAAGTTAGTTAATATGATATGTAATTTTTAAAATACCCTAATCATTTTAGTTAATATGATATGTTTTTTTTTCTAAAACACCCTAATCATCTTTCTTAATTTCCTCATTCATTCCCCTTCTTGATTATTGTTAAATGAGCATCAATAAGGGTAAATTAGGAAAAAATTGATAAATATGAATAATATATATTATAGTTAGGACTAGGATCAAATCACCAAATTTGTCCTATATTAAAAACTGGAGGAGTAGTTCTGTGTACTAAGTCAGAGAAAGAAGCTTGGCAGTTAGGGTGAGCAAGAATGATGTATGGACTATATATTGTGCTTTGGCCAACTATATTCCCATTCAAGCTGTACAGTATCTTTAGAGGAATAGTGTGTTTGGTATGGCTTATTGGATGTCAATAAGCGCTTATTACATAAATTGAGATAAAATTCCTCTTATATAATTACCTCGTATACCGTAAATCACGATTTATAAGCATTTATTGTCTAAAAATAAATTATCTCAAATGAGCACATAGTGATATGTATTACTCTCTCCAGTTTTTCCTACGAGTATTATTTTTAATATATGACCCATTTGTGTATGCATAGGTAACAAATTTTAAATCCTTTTCGAATGGAATATACATGTATATGCAACATTTTGTTCAGAGGCCAACAGAAAATTTACCAGTACGATCTTTATAACAGAGGCATCAATATGAATAGAAGCACATATTGAGAAATTAGATCAGACATATTTCACAGAAATTCTCTCAATATATAGGAGTGATTCCAATGATTTCTATCATAAATTAATAATAATAATAATGTTCCTCATTACTCCTTTACACCTTCTCTCTCTTAGGTGATAGTATATCTTGCAAGAGTCAAAAACAGGGCACTAGTGTGCCAGTTTTGTCACCAGCCATAGTCAATCTTGAATATGAACGCTTTCGGGACCATCATGCAGCACAAAACATGTTTATTAACTTTTCTAGTTGAATATACCTAATGTAACACACAATCAATGTTGGCAGAAAAAGAAAACGAAGCAACACACAAGCATTACCACATTCCCAAATTGCCAGTTTTCAACAGCCCAATATTTTGAAAAAAGAAAAATTGAACAATCAATATATTAGTATATATGATAAAGTCTATAAAAAGTAGAACTTTCATAAGTTATAGTGCTCGTTTGGAAGAGCTTATTTTTGGGCAATAAGTGCTTATAATTTGTGATTCACGGTATACGAGGTAAATATGTGAGAGGAGTTTTTTCTCGGCTTGCGTAATAAGTGCGTTTTGATTGTTCAAAACGCTGAAACAAACACAGCCTATAAACAGCACACCATACCAAGTAAAGACCTACAGTCAAGTATACAGGAGAACAAAAAGAAGCACAGATCTAAAAGAGTGAATAGAGTGGAGTTAGATTAGAAGCGATAACTCACATTTCCACTATTCTCTGGTATCAACTATACGCATTGCCCAAGTTGACGTTTGATTCCAATATAAACAAAGAAGACAGATAAAAAAGGAGAGAAAATATAATCCAAAGCAAAAAAATTCACTCTTTCAGCCGACAGGAAAAAGAGTTGAGTCCCCTCTAAAACCCTTTAATAAAACGTACATGGTTAATTTCTTTACAAAACACTCCCTCCACCCCTAAATATAAAATAAAATTAATTTTTTTTGGAGAGATTAAGAAAACTAAATAAATCAGTTAATCATATCATATGTTATGTATCCTCAAAATATATATCAATTTATTAATCAAACTAATTAATTTGACGAAAAAAATAAAAATAAAAATATTTTAAAATAATTTAATCTCCCTTAATCATTTCAAGCAAATAATTTTATCTTATATTCATAGAGTTAAAAAAATACCACCTAAGTCTGAAAAAAAAAAAATACCACCTAAGCGTCCGCGCCATAGGTTAGCAATATAACATAACTGATATGCCGTGACGAATTCCTATCTCAAGAGCTTATTGGGCCTAAGCAACCACCCATTGGCCCAAGAAAGATTGAAACTAAGTTGGAAAGGGGCCGCGCGAACGCTGGCCCCCACTATCACAAATTATGACGTAGGCTCCGCCACTTGGGCAGACCTTAGGGCAGCACCCCTCCCAAGTGCAATGGAGGTCACTGTCCTAGGCCATGGGCCTTTATGATCACCCATCGACCCCGTCCAGGTAAGTATGTTACTACGCTTATCTGATCTCTAATTTATATCCCGTGACCTGCACAAGCTTTTTGTTGTAAGCGATGTGGGACTATAGGCGGCCCTCCATTGCCTCATTGGCTGAAGAAGAACACAACTGAGTGATAAAACATAAATACATGTAACAAATTTACATATAAAAAGGACTCAAATAAACTCATTCTGCGTCAGGAACTAACACAAAATATTGGGAAATATTAATAGAACATAGAAATGATCATAAATCTTTCCTTTTACCTCCTTCAAATCGTGATAAACTCCTTTCACTCAGAGATCTCTCCGTGCCTTCTTCACTTTTTGCTTCTTCAATTTTCTCCCCAAGAAAATGACTCCTACCTCATTAATTTTGTCATTTACTTCTTTCCTTGATGATTAATAAACTTTGACTCTGTTTTGCTTAAAAAAATTATGAATCAATCACCTAACTTCGCCCCACAAGCATAAGCAAAGTTTCTTCGGAAAAATACTAACCACAATTGCTTCGCCTGAAATTCTTTGAAGATCAGTGCAAAGGCATGTGAGGCAAGCATCTAATTAAATTAGATAAAATATACACGGATATAAAAACAATTATGTAAAATTTAAATGAATTATATGAATAGAAGTGTTTGATTTGAAAACATTTAAAAGTGAAACAGATTTCCCACGTTGTTATATGATATATTTGGAAACATGTTTTAAAGAGAATACTTGGTTCTGATGGAAGTATTAGTAAGAGGAGCACAAAAATGTGGTTATACTCCAAGATTCACATAACTAAAATCATCTGGGCTTTCTTGGCTAAAATCCAAAAATGAAACTAAGCTAATGAGTATTAACCACAATGAAAAGATTCCCAACATATTTATTGGGTAAAAAGAGCCTCAAAGAGAGGATAAATAAAAAAAAAAAAAAATCCATTGGAGCTTAATAGTACGAGGCAGTTAGTGGAAGATATTAGGTTAAAACTTACTCCTCAATCCTTAATATAGAATTTAATTGGAGATGAGTTTATTTTAATTCTAAATATAAGATTTATTTTCATATTTATTAATTTTTTTTAATTTATCTTTATTGACGATAAAAGAAATTAAGAAAGATGGTTCGGATATTGTAAAAAAAATATTTTATCATATAAATTAAATTAACTAGCTCTTTTAATCTAATGAAATTCTCAGTCCAAAAAAAAATCTAATGAAATTCAATAAATAGGTTTTACATATCTTTCATTACTTTTCTTATAACCTTGTAGAATCTTTTCTTTACCATTTCATGCCTATTTATAAGTTACTTATATTATATTCTCATAAATCAAGAAAAATATTAAATTTATAAACTTTTTCAGATTTATAAATAGGTACTAGGTGCTACTAAACTTATTCATTGTATGGTTGTAACAAAAAGGAGGGAGACAGCAATGTGAGCATTAGGATAATCTTCAAAATTCGAAGGTGGAGCAGCACATATTTCATTCTTAGTCCTCAGCCCTCAGCTACCTTTTCGTAGCATGAGAGAAATATTTTAAAAATGGGAAAAAAAATATAACTTGGCTAAATAGGATGATGATTTCCAACTTATTAATTCGATTTGTGTAACTCACAACAGAAATTGATTTCCAGTAACACAAAAATAGTAGTTCTGTGTACTAAGTTAGAGGAAGAAGCTTGGCCGTTAGGTGAGCAAGCATCATCGTATGTGGACTACATATTGTGCTTTGGCCAACTATATTCCCAATCAAGGCTCTATAGTATCTTTAGAGGTTGTTAGATACTCCCTCCTATGTTTTTTATAAGAGCCTAATATTTGAATTAACTTAATCATTTTTATAAAAACTTGATAAATATTGTTTGAACATTTAATGAGTGTTTTTCATTTTTACCTTTTATTAATTATATGTATTATATTAATTAAATGTTGGTGATGTTTATATTTACTTTATTTTTATCTCTTACCAACCCTTTTAATGAATAAAGGCACATTTGAAAAATAAAGTTTATTTCAGATATACTTATTGTTGTTAATTAATTTTAATCATTTTCTTAAACAGTATAATTTGATTATTAAACTCTTATAAATATAGTCGGAAGGAGTATATCATACATGATTATATAAACTAATATATATTACTCTATCCAGTCTTTCCTAATATTTTTAATATTTATGATCCATTTGTCTATGCGTAGGTAACAAATTTTATATTTATATGTTAGCCTATGCAAAGTTATTGATAAATTCTTTTCGGATGGAATATATATTTATATGCAACACTTTGTTCAGAGGCCAACAGAAAATTTACCAAAAGATCTTTATAACAGAGGCATTAATATGAATAGAAAGCACATATTGAGAAATTAGATCTGACATATTTCACAGAAATTCGCTCAATATATACAAGCGATTCCAATGTTTTCTATCATAAATTAATAATGGTAATAATGTTCCTCATTACTCCTTCACACGTTCTCTCTCTTAGGTGATAGTATATCTTGCAAAAGTCAGAAACAGAGCACTAATGTGCCAGTTTTGTCACCAGCCATAGTCAATCTTGAATGTGAACGCTTTCAGGACCATCATGCAGCACAAAAACATGTTTATTAACTTTTCTAGTTGAATATACCTAATGTAAAACACAAGCATACCACATTCCCAAATTGCCAGTTTCAACAGCCCGATATTTTAAAAAAGAAAAATTGAACAATCATTACATTATATATGATAAAGTTCATAAAAAGTACAACTTTCATAAGTTATAAACAGCATAGTATACCAAGTAGAGACCTATAGTTTAAGTATACAGAAAAAATGAAGCACACATTTTAAAGAGGGAATTTAGTGGAACAAGATTAAAAGCAACAACTCACATTTTCCACTATTCTCTGGTACTAACCACACGCAAGTCAAAGGTTGACTGTTATTACAGCTAAAAACCTTATCACTTTTACCCCTTTTGATCTCTGGTCAAGCATAAATTCAAAGCAGGCTTACTCCTAATAAACAGAGCAATCCTATAACAAAAACCTGTAGCAAAACGCGTGGGACTACTTTCTTTACAAAACAAAAAAAAAACCTGTAATATGTAAGTGTCTGTGCTGTAGTATAGCTAAATAACCCAGGTTATGAAAACCGGACCGGACCGGCCGGTCCGGCCCGGTAACCGGCGAACCGGCCGGGAAACCGGTCCGGTTCCCGGTCCGGTCCGGGTTGGAGTTTTTCATTAAAAAAAAAAAAAAAAAATTTCCTTTAGAATTTCATACTATAAGTCTAAAATTTTCAATTTTTCACCGGTTTGGCCCCGGTTTGGTCCCGGTTTGACCCACTGACCCTTAACCCAGTACCCCGACCGGTTCAATGACCGGTCCGAGTTTTAATACCTTGTAAATAACAGAATCTATGTGACTTTGAATTGATAATTATAACTCTGTCTCAGCCAATTCCTATCTCAACAGTTTATTCCCCATGGATGCATAATAATATCAAGTAGTTCCATCACGAGTCAGGGAAGGAAATTTGAACCTTCTAGCCCCCTCCGCTTGCTCCTCTCCCAGCAAAAATTTGAACCTTCATCTATGTACCTTAATTCGTCATGTTGTTGTGAGGGAATAGTTATAACTTATAACCATTGGTAAAAGAAGCAGATAATTAAATCAGTACAATGCAACCACAGTAGGTGGGACCATAAAGTTCTCTAACCAAACTTTTGAGAACGACAAAAAATGATCGAAACCATGTTGGGCCCAAGTAACTCGCATGGGGCGAAAATTAAAGCCATGTTCTTAAACCCACATAATGCTCAAAAAATAAAAGTTGGCGGGTTCGCAAAGTAACTCAACTAAGCTGGACCTTCGAAGATCTCACGACGAACCAAAAAAGTTTGAATCAGGACTGAGGAGGGGCCGCGCGAACGCTGGCCCCCACTATCACAAATTATGACGTAGGCTCTGCCACTTGGGCAGACCTTAGGGCAGCACCCCTCCCAAGTGCAATGGAGGTCACTGTCCTAGGCCATGGGCCTTCATGGTCACCCATTGACCCCGTCCAGGTAAGTATGTTGCTACGAATCTCAGGCTTCCCATTTATATCCCATTCCCCGCACAGGATTTTTGGTTGCAAACGATGTGGGACTATAGACGGCTCTTTCGGCTTCAGAACAACAAAAACTGAGAGATAAAACAGAAATAAACTCATTCTGCATCAGAAACTAACAAAACAAATTGCGGGCAATGTTGATTGAACTTAGAAATGATCCTAAATCTTCTCTTTTACCTTCTTCAAATCGTAATAAACTCCTTTCACTACTAAATGATCTCTCTGTGCCTTCTTCAAGTTTCTCCCCAAAACGACACCTGTGTCATTAATTTTGTTATTTACTTCTTCCCTGCATCCTCCAATCTCATCTTCAATCTTGTTATCTTCAACCTCAACCAGTTCACTAATCATTTTTTGCAGTAATTTTCAACCATACCTCCATATCAGCAATTCTACCATCAAATCTTGAAACATTACCCACCAAAACCATTCGTTATATTATGAATCAATCACCTAGCCCCGCAGGCATAAGGAATGTTCTTCGCAAAAATACTAGCCACAACTGCTTCGCCTAAAATTCATTGAAGATCGTTGCAAAGGCATGAGAGGCAAGCATCTGACTAATTAGATAAAATATACACGGATACAAAACACAACCGCGTAAAAATTAAATGGATTATGAATAGCAGTGTTTGATTTGAAAAACATTTAATAGTGAAACGGATTTCACACGTTGTTATATGATATGTTCGGGAACATGTTTTAAACAGAATAGTAATAGTATCACGGTTCTGGTGGAAGTAATTGTAAGAATTGCGCCAAAATGTGGTTATATTCCAAACTTCACATGACTAAAAATCATTTGGGCTTTCTTGGCTAGAATCCAAAAATGAAATTAAGCTAATGAGTATTATCCACAGTGAAAAGATTCCCTACACAATTATTGGGTTAAAAGAGCCTCAGAGAGGATATAAAAAAAATTCCATTGTAACTTAGTAGCATGGAGCCCATAAGTGAAAGGTCTTGAGTTAAATCATACTCCTCTAATCCTTAATGTAAAATCTAATTGGGGAATTGATTTTAGTTCTGAATAAAAAATCTACTCTTTCCGATCATAATTATTAGACAAAGTTGACTTTTTTAAAGAAATTAAGAAAGCTAATTAAATTACTTTAGAATATTTATATTTATATTTTTTTCTTTAAACTAATTAAGTTGACTAATAAATTAATATATAATCTAAGGATACATAACATATGATATGATTAAGTAACTTATTTAGCTTCCTTAATTTTTTCAAAAAAAGTTAACTTTGTCTTATAATTAGAACCGGATATAGTATTTCTTATATTTATCAATCTTTTACTATTATACTTTTATTGAGGCTCTCTTAACAATAGTCAGGTAGGAGAAAGATAAATGAAATTAAAGAAGATGATAAGTGTATTTTAGAAAAAACATGTCATATAACTAACTTTTTTAATATAATCAAATTAGATAAAGAGTAAAATACTCTGACTACCCTTCTGTTTTGCCTTAATTACATAGACCTCCTCTCTATTTTGAAAATATACACTTAAGTTCAAACAGCTAACTCCGTTAAGAATATTCTAACAAGATTCCAAAAATATATTTTTTAATTAAATTTTATATAAAAATAAAATTTATTTACTATTTTACCCCTTAATACTAAATCATTAGTTTTACTTGAGAGTTTGTAGACTTTTGGAAGAAAAAACACGATCTGTAAGAACAGCTATGGAGAAGGTACAAAGCTTATCAAATCTTCATTCAAATCCATTAAACAATGAATTTCGCATAACCCGTAGTCTATTTCTCATAGAACTTTTTCACCATGCATGATATATGGATATATAATGAGTAAAATACTTTAACCACCTTCCAGTTTTGCCTTAATTACACAGACCTCCCATCTATTTTAAAAACATACACTTAAGTCCAAACAGTTAACTCCGTTAAGAATATTCTAAAAAGATTCTAAAAATATATTTTTTTTAATTAAATTTATTTTTTCTTGCACGTTTTGACTAAAGTTGTTTTAAAGAATTTAAAAGTTTTTTTTATCTATTCCTTAATTTCTATTTTTATCTTTACAAGTAGTTATCTGTTTGATGATTTTAGCATTGGTTAATGTAAATATCACAAACGTTGAATATTCAAGCAAGATTTTAAATAAAAATTTGCTTGATCAAATGTGTTTATAAATATTTGTGGAAAAAAATATTAAATTATAAATTTAAACGACACATACAATCTCATACTTATATAGTTTATTATATTTGATAAAAATATGTGTTTAATATATATTTTAAGTCAAAATTAATTTATAATATCAAAATTAATAAATTTTTTAAAAAATTAGAAAGTTAGAGAATCTAATAGAATAAATTTATGGTTGTATAAATTTTTATTAGCCCCTATATATATATAATTCTAATACTGAAGAAGGGCATTTTGGTTAAAAAAAGTTTAAAAGTCAAACTTAATGGTCAACCAACGGTTTGGGTGGATGAAAATAGAATCTCAAACTATAAGGGAGATTTGTGTAACATATATTTGTTTTAAGGGAGGTTTATATGGGTTTTCAAAATAGAGGGGAGGTCTGTATAATTAAGGCAAAACAGATAGGAGGTTAGAGTATTTTACTCATATATAATCATTCACTGTAAGTGCCTATGGGAAAGGTATTGATCGTGGTTTTTTTTTAAAAAAAATTGTTCTTTGATTGGGATTATCGGTTCGGGTATGTGTAGCAGAACAATTAGTGATGAGTTGCATTGAAATAATGGATGAGAGTTAGACCATGCTATTCAAAGGGAGTGAATATACTCATAGCACCTGGGACAGTGCCCTCAAAAGAAGCCGGAAATCAATTATCCGTAGAGAAGGTGAAATCAACTCGGACATGATATAGAGTGTGTTTCAGCCGTGAATTTTCTGACAATGACGTGTTTATATAGATTTGTGGTATTCACTACTTCATACTTTCTTAGCCACAAAATCTATATTGATAAATCATAGAACATTAGTCCACCAAAATTCATCCTTGAAAAAATTTTATGACATCATAAAATATGTTGTTGGCACTCTATTTTGATTTTAATTTTAAAATTTTTCATCTTTGCAGGATAATATTATTCTTGTTGAAGATATTGATAACTGTGATAAAAGTGAACCTCCTTTTGATAAATTATACATTGATACTGAAGAAGAAAATTATGATGTTGATGAAGTAAAAGAATTTGGATAGGGAGAAAGGAATGATGATGGTTTCGTTTTAAATGATGTGGAAGACAACGAAGGTAGTGAATTTGAAATTGAGATTGAAGGTAGTGAAAATTCTACAAGTGGTAGTGACGTGGAAAAGCCTGAAATTCTTAACATTGTTAAGAACGTCAAGGGAAAAAGATTTGATTACGATGCTAATGGTAAAGTGCGTTTGGAAGAAGATATGTTGTTTATCAAAGTGAATGAGTTTAGGAATGCTTTAAGGGATTATGTAATCCAAGAAAATTTTGAGATAATTAGAATAAAAAATGAAAAAGCCAGAGTAACTATTATTTGTGCTTTAGATGGTTGTCTTTGGAGAATTCATGCTTCTCCTACCATAGATGGTGCAACTTTTATGATAAAGACATACGAACAAATGCACACTTGCATTAGGCTAACTAATCAACCCAATGCCACATTTACCTGGATAGCAGAGAAATTGAAAGGATCTTTGAATGCTGGTCCTAATATGAGCTATGAATTAATGGACAATGAATTGACTACTAGATATGGAGTTAAGGCTCATCGAATGCAATTATATAGGGCAAGAGAAAGAAAAGAATGTGAGGGTTCTTATGCTGCAAGTTACAAGAAGATACCAAAATATGCAGAGTTATTGTTGGAAAAAAATATGGGAAGTTTGGTGAAGTTAAGTTACCATGGAAGATTATCATTTGAAAAAATTCATACTTTTAAGAGAATTTTTGTATGATTGGCTGCTTGCAGAGATGGCTTTCTGAAAGGCTGTAGGCCAAATTTTGGGTTAGATAGTTGCCACTTGAAAGGTCCATATGGAGGTATCTTGTTATGTGCAGTTTCGCTAGACGCAAATAATGTGTTATTTCCATTAGCATATGCAGTAGTTGAGGTAAAATGTAAGGAGTCTTGGAGATTTTTCTTGGAATATTTGAATGATGCAATATGAGACAATAGGTAACAATTTTTATTTACAAACCTTATATATATTTTTTGGTTCATATATGTTCTGACTTGATATTTAAGTGATTTTTTTTTTTGATGTATGGATTGACACAAGCTGTTGCTGAATTTTTTCCAAACTCATGACATAGATATTGTGGTAGACATTTATTTAATAATTTCAAGGCTAAATTTCCATTTTTAATCGTATAGGAACTTTTTTGAATGGCTGTTAAAGCTCCAAATGAATTTGTTTTTAAGAAGGCAATGGAAAAGATAAAAAGACATGATGATAACTCATACCACTATTTGATGTCTATCCCCTTAAATACTTGGACTCAGTATACATTTCATGAAAGTTGCAAAAGTCCACACGTCACTAATAATGCTTGTTCAATAAATGGATTAATGACTTGAGAAATATGAACGTATTGTGTATGTTAGATAGGTTAGGGTCAAATAATGATGAGATTTGACAAAAAGTTTCATTCTCCTACATATTGGCAACAAAATATTGGTGCAAGAATTGTGGATGAAATAAACAATATCATGAGGGATGGAAGACATTATAAAGTAGAGATGGTCGGTAATAATCTATTTGAAGTGTGTGATGGTTTTACAAGATTTTCTGTGAATTTAAATTCCCATACTTGTGACTGCAAGGTATGACAACTTAGTGGATTGACTTGCAAACATAGTGTTGCTGCCATTGCATAAATGAGAGCAAAAGTAGAAGACTATTGTGATGCTTATTATAGCAAAACAAATTATATGGCCACATATTCTGGTACAATTAACCCTTTACCAGATTTAAGTGCGTTAGAAGAAGTAGATGCTCTTCCACCCCCATTACGCATACTTCCAAGAAGGCCTCAAGTTAGTAAAAAAAAAATGGAAAAGATGAAGTTGCACCATCAAATATAAGATGAAGACTGTCAACTATCAAGTGTGCTAACTGTGGGGGGTTAGGACACAATAAAAGGAGTTATCAAAGAACTCCCGTTAAAGTCAAGAGAAGTAGATAGGTAATATATTGCCTTAATTTTTATCAACAACTGCAAATAATATTTTCCATTTTTATTTAATCATTTCTCTTTACAGGAAGGTTCGACAAGTGCATCACATACTTCCATTAAAGAAGTAACTCAAGTGCATGCTTCAGTACAAGCAAGAGCAAAGTCAAAAATCAAAGCTAGACGAATAAGGAAGGTATACGTCAATTTGTTACATTTAATGTCTTTTGTTAAATATTTTGTAGTACTTTAATCGACACTCCTTTTCTTTTTGTTTTGAAGATTATCAGGTTAGGCAATGCTCCTAACAATCCTCATTCACCCGCTTTTCCAAAGCCTCATGTTGCTCCTATAGAATAGGATTAAAATCACGCTTTGTTGTCTTTTCTTTGTAATAACATCAAATTTATTGGATGCAATATAGAAACTTACACACGGTTGGTGTATTTATTTTGTCTTGTACATTTTGGCTAAAATTGTTTTAAAGAATTTAAGAGTTTTTTTATCTGTTCCTTAATTTCTATTTCTATCTTTAAAAATAGTTATTTGTTTGATGATTTCAGCATTGGTTAATGTAAATATTACAAACGTTGAATATTCAAGCAAGCTTTTAAATAAAAATGTGCTTGATCAAATGTGTTTATAGATATTTGTGAAAACTTTATTAAATTATAAATTTTAATGACACATACAATCTCAAACTTAGATAGTTTATTATATTTGATAAACATATATCTGTTTAATATATATTTTAAGTCAAAATTAATTTATAATATCAAAATTAATAAATTTTTTTAACAAATTAGAAAATTAGAAAATCTATTAGAATAAATTTTTGGTTGTATAAATTTTAGTTGCCCATATATGTGTGTGTGTGTGTTTAAATAATTCTAATAGTGAAGTGAGGCATTTTGGTAAAAAAAAAGTTCAAAAATCAAACTTAACGATCAACCAATGGTTTGGGTGGATGGAAATAGAATATCAAAATATAAGGAAGGTTTGTGTAATATACATTTTAGTTTTAAGGGAAGTTTATATGGGTTTTCAAAATAGAGGGGAGGTTTGTGTAATTAAAGTAAAACAGAAGGAATAATTAGAGTAATTTACTCTTAGATAAATGTAGGTCTTATATTAATGATATGTCTCATATCTTTTTGTTACTTTTTTTTATAACCTTGTAGAATCTTTCATTACTAAACCTGTTCATTGTATGGTTGTAACCAAAGTAATTAAATCCGGATCGGTCACTGAACCGGTTGGGGTATTGGGTCAAAGTTAAATAGGTCAGATCGGACCTAATCTAGGATTAAACCGGTGAAAAATTAAAAATTTTAAAATTATTAATATAAAATTCTTAAAAAAATTAAAAAATTGATTTTTTTTAAAAATAAAAAAATTTGACCCGGACCAATCTACCGACTGGTTAATCGATTTCCAATCCGGATCTAATTACTGGGTTGTAACAAAAACAAGGTAGACGACAATGCAAGCATTAGGAAGCTAATTTTCAAAGGCAGAGTAACACCTATTTCATTCCTAGTCCTCACTCCTCATCTACCTTTTCGCAGCATGAGAGAGATATTTTAAAAATGGAAAAAAATGATAACTTGGCTAAACAGGATGATGATTTCCAACTTATCAATTCGATTTGTGTAACTCATAACGGAACATGATTTTCAGTTATGATGATAAGAAGAATGTAATTGGATCATGATGAGAAGGATGCAATGTAAACGAGAAGAAAATGACACGAGAAGCGGATATATATTCGTGGTTAATCTGGTAACCCGGTTTGATCCGTTTGGGTCTTCTTCTTTCTTTTCAAGGACCCAAAAAATGCTTTTCAGGGGCCAAGCCTAGCTCTGCCCCTTCTTGTGTAATTCCTTTCGTTCTTGACTCCTTTTGATTATTCTTCCACCATATTGGTTCCCTCCGTCTCGACTTCTTTTCCGGCGGCGGCGAAGTGTTGGTGCATAGATAGACTATCCACTGGTTAGTTTTCTTTCTTTTTTCTTTCAAAGTTCACAGCTGGTGTTTCGGGCGATTACGAATTCTTATTACCCTTGGCACGTCGCAGGGTGCTCTGGCCTTTGTTTATCTCTTGATTTAACCTAATGCAGTTGAACATGCTGATGAAGTTGACTTTTTGTTCCCTTAATTGATTTCTTTCTGTAAGAAAAATTCATTTTTGTTTAATAATTACATTGTTGAATATGCTGATGTATCTAGTCGTTGCGTTAATTTGGTTAATTTGGTTGTGTGTTTTTTCGCCTTCTGGGTGTAGAATTGGGAAGCTGAAGATAAATCCAGCTAGAGTTTCCTGTTAGAGCTAGGTTAAAGCTTGAAATTAGAAGAGCGGGAGAAATCAGAAGCACCTCTCCGATTTCTCAGGGTAGCGCGAGATTGGATGACACGCGCCCCACCATGGCGCGAGTGAGGAACTATGACAGTTGGATTGGGGCCAAGGAGGCGCCTTTGCAAACCCTAGGAATAAAAATTTGACGAGTTGAAGAGCGGGGTTCGTCCACTCGCCTGGCCTCTCGCGTGAGATTCCAGACTCTGATCAACTTGAGGAGGAACCCTTATTTCATGTAACCAGAGGTACTACTCTCCCTCCGTTTTCTCTTATATCTTTCGTTCTTCGGTTTATGGTTCACTTCTTATCCCTTTTATCTCTTCTTGTTCGATGTCTTAAATATATTTTGTTTTTATTTTATACTCTGGGTCTTAGTCTCTTAGAAATAATTGCATACTGCTTTAAAGACATGAACATGAGGCTATGTGGGAATTTAGCATATATCAATGATGATTTTTCAATAACTTGGGATAAGATATTAGTGACAAGGACAGAAAAATCTTGCACTGTAATTTGTAATTTGTTAGTGCTGGTATGAAAAATCTATTTTTGTTTGATGTCTTAAATGTGTTTTGCTTTTATATAGGTCTGGGAAAATTGCGCATACATTAGCTTTAAAAACATGACATAATGCGGGAATCCAGCACGTATCATTAATTTTTTCCCCAATAACATGATATGAGTGATAAGGAAAGAAAATCTGCCAATCTGGTACTGTTATATTTTAGTGTTGGTAAGCATTGTCTAGTGAACTTACTATAGAGGTTTAGAATTTCCAAGTTCTGCGTTCCATTTGGCAATCATGGGTTTTTGTTAGTTGGCACATTTTTTGACTGCAATGGATGCTAAGGACGTATGGGATACTTAAATCTCACATTGAGAAGTATGGGATGCTCTATTGGGTGTTTAAGTGTGTTGATACTCCTGCCTCAATAGTTTGCTTTTGGGGTAGGATTTCCCTTCACACTTGAGTATTCATATTGGTATTAGAGTTTGGTTATTGGCAACCTTAAGAAAGAGCTCCCTAGGAAAGGTTCTAACTTCTAACTACTATAAATCCAAGTAAAGTGCTGTAGAGTGTCACTGCTAGCATTGTCCAATTAGGCTTTCTCTCTTTATATACTTGTGATGTGTTGCCCTAATCCAGAAAGAGAAACACTCAACCACCATTATTTTTTGATTGCCCATCTCTTGATTTCTGCTGCATTTTAGCTGGCATTGGTGTTTGGCAAATTTTCAGTTTTCTCACTGTTTATAGTGTTTTCTCTTAGTTAACTTCCTCGCCAGAGTAAGGAGGGAAAATTGCTTCTGCATTGTATTGTATGCTGTTCTTTGTTGTCTTTTGTTTGGGGCTGGATCTTTAACATAGAGGCATTGTTCCTGGACTTGCTTTGGGACAGAATTATTTTCATAACCTGACTTGGGTGTTCTTTCAGAGTGTCTTTTTAGCATACTTGCAGGGGGACCTGTAGCTTTGTTATCTTGACATATTTCTGTATTCACTGTGATTTTTATCTTTCCGCAAGTGTAATTTTTCATTCATTTTTCTTAACTTTTAGTCTCCGTTTTCTCTTTCTGTACTAATTTCTTCTTTTATATAGAAACAAAGATTACATGATAGAGAAGCTGCAATTATATTCCATTACAAATTTAAAATAATAAAAAGCGATTGAAGATGCTAGCATTCCTCTCCAAGCAAACCAAACAGACCTCAAAGTGTTGTTTTTCTTCGTTTTAACAAATCATCAAAATAAATTTGGAGCACCTCATCCAAGATAGCAGGATACACCCAATGCTCTCCAAAATACCCATGAGTGTTTTCCACATGCAACTCTGCTGGGAAATGAAAATGTTGACAGACCAGATTTTCTGAATCAGGTTCAGATCATCATCTAACACCGTTAGAGAAAAGGATACATGGGTCATCAAACCTGGAACAATTCGTTATTGTTTTTTGTTTTTGAGTACTGCATTACTAAGGTTTTGATCTTTGGGGGAGCTCATGTTTCCAAATTTTTTCATTATGAACAAAACATTACTTTATATAAGAATGAGTTAGGAACTGAAAATAGGACTTGCCAGAAGAATTACAGATGCCAAACTCACATATCTTGACTAGAGGAAAAAGTGACAATATCCATCATCTATTGAAGACAAAGGGTCTGGGCTAACCACAACTATTCTATGTAATAGTTGCTGTACTCTGTGATGGATGCAAGCAATAAAACAAAGACCCAGAAGTAGCCTTAAGCATTGGTCTCTTTGTTCCTCTCTATGGCTCTCCCCCTCCTGTTTTTCTACAGCTAGCTTTTCTTTTTTACTTTTTCCATGCTTGACATTGTTACTGTTATTTGACTTTTTAGGTACTGCTGAAAATCATCAGGCTGAAAGTTGTTCTCATCATGGACATAGATCTAAGGTTACCTTCTGGTGACCACGATAAGGATGAAGAACAAAATTCTATTGCTGACATATTGGAAGATGAAGAAAAATTTCATCCTGGAGATCTAGAAGGGCAGAATATGGTTGGTGCTAGTGTTGATGTACATGCTCTAGACAGTGGAGATTTGAATTCATCGACAGTGGATATGACAATATTTAAGGAAGATACAAATCTTGAGCCCCTTTCTGGCATGGAATTTGAGTCTCATGGGGAAGCTTATTCTTTCTACCAAGAATATGCAAGGTCAATGGGATTCAACACTGCAATACAAAATAGTCGCCGTTCAAAAACATCAAGAGAATTTATAGATGCAAAATTTGCTTGTTCCAGGTATGGAACAAAAAGAGAGCATGACAAATCATTCAATCGACCCCGTGCAAGACAGAACAAGCAAGATGCTGAAAATTCAACCGGTCGAAGATCTTGTTCAAAGACTGATTGTAAAGCAAGCATGCATGTAAAAAGAAGGCCTGATGGAAAATGGGTAATACATAGTTTTGTGAAGGAGCATAATCATGAGCTTTTACCAGCTCAAGCTGTCAGTGAGCAAACAAGAAAAATGTATGCTGCAATGGCTAGACAGTTCGCTGAATACAAAACTGTGGTTGGTCTCAAGAATGAGAAAAGTCCATTTGACAAAGGCCGGAATTTGGGCCTGGAGTCAGGGGATGCCAAGCTTCTACTTGATTTTATGGTGCAGATGCATAGTATGAATTCTAACTTCTTTTATGCAGTAGATATTGGTGAGGATCAGCGTCTGAAAAATCTTTTATGGATTGACGCTAAAAGTAGGCATGACTATATGAACTTCAGTGATGTAGTTTCTTTCGACACCTTCTATGTTAGAAACAAACATAAGTTGCCTCTTGCGCTTTTTGTTGGAGTAAATCAGCACTATCAATTTATGCTGCTTGGGTGTGCCTTAATATCAGATGAAAGTGCTGCTACTTATTCTTGGCTAATGCGGATGTGGCTGAAAGCAGTTGGTGGCCAAGCTCCAAAAGTGATCATCATTGACCATGACAAGACATTAAAGTCAGTTATTTTAGATGTTTTTCCTAATGCTCATCACTCCATGTGCTTATGGCATGTATTAGGGAAGGTGTCTGAAAATCTGGCTCATGTAATTAAGCGACATGAGAATTTTATGGCAAAATTTGAAAAATGCGTCTATAGGTCATGGACAAATGATGAGTTTGAGAAGAGGTGGTCGAAAATTGTTGATAGGTTTGAGCTCCAAGAGGACGAATGCATGCAGTCATTGTATGAAGATCGCAAGTTATGGGTGCCAACATTCATGAAGGATATTTTCTTAGGTGGTTTGTCCACTGTCCAGCGATCGGAAAGTGTGAATTCCTTCTTTGATAAATATGTTCATAAGAAGACCTCTGTGCAAGATTTTGTCAAGCAGTATGAGGCAATCTTGCAAGACAGGTATGAAGAGGAAGCAAAAGGTGATTCTGAGACATGGAATAAAGCAGCGACATTAAAAACTCCTTCACCATTGGAGAAGAGTGTTGCAGGGAGTTACACTCATGCATTGTTCAAGAAGATTCAAGTTGAGGTTATTGGTGCAGTTGCTTGTCATCCTAAAGCTGAAAGGCAGGATGATGCAGGCATTAGTTACAAGGTTCATGATATGGAAAAGAGTCAAGACTTCATTGTTATGTGGAATGAAATTAAATCTGAAGTTTCATGCGTTTGTCGGTTATTTGAATATAGAGGTTTTCTTTGTCGACATGCATTGATTGTTCTTCAATATTCTGGCCTTTCGGTAATACCACCCCAATATATCTTGAAACGGTGGACAAGAAATGCAAAAAGTGGACAAATAATGGGAGAAGAATCAGAACATATGCTAGCTAGGGTACAACGATACAATGATTTATGTCAGCGAGCAATGAAGTTGAGTGAAGAGGGATCTCTATCTCAAGACAGTTATAGTATTGCATTCCATGCGTTACGTGAAGCATACAAAAGTTGTGTGAGTGCTAACATTTCTAGCAAGAGTCCTGCCGAAGCCGTCATATCAGCTAGTCAGAGTCAGCTCTCTACTGAAGAAGACACCCCAAGTAGAAATATAGGCAAGACAAACAAAAAGAAGAATCCGACTAAGAAGAAAAAGGTTTTCTTTTCTCTTTTTGTTTACTTCAGAGTACATGTACATATCTATGTTGTTTTGAGTTCATATTATAACCTCTTTGAATTGCAGCTGAACTCCGAGCCTGAAGTCATGACTGTTGGGGCACAAGATAACATGCAGCAAATGGTTAGTTCTCCTATGATTGTTAATCTCAACAAGCGTTCAATTTTACATTTTAACTTTTAAGTTGTGGTGTGTGCAGAACAGAGTCAGGCTACACGGGGGGATTTAAGCAAACAGAAATAGAGTTTTTGTTTTGAAGCTTAAAATAGAAGCTCCATCTTAGTTAAATGGATGCATTTGTCTGCTTAATTTAAGTGTCTTCAGATAATTGGGAATTCATTTTGTAGGACAAATTCAATGCAAGGACAGTAACCCTTGATGGTTATTATGGTTCTCAACAGAGTGTTCAGGGAATGGTAAGACTATGATACACTTCAGTTCTTATCTTTGGTTGTTTCATATTGGTTTCTGGACTTATGTATTTGTTGATTTGATCATTCAGTTGAACTTGATGGGACCAACACGCGATAATTATTATGGGAATCAACAGACAATTCAGGGGCTGGTGCGTCTTTGAAATTGTGATTAATTATCGAACGTATCTAGTACAAGTGCAAAACTTTAGAAACTCTGTTGTTTGAATACAGGGACAATTAAGTTCCATACCAACAAGCCACGATGGTTACTATGGAGCTCATCAAAGCATGCCTGGTCTGGTAAGGTTTGCTTACACTGAGCATAAGTTTCCTGCGATTGTAATATTTATTTTGAACTCTAATTGTTCCAAAATTTGCAGGCACAGCTTGATTTTTTCCGGGCACCGACAAATTTCACTTATGGCATTCGGGTGAGTTTTGTAAATTAAGTTACTTTGTTGGTTGTTGATAGAAAACAATAGCACCGTGGGACCTATGTAGCTTATTTTGCCTAGTAGGATAAGACATGTTACATATAGCACAGCACGTATTTACTCCCCGACTAACACTATGGTGATCACTTGCTCCTTGTGGTAGGATGATCAAAACGTAAGACCGACACAATTGCACGAGGATCCATCAAGACATGCATGAGAATATGTAACATAATATATATATATTGTTTATCATAATAGATCTTGTTAATAAATGGTAAAATGGTTTAGTGCTAAAGCTCTTGTAGAGGTGGTTGGTTGTATTGGAGTACTGATTCTTTAGGCTACAAGTTGTAATGAGCTATCATGTTGTAGTTTGTCATAAAAAATTTCAAATGTTCTTCATTTTCCACCTGTGTGCATATTTCATTTATTATCACTTTCTTTAGCTTCTTTCCTCCCACATAAAGGAGAAATTCCCACATGCACTCCTTGCAATTAAGATAACTAGTCAATGTTTGTAAATAACATTCTTGTATTTAAAATATTACAATGATAAGTGATTTTTAACGTTAGATATATATAGATTTTAGATTTTAAAAAGTTATATTTTCAGATTCGGATCACATTAAAAAGCCCATTGGGTTATCCCCCATCTCCCGGGAAATAATAAGACTTACAATTTGAACATGTACTTATAATCATACTTAAAAAAGCATATATCTCATTAAAAGACGCATATTGTATGAACGGTGCTTAATAGTGAGAATTATATATTGAATGATACAATTTGTATTGAATTCTATATTATATATTGAAATATTGATTTGAGCCAACCAAGTTCCGCTACTAATGCAGGCGAAAAGGACTTTTGGGATGGCAAAAAAGAAAAAGGACTTTTTGATGCAGGCAGTGAAATGAATTTTCAAAATTTTGTTCCACACAGTACGAACTCTAATTGAAATTGAAATTAATGAAATTTGAATTAAAGCTTTTAAAAATAGATTATAAATTTGTGATTATACAACAATAAAACCTTATCTACATATCCATTGAGCTCAATTAAAAACTAAATATCAGGATTTATTGTTAACTAAGAGATTTTGCTCAATAATCTCATTGAACATTCTCTTCTATCTTCCTTTGTCTCTCTTAATTGGGCTTCAAATAACTTGATTTACCTTTCTTACCGGCATATCTAATAGTCTTCTCTGTACATATCCAACCACTTCAGACGATTTTCTACCATTTTTTCTTCAATATGTGCCGCTCCAACCCTTCCTCACATAAATTTATTACGAATCTTATCTTTCATGCATCCATCTCAATATCCTCATCTCAACTACCTCACTTTGTGCTTATGAAGCCCCTTCATGGCTTGACATTCACTACTATAAAGCATTGTTGGTTAAATAGCAGTACAATAAAATTTTTCTTTTACTTTATCAGGTATTTTTTGGACACAAATAACTTTGGTAGTTTTTTTTATTTAAACCACCTAGCTTAAATTCTATGATTAACATAGCCATTAATTCCACCATATTTTTGTAGAATTTACCCAAATATTTTAACTTTGTCACTTAGCGATCTCCCATTTTGACCTCCAAATCGCTTCATGCATAAATTCTATCTTACTTTTAATTAATCGGACGCCCTTCGACTTTAAGGTTCTTCTCCATAACTTAAGTTTAGAATTAATTCCTTCACTTGATTGAGCCACAATCCGCAAGAACAACATCCTCCACAAAAAGCATGTATTTAGGAATTTCTCTGAGTAAAAGTTTAGTTAGAACATTTAATACCAGATTAAATAAAGGCTTAAAGATAATTTCTAATATAGACCGATCCTTATAAAAAAGTCATTTGTCTCATACGTTATCACACTAGTTGTTTATGTAATATATATATATATATATATATATTAGTTTTAGAGCCCATTAATGTTATTTTGCTAGTTAAAGTAGGATAATTACTCGTTACTATTACTAGTCTATATTAATACTTGCCACGTTACGACAAAAGTCAGTCAATTAGGATAGGCTTGCATTTTATGGGGCCCATGGACCCCATCTTTCTTTCCCTTCTTCTAATCATCAATAATGATGAAAAAAACGTCACCCCAATATTCTCTTTTTTTCCCGTTTTATTATCCAACATTTTATCCCTCAACTTAATTTTGGTTTATAAAGTATACATTATGTTTCCTTTTTAAAATCCAAAAATTAGGAAAATATTCTATTTTTTATTAGTATTCAATTATATTTTCCTTTATTAACCATCTATAATTTTCTTATAAAATTATTTAACTTTCATTTTATATACAAATATATCTCTTTAAATCTATGAATCTTAGAAAACTATGACGATGGCTGTGAATGCAATTTGAGAAATTTGTTTTTTTGATAAATATATTACAGAAAAAGGATGACTACAATATTACAAGAGTAAAGTCAACTAGATTAACGTATAAGTATACACAAATTTAGTAAAACTAGACAATCCTGTAGCACCCTTGGAGAAGGTTTAAAGCTATAAATTGCATCGTGAAAAAAAAAATCATCAAACTTTAAAACAGAAGGATCTTAAAAAATATAATTAATAACTCACTTTGAGAGTTATTATTATAGTTTGTCTTATATTTATAAATACAACTAAGAGAGTATTTGTATTTAATACGTATTGGGTCTGGAGGATATGGATCGGCTTCCACACACTAATGAACTTCATGTAATATAGTACTTTTTCTTGCCATATTCGTGTCATAATACCTAATGAACTCGAGGTAAGTTTTATCTATTTTTTTAAAAAAATATTCTCATTATGTACAGATTAAAAAATAAAAAAGCATACTAATAAGTCATAAATTATAAGATTTCAAAGTTTATAGAGAATGTATAAACAAATAAGCACAAAAAGTTTGTGAATTCATCATTGTAAGTGGAACCTAATTTAAGTACTTGGGAGTTACGCGATGGGGCAGAAGAAGCCATGGGAGCCAATAAAACAGAAATAGATCATGATTGCCAGGTGAGGCCGCCCACATGGTAAAGTTTCCCCATTTGCAGACAAAATCGAAAATCCAACACAAAGAAGTAAACTTTTATTATTTTCTGCGTATTAAAAAACTTAGGGTAAATCTCAATCCTGCTCTCTCTCTCCCTCTCTCACACCCACCTGGAATTGTCTTTGCGAAACCAAAAAGTACATTGTGCATATACAGTCGTGGAGGGTTTATTCATCATCCTGCTTCGCAAAAACATTTCGCTGAGAGTCATTGCTTTGATCACTCAGTGAATAGTTTTCAGATCGGTTGTTCTGGTTCAGGAATAAAAGGTACTTTTTGGTTATTTTCATTTATTATTTGTGATTTTCCGTTAAAGCACACTCTTCACTTGTTAATGTTATGATTATGTGCTTTGTAAATATGAAATTTGCCACTGCATTTCCGCGACAAGGACTTGGACTGGGAGGTTGTGGTGAGTTTGATCTCATTTCCTGGCATTTTCTCGGGGGTATTTTTTTTTTGGATATTTGTGTGTTTTTTGGGATAGTGAGGCTGAATTTTTCGCATGCAAATGGTTTTTCTTTCTATTTGTCTCCCCTGTTACTCATTTAATTTTTCTGGAATTTCTTGGATTTGGGGACAATAATTTATTGCCAGTTTAATTTTTGATCAATTTTCTCCACTCTCTGTTTAATATGCTTTCCCATATCTGACTTTATGGGAAATGGGACCCTGATTCTATTCCCAAAGGGTTTAGAAACGGAAGTTCCTCAAAGGACGTTTCTGTGTTTGGACGTGTGGTATAGGGTTTAAAGGTAATTGATTTAAGACAACCATTTGACTCTGTTTGAGCCTGCATGCAAGGGATCCAAATTCTCAAAATCTATTTCGTTGCATATCTAGGGAAAAATTGGGTCCTTATTTTGTATTAAGAAGGATAACTTTAAGGTTATTGATCCTCGGTTAAATTTGTTAGTCTCAGTGAATTGTCTGTTTGACATGCTTACCAGTGCCTTTTTCCTTTAGAAAGTTGCTCTCCTTTCCATGTTCTGAGATTTTTTTGTAAGTTGATTTTTTTACCCCCAGTTTGTAATGGGGGAAAAATAAAAAACAGACATTTTTATATGATTCTTCCCTCTGACTTGATCGTTGTTTTGCTTCCTTCTTCTGAAAGGATGATCTGCTTTGTCATCTTGCTTCTGGAATGGTTTTAATCCTTTGGTTTTATGTTGAAAATGTTATTGTCAAAGGAAATTGTGGTTCCTTTTTATGCCTACACGATATTTTAATTTTGAACAATCTCTGCAAAAGTGAGTCTTAGTTTTGAGTTTTATGTGTTAGGTTATGACTTTCTTGTCCAGGATGGAAATTTTAGATCACTTGCCTGCAATCTTTTAGCACTAAAAGTCTGAGTGGGATACTCAGAATTGGCGAATGGGTATCCAAACTATGGGGTCTCAAGGTGGTGGTGACGCAAATGGAAAACAGTCACAATTCCAGCCTTTGGTACGGCAAAATTCAATGTACAGTCTCACACTTGATGAGGTTCAGAATCAATTGGGTGACTTGGGAAAGCCATTAAGCAGTATGAACCTTGACGAGCTTCTAAAAAATGTGTGGACTGCTGAGGCAAACCAGTCAATTTGTATTGACATTGAAGGCACAGCACAAGCTAGTCAAACTGCTCTTCAGCGTCAAGCTAGCCTGTCATTAACCAGTGCCCTTAGCAAGAAGACAGTTGATGAGGTTTGGCGAGATATCCAACAAAACAAAAACATTGAGGAGAAGAAGTCTCGGGAGAGGCAGCCTACTTTGGGAGAGATGACATTAGAGGATTTCTTGGTGAAAGCCGGAGTTGTTGCAGAAGCCTCTTCTGATAAAAAGAACATGGGTCCTGTGGCTGGTACTGATTCAAATGTTGCAGCACCACAGTTTCCGGAACAAAGTCAGTGGATCCAGTATCCCCAACCACAATATCACCATCCTCAACAAAATTTAATGGGAATGTATATGCCTGGTCATGCTATGGCACAGCCATTACATATGGGAGCTGGTTCTGCATTGGATGTTCCTTTTGCTGAAATTCCAGTGGCACTGCCTTCACCAGTGATGGGACCACTTTCAGATACACAGGCATCTGGAAGAAAAAGAGGCACACCAGAGGACATGATCGAGAAAACTGTTGAGAGGAGGCAGAAAAGGATGATCAAGAATCGGGAATCTGCTGCCCGCTCAAGAGCAAGAAAGCAGGTTATTCTTTTCTTTCTTTCTCTATTCATTGCTATGCTGTTTAAGCCTTTAAGATCTTATTCTTTGAGGTCCGGTAGTGCCTAGTAAGATTCCTTAGCCTGAATGATAAAAGCAGGCTTACACACATGAATTGGAGAATAAAGTCGCACGTTTGGAAGAGGAAAATGAGTTGTTGAGGAAACGGAAGGTTAGATTCTTCTTTGTCCCTTTGGATCGATTAATATTCCATGTCTTGGTATCAATTTGCAGTATTGGATATATTTTCTGTCTTATAAGTAGAGTAATATCTATTTGTTTGCTAATTCATGTTGCAAAGGGTGTGCCATTCTTGAATATTCTATCAATGGTGTTTGACAACTTGGTGTATTGTGATTTTGTCAAGATTTGAGTTGCCAACATGTAGAGGTCTAGAATTTATTATTGACTGTTATTGTCTCCCTTAAATGCCACCTGCATGCTTGTTCTCTCAATTTGAAGTTCTGTGCAATAACGGACCTTTCCACATTACTCTGTTTTGGAAGTAAAAGTGCTAATAATAACACTATCAACGGCTGTCACATCATGAGCTTGTTATCTGTATCCAGTATGCCTTTATTATCTGGTTTAGCAAGCAATGTAATGACTGTTCTGAATCCTCTGGTTGATTGGCTTGGCATGCTTTTAGAAATTGGAAATTCAATGTATTCAAATACGCATTTCATTGCATATTTGGTTGGTGTGAATTAGAGTGGAACATAATTAAAAAAATTATTGTTTTCTTAAATACTGTACCTCAAGAAGAAGCGGTTTGTTATTTGTTGTTACATATCTTTTCCTTTGTTGTTTAGAGCAAATGCTTTTCTTTCTTTCCCTGTGTGTATTCAATCAATTGTTGATCCATGTTACACCATGTTTCATTCAATCAATTTTCTGTACATTGTGGGTTTCTGAGATTCAACTAGTTGAAATTAATTTTTCATAATATATGAATTATGATATGCTTCATTGAAACTATGAGGAATTTTATATAGTAACTAATAAATCAAATAACCAGACGAATTCTCTGATTTTGTTTGTCATAATAATACTGTATAGGCAATTTTGAATCAGCGAGTATTGTCAACATTATGAACGGAACAATTTTGTCATGCACAGTGGCTTTGTTTAATTGTCCTTCTGCTGCACAGAAATTTAGTCAGTCTTGCCGGATCTTTCTTTTGTCATTTGTATTCAAGATTTCAAATGTTCCTGTTTATACTTTAATTACTTTAATCATTACATTTTAAAATATAACTCTTTAGGGTATGTCCGGGTCATTGTTACCTATTTGTGGTTCATCCCCATGATTTGTGGTGTGGATTGTACTGGGTACTCTAATTTAGTGCATGTGATTGGTCTTGCACTATTTCATTTTGCAAATGCACTGTTTTTAGTATGAACGAGTAAAAGAAATGCTTTATGAAATGATTCATTTGATAAAATAGACAGAATGCAGAGTTTATATTTATATACCTTATTCAGAACTCGGAAAAAAAAAGTTCTCAATTCAGCTGTTATATTTGTTTGTTATGATATTAATTAAAATTTATAGTTGGGAGTCAGATTTTGAAGAGAGATCCGAATTAAACAACTGTACTGAATTATGTTTCGTTTTGCTTGATGCTCTCAGACACACACACATCACATGCATGTGGAACTGTTTCAGCTAAAAACCTCAGCCAAAGAATTTGGTGAGCATCCCATAGTGAATCGGTCCAGCTTGTTCAGTCAGATAATTCAGCTGAGGCAGTTTTATGGCTGATCCCATATCCTCAACTACTGCCTACCTTTTCTTTAAAGCCATATCTCTGCAAAAGTCAAAATTTGTCACTGTCAGTGTGATTAGCTTGTATTTATAAATAATGTTTCAGTAAATATTGTAAGCCCAGTTCAACAATTTCAGCAGAAATGAACAGATGGGATTTGTCATTATTCGTATCAGGAGATTCTATCAGGAATTTCAATGCATTTCTAACTACTTTGTACCACAGGTTGTTTCATCGCTTTAAATGATCTATGATATTCTTATAATTTTTTCCTCCTTACTAATGTGGACTTGGATCGCCTGCTTTTATATGGACATACTTCTCTACTTAAAAAGAACTGATTGATTGATCTATCTGTATGTGTCTGACCTCATTTGAAATATTTTTTTTTAGCCAAATCACTGACTTGTTCACAAAATATACATTTGTACTTTAATTTTGATGGTAGAAAAAGTTGATATCTGACTGAGACATCAAGATTTGAGTTTGGACCAAGTTGGAAGTGTGTCATATGTGATGGACACTACCAAATATAATCTAAAAAGAGGGAATCACATCAATAATCAGAATCATTGTTTCACGAAGGTTGAGTTCTGTTGTGTGGTTTTAACTTTCCCCTTGACTTGCAGGAGCTGGAGAGCATGTTGCCATGTGCACCACCTCCTGAGCCCAAATATCAGCTCCGACGAACAACATCAGCGCCGTTTTGACATCTTTGTTTAAAGCTGGATGTGTGTACTTTGTATATGAGCGTCAAGGGAATGCCTTTTTATCAGTTAGTGTGAGGCAATCACCTGCATTCTGGTCTCTTAGGATCAGGAATGGCTGTTTGATGCATTTGCATGCAATGGCTTGCTTTTTCCTGTTAGTAGGCTCTTTAAAACTGTGAGATCCTTGAGGTTAAATTTTTTTAGGAAACTTTGTAGTTTTACCATTTATTATATAAATATATATATATATAGCCTGTTTAATCAATGATGAGTCAATACTCTTTCGGCATCATGAGAATGGCATTTTTGTTTGGATCTCAAAATTTTATTCAGTTTTAGGTGTGTACTCTCATTTTTCAAGAGAAACATGACTTCTGCATGATTTTTTAATTATTTTTAAAAAGGGTTAATTGTA
This sequence comes from Inga leiocalycina, assembly GCA_963242795.1. Taxonomy (NCBI): domain Eukaryota; kingdom Viridiplantae; phylum Streptophyta; class Magnoliopsida; order Fabales; family Fabaceae; genus Inga; species Inga leiocalycina. The sequence goes on from OY725320.1 coordinate 16,560,922, forward strand.
TATTTTTGAGATGTAAAGAAATGTTGGGCAAACTAGGTAATGTGATCGCAAACATTTATCATTATTGACTTGTCCAGGTGAAATAAAAGTGATTATTAATCTTATCTAATCTCTCAGACTGGTGCCATTGATGATAAGATTAATCCTGGAGTCCTTAAATCTCTTGTAACCTTGATTGACAAACCAATGTGATGTGGTTGACATAAGAAACTAGTTACAATGTGTTTGCTATATCCTTCGTATTAATTAAGATGGGACGAATTTTTTTTTCTATTGACATTATGAACTTTTTTTTTGCCTATGTTAACCTTTAAATTATGATTTTCTTTAGTTTATTTGAATATATTTGTATTTAGGGAAAATTTCAAAAAACTACATTGGAAATAGTAAAGGGATAATTCAGTACATTGAAAATGGGAAATGATAGATCAGGCGGGTGTCAGACAGGCAGAGAAATTTGGGATTTTGAAATCTCGGTCAAATGATGAAAATGCCCTTAAGCCCTCCATCCCCCACTTCAGAATAACAACATGATCCTCGTAATTAACAACTCTGGATTCGATATTAACAACTTCAATTCTTCTTTGACAATTAACAAGTTTCAGGACCAATAACAACACTTATCTTTTAATTAACAACTCCGGATTCGACATTAACAATTCCAATTTCTTCTTTCACAATTAACAAGTTTTAGGGCCAATAACAACACCTATCTCTTAATTAACAATTCCATATTCGACATTAATAACTCCAATTTCTTCTTTCACACTTAATAAGTTTTAGGGCTAATAACAACATCTATCTCGTCATTAACAACTCCGGATTCGCCATTAACAACTTTTATATTGTTATTTCGACTGAGAGCTGAAGGACATTTTCGTCATTTGGCCGAAATTTCAAAATCTCAGATTCCTTTGCCCGTTTGACACCCGCCTGATCTGTCCTTTCCCATTTCTCAATATGCTGAATTTTCCTTTTGCTATTTCTAATATAGTTTTTTAGAATTTTTCCTTGTATTTATATTTGAGGTGAATTAATCAATTGAATCATTTATTCATGATTATCGCCTTTTATGGCAATTTTTAAGAAAAAAATAATCAGAATTATATACTTGTGCAACAAATTTATACAAGTGCCTAGCTTTTTTTTTCCGGAGCCTAACTTATTTGTTACTCCCTTTTGGGAGTTGATCTTACTCCTAAATATAAGATATATTTTTTATCTTTATCAATCTTTTCCTAATTTACCTCTATTGATTCTTCTTTAACAATAATCAAGGAAGAGAATAAATGAGGGAATTAATGAATATGACTAAAGTGTTTTAAAAAATATATATCATATTGACTAACTCAACAAGCTTTCTTAATCTAATTAAATTATGTAAATATGTCTTAGATTAAGAACCAAAGGGAGTATTTTAATAAATATTTTGTTTGAGTATTTTTTATCCTAAGTTGCTTTGATCATTTAAATGTCATTCTTTACTAATAAAACTTAGAAAATATATATACATGTATAAGAAAATTCATTGTGAATGATATAACATTTTTTAACCTTTGGTCTCTTTGAGACCTGCTTCCGTATCTCTTAATAAAATGTTTACATATGATGATGAGATTAAAGTTCTCGAGTCATGAAATTAAGAGAAATTAACAACTTGTTTGTTTCTGCTTTTATGTTTTCAAAACAGTTTTATAAAAATGTTTTTAAATAAAATTTTTGAAAATAAAAAATAAAAAAAATCTGTTTGGTAACATGGTGGTGGTCGGCAAGGGTGGTGTGGTGTCAATAGTGCACACTAAACAGGTGACAACCTCAAAAAATAATATATGGAAAATGAAAGTGAAAATTCCACTTAAGTTCCAAGTAAGAGAAAATATGATAGAAAGGTCCCTTGAAATCTTAAATTTGCAGTGAAGTCTCGTGGGATATTTTTGCAATATATTCCAAATGTGAAAAGTCCAAAATAACCTTATCGATTAAACAGAGAGAGAGAGAGAGAGGTGGGAATTTGGGTCAGCTCGCAAGTTGCGGGCCAGACGGCCAGCCCGTCTATTTTTTTTTTTTTAAATTCTCACTCCCTTTTTCTTTAATCCACTCACATCACATTTCTTTTCTTTTATATATTTGAATTAGGAAACCAATTTCATTCTTACTTTCCTTTTTTTCACCTACTCACATAACAAAAACATATAAGCACATCTCATTTAAATTTAATAATAGTAGAATAAATAAATATAATATGAAAATAAGTGTCAAATAAAAAGTATGGGGAATTAATTAAACACATCATCAAAGGAAAGGAGATAAAGAACTAAGGGTATTTGAGAAAAAAACTATAAAAAAAATTTAAATAAAGCTGGCCAGCCCGCGGGCTAAACGGGCTCAAATAAAAAATGGCGGCCCGAATTAGCAGGGATGGCAGGCCAACCTGCCAGCCTAGCCCAAATTACCGCTTCTAGAGAGAACGGATGATTGTGCATTCGTTAAAGGTAGTTTGGACTTTTCACATTTGAAACACATTGCATAAATATCCCACGGGACTTCACTGCAAATTTGAGATTTTAAGGGACTGTTCTGTCGTATTTTCTCTTGTTAGGGACTTAAGTGCAATTTTCTCAAAACAAAAACAAGAAAACACTTTAAAACTATTTTTATTGTTTAGTTTTTAAAAACAACTTTATATTTTTTTAAAAGACAAACAACTTATTGAAAATAGTTTTCCAAACATGTTTTATTTTTTTAAAAAAACAAAAAAACTATTTTTAAAAATAAAATCAAACCAATTTTTGAGTCATGTAGTTATATAATTGAGTATTTTTTGAATTTGTTTTTGTGAACTTTGCAAAGCGTTCGTTTGGGAAACCTAAAAAAGCAGTTTTTTAAGTACTTCTTTATAAGTCGAGATAAAACTCCCCTCATATACTCCCCTTATAAATCATAAAAATACTTCTCTAAAGCTAAAATATACATGTACTAATCATACTTGGATTCAAGAAGAGAGAAAATAACAATATGCCAAGCTAGCAGTGGATAGGATTAAGGAATTTTACATGTAATTCCACAAAATTGTTTTATAGTATTTCGTATCTCTCTTCTAAAACTTTCACAGATCCTAATACAAAACCAAAACGTATTAACAAGAACCTCTTTATACATGAAGACAATCATGATCCTATTCAAAAACTATTTATTATTCCCTTCGATCCTATTTATAAACAACTTTTTCCTTGATTGTGTAAAACAAACTGGTAGATAAAAGCAATAAGTGTATCAAAAATGTCATATTTTTTTTCCATATATGCTCCTATTTATAAAAAGAGTATATGAGAGAAAATAGATAAAAAGTATGAGAGATAATGGCTATAAGATATGAGAGAGAATGAGTATTGAGTAAAGGTAAAATAGGAAAAAGAAGTTTATATTTTTAGGCAAAAAGTGAAAGTTGCTTATAAAAGGGACCGACCCTATAAGAGATAAAATTGTTTATAAATAGGAACGGAGGAAATATTGATTTTTGTTGTGGCAATTAATTTTAAGTTGAAGTTAAGTTATTTTATATTAGACCCCGCCAGAATTTAAACTCTGCTATAAGGGTGTGTGGGAAAGAGAAAGTAGAGAAGGCTAAATATATTGCTGCCCAAATTGGGGAAGTGTGGACTCGTGAGGAAGTGTACTGGTTTCAACGCTCTAAGATAAATTGGCTCTCTTGGGGTGATGATAACCCAAAATTCTTTCATGCAATTGTTGACCAACACAGAAGAAGAAATAAAATTGTGAGACTAAGGGTGTGTTTGGTTTGAGGGGAGGGGAGGGGTGGAGGGACTGGGAGAGTGGGTAAATTACCTTTTTGGGTTGAAAAAATTTAAATTTTGGGTGGGAATCCAAAATTTAAAAAGAATGAGAAAATAAATTTTGAGGGGGAACCCAAAATTTAAAAAAATGAGAAGGTAAATTTTGGATTTCTTTTGTTCAAAATTGTAATTTCCCCACCCTCCCCTCCCCTCAAACCAAACACACCTTAAAGAGAGATGATGGTGTTTGGATTGATGAACCCCAAGACATCAGTTCGTGTTCTTCCTCCTTTTATAATACTCACTTTGCCGGTTGTGGGGAGCAAAGTTTTGAGGTTTTGCTATCCTATGTCCCATCGCTGATTTCTGTTTTAGGAAAATAACCTTTTGCTAGCACGTATCACTAATGCAGAAGTTAAAAGTGCAGTTTTTGATCTTGGAGGCCTAAAAGTTCTGGGTCTAGATTGCTTTCCAGGGACTTTCTAATGGCAATCCTGGGACACAGTTGGCCCTCAAATCTGTCAATTGGTACGCCACTGGTTTAACCAATAATCTAAACTTGATAGGGTTCATAGCACTGCTTTAATTTTGATCCCCAAGATCGATTCCCCTGAAACTGAGTCGCTTCCGCCCAATTAGCCTATGTCATTTTAGCTATAAGATGTTTTCTAAAATCCTTAGTAATAAAATGAGGGGTATAATGCCAAAGATCATCACAGAGCAACATTGAGCTTTTATACCAGGCAAATTAATCCAAGACAATATTTTTGTGGTTCATGAAGCTTTCCACTACTTGAAAAACAAAACTGGAACTCAGTTGAAACAGCCATCAAATTGGATATGAACAAAGCCTATGACAAGGTTTGAATGAGATTTTTTGGAAGAAATTTTCCTAGAACTGAATCTCCACCCAAAATGGGTTCGACTTCTTATACAATGTGTATCCTTGATGCAATTTAACCTAAAAGATAAGGGAAAGAAAATTGATGTCCTCTCACCCCAATGTGGCCCCTGCCAAGGAGACCCCTTATCACCCTACTTATTTATTTTGGTGGCTGATGTGTTATCACGAATGACTACTGAACATGTGCTATGTGGGGATTTAATTGGTGTCAAATTAGCTCCAATGTGCCCCATTTTATCCTATTGCATTTTTGCATATGACTATTTTTTTCCTACATGCTAGTAGGGCGAACTGTACTATTTTTAAAAGCCTACTGGAGGAATACTGCACAACTTCTGGCCAACGCTTAAATTTATCAAAATGTTGCACTTTTGTATCTCAAAATGTATCAGAATCTGTTACTACAATGGTAACTCGAGTCTTGAACATCCCAACTGCGAATTCACCAGATAACTATCTTGGACTACTGATTGTATGGGGAAGGTCAAAGGTGGAAGTCCTTGCTTTTGTGCGAGATAAGCTGAGGAAAAAGATATTTGGTTGGAACAAAACATTCTTATCACATGTTGGATGGGAAGTACTTATTAAATCCGTTGCAAATGCCATGCCCACATATTCAATGGCTTGCTTCTTGAATCCTAAGAAGACATGTCATGAATTGGATAGCATTATCTCAAACTTTTAGTGGGGAAAAATTGAGCATAAAAGCAAAATACACTGGCAGTCCTGGTAAAAAAAGACTCAAAAGAAAAGTGAAGATAGATTAGGCTTTAATGATTTTCAGAATTACAATTTAGCACTTTTGGGGGATCAATGTTGGAGATTGATAACTGAACCTGATGCATATTGGGTGCATATCTTAAAAGGGATATATTATCCCAAATGTTCTTTTTTAAATGCAAAAAAGGGATCTAGAGCATCTTGGGCATGGCATGGCCTATTGGAAGGCAGAAATATTTTCAAAAATCACTATTATTGGAGGGTGGGTGATGGCAAAAGTATTAACTTATGGAATAATCCTTGGCTGCCTTCTCTGCAAAATTTCCAATTACCTGTGATGCATATCCCACCAGAACAAAAGGAGCTATGAGTATCTGACCTTATAGTACAGAGGCAGTGGCAATTATCGCAACTCTCATTACCAGAACAAAATGATAGTGGATTATTCTTATTTTGGAGATATGGTATCATTTGATACCACCTATCATACACATCGTAATTTAAGGCCATTTGCACCTTTTGTTGGATTCGATCAACATCAACAAACTGTCACATTTGGTGCTGCATTATTGTATGATGAAACTAATGAATCATTTGAGTGGTTATTTAGAACTTTCATGAAAGCTATGTTTGGAAAGAAACCAAGTACAATATTTACATATCAAGATTCAGTAATGGCAAAAGCAATTGCGAAAGTTTTTCCTGAATCATATCATCGTTTGTGTGCTTGGCACCTCTTACAAAATGCTTGCAAGCATGTTAATCATGTTTACAAGAAATAAGATTCTTTTGCTGCAGATCTTAAAAGTTGTATATGCGATTATGAATATGAAAATGATTTTCTTAATGCATGGGAGTCTATGCTTGACAAGGACGATCTTCGTCAAAACAAATGGTTGCAAAATTTGTTTGGAAAAAGAGAAAAATGGGCATCAGTATATGGGCGGCATGCCTTTTCTGTAGGAGCTACAACAACCCAATTGAGTAAAAGCTTCAATGGTCAATTAAGAGGTTATATAAAGCCTGCATTGAATGCGTTGGGTTTCTCTAGAAATTTTGAGAGGTTGATAGAGGACATGAGATATAAAGACTTGGAGGAGAATTATGAAATGTGTCAAACTTTGCCCCCATTAAATTTAGATGTTCTTTTGCTAGAAAATGCCAGAGACATCTATACACAAGCTATATTTCTTCAAGTTAGAAAGGAATATGAGAAGTCATGTAACATACTCTTCAAGGACTATAACTAGGTTTCTAAAATTTTTGAATATAAAGTGTGTGGAGTGGATGATAAAAGAGATCACAAGGTTACATATAACTCTGAAGATGAAACAATTGAATGCAGTTGTAAGAAATATGAATTCATTGGTATCTTATGTTGTCATGCTCTTTGAGTACTTACCTTGTGCAATAAACTAGTTATTCCTCCAAGGTACATTCTCAAGAGATGGATTAAACATGCTCGGAGTGGATCTGTTCTTGATAATAGAGGACGTATAATTAAAGAAGATCTAAAGTTAGATGTCTCAAATCGTTTCAAGGATTTATGTCAAATTGCAGTTGAGATATCAAATAAGGCTGCTGAGTCAAATGATGCTACAAATTTTTTAGCACAAAAACTTATAGAATTAGGTGAGGAAGTTGATAAAATATTGGGCAAAAGTTCTTCTATTTCAAACCAAGAAGATGTGACTCAAACCATGACAAATGGTGAAAAAGATGCATTTCAAGCAAAGGGTTGAAAAGGAAAGAAATTGTATCTCTTGTTAAATGTCGTCCTAAAAGTTGTCTAGAAAAGAAGTCAAAAAAAAAAAAAAAAGAAGCACTAAGAGGTAGTCACAAAATACTTATGTTTCATCATCAATAAAATTTTTCATTTGAACTCGATAAAAATTTTATATTTATATTTTTCATTTCAATTTGACCCAAGTTGACATGTGAAGTGAAAAATTTTGTAGGGAGTAAGATGCAACATTTGGAAGGAATGAAGTAGGAGCACAACTATCTTATTGGTTTTAATCTTTTAATTAGTGTATGTTGAGTATTCATTAGAATCATTGGGATATCTTTTGTTACTTATTTATCAATAAGGCACTAGATGTAAGTTTTGTCCTTATCACAAAAGTTAAATTTTTTTTTATAATTTGAACATGAAAAAAAGTGATTCTGATAATAATATCCAAACTCAATCATTCTATCAAAATCACTTTTTTTTCATATAATCTATTATACTCATAATGTATTTTCTAAAATCTTTTCATTTAAGAGCTATTCTCCGTCCACACACAGTTATTATTGTAGTTTGTCTTATATTTATATTTACAAACTAAGAGAGTATTTGCATTTAATACGCATGGGTGTGCCGTGTGGAGGATATGGATGGGCTTCGACGCACTACATGTAATAGTACTTTAATTGACATTCAGTTTCCTCCTTGGCTAGGTGGTCCACCACCGCCATTCCAGATGCCTCCACCTCAGTTTGGACGCAAGCCGAATAGTAAACATTGAATTTCTTGTGATCGCTTCAAATATAGGTTTTATATGGGAATCAATGGTTTCTTGGACGCTTTTTGTTTTGGTAGGGTTTGTTGATAATGAGAACGTGTTATGTTAAATACTTTTTCAGTCTAAAAGTAAATATTCCCTCCGGTCCTAAATATAGGACCAGAGGACCGGAGGACATAGTTTATCCTAAATATAGGACATAATTTATAGTGTTTTACACTATAAATTATGTCTTATATTTAGGAAAACACTACAAACTATGTCCTATATTTAGGACCGGAAGTAATAGTAAACAAATGTGTAAGTGAGATCTGAGCAACACACTAATGACATTGTAGATTCTGGGCGACAACACACTAGATGGCATTGTACACTGTGAGACAAATTTTTGCCAGAAGATTGATTTGGTAGCGTGTAGGACAAGATTGGAAACCCCCTTGTTATAATCATAACTTTAGCCTTAGTTTTTGTTGTAGAGTTTTTGTTCCCCAATGAATTACTACTATATAATTTGGAAAGACATGAATTTTTTTATTTTCATAATCTTGTATGATTACAGTATGATCATAGTTGCTGTGCTGATGCTCAATCCAACAATGGTCTCGTGTTGATAATTTTAAGGGGGGAAAACATAAAAAGAACTTTGAAATTGTAAAATCTTAAATCAGGCTTGTTATCAAAAGTTAATACTGGAATGACGAAACTTGATAAGCAATTCACAATTTATTTTTTGAGAAATATCTTATTTGAAATTTTACGAATTCAAAATTCTTTTTCTATTTTTTCCCCTAATTTTAATGAACCAATTTCTTGAATAGGATGAAATAAGAAATTGCAGTAATATGAACCCAAGTAGATTGTTCTTTATTAGTAAATTACTATAATGTGCATATAACTCAAATTTTAAAAAAAATGATTTGTAAAAAAATTAAATAACTGTTTGGTTAATAATGTGGATAGAAAAATATGGTACTCAATCAACCTCTATATACCTTTTTGTTTTTGCCAATTAGGTATCATCGTGTTTGTTTGGAATAATGATTGAAATGCTTAAAAACAGCTTTCCAATCATGATTTACGATATATAAGGTAAGTATGTGAGAAAAGTTTTGTCTCGATTTACATGAAAACAACTTATAAGCAATCCAAACGCCATACCAAACATGTCATATCTATCTCATATAAACTCTATTAACATTGAAAGTAGGTGTAAATTATAAGCATTATTTCATTAAGTTTTTTCAGGAAAAAAATTCATTAATTATTTTGATGGCAACAAATTATTAGATTTTCCTAATAATAATATTTACACTCCTTTGATCCCTATATATTTGGATAAGAAAATTAGGGAGGAGTAATAACTAATAAGGGAGAAAATTCTCAAAAATAGTAATTTTTTTTATTATTTTGGGAAATTTTCCTTTTTATTACTGTTCCCTTTATTTTCCTCTCACTTTTCTCTTTATTTAAACACAAGGTTAATGTTAGACCTACTTATTTAATTTATGGAAATTAAGAAAGATAAAGAAATTCAAATTACTAGCCTCAATTCTTAATAGTGAGATGATTTTATTACAATATTTTTTGTATAACATTAAATTATATACCAATTTATAAGTTAAGCAAACTAATTTAAAAAAATAATAAATATAAGAGATTAAATGAAAATTGTCTTAAATTTATAACTAAAATCCACCCTCAAATTAAACTATATTATATTTTTTTACCTGAACAATATTCCATATTTAAGAAACCCCGTAGGTTGTTTATTTATTACTCCGACAAATCAGCTTGGCTTATTCAGCTGGGGAAATATCCGGGGTTCGGGTTCCCGACCTTTTATTTGGGCTTAGGGCCATTTGCTTGAAGTTGAAAATTTCCTAAAGCCTAAAACCCGACAGTTTCCTCTCAGTCCCTCTCCGGTCTCGGCGTCGACGGCGACGTCGTTACTCTACGGCTACGCTCCACGCTTGCTCGTTTTCACCTCCACAGTAACTGAATTCGTCGACGGCAGGCACCACTTCTCTCAGCGTCGACAGAAGGCAAGGCACATTCTTCTTCTTCTTCGAATTTATTCTGCTCACTCTTGCGGTGTGTGTTTCCTTCTTCTGCGTTCTAAGTTCTAATAGAGTGGATCTGACAAAGTAAAGCTAAAAATTTTTTCAAGACAATCTGATTTCTGGGTCGTAATTGCTGAGGGTTTTTTTTTTTTTTTTTTTTTACTAAGTCTAGGTTTTTCTTGAATGTTGTGTAGTTGGCCATTATACTCCTGCCCTCTTCATTTTGATTACTGGCGACTTGTATGCTTTGGACTGTGATGTTTTGCAACACGGTTCTTGTTGTGTATTGGCATACTGTTTATTGATATTTTTATGTTATCGTCAATTTAGAAAATTCTCAAGGTATTAGAATGTATGATCTTGTAAATGATTTGGCTTGAGTTGTGTCAAAGCATCTGGAACAAAAATTAAAAGGGTTTGTTTATCTATTTCAAAGATTTCAGTAGGTGTAAGGTCTGCCTACGAATTCTATAATATGGCTTCCTCTCCCAAGATTTTGGGTTTATTAGATGAATAAAATGTAAAACTATCCTTTGGGGAAAAAATCTTGTGAGGTTGATGGAGAAATGTAAGTGTGCGTATCTGATTCTATTGAAATTCTTGATCATTCCAACTTTAAACTATATTTCAAATCATTTAAGCAGTTTTCATTTAGTAAGGTTCCGTGAATATCTGGATGTTCTGCTTCAAATAGGAAGTCCTGGTGCAGTCACTTCTTACTACTTCCATTGAAGCTCCCAAGGGAGATTTTATTTAGAAATGGATGAGAACATGAAGCAGTTCCAGAAGCAGCTAACAGAGCTGGAAGCCGAAGCTGAACATCTTCTCTTAGCCCGGAACCAGCTGGTCGAGAACGATAAATTGAGAAATGGGAACAGAGAAGCACTCACTGCCTTAAGGAGAAGGGCCAAGACAACGAAGAGCAGTGTCCCATCTGCTTTTGATTCAATAATGAAGGGAGTTACCAGTTCAAGACCTTTAGTACAAGAGGTGTGTTCCACTTGTGGCAACCATGACTATGGTGAACAGACATGGATGAGTTTTCCAGGAACTGATATATTTGCCAGCATCCCATTTCATGCTGCTCATACCATAACAGAAACAGACCAAGCAAATCTTGACTTTGAGGCTAAGAGACTTCAGAGCCTTGTGAAAGAGAAATCTTATCTAATCTCGGAGACTGGTGCCATTGCTGATAAGATTAGTCCTGGAGTCCTCAAATCTCTTGTAACCTTGAGTGATAAACCAAAGTGACGTGGGTGACATGAGAAACTAATTACATTGTGTTTGCTTTATTAGAGCCCGTAAAACGGGTCCAACCTGTGAAAGTGCCCCCGTAAGGCCCACAAGCTGATGCAGGCTGGCCCGCACAATTCTTTTTTTTTTTAAACATATAAGAATTTCACAATATTTATAAGTTGTTCACTCCTATCTTAACACTTCTCAATTCAAAGAGAAAAACTCTTAGCCTCTTCCCTTCTTTTTTAAACAAAATTATTATATTTTGGTTTTTTGAGGATGAGTTTATATTTTGCTTATAAACTTTGACAAATTTAATAACTTTATCTTTTAAATTGTGAATTATGTTTTTAAATTTTTATAAGAGGAATGATTGATGTTAGAAAAATAAATTTAATAATCCATATATGTGTGTCTCGTATTTTCGACTATCTTTAAAAAATAGGATTTTTTTTTTAAAAAAAATATGTGGGCTTGTGGGCTGACCCTCAACCCGCACACTGTGGGTTAGGGTTGGCATGCCAACTCATAGAAGTGCGGGTCGCACAGGCCCGACCTGTGGGTTGGTGTGGGCTGGCCTGTTTTCCCAACTCTATATTGTATACTTCATATTAATTGAGATGGTTTTTCTTTTTTCAATTGATGTTCAGTGCTTTTTTGTGCCTGTGATAACCTTTAAATTATGGTTTTCCTTTAGTTTATTTGAATATATTTGTATTTATATTTGAGATGATTTAATCAGTTGATTCACTTATTCATTATTATCACCTTTTATCGCAACTTTAAAGAAAAAATAATCAGAATTATATTATTAAACAAATGTATACAAGTGCCTAGCTTATATGTTAATTTTAGCTAAAGTTGCTTCTTTGTTAACTTGATTTTAATTTTTTACTCAATGAACCTTTGTTTATAACATCATAATGATATTCTTATAGGTTTCTTGTTATAAAGAAATATCCGCTATATTCTTTTTTCCTTTTGCCATGAGAAATATCCACAAAATTCAGTTCAACTTCTTTCTCCTAACTTGATTCAGTGTGAATGATATAATTTTTCGATCTTTGGTTTCTCTTGGCCTGCTGCATTATCTCTTAATAAAATATTTACATATGAAGAAATTAAACTTCTCGAGTCATATAGTTATATAATTGGGTAATTCTTAAATTTTTTTTGTTAACTTTGTAATGATACTCGGATGCAATAAGAGAGAGAATAAAAATGTCAAACTCGTTGTAGATAATAATTTGATTCAGGATTCTCGCAGGTAAGTAATTCCAAAAAACTGTTTCATAGTATTTCAGGTCTCTCTCCTTTAAAACTTGTTCAGACCTCAAACACACCTATTCAAAAACTACTTTGTAATACAAACTCCATTACTACTTTTTAAGATGGCCAAAAATTCTAACAGAAGAACATGGAGTTGCGGACTTTTTCATGAAGACGACGTAACTCTTGCACTTGAGGTGTATCAACTGAAGTGAGTTCCCCATGACTAGAAGAAGACTCTGAAAATTCATCAAACTTGATAAACTGTGCCACTTGTGTTGCTGCTAAGTGAGCATAACAAATTGGGGCAACTGCAACAACACTTGGATTTCAGCATTCGATGCAACAAATTGTACGGAGAAAAATTTCAAATTTGAACGTAATTTTCTTGACCAGAGTATCTCAACACGAATATTACAAGCTAATGATATATTTAGAAGGTAAAGAAAATTTTACCTACTGATATAGCTGTCGTGCTCCTCTGATACCTGCAAAAAAAAAAAGACGAGATAATGTCACATATCGACAAGTACCTATTAGGACCATTCAAATGAAATTTTAAGGTTGAGTTTATTAAAATATCTAACATGTTGCCATGCATAAAGTCAATTATTAGATTTAAAGTAAAAACTATTATTAACTTACACATAACAGAGAGAATGCACAAGTTCTTGCAAACCATCGGCAGAGAAACCAATCTCATCATGTAGTACATGGTAATGAGTAGGTCGACTTGTTCCCTATACCAACAATACAACAATTTACAACACAATAGTAAGTGAATATTATGTCAATTGCTCTGCATGTTGCGTTCAGAAAAAATGAAAAAAACTTTATAGTATCTTATGTTATTTAGAGAAAAAAACCAATCAACTCAAAAGTCAATTGAATCTATTTTGATGGGAATACTTACAATCATCCCGGCATGAGCACACATGTAAAAATCGTTGTTCTTAGGGTGACAGATTCTACTATCAATGACAGTTCCTGAAAAAGGTGAATTGCAACAACAAACCAATTGGTAAAGCCTAAAATCTAAAAATATATCAAATTTCTAATAAGTTGTGAATACATAGTCATGAATTTAGAATCCTTGCCATGCAGAGTCTAACATCTGGTTCCTGTATAAATTGTGAATGTGAGCAGTTCAAGGTACAAACCTGGTGGGACATTTTCTTGAGCATTTGCCTGGAAGAACTTAGTGTGATGATTTTTTTGGGCAATAATCACAGTAAACTTTGGATCCCAACTCTCTTGAAAATGCTTGCATGCCTGAAAATTCAATTTAAGAGTATCCTAATTTAAACCATGAAGGTAAAGTATCAAAATTGAAAATATTGGCTACCTGAATTATTTGTTGCAACTCAATGTTCAATACTTGATTGAATTGTGACTCACTTACTCCATCCCTAATTTCAAATAAAGGAAAATTGTATTTAGGAACTAAACAAGTTGCAAAATGGTTCTTTTTTTCTAAAGAAACCAAACTTTTAACTTAACAATTTTCATGTGTAATTTTTAAAATGTATCTTTTTTAATGGGGAACTTTTCCCACATAATCAATTGTAGCAAAACAACACAAAAATTAGAGAAAAGTTTATAAAGTTTCTAAAATTATATACCATCAATTCAAATAAATAAAGCGATATCAATCATCACATCAGAAAATATTCCAAACAATGAAAATCAATATCCTCAAATTCATTTAAGTTTTACCTGAATATGACAATATGGTCAGGCCTCCTTCTTGAAGTATTAATGAAGTCATCGAGTAACTCTCTAAAAAGTAAAACATTGTAAAATTTTAAATAAAGGGATTGAACTAAGCACACAAAAATTTTTAAAAAGAAGAGCAAAATCTTCACTTTGATCCCAAGCATATAACTTCAAATAAAGAATACTCACCTGAAAATACCATCATCCTTGGTATCAGAAACAAAATTGAACAGATTAGTAATCATCTCTACCTTTGATGACTGAGCACGAACTGATGCTCTATAACATGAAATTTGAGGCCAATATCTTGAGCTAACAACCTAGATATTTTCAAGGGGTAAAATCACTTAGAAATGTGAACTTCAAAAAAAGAAAAGAAATCAACTTTATGCTGCTCATATACTGTCATTCTAGTGATTGTGAAAGCACCGAGTTGGATGTGGCTGAACACAATCAAAGACCAACATGTTTCACCAGATCTGAAATAGAAAAAACTGGCTAAACCTAAAAATATCATTACCGCAGCAATAGATGGTGCATCTGATCGACCAGGAGAGCCATGTGAAACATCCATACCAAGAATTAAGGTAGGCACCTCTGAAACCATAGGTATAGAAAGAGAACGCTCTATTGCCAAAAATGAATTCATCCCACCAAGCTGAATGGAAGCCAAAAAAAAGTGAGGATGATACGTAACCATGCAAGGATAGGTATCAGTGCAAATAAGAGACTCCAAGAGGTTTATTTTTTAGTATATTCAATCTTATGTACCTTAACATTAATCTTTAGTAGAACATTAGTAAAGTACTGATCATTCATTTTTGTTGGGGCAATACATTGGGTAACAACCCCTTCCCCTTTCCCATCCGCTGCAAGATTTATTCTTTTCCAAGGACCTTCATAATACAGTAAATAGAGTTAAAGATCAAGTCTACTCAACACTTGCATAAATCTCAAACACAATTACATAAAAAATGAAATCTAGGTAAACATAAATACCATAAATATCAGAATTCTTCTTCTCTGATAGAATACACAATAGAAACTGAGGTAACCCAGGCAGCTGCTTCATCACAGTTGCATACAATTCCTCAACCCTGACAGTAGGCGGCTTACGACTCATGTGCGCATCCTCATTAAACACTTTGAATGGATCCTTCAAGAACTACCAAAAAAGTGGGGCAAAAAAGAGCAAGATGCATATGTTTTACAAATTGGCACTTTCAAACAGACAGTACTATAAAAACCTCACCATTCCCTTCATTTGTGCACATTTCTGCAGGCCTTCAATAAGGTACTTAATATTACAACGAGCTGAGAAGTTGACTATAGCCCAACGATCAATCACCATTGGTTGAAAAAGTTGCTGACACATAATGGTTATCATTCAGTGAGACCAACTGTATTGAATTGAATTTGGTTAAATCAGAATTTAGAAGTGACAAAATAATCTTGGGCAAACCTTGTTGTTGAAATTCCACCTCCCATTTCTGGGAAAGATATCCTCCTCTCTCCCAACCTTAAGCTGCACGCAGCAACATATCGGTATTATCAGCAGTGTCTCAAAGTCAAAAGAACAATGAATAAATGCAAAGGATGAGTGTTACATGGAATTTGTAGGTGTTTAAACTTGCTAGAGATTCTGTTTTATTGGAATAAACGATAACTAATATAGTGAGTATAAATGAATTGAATACTGCATGCTTACGTTCAAATTTATCAATGATGATATAGAAATACAGGGCAGACTTGATCATGTGATACTAAGTCCCACATTGAATAGTATGGAATGCTCAATGAGATATTTAAGTGATTTCGTTCTGTTACTTTACTGCTAGCTTTTAAGGAGGATATATCATCCTTGACGCCTAGCTTTTTGAGTAATGTTACTCATCACACTTAAGTGACATCAAACCACATACCTTTGGAGCTGGCAGAACACGGCCTTCAACTTTTGTGAACTCAGAGTCAATAGTAATTTCAGAAGAACGAAGCATAGGATCATCATTATATTTGCTGTTTCTTAGTGACTGAAAGAAGAACATTGTTATCAACATTTAGAATTAGAATTGGGCAAGTTGTTAGATGGTGAAATGTAAGCAGACAAAACATACATTTGACAGAGATGTCATTCGGTCACGGGGTTTTTGCCTTGACACTTCCACAAGGGAAGCTCTTTGCATACTGATAAGGGCCTTAGTGTAGCGTTGCAATGAAACCAAAGTACAGAGCTACAAAATAACAAGTGTCATAACATGCTTTCCATATACTACTACTAAAACAATAACGGAGCCTTAATTCTATTAGTTGGGATCGGTTATATAGATCAAACAACACCATTGAACTCTGCCAATAACCAAATCTCGAAATAAATTAACATGCTTTC
This sequence comes from Inga leiocalycina, assembly GCA_963242795.1. Classification (NCBI taxonomy): domain Eukaryota; kingdom Viridiplantae; phylum Streptophyta; class Magnoliopsida; order Fabales; family Fabaceae; genus Inga; species Inga leiocalycina. The sequence goes on from OY725320.1 coordinate 16,577,517, forward strand.
CATATATGACAGTGAAAAGAAAAATATGACAGTGAGTAGGACTCGTATGATCAGTTTTAAAGTCATTATCACATTTTTATACAAGTCAAGATGAACCATCCTTATTATGGTATAAAGAAAAAAAGCTTAAAAAAAAAAGAACAAATAAAGTACGTATTTATAATAAAAAATAAAAGTTTTTATTAACAAAAATATAATTGCCTTCATAAAAAAATATATTCTTTTATTGATAATTTTTTTCCAAAATTATGAATTTTGAATCCTTAATGACAAGACATTTTGTAAATAATACTAAATTAAAAAAATAAATATAAAATTTGAAGTAAGATTAAAAGAGTGTAATCTTAGGAAATCAACTTTATAAAATTAATCTACAATCATAAAAAGTTGTTAAAAACTAGAGAAGTATCTATGTATATATATATATATATATAATATTAGTACCTCAATTGGAAAATAAGTTGGTTTCTTTGGTTTGCCGACATTGATGCATGGCAAATTAGCTGAATATTGCAACCTGATGCCTTTATGGTGTTCAAAATATTCACCAACAGTTATTTCAATTGACTTCACCTCACCATTTGCATCTCTTCCTTGCTTTAAGGAAAATCTACAACAAGAACCAAAAAAAAAAAATTCTCCTAAGTGATACATGGAACTAACTACAACATATCAAGCCAACGTTAAACAAGAGAAAGCACAAAGAAAGCTTATTACGTTTGATCATTGCAGGGCTTATCACTCAATCCGGTGATTTTGTGCTCCATATTGTTAACCTTGATTCGCAGGTTTTTCAACATCCTTTTTGCCTAAAAGGAATGTCAAATAAACTCATAACTTTCTTCCAAAAAAATATAAATGTGTGTCTATATATATGAAAATTCAAATACCAATAACATTACCTTGGTCCAGTCTATAAAATGGGGGTGTTTAACATCTTGATTCGTGCAGAGGAAATCCAACACTGGACCAGGCTTAAGAAGCAACGTTGTTGACACATCTTTAAAGCAAATACCAAATATCAGAACAAGAGAAACATCGCAAATGACAAATCTTTACAGCATTTCAAGTGAAAAACTTACCAACGTTCAGGGACAAACCCCCTTGGGTGGCTCGGAAACTTGAATGAAATCCACGACAACCTTGAACACCACCTCCAATTTCTTTGTAATTTTCCACTCTGTCATGGAAGAATGATTGACGCACAAGTAGACAGCCCCTGGAACATGATAAGGAAGGAAAGGTAAATGGAAACATTCAAGCAATGAAAACAAGTGAACAAGTTTGTGATTATAACATACTGCTTTGCTGCATGCTGCCTTAATATGATGTCCAAAACCCGAAATGGTTCTTGGTGATGATCAGATTCTATACCGCTCAATGCATCTACAACCTCTTGCATAGGGATTTTTCTTGCAAAAGTGATTTCCACCTTGAATGTCTTGGATTGATATGGACGCCTCATTCTCTTCTTATCAGTTCCCTCTGTGTTGTCAGGGCTTCCATTCCTTCCAACCCTAAAAATATATAATGCACAAAGTGAGGCAACAACTCAGAACACTGCACTTCCATCAAGTTTTGATTAGAAAAACCAGATCATGTAGCATTCAGTTGTAAGAAAATCTACACATGTTAGGTTTAATATTGTATGATCAGTAATGAGTAATTTACTTGTATGATGAAATTTCATCTAGCACGACGGTGAATTCGAGCTTGTTACGTGGGAGTGAAGTAATAGTGAATAAGGCCTTCTCTCCATCATATGCAAAGCCCTTGCTTTGTAGCTCAGAAGCATAGGTCTCATAAACTTTGTCTAAAACCCTTCTCCCTATACCCTTAACTTCCACAGGGCGTTTATCTTCATAAAAGAGAGCAACCTACATCAACAAAACTTACATTGTCAAATCTGTGGAATCAAGAATATAGATTAAACACATTTGGAGAAACAATGCACTTTAATGCAACAAAAAAGATCAAGTTAGATCTTTTAACATTGATGTAGTGTCAAGTAATTGGCAAGAGAGTGATACAAAAGAGAAAGAGCAGATCTCATGAAACTCTATTTTCAAATATTTTATGTGTAGTTGTTCATGTGACAGTAAAAAATCAAATGGAGGACAGAGAGGGAGGAAATACAGTATAGTGATAGAAGAAGCAATCTTTCTTGCCCATGCTAACTTTAAAGTGGTTTGTCTGAAGTTGAATCTTTTGTCCCTTGGATCCAAAACCGCGCCTGGCCATAGGTAAGAGCTTTCTATCTGATGTTTTCTTCATAGGCATGCAAGCTTTTTCTGATTCTTCAGGTGGACGAAGGACCGGTGGAAGAGGTGAACGTGACTCGTACTTACCAGCTCCCTTGTTAGAACTTGAAGAAGCCATTCCTCAGATTAAGTGCTGCTCAAGCATGAGATAAAAAGTTGTTGAGCAGTGAACTAAGATTATAATTTCAAATGAATCCTCAACAGCCAAACAAAACCGTACATAGTTAGAAATACTTACAATGCAGATTTTTAAGAGCACAGAATTAAATGAGACCATTAAAAAGAAAGAAAGAAAAGAAAAGCTCTGAACTTGTGTGAGAAACAGGAGAAAGCAAGCAAGAAATCTGAAAGATACTTTCACAATATTTACTTCACGGATACAAAACCCAAACAAGAATTGGTTGAAACAGATATGAGCAACAGGAACAAGAGAACAAACAGACACAAGCCCAAGATCAGACAACAAAGTATATATACTTATAAGAGAACGTTGCTACAAACAGGGGAGGGAAACTAGAAAAGCAAGCCAAAAAGCATGAAGAGGCCGACGAGAGTTTGAAAGCTCTTACTGCTATCAAAGATGGAAAAAAAGAAATCCAAAAAGTCCTTTAGCCCATGTATACTTCACATGTACAAAATCTAAAAAAGAAAACATTGAAATAGATAAAAACAACAGGAACTACAGAAGAAGCAACCACTAGTCAAAGAGCAGAGAACACAGTATATATATGCCTAACGAACCTAGCAGAGATAACACAAGTAGCAAAAGAACTAAATAGGACCTGCAACAAGTGAGGAGGAGGAGGAAGCAGAAAGCGTAGCGCTAAACCAGAGAGAAACCAGAAATACAAGGTGGCAGGAAGAGGCTGAGAAGAGTATAAAAGTAAGCACTTAACGTCATTTAAAGAGGTGAAAATGAAATATGAAGAGTCATTCCCAATATTGACATCATGGATACATAATACAAACAAGAAATATTGAAATAGAGGTATTTAACCAAACGATGAGAAAGAGAACGAACAGACAGAGACAAAAACCAAAGACACCATTTGAAATAGAGTTTACTATGCTATTAATAGCCAAAAAGGTTTTTACATGGGGAAGAAGAAAAGTCCTTCGACGCCCAATTCTATGTAACATGCGACCAAAAAAAAAAAGATATTCTACTACTACAGAGCACATGAGGGCGCAAGAGCGGAGCAGTACGATAATAAAGGGGATGCAGCGACTAAGAGGGTCCCACAATGACGTCTCAAACCTTGGCCAGTAAACAAAGCAACACGTTGCAGGTATGCCCTTGAGAGGATGATCTGTGGAATTTGATGCCCTTCCAAATTCTATGTCCGTTGCAGAAAGAGTAACATTTTAAATTGAAGTTAGCTTAAAAGTAAGTAATGTGATGTGATTTATTTGTAGTGGCTTTCATTGCTAGGAACTGCATTTTCTCCATCACTCCCTGAAGAAATTGCAAAGAGACTTTATCGGAAGAGGCAGTCTTTGAAATGCATGCATATGCTGATAGTACTCGACATCATCACAATGGTTGTTCAGGTCTTTCATCTAGGCATTGCACTCATGGAACTCAGCAAATCTTTCATTATTTTAGTTCTGAAATGCAATCACCTCACCACTTTTAAAGTGTCTATTTTGGTTGGCGACAGAAACTACTTTTTTAGCATGATTTACGGTATATAAAATAAGAATATGAGAGGAGTTTTATTTCAGCTTACGTGAACATCAAAAGCTAATCCAAACAAGCCTAAAAACTTTAGGCCAACAAGTATTTGCAATGTTGTATATAAGCTTAAACAATGTGCAATAGGATAAAAAGTGTGCTCAGTGACTTAATTAGGCCTATTCAAAATGCTTTTCTAAATGTATGGCTATGCTTCAGATCTCCCATCATTTTTTAAGTGGTGTGTGGGGTGTAAATAATGATTGAGAATTTAATTATTTCATTATTCATATAAAATATAATATTTTTTTAAATGTTACAAATAATGTTATTTTTTATTTAAAACAGGTAATCATATAAATAATATCACTTGTAACCAATAAGAATGTTCCTCGTGTGTTAATTTTACCATCTCACAATTTGACCCCAATACCCCTCTTAACTGCTGTTAGTTAAGAAAAAGTTTAGCTTAAAAAAAAAACAATATAGTTGACCCAAGTAACTTGAAGAGTGAAATCAGATTCTAGCACTTGTATGGAATCTAGGATCCGAGTAACTCGTTAGATGAGAAAATTGATACACGAGCACATTCTTATGGGTTCCTTGAGACCAAAGTAACTTACCTAAGTATAGTCCTATTTATTATTTCATATATATTGTAAATCATTATCTAAATTATTCATATACAATTTTTGTTAGCACTAGTATAAAATTATGTGCTACAGTCTGTTTCCGAAGGCTTTATTTTATTTTTTTGTCAGTTTTTACCTCTTTTGTCAAACTCACAGTAATTAAGAAAAAAAGTTAAGTTCCCTTTTAATTTTTTAAAAAATTTAAAAAATGAGTCCTCCAGTATTGAAAAAAGTATTGGAAAAAAAAATGAGAACTAGAAAAAAATGAAAATATACTTTATACACGATTGATTTTTTTTGGTAAAATACTCTAATGACCTGATAACTGAAATATTTACATATTTATTTTCCCTTATATGATGATTTTATGGACGATATTTGAGCTTAATATAATATATTTGGGTGTAAAATAAATAGTATTTAAAAAAATAAAGAAAAATATAAAAAAAGGTCGGTACTGTAGCGGAATCACTGTATCAGGACGTTACTGTAGCGGATGGAATCACTGTAGCACTGTAGCAACACGGAAAAAATACGTAGGTTTGCTGAAAAGTCATGTTCATGCGTGAAATGAAGGAAAAGTACTGTAGCACCTGTGGAAAAAAAAAGAGAGAAGCAACAGACGCACTTGCTTGCCTATATATACATGTGTGCTTCTTTGCAAAAATGGAAGAAGGAGGAGAGAAGAAAGTGTGGAGAATTTTCTCTGACAGTCAAAGATCCTTCTCTGACAGGGAGAGATATTTTCTCTGACAATTTTAAATAAATTGTGTTATTTTTTATTTTTAATTTTATGTATTGTATTATTTTTTTTATGCCTCCTACATGGAAGGCTTAGTATTATATTATTTTCTGTATGCCTCCTACATTGAAGGCTTAGTATTGTATTACTTTTTGTATGCTGCCTACATAGAAGGTTTTACCTCCTAAATGGACGGCTAAATTTCTCCAGTTTTTTTTATGTATATTTTGGTTGTATATTTATGTTTGAGAATTTAATGTTCAAGTTTATGCAGTATTTATGAGGATTTCATTCTAGTTTTATATAATGTCAATTTATTTTTATTTTGTTTTTAATTTCATCATGTGCTAAATTTTCATTTTCCTAAGGTGATGACGTAGCTTACTAATGACGGATTGAATCTTAACTTATTAAATCTAGTTTTAATTTCTCCTTCATGATTGAGTTTTAATTATTGTTCTTAATGCTTTCATTTGATTGGCCACCTTTTGAATGATTACAATATGCATGTTGAGACTGGAAGGAGATGCATGTGTGTAGATCCTATAATTAAAACCATGACTTGCATATGAAATAGGAATATATTCATATGAGTTGTGTAGTCTTATTGAGTTTCATAAATCTTAATGCATAATTAATTGCTTAAATTCATATAGGAATATATTGGATTAGCAATTAATTATAGAATTGCTTGACCTTGGAAGAGGCTAGTAATTAAATTAAGGAAACTCGACTATCAATCATGTGGAATAAATTGGGCTAGAATAGATAAGTGATTCAATCCGAAATTTGTTAAGTGAAATATAATCCCTAGGACTTTTTCTCATATTTGTTTTCATATCATCTGTACTCATATTTAATTATTTTTCTTTTATTTGTACTCTCAATCATCAATTTATCGATCGACTAAATAGAATTAAAATTACCCATTTTGGTACTTAGTGCTCAATCCTCGTGGGAACGATACTCTACTTACTTCTATATTACTTGATTACGACAGTGTACACTTGCACTATTTAATTGATCATCTAAACTCATAACATGACCTGCTGGCAAAACAAATACTCTAGCTATCATTCTATTTTACCTAATTTTATACAAATCTTCTCTTTATTTTAAAAACACACATAGACCTCTTTTAAAATTAGAATTAGAATGTATGTTACACAAATCTCCATTATATTTTGAGATTCTATTTCCATTCACTCAAATTATTAGTTGATAGTTAAGTTTGACTTTTAAAATTTTTAATCAAAATGCCCCTTTTTATCTTTTTATTTTTTTGTAAACAACAGACAGACAGGGCCTTTGGCCCCCTAACCCGGAATCCCCCCGGTATCCAGCGCCTTTTCCTGAATCCCTGATCTTCTAACACTGGATCAGGTTACCTGGGAATGCCCCTCTTTATCTAAGTAGTGAGCATGGAAGAATGCAGAATCGATCCCATGACTTGCAAAGTCAAAGGTTTGAGAGATATATCAAATACATTTTTTTCTATCAAATATAATAAATTATAAAGGTTTGAGAGATTGTATAACTAATTTAAATTTATAATTTCACTTTTTTCCTAAATACATTTAAAAAAATTACTCAAATTTTTAAAAATTTGTAATATTTACAAGCTTTCAATTAAAATTTGAGATTTAGTATTAAGGGTATATTAATAAATAAATTTTATTTTTATATAAATTTTAATTTAAAAAATATATTTTTATAATCCTTTTAGAACATTCTTAATGGAGTTAATGGATTGGACTTAAGCATATATTTTCAAAATAAATGGGAGGCACGTGTAATTAAGGCAAAACAAAAGAGTAGTTAAAATATTTTACTAGAAATTCTGAAATCTTTTTGTGCCATGTAATCTTTAAATTATGAATTTATTTGTATTTATATTTGAGAAGATTTAATCAATATATTCATGACTATCAACTTTTTACTCAATTTTTAAGAAAAATAATAAAAAAATATATTCAATTAATTTTAACTTTTTCACATCTACGTGTATTAATTAAAAATATTTATGAATAGTATTAGGAGCGTAGGTCGATGTTGACGGCATTATAGGTCATTTGCCAATCAAGGAATTACATGTCACAACTCAATATTTCAAACTAGCCGTAAATAATAATTTGGGTATTTATATCTGAATAAACTGGACTAAAGGATTTTTGCATGCAAATAATAGCACAAATTTTTTTCATGGTATTGGGTTCTCATTCGGTGTTATATGTCTCGTTTAAAACTTTCTCAAACCTTAATACAAAATAAAAATATACTAACAACCTCTTCATACATAAAAGACAGTCAAAATCCTATTCAAAAACTGCTTTGTAAAAGCACTTCCCTATAGCTTGCTAACTCCATTACTACTTAAGCTGGCCAAAACTTCTAACAGAAGAACATGGAGTTGCGGACTCGTTCATGAAGACGAGGCAACTCTTGCACTTGAGGTGCACCAGCTGAAGTGAGTCCACCATGGCTAGAAGAAGACTCTGAAAGTTCATCAAACTTGATAAATTGTGCCACTTGTGCTGCTGCTAAGTGGGCATAACAAACTGGGGCAACTGCAATAAGACTCAGATTTTAGCGTTGAGTTTGTTAATGAGAATATTAACAACTAAGAAAGATATATTTTGAAGGCAAAAGAAATTTTACCTACTGATATAGCTGTTGTGCTCCTCTGATATCTGCCAAAAAAAGCAAGACGATATGTCAGTCACACATGGTTGATTTATAGGACTATGTAACTCCCATGCATAAAAGCTAATTATTAGATTGAAAGTAAATAACAATGATTAACTTACACATAACAAAGAGAATGAACAAGTTCTTGCAAACCATCAGCAGAGAAACCAATCTCATCATGTAGTACATGATAATGAGTAGGTCGAGTTGTTCCCTATACAAAAACAAAGTGATAAGTGAATATTGTAATTTCCTCTACATATGAAAAAACTTTATTGCTCAAAAATTAATTGAATCTACTTTTATGGGAATACTTACAATCATCCCAGCTTGAGCACACATGTAAAAATCAGTGTTTTTAGGGTGACAGATTCTATTATCAATGACAGTGCCTGAGGCAAAAAAAAAAAAAGTGAATCGCAACAACATAAGGGGTTAGATCTAAAATTTAAAATATATCAAATTTATAACAAGCTGTGAATGCAAAAGGTGTATTGTTATGCGCTTGGAATTTTTATAATGCATAGAGTCTAATATCTAGTTGTATAATTAATGGAGAGTGAGAGCATTTCAAGGGACAAACCTGGTGGAACATTTTCTTGAGCATTGGCCTGGAAGAACTTAGTATGATGATTTTTTTGGGCAATAATCACTGTAAACTTTGGATCCCAACTTTCTTGGAAGTGCTTGCATGCCTGAAAATTCCATTTCAGTGGCATTTAATTGGATTTTAAACATGATGAAGACTGTCATAATTGTAAATATGTCAATATAAGTTACCTGAATAATTTGATTCAACTCAATGTTCAACACTTGATTGAATTGTGATTCACTAACTCCATCCCTGATTCCAAATAAAGAAAAATTGTATTTAGGAACTAAAAAAATTAAAAACTAGAGACCAGTTTAAAAAGTTTCCAAAATTCTTAATATGTGTGTGTGTATAACAACAATTCAAATTGATAACGCGATATCAATCAATATCCTAACTCAATGAAGTTATACCTGAATATGACAATATGTTCTGGCCTCCTTCCTCCGGAAGTTTCAATGAAGTCATCAAGTAGCTCTCTAAAAAGTAAAACATTATTAAATTCAAAATTAAGGGATCGAATTCAACACATACAAATTTTAAATTTTAAAATTTTAAAAAAGAAGAGCAAAATCTTCACTTTGATCCAAAGCATGTAACTTCAAATAAAGAATACTCACCTAAAAATACCATCATCCTTAATATCAGAAAGGGGATTGAATAAATTAACAATCATTTCAACTTTTGGTGACTGAGCACGAACTGATGCTCTATAACGGGAAATCTGAGGCCAACACCTTGAGCTAACAACCTAAATATTTTAAAGAGTAAAATCACTAAGAAATGTGAAGCTTAAAAATAATTAAATACCTTGGCATTAAACTAGTGTTTGTGGAGGCCCCATGTTGGATGAGGCTAAACAGAATGAAAGACCAATATGTTTTACAAGATCTGAAATAGAAAAAACTTGATTAAAGCTAAAAATATCATTACCGCTGCAATAGATGGCACATCTGATCGACCAGGAGAGCCATGTGAGACATCCATCCCAAGAATTAAGGTAGGCACATTTGAAACCATAGGTACAGAAAGTGAATGCTCTATTGCCAAATTGGAATTCATCCCACCAACCTGCATTAAAAAAATGTTAAAATGATGTATAAACCACTAAAGGACTGTTATAAGCTGAAACAAATTTCTCTATGTTCAAATCTTAAATACCTTGGCATTAATCTTTAATAGAACATTGGTAAAGTACTGATCATTCATTTTTGTTGGGGCAATACATTGTGTAACAACCCCTCCCCCTTTCCCATCAACTGCAAGATTTATTCTTTTCCAAGGACCTTCAGATTAAAGTAATTAGAGAGTTAAAGATAAAGTCCACTCAATGCCTATACAAGTCTCAAACATAATTACATATAAAAAAAATGGAAGCTTGGTAAACATAAATACCATAAATATCAGAATTCTTCTTCTCTGGGAGAATGCACAATAGAAACTGAGGTAACCCAGGCAACTGCTTCATCACATTTGCATACAATTCCTCAACCCTGACAGTAGGCGGCTTACGACTCATATGTGCATCCTCATTAAACACTTTGAATGGATCCTTCAAGAACTACCAAAAAGTGGGGCAAAAAAGAGTAAGATGCATATGAATTTTCAAATTTGGAACTTTCAAGCAAACAGCACTATGAAAAACTCACCATCCCCTTCATTTGTGAACATTTCTGCAGGCCTTCAATAAGGTACTTAATATTACAACGAGTTGAGAAGTTGACTATAGCCCAACGATCAATCACCATTGGTTGAAAAAGTTGCTGACACATAATGGTTATTATTCTGTGAGATCAACTGTATTGAATTGAATTTGCTAAATCAGAATTTAAAAGTGACAAAATAATCTTGGGCAAACCTTGTTGTTGAAATTCCACCTCCCATTTCTGGGAAAAAACTCCTCATTCCCAACCTTAAGCTGCATGCAGCAACAGATTGGTATCATCAGAAGTTGTCTCAAAGACAACACAAAAATGCTCAATTCAGAGGATTAGTGTTACATATGAATTTGTATGGGTGATTTAGCTTGTTAGAGATTCTGTTTTTGTTAGAATAAGGAATAACTAATATAATACTACTTCCGGTCATTAATATAATATCCATTTTATAGTTCAATTGAATATTGTTGTGAATTTACGTTCTAATTGATCAATGAGCATATAGAAACACATACCTTTGGAGCTGGCAGGACACGGCCTTCAACTTTTGTGAAGGCAGAGTCAATCGAAATTCCAGAAGAACGAAGTAGAGGGTCATCATTATATCTGCTGTTTCTTATTGACTGAAACAAGAGCATTATCAACATTTAGAATTATGCTAGATGTTAGATGGTGGAATGTGACAAGTCAGGCCAAAAAACAAAGAAGAAGAAATGCGACAAGTCAAAACATACATTTAACAGAGATGTCATTCGTTCTTGGGGCTTTTGCCTTGAAACATCCACAACCGAAGCTCTCTGCAAACTGGTAAGGGCCTTAGTGTAGCGTTGCAATGAGACCAATGTACAGAACTGCAAAAGAACACGTGTCAGAAGTGACAATAAAAATTTTGCCATCTATATGCATTCATACATTTAACAAAAATATAATTCACCTTCATAAAAAATACATTTTTTTGAAATTATAATTTATGAATACTTAATGACAATTCACTATTTGTACATAATATCAAGTTAAAAAAATCAACTTTAAATTTTAAATAAAACTAAAAGAATGAAATATTAAAAAATCGCAACGATAATCATGATGTTAATAAAGTGAATAAGATATACACTATTTGTACATAAAATCGATTGGTCTACCATCATAAATAGTTTTTAAAAAAATAAACTGTGTGTGTGTGTGTGTATTGCCCAATGTGGCTCTATGAGCACCCTTATAAGTTTCATTATGGCCTCACAGTTTTGTGGAATATAATAGTACCTCTACTGGAATATAAGAAGGTTTCTTTGGTTTGCCAACGTCAATGCATGGCAAATTAGCTGAATATTGCAATCTGATGCCTTTATGGCGTTCAAAATAATCAAGAACCGTTATTTCAATTGTCTTCACTTCACCATTTGCGTCTCTTCCTTGCTTTAAGGAAAATCTACATTTTACCAAGAAAATCTTATCAGTACATGGAACTAAATAAATAAAAAAAATATCAAGCAAATGTTGAACAATAGAAAGCACAAGAAACCTTATTACGTTTGATCTTTGCAGGGTCTATCACTCAATCCGGCGATTTTGTGCTCCTGATTGTTAACCTTGACTCTCAGGTTTTTCAACATCCTTTTTGCCTGAAATGAATGTCAAATTAATCAGATATTATTCATGAAACTTTAACTTTTTTAATATATATATATATATATATATCTGAAAATTCAAATTCCAATAACATTACCTTGATCCAATTAATCGAACCGGGATGATTAACATTTTGATTCATGCAGAGGAAGTCCAACACCGGACCAGGCTTAAGAAGCAATGTTGTTGACACATCTTTAAAGCAAATACCAAATATCAGAACAAGGGAAACATCACATATGAACATAATTTCCCATGCACTTCAAGTGATAAATAAACTTACCAACATTAAGAGACAAACCCCCTTGAGTTGCTCGGAAACTTGAATGAAAACCACGACAACCTTGAACACCGCCTCCAATGTCCCTGTAATTTTCTACTCTGTCGTGGAAGAATGATTGACGCACAAGCAGACAGCCCCTAGAAAACCAGAAGGATGGAAAGGTTAACGAAAACGTTCAAGCAATGAAACACAACTGAACAAGTTTCTGGTTCTGATTATAACGTACTGCCTTGCTGCATGCTGCCTTAATATGATGTCCAGAACCCTTATTGCTTCTTGGTGATGATCAGATTCTAGACCGCTCAAAGCATCTACAATTTCTTGCATTGGGATTTTTCTTGCAAAACTGATCTCCACCTTGTATGTCTTGGATTGATATGGACGCCTCATTCTCTTCTTATCAGTTCCCTCTGTGTCGTCAGGGCTTCCATTCCTTCCAACCCTGGAAACAAAATGCACAAAGTGAGGCAACAAATCAGAATACCAAGTTTTGATTAGAAAAAATCAGATCATAAATGGGTACTAACTTGTTTGATGAAATTTCATCTAGAACGATGATGAATTCAAGCTTGTTACGTGGGAGTGATGTAATGGTGAACAAGGCCTTCTCTCCATCATATGCAAAGCTCTTGCTTTGCAGCTCAGAAGCGTAGGTCTCATATACTTTGTCTAAGACTCTTCTCCCAATACCCTTAGCTTCCACAGGGCGTCCATCTTCATAAAAGAGAGCAACCTACACCAACAAAACTTACATTGTCAAATCAGGAAAAGAATATAGATTCAACACACGTGCTGAAGCAAAAGAGTGATAAAAAAGAGAGAGCTCTATATAAAAAATTCAAATGGGGATAGAGAGAGGAAATACAGTGTAGTGATAGAAGAAGCCATCTTTCTTGGCCAAGCTAACTTGAAAATGGTTAGTCAGAAGTTGAATCTTTTGTCCCTTCGATCCAAAACCACGCCTGGCCATAGGCAACAGTTGTCTATCTGATGTTTTCTTCCTAGGCAAGTAAGCTTTCTCTAATCCTACATGTGGACGGACGGTAGGTGGAGGAGGTAAAAGTGATCCATGCTTATCAGTTCCCTTGTTGGGAAGGGAAGACGCCATTTCTTAAGACCTGCTCAAGGATGAGATTAAAATTGTTAAGTATGCGTGTGAATCAAAACAAAACAATGTATAGTTATAAATTCTTGCAATGCAGACAAATAAACAAATCGGAGCTCTAAACAAAATAAGGCCTGTAACAAGTGAAGAATAAGAAAAAACCCTAGCTGTAAAAATGTGAGAGAAACCAGAAAAAACATGTAAAACGCATGAAGAAGTGTAAGAGACCTGTATCCCTGTTCTATAGCTCTTAACGGCTTATAAAAGAGGAACAGAAATATGAACGATAGTTTTATAGATAACAAACCCAAACAAGAAATAGTTGAAATAGATATAAGCAGCAGGAATAAGAGAAGCCAAATAACAGAGTATATATACATTTCGACGTTAACAGAAATAACACATAACATTACGATAATACAAACTCTGCAACGAAGATCCAAGACATGTTACTTACTACCCAAGAACCAAATAAGAAAACGTGGCTATGAACTTAATGGAAAACAGAGTGAAAGCAGAAAAGCAAGTAAAAGGGCTGAGAAGAGTAAAAACCCCGCTCCAAAGGGTCTTAAAGAAGAGAAAACAGAGAATATATATGCCTAACGACCTTAGGAGGTAACACATACAGAATATTTCCAGAATAGAAACTCTACAATCTAGAGAGGCCTACAACAAGTTGGGAGGAGGAGGAGGAAGAAAACGTAGCCATTCACCAGAGAAAGACCAGAAAGGCAAGACCTGTTCAAAAAGCTCTTACAGAGCAAGAAATCCAAGAAAATCCTTCCCAATATTTACTTCATCGATAAAAAAATCCAAAAACACAACCAGAGAACCAGAAGTCAAAGAGAAAAAAACAGGGTATATAACATAACGACGTATCAGAGATAACACATGGAACATTTCCAGAACACCATTAGCTAGCAAGGGTATTCAACCAAACAAAAAAGGGGAAAAAACAACAAAATACCAAAGACAAAAACCGCAGAGAACCAGTGATAAACATAAACAAGGTAAACTGAGAAAGCTGAAGAAACCTTATGAAGAGAGATATTAGCTAAAAAAGTGTTTTGCGTGGGGAAGAAGGAGGGTCCTTCAATGCCCCAATATACAAGAGGCGACCAAAAAAGAGATACTTGCAGGCGTGAGAGCAGAGCAGTGATATGCGCAAAGGGGAGTGTTACGCCGGTGCGGTAACTTAATGGGTCCCGCGACGATGTCTCAGACCTTGGTCGTACGTACTCGCGAGAGAAAATGACCCCACACAAGATTTAAATATTTGATGACCTTTGTAAATGGTAATTCTGCCTCTGTTTCAACGTAAATACAGATTTTATAGATGAAATTTAACTAGATTGATTTGACTTAGATTTTAGATTTTGGATTGAATGATATTGATATTGATATTAATATTGATATCATTGTATATTTTATATTAATTAAAAAACGATTGAGATTAGCTAATAAACTTTGTTATAAATAAATAATAATTAAAAAGTTATTTTAATGGTTTTAAAAGATTGAGATTACAGTTAATTAACAAAAAAATATTGAGATTAACTTATGGGATCTTTCGTATATTATCCATATCTAATCAGATTTCAATATATAAACTATAATAAAAAAATATATTCTAATAACTTGAGTCTAAATATAAATCTATCTTTTTTCAGTGGCCAAAAAAAACATCTATCTTTTTTCACTCATTTCTTGTTTGCGGTTTCTCTTTTATACCTTCACTCCTAGAAATTGTATGCTATGAGAAGCAAATCCAACCTTGTGTGGTTGTGTCATCGAGGACGAACCTCTCTCAAGTTGGAGTTATTCTATTTAGTTTATGCAAGAAAAATAAGGAGAAAGAGAACTAGCATATCGGGTGAATCCATGTTCGAATCCGGGTCAAAGTTCTATAATAGTGCCCACACAAATATTAGACTACTAGAGCTCCATATTCGAATGCGGGTCAAAGCTCCATAATAGTGCCCACACAAGTATTAGATTACTAGAGCCTAATTAGGATTGAGCCTAATTAGGATTGGCACAGCAGATCACCATAATAAGAAAGATGGTAGGAGAAAAGAGATTGTTAGAAAACTCAATAGTAGGGGTGGTTTGCAATTGAGGAGGCATACCCTATTTATAGTGGTTTAGAGTAGCCACTAATTAGAAAATGTGTGCACTCATTCTTACCCTCCAAGAAAGTAATTAAATTAATTGATTCTCAATTAATTTCCTAATTATGGTAACTTGTTCCTCAATTAATAATCCCATAATTAATACTGACTTATTCCCCAATCTGCAATTAATACTGATTTGATTCTTATTTGATTAAGTTACTTGTATCCTAATTAAATAATCCAGCCTATCAAGGACGGATTTAGACCCAAATTCCAACAGTTTATCTACCCTCTTATGAAATCAATTTTTGGAGCAAAAATACCACATTCAATGACACAAATGTTTCTTGTGATGTTTAGCTCACTCGTTCGTCAATGCCTTTCAACTGCAAACACCTTTTTTTTTTCTTGTAAATTATCATATTTGCATGTAAACTTTCTTAGTTATGAATGCTCTTTGTTTTTTTGGTCAATGCCTAAGTTTAGTTAGGTATCCCTTATGTTTCTTGTGAATCACATTTTTTGCGTTGTAAAAGTAGGGGTGTTCGGATCAGGATGGGATCAAGCAATGCCATTCTCGATCCTAATTCCGAGAAGGATTCGGGAATGATTTTCATTCCCGATCCCTATCCTGAAAATCAGGAAATTTTCGGGATCGGGATCGGGAATTTCCCTATCCCATATTTCATTTTTTTTAAAAAAAATCTTTATATTAAATTTTTTGTTGTGTTTTCTTTAGTCTAGTATACATATATAATTTGTTTAATATCATATTGTACCAAATAAGTTTAATACAAATATATAATTAGTTCAATACATGCTTAAAATTATCGATTCAGCTGCAAAAAAAAACAAAGATAAAAACAAAAATTAGAATTATTTAATAAATAATAAACAAAATTAACTAAATAAACTAAAAGAATAGATATTACATTAAGGGTGTTAGGGATTTTCATATTTTATTTTATATTTGGTCTTATTTCCTTAAATATTTTAAAAAAATGTACATGTATATATATATATATATATATATATATATTTTCCGGGATCGGGAAGTCCCATTCCCGATCCCGATTTTTTCCTGATCCCAAAATTTTCGAGACAAGATTTTTCTGTTCCTATTTGCTCAGGATCAGAATAGGAAGACCAGGACGGGAAATTGATGAACACCTCTATGTAAAAATCCTTGTATGTTTTGTGAATCACTTTTTTTTTTTTTCTGAATTGTCTATTTGCATTATAAACTCCCTTATTCCTCCTCTTTGCCCTTGGGTATCTCTTGTGTTTTTTGTGAATCATTTTATTTGTGTTGTAAAAAGTCTTATATGTCTTATGAATTGTCCTAGTTTCATTAAAAACTTCCTTATGTTTCTTTTGAATTAATTTACTTGTTAATGCCTTACTTCAATGGTAAACACCCATATAACATAAATTACACACGAAACATAATGGCTAGTTGGCTATCCAACTAAAGAGATTTATAAGACACATTGGAGCTTTTACAACGCAAATAAGGTGATTGATGAGAAACATAAGGATTACCCAACTAAACTTAGGCATTGACAAAAAAAACAAAAAGCATTCACAACTACAATAAAGGGGTTCACTATGCAGATACAATGATTTGCAAGAAAAATAAGGATATTTATAACTGAAGTAAAGTGTTTACAAGTGGGCTAAGCATTACAAAAAACATTAGCGAGTTTACCATGAAACTAAAGGTATGTTTGGGATCACGATTTCTTAAAAAATAAGTCCTTATTACGCAAGCCGAGATAAAACTCCTTTCACATACTTACCTCGTATATTGTGAATTACGATTTATAAGTACTTATTGCCCAAAAATAAGCTATTCCAAACAAGCACTAAGGCAATTCACAAGGCACGCAAGAATTTTTACAGCATAAATAAGGTGATTCACAAGAAATATAAGAGATATCCAACTAAACTTAAATATTGACAAGTAAACAAGGAGCATTTAGGAATTTACAATGTAAATATGATAATTCACAAGAAAAATAATAAAGGCCTTGAAGTAAGGCCGGTCATTTGAGTGTTTTTTTTTCCAGAAATTAATTTCATTTTACCCTCAAAACGGTGCAGTGATACTTCAAATATTTTATGGGGCAATTAGAAATAAATTTACTACAATGATATTGGCACCGCGTGTGAAAATGGTTATTACGTCTTAAAAATTCGTAACTTAGGGATTGATATTTTTTTACATTAGTCAGTTAAAATTCAAGAACGCCTGTCATTAAATTTTTTTAGCGAAATATACATTTTTTTATAACACAAAAAATTCAAAAATTCCTGTCATTAAATTCGTAACTAAGTGAAATATATATTTTTTTTTAACACAAAAATCAACAAACGGTATATCATTGGCAGAGGAAGGTGGAGCAAGGGGGAGGGGGAAAATTTTTTTATGAGCTGGTTTTGAAAAAATTAGAGAAGTGCAGCTATAAAATTTTAACACACATAAAATGTAAAGTAGAAGAGTAAGAATAATTAATTAAAAATATTCAACTATACTTCTTTAATTTTCTTTTTTGATAAATCATTTCTTTAATTTTTTTTAAATTTAGTTCATAAAAATTTTCTTGAAAAGGCTTGGGCATCCTTGTGGGTCCTGGCTCTACAGTGAGGACGTGAAACTTGACAAACTAAGCACTAAGTTGTGACACCATTGGTCATCCATAATTAATCAAGGTATTAAAACCCGGACCGGGTAGTGAACCGGTCGGGGTACTGGGTTAAGGGTCAGTGGGTCAGACCGGGACCAAACCGGAGCTAAACCGGGACCAAACCGGTGAGAAATTGAAAATTTTAGACTTATAGTATGAAATTCTAAAGGAAAAAGTAAAAAAAAAAAAAAAAAAAAATTTTTAAAAAATGGAAACCGGACCGGGAACCGGACCGGCCAACCGGCCGGTTCGCCGGTTACCGGGCCGGTCCGGTCCGATTTCCAGAACACTGTAATTAATAGATAATTTGTTTGGGATTATATTTAAAATCCTAAAAATATTTATTCATATAAATTGAGATAAATTTTTTATATATTTATTTTATATATTATAAATTATAAATTATGATTAAAAAATTATTTTTAAAAGTTTAAATCACTATTTCAAACAAACATAAAATTTGACGGCTTTGACCTCCCAGGCGACGTGACCCTGTTACGCCGAATCTCATGTAGAGTCCCCGCATGCATATACACCCAAACCACCTGACCACAATCAGGCCAAATGGAATAACCTATATATATATATAGGTTAAACCTTATATTTATTAAATAATTAATTAAATTTTCAATCAAGTGTTTTATGTCTATTAACTAAATTTCTTAAAATTCTGGTCTAACTCCCAATATGATAAATACATCAAATAAATAAATATTTATAAATAGAATATAAAAATAAGGGGAAAACTCTCAAATTATTCAAAAAAAAATTGGTTAAAATTAGGGGCTTAGCACGTTGAAGGAGGAAAAATAGTAAATAAAATTTCTTAAATTAATATTTTAATTCAGACAAAATATTTGGCCCATCGAGACAAAATATAAGGGATGCGAAATGTGAGTGTATCGATCGTTTTGCTCCAATTTTTTCAATTTGGTGACCAACATTAAATAACAGTGACAGATTTTTTTTTTTCGTTCACACAAGAAAATAAAAATTAAACAACTTTAGCCAAAATAAAGATACAAAACACCCGCCTTCAGAAAAGTGACTGTTCAATACAGTACCTATTTTTATTTTCCGTTCCCTCGCTCGCTTAGCACACTCCTCACACTCAACCGAAACTTCAATCAGCACCGTCCTCTTCTTCAGAAGCAAAATTTGCATCGCCTCTTAACGCATTTGCTTTCATTGCCGACGCGTCGTGTGCGTCTTCTCTGGCGTCGCGTCTCTACCTCACTAAGTCGAGGTATTCTCTTTCTCCTCCTCTTCTGTGTTTACCTCTAGTTCTTGCGACTTCTCTCTGTTTCATCATGAAATATCTCTGGTTCTGGTCGAGGTATTATTTCGATCTATGGGTATTATTTTGTTGCATTGTGGAATTTTTCTGCTACTTTTGTTATTTTTATCTGTTGTGTTTGAAATTTCTCTTTGCTCATCGAGTTCCTATCTTCCTGTTCTTCGAATTTTAAGTTTATCTTTGGGTGATTTTCTGAATGATATTTCCAGTTCTAGCATCAAACTTATTTTTGAATGTCGGCCATGTAGCTAGTTTTATTCGTCACAGCTCTTCGATGATAATATTTATTTTGTTTCCATCGTTTATAGACCCCGATGATATGCTGCCTGTGGTACACTGTTTTACACGTCACTGATTCGTCTTCTCTGAATCCGGCTTCTCAGTCTCGAGAAGGTAAATAACTCTTGGAACAAGGATTCACTTGTTCTATACACGCTTATTCTGTGTCTAATTGAGTATATCTATAAATTTAGCAGATGACGCATGCATTAGGATCTTCTTTAATACTTCCTACATAATCAGTAGGATATGGAAAGTTGTATTAACTGGAAAATATAATATGCTTCTGATTAGCTTGAGCAATTCTCTAATTTCTAATCTTAGCTTCAGAAATTTGTCTACATATATACACTCATAATCATGCTGCCTTTTCTTCCGGTTTTAACATCCCACACACCTTCTTAGTCTGTCTCTCTCGTGCACAGTATGATCCTCCTTATAACACTGTCTATCTTTAAATCTTAGTCTGTCCTTTTTATGACAATTAGATTTCTTTCTTTTTTTGTTCTTTTTTGCACTCCTCTGGAGTACATTGGTGCCCTATTGGTAACTTAGCAAGACTCCAGTTTTCAAGTAAGACTAAGTTGTCAAATTATGGGTGCAAGCAATTTTTTTTATTTTTTCTTGATAAAACATATATTTAAGCATATTACCTTCAACTATGTTGTCAATGATGCTCATCTTTATATGTATGGTGAAAGGGAAGAGAGCGGACCATGAGAGATCTCTCAAAGTCATATTGTAAAAAAGGCATATGGGGTTGTTCCCATTCTTCATAGTCACAAAAACCACCTCTTCACTCCATGTCTCTTCGTTATAATGCTATTCGTTCTTCAATATGTATTCTGTGCACCTAAATGTGTCCATCCTTAAGATATGGATCTGCCTATGCATGACTCTGTTTGTCTCTCCCTAGACACACTCACATAAATAATCTGTTTTTGTTTTGAGCATTATCCGTGTCTTGTGAGTGACAATATTGAATGTTTTAGTATACAGATTATTTGAATCTGTGGATAAGTGGCAAACCCAAGTGAACACCATTCCTTGCTGTTTTTGCTCCGTATTCTAATGTTCCACAAAACCATACATTGAGGCATATATTATGCAATTAAATGATTATTACTATATGTTTATTTTACTGGCGAGCCATCAGAATCGAATTCAAAGGACTAAAAGACTGATGGTCTGATGTTGATGAACTAATTTCTTCTGCAGAAATAGTTGTGTTGCTGAAAATTTCTCAAGTACTTTCTCATTTCTTAATTCCATTGAGAAATGACGCTTGAGAGAGCAAGAATGGCCCATTTGAAGTTGTTGGGATTGACAGCCCTTATATCCAAACACACATTAGTTATCCACAAGTGGTTCATCTTGTTGCTGTTACTATCTCTAAAGAAATGACAACCTTCATCTGAAGTTTTCAGAAAGATTCAGGCGAAGCTTAGTTGAATTGTTGTTAAAGGATCTAAATATTATTAGATAGCAAGAAGAGCCCGACAGTTGATTGTAAACTTTTTGATATTTGTATATTTGCTTGGAATTCATTAAAATATATAGATCTTTACCGTTACCATTTTTCATCAAAGTCTTCATTCCTGAAATTGGGCAACAAATCTAGTGATAAGTTTGAAGTTTGCACGTTATGAAGTGCACTGTACTACGTTATGTTATAAGCTATCAAAATGTTAGTTCTAAGCTGCTAGTGATTGGCTTGATATACTTTTTATGCAATTAAGCTTACTCTCAAGTGATCATTTATTGATTCTCAGGAAGAAGGCACCATGACGAAGTCTAAGAATACGAAGATGACTCAATACATAAACTACCGCATGCGGGTCACCATTACAGATGCCCGCCAGCTTGTGGGTAACTTGATGGCATTCGATCACCACATGAACCTTGTCCTTGGCAACTGTGATGAGATCCGCAAGCTACCCCCAGCCAGCAAGGGCAAGAAGACCAATGAAGAGCGCGAGGATCGCCGAACCCTTGGCCTTGTTCTTCTCCGTGGTGAAGAGGTCGTCTTCTTTGCGGTTGAGGGCCCACCGCCCCCGGATGAGTCCCAAGCTGAGGCTGTCGATGTGGCTGCTTTAGCTGACCCTGGTATAGGCCGTGCTGCCGGTAGGGGGCTTCCCACAGCTCCTATTTTTCATGCTCAGCCTGGCTTTGGTGGCCCTGTTCCTGGTGTTGGTGGTCCTGCTCATGGCATAATGCGGCCTCAGACATTGGCCCCCCAACGGCTCGCTGCTCTGCCAGTGATGCGCCTGCCTGGGCAAATGCCGGTGTATCCTGGGCAGGCTCCACCGCCAATGGCAATAGGCCCCCCTCCGCCAATGCCACCAGGGCAGTTTCCTCCTTGGCCAGGTGGTCCGCCACCGCCATTCCCGATGCCTCCACCTCAGTTTGGACGGGGACCTATTGGACCACCCCCTCCTGGTCAGATGATGAGAGGACCCCCTGTTCCACGTTGGCCTGGGATGCCAGCGCGACCTCCACTTCCCCCTCCTGGGACGCAAGATCCTCCTCGTCGTCCTGGGATGCCCCCTCCACCTGGTGGTGCTGTTCCTGTATACGGACCTCCTCCTCGGCCCGGCATGCCTCCCCCGCCAAACCCTCAGAGTCATCGCACTAATGGTTTTGAGTAGGTCTGTCTCTGTTT
Source organism: Inga leiocalycina (assembly GCA_963242795.1). Classification (NCBI taxonomy): domain Eukaryota; kingdom Viridiplantae; phylum Streptophyta; class Magnoliopsida; order Fabales; family Fabaceae; genus Inga; species Inga leiocalycina. Next base: position 16,599,821 of record OY725320.1, read on the forward strand.
TCATCTCTTTGCTCTATAGTTCATTATTATTGTTGTTTTCTTAAATTTTAAAAAATTAGGCTGTCAGCAGAGTTCATATGCATTTGGCTTCCGGATTTCTGGCATTTTTTCTGGTTTGGAAAATAATTATGTCATGTATAAGGCTTTTTCCAAGAATCAATGATCGAAGATGGCGGCTTGTATTATGTCATGTATAAAATATTGCTAGGGCTAAATTAACTTAAATAAGCAAAAGAATGGCTATCCCATCCTGAATCAGGATCCCTGAAGTCAGCCTTACCAAAGTCAAATTTGCATGCTTCGCCATTTTCTCACATGTATTTGTACGTAGTGTCCAGCTTTAGTCCAAAGACACGGAGTAATTTATCTATCTATTTGCCGCCATCCTCATACAAAATTTGGATTTTAAATGCTGTGTGGCTGCTCATTTTGTGGCACTGTAGGACACAGTTAAATACTACTGAAAATTTGTGTGGTATCTAAATTGTGTCAACAACAAGATTCATATCATATTCTATGGTTATATAATTTTGTTCAGCATATCCAATGACATGACCAATCGCCCTATCACATTGAATGATATGCTACCCATGTCCTCAACATTTTCTTGCCGCACAGGATGTCTAAGCTAGGCAAAGATTTTTCAGAAAGTTTATACTGTTTTGATGTTCATTTTACTTCGATTCCTCAGAGCAAATTACAGGAAAACATGCCTTGTTTGTAAGGGATTTGAGGGTAATTGTCAGAGCTATGTGAATTTTTGTACCAATTAACAAATAACTTTGGTCAGGACCTTTAAATTTTATGCCCTTCTGTGGATGCTGCAGAAATTATGTTTTATTGAATCATTTTCTTTAATTGCTCTCATCCATACTCGTCGTTGCATGTTAATTATCTTCCCATGTATTTATTATCTATTTGTACTCATTAGAAGGCTTCACATCATTGTTGCAGATCTTTGGGCTGATGCGCTGAGGAATCTGGACATTGAATTTCTTGTGATCGCTTCAAATATAGCTTTTATATGGGAATCAATGGTTTCTTGGACACTTTTTGTCTTGGTAGGGTTTGTCGATAATGAGGACGTGTCATGTTAAATACTTTTTCAGTCCAAAAGTAAATAGTAAACAAATGTGTAAATGAGATCTGAGTAACACACTAATGACATTGCAGATTCTGGACGGCAACGCACTAGATGGCATTGTACATTGCGAGACAAATTTTTGCCAGAAGACTGATTTGGTAGTGTGTAGGACAAGATTGGAAACCCCCTTGTTATAATCATAACTTTAGCCTTAGTTTTTGTTGTAGCGTTTTTGGTTCCCCAATGAATTACTACTATATAATTTGGAATGACATGAATTTTTTTTTTTCATAATCTTGTATGATTACAGTATGATCATAGTTGCTGCTGCTGATGCTCAATCCAGCAATTGTCTGGTGTTGATAATTTTAATGAACCAATTTCTTGAATCGGATGAAATAAGAAATTGCGGTAATATGGACCCAAGTGGATTGTTCCTTATAAAATACTATAACGTGCATATAACTCAAATTTTAAAAAATGATTTGTAAAAAAATTAAATGACTGTTTGGTTAATAATATGGAGAGAAAAATATGGTACTCAGTCAACTTCTATATATCCTTTTGTTTTTGCCAATTAGCCATCATCTAATCTTATCTAAACTCTATTAACATTGAAAGTAGGTGTGAATTACAAGCATTATTTCATTAATTTTTTCCAGGAAAAAAAATCATTAATTATTTGGCAACAAAATATTGGATTTTCTTAATAATAATATTGACACTCCTTTGATCCTTACCCTATATATTTGGATAATAAAATTAGGGAGAAGGAGTAATAACTACTAAGGGAGGAAATTTCCAAAAACAATAATTTTTTTAATTATTTTGGGAAATTTTTCTTCTTAGTACCATCTCCCTTATTTTCCTCTAACTTTTCTGTCCGTTTGAACATAGGGTTAATGTTAGACCTACTTATCTAATTTAAGGAGATTAAAGAAGATAAAGAAATTCAAATTACTACCCTTAGTTCTTGATTTTTTATAATATTTTTTGTATAATATTAGATTATATACTAATTTATAAGTTAAAAAATTAATTTAAAAAAAGATAAATAGAAGAAATTAAACGAAAATTGTCTTAAATTTAGTTTCCATATTCAGGAAACCCCGAGGTTGGTTATTTATGTGTATGTTTGGGATAACGGTAGGAAAAATGACTTAGGGTGTGTTCTTATTAGCTTTTGGAGAATAGATTCTGGAGAGAATAGCTTTTGGATAATAGATTATAGGAAAATAGATTATGGGAAAAAGTGATTTTGATAAAATGAGAGTATTTAGATGATTTGATCAGAATAGCTTTTTTCATGGTCAAATGACTAAAAAGGACATTAACTTTTATGATAATTACATATAAAGGATAAGATTATATTTTAAGTATTATTTCATATTAAATTACAATAAATGAAATAAATTTGTCAAAAAATTTTTAAATTATAACATTTGTCAATTATATAATATAAAAAAATAGATGCAAAAATTTTAAAATTATAACATTAGTCAATTATGTAGTATATTACAAAATTAGATCAAACGTACATACTGAAGGCGTACACTATATTAATTTTCATCTCCTTTCACAACCTGGTTAAATTCTTTGGACTATTAAATAACCACAAGAGATTATTGAACTCAGCATTTGATCCCAAGCACAAAAAAGAGGCACTGTTGAATATCAAAACTCATGCATCTGTTAACAGAAACGTAATTTGAAGAAAACTGGTGTTGAAAAAATTGTTAACTCAAATTAGAATAAAACACGCACACAAACACACCTTGACTCCAGTTATTATTAAGCATAAGAAAGTCATCAGAAGGAAAGAAGAATAAAGTAACGTCAATAGAGTAACTATGGCCAAACATTTTGAAGATTATGCTTCAGACGTGACCCCTAAGAAAAGCTACAGCATCTAGTAGTCCATCTTTGCCTCTTTCTAGATTAAATGGAAAAACCTATTTCTGTTTGATTGAACTCCCATACTATCCCCCCTCCCCCAAAAAAATGACAACCTTCAAAGTTCCCGTAGCAAGTCCTTCCAAATTCCTTAACCCAAGGATCCGAACTCGAACATGACTTCCTTCTTTGAACTTCTTCTGAAGCTTCTGGATCTCCTCTTCATCAATATCAGATATCTGCCAAAAATTTATATTAATAACCATTCAAACAGTAAAAAGTATGTAAGTTACTACAACAAACTTTTATCCACCCAGACAACTTTTGCATCATCATATATATCTCCAATTTTAACATCCTGCAACTCCAAACAAATCATCAGTGTATAACATTAAATATCTTCTTACAATAAAAGAATGCCATCTTGGCAATATAAGCAAGCTTTCTCTAGGTAATCAAAGAGGAGGAAAGGTATGGAGATTCGTCTATATTTTAGGCTTCCCGCAAGAAGAGAATGAGCTTAAACAAGATGGAAGAATAAACTAAGAAAACGTACAAACAAATGTCTGAAATGATAAAATAAATAAAGACACCAGCAGATAATGCTTTACAGAAATTCAAGCCTAAAGGCAAAGACACCTGGATCTTGCTCTCTGAATTTTTTGTGATAGGAGACGGGCATGTTGGTGTAAGCTCTCCTTTCATCAAAACAATTTCCAAAGAAATCATCAATAGATTGATCTATGGCAGGTTTGAAAACCCCATATGATTTTATAACCTAACGCCAGTACTTTAAAAATTCTCAAGGCCAACTTTTATAAGAGGTGGCATTGTTCATCAGGAATAAACTGTTTCATACTACCAGTGAAATATGGGCTATGATGTTATGCAGATTTTAAGTGCTCTCTTTTAATCTAACAAAGGAGATTTGAGAATATTAAGGAAAGAAAATTACAGTTATATGTATGGACTTGGGGTTTGGAGATCTGTTCTCTGAATGCATTTACTTTTATTTTAGGATATCTTATCATTTTCATTATGCTCAATTTCTTCATTGTGTAGCATCTTTGCATCTTGTTGTTTCATTCTCTTGCTATGTTTGTTTTGTTTTTGGAATATCATATCATTTTCATTGTACTGTGTTTTTATCTCCTTAAAAATTTCAGAATAACTGCAGCATGATTTTAAGAGCACTAACTGCAGTCTGATTTCAAGAGCGCCAGAAAAGACACAGCAAAGTATTCCATTGAATAGTTAGAATTCATTACAATGGGTGAAAGTTTGCTTGCGTATAGGAGCACAAGAAATGGCAATAAGAATCAAAATAGTCCAGCATTTTCCCACATTTACCAACTGGTTAGACAGGGGAGGGGAAAAAACAAAGAACCCACCGCATATAATCACCCCAATTGATTTCAATCCCAATGTTAATATGACAACGAAGAAATTTTTACCTCAGATCTAATTAACCTAAAGAAATCACGCTCAGCAAACAACTTAACGCATCAATAATCAAGTCCACCGACAGACCCGCATTAACGTGCATATATAAATATAGAAGTTGCACAGATTAGCTGAAGAAGAGAATTGGATCGAAAGCGGAGAGAGGAGACGGATTTTCAGACCACACATGCTTACCTGGAGGAAGTCGCCGAACCTCACAACCACCACAGACAAAGGAGTAGCCACCGAAGTCGCCGGAAAGATTTCGCAAGCGATTTTCCGTCGATTTCGCAAGCGATTTTCCCTCAACAAAGATATATCCACCGAAAATAGCACCACCGGTCCGTTCACAGCTTCCGTTCACCGTGAGAAAAGGGACAAAGGAAAGATCGAACCGCGAAGCCAAACTTCTCCGATCTGCAAGAGAAGGGGAACGACAAGGGGAGGATGGGATCTGTTGAGAGCCGAGACGAGAATGCCGACGGGAAAGGGAAACGGAGAAGGAAAGGGATGACGCCTTCGCTGGAGAAATTGGAGAAGACGAGAATGAAGGAAGGACGTGTGTGTTCGGGAGATGACAGACGGGAAAGGGAAAGAGAAAAGGACAGGGGCAGCAGGATAATAATTACTACCAACGGTCACAAACCTGGCTCAAAAAAGTGATGAAAAATAGCTTCTTCAAGAATAACTTTTTTGCCTTAAAAACGGGATTCTGATAAAATACGGGATTCTCAGTTTTATTCATGTGTTCGGATACTTTCCACACAAAACCATGGTTTGAGCAGATAAGCGCGTTTTTTGTCATCTACCGAACACACACTTATTATGATTCTGACTTATTGAAAATGACTTAATAAAAAAGTCAGTTTTTGTAATGTGATTTATGTTTGGATGAGCGATTTATTTTTGAACAATAAGTGCTTATAAATCGTGATTTACGATATACGAGGTAAGTATGTGAGAGGAGTTTTATCTCGACTTATGTAATAAGTGACTTAATAAAAAGCTACATGTGTGTTTGGTATTGCTTATTGGAGGTCAATTCCAATAAGCACTTATTACGTAAGTCGAGATAAAACTCCTCTCACATACTTACCTCGTATACCGTGAATAACAAATTATAAGCATTTATTGTCCAAAAATAAGTAATCACAAACAAACATGCAGCACTGGGGTTATTTAAAATAAGTAGCTTATTTAATAAATAGTTTATTTTACCCGTAATATAATTAAAATAAGTTGAACCAAACATTATAAAAACAAAACACGTTTTTATTGAGCTTATTACCTAAAAACGGCTAATTTCTGCCCAATAAGATGAAACAAACACACCGCTATTCCACTGGGGAAGCATCCGGGGTTCGGGTTCCCGACCTTTTATTTGGGCTTGGGGCCATTTGCTTGAAGTTGAAAGTTTCCTAAACCCTAAAACCCCACAGTTTCCTCTCAGTCCCTCTCTGGCCTCGGCATCGACGGCGACGTCGTTACTCCACACTCCTCTACGGCTGCGCTACTCACTTGCTCGTTTTCACCTCCACAGTAACTGAACTCGTCGACGGCAGGCACCACTTCTCCCAGCGTCCACAGCAGGCAAGGCACATTCTTCTTCTTCTTCGAATTTTTTCTGCTCACTCTTGCGGTGTGTGTTTCCTTCCTCTGCCTTCTAAGTTTTAATAGAGTGGATCTGACTAAGTAAAGCTAAAACTTTTTTCAAGACAATCTGATTTCTGGGTCATAATTGTTGAGGGTTACGTTTTAAAAAATTAGTTGTAAATTAAAAAAAAAGTAGTTGCAGATTGGGTGTATGGTTTGTTTCTGGTTTTATGCGGATGAGAGTTTGAATGTTTATTATTTTGGCCAAAGATGAGAGTTTGAATGTTTGATAAGATGTTTCTGGTTATATTATGATAGGTTACTCCCTGTAGTGGTTTTCATTGAAGTTGCAGTTTTTACATTGTCATACTTTTTATATTGCTTTCTCCAGAATTCGAGTTAGCCCTGGCTAGATGAGAGTGATTTCTAAAGATCTGTGTTTGTTTTCTGGTGATGATATTCTGTTTTATCCTGTTTTCTAAAAGTTTATGAATGCAATTAAATTTTACTTCATTTGAGGATTAGTTTTATTCTGTTTTTCCTTTATATTTGTTTTGTTATTATGTAGCTAAATACTATAATAATTCAAGCTGTGGAATATTTATATTTCATCTCTGGGAACATTTCAAGTTGTGGATCATGTAATTATAGAATATACTTGAAGTTACAAATGTATATTAGGTTTTGGTTTTCTGGAGTTTTCATCACATATTATGGACAGGGCAATACCACTTGGGCATGGCAGCCTGATGTTGCCCAGCCTAATGTGTTAGGGCTTTTTAGGTGCAGGCCAGGCAGCGGGCTGCATAATGCACCCTGATCATTATATTGCTCTAATATGATATTTTTGGAGGCTGTTACAGTATAATAAACGATTCTTTCCTAGTTTTTATAATAGGAATGGAACTAAACACATTTGAAAGAAAGTTTCAGTCTTATTTCACTGTATATTGCATAGTTACAATTTTTTTTAAAAATGCACTCTACTGTATTCTTACTAGATTCAGTCTTGTTTTATTTTTGTCGGAAAGATTCAGGCTTAGTTGAATTGTTGTAAAAGGATCAAAGTATCATAATATAGCAAGAAGAGGTAGACAGTTGATTGTGAATTGTTTGATATTTGTATATTTGCTTGGAATTCATTAAAATATATAGATCTTTATTGTACTATTACCATTTTCCATCAAAGTCTTCATTTTTAAGTTCAACAACAAATTTAGTGATGATTTTGAAGTTTCCATTATATAAAGTGCACTAACTATATTAATTGCTGCTTTTATATATTAAGTTGGCACTTATTTTATTCAGTTATTATACTTTTTATGATATTCAATATTCAAACTACAACTTTTCATCTTTTGGCCTGGGCATTATAGTGCTCTGATCTGATATTTTTTGGAGGCTGTCCGGTTTAATGAACCCTTCTTTCCTAGCTTTTACTTTTTATAATAAGAACACATTTGAAAGAAAGATTCAATCTAATTTCACTGTATATTGCATAGTTGTAAAATTTGTTAAAAAGTGCACTCCACTTTATTTTTACTAGATTCATTCTTGTTTTATTTTTGTCAGAAAGATTCAGGCTTAGCTTTGTTGAATTGTTGTGAAAGGCAAACAGTTGATTGTGAATTGTTTGATATTTGTATATTTGCTTGGAATTCATTCAAAAAATAATATATATATATATATATATATATATCTTTATCGTACGGTCGATTGTGAATTGTTTGATATTTGTATATTTTGGCACTTATTTTATTCAGTTATTATATTATTTATGATTTATGATATTCAATATTCAAACTACAACTTTTCGTTATAAGCTATCAAATTGTTAATTATAATCTTCTAGTGATTGGCGTTGCATACTTTTTATGCAATTAAGCTCCGTCTCAAGTGATCATTTATTGATTCTCAGGAAGAAGGCACCATGTCGATGTCTAAGAGTTCAAAGATGCTTCAATACATAAACTACCGCATGCGGGTCACCATTCAAGATGGCCGCCAGCTTGTGGGTAAGTTCATGGCATTTGATCGCCACATGAACCTTGTCCTCGGTGACTGTGAAGAGTTCCGCAAGCTACCCCCTGCCAAGGGCAAGAAAACCAATGAAGAGCGTGAAGACCGCCGAACCCTTGGCCTTGTTCTTCTCCGTGGCGAAGAGGTCATCTCCATGACTGTTGAGGGCCCACCTCCCCCCGAGGAGTCCCGGGCTAAGGCTGTCAATGCGGCCGCTTTAGCTGGCCCTGGTATTGGCCGAGCTGCCGGTAGGGGGGTTCCCACAGCTCCAATTGTTCAGGCTCAGCCTGGCCTTGCCGGCCCTGTTCGTGGTGTTGGTGGTCCTGCTCCTGGCATGATGCAGCCTCAGATCTCTCGTCCCCCACAGCTCTCAGCTCCGCCGGTGTCATACCCTGGGCCACCTATTATGCGCCCACCTGGGCAAATGCCAGGGTATCCTGGGCAGGCTCCACTTCCAATGGCACGAGGTCCCCCTCCGCCAATGCCACCTGGGCAGTATCCTGCTCGGCCAGGTGGTCCACCACAGCCATACCCCATGCCTCCACCTCAATTTGGACAGAGACCTATGGGACCACCCCCTCCTGGACAGATGGTGAGAGGACCTCCTGCTCCACCTCGGCCCGGAATGCCAGCCCCTCCTCCTCCTCGACCTGGGATGCCCCCTCCACCTGGTGGTGCTGTTCCTGTATACGGACCGCCTCGGCCAGGCATGCCTCCTCCACCAAATCCTCAGAATCAGCAGCAGTAATGGTTCGAGTAGGTCTGTCTCTGTTTTCATCTTTTCTCTCTATGGTCCATTATCATTATTATTTTCATGATGTTTAAGAATTTGGGCTGTCAAGAGAGTTCATACGCATGCGGCTTCCAGATTCCTGGTATTTCCTCTGGTTTAGAAAAATAGCATCTTGTTTGTAAGATTGCCTCTTAATCTTAGCTTAAGTATTGCCAGAAAAAGTGTGTATTAAATCTGACGTACGTTACATCTAAATTAACGAGAGATAAATATCCCTTTTATGTAATATTAGAAATCAAAATAAGGGATTTCAGTTTATTGGCAGAGCTATGAAAATTTTTGTGCCCAATTATGAAATAATTTCTTCAGGACCTTGAAAACTCTGTAGACTTCAAAATTTTGCTGCAGATATGGTTCTTTTTTTAATCCTTTTCTAATTGCTCTCATCCATGCTTGTTAATTTTCTTTCATAGATTAATTTTCTGTACTGATTAGAAGGCTTCAAATCATTCTTGCAGGTCTTTGTTGGCGCGGTGAGGAATCTGGAAATGGAATTTCTAGTAATCACTTAAAATCAAGCTTTTATTTGGGAATCAATTGTTTCTTGGACACTTTCTGGTCTTGTTAGGGTTTGTTGATGATGTGAACGTGTTATTTTAACTTGTGCAAAAAAAAAAGGGACGTGTTAAGTAGTATCACCATTTGAGATGAGAACAAATGTGTAAATGCAATCTGAGTAATAGACACACTTGATGACGTTGTAGATTGGGTGACAAAATGTTGCTGCCAGAATTCCCAGGAAAGAATTATTTGGGAGCGTGAAGGCAGGATTTGAAATCCGCTTATTATGACTTAGACGTTAGTTCTTGTGTAGACGTTCGACATAGCTTATTTTTTCTTAATCTTTTCAAAAAATTTGTCATAGCCTATCATCATATACCTGTAAGGCCTAACAAGTACTGGGAATGAAAAGATAATCAATAAATTGGCAATAATTGTATGTATGTATTTACCATAAATAGAGGTTTAGCACACATGTTCTTATCAGGTGGGGTATGAGGGTGTATAGATATATGAAATCTTATTTTATAGAGGCTGTTTTTAAGATTTGAACTTATAATTTTTAGGTTACATGGCACATAGCAAAAATTATACTCCCTCCGGTCCTAATTATAAGATAAAGTTGATTTTTTTGGAGAAATTAGGGAAGTCAATTAAATTACTTTAGAATATTTTTATTTTTATTTTTTTTCTCCAAACTAATTAATTTGACTAATAAACAAATATATAATCTAAAGATACTCAAAATCTAAACATTCTAAAATAATTTAATTGGTTTCATTAATTTCTCTTAAAAAGTCAACTTTATCTTATAATTAGGACTGGAGGGAGTATTTGTTTTCAACTTATTCAATTTTATTTTGATTGTTTATTTGATATTAACTTTTTGACAATTATGTTATTGTTATGAAAATGTGAAGGATACAAGAGAAATTTGGGATGAGAGAGATGAATTTCTTTTTGTATTGCTTCTAACACGTGTGTACGTACCTCTATCTATAGGGGATTCGAATATTGAAGACCAACTGTATGACTCACAATATATTAAGAGATGAATTAAGTAATATAATTGTACCATTAGATCAGTTGTTTCAAAAAATAAAGGTTAGAAACTCTTCAATTTAGGGTTACAAGCTACGATTCCATTCAATATAGATGGAGGTGAGGAGTCTTATTCTTAGATGTTATGGATATCCCTACAATTATATTATTCACAACACTCTCCATTGAATGTCTATAAGTAAAAATTGTGCCTCATTAAACCTTACTAGGAAAAATCCATTAGGATAAAAATCTAATGAAGAAAAAAAAGTACATAATACATACTAAAACTGTCTCGTTAAAACCCTTTCCAGAGAAACCTTGTGGGATAAAACATTGGTTAACAAAAAGAGTACAACATGTTATATACTTCCCCTGATATGGTGACAATATCGAGTTTACTTTTTTAAAGTATAATATCATTGTTAATCCCCCTGATGACAACATTTTAACTTCGCTTGATGACAACATGACTTTGTCATTTTATTTCTATAGAGGGTACTAATTCCTCGTGTTGATTATCTCCAACATTTTTCAAGCATATCTTCCGGATGTGTGTGTGAGAGAAAACCACTAAGATATATCTTGCACCTACATGTTCAATTGGTTGTGAAGAAAAAAATCTTATGTAACTATTTCATAGAATTATCACATCAAATCTCAATTTCATCATCCACTTGCATACCTGCCGGAATTTAATCATAACATGAAATATCAACAAGATATGTATATATTATGAGAGAATAAATATATGGGACCTCTAGGTAAATTCAATATATTTGTGTAGGCAAATTCATCTTAGCAAAAATTCATGATTTTGAAATCACAAAAGAATTGAATAACTCGATAAACTAGTCAAGTAAGGTGTAAAATTATTCATTTCTAATATCTTTTTTGAGTAGATTATATATACTCAAGTTATTTAATCCACATAACATTTTGTATATTGAATATTTTTCTAGGACGTGCTTCTAATATTTTGGATCCTTCAAGGATTCTCACGTAACTTCGCTATTTACCGAGCCAAATGCACTATAACAACATCCAATAGACATATATTTATTTTATATACTGTCAGACATCTAATATATGCAAAAATTATTGCATCCCCACAAATTAATATATCTCAATAAAATCGTCATTAGACCTCTATGAAAATTTTTATTTTTATTTAAATATTCATATATCACAAACAACTTTATATTTTAAGTGTTTGGACTGCAGGTCCATAATTTTGAAATAGCGAAAGAACATAATCCTATTTTCATTGCTTCTTTTCCCTTTTTCTGTTGACCAATCACCTTTTTGTTTACCACATATTTATGTATAAGATCATCATTTGATCACGTGATATTATTATCAAAACTATTGCTGACAACTTTATTTTTTCGGTTCCCTTTTTTTTTCTATGACATAGTAACTCATAGGGTTAGTCTTTAATATTGGGGTATAGTAACTCATAGGATTAGTCTTTAATAATGGAACAAGAATCAGTCCTTCTTTACTCTCCCAATTCTCTCTTGTCTTGTTCATCTCTCTCATGCCAAATCTCTCTTGTATTCTTCACATTTTCATAACATGTTATCAGCACGAATTTGCTTTGAAAATTTGAGGTATAAGCTTCTTAAGAATTTGATGTATATAATGCTATTATCTTATATATAAATCTCTTGTATTCTTCACATTTTCATAACAGTTATGATTAATTATTAATTTTTCTTATTTAAACAAAACATTGTGTGCTTAAAGCATTAAGTACTCCCTCTAACCCTTTTTATAAGAAACAACTCTCAAAATTACGCAATTCAAAATGACTTTTCAATTATGCATTTGGTTAGAAAGATGTACATGAGAGAAAAGAGATGATGGGGGCAATAAATTTAGGGAAAATGCATTTGTAGGTACTCATATTTTTACTCACTTTTTAATTTGGTACCGGCGTGTTTTTTTCCTCCCTGGATTAAATCATTAATTTTGCTTGGTTAACACCTTAGCTCTTGCAACTGTACTCTATTAGCACTGTTAGCCCATATATAGGAGTTAACAATACTAACAGGAACAAAGCAAAATTAAAGTATTTAATTTTGAGAAAAATACATACCAAATTAAAAATTGAATAAAAGTTTATGTACCTACAAATGGATTTTCCCATAAATTTATTACAGAGATAATGAGAAACATGTATTTAATAAGGATTAAAATAGGAAGATAAATTTAAAATCTCATACAAATAGGATTTATCCCTTATGTTGAAGACCACACACACATGTGAAAGAGAATGTTGCTTATTAAAAAAATCGGTGAGTATAACTTATTTGACCATAATTTAACGAGGTTGAATTTTTTACCTGTATTTTCTTTTAGATCGAAAGAATGACAGTTACTATTCTGTTAGACAAAGTTATTGAGATGACAAGCAAGAACTCTTACGTTGAGGTAGGATAGTGTTTGTATTTACGTTTACCAATATCCAATCTTATGTTGATCAAAACAACAAAATTTTGAAGATGAATCCTTTAATCTTTGAATGTTGGGTGTGTAGCCCAGAGAAAATAACACGGGCGGTTTTGCTTGTAGGAAGAAAGAGAAACAAATCCTTTTCAGCTTGTACAATTGCTAATTCCACCTTCCATTTTCACCCCTTAAAACAAAGTTCACATCAAATCATTTACATTTATATTTACAAGTTTATTATAAATTGTTCATGCAATTTATAATATTACAATTTACAAATCATTAACAATAATACCTCTTATTTTTCTCAAGTTATGTCATCTACACAAAAACGCCCCCAGGGCTGACGAAAATAAAAGGATGGAGGAAAAAATGTGAGATAAATTTGACGCTTAAAACTTCAAACCAAATTATTGAATTATAAGCAAAATTTTTACTTACAAATCTGGCAAATTGGGCGCTAAGCCGTTTATGAAGACTCCCTATTATAGAAAACAACTAAAAAACCAGGAAACGTAGCTAAATAAAACCCAAAAAAAAAATCTAGGCAAAACTATTTTCTACACATACTAAAGGCATATATACTTACTCAAGTGGGGTTATTTGAACTCAGAATATGGACAATTGGACAAGTAATCCTAGGGACTAAGACTTCAGCTACTCCTTTCACAGAGAGGACCAAGAGATCCACCACTCCAATAGAAGTGAAACTATGTTAAAATTACTAAAATCTACAATCCCTGAATTTCTTTGCAATGATAGGGCGAACATCATCCACATCAGCGAGCATCTCTAGAAACGGAAGCAAGGACATCAAAGAAGAATCCGAATCGTCATCAAACCAACTTTCGATAGGGATTCCATTATCAGGCTGCAACCTGAATACCTACAAACATGAAGACATAGCAAGTTTCAGTATCTCATGCCAATCATCAAAGCAACAATGACCAATGATGTATGACATCTGGTCACTACCGTATAACACATCTGGACTAGATTACAACCAGGATTAATTGGAGTAAAAAAAGTGATTGCATATGTGACATATATTGGGAGAGAATAAGAAAAGAAAAGAAAAATGTAACGAAGCTAAATGAAGCCCACACATAACCTCACTATTTGATATCACTTTTACCAAAATGTACAGCTTCATAACATAGGAACCAGTTTGGCCGGCTTATGTACTATGGTGTAGTATCTGACATTAGAATATCCTTTTATGAAATAAATAATAATCAATAATTAATAAATTATTGTTAATAGTTAATAAATATATTGAAAAGCATGAAAAGGCTTTTTAAAAGAATTAAGGAATGTACCTGAGGAGAATTGTCGACTATAAATACTTTTGCCAGGTCAATGCCAAGAACTGTCAAATCTTTAGTGTACAAATCATCTAATAAGATGCATGAATCTCGATATCTTCTACCAGAGAAAAATTTTCTGTCTGGATCCAGAACATCTAGCAGCTTATCTGCATAACACCTTTGACTAGCCGTGAAAATGATGACTTCAAAAATCTCCGATACTCTTCCCAAAAATACCTCAAGGAAGGGCCTTTTTCGTACGTACACAGTTTGGTCCTTGTTATCATTATCAGTGAACTGGACCGTGAAGTCAACACCATAACATGGCTCCCACGTAGAATGGACTAGTGTTTCTATTGAATCGACAGAATATATGAGTAACAAGTTATTTAAGATAAAAATATACATATATACAGACACATATCAAAACATCAAATGAATGTTCATGAAACAGAAAATGAGTGTTCGACTTAGTGCTAATGCCCATTCTAATTCCGATAACAAAACATATACTATACTGGTAATATACAAAAGCATTCTTAAAATAAAGAGGCCTCCCATAGTTAGGGAAGAAGTAAGAATAATTCCAATCAAAAGGAAACAATATAAAAACTTAAACACTTAAATAAACTCAAGTGGGAATTCTACTATAACAAGTAAAAGCTACTGTGTAGTAAAATATTATCTGCATGCAAATATACATCACCCAACATAATCCAAAGCCTAAACATGCATCGGAGTGAGCAGTAATATTGATTTTTCATGGTAATGAAGCTCATAATCATGTTACAAAAAGGAAAACAAAGAAACAGTTGTGGAAAAATCCACCCAAGCATTGAATGGGATTGAATTAATATCATTCCTTTGGACTACTCTAAAAGAAAGCCTGGAAGAAGATGAAAATGGAAGAAGATTTACCATCCAAATCAAGAACAAGGGTATGCTTTTTTTTGCTTGTTTCCTTGCTGACTAGTGCAGGCAATGAATTGGATTCATCTGACAGGTCAAGAAAAGCTTTAATGAAGGACTCTGGATCAGAATAATCTACTTCATTGGAATCAATCTGACAGTGGCTGACTTCATATTCCTGAGTTGACTTAGTCTGATGGCACATATAGGGAAACCATGTATTATCAAACATGTGCTCAGACTCTTCACAAGAAACCTCGTAATGAGAATCAGTCGCATCCATTGTACTTTTCTCAAGGGAGGGAAACGGCACAAATCCCTCTGTGAGTTCATATATCAAATTTGTCCCAGGAAATTCATGATCAGAAAAGATACCGTAACTGACATTATTGCCAAATAAACTTGTCTCGTCAGTAGGAATTTCAGTGGAGCACAGATCATTTATATAGGGGTCAAAGGCATCAAATACACCAGGAGTTTGGCAATCAGAGGAGCTATTGTCATCCACTTGAGGTGCCACAGTGATTTGCTCTCTGACTACTACAATATGAGACCAAAGAAGGGACACTTGTTACAAATAGAAATACAATACAATAAATAAATCATAAGTGAAAATTGATAATAATACAAAATTAAAGCTTGCAATAACTATCAACAGATGCCACTAGATGGCTCGGGACATGCCAGGAATACGCACACGTAGCCATTGTATTTGTATCAGGCACCAAAAAGGTCAAATCTACATTCTAAAATTTCTCCCTAAACACTGAAAATATCATGCTAAAAGTTTTGAAGCGAAGCTGCCTTTGTATTTGTGGTTCTCAACCCATGATTTAAACCGCTTATCAAGCACAGAGGTATGTTCCTTCATTGGTTGTATCTAGTTACTTTTGGTTGTCCATCCAGGAGGCTTCACAATTTTTTCATCCTCTTTGATAAAGTTTATTCGTTCATTCACCAAATCCCAGCCAAGGGGAAAAGACTCAATATGGAGCAATATGGTTTAAGGTCAGTACCTGCATCAAATGGGTTGCTGTGGACACCACAGGATCCAGTTGAAGGAGAAGTCATTGTTCCCAAGCCAGCAGTAAAATATGAAGGGAAGAAATCCTGACATCAACAAACTATCACAATAAGAACTGCTCAACACAGAATATTCACGTTTAGATTTACATAAAAGCATTATATTAGTAGCCAATTCCTATTGTCGGAATAAAACAGGTCAAACTTCTTGAATTGAAAACTACAAGCCTATCCTGGCTTGTGAATTGTGAATCACAAAGGAAAAGTCAGCAGTTTCAAATAATCAATTGGTACACAGCAGAATTTCTCACTAAATTCCCACAAGAAAAGGATTTTAAGTTGACAGCAAGAGCCTATATCTCCAAACCCATTTTTCTAAGCTAAACACTCAAATGGTAATATGAACATGGATCAACACTCAAATGGTATTAGCAGACACAAAAGATCTCCAGTTAAACCTTGAAGTTTTCTTGCTCTTACTTGGTTAGAAACCTCAGTTATGCAAAGAAGTTCAAGTAATACCATAGGAGAAAGAGAGATAGCTCAAGTTCCACAAACCAAAAGCAATTTATATTAATGAGTACAAATAAAGAATGCATGAAATTTATACAAAAACACATGATAAACCAGTCTTAGACTACAACTTGTGTTTGAAGGTGCTCATGAAATCATGCCCAAATTTTGATCTATCCAGGGGACCAGCCAAGACAATCAACTATTTACTACCTTCTCACTTTTTCTTCGCTACTAATGTCTGTCTTAACCACCCCTCCTTTCCAGGAAAATATTAAAATCATGCCCATAAATCATTAGTTTGCAATCACTGATTCACTGGGAACAATGTAGAGTTGATTATTAACTCTACATCATTATCCTATTTCAAGTGGCCAAAAATACTACAGTTGACTGTCTTGAGGCTGGAATGGGAGAAATTACCCAATCACGAGACATGAAAGTGAATAACTAAAACCCTTCATAAATCAACATGCATAGGAAAATGTATTAAGATGAGCCTCACCATTTCTCCTATTGAACCCAAATCTTCATCAGATGGCAAACAGGTCTGTGCCAAAGTTACATCTGCATTATCAGACATTTGGTTTCTGTCATTTTCATGCTCCTTAAAAGGTACTCCATCTCTAAATCCTATAATAGATACGTCCAATTTCTTTTTCTTTCAGCTAATGCCAGTGAAAACATAGAAATATTCCATGGAAACAGTTTCCTTTATTCCATAACGATTTTATGGAAATATTCTTTCAATTGGTAGACATAAGGTACAAACTCACCTATCTGGACAGCTTGGGTTGACATATCCAAATCTTTTGGTTGACAAGCTACTTGGACCATGGAGGAAGCCATTTAGATAATTTATTTGACTATATACATAGGATAACTTCCATATCTGTTGGAGGTGATTTAGCTTTAATATAAGTGCCAGGACCAAAACCTGGGTTCTGAAAAAAGATTGAGTTCAATCCATTATATAACATGGAAGATGCTTCTTGTTTGCATTCATGTCTATGGAAGAGCCAAACAAACTAAAAGTACATGCGCGCACGTACAGAGCGAGTGAACGGTCACAGAAAGCAAATGATTGACGCAATATTCTAAATAGGGAGCACAGGGAAAACTTATTAATCTGCACCAGCACTTACTCTTCATAAACAGTGAGAGATCATCACGCTAGTATATTAGATAAGGAAATATTCAGATCAAAATCACACAGAATTATATTTGATTCAGGAGACATATTCTTGCCAAAAGAGAAACAGAAGTATTTATCACAATTCAGCTAAATATCATTAATTTGGCAGTTCAGGGAACGTCATCTAGTCAAGTTAGTACTCCCAATTCACGGACACTGAAGGCCAGGGCTCATTCGAGTTCACCACATACTAGAACTCAGAATCCCAATACAAAAGTATCTGAAATCCCGTATTAGGTTATTTCTAGGCGTCTCGGCATGTGCTAAACTTGATTGCAACACATATTAAGATCAAATTTGAAGCATAACTTCATAAAGATTAAAAAGGGAGAGAAAAACATAAATTTTAATGCGCCAATGCAATTCCTTTTGGGTATTTCATTCATCCAGCCTCCTTATTTGAGGATTTTCTGTTTCTTTGGCATAAGCCCGAGATACAAACAAGTCACGAAAACCTCTAAATTATAAGATCAAAAAAGCGATTCAACTCAACCCAATAAGGCCCAAAAAATGAAAACTCCGTGTCAGCTCAATTCTCCCTACGACGCTAGGCTCCGATTCACAATTAACAGTAAAGTCAAAAGCACAGCAAGAGAATCAAAATCAAATTTAAATCGAAACGAAACCCAATTCCTCTGCGAAATAAAACGGCGTGAGCTTTCATTGAAAAAAATATATATCAAATTCCAGTAACCTGAAGTATTGAAAACTCAAAAAGAAGAAAACCACAATCCACCAAACCATAATTAGCAGCAACCTAATAACGCAAACGCTATCTCGAAAAATCCCACGCAGAGACTAACCAAAGAATTAACCAGAATATTCACATCCAAGGGCAAACTAGCAAAAAAGAATGACCCATACCTAAGCTCCGATTATCCTTGTCTTCCTTTCTCTCTTTCCTACCCAATTCTGCACTTCCTTCTCTCTCTAGTCCTCCGAATACAGAGAACCGAGGCAGAGAGGAAAGAAACGTCAAAGAATGTTTCTGACGAGCTTGGGATAGTATATATATACATGGAAGTTCAAATGAAGCGGAGAGGTTGCGAAAAAGGCGAAATTGACGAGCTCAAAGGAGAAACCAGCGAACGGCTAAAGATTGAAACTTAATTTGGAAATCTAACGGTGCATAATTGAACACGTAGTTATGTCGGTTACACGTCAGCAGTTGTCCCGTGTGGGTGGACTCAACTTGCATTGACAGCAGAGACCAGGAAGGGTCGTATCCCCAACTCAAAAAATCCCGATTTTTTTTTTTCCAATTTTTAACAGATAAATTGATAAAATCTATAAACTCGTCACACGTGTGTCTATTATGGGTGTCTGTTTTTTTTTTTGGCAGCTATTACGTGTGTGTGTATAAATTATATATACCCCGCTGACTTGTATATTATACTATTTGTTAGTGTTTTTCAGAAATAAGTTTTTTATATCAAATATATCAAATTTTTTAATTACATGTGCTTATGTATCCCATTTTTTTAATAATACCATTTAACTATCAACACACATGAAAAATATAGAATACGTGATATAGTAAATATAAAGAATTTGAGGTAAGCAGGGTAATTTTTTTTTAGCTTGTATAAATATAAGATTTACCCCTAATATTTTCCCAAAATTGACATCAAACATTACTGCATGAAGTTCACTTCCTGTGACATTTTCTCAAAGAAATACTACCTAAAGTATTATTTTTAAAAAATAATAATTTTTTTCATAATTTTTTTTAGAACCCTATAATTATAGTTAATAATACACTTTAAACACATTTTCTTATCCACAACAAAATGAAAAAAGCATACCATAATCAAATAACTCCAAAATGATATAAATTAACAAATAACTAATTAACAAAATCACTATTAAGTAAAATACAAGTGTTAAAAATAAATAATTATTTTACTTATGCAAATCATCAATGTTAATAATTACTATAACAACTAAAAATCATAACCAAGGTACTGAAAACCGGACCGGGCATTGAACCGGTCGAGGCACTGGGTTAAGGGTCAGTGGTTCAGACCGGGGTCAGCCCGGGGGTCAGACCGGGGTCAATTTAAAACATATATATAATTTAAATGTTCATGCATATCTTTCAAAAAACTATATGAGAGTTATTTTTCAACTAATAGTCCAATATAACCTCCTGAACCTAATACCTACAAAAATATCATTAAATATATAAGGATTTTTCCCCAACCAATGCTAAAAGTATTCCACAATCCTTTTAAAGCTCCTTATAAATAAAAACTGTTAGGAATTTTTTTTAAAAAAAAGAGCCAAAATGACTTCATTTGGAGTGTAAAAAAGTAAAAAAAAAAAAAAAAGGGATCAAACCGTGACTAGTCCGGGTCAGGCCAGTTCAGGCCGGTTCACACCGGGTTCACCGGTTTTTTCCCCTCACCCGGACCGGACCAGTGACCGGTTCACCGGTTTCCGGTCTGAACCGGCCGGTCCAGTCCGGTTTTCCATACATTGATTATAACTACTACATATCTTCACATACAACCTATATATAATAACATTTAATTTTATCTCATTTATTTTTCAGCATATAAAAATGAGAATAATTTTTTTCAGATTTCACAATAAACAAAATATAAAAGACATTGAGTAAATTAAACTATTAACTAGTAATAAAATTAGATTTGTAAGCTTAAAATTAACAAAACTTACAGGGTATAGAAATCTTGAATAGAGTAGGGCTTTAAAATAATGTGTTGTACGTAACTTTAATATATATATATATATATATATTAAAAAGGAAACGTCCTTCCATGTATGGGGCTTAAAGATCAGATCCCCCAACTATGTCTGGTAGCTACTTAATCCCACTACCAATTAACTTGGATGAGGGATCGTCCTTCCATGTATGGGGCTTAAAGTTCTCCAACCCTTGAACTCCAACCTGCAAGCCTAATCACAGTAAGCACAGGGTTAAACCAAATATGACTTAATAACAAGCTCACACAAGTGAATAATTGAAAAACAGCTAAAATCAATAAGAAGGAGTGATGGAACAAAGGAATAAGAAGGAAGTGCCGATCGAAGTGGGAACAGTGATGAGTGACAAAAAGAGGAGAAGGAGAAAATTTGGGGATTAAGAGGATAAGGAGTGATGACACGTGTTAGATTAGGAGTGACGACTAAAAGGATAAATGTGACGGAAGTAGATCGTGAAAGAGAGCAAGATTTGGGGGAAAAAATTATTACTTTGTGTGGCGCTTCCTAAGCCAAGTGTCACACAAAGTACGTAGCAATTGTGACACTTCCTTAAGCAAACGTCATAATTGCTGCTTCTTCTTCTTTTTTTGAAAAAACACCTTAGGTGGCGCTTCCTCAAGGAAAGGCCACCTAAGGTCACTAAGCAGTTGTGGCCCTTCCTTGAGGAAGCATCACCTAAGGTGTTTTTTTTTAAAAAATTAAAAAACAAAATTCTTGAAAGAAGAAGAAGTGCCACAAAAAGTGCATCATTAATCCTTATTTTGGTAGTAGTGAAAAAGTGTACTTAGGTGCAAAACTACATAAACCGATATACTTTGTCTTGCCCATGAAGTTAGTCTAGGTGTAATGTCTTGTTGGAAAATAGGCTAGTTTATTTTTTGTGGATTAGGCCCAAACCCAATAGGATTGTAGTCAAAGTATAAATAATATAAAAGTTTATGTAAATATATGTGATATTTCCCGATTGTCACAAGTCATGTTATTTAATCGACAGAATACGACTCTACAAATGATGTTATTTTACTGAAACACCATGTCTCTCTATGAAAAGGATATGTTGTCTTTCTATGGAAATTATTCTAACATAGAGAGAAAAGGATACATAGGACACTATAAATAGATATAAAAGATTCAGTTGTGAATCACTTAATAAAAATATTCAGATACTAATTCATCTTCCCTCTGTTATAACTCTCTTCTTCTTCTTCTTCATGTTTATATGGTGCACTTGTTGTGCGTCATAATCGCTTTCGCAACTGTAATTCGATTAACATGCGTATTAGAGATTAGCATCCATACTCCAAATACGCCCAATATTCTTACATGTCTTTTCTCTCGTCCCCCTAAAACTCCTACTTTATTATTATTAAGAGAATATTAATAATATTAATTTAAAAAAGAAATTGATAATCATATAAAATTTATTTTACATTTAGTATCAACTACCAACGTCGACTCTCCAATTTATAGTCAAAACTAAAGTCCGTTTGCTTATATTCATTAAATCAATTTTCCAATCAAATATTGGAATGCATCATTCTTATTACCATTAAAAATTTATATGCTAAAATTTGATTAGAAAATTGAACCTCAATTCAAGAAAATTAAGCTAATGCATAGATAAGGGTGGCCAAAGGCAGTGTACATAGATTTTTCTCTGAATCAGAAATACCACCCTTCCCTTCCTAGGTTCTGTTGTCATTGACAGCCGCCTCCATACATAGTACTTCACAAATGTTGTCATGTAAGACGTCAAGTCGTCAATCCCATCCATCGTCCGCCGGTAGATTTTCAAATCCCGATTTTTGGAAATCAAAGGAGAAACCAACGAACGGCTAAAGATTCATACTTAATTTGGAAATCTAACGGTGCATAATTGAACACGTAGTTCTGCCGTTCACACGTCAGCAGTTGTTCCGTGTGGGTGGACTCAACTTGCGTTGACAGCAGAAACCAGGAAGGGTCGTATCTCCAACTCAAAAAATCCCGATTTTTTTTTTTTTCAATTTTTAACAGATAAATTGATAAAATCTATAAACTCGTCACACGTGTGTCTATTATGTGTGTGTGTATAAATTATATATACCCCGCTGACTTGTATATTATACTATTTTGTTGGTTTTTTTCAGAGATAAATTTTTTATATCCATTTTTATGTCAAGTTTTTCCATCATATATCCTATTTTTTAAATAATATCATTTAACCATCAACACACATGAAAAATATAGAATTCGTGATATAATAAATATAAAGAATTTGAGATAAGCAGGGTATTTTTTTTTCTTAGCTTGTATAAATATAAAATTTACCCCTAATGTTTTCCCAAAATTTGACACTAAAAAGTGTACTTAGGTGCAAAACTATACAAGTATTTGGATAAAAAGAAAAAAATGCTTCTGGAGGTAAAACCATAGTTTTTAAAAAAATTTACCCAAACACTTGAAAAAAATGTAAAACCATTTTTTTTCTTCAAAACCATATTTTGGATTAAGTTATTATCAAATTTTGTAGAATCATAGTTTTGACTAAAAATCATGGATTGGGGATTCAAAACCATGGTTTTCCGTTTCCCCTAAGCTATTTTTTTAAACCTTTTTAGAAGTTATTTTTCAAAATCTATTATTGAAAATCACTTTTTCTCTAGAAGTTATTTTCTAAAAGTTAATCCAAAATTTATGGTCTAGCCCATGAAGTCAGTCTAGGTGTAATATCTTGTTGAAAAACAGGGTGGATTAGGCCCAACCCCAATAGGATTGTGGTTAAAGTATAAACAATATAAAAGTTTGTATAAATATATGTGATATTTCCTAATTGTCATAAGTCATGTTATTTAATTGACAAAATATGACTCTACGAGTGATATTGTTTTACTGATACATTATGTCTCTATATGGAAAATATATGTTGTCTCTCTACGGAATGATACTGATGTAGAGAGGAAAGAGTACATAGAACACTATAAATATATGTAAATAGATCAGTTGTGAATCATTTAACAGAAATATTCAGATACTACTAATTCATCTTCCCTCTGTTATAACTCTCTTCTTCGTTCTCCTGTTTGTGTGGTATATTTATTATATGTCGTAATCGTTTCTGTAATTGTGATTCGATTAGCGTGAGTGTTAGAGATTAGCAGTCGCACTCTAAATACGCCCAATATTTTTACGTCCTTTCTCTTAACCTTTGGAGTCTCCTGCTTTATTATTGTTAAAAGAATATTAATAAAGTTAATTTGAAAAAGAAATTGATAAGCACGTGAAATTTATCTTACATTCATTACGAACTACCAACGTCGACTCTCCAATTTATAGTCAAAACTAAAGTCCACACATAGGGCCTTCCTATTTTCTGAATCAGACACACCACCCTCCCCTTCCTAGTTTATGTTGTCATTGACAGCCGCCTCCACACATAGGGCCTCTATTCTGATTCATGCCTTCTCTTGGCCATATAATTCTTATAGGATAGAGCTCGATCGAGCTTCATGAAATAGTGAATAAAGTGTGTAGTGATGGCATGTTACATATTAGGAAAAAAAAAAAAAAAGCTGAACACAAACGTCTATCAATGCACAAGTGTTTCGTTATGAACATGCGATGAGACCAACCTTGAAACCAACCTTGTTCTTCATGTTATTTTATCCCAAGGAATTATACAGCAACAACTTATTGAAATTAAAAACTGTCATTTTGAAAAAAACTATCACTAGCAGCAACTTTTACTGGTATAGATTAAAGAAATACTCCCTCCGGTCTTAATTATAGGATAATATTTGGGAGTTAATTTTGGTCCTAATTATATGACAAAGCTTTAATTTTTGTCAATTTCTTCCCAAAATACCCCCATTGATACTTTCTCAATAATAATGAAACACAATAATAATTTTATAATACACCTATGTATAATATAAAGTGAATAATACTTACAACTTATTAATATCACCTACGCCTCAATTCTACCGTTTCTTTTATTTTATAAGAATAAGGGTAAGAAAATCAATTTAACACTATCAACGTCATCATCTCTATTTTTAAAAATTGTAACTTTCCTTTTCTTTAATTGGTGACACAGAGCAGGGCATGGGTAGGCAAAAGACAGTGTTTGAGAAGGACACTCACATGACCATGGTTGACTTATATAGTATTCCTAAATCACCCTTATTAAATAAGAGCATTTTAGGAAAATAAATAAGATTAACTAATTTAACTACTATTCTTAATTTCTCCAAAGTTAGGTAAATATGTCCTATAATTAGGATCGGAGGGAGTATGAAATTTTGAGATTGAATCATATTTTTTTGCTGTTTTAACAATTCATTCTTGAGTTTAGCATCAAAACAATTGATGAATTTTACTCCAAGCTGAAAAGAAAAAGGGATGAAAGTAGTTCTATTGTAGACAAATGAATCCTACACTCTCTCCTTATATAGTTGGAGCACTTTATGTTCTTTAAGGTCCAAATGGTCTCATCTCAACTCTTCAACACTATTTACCCTTGCTTTACAAAATTACACATTTAATTCATATAAATTTTAAAAGAAAAGGTGCGCGCCCCTCACTACATAATTTGGGCTGCTTTGAAATTTTAATATACACAAAATTAAAATTCTAAATAAAATAATTTGTTGCATGTAATTTACAGGATAATAAATTTTAGAATAAAAAATTTGTTGTTTATATTTTTAGTATGTACAAGAATAAAAAAATTGTAAAAATAAAACTTTGAGGCTTTTTTATTTTATTAAGTATTCCCAAATTACTTTCAACTTGAGGCTAATCCCTTTTGGAAAAAAAAAAGTTTTAAAATAACCTCTAATATACAGGTATGTGGGATAATAAATTTTATAACAAAATGTGTTGTTTAACTTGCACTTTGATTGTTATCTAAATCCAACATACTTTGTCCTAAAAAACTAAAATACAGTTTATCTCCAAAATTTTGATGTAACATTGTCCTGTTTTTGTTTTACTCATCGACTTGGACTATATGTATTTTCCCCTTCTATTTAGGCTTGGTCAGGTCATTGTTTGTTCTTTTAATTTTGACCATGGTTCGTTCATATCTAACATTTATATAATTTTTAGGATTATATTCTTCTCTTAATTTATTTTGTCATTATTTAGTAAAATTTGAACTAACATCTCTGAAACTTTAATCGCTTTCTACCCACAATAATCTTTACCCATTTTTTTTTAATTAAAATCTATGATTAATGCTAACTTTTTTCACCTCTAACATGGTTGTGATTAATGCTAACTTACTTTTCACTTCGAATATGCCTGTTCTGTTCAGAAATAGAAAAAGCCAACTTATGATTACATTATTGTTATTTATTTTAAAAATATGTATAAGCTTTTTTTTTTTTAAATAAAAAGTTGGCATTAACTTTAACATATTTTTAATTTTTTTATCAAAATATTCTTTAATGAAAGATTTTAAACGAGACAAAGACATAAGCTACCATTGTCTTTTGAGTTTGAAGAAAAGCCTACATAAGTTGAACATAAATAAAGAACTCATAAACTAGATCAACTAACATAATTTTAACAAAATTTTGAGAAAATCCTTATAACTTACTAAAAAAGTAATTGTTATTTACTAATTCAGCAATATGTGATGAAATTCCTTTTTTGGTAAAAATCAAGGGTTTTGCATCTTGAGGCTTAAAGGGCAAAGGACTCGAATTTATGATCTCTTCCTTATAGGTGAAGTCGCTTACCACCTTAATCAATAACTTGTTAGTTGATGCAATGAAATTCTACTATTGATATTTTTCCTTTTCGTGGACAGTTGCTCTTTAAGTTTAAATTCATTCAAAGAACTAATTTTTTCATTGGCTACAATTTTCACTTTTATCCAGACATTAATTTTTTTCGCACCAATCTGATTCTTCAGAGCAGTATGAGAAAACCTTGTCTTTCACAAAGAAGAATATTAACGATAATGAATAAATGATTTAAAAGTTAAAATGGATTCCAATACTAAAAAAATTGCAAAGTTGAATTCATTCTACAATTATTATTATTGAATTAAATTACATCCATTAAAATAAGCTATCAAAATTATCAGCATACAAAAAATACTTGCAAGATGTATAAAAAATACTTGCAGTCACAAAAGAAGTGTTGTGCAATGATGTGCAAACTCACAACAAAAAATATCAAATGCTGATTTTTTTTTTAAAAACAAAAAAATCAAAGCAATAGCAAGAATAATGCAGTAAAATTATAGAATAGGAAATATTACCTCTAGTCCTAAATATAAAACAAAGTTGATTTTTTTTAGAGATTAATGAAGCTAAATAAGTTACTTAATCATATCATATGTTATATATTTTTAGATTATATATTAATTTATTAGTTAAACTAATTAGTTTGAAGAAAAAAATATAAATATAAATACTCTAAAGTAATTTAATTAGCTTCCTTAATTTTTTTCAAAAAAGTCAACTTTATCTTATAATTAGGACCGAAAAAAATATTTAATTCAACAAAAGAAAAAACTCCCAAAAAACTTCTAATTTGATATGAATGTGAACAAAAACTACGTATAATGATTTTCACAATATTTTTTTTCTTACCTAATTATTAATCTAGCTATCAACATTTAGTTCAAATTTATAAGGAACCACACTACTTACAAACCACACACATAGTGTGACTTGTTTAAAAACACACACACACACACACACACAAAAAGGAAAAAAAAATATGTGCAGGTTCATACTTCATACTTTCTTTTCTCCTTCCTGATTGGTGAATGTGTAAACTTATAAATATTAGTATAATTGTTGTTTTGCTGGCCCATGGAATATTAAATTATAATTACAATGCCAGTTGACTCTCCCTTTGTCTCTTCTAAAGCAACTACTAACCTCTAAGCTTTATTCTATGGACCTATCTTAATTCTCTTCATATTTTATGTTATAAACCAATACAACAACACAACTCTTACAGGCTCATCATGTCAATCTCAACCTAAACGCGTTTTCAATCAAAACCTCTCTTTCATCATTGAACATACCATTTCTTTAATCTTCTCTTCCAGTTCCTTCCTTTTTTCCTTTCTTCCTTTCTTCTCCCTGCAATTTTTTTCTTTCTGAGGTTTCAAAGAAACGCCATGGGGATGGAAACAAGAAAGCTCTCAGATGACTATGAAATTTCAGAGATCATAGGAAGAGGAGGATTCTCTGTTGTCAGAAAAGGCGTTAAGATATCAGGCAGTGAAAAAACCCAGGTAGCCATAAAAACACTCAAAAGAGTAGTAAGTAACTCTGATAATTTTGGATTCCCAAGAACAAATCAGAAAGGTAACAACAACAAGAGTATAGCTTCTTCCATGGGGTCCCCAACATGCAGACAAGTTTCAATATCAGATGCTTTACTCACCAATGAGATCTTGGTCATGAGGAAGATAGTAGAAAACGTTTCACCACATCCAAATGTGATTGAACTCTATGATGTCTATGAGGACTCAAATGGGGTCCATCTTGTTCTTGAGCTTTGCGCCGGAGGCGAGCTGTTTGACCGGATTGTTGCTCAAGAAAAGTACTCAGAGGCGGAAGCCGCGGCCGTGATTCATCAGATTGCACGAGGGCTAGAGGCTATTCATAGAGCTAATATTGTGCACAGGGACTTGAAGCCTGAGAATTGCTTGTTCCTGGATAGAAGGAAGGATTCTCCCCTGAAGATCATGGACTTTGGGTTGAGTTCTGTGGAGGAATTTACTGACCCAGTTGTTGGCTTGTTTGGATCCATTGATTATGTTTCACCTGAGGCTCTTTCTCAAGGAAGGATTACTAATAAGAGTGATATGTGGTCTGTGGGAGTGATTCTTTATATCTTACTCTCTGGGTAAGCATTTTTACTTTTCTGATCATTGTTTAGTTGTTCCAAGAGATTCTTAAGCAGATCCAAGTCTACAAAACATTGCCTCTAAGCCTTAATATAAAAGCAAGATAACTAATTTACTGATATTAAGAAAATTAGTTAAGTTAGTTATTTGTAACAAATGTGTGTTAGGTTCCTTGTACTATTCTTTAATTATGTGCATTGGAGCTACTCTGAGAACCCCCTTAATATGTATAATTAAAGGGATACTCTGAAGAAAAATTATAAATTTGGAACATAAAGTGGATTATGAAGGAGACACATAAGCATGTCAGAGAAAGTATGGCTAACATGCTAGTGTATTTTTTCATTATTGGCTTGATATAAGATTAGATACCTAAAGCAGTTTTCATTGTGTCAGTCCTATCCCATTGTACCTTGAGCAGGCATCAGAGAAAATGGATTCTTAGTCCTAAATTCTCAATATAAGACATCAAAATGCAGCAGATAACCCTTTTTTTGATGTTGCAGGTATCCGCCTTTCATCGCTCATAATAATCGCCAAAAGCAACAAATGATAATGACTGTAAGTAAGATTCATCTCAGCAATGATTAAGGGTGCATCTCCAATAATTGGGGAAAAAAAACCAGAGAGGAGTGGAACCCAGAAGAGTGAAAATTAGTAATGTATCAAGACATATATGTCAAAGTACATTCTTGATTTTTGCTCTTTTGTAGCCTTTTTAGTCACATTACCTTGCTTCTTGTTCCTTCATAGTTCATTTTCCTTATGCTTTTGCTTAAAAAGAGAAAAAATATATAATCTATCATATCAGGGGAGTTTCAGTTTCTATGAGAAGACTTGGAAAACCATTTCTTCATCAGCAAAGCAATTGATTTCAAGTCTCCTAGCGGTTGATCCTAATAGGAGACCTAGTGCACAAGAGGTACGCTACACACTTTATCAGTATGACTCATAATGTAGTTTGTATAAATATATTATCACACTATTATGGATATAATATTCCACAAGATCTGATGAAACTTGCATAAGAATGAGTGAAGTAAATTTTTTCAATTCTACAAAAGCAGTAGCTTCTCCATGGTTTAAAGCAGAGAAATGCTATAATAGTTCATCAACCAACAGAGTGGATGAGAATGATAAACAGTGAATACCTCTTGTGCTATATTTCTTTGAACAGCTTCTCACTCATCCATGGGTCAGAGGAGAAAAAGCTAAAGGTGATCAGATGGACCCTGAGATTGTAGACAGACTGCAAAAATTTAATGCTCGTCGCAAACTCCGTGCTGCTGCAATTGCCAGCTTATGGAGTAGTACAGTCTTCTTGAGAATAAAAAATTTGAAATCCTTGTTGGGATCCTATGATCTTACACGGGAGGAAATTGAAAATCTCAAGATACACTTCAAGAAAATGTAAGATAGTCACAACTGGTAAAGGAATTTCCTCATATATATAGCCCATCATCACTTTGGCAAGGACCCGTAGATTTCTAAACTAACGCGTCCTTAATTAATATAAGATCTAGTTTGTACTGCAAATTGTTCTACAAACCAGATGTTATATTAAGGACCGGAGGTAGTGTTATGATGCAGACATGAGCATCAATAGTACAATTGCTCTTTGACATTTATTTTAAATCCTTTTGGTTCTTTTGGCAGTTGTGCTAATGGAGACAATGCCACTCTCCCTGAATTTGAGGAAGTGTTAAGAGCAATGAATATGTCATCACTTATACCTCTGGCGCCGCGCATATTCGACATATTCGACAACAATCAAGATGGAACGGTCGACATGCGTGAGATTCTCTGTGGATTTTCCAGCCTTAAGAATTCGAAAGGCGATGACGCTCTCCGCCTCTGCTTCCAGGTGACCTTTTCATGGTTTTATCTTGTTCAAGTACATGCAGATGTCTGTAGCAGTAAGAAGGTCTACTAACTGCATCATCCATAATAATCAAGCAGCATACACAATCTTTAATACTCCCTCCAGTAATTAATATAAAATTTAAATAACTAATTTATAGATATTAAGAAAATTATTTTAAGTTAGTTATTTGTAATAACATGGGGTTGGATTTCCTAAAATATCCTTATTAATTATGTATATTGGAGCTAGTCATTGATGAAAATCTTAACATGTGTAATCAATTATATGGATTCTTTGGAGAGAGAAAATATAAATTTGAGATATAAAATGAATTAAGGTTTAAAGTGATCCCCGTCTAACTTTTATGTTAAGGATGAGAGGTAGTAAGATGCAAAGATGATGTGAAGCTTTTGATGAAAGGAAAAAGAAAGGGAAATGTCCAAATTAACCACTTTATGGTTTCACTCAAAATCTATACAGATCTTAAGAGTGTCAATTATCCCATATAGTTTGCTCTGTTACTACTTAACCAAGCTCAGGGTCTCTCATCCTAGTTTCAGCTAATCATATAAATGTTATAACAAATAACAACAATTAGTTTGATTTCACGTTGACTACTTTCACAGTCGTCAAGGTCCATTTCAACAAAAAGTTTATGCTGCTCCATCGGGTTCTTTCAATCAAAAATTTGAATTGTGTTAGTCTTTTTTATAAGAGCTCAATAAAAATTGTCTCAATGTTTAATAAGTTTTTTCTATTTGTGCCCCTCATTAATAATGTATATTATATATTAATTAAAGGGTTGATGATATTTATGTTTACTCTATTTCTCTCTCTTACTTGTTCCTAATAAATAAGGGCATCCTTGAAAAAAAAAATTGATTTCAAGACATACTTATTATTTTTAACAAATTTTAACCGCTTCCTTAGACCACGTGATTCAATTATCGGGCTCTTATAAATAGGACCGGAGAGAGTATTAATTAAGGGAAGGATCATGAATAGTTTTCGGGTTAATATAACTTTTGGTCCTTGAAGTTTGATCTAATTTTGGTTTTAGTCCCTCAAGTTTGAAATCGGTGGTTTTGGTCCTTGAAGTTTCACCCAATTTTGGTTTTAGTCCCTCAAATTTGAAATTGGTCGTTTTGGTCTCTGAAGTTTCACTCGATTTTGGTTTTGGTCCCTCAAGTTTGAAAAGGACTTGGCTTTTTTTCCGGGTTGGGTCAGGTTTCAAAAACGGGTTTCCAAGTTTTTTTCAAACTTGAGGGACCAAAACCAAAATCGGGTGAAACTTCAAAGACCAAAACCACCGATTTCAAATTTAAGGGACTAAAACCAAAATTGGATGAAACTTCAGGGACCTAAACCACCGATTTCAAACTTGAGGGACCAAAACCAAAATTGGATCAAACTTTAGGGACCAAAAGTTATATTAACCCATAGTTTTCATTGCAATCTCTAACATGCCTTGTCACACTGAAGTCCATTAGACTTAAAACACACCTGCCATAATGGATTTGCCCTCTTGACCACTTGATCATATACGTTTTGGTTTTTTTGCAAGAATCATTTCAACTAAGCTTAACCTAATCAAAAGCATGACTAAAAGTGGTTTCCATTATAATGTACAACAATAGTCTTCTAATACCCTTGATGCTGAGTTAGTGTTTATAGTTTGATCAAACTTTAGATTTGGTCCCTATAATTTCAAGTAGTTGGTTTTAATCCCTATAGTATATAAAGATTTGGTTTAGGTTTAACGACTAGTCCCTATATTTTTAATAAGTTTTGGTTTTGATCCTTATACTTAAACCCAGACTAAGTCCTTATGAAACTATACTAAAATCAAAATTCGATCAAATAGTAAAGATCAACAATTATATTAACCCGCTATTTATTATTTTAAAATTTATGTGATTCTTTCTGGTAAAAAGTAGTTGGAAAATAATACCACGGGCCACACAGTAGTTGCTTAGACATGCTTCCATCCAAAATTTGAGTTAGTGTCAAGCTGCTTTTCCCGGGAAATGAATCCTGAAATAACATGACAAGGTAAAGAAACCTTTCTACTATTACTAAAAGCCCTCACAGAACCTATATATATAGCACAAGACAAAGAACTGAACAAGCTGATATCTAATTTGTCTCTTGTTTTCTTGGACAACAGATGTATGACACAGACCGATCTGGGTGCATTACTAAGGAAGAAGTAGCATCTATGCTCACAGTAATGAACCTTGCCATTCAATAAAATTATATTCCCTCTTGTAGCTTTTACATCTTTTTAACATTTCAATCTATTGAAACAGGCTTTGCCAGAAGACTGCCTGCCGGCCGACATCTTCGAACCGGGCAAATTAGATGAGATATTTGACCTCATGGATGCCAATAGTGATGGAAAAGTCACCTTTGAAGAATTCAAAGCTGCTATGCAGAGAGACAGTTCTCTGCAGGACGTAGTCCTTTCTTCCCTCCGCCCATCATAGCTTTCCCTGCAATCATGTTCCAGTTTTCTGATACTAGCTACTGCCTCTAGTTCTTAATATAAGGTCTTATTTATAGTACAAATTATACTATAAACAATATCTTATATTAAAGATCGAATGTAGTATTATACTTTAGCATTTGCATGGTAGGAGGGAGCGAAGTGGACTATTGAACAAGAAGAAACTATGCCATTGCATTTTTAATATGACAATTAGGAACTTATGCCTCAACATGTCACATTTAAACATTAAAGTGACCTACCAATAACACTAATGTGGTAGCCGAAGCTAATCACGGGTTCATCTTAATTATTGTACTCCTACTTATCAAACTAACAGAACAAATTTGGTGCATGCAGTGAGAATTGAGACTAAATATATGTTTTTAGCTTGAACAAAACATTAACATGTGAGAGATTGAGCATGCAGAATATGTATCATGCATTAAATAAATATCTCAAATTTATTATTATTATTATTATTATTTTGCTTCAACTTATTTATTATTAGTACTTGATTCATGCGCAAGAGAAATAAAGAATTAATTTCAAACGCATATAATACCTCAGACTCTAATATTTTTTATTAAGCATATATAAGGGCCAAGTGCCTTGTGGGCACCTTTTGCCTGTGCCTACCTGGGTCCAAACTACTATTTAAAAGGGGAGGCCTACAAATCATATGGACATATGAATTTGATTTTCGAAGTACCACTTAGCAACATCCAATACCAAATTCCAATATAAGAAGTTATATTACCCATTTGTCATTGAGACTTTTAAATAATTAAGTTCCTTCTTTAGGATTTCATTTTAATTTCCCTTTATTAAAACATTATCTTCAATTTCTCATAATTAGAAATTTCTAGATATACAATACTTTGGAGTGAAAACTTATATGACGAATTTGTATCTTAGCCAAAAACAAGAATGATGTTGATGACTTGTAAACATTCCAGTTTAGTATATTTGATTAAGTAACAATAGCTTGAAAACTTTCAGATAAAAAAACTTTTCAACAACATTGTTCTTACATGACCACTTGCAAGACAATTTCCTTAACCTGATCTTAATTTATAGTAGATAGCACCGGTATCTTGAAAATTTTTATTGATTAGAAATGAGATATTTTATCACTCTAGAGGTTGGTGTGAGAGTGTTTTCTCTCTCCACTGTGGAAGTTAGTTAAGACAGTTATCGTCGTGATGAGAGCGAGCAAACTTCGGTGCCTATTGCAACAGAGTGATATGAGTGTTCTGATCCATTGTATCTTTCGACGAAAGGGATCTGGTGACATTTGTGAGATGAAAGATGAATGAAGAAAGGTGAGTGTTCGAAAGAGACTCAGAGAGAGGAAGATTGTGAGAAGGTGGAGCTATTTTGGCTATCATCGAATCAAAAGAAGGAGTACGCATTGGATGGGTGATTGATGTTGGAAAAAAGTGTCCATAAACCGATAGTGATAAGATGATCTCGAAAGGATGCAATCTGGAATCATGTGAAGATCTGGTGATTGTTAATGTGATAAGAGAGGAAATTGGTCCAAATTGTTTAATTTTTGTTTGATGTGATTTGGGGTAATGTAGAACAAGTTTGATATTATTAGGTGGGGTTATGGTATCAAATGCATAGCTACGACAAACCTGATACCACTAGTTACGAAAAGTCTGATACTACTAGGTGGAGTTATGGTATCAAATGCATAGCTACGATATACCTGATACCACTAGCTACGACAAGTTTGATAGTTATGATATCATATGCCCAGCTACGACAGGCATGATACCACTAGGTGGAGTTATAGTATCAGATTCGTAGCTATGAGACGGTATCAAATAGTTGGTATCAGAGTTTCTTTGCCTAAAAAAGAGATATAATCAAACTTAATAAAAAATGTTGATAGCCTTTAGAGATTGTAGTAGAAAAAGAGAACACTATATCTTTTTTGGAAGGAAAACAAGCTGGATTCATTATATTCAAAGTCCTAAGCAAGCAACGAAAGAGATACTTAAAGTCGTAAAACCCAAAGCAAGCAACAAAACAAAAATAAAATGTTACCATGAACAGACACAGTGTGGTATAGACTCAGACTACAGAAAAGACCAGACAAAATAAAGTCGACCATAAAAAAAAGGAGGAAACCACCACTGCTTCTCTCAGACTCTCACTCAACCTCTTGGTCAGAATCATACTTCACTCCCTAGCGCTTTCATGTGTCTCTTTTGGCCACCAGTGCCGCTTTTGCTCCTCCATCACTAGAAGAGCGACCATCCTTTCCTCCCGACGAGGCCTTCCCTCCAGATATGCTCCTCCCTAAAGGGATTCTCCTCACTCTGGCGCTCCCTAAAGGGCTGCCCCTCCCACCAGTCTCTCTAAAGGAGATTGTCGCCCTGCCACGTAAAGGCGTCACCGGAGTCGGCTCTATCATTTGCTCAATCAAGATTGAGCCCCTGGTTGCAAGCGCACGTGCATCTCTTGCATAACAAATCCGGTCCCTGATATGGCCCTCATGTTGAGCCACGACTCACCCATTTTTCGCAGGGTATTGAAAACAGAAGGAAATACTTGTATCTTGAACGTTGTAGTCTGATTTTTCTTGTTAGAGTATAAATCAACCCATTTTAATAAATTGCAATTACAAGAAAATAAATTACACATCGTAATGTTCTCTTTTGTGCTTTTTTTTATGCAAATTAACGACACCTTAAGTCAATCCTATCATGCTATTTAAATAAATAATTGTTATTTATTTGATTGTATCTTTCGACAAAAGGGATCTGGTGACATTTGTGAGATGAAAGATGAATGGAGAAAGGTGAGTGTTCGAAGGAGACTCAGAGAAAGGAGGATTGTAAGAAGGTGAAGCTATTTTGGCTATCGTCAAATCAAAAGAAGGAGTACGCATTGGATGGGTGATTGATGTCGGAAAAAAGTGTCCATAAACTGATAGTGATAAGATGATCTGGAAAGGATGCAATCTGGAATCGTGTGAATATATGGAGATTGTTGATGTGATAAGAGAGGAAATTGGTCCAAATTGTTTAATCTTTGTTTGATGTAATTTGAGGTAATGTAGAACAAGTTTGATATTATTAGGTGGGGTTATGGTATCAAATGCATAGCTACGACAAACCTGATACCACTAGGTACGACAAGTCTGATACCACTAGGTGGAGTTATGGTACAAATGCATAGCTACGACATACCTGATACCACCAGCTACGACAAGTTTGATAGTTATGATATCATATGCCCAGCTACGACAGGCATGATACCACTAGGTGGAGTTATAGTATCAGATTCGTAGCTATGAGACGGTATCAAATAGTTGGTATCAGAGTTTCTTTGCCTAAAAAAGAGATATAATCAAACTTAATAAAAAATGTTGATAGCCTTTAGAGATTGTAGTAGAAAAAGAGAACACTATATCTTTTTTGGAAGGAAAACAAGCTGGATTCATTATATTCAAAGTCCTAAGCAAGCAACGAAAGAGATACTTAAAGTCGTAAAACCCAAAGCAAGCAACAAAACAAAAATAAAATGTTACCATGAACAGACACAGTGTGGTATAGACTCAAACTACAGAAAAGATCAGACAAAATAAAGTCAACCACAGAAAACAAGGAGGAGGAAACCACCATTGCTTCTCTCAGACTCTCACTTAGCCTCTTGGTCAGAATCATACTTCACTCCCTAGCCCTTTCATATGTCTCTTTTGGCCACCAGTGCCGCTTTTGCTCCTCCATCACCAGAAGAGCAACCATCCTTCCCTCCCGACGAGGCCTTCCTTCCAGATATGCTCCTCCCTAAAGGGATTCTCCTCACTCTAGCGCCCCTTACAGGGCTGCCCCTCCCACCAGTCTCTCTAGAGGAGACTGTCCCCTGTCACGTAGAGGCGTCACCGGAGTCGGCTTTATCATTTGCTCAATCAAGATTGAGCCCCTGGTTGCAAGCGCACGTGCATCTCTTGCATAACAAATCTGGTCACTGATATGGCCCTCACGTTGAGCCACGACTCACCCATTTTTCGCAGGGTATTGAAAACAGAAGGAAATACTTGTATCTTGAACGTTGTAGTGTGCTTTTTCTTGTTAGAGTATAAATCAACCCATTTTAATAAATTGCAATTACAAGAAAATAAATTATACCTCGTAATGTTTTCTTTTGTGCTTTTTTTTTATGCCAATTAACGGCACCTTAAGGCTTTGTTTGATTGGAGGTTAGGTTAGGTTAGGGTGGTTTGGAGGTAAAAAAGTAGTGTTTGGTTGGAAGGAGGTTAGGTTAGATGTTGGATGTTTTTTTGTCTTCTAGTAGTAACCTAACATAGGTTGTGAACCCTTCAAAATTGGGGTTTTTCTTAGGTGAGAGAATATTTATCTTCAATTGTGACTAAATTGCCCATGACAATTTTTTAAAATTCCAACACTACCCTCCCCTTTAAAACTTGACCTCCTGATTCAACGAACTTTCCAAATAATAATAATTTTATAAATAATTATTTGTATGTTTACACGAATAATTATTTTATAAATAATAATTTTATATAAATAATTATTATTAATAAATACATTATAAAAGAAGAAGGAAAATATGCAGAAGGGCATTTTAACCTTATCTAACCTAACTTAACTTAAATAAATCTCACTTAACCTAACCTTCGTTGAACCAAATAACATTATAACCTCTTCTAACCTAACTTAAGTAAACCTCATGCTATTTAAATAAATAATTGTTATTTATTTGATTGACTGAACAATCTATTGAACCATCCTACCGGATGGATTATCTCCAAAGGACATAATCCATGTCCTATAATACTACTGTATCTCGGTGAGCAAAGTGTAAGCTTATTGCCCTATCAATTTTGGCCTCTATAGTGAACTTAATACAGGTATGCGTATGAGTCGTGTCCTCATCTATACTCAGTGTCCTTAAAACACACGAGGCTCCAAGCTCGCACTCATGCAGGCAGTGCCACTCGATACGGCAACCTCCATAAGCCCACTGCACACTAATAAACTCTCCCCTTTAACATATATAAATATGACCTTTTAATCGATTTCCCTTTTTTTTTTTTTAATCAAATTCTCATCCCCGATGCGCTGGATATATTACTAGTTCGGCCGCCCACTTGCTAGAGCCAATGCCAGGAACCCCAGCGTGAACCCCGTTGGCTGTAGCTGAACGGAAAAACGTAGAAGAAGATTACGACGACGAGTACCACTAGGATACTGTACTCCTTCATCTCTATTCGTGTTTCGTAGTTCTACGCCTCTCTTTCAATTTCCTCCAATTCTGGTTCTTGGTCCTTGGCACCTTTTCCCCGTATTTTAGGGCTTACCCATTTAGAGCTATCATTCTTCTCCTCTTTATCTTCCCATGGCAGACGTAATGAACATTCCTCCCGATTCTCTCGACAAATCCCCTTCCTCGGCGTCGCCATCCGCTCCTCCGGCTCCGGCTCCGGCACCGGCGCCTTCTGCCACTGCAGCCGGGGATGACGACCTCCCTCCACCTCCGTTAACCACGTCAGCACTGTCGCATCCCCCTTCGCAAGCAGCGCCCCGGAGAAGGGATAGGGATTCCAGGGATAGGAGGGATGATAGGGATTATGATCGACATCCGAATCGACGTGGGGGTGATTTCTATGACAGGAATCTGTCGCCCCCGCCACCTCCGAGAGACAGAGATAGGGACTTCAAACGCCGTCGCAGCCCCAGCCCATATCGTGACCGACGTTATTCTCCTTCTCGGCGCTCACCTCCATCCCATAAGCGATCCAGAAGGGGGAGTCCTCGCGGCGGCTATGGACCTGATGACAGGTTAGGAGAGCTTTGGCTTGTTTAATTGCCTTTGCACTCAGTTGAAACTGCTATTGTTTTATTAATGACCGATTGGGCGTTTTGGATTGAAATAATGAGCTTCTTGCTAATCTACATGAAGAAGCTGATGGGTGTGTAATTCCAGGCGTAGATAGCAATTTGCTCATGTTGTTAAGTTTATACTTTAAACTAAATGCGGTAACTGAGAATTAAAGGAATTATTGTAAACTATTCCTACGAGTTTGAACTCAATATAACAGGTATTCTCTATATTATTTCTGAAGACTTAGAATTATTGGAAATCTATTATACTTCAAATTTGGGCTAAAAGAGGAAAAAGAATGCTATGATATATCATTTATATTTAGCTCCTGAACGAAATTGTAGTTTCCAGTGGTTGTTGTTTACTAGTTTGAATTTGCTGCCCATTTATTTGTTTAGTAATTAATCAATCCCATAGCCATGCTAAGTAGGATAGGTGTAAGATGCATCAATGCCTTGGTCATTCTTGGAGGCCCCTGTGAAGTTAATATGACAGCTTCACATGATTTAGCTTAACCAAAAGTTATTTTCATTAAAAATAATGCATGTGTGTGTATGTCTTTGTCATTTATAAAGAGGAAAGAAAAAATTCAGTGTGTTTTTTTGAAGGTGTTAACCAGGCATTTTTCTAATTAAAATTCAGGATTTCTCTCCGGAATGTTTCACAATAAGTCATGCAAGTTGCTTGGTGAAATTCCGGAGTTATCCCGGATTCTTGGTACTTTACATCTAAAGTTGTGGTGAATCTTGATGTCTGTCTACTTCTGTGGTCTCTGGTTTCTAATATCTTGCTTGTTGAAAGCATGGGTTACACATGAGAAGAGTGTAACAGAACTATGCAAGGAAATATTTTTGCATGTGGTGAGGACAATGTACCACTATATTGATGTTATTTTATATCTGTTATATTTTTATTCAAGAGATACACTGGATGGTAGGGTTTTGTCCGTTTTGTTTGTTGCTTTAGAAAAGTGTATGCTAGTTTGTTCTACATCTTTGTGTTTCCTCTCTCATGTTTGAATTTGTGCATTCTGCATCCTCTTCCCACCTTTTATTACCCTAGGCCATTTATCACTCTCAATTTTAAACTTATTTTTTTTCCCTCACATTACCTTATTATTTGAACAAAGCAGATTTGGCTATGATTATTTTAGTGGCTATGAACGTGGAATGGGTGGAAGACCTGGTTATGCAGATGAGAGGTCTTATGGCAGATTTGGCCACCGATCTGTACCAGGGTATCAAAATGGGATTTCAGGTATGTTACTAGTTCTGAATCATTGCGGTTTTCATCTTGTGTAATATGAATGATTATTCTTAATGAGTATCTTGCTTTTATTCCAATTTTACTCTGAATCTAGCTTAGCTATACTGATCATCGTTCCATTCTGAATACAATATTACATTAAGCATGATACCATATGCACTGAAGGTTTTGCCATTTCATTAGTGATTTGAAGCTGTAGCAGACTGGTTTATAAAATCCTTGGGGATTAATAAATTGATTGCTTATATGTTGTATCTTTTATTTGTGTGTAAATGTGTTTTAATATCTTGGTTTATAATCCTTTTTTTGTATAATATAATTTTGGACAGCTAGCCAGTTCTGTCGTTGTTGCATGCTTACTTGGTAGATTTTTATGCATTTAACTGTACCATTAAGTGTGGCCAATTTAATTTCAATAAGGATTCGTGTCTTACCCTTGTTGGTCATAGAATATCTACTTATTGTTCTTGTGTTCCTATGCATGCCTGATTTCTGCAGACATGGAACCAAATCGTAATTTTGCAGATTTGCCAAGTGGCAGTGCACAAAGGTGAGCTTTATATCATTGCATGCTCTGCATTATATCATACATTTCTCTTCATGGATAGATTAAGGAATATTATCAATGGAAAGGTAGGCAGGTAAAAAAATTATCAAACGGGCAAATATACTCTCATATATTAATCATTGAGGACTTGGGAATTCTATGTCAAAAGTTTGTGGTGTTGAGGATTTTTCAAATGACCTGGGATAGAAGTTCTAATTTTATATCGAAGAATGATGCTTTCTGATGTAGACACTGCTTGCAGATTTTTCAAACCTGTTTATTTGACCTTGTATTCATGAACTCACACACACAGTTCAATCTGTCAATATGATAATTCTATGAGTTCTTCCAGGGACGGTTTGATGTCTTATAAGCAATTCATTCAGGAGCTTGAGGATGATATATTGCCAGCTGAAGCTGAGCGTAGGTATGTGTTTGGAAAATCCTTTGCC
Organism: Inga leiocalycina; assembly: GCA_963242795.1. Taxonomy (NCBI): domain Eukaryota; kingdom Viridiplantae; phylum Streptophyta; class Magnoliopsida; order Fabales; family Fabaceae; genus Inga; species Inga leiocalycina. The sequence goes on from OY725320.1 coordinate 16,640,653, forward strand.
TCATTTGTAACTGTTGGCTGCTGAAGGATTCATGAGACATTCATTGACTAAGCAGCATTTGCATTTTCATTGTTTTAGGTATCAAGAGTACAAATCAGAGTACATTACTACCCAGAAACAGGCTTATTTCAATGTTCATAAGGATGAGGAATGGTACAGTTTTATGGCTGGCAAAATTTTGCTGATATTTTGCAATTTATATTGTAATGTCAAATATCCGTTCTCAAGTGCAAGAAATCTTAATTTATGTATTCATTTTCGTTCCAGGTTGAAAGACAAATATCATCCCATGAATTTACTGACAGTGATCGACAGGTAAGCCTATAATGACCTCACTGTCAAATGAGGAGTTGAACTTGGTATTTTTCAATATTTTGAAAAGTAGGCCACTCATTGAATCCTATGGAGGCATTGGTTCAAGGTTCATTGGTCTTTTTCACAGTATGAGAAATAAAAAAATAATTACCAATAAATTTCATGACTTGAGGCTCAAATCCAAACCTAGCTAGTGGGATAAGGCTTTTTTCTTTTGTTGTTGTCATCGTTGTATGCTCAAATCCAAACCAGTTGATGTCCTTCCATAATCTCAGATTGAACTTAAACGACTAACAATCAATTGTCATAGTATTTGTTCAAATTAAAATCTATTGGAAACCAATTAAAAGGAGCCTGTAATACTCATATCATCATCACTGAATTAAATAATTAACAAACAGATTAATAATTATCGTCAATAATATTCTTGACTTATTAAAATATTAGAACAAATAGGGAAAAATTTTGAACCTCAGATGATGTTTTTGTAACCAACAACAAGAAGAAATGCCCAAATTGCCCACCAGCCCAACTTATTGGTTTTTTATCTGTTTCACTGTATTCTAACTGGTTCTCTATTTGACCATTTTGTGGAGGGACCAAATTGGATCAGGCACCAATTTATTAGTTTACCAATTGAGCTGGATAGTCCAATCCGGTTTAAAGAGCATTGCTATATTCTTAGTATGTGGGCCTTTTTTTGATAGTTACTGAAAGAGAGAAAAAGAGGGTGATGGGATTAAAATCTTTGCTGCTATTTATTTCATGTGTTAAAATCCTATCTGGTGCATCTTTTAGGAGGAATGAAAATGCCCGACGGCTGGCCAAGGATTTTTTGCTTGATTTGCAGAGTGGAACACTAGATCTGTAAGTTCTTGATCCCATACTCTTTGTATGTACACCCATGTGTCTGCCCTTTCTTCTCCTTTTGTTAATGTTCTAATGTTGCATGCATTGTCTTACTATCAATTCAGAAATCCTGGTCTGCATGCCACTTCAGCCAGCAAATCAGGTCAAGCAAGTGAGCCCAATTCAGAGGAGGAAGCAGATGCTGGTGGTAAACGAAGAAGACACGGCAGGGGACCTAATAAAGACAATGGTTTTGCTGCTGCTCCAAAGGCTCATCCAATCAGTTCTGAACCTAGACGGATACAAATGGATATTGAACAGGCTCAGGCCCTTGTACGCAAGCTTGATGCCGAAAAGGGAATTGAAGATAATAGTTTATCCACCAGCGATCACAATAGAAGTGATGAGAAGGGTCACAGTGGATCTGTTGGCCCCATAATAATCATACGAGGCCTGACATCTGTCAAGGGCTTAGAAGGCATCGAGCTTCTGGACACACTTCTTACATATCTTTGGCGGATTCATGGTGTAGATTATTATGGCATGATTGAAACTAATGAGGCTAAGGGTTTTAGGCATGTGAGGCCAGAAGGAGGAGATGCTGATACAAATAAATCTGGGTCTGGGTCTGAATGGGAAAAGAAAGTTGATTCATTTTGGCAGCAAAGGCTGAATGGTCAGGATCCATTGGAGATGATGACTGCTAAGGAGACTATAGATGCTGCGGCAAGTGAAGTGTTGGATCCACATGTTAGAAAAATTAGAGATGAAAAGTATGGATGGAAGTATGGTTGTGGTGCTAAGGGCTGCACAAAACTTTTTCATGCTGCTGAATTTGTGCACAAGCATCTTAAGCTTAAACACCCAGACCTTGTGATGGAATTAACTTCAAAAGTTCGTGAGGATCTCTATTTTCAGAACTACATGAAGTAAGCATTGTTTGGTTCTTTTTCCCCCTCTTCCATTGTTGCTGGAATTGTTACTTATAGTAACTTTCCTATGTTTGTAGTGATCCAAATGCTCCTGGTGGAACACCTGTCATGCAGCAATCTCAGGTACTGATTATCTTTACTGCACCTAGTTATATGCCAAGAGGGAAAGTTTAACTTAAGTTTATGAACAACTTATGAATTTGATGAATTTTCTAAATTTTACTTATCTGCTACACTGTCTAAGGGCAAGTAGTCTGTTGTGAACCTGATGATTTTATAGTTTGAGGACAGTAATTTGTTTCTTATTAGCAAGCCATGTTATAAAGGATTTTTTTATTTTATTTTCTTATGGTCTGCATCTGAACTATAAACTATCTTTTTGTAGAAGGACAAACCGCTGAAGCGTAGATTAGGCCTGGAAGGTCGATTAAGAGATGATCGTGGCAATAGAAGAGACCATGATCGGAGTGAGAGGATAAATGACGGAGATAGATCTGAGAACTCCCCATCTCGTGATAGGCAGGATGACACAATGTATGATGCATACTCAGGATCTGCTGTTCCTCCATTTGCCACAGACATGCCCCCTCCACCACCAGTCTTGATGCCTGTACCTGGTGCAGGGTTGGTTGCTCTTCCTATTTTTTTTTTTCTTCTGATGCTCTTTGTTCTGACTTATGATTTAGAGCAGGGCTTACTTTATTTGTAACTTTACAGACCTTTAGGACCTTTTGTTCCTGCTCCCCCAGAAGTAGCAATGCAGATGTTGAGAGATCAAGGACCATCATCATATGATAACACTGGAAGAAAGATGCGATCTGGTCCTCACATGGGTGGGGCTGGAGCAGCTCCAATAATTGCTGTTCCCCCAGCTTTTAGACCAGATCCTCGGCGGATGCGTAGGTATAATATCCTGGATGGACCTTGTTCAGATGTTATGCCCTGATTCCCGTTTTCAGCTTAGTGGCCTGAATATACTTATTTGGCTTTGGACTTGTCCATCATCTGATATATTGAGATTGTTTTATTCTTTCTTTTTTGAGTGGAAGGGAACACACAAGAGAAAAGGTTTTAGATGTCCACAGAGAGAGGGAGAGGGAGGGTTTTAGCATTAGTGGGGAAAAGAATGTGCCTTCAGATTTGATTAATCCACATAATTCACGATCTGCTTGGATTTATATGTATATTACTGTTTGTTGTTCGTGATTGACGTCTTTGTCGTATACTTATGGTTGCCAATTTGGCATTGTGGTGCAGTTATCAAGATCTAGATGCCCCAGAGGATGAAGTCACCGTGATAGATTATCGGAGTTTATAAGATCATTTCTCCTTTTGGATTGCAGTTCAACGTGTTTGGCCAGTAAAAGACTGATCAATGCGAGATGGGGGCATTCTGGCACAGAAGTGCAAGGTACTGTCAAATATATTCTTGTCTTTTCAGTGAGGGGAGCAGTCTCCTGTAATAATGGGGGTTAGGCTCTACTTTTTCTGGAACTGTTTTGAGAATCTTACGAGGAATTTGACCCCAAGGAGGTGACTTCTCTACTGTTTCCCCACTGTAGGCTTGGTAGAGTTCTTGAGAATATGCCATCATTTTGGTAACTGACGTGTAATCTTAGCGGTCTCCTTGCTTTATTTTCATCACAAACGGTTGACCGGGCGATAGTATTTATAGGGCGATTGTATTTGTAAGCATAATTCGCAGGGATAAAACATGTTCTTTCCTGGAACACCATGCTTCTTTCTTTCCTTTCCTTTACTTCTTTCGTTTGTTCCATGACACTGTACCTACAGGAACCTGTTACGTACAATTAGCACTATGCTTCAAGAAATCATTTGTCGTTTATGCGCAATGTTGAACCCATGGGGATCTGTTCATAATGATTATATTTGCCCCATCAGTTATACTGTGAAGGTTTTGAACTTTTGCCTACTATTAATATTCCATCTTTCCCATCTCAGCTTCAACAATTTGGTCGTTGATTAGAAATTACTTAATTTATCGATGATAGTGTTGATAATGTCACTCTAAGCTGTGTTTGGGATATCACGAGTATTTTATTTCGAATTAATTTAAATAATAACTAAGATTATCTGAAAAATACGTTCAATAAATATTTGTTTTTTTACGGTCGTGTCTACAAAATCTATCAATTTGCCACTCCTACGTTAAACCAACAAATTCCCGGATGCATATAATTGTAATATTACAATTCAAAATACTACTATGGTAATGCCTCAAGCATTGAATAGGTCGCCTCTTCATTCAATGGTTGCTTCTTCTGTGATCACTACTTTCATGATGTTGGATCACTCCAAATAATATCAATCAATAGTCAATACCTATTAAAAGAATATTACTGTAGTGATAGAGTCAGCCTTAACAATTGACACGTGGGGAGGGGGCAAAAACCATCCACAACTTCCATAGCCAGAACATGAGATATATACAAAAGCTTCGCTGTGAATACAAGATCTTGAGAACTTGATGTAAAAATGTATTAAATGTGGAAACTAGAGAGGGAAAGGGGTTAAGGATGGACAAGCGGAAAAGAAAAACTAATTCTAGTATAGACATGGTTGATGGGAATAGATGCAATAAGTTATGAACTACACCTAATCCATACAATAATTATATTGACTGGTCAGCGAGTGATGATCAACCAGCAATTCCTCAAAATATCATATCTTTTGGCACATGGATCTGAGGGTATCCTTCATATATCTCCCACTCTATCACTTCCGCTCCCATTCAATATACCAAATTACTCATTTGCTGTAGTGAAAACAGCAAGGTAAGTTAAGTGTTATTTTTCCCAAAAAATATAAAGGAGGAATCTCAGTTGCTGACAACTACGAGCAGAAATAATTCCTTCCATTATTCATTAAAGTAAATTACATTAACCTCCCCAGGGTTTTCAAAAAACCAAAACCTACTCATCTTCTCTAGCTTTAATATATACTACATTCAATTAGGCTACGAGGAATTTATAAGGAAGTTCAGTTCACGAGATATAGAACCTGTTTGACAATTACGTTACAGAAGGAAGATTCCATATAACTTTAAAATACTAGAGTAAGTGGGGGTGTAACTTTCTCTCTAATTTTTTTTTATTCATTTATTTTTATTTTTATTTTTGTTGCCATGGGGAGTGTAAGTTTCATAATCCCTGAAAACGGGGAAGGAGGAGTCAAGAAATGACAAGCTGAAAAAATATTTCTTACAGTTCTTATAGCTGGTCGCGCACAAAGGCCATAGACTTAAGCATGGAACCTAGTGTATCCCTGGAAACCTGGAATTTCACTTCTGTTTCCCCAGTAATTGTCTTTGTGTCCTGGAGCTGAAAAAAGGACAAAAGTATGCATAAGCTAAGACACCAGCAATCTTAAATTGCACCAAAGATATGTTTGTTCAGATTGCATTCTTGAGCAGCATATTTGAAGTACCTAAAAATAAGAAATAAAAAATCACAATTGAAATAATGAAGCTGATTAAAATACGTAATCAAATTTCTTACTTCCATCACGTATGATCAGAGTCTCAAACTTACAAACAATAACTACTACCTTAAAGTGGTCCATGAGATCATGTTACAGGACGGCTATCTTAAAGCACTTGCACTTACGTTGGGAATTTAGAGGTCAATCATACCCATGATGTTTGAGTGGAAAACCACGTGTTAAAGCACTTCAAGCTGCCCTTTACTCCTCTAAACTGCTGAGCGTTCCCAATTCAAATGAAGATCATCTTATCATGTACAAGTATGTAACAAAATAAACTAAACATGTTGTAGAGGATGGTGTATATCAAATTCAACGTAGTGAAGCATAGATAATGAATCTAGACCAAATATAAGACCAATGAAATAACAAATATGAAACGCCAATCGGACAAATGATTTCAAAAAATAATATATTTAGAGAATTCAAACTTCAAGCAAAAGAAGGATTTTGAAATTTATTTACATTGAAAGACCATGGATAGGCAACAAAATAGCCCGTATTTATATCAATTTTTTCAAAAAAATACATTCATTATAGGATATAGGATGGTTGGACTCGTTTTATGTTTGATAGAAAAAGCTTTATTATGAAGGAAGAGGCTCACGAGAGAGAAGGAAAAAAGCCAGAAAAGGAGAAAGGAGAAAAGAAAGAAAATATCAATACTGCTCAATCTTGCTCGTATCAGTCGAGAGGATTCCATTTAACCAACCATGACCAGAAGTCAGAAGTCAAAGAGAAGCAAAAGTAACACTTTCCCATGCGTCATTTAGAGTTGCCTGAGCACCAATAAACATTCTAGCATTCTCATTCAACCAAACACAAAAATACAGGAAAAAACTGCAAATTACCACAAAACTGTCATCTTGATTCCTTTCAAATGATTATATCAAAACAATAAATATTGATGCAGTGAGGACCAGTAACTCATGGCTCGGCTGGCAACTAACTCTGGGCCTTGTGAGGGGTGAATGTGTACGTGAGAGGCATATAATGTAAGTCTTGGGGACAGGAGAAATGTAAGCAACAAGTGAGTGTTATTTGCCTCTTGAAGGGCTAGCTTGTTTTCTGTTTGTTTTTCGTTTTCAATTCCATACTTGTAGAATTCTGCTTAGACTTTACACTGGCATAATTATGCCACGTTTAGTAGCATTTTCGTTTTGGTTCCATCACCCTCCAACAGCTATAACTCCTCAATCAAATTAACCAACACATGCAATCTTCCTAAACAGAAGATACCGCAAAACAAAACAACCCTGGCCTCTAACTCAAAAAATCAACAAAAACACTTTGAAGATCCACAGGGGACACTCCCCTAAATAAGCCGTTTGCATTTTGCAGAATCCCAGACAAAGGACTTAAGCACTGGCAATCTTGGTTAGCCAAAGACACCAGATACCAGTAAAGACTGCTCAATGCCAAAGAACTTTTGGCTCCTTTTGCAACCCAAAACCCATAAACAGCTATGAGAAACCCCTAGATCATCCAAACAAACTCGACTCTTATCAAAGAAACGAAGCAGCCAATTCCAAATATGCCAAGATATTTCACAATGTATAAAAGAGATGGTTATTTGTCACAAAACTTTCAAAAACTTAACAATAAGTTCTTATTGGCTCTTGAATCTGAAGCAGATGTATTAATTCTATTAAGTAGCGCAGTCCAAACAAAAGCCTTTTTGTTAGAAAGGGCCTTAATATTTTAGGCTCTACAAGGATCAAGATCAAAGGAACATTCATTTGCTTTCTAGTAGAGGAAGATATGTCTCTAAACTTGTAGTGGGTAATGATCAAGGATTGTTTGGTTCACATCCTTTTGATGGAGTTTTTCTTCCTTCCTTCCTTCCTTTTTTAATTTCTTGAGGGGAGCACTTATTCAATTCATATATATGCTTTATTTTTTAATTTCATATATCCGATTATTATTCATGATTATGTAAGCGTGTACACGCTATGTAGCATGGAGGCTTGAACTTAAGAGACATCCAAGAAAGTACCCGTGCCCTGGCAGCTTAATCACTGCTACTCTTAATTCCAATATTTTGAAGTATACATAAATTATGTTCTGCCAACTATAATTCAACCCTGAACTTTGAATTCTCATCTATCTCCGATTTTGAGGTTTAATTTATAGGAGGTGAAAGCATTTCAAGGAGAAAACTAATGCACCTAGAAAACTTATAGGTTGTAAAAATGGTTAGAAGAGGCAGGAATAAGTAGTCCATGATCCAAGTTTGTATACCTTCAGATTGATGACAGCAACTTTATTGACTGGTGCGGAGAGTTGCTGACTGATATAAGCCATAGATCTCATCATAGGCTCCAAAGTGACCCTTGTTACCCGGAATTGTATTTCATTCTCGGCCAGAGGGTTCTTGCCATAATCTTGAAGCTACAATGGGAAAAGAATTCTAAGCGAGAGAAAAATATTCACAGCACCACTATAAAGGTACAGAAGTATAGAAAGTCATGTATTAATAGAGATGACCTACAGAGGGAAAAGACTTCCTGGAGATAGCATGAAACATTAAATGAAAATCTAGAAAATGTTAATCTCTTTTGGTAAGAGGCCAAGACCACTCATGACTTACAGTAGGCGTACACATAGGAGAGTGGATGAAGGGGACAACAATCTATCTAGTTACAGAAGTGGGGAAAATCAAAAAGAAGGGGGAGCAACAATGCCAAGCCACTATCCATCCCATGTTTTATTTATTGCAAGTTTTTTACTAATGTTATTATGTTGCTTGTTATTTCCTAAAATTATAAAAATGCCATCTTAGGTTTTTATGGTGGCTCATGAAGTATTCTGAATTCACTTGCATTGTTTGGAAATTCTCCCAGGCTAATAGAAGTGGATAAGTAAGATTCTTTTTTATTCTTGTCTAGTTCTAGTAGATTGTTTTCTTAATAAAACCCCAGTTTGAGTTCTAAATGCTCATCACCTTCTAATGACAAAATACATTGATTCCATGTTATATATAGTTAAAGCATCAAAGAATGAGTCAAGATGTCTCACGTCTGCCACTTCTTGATATACAAAATATGAAAAGAACTGCAACTGAGGACACAAATCACCTACTTTCATACCTTCAAGTTAATCACTGCTGCTTTACTGGTTGAGATTGAATTCTTATCTTCAATGACCCAACTCAGAGACTTGAAATACGTAAGAACAACCTACATCAGCCAGTGATATCCCGTTATAGCAAATATCAGTATACCTTTGAATCAAATAAGCTAAAGCATCACGGTCTTCAGTTATCATACAGGGTTATCAGGAGGACCACCATTGCGACAAATAGAAACAGGGGCCATACTTGGTTGATTAAGATCAGCAACAGGAAGCCCAACATCATTAAGATTAAAGCAATGTGGCACTGGATCTTGCCACGTGGATAAAGGGCTCTTCTTGCTATGATCTTCCTGACTACTTTCATTACCCTGAGAACTTGGAGGTGTGACTTTCACAATATTTTTTTTCACAACAGCAACCTTTTTCACACCCTCTCTTAAAGCACTCATGGCAGCATTATAAGTTTCCACTCCGGCTGCTCCTTCTTCAGCAAGTTTAATGGCTTCATGACATATACTATTGAAACGCAGGGTGAGGGTTTCAATGGCACGTGAATCTAAAATTTGATCATCTGATTGCACATTAAATTTAGCATTCCTTGTCCATCGCTTCAATATGTAGCGTGGTGGAAGGGTAAGAACATTTGTGACAGTAAATACAGTCAAAATATGCCTGCAAAGAATGCCCGAGTATTCAAACATCTGACAGCTGCAATTTGCTTTCAATTCAGAAGCATCTAAATTTACCATGTATGCCTTGTGATCATGTTCATATTTTGCAACCCTGTATTTACTAACCACACCATCACCGTCAATATTGTCAGCAGTATGCGCAAAAGTTTCCACCAGTTCCTCTTGAAACTTTGCAAAAATCTTCTTTGTGTAAAGATTTGCAGCCTGTTGTTCCATTGGTGATGGAGTCTTCAACACTGGTGTGGTGCAAATTGTATCATAATCAGCTTCTATTTCTTTTTCCAATGACTGCTCAAGAGCCCTTTCATACTGCTTAAAGAATAAAGGTAAGTTTGTCTGCTGGTTCACATAGCCATCAAAAAAGGAGTTGGCCCCATGGTTTGAAGTGAGTGCAGCAAAGAATGTGCCACGGAAATAAACAGGGGCCCACTGTTTGCGAGCATTAAACACTGCCTGAAGCCATTCATTTTTCTGAAGCTTATATTTATCTAGCAGAGAATTCCATGTTGATTTAAAGTCCTCGACAGTCTCAGAGAAATTGATGCAGCTATACAGCTCTCCGTAAAAAGAAGGATGAGCTAGGTAAACATGAGCTAATCTTTCTTGACCTTCCCTCAAAATGTGCCACTTGCAGATACAGTGGCGAGTTCCTGGAAAGGCCTTGGCAACAGCAGCTTGAATAGCTCTATCTTGGTCTGTGGTTATTGAAACAGGAGGTCGATCATTCATAGCAGATAGCCATGTCTTGAATAGCCAGGTAAAGGAAGACTCTGATTCATCCAAAAGTAATGCACAACCAAATAAAACCATTTGACCATGGTGATTGATTCCTGTAAAGGGAGCAAATGGGACTTGGTATTGATTTGGCCTATACATTGTATCAAAAACTACAGTATCACCAAAGTAGTTATAGGCTGCTCTTGACCTTGCATCAGCCCAAAACACATTGGTCATGCGGTTCTCATCATCAAGTTGTATAGCATAATAAAAGCCAGGATTTTCTGCTTGCATCTTCTTAAAATAATTCAGAAGATTTTGAGCATCTCTTCCGAGGGTCCTATTTCGAGTAGGTCTTACATATGTTAAAGGAATAGTGTTTCTGGATCGATAATTTAGATCTACCGGAGAGGAACTCCTGACTACACGAGTTGGTTCATGAAATACATGATTCCCATCTGTTGAGATATAGGCATCATTGGTAGCATTGAATGTCTCAGAAGCATTCCTTGTAGCACCAGCAAAATGCCTACGTGGTCGAAGATGGTGCACCTTGCTAGGGGAGGCCAGGGAATGGTTATGGTCCTCAACAAATTTTGTGACAATCCAGCTGTTGGCATCTTTTCTCTCAATTCTAAGCATTGCATTGCAACTTTCTATGTTCTTCCTTTTCAAGACCTCCCTAGTACAAGAATAGTCCCAAGTTATAATTGGACCATCAGGTTTTGTACGGCTGAACTGACCCACGCGGGTGCTAAAACACTCTCGCCTTGCATATGCATCATAAAATGATCTTGCAGCATCTTCTGTTTCAAACAGCATGCCCACTTGTGGTTTCATATCTGCATCACCACTATGATTAATTACTTCTGTTTCAGCCAGGTTTCCAGTTACATTCTGTCTCTGGCCCCTCTCACGTTCAAGTCTATCATTGCTTTCTACTTCATCCACTGCTTCAACATCCATGACAAGACAATGAGTGACAAACTCACTTAAATGGTTTTCCTTGTGATGACTACACAATTGGCCTACTGCTCATCTTTCAGAGGGAATAGTAGAAGTTGCCTGAATTATTTGCCTGTGCAACACATTGAAGAAAGTGCATATCACCATCTTGAAAACTCAGGGACTATTTTTCATTTATATAATCCAAGAAAGAAGCAGAGCAAATATTGATTCTAGAGAGAGGCATAAGAAGTATTATAGATTGATAAATTGACAAGCGTTATACGCAGGGACCAATATTTTTCCTACACGTGCTCTATGGTTAAAATAAACGCAGATTACAGATATGCATATATTCATTAGCATGAAGTATTCCAAGCCCAAAAAGGGCGGACACTTTTCCGTTTTATCAACAAAAGGGTAGTCTAATAGGCAAATCTATAAGTAAATCTAAGGAATAGACAAAATCGAGTCACAGGCCAATAAAATCTTGAACAAGAATTTGAAGAAACAAATATCTTACAAGTGAAAAATACATAATTTTTAATTAAACGAGCCTTTACTACATATACAATTGAGTGAAGTTAAAATAAAACAAAATGTAAAAAATCTTCATGGTAGGCCCATGAAGACTTGACTTGGAGGCTGAGTTCAATGGCATGTAAAACTTCTCACCAGTAACAATTTTTTAATAAAGAAAATATATAAAAATACTAGGTTATCAGCGAAACTATTGCACCACATTAGGTAAAGTTTGACTGCTGATAGGTCATGACAATATTTCTGTTAAACTATGAAAAACAATAATTACAGATGCATAAAGAGTTGAAAGCTAAGACCAGCATTGTTTTGTGCTGAGAAAATGCTAATCAGTACTCAGTCTGCAAAATGCAAAGTAATTGATCTCTCCTATGTTCATAGATACCTCAGACGAAACATTCAAAGCAATACATGACCATCGTAGCTTCAAAAACAAGCACCAAAAATTCAATTCAAGGACCAAACTTTTCTTTGGACAAAAGAAACCATTCAGAATACAACCCACAAAAGCTACACTTGGCACAACGCAGCTGACCCAAATCATGCACAGTTTCACACCTGACAATTCACAGATAACATTACCACGACAATTGAAAACTCAAAAATTATGATTTCATCAATAGGTCCTACACATCCCCAACAAAAAAGGATAAAGGGAAATGTCATCACACACAAATGCTCCTCCATTCTCAAAACGCCAAGGTTTACCATTTCATTATTAAAAAAACCAGAAATGATATGCAGCTTGCAGAATTCACCAACGGAGCCAGGAGTTGAGTTGAGTTGAGTCGAGTCGAGTCGAACCAGGCAAGATACCTTAAGAATTTTCAATTAACGAAAACGGTGTGTTTTGGCACCAACTTCGCCTTCAATAAGGACGCTTTTTGAATCCACGCGCGTTTACGACTAGGGTTTTTCTGGTTCAGAGAAGAAGGAGCTAGAATTACGCGAGACAGAAGCTGAGTGAGGCCGAGTCACCAGAACGAGTACGATACCTGAAAGGCAGAGACAGAAGAAACCAACTCGGTTTGTCTGTTACTGTCAAAGGAATTCCGTTTGAGTTCACACTTAAATTATTAGTTTTAAAAACGCACGGCTGATTCAAGTATTCAGCAGATGATCACGATTAATTTAATAGTGTACCCAAAAACAAATTAACAGATTTTTAATTTTATATGTTAAATACATTAGAGGTGGTATTTGATCAATGTTATCGTACAAAATGAATTTAAATAATTTTTATTGTTAAATATCATTTTATTAGTATGTAAAACTAAAAGGCAATACAATTTTAAATGAGATGTTTTCTTCTCTCCCATTGAATAAAAATGTTATTATTAGTCTTCAAATATTTAATTTAATAAAATTAATAAATATTTTATATTTCAAAAAAATTATGAGATGTACTATTTATATTATGTGCATACTTATTTTTCAAATTTATAATTTATAATAAATATACATATTTTTTACGTTTTTCCCCTTTTTTAATACTTATAATGCATAAACATGCATAAAATATAATTTAAAATTTTAAAAAAATATTGCGACTTGTTTTCCATTAGTTATTAGACCGATCAAGTTCGAGTGTCCGACTTCTTGGACATTATTAATTATTGATATAAAGAAATTTGGTGTTAGGTATGTTAATAATAAGGGTTAATATAATCTTCGGTCCCTGAGGTTTGATCCAATTTTGATTTTGGTCCCTTAAGTTTGAAATCGGTGGTTTTCGGTCCCTGAGGTTTGACCCAATTTTGGTTCTGGTCTCTCAAATTTGAAATCGGTGGTTTTAGTCCTTGAAATTTTACTCGATTTTGGTTTTGGTCCATCAAGTTTGAAAAGGACTTGACGACCCGATTTTAAAACCCGACCCGATCCGGAAAAAAACCAAGTTCTTTTTAAACTTGAGGAACCAAAACTAAAATCGGGTGAAACTTAAGGGACCAAAACCACCAATTTCAAACTTGATGGACTAAAACCAAAATTGGATCAAACTTCAGGGACCAAAAGTTATATTAACCCTAATAATAATAATGAGTTTTATATAATATTCGTATTCCTCTTATTCTTAATGTAGGATATAATTGGGAAGTTAATTTTGGTACTAAATGTAAGTCTTATTTTTTATTTTTGTCAATTTTTTTTTAATTTATATCTATTAAGATTTTCTCAAACAAGGATCAAGTAAAAGAGATATTGAGAGAATTAAAAAATATGATTAAGGTGTTTTAAAATAAAACATGTTATGTTAACTAAAAAATATACAATCAAATTTGACTCAAAAATTAATAGGGAAAATTTTAAATAAATATTATTTGAAATTATAAAACCTCAAAAAGTCTGCTAACACATGAAAATGACACAAAGGTCTTTAGAGAGAAATATGGGATTTTAAAATGTTGTACTTTTACCAAAATGCCCCTCACTTTTTATTTTTTAAAAAGGCAAGGTCCCTTCACCAGCTCGCGGGCTAGCGGCCGGAACTACGATGACAACTTGAGTAATGTGGTTAACTACTTAAATATAGATATTAACAACTTTAACTCCCTAAGCCCTATCAAGTGTCATTGGCAAGTTGAATAAACGAAATGACCACTTGAATATAGAAATTGACAACTTGAGCTCCCAAGTTGTCATTCTTTCTACCATAGTTGCGATTGTTATACGCAAGTTGTCATTATCCTTATTCAACCTATCAACGATGCTTAATATAGCTTAGAGAGTTAAACTTATTAATATCTATATTCAAGTAGTTAATTGCATTACTTAAGTTGTCACTGGAGTTTTGACAAACAGCCAGCAGGCATGGTGGTGGCGGCCAACGGAGCTCAGGCCAGTAAAGGGGCCGTGCCATTTTAAAAAATAAAAAGTGAGGGACATTTTGATAAAAGTACAGCATTTCAAATCTCATATTCCTCCTTAAGGATCTGTGTGTCATTTTCATGTATTAACAAACTTTTCAGAGTTTTATAAATTCAAATGGTATTTATATGGAATTTTGTCAAATTAATATTTGTTGATCATATTGATATATTGATGATACATTTTTTTAAAATTTATTTTCATTTATAATTATAATTTTTTGTTGCGGTCTGAAAATTGGGCCTGTACAAGCATGGGCCAATGCGTAACAAGAAGCATGGGCCTTTTATTATGCCTATGAGTTTTTCTTTCGGATCTGTGAGTTAGACATCTTGTTCCTGCTAGGCGAGGGAATGGCCTTTCCTTAAAGGGCTGTTCTAGCAGCGGATTTGGGATTCAAGAAGGTCCTTTTTGAATCAGATTCTAAGAATTTAATTGACATGCGACCAAGAGATGGCAACAACTCTACATGTAGCCGTAAATAAATGTGAATTAGGTCTAATGGAAGGGGCCAGTCCTTCATAATGTGACAAATCAAAATTTGAATCTTCATTGGGAGAGGTACTCATATTTAGTATTCGACAATGCCTCGAACATAATTATCTCTAATAGAAGAATTCCTATGACTAAGAAAAACTCTACATGTAGCTTGGTATTTCTTCAAATCTGAAACATGATGGAGTTTGACTAGGAGTTGCTACTAAGTGCCTGTTTAGATTAGCGGTGGAAGGTTGAAAGCTGCTTTCCAACGTGATTCACGGTATACGAGATAATATGTGATAAGAGTTTTATCTTGACTTACGTGAGTATATTTTTTAATCACCAACTCAAATAGGCTCTTAGTGTGTGTTCGCCTATCCCAAAACCATGGTTTCAGAAATACTTTTCCACAAATCGAGACAAAATTTGTCTCACGTACTTACCTCATAAATTGTAAAAACTATTCTCCAAAAGTTAATCCGAACACACACGTGTGTGTTTGGCAAATATCAAAACCATGGTTTCAAACCATGGTTTGCGCAACCTGAGACAAAACTTCTCTCACATACTTATCTCGTAAGTCATAAAAACTATTAAAAAAAATTAATCCAAACACATTACTAGAGAACAAAGTAGTCTCTTGTTGCCGTCCCAAAGGAAGGATTCTCTAATTCCAAGATTTTGGATGTGTGATCGTCTCATCATCAGACTTTGGTTTTTGAATTGAAAGGGGAATTTCATTTCAATGGTCAAAATGTACAGTAATCAATGAGCTGGAAAGTTACATGTAAGAAAAGTCAAGACTGAAATTAAAGAGCTGAAGCAATTTACAGTAAAGTATTAAAAGTATCAAAACTTCTTGTCGTATGGGTGATTATTGCTCTGACTTGAGAAAGCAGTCCATCGATAGTGGTAACCTCATTGGAAAACAGCCAGTGATTACGTGCTTGCCACAACTTCCCTGTGTGGCTTGTTTGTCTCTCCTCACCGCGCATTCTAGCAGTTGTTTAAGAACTTGACTTGTATTATTCGATTGAGTTTTCATATATTGTTCTAATTGTACGTTTCATGTATTAAACATAATATACGAAAAGAACAACCTTTTCCAAATTTCATATTTTATATTAATATTAATCTTACTTCCAACTAGATTTGAGCCTCTAAACCAACATGTGATCTATAAATTTAGTGAATGGTTAGACTCTGTTCAAATTTTTTTCCAAAGTATCTACTGCCTCCAGTCTTAAATATGATCTATTTGAATGTTTTTAGAGAGATTAAGAAAATTAAATAAGTTACTTAATCATATTATATGTTATATATGATTAAATTATCAGTTTATAAGTTAAACAAATTAGTTCAGAGAAAAATAAATAAATATAAATATTTTAAAATAATTTAATTAATTTCCTTAGCCTAAAAAACAATCAACCGGGGTCTTTTATTTAACACCGAAAGTAGTATTAAATAAAAGGGCAAAGGAGCAAAAATGTCCGTGTTCTTTTCCCTCGGGAAAACCTAGCACCATATACAAATTTAAGATTCAAAAATGTCTATGGGATCTGAAATTCGTTGCAAAAATACCACTGTCGTCTCAAGAAGCAAACATTGACTGGGTTTTTAAAAAAGGGACCAAAGACACTGATGTGGGCAGTGAGTTGGCAAAGGGTGTGTGGGTAAGCAGGCCATTGAGGTGGCAAAACACTGTAAGCATACGAATTGTGAATAGAAAAACAGGATCCTGAAACAGAATTAAGGGTGAAAGCGAGCGAACGAAATCGTGGGGCGTCGCCGAGCAATGGCAAATCGCGAGATTTCTGCTGTTTTCTTTTGATCACTCGCTCCTTCCACAGCTCAAAAGCGAGCAGCGTCGGCTTCATTGAGCCAACAGACCACGTGCTTGAACGTTTCGACCCTTGCTTCACTATCCTTCTCTGTTTTTAGTCCTTATATGTTCCATCAATTCGATCTCTCTTCTTCGTGTGAATCTTTATTGATATCATAGAACAAGCGAATTGAATATATAATCTTGCAATGGATGAAGATTCCGATATTCTTAGGGTTTGATCGATCTTTGAACTTGTTAATGTAATTCATAAAACAAAAAGTATCAGAATTGCGGGCGAATCAGTCTCGATCTCATACGATGAGAATTCCAATGATGTTGGCAACGATTTTGAGGGAGCGTCACCAGTTTTGGGGAGCGATGAGAATTCCAACGAGTTCAGTATCAGTGTGCGGACTGATAGGTGTGGCAAATTCAAAGCCATGAAGTTTTCATCAAATGAATTATTGTTTCTTTCACATTTTAAATTCATGATCAAAAACAAAAAGAAAACGGCAGAAATTTCCTCTCCTTCTTCTACGCCTTTAATTCTTCCTGTTGCACCTGGGTCTCGCCTTTACTGGAGGTCGAAACGTAGACGGAGGCGTTGCTTGCCACGTAAAGCTCTGAGTCAGCAATTGCAGCTAGATGTCTCAACTATTAAACGGACATTTGCTCCTTGAAACGGCAGTGGTATTTTTACAATGAATTTTAGATCTTATGGACATTTTTGAACCTTAAATTTATATATGGTGCTAGGTGATCCTAGGAGAAAAGAATATGAGCATTTTTGCTCTTTTACCCTAAATAAAAGATTTCATATTCAAAAGGTTAAGGTACACATATTTGCTTAAAAAAATTGAGACCTCCAAAAATTTAACTTTTGCAATTCAAATTTTCCTACAAATATCAAGAAAGGAAAACAATCATGAGAAAACCAAAGACGAATGAATGTCTTTGCATTCAAGTAACTTCCCTGTTCTTGTTATAATTCTTTTTTTGGGTTACCTGTGTTGACCTAAATTTAAACAAAGAAAATAAAAATGTAATGGATGGATGAAGCCAAATCCATGAACAATGCACAATTCACCAACCGCCGATCGCAAAACACACAACAAATCAAAGCAGATCCAACAATCTCCATCACACCATCCACATCACTGATCGATTATGAAGTATAATCCGAATAAGAAATTGAGGAGTTTGGTGAACAAGAAGCAGAATTTGCAGAACAGAGCAACTTCTCTTGCCCACAATCATCATCAGCCAGCTTCCTCGTCGAATCCGCCATCGCCAAGTCTCCATAGCTCGGACTGCTCAAAATCGCGTCCAGGTTGAAATCGGCCTCCTCGGGATCTGGCCTGAACAGAAATCCAATGTCGTCGTCGAATCTTCCTGCCCCATCACCGAACACGCTCAGCAAGTCGCCGTCAGACAGATCTGGAACTTGAAACTGAGAGAATAGGTCGTCGTCCATGAAGATCCATGGAAGCTCCTGTTCGTCGGCGGTCGTGGAAGTAGGGTCCACGTGAGCAATCGGAGACGATTCTTCTTTCAGTGGAGAGATCTGATTATGTTGAATTTGAGGATTTTCAGGTTCAATTTCTTGATCTTGCAGTTGCTGTTGTGATGGTTGCTTCTGGTTCTGCAGATTTTCTGACTCGGAGGAACATGAGGAGAATAAATTGGGAGGTGCTTCTTCATCTCCTTGTACTACTTCTGCTTGTGATGGTATTGTGATTACAGTTTGATCTTCTTGGGATTCGCCATTGGGGCTCTGGTTAATTATGTTGATCTTGTCGATGTATCTGCTAATATCGAAATTGGTGACTGCATTTGCTCCTCTGTATTGTATAGCCGCCAAGTCGTATGCCGTAGCCGCTTCTTCTTGAGTACCTTCAAGATCATTGGCAACCAAAAGCAATTATTAATTACTAGAACTATATTAAATTAAATCCTTTTTCCTAATTTAGGACATGAACTTGGCTAATCACATGCGATATCCTCATCAACAGTATCCTATGGCTAAAAAAATCCTCATCAACAGTACTCCCCCGTTCCTAATTACTCCCTCTTATTCTAATTATAGGACATATTTACCTAAATTTGGAAAAATTAAGGATAGAAGTTAAATTAGTTGATTTTATTGATTTTCCAAAAATGCCCTTATTTAATAGAGGTGATTTAGGAATATTACATGAGTCTACCATGAGGCAATCCAACCATTATCTAAAGCAATGGGGGTATTTTGGGAACAAATT
Organism: Inga leiocalycina; assembly: GCA_963242795.1. NCBI lineage: Eukaryota > Viridiplantae > Streptophyta > Magnoliopsida > Fabales > Fabaceae > Inga > Inga leiocalycina. The sequence goes on from OY725320.1 coordinate 16,659,650, forward strand.
GACAAAAATTAAAATTTTATCCTATAATTAGGACCAAGATCAACTTGCAAATGCTGTCCTATAATTAGGACCGGAGGGAGTATAAGACAAAGTTGATTTTTTTGGAAAAATTAAGGAAGTCAATTAAATTACTTTAGAGTATTTTTATTTTTTTCTCCAAACTAATTAATTTCACTAATAAACTAATATATAATCTAAAGATATTAAAAATATAAACAATCTAAAGTAATTTAATTGGCTTCCTTAATTTCTCCAAAAAAATCAATTTTATCTTATAATTAGGACCGGAGGGAGTATCAATATAGTTAATTAATCGGCGGCATAAAAGAGCTCATCAGAATCTATACTCCATAATTTATGTTCCATCTTTACTAAAGATGTCACATGATTAACTCTTTTTTGATACACTGTCACGTGATTATCAGCAACTCAAAGGTTAATATAAGGCCTTTGTGATGTCACGGGTTAAAGTTGTGTGTGAGAGAAGAGTCCTCTTTACCTATATTTAAATTTAAATTAGATAAATGAGATAAATTTTGTGATTATTCACCACCACAATTGACATAATTCTTGCGTATAAAAAACAATAACATAATTAGTCAAATCAGCAAAATTAATTTAATTTAATGGCACATAAAAATATATATTAAGTTAAGGATTGATTTGAAATATCTCTTTATATTTCAAACTATAGACTAACTTGAAGTAGGTAATTAAAAAAGAGTAACAATAATGCAGCACAAAAGAAGAAAACATGAATTTGGGACAATTTAATGAATTAGTTAAGCCCCAAAATAAACTACCAAAAATAAAAGATAAGATCTACCAAAAAGTATCTGAGAAAGTTGGACTTTAAGTACAATGGCAGAGAATTTGATAAAGATTAGCAACAAAAAGTAGTGTAATTAAAAACTGTATGTTTTTATGGCTGATTAATAAATTAAACAGAGAGAAAAGAACCCAAAAAAAGATGACTTTAACATTATGTGGTAAGGGTAGGATTAGAATTCACGTGCCCACCGGGGTGTGTTTGTGAGAGGCAAGTGTTCTTGATCTAGTCTCTTTTTCTTCAAAATCTCCGTATCTTTCAGTAAAATACTAAAACATTGAACTAACAGGCCCACTTTTTGTATGTTTATTCGTCTTTGAAGATTACCCCCACAATTAATTTTTAAAATAATGAACAGATTACTTTGGACTGACGTTTTGGAAGGATGTTGTTGATGTAGACTGCATGAACATTTAAAAATTAAAATTGAATCTTACCCGGGGAGCATATCGAGTTCAAATTTTGCTTCACACAGTATTATTGTGTTTTTTTCCTAAAAAAAACATCATTTAACCTGTATATTTTTAATTCAGTTACAAGTTACAACTTAGTCTTCAAATTTTCAAGTTTAGGTCATTTCTTCCAGTTTCAACAATTTAGTATGTTAATCCCTACACTTTAAAAAATTACCTAGAGAGATTGAGTTATAATCAAATTATAAATTGTAGAAATTAATAAATTAAATGTATAAAAGTTGAAACCAAATTAAATTGGAACTGAGTTGTAATTAAGTCAAAACTATAAAACTAAATAAATATTTGATCTTTTTTTAATTATATCATATTCAATCAATTTAAATATACTATTATCGAATAAAAAAGATTATAATTATGAATTACATATTCTACTCAAAAATTATAAGAAGACAATTCATTTCTCAGTCTTAATGAAACATATGCATGGTCAAGAAAAGGTAAAAAAAGTCAAGGATATGTTGTATCCTCCAACATATGCAAACTGCCGGCTTTTGTGGGTTTAGGGCTATTTGTCAAAATGTTGGGTTGGTGTTTAGCCAACTAATAATGCTTCAAACTTGGTTAAGTTTAATCAGAGAATATATATATATATATATATATATATATATGTTGCAGAGAATAATTTGATGGTTAACATATAAAGACAATAGTTTGAAATAGAATCATAGGAAAGCCATTAATCAAAGAAATAATATCAAATTCAAATATATCAAAATCATAGTAAAAAAATAATAGAAACTGATCTTCAAGAAAACTCAATTGAAAATAGAATCATAGGAAAGCCAAAAAAAAATCAAAAAGTAATTTTATTTTTGTGCTAATTATCCATGACCCAGTCACCAAGACAATGGAGGAACAGAGTATAACGAATTATTAGAATTAAAACTATGCAAGAAGATATTAATATCTCATATAAGATTAATCTCGCACTTAAAAATATGGATATACTTCTAAAAAGTTTGGGGGAAAAAAAACTGTTGTTTGAGATTTCCGATCAATATGCCACAGCTTTAAATCCTGATCTCCACACGACTCCCTCGTGGTGAATACATTGGACCCATTAATAAAAGAGCGGGAAGGCACATGAAATTACGACTTTCAGCATTAAGGGCATGTTAAGGTTAATCGTGGTAGAAGTAGTTTTTTTTTAATCTAATTTTTATAAGATAAAAGTTAAATTATAAATATGATTTGTGTTTGGATTTACGATGATAGAAATAATTTTTTTTAAAAAAAGCAAGATTTTTTAGTTTCTTCTTAAAAGCTGTTTTTGAGAAAAAAAAGCTTAATTGTCAAAACACCAATTCAAACACCATAATTTTAAAAAAGCCATAAACCACCATGATTCTCTTTTTTTTAAAAAAAAAACCATTTGGAATGTCATCCCAAACAGGCACTAACTCTCATATTTTTTGTCAATTTATTACAATCCGGTCAAGTCAAAGCAGCTACTTGTTCATGTGGATCACTTTGGTCCCCAAGATTTTAATCCACCAAACATTATTGGTTGTACTTGTATGCAACGGATTTGGCTTGCGTTTGCTGTCTATCCTTTTCTCCCAAACTACACCGTTTTTGTGTAATTTTGGAATAAAATATTGGGGTTGAACCTTTTTTTTTAAATAACGTCTAGTATTTTGAAGTATTTTTTTGGATTTATCTAGTATCTTAAAATATTTTTTAAGTAATGTGCAGTATCCTAAAATAATTTTTAGTGCTTTTAACCCCTTAAAATATTTTTTAAGTTATACCCAATCTGTTATAAGACTTATTATAATTTTACCTTTAATGTACTTTTTCAGCTCCAAAAATCACTTTAAAATATTTTAGAGTGGGTGGAAATCAATAAGTTTGCTAACAGACTGAATATAACTAAAAAATTATTTTAAGGGGTTAAAAGCACTAAAAATTATTTTAGGATACTGCACGTTACTTAAAAAATATTTTAAAATACTAGATAGGTCTAAAAAAATATTGAAAATACTAGCCACCATTTTAAAAAAAAGGTTCAGTCCCCACATTTTATCACAAAACTACATCAAAACGGTATAATTTAGGAGAAAAGGACAAGTAGCGGACGCATAGAAAGCGAACGCAAGCCAAATCCGTATGCAACACATTGTGATGCAACATAGTTCGAATTGTTATTTTGCAATCATAACGTGTTTTGTGTGAACGTCCTTAAAATGTTGTGTTTCACATATAATGGACTTGAGGTGCTATTAATTCTGTGCCTGAAAAATATTTAAAGCGAGTGTTTGAGGTTTCTATAGTGTTGATAATGTCAAAGTCAAATAGGGGACCAAATGCTTATTAATTATTCCCTTCGGTCCTATTTATAAACAGCTTTTCTCTTAATTACGTAAAACGAACTAATAGTTAAAAGCAACAATTGTATAAAAAATGTCATTTTTTTTTCATATATACCTCTATTTATGAAAAAAATATAAGATAGAGAATAGATAAAAAGTATGAGAAATAATGAGTTTAAGATATGAGAGAATAAGTATTTAATAAGGGTAAAATAGAAAAAAAAACTTACATTTTTAAATAAAAAGTAAAAGTTGCTTATAAAATGGATCAACCCTATGAGAGGAAAAGTTACTTGTAAATAGAATTTGAGAGAAGTAAACTGAGATTGTTGGATTCCAATCTCCAAGAGGGTATGATTCAATGAGATATCAGAACATATTAAAAGTTTGAAGTGTTGTGTTGACTGTTGCGTGATTTACGTGAGTGTTTTGAAGTCTGTATTAGGCATCTCTAAAATAACTTCAAAAAAGATTTCTAGTTTGAAGTTCAATAAACATTTAAATTAGAAGAAAATATACAACAAAAAATATGGCTAGGTAAAGAGGATCCATAATTATACAATCTAGGCGTCCTCAAACTTTGAATAAAAGACTAATCTTTAAATGTAATTTCAAAAAGCATAGTCTTCCATATTAGTTTAGTGAAATTAAAATTTTGGTCTCAAAATATTCAAGGAAGAATAAGTCCAAATAATAAAATGCATTATTACTATTTGCACATTTATCTATGGTGGGGACAAGGGAAAATTAGTACTGGTAAGTATTTTCTTCCACTTGTACACTTGCACAGGTCATAATATAATGTATGTTTGGTTTCACGTTGGAAATAATCAAAACTATGGTTTTGATTGAAGTAGGTAAGCCAAATATGCTTTAAAGTTATGTGTGAGTGTGATTATCAAAATTCAATACTTCGATCCTTTCATGGAGTCTACAAAAATTTATCTTAACATCAGCACTAACAATTTTTTCAAGACAAGGCATTCATAAAGCAGGTTTTATGAGAGGAAATAGAATGAAACTTACTATATGTGCCCAAGTAGAGATATTTGTTGCCCAATACTCTTCCAATCCGAGCTTCCCATCTGCCGTTATGGTGATGCCTATTCAAATCAAATAATTTTTTGCGTTAATCCAAGCTCAATATTTAATCTAAGTGAGTGTTTGGAATAGCTTATTCCTAGGAAATAAGCACTTATTACGCAAGTCGAGACAAAATTCCTCTCACATACTTACCTCGTATACCGTGAATCACAATTTATAAGCACTTATTACCTAAAAATAAACTATCCCAGACAAATACTAAACCTATGCAAAATAGCCCCATTTAAGAGGAGAGAGATACACGAGGTGGACCCTACTTGATAGGCGTGGTTCACCCCTCTCTCTTTCAAACACGGTCAATCCGTTACAAAAGATTCAAATATGTGTTTTGTGTGTATCCTATATTTCTGTTTAATGCCTTAAATGTGTGTATATTGTATGGTGAACGTTTTGTTTACTAAAATTGAAAATGTTATGTTTCAATGTCCAATAAAATATGACTTGAGGTAAGTTAATATAAATAACAAAAGTTGTTGCATACTGACCTAGCCACCCCTCGATACTTAGAAACACCTCTAGAAAATCCACTGCTTTGTCGTCGCAATGAAGCTAAGTACTCTTCTTTTGTGACCTTCTCCATTTCCTCAAGCTCCTTGGCATATATTTCTATCTGCGCAATTCATTAATAAAATGAAAAATTTATCCTGTGATGGTTAAACGTGAATTTTTTATTGTAACACTAATTAAAAGTACCCGTAAGAAGAAGTGAAGAACTCTATCACAGGAACCTTATAAATATTTATTTGAAAAAGAAATAAAAAACCCTCTTGACCCTTTGTATTTCATGAAGTTTGAGGGCTTGAGACTCAACAGTTTTGTAAATGGTGCCGATCCTAGCAGCACTAGTTTATAGTTCTAAAGCATAGAGCATGGAATTTGTTGTTCTCACTTATCAAAAATAGTATGGAATTTCTAAAAATATATATGGGCAAATGTGTCTGATTAGTTTAAATTAAACATTAGTATGATGGTAAACACTGTAATATGTACTTCAAAAAGAGAAATCAATTAATGTACCGGGAAATTCAATGTTGAATCTCTTCCCCAGTATTTAAGAGCAGCGAGATCATAGGTTCTAGCGGCAGCTTCTTCATTGTCATAAGCCCCTACAGATATTAAAAAAATTAAGAATTAAGAATTTTAAAAAGAGAATAAGATCCAAGTGACGAATTCTAAAAATGATAATATAATTAACTGATTATTCCGGAATTTCTTTTAATTTTTTGGTACATTATTTTAGAACAGCGAGTTAGCAAAACCAAAAAAAGAACAGTGAGAAGTGATCATTTTACTTGAGACAAAATTTGTTTGGATCCTCCAAATGCTTTGTCGGACCTCACCATTTTGTGGGGTGTATTTTAATATCTGACAGCATGATTTGGTTCTAATTTTAATATTCATAAGTAAAAAAAAAATAATGAAAATAATCTGTAGAGTTGGAGGACATCTTCTTACGGCTATAACATAGGGATTTAAACATAATTTGTTTCTTGTTTATAAATATATACATTTTGGTTATTTCATTTTTAAGAAACTAATTTATTTTCTTTATTCAACTGCGAGCAACATACGGTGAATGGTCCTCTTATGATTTTTATACCAAAATACATAACCGCACCAGTGAATTTTAAACCGTGTAAATGTTTAATTTTTTGTCCAAATGACTTGTTAAAACTCTATCAACTTACCGACGGAAAAATAATGCGATAAACTAAATAAACCTTTTTGAACTCTACTTTTTATAAATAATCTTTATTTTCAAGCTGGTTTAAAATGAGTGATATGCAAGTAAATATCTAAAAATAGTCAATTTCTATTTACAGGGTTTACTAGATTCTAAAACTAAGGCTCTCTAATGGGTGAGGCTACTTGAAATAATCTCAAATTGGAAAATTCATTAAGTTTTGAAATGCTAGAAAAAATATGTACATAATTTAAAATTCATTTGGTATTTTAACTTATTTTCTTAAAAAATCTAATTAAAAAATGAGAAGAGAGTATGAGATCCAAGAAGATGAAGACTTACCCAAATAAACTAAGGCAGCGACAAAAAGGTGTATGGGAACGTTGGCAGCGACAGAGAAGACACATCACAGTCAGAAACACAACATAATAATAATAATAACACCGTAAAAAAAAAGTTAATATAACTTTTAATCTCTAAAGTTTGATTCAATTTTGATTTTAGTTCCTTAAATTTAAAATCGATGTTTTTAGTCCCTGAAGTTTGACTTTTGATCCCTCAAGTTTAAAATTTTTGGTTTTGGTCCCTCAAGTTTGAAAAGGGCTTGACTTTTTCCGATTCGATTTTGTTTTCCATCAAGTCATTCTTAAACTTAAGGACCAACAATTATAAACGGAGTAAACTTGAGGAACTAAAACCAAAAATTTCAAACTTGAGGGATCAAAAGTCAAGTTTCAGGGACCAAAATCACCAATTTTAAATATTAAGGACCAAAACCAAAATTGGATCAAACTTCAAAATTAAAAGTTATATTAACTCAAAAAAACATACAAATAATTAACAAAGGTATTAGATCTCCTTGATTTTCCCTCACAAGTTTTCTTTATAATTAATCAAAACTTCCCATTTTTTAAATAATTAAAACAGGAAAAAAATCTCCAAAATAAAAAATGTACCTTGTCGGCCCTTCTTGTTCTGGAGATTATTCCAGCAACTCTTATCCCAGAGATGGGCTTCAAACCTCCCAGTCCATCGATGCCTTCAGATCAAAACCGGAAATTCCTCAAAATTATTCTCACATGCAAATACAAATTCAAAACCCACTTCAGTAAACAAACCAGAAAAACGCAACAATTCAAAACGTTTCGTCCAGTTCATGAATAAGCGACGGCAATCGTCGCCTCTTTCTTCCACAATCAATCTCAATTTCAGTTCAGTCCAAAATCGGAAAATCTCGATTCAGTCAAACCACACAGCAATTAATTCTCACTACATTATATCAATCGAAGATTAGTCAGTTACTTACCTAGTGACTCCTCTGTAAACGGAACTTCTTCGTCCGCCATTAACGGAAGAAGAGCTCGAGCTTATAGCTTTCACCTTCTTCGACTTATTATCATCATTATTACCACTGCCACTGCCATTACCGTTACCGTTACCACTTCTTTTGGCTCGCTTATTGCTCACTCTGCCTCGCGCTTCCGTCTGATCAGGATTCTGAAACTCGAGAGAAGAAGACGACGAAGAAGAAGGCGACGGAGATGGAGAAGAAGAAGAGCAAGAGGAAGAAGAAGCACTGGAATACCTCTTCATCATAACTTAGCGTGTGAGTGTTAGAGAGAGGACAGCACAATGCGATGATGATTTGTGTGCGTATTTGTAGGACCAGAGAAGTACAGTTCAGTTTATTTTGGTAACCTAAAGTTGTTTACCAAATGCGAGAGAGAGAGAGAATCGGAATAAAAAATGGGGCTGGAGGAGAAGAAATTGAATGTGATTTAGAAAAAGGTGAGATTAAAAATTGTGAGGCTGAGTGGTGAGTTAATTTAACCACCGGTTAAAGTGGGAGTTGGGTTAACTAACTCTGGTTAGTGAAGGGGGTGGAATTCTTACACCTGGCACTGGAGTGCAGCCATGCTACCAATGAGGGCGTGTTTTCTCAAGTTGCTTCTGTTTCTTAGGAATCTTACTCTTTCTATTTGGCGCCGTTTTAATAACTACTATTTTCGGTGCATTTATATTTTTTTTTTTGGGCAGAATATTTTCGGTGCATTTAGTTCCACGAGTTATGAAATTATCACGAATCAAGAATATATAACAAGCCTTCGTATGTTGGAGGGAAGAACTTACGGGATGGGGGGGAATTAAAAATAAAAACTAAAGAAATAAAAGTGGGAAGAACTTATGGGATGAATTGCAAAGTATCATCTACTACTTGCAATTCTTTGAATTTATATGTGAAAATTATATATAAAACAAAAGTCATTTTTATTCTTAACAACTCTAAATATTTGGAGAGGGAGAGGGGCATCTTCATTTCCCTTACAGTTCACTTCCCTCCACTTCTTTATTCTTGTCGTTACATTAACTCTGAACAGTTGATATTCAATATCATATAAATATATTATTATAATATTAAATGACAAAAATGTATATAAATAAATTTAAATCATTCAAATTTAATATAACTATTTCATATCTTTATACTTTTATTAAAGTATTATATATATATATAATGGTGAAAATAAAGAAGTGAAGAAAAATGGACGGTAAGGATATCAAATCTTAAATATTTAACCGTTCAGAGTTATATACTTATTTTTTATAGGATATCGAATCTTAACCGTTTAGAGTTAATCTAACAGTGAGAATAAAGAAATAAGAGCCTGTTTGGTACAGTGGAATTGAAGAGATGGAATTGGAATTGAAAATGAATTCCTACTGATAACATGTTTGGTATGATGGAATTGTCCTTGGAATTGAATTCCATGTGGAATTCAATTAAGCCCAATTCCATCAAATAAATTCCATCTCAAAAGCTAGGATTTACAATTTCATGTTATCATTTCCATCTATTACCCTCCACTACCTTCAAAAAAAATAAAAAATAAAAAATTGAAGGACATTTTGGTATTTTTATACAAAAATTAGATCTCATTTCCATGACATACCAAACATATTTTTAGACACAATTTCCATTTCCATTTCCATATCCATTTCCATCAAAATCAATTCCAACGTACCAAATGGGCCCTAAAGAGAAATGGAGTAATGGACAGTGAGGGAAATGGAGAGGCCCCTCTACCAAATATTTCAATCCGGCAAAAAAAAATCCTAAATATATAATATTTATATATCAATGACTTGTCCAAAATCTTTAAAAAATAAATATGTATTGTGTGTGTTGTTGGGGGATTAAGCGCGCGCGCGCATTTATTATAAATTTTTAATAAATAAAAATTCATTTAAAAATATTTTAAAATATGAAATTATTTAAAATTAATTACATCATCAATAAAAATTATAATTTTTTTTTGTACAATACAAATTATAAATTAATGGGAAATTTGCACTAAGGTTCTAAGCTAAACAAAATACGACATAAAGGTCTCTTGAAATCTCTGATTTGCAGACAAGTCTTATGGAATATTTAGATAATATAATCCAATTGTGAAAAAACCAAAATACCCTAAGTGAATTTTTTAATCGCCTCTTCCTCCCAAACCCCTTGTAATATCCTAATTTTTATATTAGAATTTAATTACAATTAAGGAAAAATTAATCATGATCAATGAATTTATCATGTAATTATCGAAATAAAGGTTTTTATTTAAAATATAATTTATAATAATAAAAAAATTAGTGAAATAAAGATATAGAAATAATGCCATTTTATTGTTGTTAATGTTGTTAATATTTTATTAAAAAAAAAGCCGTGATGATGTGCAATAATCTAAAGGGGCACGTGGCCTCTTTAGTAGGCATGTGAGATGGGCGGGGAGGGGCGGGGGGCGTCTATTTGTAGCCCCATTCGTCAAATTGCTTGCTGCAGTACGAAGCCAAGAAATTGTGGGAAGTCGGTGCGTCGTGGCTCCTAAGTCCAAACTTTAGAGGTTAAATATGTGTTTGGATTAATTTTTTATAATAGTTTTTATGATTTATGAGGTAAGTGTGTGAGAGGGATTTTATCTCGACTTACGAAAAATAATTTCTGAAGTAGCAGTTTGGGTGTTTCCCAAACACTCACTTATTTAAAATTAATTCTAATCACAAAACTTTCTTCTTAAAAATTGTTCTAAATAATTTTATCTTTCTTATAATAGTAATTTTATACTAGTTAGAAAATATTTTAGGGTTTAAGGTTTTAAGCAAGTTTTAAGTTTGGTCAATATATGACTATAAGAATGTAATGATCATTAATAGTTAATTTTAATTTGTTTACTTTTATTATTTAGTTGGTATAAGATTTTATACTGAATTTTCTATATAATCAATCTATAAATAATTCTATATTAGGCTTTTTAACTGATTAAATTTGAGCTAAATGGTTTATTTGAACTATTGGAGATATTTTTAAAGTTTTAATCGGATTAGATTTTTGATTTAAGTGAAGATTTATAATTTAGCTATTTTATGCCCTAAATTTTAAATTGGAAATTTTATGTAATTAAATGAAATTGATGATAATCAATGACTTAAATGAGTAGTTCGAGTTAAGAAAAATATTTGAATTAGTGTTAGAATAAATAATTGAGATTTTAGTGTGAAATTGGAATTTTTGAGTATTTAATTCAAAACTTTAAACTCATAGAATTAAGTTAATTGTTCTAATAACTCAAAGAATTATTAATGTGTAGTAAATTGATTGTTGTAGATTGATTACAGCGTGTGCTTGAGCTCTTTGATTAGGAGTATTGTAGTAATACTTTACTTTGACGAGAGATAACCACTTTCCTATTATTGTGCATGCTTTTTTGATATTTGTGAGTAATTTTTAACTATACGACACTATAAATTTTCTATTGGTTTGTGATATGAATTATTAAACTATGTTGTTAATGAAATTGTCTCATGAGATTTATTTTCATTGAAAAATGATTAGTAATTTTATATTATATGAATTGTTGTTGATTTATAAAATTGGAAAGATTCTCTTAATAACTTGTGAGTCGATAATGATATGTGACAATCTATTGTGATTATATCTCTTGAGTATTGATATGAGAGAGGATGGTGGATGTGGATTTGATGGGAGGTTATTTAAAAAGGAAATAAAGAGGTGAATTCTTGTTTAAAAAAAAAAGAGGAAGGCTTCCAGATATATACTGGTTAGTCCTTTGACCCATTTGCGTTTAGTAAGGCCTTGACACCCCATTAATGTGTTAGAGGGGGAGCCCATGGTCCGGTCTTGTACTCTGTAGATTTTGGTTGGTCATATCACTTGATCAGTGAGCTTGTTGAGTTGAACTACCAGTCACATAGGTGAGTACTAACTTATAGGTTCAGTCAGAGGAAATAAAGGAGGTTAAAGAATAAATCCTTGTGTACTGATTTTTGTGCACCCATGTGATAAATATTAGAATGAGATTATGATATTGTAAATTGATATAAATGTGACCATGTGACATTTTTTTTTATATATAATTATACATATTTATAAGTGTCTCACTTGACACATGTCCAATAAGATGGATCATTAGTTGCGGGAGCTTTTGTCTCACTCCGTTGATTTAACATTTTTTTAGGTGATAATTCTCATGTGGTTCTATCAGGGAAGACTCCGGAAGCTTAAGTTACTTCTATTAAGTGTAGTACTTCCATCTTTTTTGTATATGTTGGATTATTGTATATTGTCACATTAGGGTTCATCTTGTATACTTTGATTTATTTTAGAGATTTGATACATTAATTTTATACTTTTGATATCTCTTTGACTAGATTACTCTTGATGATTTTGGGTGGCCTAGAGGCCTTATAACTTGTTTTGAATTTGTGGATCTACAACTTGGTCTGATATATTTTTTTTCTACGTAGAGTATCCACTGAAGCAAGCCCGATGACTAATTCCTCAGTTACTGACAGGCCCAAGATAGGGGTGACCCTCCCAAGTAGATTTTCTCCGTACACATCGCCTCAAAGATCGAACCCGGCCACTTAAGGGAACACTAGCTCCTTAAATTGGTCTGATATGGATCTTTTGATATATGATGAAGTATTATTCAGTTAAAGAGTTTGGACTTGATAGTGAATAATTATTCTGGCCTTGTGAAATCAAAACCTAACTATGTGCATGACCATGTCTTGATAAAAGGTTGGATCAAATCCTTATTAAATTATTATTTTGAAAAAGGGATTTTGCACCCCTCACCATTCCGGACCCCTTGCCGGCTCTGATGCATGGCTCACAGCTTCACGTCGCTTGCTAGGGCATTCCTGGAGCATATTCTTAAGCTGCCGCCGGCAAAGCTATCCTAATTGTGAAGCCATTCCTTACCGGAGTTTTACCGTAGATCCTCGAAGTTGAGTTTAAAATTTGTATGATTCGTCGGTTTTGTTCATAACTTGACAAGCTTTATGAGATCGAACTGAAAATATGGAACTTGAGATTGTGGTTATTTACCCAGAATCCCATGAATATTGTTTGAATCTTGACGGCCGCCAATTTCTCATGTCCACTGCCGAACATGGTGGTGGTTTCTACTGTGATTGGTCAACCTCACTACGGCCACTGCCAGTTGAGCGGCAACCACGGCGACGTCCGCCGCTACGGTGGTGGCTGCGGCAACCGTAATGGCATGCTTGTTCTGCTGGTCCTCTGTTTCTTTGTAGAATTATTAGCCAAGCAGCCTCTGCAAGTGAAAGATGATTGGGTGGTGGTGCCACCAATGGCGCCGCCGCAGATTTCAAGTTTCGACTGTGGTTGGAGTTTGAATTCTGTTTTTTGTCTTGGTCTTTCCTCATCCCAAACAATCCCTTCAACCACCTTGTTGCTCTTCCCATTTGCCTAGAAGAGAACGAAACTCGAAACAGAAGATTAAGAACAAAAGCAAAAAAACAAAAATTTTGAAACAGTTAGACAGACTTGATAGCGTGTGTTTGTTTGGGCGTTTGGAGCCCAATTTGTGCCGTTAGCTTATGATAAGGAGGATAAAAGACTTAAACAAAAAAGCCCAAATGTTTGTTTCAGCGTTGGGGCAATCGGTTTGATGGAAAAAAAGTTAGCTTTTGAATAAGCTCCAAGGGGAAGCTTATTTTTCATAGCTACCTGCCTCAGTTGAGGATATTACCGTTATTACTCATTAATTGCCCTACCTGCCATTTCTCTCTCCTCACCTCTCGTCTTTACTCGTCTCCTCTCCGAGTCTTCCTTCGTGCGACGCGGCGCTCTCGAGCTTCACTTCCAACAGATCTTCCCTCTCTCGTTTTGCCTTCTTCTCGATGTCGCTGCTGCCTCTTGCGGTTCTCTCCAGCAATGTGTTAGCTGGGTCATCAGCGGTGGCGGTGATAGCTGTGGTCGGCGTCAGTAGAAGTTGCTGTTGAGGTGAGGCTGCTGGTGTTGGAGTCCGACGGAGTCGTCTGGAGTCCGGTGGGAAGCTTCACACGCTGTTCGCGTGGTGGTGGTCTCTTGCTCTGTGGTAGCTGTCCTCTCCTCAGGTATGTTTGCTCTGCCTTTCTCCTTGTTCAATGAAACACCGATGACTGCTCTGTTTTGCTTCGATCTGTGATATGCAGTGTGCGTCTTTGCTTCTTTCGATGGGTTGCTTGTTTCGGTGGGTAGGAGTGGTGGTATTGAGGGTGTATGAACTGCAGTGAGTGGGTATGCTGAAATGTTAGTTTGATTGCCATTGCATTTGGCAATCAATCGATGTCAGTGACGAAGTTCCAGAGAGAAGAGAAACACTGAATGCTCTGTTTTTGCATGTTCAATGAAACTATGATGTTAGTTTGAGTGCCATTGTTTCGGTTGCATTTGGTGTTTTTAGGGACATATAAACACACACACGAGAACGAGTTGTCGAGTGTCTTGAAACTGACCAATTTTTGGTTGAGTGAAAACGCAGCCACACACACACACAGACATGGAAGTTGAATGCATGGGACTTTTTCTTTGGATTGAAGTCTCAACTCCTTTGGTTCAAATAAGTTTTATGCTCATACAATTTTGGGCAATTGTTTGACCGTTGATCTTGAAGGTTAAAAAACAAATTCAAAAATTGGAGGTTAAATAGTTAAACAAATTAGGTCTTGAAATTGACCAATTTTTTGATAAGGTATCTACTGGTTTGAAGGTTAGAATTATCGGACCCAATTATATCCCGGAGAAAAGAAACATTTGTGAGTGAAGAGTGTGCAAAGAATTGTTATCTAGATGAATTAGCAGCATCAAACTTTTGAGTATGCCTCTTGTGGTAACGCTATTGCCATTGGATGGTTTGGATCAATTTATCACCAAGAATGCCACTTTAACAAATGCATATATCTTTTTAGGTCAAATTTGGCAATTAAGTTGTTAATGAGTTCATTTTCCACAATTAGTCCTTTATTTTTTCATTTTTCATACTTTTTTCAATTTTTTCTCTTAAATAACACAAAAGCCACTTATGCAAAAGCCAAACCAAACATTTTTCACTTTTACATAAGTCACTTATCTAATCGCTCAACCAAACACTCATCATTTTACCCAATCTGACTTTTTTTTCAATTTTCAGATTCCATAAGTCTAAGCAAAAATAAGTCACTTATCCAATCGCTAAACCAAACACACCCATAGTTGATAGTGCTGGCGGAAGTTTTTCTAAAATTCAGTAAGGGTATTTGAGTCTTTTCATAATTGAATTATATTACTCAAATATTTTACAGGACTTATATATACGTTAGAGATTTTAAGAGACCTTTATATCATATTTTGCCTAACTGGAGATCTTAATACAAATTTTCCTAAATTAATTATACATGAATTAAAACAACAAAGTAAAAAAAAAAAATTTTAAAAACTGACCATGTTCGGGCTTACCCAACTCATTACGTTAGGAGAAATCTTATTTAGGCCTAGCACTTTAGTTCACAAACACCAAACTAATCCATAAAAAAAACTTGTTGGGGGGAAAGCATACTTGGGCCTAGAACTTTTTTGGGGAAGTACGGGGCAACAGCCCAATATTATTAATTTGGGCCTAGCACAAACAAAAGCCGCACTAATCTACAATATAAGAAATTAGTTTGAGCGATTGAACAAATCTGATCTTCGCATTTAGCTCTATATTAATTTGACCCAAAAAAGTTCTCAGAGGACAAAAACTTTATGGGCTAAAGTTTAATTCTTTTTAAGGGATCTCCCGCTGTGTTCTTGCTTAATGCTTATATTAATATATTAAATATAAATTTTATAATAATTTTTATTATTTATATGTTATAAATAGTAGTATAGTTTCTCTATTAAATTTAATATAATATACGAAAATTATTCCTCTTATATGTATTCAAAAGGCCTTCCTTTACAAGACTCTACTTATAGGAAGTAATACAATGTCGAACATATTTGAAAAACTTATTCATGATCATAGGGTATTATAACATAGAGTTGGAAAATAAAAAAGGTATTTTTTTTACCTGAAAAAAATAAGATATAAGAACATAAAAAAAATAGAGAATTTTAAAATTTATATGATATACGTGCTCATTTGCTCACATTGTATAGATGCACAAAAAATTCGGAAGATTTGATAATCAGGTTAAAATCATTAATAAATAATTCGGAAAATTCTTTTGGTGATATATTTAGTAAAAAACCAAAATTGTAGGCATTTTACCTCTACTTTGTCAAATTTTGTCCCCCACATAACCTTCCATTTATTAATTTATTGATACGCTGTTGATACACCAGGCATAATAAATTCTCCAAAAAAATATTCCCTAAAAATGTGATATATAAGCATGATTATAATCACCCTTTATGCATTTTTGAATTGAAAATTTAGTTTTACAAATGTACAAATAAATGCATTATAGTCATAAAAAATTAATCCTGCAATATACTATTAATCAGAATTCACATTCTCGTGCAACGCACGGGGTTTAACACTAGTTAAATAAAAATTCAAACATTTTATATATCCAATAACCAATTTTGCATACAATTTCTTATATAACTATATGATATTTAGTGCTATTGAAGCAAATTCAGACATTATCAAAATCAATTAAAATAATACAAGTTTCAAATGCTTGTTGGTTTTTCATAAATTTTCCACATACAATAACCCTATGCATTTGAGTGCTATTTCATATAATCTCATATTATAGCTCTACCTTGTTGAACTTTAATATATAGGCTTTATTTTATTTTGGCCAACAAATTTAAGCTTCTCATAAAGTTTAGTCTCTAAGCATAATAAAAAGTTCGGTTTTTTTTTTATAAAAATGTAAGATATTATAAATAGTAAAATATATTCACCAAAACATTTTGAAAAAATAAAAGAAGACATGAAATGAATCCAGTTCTATTCTATCTTCTAGAAGGAAAAAATTTAAACTTTGGATCTGAAATATTTTAAAGGGAAAATCCCTAATAAAGAACTTTAAAAAACTTAAAAACAAAAAGGTATTTCGAGTATTTTATAATATCATAGAGATGTTAGTCTCAATTTTTCTAATTAAAAAGAAATGACCAAATTACCCTTATCTATATTTTTTTAAAAAAAATATTACCATCACTGGCTGCCACCGCTGGAGCTCCAAGGGCTGGCGACCACCCCTTGCCGACGGTCAGAGCTCCGACGGCCAGCTAGGCACAAGGAGCTCTAGTGGGAATATTCTGTTGAGAATTAATATTCCCAAAATGATGGGAGTAAGGTTTGAACCCCCACCACTTGGTTTGTCCAAAAGGTTGGTAGCGGCTACCAATGGCTTTCAATATATTATATGCAAACAAATATGTGAGTGTGTGTGTGTGTGTGTTAATTTTTTATCTTTAACCCAATCCCTTTCATAAATTTTGTTAAGGAATCCACAACATTTTATTACGTTTTAACAACTTTCATTTATCAAGTAAAAAGTTCACCTCATCAAGTCATTCATGAGTTTAGTTAAAGACTTCATGACATTTCATTTTCATTTACCAAGTAAATCATTAGTTCATTCACAAATTTTATTAAAAAATCTACGACATTTTGTTAGGTTTTAACAATTATTCACAAATTTTATTAAGGAATTCACGACATTTCATTAGATTTTAATAGCTTTTGTTTTCTCAGAAAAAAATTCACTACATCAGATCATTCACAAGTTTTGTTAAGGAATTCACAATATTTCATTAGGTTGTAAAATCCTAAACCCTAAATGAATATTAATTCCCAAACGTCATAAATTTTTTACTTAGTAAACGTAAGTTTTTAAAATCTAATGAAATGTTATGAATTCTTTAATAAAACTTATGAATGACCTAACAATGTGAATTTTTTACTTGGTAAACGAAAGTTGTTAAAACCTAATGAATGAATTTTTTTAACAAAACTTGTAAATAAGCTTATAGTGTGAATTTTTACTTGGTAAACGAAAATTTTTAAAAACTAATGAAATGTCATGAATTCCATAATAAAACTAGTGAAAGGGTTTAGGTTAAAGATCAAAAGTTAACATATATATATATATATATATATTTGCATATAACATATTGAAAGTCATTAGTGACGTAATGGCCACCAATCTTTTGGGCAAATCAAATGGTTCACCACTTTGGAAATATTAATTCTGGACAGAATATTCCCACCAGAGCTCTTCGTGGCCGGCCCACTGCCGGATGTTTGACTGACTGCCGGCAAGGGGTGGTCGTCGGCTTCCACAGCGGCGGCTAGTGGGGGTAATATTTTTTTTTAAAAAAAATATATGTAGGGGTAATTTGGTTATTTCTTTTTAATTTTTTTTAAAAAAGACATATTGAGCCTAACATCTCTCTTCTGGAATTATGAATATTCGAAACATCTTTTTGTCTTTTAGAATTTTTAAAATTATTTATTAGGGATTTTCCTTATTTTAAATATGACTGTCTTGTTTTCTATATATGATCAGGAATTTAGCCTATCCCTCTTACTGGCTTCTGGAAAGTATAAAGAAGGTACAATCACAAATTCAAAATGCCTGATTACCAATATCACGAGCCACATTGAAAAAGATACCTACTTTAGTTTCTTAGAATTTATTGTTATTGTGGATTTATTATTCAAACCTACGTGAATTAAATAATTAAGTCTCGTGGGGGGCAAGTATTGGGCACTGCGAATGAAAAATTCAAAATAAGAGGCCCCATGTCACAAGAGAAATAAATAGCTTTCTAGAAAAGTTTTGACTTTTGTATTTCTTTTGGTTCTGTCTTAGAATAAACTCCACATGAATTAAATTTATTTCAATGTCAGTAAATGCTTATGCTCCAGATATTTTATGGAGGCTTATGTACATTTATAAACTAGGCCTAATCAAAACTCTTTTGCTAGCCTTTAATCTTGACCAGTAGGCCGCATAGAGGCATAGAGGGCTTTAAATTCCCACACTTTTGACCACATCTACTCAAAATTTCTCCCTCATGTCCTATTTATAAACTTCCCATGGCCAACTTATAAAAAAATAAAATTAATTAAAAATAATAAATATGGCTTAAATAATTTTTTTTCCCTAAGAATGCTCTTATTTATAAGTATTACCAATATTTTAATTAATGTAATATATATAATTGATGAGGGATAAAAATAACAAAAACTCATTAAATATTTAGACAATTCCTGTTAGATTTTTATAAAAATGACTAAAGTAGTTTAAATTTTGGGCTATTATAAAAAAGACTGGAGAGAGTATAATTTTAGGGGATAAAATAGATTGAAGTCTTATATTTAGAATTAAAGTAAACACTAATTAATTAAAAATAATAAATATATGAAAAATATACCTTCTTTTTTCCAAATATAACTGTATTTATAAGTGGATAGGTGAGAGTGAGAAATGCGAGATAATGTATGAGAAACAGACGATGAGAGAGAATATAGTATTAATTAACGGTAAGATGGGTAAATATGCTTATAAGGTTCAGACAAACCCAAAGTAAATTTTGTAAAAGAAGACGAACTAATTTAATAATTTGGATCTTATATAATAAAGGAGGGAAGGAGTATTTGCATACAATGTATGAAATAATTATACTATCAAGGAGCTTTTTTTTAAAATTTTTTTTTGCGACGGATATTAAAAAGCATTATTGATAGTAATTAACTAAAAATTAAATTAATGGTCCGACATAAGTAAGGAGGATTATTGGGACTACGGAGTCGTCATTGATGAGCTAAGAGGGTAGCATTTCATGTTTGACCCGACCAAGTTTGTTAAGAATTACGTTTGACAGTTCACAATGACTTTTAAAGTAATCTTCAACCAATCTCCTTGTCTCTGCACTAATAAATGACTGAGAAAATTGGGGGGAAATCCTCTATTAAAAATTTATTAGCCATAATAATCAACATTAAATCAAAGTACCAATCTATATAAAATTTTCAAAATATTGGTATTTACTATGCATAAAGATTTATTAAGTTATTCTAACTAATAAAATTTTTAATGGGCACTTTCCCTTAATATTTCTCAAAACATTTGTCTCTAAAAAGATTGTTAATTTCTTATTGAGAAAATGAAAAATAAAGCGAGGTATTTATTTCCATAAATTATAATGCAGAAAGTTATTAAAAAAATATATTATGAATAATAAACTTATTTTCACTTAATTAATTATTATTCTTGAAATTTTAGGCTTGAATTGGTTATTTTATTTAATTTGAGAGAAAAACAAACTTTTAATCCTTTAATTTTATATAAAGTTTAATTTTGATCCCATAATTTTATAAGGTTTAAGGGTCTAATACTACTACCATTAATTTCATTAACAAAAATTTCTACCATTAAAATTTTAAATGTTGATAAAATATTATCAAATGTTGACACATTAAATTTAATTTTAAAAGATAGCTATGATTATAATAAAAAATCATCATTTTGAGACTAACAATATTATGGCTATAAAACTGAAAAGATGTTTTATAAAATTAATAAAATAAACTGAAATTTTGTGTAAAGTTAAAGAACCAGATCTGTGTTAGAAAAAAAAATACTAAATATGCACTTTTGCTAAAATGTATGTTCCCAAATTAATATTTTTATAACCTCACGGAGGATTCAAAAAGTTAAAAACCTTCATTCATGTGGTGGCCACATGAGACAATAATATTTGTTTACACAAACATTAACTTCGTTGAATATATACATGTTCTTATGTAGCTGGTCATAACATGATGCTCCAAATCTTATTGTTTATAATAAAATAAGGTTGAGTGCTTTTTTTTTTTATTCGACATGCTACAACAATTATTAAGAGCCGCCTTAAGAGGAAAAAAAAAAAAAGATTTGACCCAATTTTAAGTGCATTAAAAATTCCACATTTGAAAGTTTGCCTTTTTCCTGAAACCGAAGGTTCGAAAAAAGGGAAAATGATATTTGAGGCTCTTTTAAAACCTTTAATTAACTACATTTAACAAAAAAATCTCATTTAACAAAGAAGATGCCCTGTCGGTCCCTTTTCATAAGAAACATTTGATTACTTGCTCAATACTTAAAAAAGTAGGCTTAGTTCATAATATCTCTTTTAGTAACCCTTACATGGGAAATATAAGTGAATATTTCTATTCCCTCTATTCAGTAAGGACAAAAATACAAAATAGATAAATAAAATGGTTTAATTAAATGAAGTGTTTCTTGTATTAAGAAAACAAAATCACACTCCCTTTTTAGTCCTTTATAAAACAAACGGAAGGAGTATGTCAATTTTTTCAATAATTATCCTTACATATGATGATTGAAGAAATTAAAAATATGTTGAAATTTTTAAGATTCACTTAAAAATAATTTGACTTACTACTTTTTTTACCCTTAAGACCATATATAGACACTCATTATACTGTTTAAACGTGAGAGTTATATTTAAAAAGAGTTAGTGTTTGTTTGGGATAGCTTATTTTTAACTTATAAGTACTTATAAATCGTGATTTTCGGTATACGGGGTAAGTATGTGAGAGGAGTTTTATTTCGACTTGCGTAATAAGGACTTATTACCCAAAAATAAGTGATGCCAAACACATACTTAGGCATGAGTCTTGACCCTCCTGAATATTTATAATCAATATATTGATATGTACTATTTTTTTGACCTGAATGTATCGATATCTAATGTGAAATCTATAACAATTTGTTTTATTTATACTTGCATTATTTATAAATTATGAATGTCATGATTTGTTTAATGCACATGCAACACGTTGGAAAAAATTTTCCAATTTTAAAAATGTTTAAAATTTTCTGCTTAGCATTAATTAGAAAATGACCCCTAAGCTATTGCCCAAAAAACAAACGTCAAGAGGCCATTTTGACCGCATTTAATATATGAAGATATCGCTGACCCGTTTTTGCGCCAAGTTTTGTTTTATTAAGTGTTAAAATATCCATTAAGTTTTATCAAAAAAATGTAAAAGTAATTATCAATATTTTTATGTATAAAAATAACCATAAATATTATAAAAGAGGAAAAAAGTGAAATAATCTCAAACATTTGTTATTGTGAGATTTTTAATGAAGGGTTAAAATGCTAAAATGACTATTAACTTATATCAAAGATGTAAAAATAACTATAAACTCATTTTGGATGCAAAAGTAATTAAATGTGACCTTTTGAACATTAATTAATGAGTTTTTTTTTTCAAGAAGTGACCTTTTTGTATTTCAACAAGAATGATGAATTGAAAAAGAAACTTGTCATTCCAACTCTAAAAGTTGAAATTCTTAACATGAATTACTGGTCTTAAAAGTGCATCGCAAATGTTGAAGAGAGATATCTCATAACCAACCCTAAGAAAATTTTGAGGAAAGATATCTGAGAGGAAAATTGGGAGGCAATGGAAGATCACATATGCATATGATCGGGTTAGGAAAATCTACGTCACCTCTAATCATTTCATAATTAAAATCTACTTGGACTCCAGTTGGCGCAAGAAATAAAAAAACTTATAAATTAATATTCAAAAAGTCATCTTTAAGTTGCTTTTGCTCCCAAAAAAAATTATGGTTGCTTTTACTCTTTTTATATAAGTTAATGACTATGTTAACAACTTAATCCTTCATTAAAAAACTTACCGGAACATAAGTTTGGAATTATTAATATCATGGTCTTTTTTCCCCTCTTTTATTATTTTTGCATTAAAAAAAAAGTTTATGATTACTTTTACAATTTTGATATAAGTTAATTGCTATTTTAGCATCTAAACTAATTTATTCTATATGAGAAAGCAGAATAATTTTATGTGCATTGCATGGAATTTGAAGCGAAATATACGACATATTAATCATTTATGAGTAATGTAACTGAGTTATAAATTTTATATTTTATTTTCATTAGATTTGTTGTTAAGGGCATGTTTAATAAGAAATATAACACTTTTATCAAAGAAATAAACCAAAATCCCTTCTGAATAATTTTTAATAGCTATATTGCAAAGAAATTCCTTAATTTAGAGAATTATAAATTTGATAACTTTTTTTCGTTCGAAACATACATTTGATAATTACACCCATGTATATAATTATTCGGTATTCCACATTATTAAGTACTGAACTATTGTTCCATCCCAATTTCCAAATAAACAGAACGCATCAACATAATTTTTTTATTCACAATATTCAAACCTAAAATTTAAGTAGTATGGAGCATGGTATTAAAATTCAATCTAAGTTTACTTCCTCGGTTGACTTAATCAAGCGTTATGAACGGATGGAATGTTGTGAATATTTTTCTCCTCATGCGGAGTCTTAAACAACATTATTTTAAGTTAAAAAAAATAACAATCCATTATATTTGTGCTTCAATAACTCGTTTTTTATTTATATATGATGATCTATATATAAATATCCTATTTTTTTATTTAATGAAGGGTGTATTTTTTTTTAAGATTTAGAGCGTAAAAATTTTAGTTCATTGATTACAAATGTCCCATTTACTTTTGATTTAATACATTTTTATTTAAAAATTGCACTTTTTAAGATTATCTATCAATATTTTTGTATACTCTAATGCCAATTCAACCATGATTACACCAATAAATTTTAAATAATTATCTCTCAATTGATTTAATAATCAGTCCGATTTTTTTATACTAATCAATCCGATTTTTGGTACCTTAATGTAGAGTTTCTTCTTTTGGTCTGAGTTACGAGTTACCGGTTTGGTATTATATTATTATTATTCATTAATATAATCCCACACATGTCTACGATGTTAAATCTCATCGTGAGATTCTCTTACTTTATTTTAACTTTTAAAAAACAAATCTAGTGTCACTTCGGCCTTTGCAACTAATCCATGAGATGGTGGGGGACAAATTATTATGATTAAAAAAAGAGAGAGGCGAAAATAAGTAAATAACAAAGAGAAAATTATAATTATTAATTTAAAATCACAAATAGCGACAAAGAGGCAATTGTCCCATACAAATAGCCTGCAATGTTTGTTTGCTCCCACGTTATGTCACTGTAGCATCTGAATTTCTTTTGCTTTTTATGGTGATATTACAATTCATTTTCAACCTCGTACCAAATGTAAATAAATAGTTTAGTTCTACAATATTTAAAAAAATTAATAATAATAACACCAATAATTTGATATTGATATAATAGTATTATTCCATGTTTCCATTAAAGGAAAAATATACTCAAGGACTCGTAAATTATATTAATGATGAATATTTGAAAACCAAAGCTAGTAAGACCATGTAAATAAGTTATACCCATAAAGATGTTAATTTATGAATAGTGTACAGCACATTACAAACTATTAATTTAATACACTGTATAATGGTTGTAAACTTTTAATTTATATTTTAATGAAGTAAAAAATTATGTAACATGAAAAAACGAATATGTGAGACAAGTGTCAAATAATGATGATAGATATATATAATATAGGAAATAGAAATTAGAGAAGCGGCCAAAAAGTGGTGTCACATGGAAGGAGACAAGGGAAAGGAACAGATCCAAGTCAGCATCCATCACTACCCAAAGTGACTGAGCTGCATCTAACAATGAGCTCTTGATGTTTTCAAAAACCGTCCTTGTTTATATAAGATTTGCTATACCAACGGCCTTGTAAATTGTAATCTATTGACCACAATATTTAATTTTTTATGTAAGTAGGAGGTTATAGGTTTAAATTTGCTTATAATTCTATATTGTTAGTGTTTACTCTTCTAATTTCTTCCATGATTTGTAATACTGTTAATATTATAAACGGAAAAGTAGTTTTGACATATAAGGGAGCATAAATAACATAGGTGGGATTAAGTAGCTTTTGCAAGAGAAACCTCCCCCCACTATTACAAAAAACAATTTAGGTGATTTAGTTTTGTTTTTTTTTTAACCTGAATTAGGTGACTTAGTTAGAATCAATAATATGAATTTCTTTTTGCCAAGTATATTAATATCAAATCACTAGAATATGCAAAATTTATAATTTTTCAAATTTTATGTGTTTGCTATATATGCAAATTTAAAATACTTAAGTGTCTTAGAATGGATATAAGCTGATAGGTGTGGTGTTTAATATTTATTATCATCTTATAGTAAATCATTTGACTGTGTTTTTCATGAGCTTTAAGATTTGTTAATAAGGCAACCAAGTGGTTTGCTAAACATAGTAAATCCCATGGTGCTTCCAGTGGAAGATTACCGTGAGATCTCCACCGTCTCAATACAATTTCGGTAGTCAATATTTAAAAATTTAAACTGACGAGTTTTTTTGAAAATCATTAACATAAATTTTTTGGATTGGGCAGGAGTGTCTCTCACACTGTTATTGTTATCAGAATCAGACCGGACCGGATGGTTTAGGCCGAAAACTGACCAACCAATAGTCCAACTGGTCTGGTCTTATAGGTTGGATCGGTTCAACCTTTTAAAATTTTTTTAAAATAAATTAATTCATTTTTTAAAAAATTTGTTCAAAATCTTATATAAATAATCCTGAAATCTTCACTTGCTCAGCGATTTAGCCCCGTGTTAGCTCTGGTTTAACTTTAATCTGACCCATTAACTTTTGACTTAATACTTTAACTAATTTAATCACCGATCCATATTTAATAACCCTAATCTCACATGGTCCAAGTTGGAGATGAAATGTCATTCCATCAACACTGGAAAACTGTACATCTGCCCTTACTTCCTGCATGGGTCTCTATACACACGTGCCAATCAATGTCCTACTGTTTTTTACATCTCTCAACCATAAATCCAAAGCTACTTTAAAGTCTTGTTTAACATGAAAAAAATAGGAAAAGAATTTTAAAATTATAAAATTCTAAATCAGGTTTATTATCAAGAGTTGATAAGAAAATGACGAAACTTGATAAGCAATTCACAATTCATTTTTTAGGAAATACCTTAATTGAAAATTTTCAATTTCAAGATTCTTTTTCTATCTTCTTC
The DNA here is from genome assembly GCA_963242795.1 of Inga leiocalycina. Classification (NCBI taxonomy): domain Eukaryota; kingdom Viridiplantae; phylum Streptophyta; class Magnoliopsida; order Fabales; family Fabaceae; genus Inga; species Inga leiocalycina. The sequence goes on from OY725320.1 coordinate 16,685,393, forward strand.
CTTATTTAATATCCTTAACTCTGGCCCAACAAAGATTAATTTCCTTAATAAAGGTATATTTTTACTACAAATATTCCTTTTCCTTGTATGATTTTTTTTGCCAATATATATATATATTGGCAAAAAAAATCATACAAGGAAAAGGAATTTTTTATTATACAAGATATATCGATCTTGATTATTGATAAACGTGTGTGTTGATGAATTCCTCTTCATGACAAACGAAAATGTGATTTATTATATATTTCATATTTATTATATTGGAGAGTAACTCGGTCTCTATTATTACTTAACATAATTGTTTTTCGATTTTTTGTTTATTTAGGAATATAAAGTAGGTTTCTTTTTTAATGTGTGTTTAGATTAGCTTTTAAGAATATCTTTTACGATTTACGAGGTAAGTGTATGAGAGGAGTTTTGTCTCATTTACGCAAACCTGGGTTTGGGTAATTGCCAAATAAGATTGTTTTAATTAGTATTTTTGTATTTCCTTTTTCATAATAAATAGCCAAAAAATAAAATAGAATGAAAATATTCAAATATTGAAGTTAGGCCACAAGTAAAATGATGCCGGCTTTCTGTTGTCATTTCTTAATTCATATTCGGGCGCCTACCAATACTTTTAATAAGTAAATGATACTAAAAGAATTATAAACCCTATTCAAAAAAAAAAAGAGAAAATAATTATAAACCGCTGCCATTTTTTGATAAGTCAAACGACCCACTTAAATATTAAAAGGCTAAAAACTTGCTTTGTGACAATTTAATATGGGATATAAGTAGTGTTGAAATTCAAACATTAATAATGTGTTCAATTTATTAAGACTAGCTCATATATTTCCACTGTCTATATACCAATCTTATGGATATCAAGCTATTGTCTAGCGTTAGAAATAACATTAACATTAATTTTAGAGAAACTAATAAATTTGCTGAGTGACTAACCCACCAAGTTCAACATGAATAGACTTAATGTTAAGATTCTCAATGATCTGCCTATAGGGCGTAGAGACATTTTGATATTTAATATGACTTAATCTTGTTTTTATGCATGTTTAGTAGTGACCCTATTTATTTTTAAAAAGTGATATTAGACTTCAATTAGGGGTTGGTACCAGTAATCGAACTCAGACCGATTTGGAAGTTCAAGCCATGAGGTTCACGATTATCGGTACATCAGACTTTAATTAATCTTCATTCAAGATGGCAAAAAAATGCTCATTCAAGTTATGTGAAGCCCCAAATTAAATGAGTTTTGTTACTTGTAAAATGTCAAAAAGTTCATAAATTAAGATAAAACATTTTCATATAGGAATTTGGATGTTGCTATGAATTTTATGCTTAGAGAGACAAATTGTTGTGTCCAATTTTTGGCTAGACATACTTGTGACTGCTTACATGATTTTTGCATTTTTTTATCAATTTCCACCTTATTATATATATATATATAGTGAGGTGTGGGAGAGAGAATATTTAAAACGTTGCCTAAATCGTAATTTTTTTTATTAATGGTTACATTTTACATTAAAAATGTGAAAAACTTATTAAAAGAGTTTTTTTTTTTTTTTTTATAATGATTCTAATGGGTTCAACCTAAATTAATCATAATCATAGCTGTTGTGTACTATGTGGTTCCTTAAGAAATAAAGATCAATATATATTGATTCAGAAAAATGTAAACACATATATATTCGTTTTTATTTTCTAATTTCTAATTAGCTGGAGATAAATTTTAGGGGAAAATATAAATAGCTATATGAAAAAACCGAGTGAATACCGAAAGCTCTGCTAGGGTTCCTTTCGCGACTGTGTATCGTCTCGCCACCGTCGGTGGGTGGGATTCAGGTGTGCTCCGTCGCCCACTGCGACGGAGATTAAAGAGTGTTTCCTTGGCTCTCTAATTGAGAAAAGGAATAGTGAGGTATCGGGAGGCTTATGGAAACAGGGGAGTGGCTGGAGCAAGGTTCTCCGGTGACGGACGACATGGAGGGCGTTCAGCGTGGGAAGAGGAAGATTAGTTCTGGCGACTGTGAATTTTCAGGGAAGGTGTCGAATCCCCCTCGTTTTGAGGACTGGATGCGAAGCTCTGAAGACCCTAAGGAGGGTGTGAACAGACCATTGTCATACAGAGATTCGCTCATGGCTAAAGCAAAATGGCGTGAGAACTGGTTTGCTGTAAGAGATGAGGACGGGGATGAAACGTCGGTAGGAGCAGGGGGTGTTTTTGGTGTAGGAGTAGGCTTCAAGGAGGTTATCGATTTCCACTCAGGTATCTCTGTTGATCTATCTGACCCTCTGTGCCCCAAATTTCTGATTGATGAAAAGGAAAGGGAACGTCTCTGTAAACCGTTTGCGAAGTCGTTGCTTGTTAAATTGCTAGGAGGGTCAACGAGTCTGTATTTTCTGGAATCTAAGCTGAATCAAATTTGGGCTAGGAAAGGTGCAATTAGATTGGGGGATTTGGAGAATGAGTTTTTTGTAGTTTCTTTCCAAGAGTGGGAAGACTATGAGAGAGCCCTTACGGGTGGTCCATGGGTAATTTCTGATAAGTATTTGAGTGTTATGCGATGGAGGCCGGGTTTTAACCCAAAGAGTGAGAAAATTGATAAGGTAGCAGCATGGGTACGATTTCCTGAAATTGAAGCTGAGTTGTTTGATAAGAAAGTGCTGTTTAATATAGCTAATTCCATAGGAAAGGTGTTGAAATTGGATGTGCATACTGCTAGTAGGGGGCGTAACAAATTTGCTAGAGTATGTATTGAACTAGACCTTACCAAACCGTTAGTCCCTCATTTTATGGTGGATGGAGTCTTAAAGCATGTGGAGTATGAAAGTTTGCATTCTCTATGTTTAAATTGTGGGCTGTTTGGACATTTTAAGGAGAATTGTGTGCAGGATAAAAAAACCCAAAGTGGTGTGGAGAAGGCGAACTTGGAGAGGGTTGAAATAATGGAGGAAGGAGGGACTGTAGAGGAGGTTAGCCCATGGAGGGTGGTTCATAAGGTGCGTAGGCAAAGGAGGGGAAGGATTGGGAATGAGGCTGTAAAAATCTCCTCTAGGTATGATGTTTTGAATGAGGAAGAGGTTCATGTGCAGCGAGAAACTCCCTCTGTTCGTGGGACTGTGGTAGAGGAAAACAATGTGAGACAATTTGTTAAAAGGAGGGATAAGGGGCCGAGGCAGCAAATGAGTATTATTGAAGGGTCTAGATCGCTCAATGATGTGACAAACGTTACAAAAGGCGCTCCACAAAGGCTGGATAAAGGAGAGAGGAGACAACAAAGAAAAATGGGGTCAAATAAGGGAGAGCTGGCTGTTCCTGGACAGGAGAGTAGGGGTGAAGGTAGTGGTCAGATAGTTTGAAGGAAAAAAGGGATTCTGTTGCACATCGACGCAATGAGGTGACTATGGTAGAGGATGTAGGGCAATTCTATGGTGATGATATGGAAGATAATGAACTCCAGAGGAGTCATTTGTCTACAACAGATGCAACACATTCTCAAATAGATGAATCTATGGATGATTGTGAGGGAAAGGAGGTAACACCCTTTATCTGTTAATAATGTTAAATATTGCTGTATGGAATTGCAGAGGGGCAGCAAGCAAAGGGTTTGCTGCTTCTTTGAGAAATTTAATGTTTGTTCATAAAATGGATATGGTTGTGTTGCTTGAAACTCGTATTAGCGGGTATAAGGCTAGGAAAGCTATTCGGTCTTTTGGTTTTAAATATTCTGAGATTGTTGAGGCTGTGGGTTTTGTGGGTGGTATATGGTTAATGTGGAATGACCCAGCTATTGTTGTCAATGTTGTGGAGAGACATTTACAGTTCCTACATTGTCAATTGCTAATTGGGGGTCAAGAATCCTGGTTTTTTTCTGCTGTTTATGCTAGTCCGCATGAGAATGTGAGAGGTGAGTTGTGGGGGAAATTACATGATATAGCTGTGAACATGACAGAGCCGTGGCTACTAGCAGGTGATTGGAATGAAATTAGTTCCTGTTTGGAGCAAAAAGGTGGAGGTAGAGTGAATGAAGGTAGGTGTCGTAGATTTCGGGATTGGTTTGAAGGAATTGGGCTTATTGATTTGAATACAAAGGGTCCTTTCTTCACTTGGAGGGGGCCTAAATGGAGGGGACATGAACAAGTTTTTAAAAGGCTTGAACGTTGTCTCTGCAACTTAAGATGGCAAGAGTTATTCCCGGACTCTATGGTAAAAGTGGGAGTAAGGGTGAGTTCGGATCATCATCCCCTAATTATTAATACTTGTACTGAATCTGATATGAGCAGAGAGAGGCCTTTTCGTTTTGAGGCAGCATGGTTGAATCATAGTGAGTTTAAGAATTTTCTTTCAGAAAAATGGGTAAGAGGAGGAGATGTATGTGGGAATATAAGGGAGTTGAAGGAGCAACTAAAGATATGGAGCAAAGAGGTATTTGGTCACACTCGTTACAGAATTAGAGGTATATGCAAGAGATTGGAAGGGATTCAAATATGTGAAGATCGGTTTAGTAATCCATTCTTGATGAACCTTGAGTTGGAATTAGAAGAGGAGCTGGTGAATGTTTTAAAACAAGAGGAATTAATGTGGTTCCAAAAATCAAGGGGTATGTGGATAAGTCAAGGAGACAGAAATACCCGATACTATCATAACAAAACTATGATCCGTAGAAGGAGGAATAAGGTGAAGAGCCTTAAAAGTAATGAGGGGGTTTGGGTGGAGGATGAGAAGAGCATTTGTGAAATGTTTCAGAATTTTTATGATGCACTGTTCTTGGAGGATAATGTTAATAGAAGATGGCATATCACGAAACAAGGGTGGGGTGAGGTGCAGAGGGATGAGTTGAGGAGGATAGGAAGAAGGATAGAGTATGAAGAGATTAGGCGTGCTTTCTTTGATATTGGAGGCTTTAAGGCCCCTGGGGAGGATGGGTTTCCGACTGTTTTCTATCAAAGGAATTGGGATGTGGTAGGGATGGAAGTCTCTGAGTTGATTAGAAGATTATGGGATAGACCGGAAGGGATTGCGGAACTGAATAAAACCCTTTTAGTCTTGGTGCCTAAAGTAGATAACCCGGAAGGGGTTTCTCAATTCAGGCCAATTGCACTATGTAATGTTCTCTACAAAGGATTGACAAAGATTTTAGTGCACAGACTTAAAAATGTCATGGATAGGCTTGTCTCTCCTTTCCAGGCTAGCTTTGTTCCTGGGCGTAACATTCAGGATAATATCATAATTGCTAAGGAGGTTGCCCACATGATGCAAAGGATGAATGGCAAGAAAGGCTATATGGTAATTAAGATTGACCTTGAGAAAGCCTATGATAGACTAAGCTTGGGGTTTTTAATGAAGGTATTAGAAGAGATTGGGTTACCGGAGAATTTTGTTAACATCATTAAACACTGTTTGTATTCAGTCAAAATGAGTTTATTGTGGAATGGAAGTAAAAAGGAGGAGTTCAAGCCGACTAGAGGGATTCGGCAAGGAGACCCCCTTTCCCCTTATCTGTTTGTTCTAGCCATGGAAAAGTTATCTCATATTATTGCGGATTCAGTTGAAAGTAGTAAATGGGTACCTATAAAGGTGGGAAGATCTAATGTATGTATATCTCACCTTCTATTTGCTGATGATTTACTATTGTTCTGTGAAGCTAGTGTAGAACAGATGGGAAATGCACTTGAATGTTTGGATCTATTTGGGGAGGTGTCAGGGCAGAAGATTAATCCTTGTAAGACTACAGTCTTTTTCTCAAAAAATGTGGATAGAGATCAGCAGAATATTATTTGCAGCATGAGTGGTTTTCAACGTCAAGAAGAGTTGGGTAGGTATTTGGGGGCGCAGATTACTCAAGGCCGTAATTCCAGAGCCAAGTTTCAATTTCTGGTTGATAAAGTGCAGAAGAAACTTAGTGGGTGGAAGTCTCAATCTTTGGCTCTAGCAGGGAGGTTCACGTTAGTCCAATCAGTTACATCACAACTTCTGAATTTTCAAATGCAGCATGACAATATTCCTATTGGAGTTTGTAATGAGATTGAAAAACTCCAAAGGAATTTCATTTGGGGATCAGATGGGGATAAGAGGAAGTTACATGCAGTAAGTTGGGAAAAAGTGTGTAGACCTAAGGTGGAGGGGGGTATGGGTATAAGGAGATTGAAGGATATGAATGATGCTTTGCTAGGGAAGGTTGGATGGCAGCTTATTGCTAAACCAAAAGGGTTAGTTTCGAAAGTCTTAAGAGCTAAATATGGAAGGGGAGCTAATTGGCTATCTGAATGTACTGTGAAGCAACATGATTCAGTTTTGTGGAAAAATGTTTCTAGAATATGGCCTGAAGTTGTCAAGGGTATCGGATGGGAAGTGAGGGATGGTAGGAGTGTTAAGTTCTGGGAGGACAAGTGGCTAAAGGGGTTTGATAAGTTGTCTAATTGCTATGTTGGAGATTTGGGGCTGTTAATCCCAAGTCTTACTGTGGCTCAAACCTTGAATAGTGAAGGGAATTGGAATTGGGATTGGCTTGAGACCGTTCTGCCCAATGAGGTTTCTCAATTACTTAAAGCTATTCCTCCACCTTGTTGTGAGGATGGTGAAGACATAGTGGTGTGGAGAGGAGTTCAGGAAGACAGATTTTCTGTAGCTCAAATGTATCATCAATTAAGGGGAGAGGTGCATACGAGTGGGGAGGCGATCTGGAAGGCTATTTGGAAGGTAAAAGCTACTAGAAGGATTCAGGTATTCTTATGGTTGGCTGTACAGGATAGATTACTAACATCCGCTAGAAGGGCTCGAGTTCTAGGGGGTGATCCAAATTGCAGCAGATGTGGAGGAGAAGCTGAAGACGTCGACCATGTTTTACGAAGCTGTCCCTACTCTCGCCGGATATGGTTGGCTCTTGGTGTGTTGAAGGTAAGTTCTCAGTTTTTTACAGAGAATATGAATATATGGTTTTTAAATAATTTGCAAAAGGGAGTGGAATGGAGTATAATATTTTCTGTGTGTTGTTGGATGATCTGGGGTTGGAGAAATAGATTGCTATTTGAAGAAGGTTATTGTATGCCTGAACGTCCTGAAATTGTGATTCAGAATTATGTTCGTGAATGTATTAACTCTTTAAACCACTTTGATAGCTGTGGGTTAAGGCAGGAACCGTGGGAAGTGAAATGGAGATTCCCGGAGGAAGGGTGGGTGAAACTAAACTTTGATGGTGCTTCTAGAGGTAATCCAGGTTTGGCAGGCTGTGGAGGGGTGTTGAGGAGAAGTGATGGCAGCTGGGTCTGTGGGTTTGGAAGGAAATTAGGACGCTGCAGTACTGTAGTTGCTGAGATTTGGGGAGCAGTGCAGGGCCTAAGAATGGCTCAAGAGAAGGGTTTCAGCAAGATCATATTGGAGGGGGACTCAATTGTGGCCTTACATATGATACAGGATGCTTGGTTGCAGGGGAAGTCTAGTGATAGAATACTGATTTCATGGCTGCGTGACAGCAATAAGGAGATGCAGATTCGTTTTTCCCATACCAAAAAGTGAAGGCAACTCTGTTGCAAATTGGTTAGCAAACTATAGTTTCAATTATGATGTAGATTGTTTTGTTTTTGAATCCCCCTTGGAGGGGTCTTAGAATATCTGTACAGGGACTTAGTGGGAGTTACATTCCCACGGTTTTGATTTTGGTTGAATGAAGTAGAGTAATGGGCATTGAGCCCCAATTTTTACCAAAAGAAAAATTTTAGGGGAAATTTCTCTGCACGCCCATTATAGACATTTAACATCAAAGAGCCTCACAAATTTTTGAAATTGCACTGTACCCTTGGGATTAAATTGAAATCAAGATTTTTAGTCGAAAAAACATTTATGTTTGTATTGTACATTATCGAGATGGTGTTGTAAATTCTCACATTTGTCTTATAAATAATATGTATTCTTGCAAATATGTTATTTGTTTTGTACATGGCTGAGATTGTATTGTAATTTTATTTGTTTATCTTATAAATAAGCATATTTAACTTATAAATTATCACATGTGTTTTATAAATAATTATATTTAACTTGTAAAGTAAGAACACAATTATCTTTTCAGTTATAAATTTTAATTTCAGTTTAATCTCGTGGGGTGCAATAAAATTTAAAAAAAATTTAGGGGTTGTTTGATATTAAATGGTAATGAAATTTTCCCATCATTGAAAGGGCACAAGTTATAGATATGTAATTTGTGTACTCATAAAATTGGAAGAAAACCTTGTACTGTTTATTCCCTGGCTTTAATATTATTTGATGATTTATGAATTTCAGTTTTAATTCTAAAAAAAAAAGTACTCCCTCCTGTTCTAATTATAAGATAAAGTTGATTTTTTTGGAAAAATTAAGGAAGCCAATTAAATCACTTTGTAGTATTTATATTTTTAGTATCCTTATATTATATATGAGTTTGTTAGTCAAATTAATTAGTTTGAAGAAAAAAATATAAATATAAATATTAAAAAGTGATTTAATTAATTTTCTTAATTTTTTTAAAAAAATTAATTTTATCTTATAATTATAACCGGAGAAATTATAATTACGACCGGAGAAAATAACTGCTAGTAAGGAAGGAAATGCTGGCGGGCTGTTCTGTGGTTTATTGACTGACTGCATTATCTTTGAACTTTGAAGACGCTCCTCTGTCTATCAAAAACTCATTATTTCTTGGAAAGTTGTAAAACAGAGATCGAAATTAAAAAAAACAAAAACCATCCTCAAAAAGTCAAATTCGTATTCACATTTAGATTTAGATCCAGAATATATAATAGTAACTGAAATAGAAGGGTGTGTTGCCCCGTATTTTACCAAAAAAATATATATACAGTATTACATCTATCTACGAGATAAAGTATTTTTTTAGAGAGGTTAAGTAAGTTAAATAAGTTATTTAAACATATCATATGTTATGTATTTTATTATTTTTAGATTATATATTAGTTTATTAATCAAACTAATTAGTTTAGAGAAAAAATAAAAAATTTAAAATAATTTAATTAACTTCCTTAATTTTTCTAAAAAAAATTAATTTTATCTTATATTTAGGATAAAAAAATATAATAATCATTATCCAGCTATTCAAATCCTCTAATCTTCTCGCAGCCCCCTCTGCTTCTAGAAACATCCCTTCCGGATTGAGATTTATTCATGCATGGTGGTGACACCCTTATCTCTCATCTCTCTCACCCAACAACGCAACAACGACTTTTCTTGCACCGAAATTCTTATATATTTATCCAACTAAAAATCCCAATTCTTTAGCCTCCATTCAAAGTCGCTGTCGCCACCCATTACGACTACTTCTTCTTCATTTCTTTGTATTTGCCGTCGTCCTCCTCCTCGTCTTCACGCTCTCCTTCTCATTCTTCTGCAATGACTTTGACGACCCTCGAATTTTCTTCATATCTGTGTGCAATACCCAGTCTTAAATATTTTTCTCTGTTCTTGACCAGTTATTATTCCTCCTGTATCTTCCACGCGCAGGATAGAGCCTATTTTGCACCCAAATTTCCTCTGCATGCTCTGTAGTTTTTGGTGATTTAAACTTCTAGGTTTGTTTGTTTTCCAACTTCTGTGAGCAGTAGCTGCTGTTTATGTATAAACAAGTCGTGCTGATTGTATATTTGTGAGTGAGTTGTTCAATCTCTGCTTCTTAGTGGCCTGTGGTTTTCGAATTATGGGTTATAAGTTATTAGTTCTGATTTAATCTTCGAGAAATTTTCAAATTCCGATAACTTCACTCTGTACCTGCTTTCTCCTATCTAGCTGGATTAAAGTCAAATACTGGGATGGACTCGAATAATGAAGCTGGAAACTTCTCACATTTCGACCCAGCTTTGAAATCATCGTCTCGAAGAAGCATAACCTCGAGTCACTCTCGGGGATCCGACCGGGTTCCGGTTCGGGAAGTGACTTTCAGTCCTTCAGGATCGAAGCCTGTTCGGTATGGGTCAAAAGGCGCTGATTCGGAAGGATTCGGCTTGTCGCAGAAGGAAATCAACGACGAGGATGCGAGGTTGGTTTATGTAAACGATCCTGAGAGGTCAAACGAGAGGTTTGAATTCTCAGGAAATTCTATTCGTACTGGGAAATACTCCCTCATCACCTTCTTGCCCAGAAATTTGTTCGAACAATTTCATAGAGTTGCTTATATTTATTTCCTCGTAATAGCCGTTCTTAATCAGCTTCCTCAGCTCGCCGTTTTTGGCAGAGGAGTTTCCGTTTTGCCTTTAGCATTTGTTCTGCTAGTTACAGCCGTGAAGGATGCGTTTGAGGATTGGAGGAGACATCGATCAGATAAAGTGGAGAACAGCAGATTAGCGTCTGTTTTAGTTGGTGAACAATTTGAACAGAAGAAATGGAAGGATATTAGAGTTGGTGAAATTGTTAAAATCCAAGCAAATGAAACCATCCCTTGTGATATTGTGCTGCTATCAACCAGTGATCCAACTGGGGTTGCATATGTGCAGACTATAAATTTGGATGGAGAGTCAAATTTGAAGACTCGATATGCAAAGCAAGAGACCCTTGCAAAGCTGCCTGAAAGAGAAAGACTCAGTGGTTTGATTAAGTGCGAAAAACCCAATAGGAACATATACGGGTTTCAAGCTAATATGGAAGTTGATCAGAAGCGTTTGTCACTTGGATCCTCCAATATTGTTCTTCGAGGCTGTGAGCTCAAGAACACTAAATGGGCACTTGGTGTTGCTGTATATTGTGGCGGAGAGACCAAAGCTATGCTCAACAGCTCAGGAGCTCCATCTAAGAGGAGCCGGCTGGAGACTCGGATGAACTCCGAGATAATCATGCTCTCTTTCTTTCTTGTAGCTTTGTGTACTGTCACATCTGTTTGTGCTGCTGTTTGGTTAAAGCGCCACAACGATGAGTTAGATATGTTGCCTTATTATAGGAAGCTGAACTTTAATGAGACAGATGCCGATGGAGAATTCAAGAGCTATAAGTATTATGGATGGGGATTGGAAATTGTTTTCACATTCCTTATGTCTGTTATAGTTTTCCAGGTCATGATCCCCATATCGTTGTACATTTCCATGGAGCTTGTCCGTGTTGCCCAGGCGTACTTCATGATCGGAGACAACAGAATGTATGATGAGGCATCAAATTCCAGATTTCAGTGCAGAGCTTTAAACATCAATGAAGATTTAGGGCAAATCAAGTATGTCTTCTCAGACAAAACTGGCACACTTACTGAGAACAAGATGGAGTTTCAATGTGCTAGCATCTGGGGTGTTGATTACAGTAAGACAAATGAAAGTCAGGAGAATGAGCAAGTTGAAAACTCTGTTGAAGGTACAATTTCTTCTTCACATTAAATAGTTCGTTTATTTAGCAAATCCTTTAATGTATCTGATCTTATTTGTAAATTAATCAACGTACTGTTTTGTGTTTGTTATTAGTGGATGGAGAAGTGTTGAGGCCCAAGATGAAGGTGAAAGTAAATCCAGAACTTTTGCAGTTATCAAGAAGTAGACTTGAAAATGACAAAGGAAAACGAATTCATGACTTCTTCCTAGCATTGGCAGCCTGCAATACCATTGTTCCTCTTCATGTTGACACTTCTGATCCTAAAGTCAAGTTGATAGATTATCAAGGGGAGTCACCAGATGAACAAGCACTGGCATATGCGGCTGCTGCCTATGGTTATACTCTTATCGAACGAACCTCAGGCCACATAATGATTGATATTCAGGGAGAGAGACACAAGTAAGCTCAATTGTTATTTTTGTATTTCTTTCTTCTAACAAGATTTGCATTTTTCAACTGCTAACCATAATAATTAATAAGTTACATGTTAATGGTGTACTGTTCATGTTTCATAAGCAGAGAGGAAATGCTTTCTGCAATTTTTCTTAGATGTCTACTTCATAATTGATACTACGCATGTGCTGTTGTCTTTTTAATTACCGGTGGCAAATATTATCTTTTGCACAAGTCATTTGAATCAATTCTCTCCTCTTGCTTTAGCTCTCTTGTGATGTAGTGCTCATAAAGTTTTCATGGTTGTTTACTTTTTAGTGACGTTTCCCCTTATGGTTAGTGCAGGTTCAATGTCTTGGGCTTGCATGAATTTGATAGTGATCGGAAGAGAATGTCAGTCATATTGGGGTATCCTGACAATTCTGTGAAACTTTTGGTCAAGGGTGCTGATACATCCATGTTAAGTGTAATAAACAAGTCCTCAAACATGGACATAATACGTGCAACTGAAAGCCATCTCCACTCTTACTCTTCTCTGGGGTTGAGGACTCTTGTCATTGGAATGAGGGAACTGAATACCTCAGAATTTGAGCAATGGCACCAATCCTTTGAGGCAGCAAGCAGTGCTTTGTTGGGTCGGGCTGCTAAACTTCGTAAGGTTGCTAGCAATATTGAAAACAACCTCTACATATTGGGTGCATCTGCTATTGAAGATAAATTGCAGAAAGGGGTGCCAGAATCCATTGAGTCTCTGAGGACTGCAGGTATTCATTTATGGGTATTGACTGGGGACAAACAGGAAACTGCCATATCAATTGGCTACTCCTCAAAGCTTCTAACAGGTGACATGACTCAGATTATAATTAATAGCAAGAATAAAGAGTCCTGTAGAAGGAAATTACAAGATGCCCTTGTCATGTCCCAAAAACTCATGGCTGCTTCTGGTGTTGCCAATGTTACTGAAACTTCTTTCGCCCCTAAAATTCCAATAGCCTTGATCATTGATGGTACCAGCCTTGTACATGTTCTTGATAGTGAACTTGAAGAACAGGTTAGTGGTGTTAAATCTCAAATTATGTTTAAAACATACTTGCTGATGACTCTGTCCTAATATCACCTACTGCTATTGATTTCAGCTCTTTGAACTAGCAAGCAAATGTTCGGTGGTTCTTTGTTGTCGAGTGGCTCCATTGCAAAAAGCCGGGATTGTTTCCCTTGTGAAGAAAAGGACGTCTGACTTGACACTAGCCATTGGAGATGGTATGAGTTCTCATGTTGACCTGTTTCAGAGTGCTTCTCCCTTTCAAGAGAGAGGAGTTTGAGATACTGAAATTGTAAATTCATTGTGTGTTTATGTGTTACAGGTGCTAATGATGTCTCAATGATCCAAATGGCTGATGTTGGAGTTGGCATTAGTGGACAGGAAGGTCGGCAAGCTGTAATGGCGTCTGATTTTGCGATGGGGCAGTTTAGGTTTTTAGTTCCCCTTTTGTTGGTGCATGGACACTGGAATTACCAACGTTTGGGTTATATGATACTATACAATTTTTACAGAAATGCTGTCCTTGTTCTGGTCTTATTTTGGTGAGTAAATGATTTGGATGACATCTGTGTGTGTGTGTGTGTAATTGCCATGCAAATCCAAATTGAATACATCACGAGCATTTTAGAATAACTGGGGTGCATGACCGCAGATTCTCTTTTTTGCCAGAGCATGACTGCAGATTCTTACAAGATACTTTTTTTATGGTGTTTTCCAGGTATGTGCTCTTCACTACCTTCACTTTGACGACGGCTATAAATGAATGGAGCACCACGCTGTACTCAATCGTTTACACTGCATTGCCAACAATCGTGGTTGGTATTCTTGACAAAGACCTTAGTAAAAGGACTCTTATAAACTATCCGCAGCTTTATGGGGCCGGACAGAGACACGAGGCATACAACAAAATGTTATTTTGGATTACAGTGGTTGATACACTGTGGCAAAGCATTGTTATCTTCTTTGGTGCTTTCTTTGCATATTGGGGAAGCACTATTGATGTAGCAAGCATTGGAGATCTTTGGACCCTTGCAGTGGTTATTGTAGTTAATATACACTTGGCCATGGATGTTATCAGATGGAATTGGATTGCTCATGTTTCCATTTGGGGGTCTATAGTTGCAACTTTCATCTCCGTCATGATCATCGACGCTATCCCTACACTTCCTGGTTACTGGTATGCACTCTCTCTTTCTTCTCATGACCTTTGTTATGCATGAGTATTTGGACTCAGGTCCATTCTTAATCCTCCACATTTTTTATTCTCATTCTGGTTCTTCACATTTGGAAATTCATCCAATTTAGGTAACCGCACTATCTTTGCTAATGGATCAAATTATTCAAACACTCTTTTACTCCTTCACCCAAAAATAAAATAAAAAGGCTCTTAACACTTTGAAAAAGAATACACACATAAAGAGGAACCTAATAACTTCTTGCTTGTAGGCTGATGCATGCACATAGCAATTAGTTCTTTCTACACAGCAGACTTTTTAATCCTCCATTGTTTCCTTGTCCATTGAATTTGTGTTCTTAATATTGACTGGTGGTCGAGTAAATAATTGCATCTCAGATCTGTAATTTATGACTGAGCATGAAAAAAAAAAAAGAATCTTATGAGGTTGAGTTGTCTCTGCAATCCTACATAAACTTTCCAGTATGTGAAGACTGATTTTTTTTTTTTGTCATCTCTGATAACTCTTTCAGGGCCATATTTCATGCATTAGGAACTGGATCCTTTTGGCTATGTCTGCTTGGAATCATCATCACAGCATTGCTCCCTCGTTTCATGGTGAAGTATATTCATCAATATTACTTCCCTGATGATATCCAGATCTCAAGAGAAGCTGAGAAAGTTGAAGCTTCTAGGGTGGTGGTTGGTGGAGATATAGAAATGCATCCCATTCCAGTGGTCCACCAAGATCATGATTGATTGGTTTAGATCTTCTGAAAATAGACGGTCTCGTTAAGAATTTCTGATGTTTGAGAGAGATAGAGAAAAGAGAAGAAGGAGATCTGATTAGTATTTCCCTTTTTTGTGTTTCTCTCTCTCTCACCCATTAGAAATATTTTTGCTTCAGAAGATCTAAACTCCATGGTACATAGATACATAGATAACAAGAGATTTTTCTTTTGCGCCCTATACTTCCTTTCCTTTCCTTTTTCTTTTTCTTGTAGAGTTACACATTCTTGAGGCTACATTAGAGTTTTTCCTGTCAGTTGCGAGATTTCTTCATCAGATACTGTCCGAAGGATAGTGTTTTTTTTTTTTGGGTGTAAATTTCACAGTAGGAGTTGCTTTGTAATTGTATCTTTATTCTTTTTGTATCCATAATGTAGCCTCTGTTGTAAGTTATCACAAATGATTGTAAAAGGAAAAAGTAGAATGTCCATTACTCTTTACAGATACACATTTTTAACAGGAAGAATTTATTTAATTGCACTACATGATCATGATGAATTTCTTAACCCAAAGCCTGCTGAATTCTGTGTTTGACTGCAGGTTTGAAGAAGCTCGGATTTTCTGGCAGCAAAAACTAAAACGAAAAAGGAAAAAAGAATTGGAATGGTGACATGATTTTCCTAAGTGCTGAAGTAATTGAAGACCTTAAAATTGAAAGAAATGAAAAGATCCTTTGGGATTGTTCAAACAGACCTAAGAATCTAAGTGGATGCCTCCCTAAGATGGATGGGTTTGTCTAGATGTAAATGGATTAGTGGATGAGAGAGAACTAACCTATAATGCTTTCATAACATGATGACCCAAGATTCCAATTTCCAATGGAAGAGGTGACAACATGTAGTAGTGTCTAATAATATCTTGAACAAGATTACTTCTAATAGGAGAATATCTATGCGCTAGTGAAAAAATGCAACAAGATTGGAGGATTCATGAAGAAACTAGGGTGCAAGTATCACCATTGTGCCTATAGCCTTATAAGAATCATGAAGGGTCTCAATTTATAATGGGACTGAGGATGCTGACAAGACAAACTTGTGCATTAACAGATTAACTCTGTGAAAGCTTTGTGTTTGACTGTTTGATAGCATAAGAATACTCAAGTAGCATAATAAAGTAGGGCAGGGGTTGGCATATATAATAAGTTGAATGCTCTTTGTGAGTGTATATTTGGATTGGGGTCAAATGAAGAGCACTCACAAATATTTCAATACGCAAAAACACAGCATTTGTTTGGACATGTGATGTCACTCTCAAAACTTTATCAAACTAAAATGGGTAGTGCAAATGTGTGTATTTGCATGGAATCCAAAAATAAAAACTCCTATGATATAATGCAGAGAGAAGAGTTATTTTAGTTCTATTTATAAGTTACATCATTAAATTTTTCATATGAGCGTACAATTTTCCCTTTAATTTATTATTGTGTTGACTTTATATTCTTAGGATAGATTATAGAGTGTATTTTAAATTGGAGCAAAGTTGTAAAATTATTAAATTTTAAGATAAAGTTAATAAAGTTTAATGTTTTTTATTAATTTTAGTAAAATACACTGAAAGTGAGTTATAAATATGATCAAATAAGGCTAAAATAAATTCCATTTACTTTTTGAACCAAGGATGGAAATTAATTTTTTTTTGAAAAATGTACCATGCAAGGATAAAAAGATAATACACTAGGATTCAGTTTTTTTAAAAAAAAAAATTATAAAAATACTCAATTATTTATTGGATTTATTTTTGGGTATTTTTTTTAAGGGAGAATCCTTGAAAATGAATTTAGAAATTGGAAAATAACAAATCAGGTTGAGAATTGCTTATTAATTTTCTGTATTTTCTAATTAATCCTTGATAAAAATTTTGATTTATCATTTTCTAATTTTCAAATTCTTTTTCAGGGATTCTCCTCTTTTTTTTTTTTAAGATGATAACAATTTTTTCTAAATTATCAGATATTGCAATTTTGCTTAAAAAAATTCTTTGAATGATTGGGATCTTGGGGACAGAGAGAGTGGAAGAGGCTGAGAGCCTGAGACAGTGAGACTGGGGCACATGACAAGAGCATCCCTCTATGGAATAAATAAAGTATGTGCCACGTGGCGAATCCTCTGACAAAAGACAAAGGACACAGTGACATTGCAATCAAAAGTTACAAAAAAAAAGACAAAACGGGGACATTACATCCATAATGTCAATCCGTTTGTGGGCTTCCCTTTTTGGCAAAAGAAAAGCACGGAAAAAATGAAAATGACTTTACATTCTGTTTTTCTTTTTTAAATAAAAATAAATAATTGAATTTTTTTTAAGAAATATCCTCATCTAATAATTAGTTGGTAACTTTTAATAATTGATGTCATTGATAAATATTTTTATTTAAATACTCCCTCCAGTCCTAATTATAAGATAAAATTGACTTTTTTGAAGAAATTAAGGAAGCCAATTAAATTACTTTAGAATATTTATATTTTTAGTATCCTTAGATTATATATTAGTTTATTAGTCAAATTAATTAGTTTGGAGAAAAAAATAAAAATAAAAATATTCTTTTTTTCTCCAAAAAAGTCAACTTTGTCTTATAATTAGGACCGGAGGGAGTACTTTGAATCCTTCATTTTTTTTCTTTTTTTCCCTTTTATTGTTGTGTATCAAACCTTCAGCACAAAATTTTTCTATGATTTTTTCTTGCCTAACATACACATATTTAGCCCAAAAATTATCTTTCCATTGAAGCTTCTCTTTTTCTACTTCTCTTTCCTTTTCCTAAAAAGGGACTCAATTCTGCCAAAAAAAATATGTTGGAACATCCGAATACTTGTCAAACTCTAATATTTAGCCTCTTAAGAATCAAGCTAAAATTTCCCACTATTTGACAATAAGAATATAATGTATGATCAAATATTTGAATAAATGTGTTTAACGTACAACAATTACATTTGTGATTGACCAAATTTGAATTTAAATAAAAAATGTGTTGAATTAAAAGATAAAGTTTAAACAATATAGGGAAAATTGTGAAAAAAATACCCCATTGGAAACTTATTTGCCAAATAGGACATTCGCGTGCAGAATATCTTCCCCTGTGTGCTGAATATCTTCTTTGTGTACAATATTCTTCCCTATACGTGTGCACAAATCTTCCCTTCATATGTAGATATCTTCCCAAGTCTCATTTAATAAATAAGTTGTCAATGAGGTCTTTTTTAGCAATTTTCCCAACAATTTATGTGTTGAGAATAAAAAAAATATTTACATTAAAAGAAATAGTTAAAAAGATAAAAAAAATACCACTTGAACTTTAAAATCCTAAATTAGTTTTATTGACTATAAGGGTAATGAGATTGATAAAAAAAATATAATAATTGATAACTCAATTTTTTAGGAAATCATTGATCTGAGATTTTAAAGTTCAAGTGGTATTTTCTTATCTTTTTCCCAAAGAAATATTTTGATTAAAAAAAGCATAATTTAATGAGGTAGTCACTTGGCAACACTAGTGAGATGAATTAAATTATTTTATTATAGAAATATTCTAAATTTGTGAAAATTTATTTTTATATATAAAAATTAAAAGTGTCCAACATGTGTTAATCATGGTGAATAGTTATGATCTTTTAAATATTTTTTTATAAGAGTTTAAAATTCAAATTATCTTAGTTATTTTTTTATAACAACCATGTATCCTTAGTTCATCCTGCTGTGCGACATAACACCGAGAAACATAAGACTTTAGAATTGTAACTAAATCATCCGGTGGTGCAGATTTGGTCATTTTTATAAAGTTCTATCTGAGATTGTTTAAACATTTACATATTTTTATTATTTTTGCCCGTGATTAATTCTATTATTATTTTTTATTTTTTTCCCACACTGCATTCTCTTTTATACCTTCTCTCTTTACTATTATATTTTTCTTTTTTACTTATCCCCTTATAAATAAAGATATGTTTGAAAAAAATAATTTATTTCTTATATATTTATTACTTTTAATCATTCTAACTGTTTTTTAAACCGTATAATTTATTTATCAAACTTTTATAAAAGTGATACTTTTATAAAAGGGATGGAAGGGGTAAAACACAAAGTCTTAGGTTAAAACATGTGAATGCTAAAACGTCACTAGTGCACAATATAATTGTTAAGATTAAGAAAGATACATAATTAAATCTTTCATGTGCATACACTTAAAAGAAAAAGGAGAAAAGGATAAAAAAATATAAACCTTATTTTTTTTTGACCAAGAAAAATATAAACCTTATTACTTAATAGTATATATTATTTTTTAAATATATAACATATATTTTACAAATATGAAAAGTAAAAAAAAATTAAGAATACCAGCTATGATAAGCCTAACCAAACCAAATAATGCTTATTACAGCTTGAAGAAGCAAGAGTGGTTACTGCTTGGTGATTGACATGTTACAAGTTTTTCATCTCAGCTTGGAAACATGGGGTTTCCCAATTTCTATTTACTCCTCTATTTATTAGTTTCAAGTTTCTTCACATCTATAAATCCAAAGCCTAACATTTGGGATTAAAATTCCCAATATTTCTCACTGTCTTTACTTTTTCTTCTTTTAGCAACCAAACAGTGAAACAGTTGTTATTTCCTTTTTAGGTTCCAAGCCTTTCTTCTTCGTCTCTTGCCTTTTCGGGGTCCTTTTTGACTTACCCTTACTGCCTTCCATTACCAGAGAGGCATGTCAACAGTGAGAGATCCTGCTATAAAGCTATTTGGTAGAGATATTCCTGTAGATTCAACACGCAACACCGATTCGCCTCAAGTTCTGGTATTCTTTCACTTCCCTCTGTTCTGTTCTTTTAATTTTTGATTCCTTTTTTCTCTCTCCCTTTGGAATATAAATTACTGGTAACTTGTAATTTTGTTTTCTCTTTTGAACTGTACGCAACCAATACATCCTGTAACTGATGACTTTTGAGCGAGTGTGTTTGTGTTTTATGTGATTTGTGATTTTCGTAGGAAGCGCAAATTCTAGGTGCATTTATTAACTTTCTTTTTCGGGAGTTTTCTAATTCCGTGATTGATATTTCATTATAGCTTTGAAAAGCTGTTAAACCACAATAAAATCCTTCTGGTTTGGCAACTTTTTTTTTTTTTTGGTTTTAATAATCTGTAGTTTAATTAAAGTGGCAGGAGCACAAGCAGTATCTAAAATAGTTTGATATGTTATCTCAAAGGTGGTGGGGTTATACATTTGTGCTCCACAAGGACACTGAAGATGAAAAGGGAGAAACTTGATGGACGATTTTAAGAGAAGATAAAATATAGGTTTAATTTCTAGGTATTTGCTAGCACTGCTTGATTGGGCCTCTGAAAAATACCCATTCATGTCTCATGTTTATTGGAGAATCTAATAGTGAATAACTATGAAACTTTACCTAGTCCAGTCATAAAAGAAAATGAATTATAACTTAATATGATATTTTCCATTTTTGGTCGGGACTAGATTGTTCAAAAAGTGATGGGCACCTTGAATTTGACCAACTTAATTGAGATGTTCTCTCAGAAATATAGTTGGAATATAAATCAAGGTTGATGCAAGATGATTTTTTGTGCTTCTGTTATGATTGAACTGTAGGGCTTTCAACTTGATTCTTATGTCATTTTTTTTCCATATACTATCAATTGCTGGGTTATTAAGCATGAAATGGACTTATATATATGTGTGGAAATTGCTGCCAATCTTATGTTTAAAGATTAATATGTTATGCTAGCCTCTGTATTATGACTACAGATATTTTTGGGCCTAATGTAAGTCTTCTACAATATTCAAATGGTATGCCCTTTGATAAAGTTTAGTCCTCAATTGCAGAACAGGCATGATGAATCAACGGTTGAAGGAAATGTTCCTTCCAGAGCTGGCAAGAAGCATAATCCTACTGAAGAAGCAGACAGAAACGTTTCTAGAAGTCCTACTTTTGAAGTGGAGGCTAAAGTAGTTCATAGAAATAAGGACTACAAGGCTGGTAGTAAAGACATGGATAGTCAAGAAAAAGTTTTCAAGAAACCAGATAAGGTGCTGCCTTGTCCTCGCTGCAACAGCTTGGAGACTAAGTTTTGCTACTTCAATAATTATAATGTTAATCAACCTAGGCATTTCTGCAAAAACTGCCAAAGATATTGGACAGCTGGGGGGATAATTAGAAATGTTCCCGTGGGGGCCGGAAAGCGCAAAAATAAACATTCGCCATTACCAGTTGGCCAAGATATGGCATCTGTTGCCAACACAGACTCCAACTCTCTTCCTACAGCTTCAATGTCTGGTGGAGGAATGGGAAATAGCCCTAGAATTGGTGAGGAAGCTCCTCTTTGTGAATCCTTGGAAACCATGTTACATCTAAAAGGCCAGAAAAGAACTGAAGTAGACTCCTCTATTGGTGATGATGATAGCGAGGAGCCTTCCAGAGATTTGGAATCTAGGGAAAAGGAATGCTCAGAAAATGAAATTGAGCAGGCAGGTCTTCAACAACATTTAAATGGTTTTAATCCTCTACATCCACTTCATTATTATCCTGTACCTCACTGGGCTTACCAATGGAGCCCGTGTTGGAATTCGATGGTATTTAAACCCGGTCCTGCTTATATGGGCTCTGCAACTATGATGACAGTCCCAGGTTTCACTGCACCAACAATAGAATTATCGGCAGCACCATTTTATTCGAGTCCTGTGCCAAGCTGGACTGGCCAGAAAGAAGATTCTCCATGTGGTGGCTCTACATTTAGTGGCATCCCATCACCTTCCTTTTCCACTAGCAACAGTGCTTGTTCTGGGACTAAGTCTCCAACATTGGGAAAACATTCAAGGGATGTAAGTACTCAGACAGGTGATGCAATGAGACAGAATCTTTGGGTACCTAAGACTCTGAGAATTAATGATCCAGAAGAAGCTGCAAGGAGTTCTATATGGTCTGCTTTTGGGACAAAGGTTGAACAGAACAAACCAATTATCAAAGGCAGCGTTTTTAAATCTTTTGAACCTAAGTCAGAAGGTGCAAGATCTCATACTTCAAATAGTGACCAAATTCTGAGTGCAAACCCTGCTGCTTTTTCTCGCTCAGAATCATTTCAGGAAAGAATGTAAAAGCTTGCATTTCATGCTTCTGCATTCATTGCTATGGTGAACTAGACCATGTCATGCTGGCATTTGTTGTTGGATCATGGATAACGCATGGAGGATTTGTGCTTCTTCCATTTTGTCATGGCTAGTTACAGGTCACTATTTCTCATAAGATAGCAATGAGTCAAACTTTTCAGGGAATTTCAAGCTATTTGTTCTCGGGTTGGTAAGATTATACGATCATGCGACTTTAATAGCTTTCATGTGTAAACCTCAAGGGCTACCTCATAAAAAGAGCCATCACAGTCAAAATGTCCTTGTTGCCTGGGATTTCAACGATTTTGTTTTAGAGGTATGACTTTTGAACTCCATAGCAGTCGCAATCAAAATAATTTTTCGTTTCCATTTAACTTCCAGCTGCTTCTGTCATCTACCTAGTCCGTTTTAGGAGTTTGCGTGTCCTACCGACTTCTCTGTGCACAATTTTTGAGAATTTTCTAGATGTTTTTTCATTAGTTCCTTCTCTTGTTCTCTTTTCTTCAGTCCTTTATTGTATCTTGAAAATTGATAATAAGAGAAAGAAAGATGCTCAGGGAAGCTTCTTTCTGTGAACCATTTCAGCAAATTTTTCTTGCTCTTTTGTCTACCGATATCTGGTGTAGTTTTTCATGCTTCATGACATTAGGTGGTTTAGAAAACTATACACATTGTAAATTGCTATGAGCATAGTTGCTCTTTTCTTATTTGACTTTTATTTTTATAGAGCATCTTTTCTTTATTTCTTGACCTCATTTTTTTTTAATTCGAATATTTATTGCCCTTCTTATCGTGCAATATTTGATAAACTAATGCTTATCTTCATTATATGTTTCCCTTGATTTTCTGTGGTTTCTCAATGTTGATCACAACATTTCTACGAGGTGACTGTACTGAGCATGAGCAATATTCGCCTGTCCATTTATTTTTGGCTTTGTGAGATGGGCAGAATTTTTCCACACCCCTTTACACCTAATAAGAGCCATTGCTTATATTCTTGCTCTATCAGCAACATGACTGCTAAATGAACATTTGTAACATTCTTGTATAATTAAATAAAGTGATGGGAATGCCGTATAAATCAAGATTCCTAGTCATAATTCTTGTAAGATAGATTAATGGCCCGTTTGGTTGGATTACATTAATCAGGATTATTGTAATCCTGATTCATGGTGTTTGGTCGGCTTTAGTAATGTTAAAGGGATTACATCATGTGTTCTAGATTCCCTTAAAATGCTGCATCGTGAATGTGGATTACAGCATGGCAAAAGACATTTTCTTTTTCACCCTTTGTCATGGGAAGGAGGGAGGCTCTTTCTTTGTCGTTGAAAGGGTATTTTTATCCTTTTGGTTTTATTTGTCATTAAGTAAATTTTTAAAAAAATATTTTATTACCCCATTCCTAATATGATACTCCCTCCGGTCTTTAGTATAAGACATATATACCTAATTTGATTAGATGAAGGAAGTTGGTTAATTTAGTGAATATGACATGTATTTTCCAAAATACCCTAGTCATCTTCCTTAATTCCCTCATTATCTCTTTTCATTGATTATTGTTGAGGGAGTATCAATAGGGGTAAATTAAGAAAAGATTGAAATTATGTTTTATATTTAGAACTAAGATTAACTCGTCAAATATGTTTTATATTAAGGACTGGAGGAGTACCAGACAAGTCTATTGTAATCACCATTGCACTACATTACATTTCCAATCATTCCATTCTATTTACATTCAGTGAGCCAAACGGGGCATAAAGTTTTGAGGCATGTCTCTACTATTTACTATTCTTAGCTAATGTTGGAGACTGGATAGAAATATGAAGGTCTGTTTGAGGGGGACATTCATTGGTCACACTTGAAACATAATGCAAAAGGACAAAATTCAGGTGAAGTTCTGAATGTGACTTGATATTTTTCATAAAAATGGAACAAAGTGGACACTCTTCTCTAAGTAACCATGGATTGCCTGAAAGAAATTCTTGTCTGGTCAACATTTTATTGAGAAGTTTCATTGCTTTTATTTTTCCATTGAAAGAAATCTTGAGACCCAAGCAGGTCAGGCAGTTGAACATTCATACTAGAGTTTATTTCAGAATACATTCAAAACATCATTATTGACTGTGATGAGTCTTTCAGCCATTGCTGAAAAACACCAAACACATTGACAGTCAATTTAATTGATAGACATCCAAACCATATCGCACGAGAATATGGGCATGAGACAAATATGTGATCAAGAGATTCCAAGTCAGGGCAACCAAATACATAATGAGCTGGGATATTCTCATATTCATATGATGCTTTATATTATAAGTACATCAGCAGAAATAATAGCATTATGCAATACTTTCCATATGAATTTCATTGGCAAAGACAGCGATCAGAGAAATTTCCAAAAGCTTGATGAGTATGGATTGACGGATTCCTATACAATATGAATCCTTCTCGATCAGAATAAATGCTACAGGCTAGAGCCATGTTGGGTCCACATGGTATTGTTCATTAATGTAATATATTTTTTATGATTTCAATTTTTTTTGAAGCTTTCAAAATTTATGTAAAAATGATTGATAATTGTTAAGTATATATAAAGATGATCACTTTTGATTCTAATATCAGTTTTAGATAGAAATTTTTTTGATGATGAATAATTTTTCCCCCATTTTTTTTAAAAATTGTTTTGTGGTCAGGCCCAAGCTGTACATAGGGCTGGGCACAGGTTGGTGTGAAGCCCAACCTTTATGCATCAGCCATCTATCTTGTCCATAATATTCTTCTCTATCTTAACCCAACCCACCACACCCACTCTGAAACCTTTTAAGAGACATGGAATGGCTGGGTATGAAAAAAA
This sequence comes from Inga leiocalycina, assembly GCA_963242795.1. Classification (NCBI taxonomy): domain Eukaryota; kingdom Viridiplantae; phylum Streptophyta; class Magnoliopsida; order Fabales; family Fabaceae; genus Inga; species Inga leiocalycina. The sequence continues at coordinate 16,710,089 of OY725320.1, forward strand.
ATATTAATTAAACACATGAATAGTAGCTTATTTTAAGTTCTATGCAAAACAGGAGTCCATATAATAATTTTCTGTATCATAAAGTATAATATTTCCCCCCAAAGATGACAAACGAGGACATGAAGATAGAACATATACATATATGTAGTTGCAGTTTTGTTATAAAAGACTCAAACAAAGGGTGATTTGATTAAAATTAAAATAATCCCTACTCATTCTACATAGGTCATGCTAAGTCATGAGACAATAATCAGCATTATATTGCACTATCATATAAAGTTCATAAAAAGCCACACTATTGATTCATCTAAAAATATTCAGTTTACAGTACACCAATAAAAATACCAAGTTAACTTTTGTGGATGAAAAAGACTTAAAATTTAAATTAGAAGCATCATTAAAAAAAAAGTATTGCAGTAATAGGCAACTAATCCCAAAAAACTTTGAAAAAGAGAGAAAAAAATTATGCACTATTATTATTGGACAAAGCTAAAATAAATACATGTCATGTACTTCCATATTTGGTTAATAAATAACCTGTATACATTCATAAAGTATATCAAATCCAAGCAAAAACCAATCTATACAATAGAGTTCCCCAGTACAATTTAAGCTCTAAAGTTATCCTAGGCAAAAGCTCCTCTCAATTTGAGTCAACTATCAAAAGGAAAAATATCGGGAAAGAAAAAGAAACTTGGCAGAATATCATACTCAAAATCTCACATGTTTTCTTTCACCATACTCTTTTCCCCCTATTATTGTTGTCAGTTTTTTTGCACTTCTTTGGGGTTGAGAACTAATGTCCATCTTAAAGTATGTTCCAACGGTGAACTATAACTGCAAAGCATTGTACAGGGTTCCCAATTCAATAAAGAGAAACCATGGGACAACCTCAGTTTAGAAGCCATCTCTGAAACATCTACAAAATCATGTGTAGCCGGTGTTTGACAATCATATCAAACACGATACCATGCTGTCTCCGTATCATCCCAAATTTCAATGGGTGTTTCGCCTTCTCAACCTAGCTTCTGAGCTTGTAGAAGCCATGCCAAACACACCAATCTCAACTATCTCAATATATTCGCTTTTCTTACGAAGCCATTGAGGATCAGCGACCTTTAGACTTTCTGCGCCTCCCTAGAAGTTTTAGCATGTTGTCGGTGACATCAGGGGGAGAGCTATGGTCTTCATCTTCATTTTGATTATTGTCAGAGGTGTGAGTCAACCAAGCCAATGCTTCTATAGCAGCATCTCTCTCTGCTAGCTGCTTGTTTCTCTTGGGTTTGCCAACAAACTGCATTCCTTTGAACTCCACCAGAGCTCTAAACTCATTTGTTTTAAGGTGTTTTGTTTTGTACTTTGGAGGAGAGTGCCCTGCGCGCATCAACAGTGTTTGTAGCAAGCTCTTGGGATTTGTCCCGTCTTTCGTGAATTTGCTCTCATCGTTGACTACCTTTGGCTTCCTCGTTTCTCGGCCAAATACAAATCTTCCTTCACATTGATCCCCTAAGGCGAGTTCTTGAACAGCAAGCATCAAGTACTTCCCTTCCTTGTGGATGTCGATCCTGGAATCTTCGAGCTGAACATTAAACGAATTGGTGAATTGGTTAGTTCACAGGCAAATATTTATGAATGATATTTCAAAACATTAAACATGTTATGCAAGCTATAACTCAGACTGAAAGAAAGGAACATATATAGCAAGAAACCAAAATCTGCTGACCTTCTTTTGGACAAGCTTATCAAGCTCTTCCTTTAGCTTCATATAGCAGTCAGCTAAACTAGGATCCATGAAGAAGTCAATATAGCCATCCAACATTTTTAGATGTCCAGCCTACACCCAGGAAGAAAAGAAAAGAAATGGCATATTACTGTCTTGAAATCTATCAAGAAAAAATATATTTGCTGAAAACTACAGATGTAAAAAGTAGCAAGTCACCTGTGTCCCATTAACTAGGGCACCACCGAAAACGATAAGTATTGAATCAGACACACCCGTGGAATCACGTATAAAGACCGCATTGACCTTGACTTTCTCACCAAAAACCAGCCATGGATAAGAAATGGTTTGGTAGCGCTCGTTCACCGAATTCTGGCCAAAATCAACAATACGAGTAAAAATCTAGAAACATTCATTCAAGGTAAATCCAACAAGGCCCTAATTCCTAAGAAAATGAGCAAGGGTTTGCACTTACTGCATACAATAAAACCTGGCCGTCATCCCTTGTTTTAAATGACATGGACGTCTCCCTGTGCTGTACATGAAGGCATAATAAAATTTAATCAAACAAAAATTAACTGAAATATTATTATGACCATTGTTGGAATACATGTCTAAGGAACAAATAGCTTACCACTACTGATGCTATACCAGGAAAGAGGCCAGAACAAATGACTGCACGAACCATAGATTGATTGTGACTCAGTTTATTGTTAATGCTAGCATCTGAATCCACCAAGCCTGCTTCTTTTAAGATGAAGCTAAACTGCTTCCGAAGAGAATGGATCGCCTGAAGAGTCTGGGCAGATAGGAAATTTCTCCAGCAATATTCATAGGCAGATCCTTCTCTTTCAGCATCTTTCCACCCCTCGTATGCACGGACAAGAGCCATATGATCACTGTAATCTTTCGCAGAAAATCTAGACTTTGCTGTCCCTGCCAACTGAACCCAACGGAGAAAAGCTATCGATTTACTCTACTATTATTGTCCTAACTTATGTCAGTGCTTAATCCAAGAAATACAGAAAGTGAACAAGGAACTAAAGGGTTCATTAGTTTGGTGAACTTCAATGACCCGACTTCATGGGGAATCACTAGGTTTGAACCTGACACAAATTAGTACATGACATCGGATAGAAATAAAGTACAGTTTGAAAATGAAAATTCATGTGGTTGACTGTCATTAAGATGCAAATTTTTCATCACATTTTTAATAGAAAGAGAAATTTAATCAGAAAGATAATTACATGAAAAGATGATAAGACACCCTCCTAAAAGAAAAGATTCAGAAGAATGCAAAGAGACAAAATAGGGGGGTAAACTCTAATGTAGGGAAATTTAACAATGCTGCCCAGCCCATACACCATGTATGATGCTCACAAAGTTCACATCACAGAAATACTGTTTTCACAGGCAAAGTGATGCTACTGCTGTGATAACTAGCATGTTCAAGACCAAATGTGATATGAAAATGTGATACTGCTTTTCTTCATTGAATTTAATTAATCCCATCCAGTGTTTCTCTATTTGAAAATGCCATATGAAATAACTGAAGAACAAATTTGTATTCATTACCATAGTAGATAACCAAATTCAAACATTCAGATATTACCGTTTCTATTTTTGGGCTCAGACATTACGTTCAACTGAGCACTAGAGGAAAATAAACTGACTTACATCCTTCTTGTCTTGGGGCAAAAGGAAAGGATCCCTGACACTCAAGCCAGAAACTATTGTAAGAATTGGATCAAAGCAGCGAAATATAGCACCCATAATTAACATTTTTCCCAGCTTAGGATCCACTGGAAGCATTGAGAGAAACTTCCCAAGATTAGAAAGATTTTCCTTCTCATCTAACGCTCCAATCATCTTGAGAAAATCAATAGCATTTTGGACTGCCCGTGGCTCTGGTGCCTGCAGAGCTGCTGATAAGAACTCTCCTATGCTCTCAACCTGCAAACTCTTTATTTGCAAGCAAAGAGAGTTCAAGGGTGTTCTCAGCAGCTCGGGAAGTTGGTATTCAGAAAAAGCTTCATAAACGCATTTGGGGTAAAGGTGGTAGCATTCTCCTGGTTGTACACGACCTGCTCTCCCCCTTCTTTGACGAGCAGATGCTTGTGATATCCAAGAAGGTAGTAGACAAGGTGTGTTATTCAAAGCATCATAAGTAGTCTCTTTGGCTTTTCCACAATCAATTACAAACACTACGTCATTGATAGTAATACTTGCCTCTGCCATATTTGTTGCAAGCACTACTTTCCTTACATTTGGTGGTGGTTTCTCAAATATGAGTCTCTGTTCAGAAGTTGCCATTGAACCATGACATGTTAGAAGCAGAACCCTATTAGGATCTCCTAAAAGAGGATGAGCTTTGAGCTGATCCCTTAAACAGCTTATATCCTCCCACCCAGTCATAAATACTAAAACAGCACCAGGTCGTTCCTTCCGACATATATGGCACAGAACAGCTTCAATGAGATTAAATCCCATGCAATCAGGGGACCAAGATGCAAGTGAATCACGGGTCCTAGAGCTATAACTTTCAAAACTTGATTTAGAAAGAGCATCCTGTGCAACAATTGGAAAGTAATAAATCATATTTCCAACATAAAAAAATGCTATAATTAAGTTTCTAAAGCAAACATAGCATAGACACATAAAATTATTAGGTTAACAAGGGCTTGCAGATAAGATTTACCATGTAGTAGCATGTCTCGTATAAGTATAAATCCATACCTTCAAAGAGCTCAAAATAAAGACTAAAAGTACATGTCACAACGAACAACATCGGGCAGCATGCACATGAAAGAAGGCATTGGGCCAAACAGGAATCTGAATTCTTGATTCATACCAGAGTTAAAATGATGAAATTAATAACACCACCTCCTGGCTTGTTACTATTTCAAGGGGAAACATCTTCAGCTAAAATTGAAGCAGAGAACAGTGTATGACACCAATGTATACCATGGTTGATGCATGATAATAAGTCAATAAATCAAACACCATCCATAAGAAAAATAAAAACATTAATTAAAGGAAAGGATTTCTTCTTTTCTCATTCTAGGATTTGAATCTGTGACCTCAAGGTTTTGAGAAAAGCACAAAACTATAATGAACAAAAAATCTTCCTAAGTTTTGAGAAAAGATCAAAGTTTCCCTGATTCACATCATTCACTAACTTCTAAGATAACAAACTTCAGATCATAGTAAGAGGAAATTTGAAGAAGCTTCAGAGACTGAGCAGCATTTAAAGAATTATATTAGGACAGATCTACCATAAACACGCACAAATGCACACAGACAAACACGTAATGGTAGGAGAAAAAGCACTTGAACATCATTCAAATTACATGTTATATTAGCATCAATCAAGTATTAAAAGTAATTTCAAACCTCAACAAGAGCAGTGATCTGATTCTTCTTTTTTCTTGGTGCTAGCTGCCTTTGTGTTTTCCACATTTTCTCTTGACCATAATCATCAATTTGGTTGAACGCAGTTAACTTATATCCAGTCATTTCTAGAACATCTTCCAAAAAACAAGCTCTCACAGGATATGTGAAACCCTAGGCAACAAAACAAATGCACTCAAAACACTTCATTTTTAGAAGTAAACATTTGAAACATTGGAAAAGTGGATTTCAGGGATAGATTCAGTCTCATGGCGGTATTAGAAAGAAAGATTTTGAATTCACAAAAAAGGCATAACAAAGAAAATTTGAATAAATCATCAAAATCCACGAAGGGGAGGGTAAAAAAACTCATTCTGAATGCAGTGTGTTGGGATGACTGATTAATGCATGGATATATCAACCAAAATTGATTCTTTTTTTTTTAATACTACAACCAAAATTGATTCTGTTCTAACTACTGTTAGGGAAAATGACTTGTGTCAGGTAAATAAGAGTGTAAAAGCACATGAGTTCAAATGGAACTTTTGGTAATAAACAGTAATAGGGCAACTTTGATAGCATGCAAGAGTAATGAAACTAACAGAAATTTGGGTCATTTATATGTCAAAACTGACTAATTTGTCGTGGAGGGAGAAAAAGTATTCTGAACCTCAAGATTGTTGAAAGACAATTTCTGTAGTTATCAAATTGCATGCAAACACCCAACTCAGCAATCATCCAGCCATACAAGGTTAATATATCCTGAATAAATGAATGTTCAATTTCCACAGAAATACTAAAAGAAAACTCAAGCATGGGCTTACCGGAATATGAAATGTTGGTGCACCCCCAAAATAATTAGAAAATAGCTCAGCATTCAAGGTAGCACTCATTAAAACCAATCTTAAATCCCGACGACGTGGAAGAAGATCCTTTAACACAATCAGTAAGAAGTCTGTGATGAACAAAAACCAAACAGAGGAGTGCATAAGTCTAATTAAGTTGCTTCTTTAGCAGTACATAAATAATTAAACTGATATTATTGGGAGAATTACCTTCATTCATGCCTCGCTCGTGAATTTCATCAACAAAAACATGGGTTACACCATCCAAGTTTTGATCACTCAGCAACCGTCGAAGTAATATACCACTGGTGCAGAATAGTAGATGGGTGTTTTTCCCCTTCATTCCTTCTAATCGAACTTTGAAACCAACCTATCAAAAAACCTCTATTGTGGAATAGCAGCAAGAACAAAGAAGTTCCCAATTTTAAAACATTTTTCAGAAGTAAAAATAGTTTGAGTGTTTATAGTTTCTTCATGAATCTTAATGCTTCATTTTTGTCTTTTCTGTACCATAATGTTCATCACTCTGGTATTTTTCCCACGAAAACATGACTTACTGTTTCACCAAGAGGCTCTCCCCTCTCTGCTGATACTCTCTCAGCCACAGCCATAGCAGATATCCTTCGAGGCTGTGTGCAAATAATGTTGCAAAATGCTCCGCGACCAGACTCTATGAATGACTCTAATACATATTGAGGAAGTTGTGTGGTTTTACCACAGCCAGTCTCTCCAGATACTACAATCACCTGTTATGATAATGATTAAGGTAGGCATTATTTTTTTACGTGGAAAACTCCACATTCAACTCATTCTTCTAGGTAAGCCATGCACAAAGCTAGTGTATTAGACCCAAAAATCACAAGCAAGATCCGATTTACGGTAATTAGCATTTTATCAAGTGAAGGTAATCTATTATAAACTAATAAGAGAATGCAACATTCATGTAGTAACTCTGTCACTAATAACAAAGAATCTTATCATGGCAGGAATTTAGAGCTAAGTACATAGTGTCTTTTAATTTTGAAAAAAAATAAAACCGTCAAGAAGACGAAATGATAGGAAAATTAAAAATCAATTTTAACCTTTCTCTTTTCGTTGAGCTGTAATTCCTTTCTAAATTTTTAGTTACTAATATCACCATGAGTTGCAATTGGTCTCAGGTTTTACATTTCTTTTACTGATTCTTGAAGAAACTGAAGAAAGATTTTTGAAAGCCTTGCCAAGTGGAGGATCTTGTTGCCACTGTGTAGAATAAACTTAAGATTGTCTGGCTAGTAATACAACGTTTGTGGGACTCTATAGTTCAACATACAAAGAGAGGAAAGAAACTAACACTACTAGCAAGTGCCACTCTGGTATTCATTCATGCTCATTGTGTGCGAGTGTGTAACAAAGTTCCACATCCTTATGATATCAGAAAAGGAGTCTTAAACCTAATATGTCAAGTAGCATGAGTGAAATGCTCATTTATAGTAACAACCAGTTTACAATTGTAATTCAGCAGAATGTGCAATTTCCTTTTTCTAACATCTAAATCACTGTAAACAAAAGGATTTCTGACCTGGAAGATATTTCAACGAAGCCAACAAATAATAGAAACTGAAAGAATTCCAAAGGCCTACCTGATTTCGTACTACAGCTTGAAGTAAGCCCTCCTTCTCCTTGAATGCTGGCAGAGATTTCCGGAATCCCAGCATTGTCTTGCCTTCAGGGGACTCCTATAAAAGGTGCAATATATATGTAAAATATTAGGCTAGAACATGCATAAACTATTTCTAATATTTTGTGACTGATAACTAAAAGAAGCTTCTCTGATCATCAAAATAATTAGCTAGAACATTTTAAAGAACATACTTGAATATCAATCCACTATTAGCATATGATAAGAAAAACCTACAACATAAAGATAAGGCAGACAGAATCAATTCAAGATGAGTAAATCTAGAATGAGTTGCCTAGCATATGCCTAAACTCTCAATTTTGCGGGCATATGTGCATCACCAATTTTGTTCCACTGTCTGCTTTTAGGATATCCAGTGTTATGCATGCATCTTGTGTTCAAGGATTATGGCCCTTTCCGAAAACAATCCTATAACCACTTTTCTCTCTCTCTGTTTTTTATTTTAAGTGCCAACCCTAACAATCAGAAAACCTGTAAATAATCTACCCAATTCTCCTTATATTTGAAACCAGTAAGCATACACATGCAATAAGATAATTCGTAAGGGTTCCAGTGCCCAGTTTACAGGTGACTCAATAAGTTTTAGAATACAATGTATGGATCTAATTGACAATAATTAGTGTTTCTCCAGTAGCATTTTCCAAAGTTAGTAAAAGGAACTACGGATATGAATTTCAATCATACCATCCGTGACCAAGTAACCAAAGTTCTTAAACAAAAAAAGGGTGTTTATCTCCCCATATCACATAAGAGAAAGAAAATCAACAAATATTAGCCGGCAGTAAAAGGAGCAATGGTGACTTGGTGATTTTAATGAGGCCAACAATAAAGATTGGAATCAAGGCTTCTTTTAATTGAAACATCAATGAGACACAGTATTTAATGATTATAAAAGGCATAAATTCTCTTTTTTCTTTTTTAAAATTCTCTTTAACTCCAAGCAATCGATCAGTTTTCCTCATAACTTGGAAATAAAGTGGAGGAGGAAAAGAAAATAATCAGACATACAGAAGCAAGTGCAGCAGTTACAATCTCTTGACTGCCGCTTTCTAATTGAAACAGTGGTACAAAATGTGAATGTCAAAAAATAATTGAGGAAATCAATCAAATAAAACCTGCCAAGATCTTTGCATATTACGCATCCTCAAACTCCTCTTCTGGAGAACCTTTTCCATAACAGATTCATCAACAAATGAATCAGCAATATCATCGATATCTACATTTTTAGTTGGACTTGCATCATCCACGTTATTAGCAAGCTTTTCGGAATTTAACTGAAGTCTATCAAGGTATTCTTGCATCAAACCTTCAACTCTCCGTTGCAAGCTTAGAGGAATAACCACCTGTTTCAAAGCAAGGCATGTTTAGTTTTCTAGAATCCAGATTGACATCAGTCGCAGGGTATGTTAAATTGCCTTGCTGACACCACCCCAAAGTATTACCTCTCTTTGAGGGCGCTTGTCATCCAAATCTGGTCTGTAGTGAGGAAGAGGCACTTTGCTTGCAACAATAACTTTTCCATACAATCCACTGTGTAAAGTGTGGCAGAACGCATACCAATCAATGACCAAAAACAATGGAAGAAACTTATCTTGCGAGCTCAAAGTAATAATTAAAAGTCAAGCAAAGTGCAATTATCTCCCATCAATGAGCCTATTTGATTCCATATTGCAAAAGGGTATGAAAGCATGCTTATTTGGCTATAAAGTCAAATTGAACATATATTTATTTACCTGTAAAGTCCCATTCTTTTGGCAAGATTAGATATCTGCTCATAGTCTCTCCTATCTTTTTTGTCTCTAGATACAATCTCCTGGTCCTTTTCACTGCGTAACAGCATGCTGAGTTTCCATTTCCATTCGTCAACATTGGCCACCGTAGATGATGCCTGTAACAACTACATTTTCTTAGAAAGAGCGGAAATCCCAAATAGTGGGCTATTATGGTTGTCAGAAGCTATTGACTATTTGACTACATAATAGCATATAGGATAAAAGCATAATTTATAATTTATAAATGGGAATAAAACCCAATAACGTTTCCATCATAACTAGATAATTAGTCTTTAGTCTTAACCATCAACAAACTTTAGAGTTTCTATTACAGATAATACATACATAATTTGTTAAACGGCCAGGAAGATTTCAGAAATGAACTTTCTTTTCGTTCTATCCAACAACAAAAGAGAAAAAAAATCCCTGGCGAAAACGAACCTGATGGTTCTCGAAATCACCCTCATACTCATCATCCGAGAACTGCTCCAGTGCGTAACCAGAAAAGCGACGTTTGGCAATGAGGAAGCTGCCATTACAAATAGACGAAAGCCAAGGTGGACACTCAGTGAGTGTCCTAGAAGGGGAACTTCGAAGATTGGGGAGAAGCTGGGTGTGGGCTTGCACAGATTTTTTCACACATCCAATAAGAAAAGCTATTGACTGCTTCGGAATTTGCATTCTACACGATGAAGGAGATGAAGCAATGAACTCATGGCCGTCTTTCGAACCAAGCGAAGGTGTCACGCAGTCATCTGTGCGACGAAGGAACCCAACTGATTCGAGTTTAGTTATCTGCCTGCGGTACTCTGGTTACGAAAAAGCAAGTAGTTCAAGAGCGGAAATTTCTGAAAAATATATTTAAAAATGGGGAAAAAATTAGTGCCCCCATTTATAAAATTTCATGTCAATATTAAAATAAAAATCTCATGTTAGAATTAAAATAAAAATATGAGATTTTTAATTTTAAATAAATAATCAAATTACCTTTAATTCAATTGTGAAACATAAAAGTGAAGTTATTAATGTAAAATCTGATGTTGTTAATATAGATATAGATGTTGTTATTGACCTCTGAAACTTGTAAACTGAATTAAGGTCATTTATTTAAAATTGGAAATGTCAGATTCTTATTTCAGTTCTGATTTAGGATTTGATAAATTAGTCACGTTAATTTATCTTTTCCTATTTTTAATTATATTTTTCTAGAATTTTCCCACCAGTTAACTTGTTTATTTTTTAACTTTAAGTAAGTTAAATAAATTAATTTAAAATATTTATTTTTATTTTAAACTAATTTATCAGACTTATAAACTAATATATAATTAAATGATATTCAATATATGCTATAATTATCTAATTTTTTTAATATCTCTAAAAAATGAGTCAAACTAAATATTATATTAAAGACTAAAGAAGTATTTGGCTTGAAGTATTGACCCAAGTGTGTCTACGGAATACATGCATTGGTCAAACACCTCTTCAAAATTTAAAATAACCTTTAATCATCAAAATCATGGTTTGTACTAAGTTATCCAAATACTGGAATTCTAAAGATGGTTTAGTAAAAAATCATGGTTTTTTCATAAGCTATTTTTTCCTACTTTTTCTGAAAATATTTGTGAAATTTATTTTCTAAAATAATTGTTTTATTTTTTATGTAAAATTATTTCTTTGAATGGAAGAAGATGATAATATGATATCATGGTAAATAAAATAAAATAAAATAATATGGTATAACAGTTAAAGGCTGGTGTTTCCCCCCTTTTTTCTCCTCTCTTCTTTCTATTTTTGTTAGTTTTTTAGGGAGATAGGACCAAAATGACGTCGTTGCCCATCAGTTTTTGCTCCCAGGTCAGTTCAGTCCCATGCTGTAGCGTGATTTCAGTCACCACACCAAATAGCATCGAAGACCTCCTTTTTTTCTTCGTCGCCGTCATCCGCAGGAGTTGACACCATCGGAACTTGGTGAACCACCATCTACCACACAGGTTCTCTTCTATATTTCCCCATCGCCTTTCTTTTCTTTATTTCCCCTCTTTTTTGATCCCGGTCTTTTATATTTCGTTTCGAATCTTCTCCCTCACGATTTCTCCAGAAAGTTGAGCATGCTATTGGCCTCAAGTTCTGTTAAAACTTTCTACTTTACTTTGGTCAAAATGGAAGATGGCTGACTCACTCTCTATTTCTCTTGATTTTCGTTGAAAATAAAACCTGAAACTTTGCTGTTGAAGATCGGAACTTGTTTCTTGGTTTCTCTCCGTCTGTGCAAATGTTATAATCAAATGAGAATTTGAGATAGTTAATCTTTTTTGTTGGCGCTGCTATGTATGTGATTTGAGATAGTTTATCTTGTTGCTGGGTTGTCAATCTTTGTTTCGCACTCCGTTTGTGTGGGTTCCCTTTACTTAATCTCCATTTAGGAGGTGTGATATTGTTATTCCTTCTAACTTCTGCAAGTAATTGTTCAGAATTGGGTGTGTATTGGGTGTGGAGTTTAATGTTGATTTGATACCTAGTCCCTTTTTTGCGATGAAAAACTAGAGAAAAAAAAAATTGTGGGGTTAGCTTTCGGCACATATATTTGCACCATCTAGGGTTGGACTGGATTAGTGATATATTTTGAGCTTGTTTTGTCTCTGTGCTTTTGTTCTTCCTCCTTTTATTAAGAGTAAATGCATTACCATGTTGGTATGATGCTCTACTGTGGGTTTTAGATCAATCTTATCCTGTTTCTTTTCTGCGCCATTGTATGATATGCTTTTCTGTCTTTCTTTTATTTGATATTCAATGGGCGTTTGTTTGTATGCATACCGATATATAATATGATGTTAGAGGCTTATGATCCCATCCCAAAACTTCATCTTTTTAAACATCTTAGCTGATTCTGGGCCTGTTTGGGTAAGCGTCCCAACCTCCCAAACGCACGGTAAGACCAAAAAAGCACAGTGGGATCAAATGAACCCGTTTGGGTTCACGTTGCAAAGCACTACGCTTCAGCAGCCAACGTGGCTTCTTCCAGAAGCCCAACATCTTGGCTTTTTCTCTGCGGCGCGGCGAGCCTTCACAGTGGATGGGAAGAGATCATCGAGGTGGAGGCTCGAGAAGAAGAGAGGGAAAGTTACATTGTGGCATTGCAACTGGCTGACACCCTCCATGCATGTCTTTGAATTCACTAGTGCCACGCTCAGCCATGTCCTTAGATTGTAGCTCAGGATTCCGGTACCGTTATGCTTGCCTGAAACAATGCATGTCCAATTTTTTATATTAAGGTGAGTTAAGGAATGATAAAATACGCTGGGAATGGGGATCCCCTGTTTTCACTGATAAGGAACAGGGGAAGAATATAACAAAGAAGAATATGGAGACGAAAGAGATAGAAGAGGGTAAGAATATAACAGAGAAATGAGAAGAATATAAATAAGGCTAGGCACCCATGTCAATCCCTCCCTTGCTGTCGTCCCTACTCTGATCCTTCGTATCTATGCCCTCACTTTCTTTGCCCCTTTCTCCATACTTCAGCTATCTACCCACCCACTACCGGCCAAAAAAAAAAAGGCTATCTACCCACCCACTTAGCCCCCCTTAATTTCAATTTTTTTGTTAATTATAATTTCATTTTTTTATTTTATCAAATATTTTAATATTTTTTATTTCAATTATCATAATATATACAACTTATATATGTGTGTGTGTGAGTAGTATTCAATAAAATTCATACCATTTTCCGCCATTTTCTCTCTAAATGGGCTTTTCAAACATTAATCCAAATCGGCTCAAGGTTAGAAAAAAAGTCACTTCTGTCGCCGTTAATCCAAACACAAATCACATTTACAATATGATTTTTTTTCCTAATTTACTTTTTCAAAAGTCAGATGGTACAAAAAGTCACTTCTCCATCGCTAATCCAAACATGCACTTTATTTCTACATACTCCTAATAATAACAACCTTCCTCCTAATATTTTTTCTCATATATCTTCATTCACATGCTCATATAAGAATTTGTTAAATGCTTTGGTGATGATTGATGGATGTATATGATAAGGGATCCTTAAGTGGAGCGTGACTTTGAACTGTTGTCTTCTAGAAATAATCTGACCGGTGTGCTTATCTGGCTGGTTGATTGGATTTTACGCCCCCCCCCCAAATCAAAGTCTTATTTTGTTTGATTGCTGGTCATCGTTTCGATTGATTTTGCATGATTTTGATTTGAGTCATAAGAAAGTTCTGCTATTAAAAACCTTCTTGAAGAGATCGCGTTCTTGGATGGGGAACACTCAAACTGCTGGTTGGTTGCTAGTTAGAAGCAAATTTTGTTATGTCAACTGTGATTCTCATTCGGTAGAAGGTGTCATTCATCAGGGCCTAGAGTTTGGCAAAAACTAAAATCATGGCCTAGAGTAATGAGCTGATGGATATTGGATAGTGTGCTTCTTTTATATTTATATGATTGGAGTAATTGATGATTGATTTTTGTGAAACCTTTATGTGGTCTTTTGGAAGTGATTTCTTTACTCTTTGTGGGAATAGCTATTGGTTTTTTATTATTGTATATCCATTTCCTTCCCTTGATGAAATTTTCTTTTTTGCCCATTTGCATAGAACAATGGCCAGTAGCGAGGCCATTACTCTTCCTGCTGCTGATACTTCATCCCCAGCCAGTAGCAAGGAACCAGTTAACGAGCAAGTGATTGCAAATTTGTATGCTGCTATGAGAACTGAACTCAATCGAATTTACTCAAAAATCACTGAACTTGAAATGGAAGTTAGCGAGCACACGTTGGTAATGAATGCCATTCAGCCGCTGGATCCATCTAGACGTTGCTACCGCATGATCGGAGGGGTGCTGGTGGAGAGAACCATCAAAGAGGTTCTGCCGGCTGTGCAGCGCAATAAGGAGGGTCTTGAAGAGGTTATTGCTAGGCTTAATGAGACACTGGAAAAGAAGAAAAAGGAAATTGCTCAGTTCGAGTCTAAATATAAAATCAGAATAAGAAAGCCAGACCAAGAAGATAAAGACGATGGTGGCCGGAAAGAAGGTTCTGCACAAGGAGTTCTTGTAGGCCCTGCCGGTGCAAGTGATTGAAATTTTTTCCGTCATATTTATCTGGGTGCCAGCAATCTTTTTTTCTCCTTTAAATTGTGCCAGCAATCTGAATGTTTGGATTTTAGGATTATTCTGATAGTACTTGGTTGTTTGGTTGCTTGAATCTTGAGTAGACTGTTTGTGTCTTTGAGAGAATCTTGAGGGGAAAACTGACAAATATATGTATTCGATGCTCTTAATCTACGGGTACTCCATATTTGTGTACTTGTTATTTCATACAAGAGGTAGATTGTGCTTGTTGGGTGCATGTGCATCATGATATTTGGATTTTCTTTTCTCATATCTGCCGTGTGATTTTTTGGGTCAATTTTAGTATCACTGTTGTTTGGGGTCTTGATAAGTTTGAGTACAAATCTTAGGCCAAATGACATCAATGTTTTTTAAACACTTTAAGATATTTTTATTTTCTCTCTAGTGCATCACTTATCTCCATATTAAGTTCAATTTGGTTGGTTTAATTAATGCATGGAAGATTTTTTTTCCTAAAAATAATGTGATATGGACAAAATTAAAAATGTTTGGATGACTGTTAGTAGATCCACTTTTTTCATGTACAAATTACTTCATGACTCTGTCCTTCATGTTTTCAAAGGAAGTGGTAGGTTTGGTATTTTGGTCTCACCATAGACCAAAAAGGTCAGCTTCTATACAAACCTATGTTTTGGAAATCATTCAATTTCTGAATAGTTGTTTGGATGAGTGTAGGAAAACATCGGTTTTGATTAAATACCACATTTTCAGCCTTCCCAAACACCCACAATACATGTGTATATGTATGAATATATGTAAAGGAGTACATTACGAGTACAAGTCAAAAAATTTTTAACTTCAACTCTTTTGATTTAATATTAGTGTCAAACCAATAGTAACAATTGAAACTCTGGAGAGCATCTTTTCTTCTCACTATTTGATTCAGCTGTTTCTCCATTAAACTCCAATCCCAAGTGTGTACTTCTGTAACTTCAAAAATTGGCCGAGAACTGCTTTGCTGCAAACTTGGGGATGATGGTCACCTTCATGTTTTGCACGGAATTATCATAATCTGGCATAAACGAAATTTGGCTCATTAAGCATCAAGGAACTCGCCGGCATAAACAACACTTCAAGCATGAGTCAGGAAGATCCTTCTCAACAGTGGAGAAAAATGATACAATACATCAAAATATTAGCAGAAGTGGGAAAAAAAAAACAGAGACAGAATAAGAGGGGGAGCTACTCAAACCAAGCTAGTAATGATTCTAAATAATTCTAATGTAGAAGTTAATTTCAATGGTTGCTTAATCCTATACAACCTATTATTGTCATGACCACATCCTTCTATGAGTGTTCCCCAAAATATATATCTAATCATCAAGATGCATAAAACTTCCAACCCCAAAAGCCTCCAGACATTAGGGCATACCAAAATCACTGGGTCACACTCAAAAATGCAGCTCTACTGATTCACAATACTAAAATCTGGTTCTTGTGGAGTTAAGAAAAAGGCATTACATTTTGGCAAACCCTGGCAAGACCTTGCTTCGGTATCCTTCCAAAGTGATTTCATCCAACAAAATCTGAAACAAAAATGATATTATATATCACAAGTCAGACACATTTCCAAACAAAAAGACAGAATTTTGCTTGGCAGATCGTTTCAAAATCAGTTGTCGTCAATAAATGCTTTGTCATATGGGATAAGTGCTTCAAACAAACATATTTATTAACCTCTTCTGGAGATTATTATAGCGTTTTCAAAAGTGAAGTTAAACGCATTGTAACAACTCATGCATGCACATGACTAAATCAAAAGCATATTGCACAAAAAGCTTAAGGGTAATATAATATATTCAAATCAAAAGTACATGAGAAAAATTCAGTTAACCAAAACAATAAGATGACAAAATATAATATCACGCACATTTAACCATTCATATTATACATATATGTAATACCCCGAATTTTGATATTGGAGGCTTGAGAATAAGCCTAAATTAAGTGGACTGCTAAGTCTTGGTTTAACAGGTGTCCCAAATTTATCCCCTAATGATTCTAATATCTTTGGGGTATTAAAGAAAATAAAATGGTTAATTTTGAAGAAAGTAATTATGTTTTTGGTGAAATCGTCTATGAGGTAGTAAGCTTGTCATGAGATTTTGAATGATCAAATGATGAGTAAAAATTATGAGATTTTACAGGATGAAAGTAGACATCCTAAGCTTTAATTTGATAGGTCATATGACTCAATTAGAGCTATATACAAAAAGATATGAATTTTTGAAGTCAGTACGGAAAAACTGTGAAATTTCTGGAACAGTATGCAAAGATTGAAAATCTGGGAATTTTGTGATTCTATTCAGCAAAAGTCCATATTTTTCCTTGAAACTAAACTCAATAAGGGTTCTATAGGCTTTAGATCACTCCAATTCGATTTTTCTAGAATTAGTTATGATTTTTCAACATTAGGGGAGAAATTTGCCAGAATTTTGTAAAAATCCAAAAATTGGGAAAATGAATTAGTTAAATTTCTGATATATTATTAAAACATTTCATCTCCTTCATCAAACATAAACTGACGTGAAGTTCAACATTTAGAGAGAGGAGATGCAGAATTTTTAGAGAGAGAGAAGGGGAGGAAAAAACTTATAAAGATAAGTGGTTTCTTCGGTAAATCGGTTCCTAATGCGTATAACTCCGTTCCTAAGCTTCCTTAGCATATGATTTAAGGTTTGGAAGCTCATCTTTTGGTGTTTCAAGGGTTAGGGTTCAACCATATTGAGAAAAACTAGTAGGAGCTTGAGGTAACTTCCAAACCTTCGTATATTGACTATTCTAGTTGCTGTGGGCAATTTAATCAGTGAAATTTAGCCGGATTGCCGTTGGTTTTAATTTATGGAAATGGGTTGGCCTAGGTGTTATGCTGCCCAAATTGATACTAAATGGTAGTTGTAATCTAATGGAATAGTCAATAAAGTGGTTAGGAGTAGAAAAGAATGCGTTTACGGAGCTGAAATCGCAAAACCTCAATTTTCCCCGAAAAACCCATATATTTTGGTCAGGGATGTAAATGGGTCTTAGAGTTGGATTTTCAATGATTTGATGATTCTATTGAGTTCAGGAGGGAAAATTAGGTGGGGTTACAGTTGGGCACTTTTTCGGAAAAGGCTAAGAAAGCATAATTACGAAAATGCCCCTAAAACACTGAAATAAGGGCTACCAAGGGCAATTTCGTCTTTTGGCAGTGAATTTGGTAATTCCGAGTCCGGAAATGGATTCCTTGGGCGAAAATATGTCAGGATAGCCCAGGTTAGAATTTTGAGAAAAGTACAGCTGGATGGGGCTGGGTCCCCGAGGTATTTTAATAATTTTTCAAGATAGACTCATATAATCCCCAGAAACATCATGGAAGTGTCTAAATGGTACATTTGAAATTGTAGGATCGAATATGGGGCCTGAGCTGTTGGCACGCGTTACGAGGCACACGTTTCGAAGCGGAAAAGGGTTAAGGTAAGGAACTTACCTTATTTGCATGTATTTGATATCTTTGTTTGTGTAATGATATATGTGATTGCTTTACTTGATTGTGTAGAGCATATTTGAATAAATGAAGCTCTGTTTCTGTTTTCGTTGTGGCCATAGTCTTGTTGTATGAAACATTGAGCATGCAGAAATGTCATTATGGGGCATACATCTAGATAAAGCTAACATGTCATACGCATAGCATCAATCATGCATGCATTATGGTATCTGTTTCCTACTGAGATTCTCTCGAATCTCACTCTCCCCTGCCAACAATTTAGATAGGAGACGACAGAAGATATGTGAACAACAATGCAGAGTACCGTACGAGAGGATTACAGTAGTGGAACGAAGACGGGAAGAAGTCTCCGTTTCTCTAGGATAAGTTTAGACACCCTAGTAGCCTTGTACGGCTACCTTAATCGTAAGTATCATGTACAAACTCCTATGGGGAGTTTATGTAATCATGCACTTATTATCAATATAGTTATGCTATTCCTATGTTGCCTAACGCACCGCATATCGTTTTCTACAAATACTCTGAAAAAGGTTGAAATTGAGATAAGGGTGTGAAAATATATATGTCACAGCTTCCAACCCTCAAAACTCATATTTCACCATTCTTTATAATGAGTTAGAGTACGTACCAGCCATTGCAGGGTTCTTGCCAAAGAGCAGGAGACTTGCAAAACTCTGGTTCCTCCTCTTCAAAAAGTCACTTCAAGCAAAGTGCCTTTTCAATACGGATGTCATGCCTTGTAGACGCTCCATCAAGCTCTCCCTTCTTAATTTGTTGCCAATAGAAAAGCCAAAAGTCGGCATTCCTAACTTTTGCCCACCTAGTGAGTCCAAAGGGACTTACTTACAAAATTGAAACATTTTAGCTTTCAGAATACCACGTTTCAAAGCTGAGATAATTTGCGGGTCTATTGCAACCCCTTGAGAAAATATGTCATCAAGAAGCATAACACACTCAACCATGTCCCCTCTATTACAGAAGCCAGAAATAAGAGCATTGTATGTCACAGTATCTGGTTCGAGCCCATCATCAATCATTTCAACCAAGAACATAATGGCTTCTTGAAGGCTATTTGCCATCAAGTGACTATCAATCAAAACTGTGTAAGTAACAACATCAGGTTTTATTTCCTTGTTCTGCATCTCCCTCAAAAAGGCAGAAACGTCCAATATCTCTGTCTTCTTGCTATTATTACCACCCAGGGAGGAATTCTTTCTTAAATTTGATTTCAAGTGCCCATCAAGTAAGACTGTGTAGGTGATGACATTAGGTTTGATCCTCCTTTTCTTCATATCCTGGAAGAGATTATGGGCTTCTTGTAAGCAATTTATCTTACAATAGCTATTTATCATCAGCGTGTAGGCTTTAACATCAGGTGTAAATCCTCTCTGAAGAAAACTTTGAAACAAAGAATGGGCCTTTTTCATATTCCCATCCTGGCACAAGGCAGCTATGACTTTGCAGTACATTGTTTTGCTATATTCCGCATCCAGTGACAACAGTAATCTTATAGCTTGATCAAGACTGCCTTCATCGCATAGTTTACATAGTAATTTAAAAGAGGAATCTTTTTCTACAACAATTTCTTGGTTTGTCAGCATAAGATGGAGTTCATAAGCTTCTTTTAGAAAGTTAGCTTCACAAAATCCCTTTATCATGGCAGAATAGATTTCAACACTTTTATCTTCTAGATTTTTCAAAAAAAATACAGCTTCTTCAACCTTGCCTCTTGAACACAAACCTTCAATGATCATCTTGTGTGTAATAGAATTTGGCTTCACTCCTTGATTCTCCATATAATCTAAAAATTTCTCCATATAATCTAAAAGTTTCCTTGATTTATCAGCATGGATATTTCTAGACAATCCAGAAGCTAGTACAGTATAAGTTACAACATCAGGCTTAAAACCCTTTTCCTTCATTTCTTCAAACGTGTTAAAGGCAAGATTCAGTTTACCTTGTAGACAGTACCCTCTGATAAGGGTCGTGTAGTGTTTAATATCTAGAACCATATTCTTATGTTTCATATATTCTAACAGTTCACTTGCATCATCCACTTTCCCCATTTCACATAAGGCATCTAACAAAACATTGTAGGCCACTGCATCAAGAAATATTCCAGATTTTTTAAATTCTACGAATTTATCCACCACATCCAAATTTCTTCCTGCCTTACACAAGCCATGGAGGAGGCAGCTAACAATCACACAATTTGTTTTTATGCCCTTTGAAATCATGTCACCATGCAGAGCTAAAGCTTTGTGCAGATTCCCACTTTTGCAGTATCCCCGAATCAATTCACAATAAATAAATACATCAGGAACCAACCCTTGCTTTTCCATGTCAAGGATAACACTCTCAGCTTCATCTAATTCCATTTTATTACAAAATCCACGAATAACAGCAGTGTATGCAAACATATCTATTGGGCCATTGGCATTTCTCCATGCTTGAAGCATCTGATATCCCTCATCAGGACTACCATGGTTGCACAGGCCCTCTATATAAGTTGAGGAAAAAAAGGAACTGACAGGCATCCCAGCTTCCTCCATTTCTTTCATCACATCATCTACTTCTTTCCATTTACCACTCTTACAGAGCGCCTTGATCACAATCGTATATGTATAGTCATTTGGGCTCAAGCCTAACCTTTTTAGTTGCTTGTATATGGCAAAAGCCATATCCACCTTATCATGTTTAACCAAGCGATTTAGGAGGAAGTTACAGGTAAAGATGTGTGGAACAATCCCACGTCTTCTAGCAAAGACAAAATCGATAGCTTCATCAAACATGTTAACGCTGACATATGTTTTGACCACTGCATTATAGGCTCTGAGCAAGTGCTGATTCCCTTCAACCCCAAAACCATCCAACAGTTCTTCAAACAAATCCTCTATTTCAAAAGTTGGACACTCTTTAGAAAGAGCAATGAGTTCCAGAAACAAAGAATCCAATTTCCTATCCAAGCCCCAATAACATAAAATTCTAGTCAGTGCCGCATACGTTGAGATGTTATGTTGGAAACCTTGTTCCTCCACCTGACGAAAGAAGGACAATGCAAGGGTGGGCTCTCTTGAAAAACAGTTCAATGTTTCAACCACCTTGAACGTATCTATCTCAAAGGAATTATGTACTGAAGGAGAGTCCAAGAAGCAATCACACGAGGATGATACAGTTTCGTCACCAGAACTGAGTTGGGAGTCGTCTGAGAAAGTCGTTGAATTCAAGTAGGCAAGCGCCGTTGACGCTAACTTGCAGCCACTAGAGAATGTTCCGGGAAATTTTAATCTAGAAAAGAAATCACATATAAAACAAGAGCCATATAGAAATTAATAAAGAACATAAACTAAAAACTGCCGCCAATGGAACAATATCACAATCAAACAATGAAACTTTCATCGTCACACTTTTTTCCTTCTAGAACCAGGCGCTTCTTACAAGAAAGAACGTAGAAACTAGAAACAGAGACCAAATCAATGGCAAAAGATGGCGACGTTAAGATCACACCGAAAAGCCATAACATCAAAACTGAGGAGCATGAGCAAAAATGTAAATGGGAAAACAGAGAACAGAGCATTTTGCGCAAAACTGACAACAACATAGAAAGCGAGAGAGAGAGAGAGAGAGAGCAACTACGGTGACTGAAGGTAGAAAGCACCTGCGTATCGAGGAGGACAAAGGCGAGAAGGAGCTAGGCAGATACGGCATGGACGGCGAGAAAAGCGAGTGACAGAAGGTGCAAGTGCAACTAGGGCGAGATTAAGAGAAACAAAGGAGTTTATGACGGTGGATTCTGTTCTGAACTGTACATAGGTTGTAGCGATGCTGATTCAGAAAGATGATTCAATTCGATGTGTGAAGACCAATTAGTAAAAGCTTTCCTGGGCCACCGCCTCCTGTAAAACATTTCCTCGCCTGCCTGTGCTCCATGTTCCAAGTGAAGTTGAACCAAGTTTCACATGTCAACGAAACGGGAGCTAGGATATTTTAAGATGTTTTAAATTGATTAAATTTTCCAAGTTTTTCCATATTAAATAACGAGTATAGGAAAAAATAATAAAAAAATATCATTTAAATTTTAAAATCTTAAAATAAATAATTTCTTATTAAAATGAGTTTTTAATTATTACATTCTTATAGTTAGTACATATATTTTTATCGACAATAAAACTAAATTAAGATTTTAAAATTTAAATGGTATTCTTTTATCTTTTTTCTTTAAAAAAAAGATGTTACTCATCAACATTTTCAACAGGGTAAAATTAAATAATTTTAATGATTTTGATTTTAAAGAATTAGAAAAATTGGTTTAAAAGTTTTTAATTAATTTTTTTACTGTTTATTCTTATGTTTTATCATTATTAAATTTTTATAAGCCAGTTGATTTATTTCTTTTAAATTGAATAAATTGAGCTCATTAAGATTTTTCTTCCACTCCCCTTCCCTTGTAACAAACAAACAGTTAAATTGGCACACACTTCCCTAAGTTATTTTTCCTGAAAAATAATGAGTGACATGGTGCTTGTGGATTTGGGAAGAATGAAACATTAAGTTTAGAACAAAGTAGGACAATTTTGAAGTAATTAAAACTTCCATTAGGGTCACACTCAAATGAGGGTATAAACTTAGTTACTCACAAGATAATAAAATCATGACATGTACTGATTCAACTGAAGCTCTTATCTATTTCTAAAGAAAATGATGTAGGAGTCACCCTTGATTGAGTGGTGAAAGAAGTTAGAGAGCTTACTAAGTGAGATTGGTCAACCACGTATGAGTATATCCTTAGAAAAACAAATACATGCATTTGAACAAGAAAAACTTTGGAATAACCAACACAAATAAGAATAGGAATTCTCCTCTTTCGAATAACTTGAGTCTACCTTCCAATACCTAGAACAACTCATTGACGAGACAAAATGCCCAAAATCCCTACAAATCCTAAGATAGATAAAGGGTAAAGCTTTTATCTAGTCAAAATAGTGAGGAAGTATAAAAAGTAAAACTTGCTTTAAGAGGGTAAAAAACGCACAATATATGAATATGTACTTGATATCGTATCAAAGTCTATTTTGAAACTTTCTAATCTTTTGAGTTTCAACTTAGGATTTGGCTATTGTGACATGATTAATTAGCTATTGTTGTTTTATCTTTCAGCTCACCCTTTCCCATTTAGTCAAATAACGATAATAATAAGAGGAAGAAAGAATGAGAGAAAGAACAAGGTTCTAACTTAGCTCAAATTTTAATTGACTAAACATTGTTTTAGCCTTTTCTTATATGATACTCTGACGATTCTTAATATAAAACCTATGTTATAATTTAATTTGAATTATAAAATGAGTCATATTATAAAGACCGAATGAAATAATTTTTTGAAAACTTTTATATAATCTTTACTTTTATTTTATTTTTTTATTAGAAGCACTAGCATTTCTAACTAAAGTATGCGACCACTCATACTTGTTTGAATCACCGCTTGAAAAACTAAAATTCCTACAAACTCTGGTTTGCAAACCAAAGTTAGAGTAAAAATGAGTTATTATGAGTTTATGACGTGATTTATGTTTAGACTTTTTTTTTTTTTGTTTCATTTTAAATTTGTCAATCTATATAATCCAAAGGCAGGTTTTCTTATTTTACAATATGCTGAGATGTGAATTTTCATACAGAACCATAAGAAAGGGGAATGTATATTAATAATATTGATGTCTATTGTCTTGTCATGGAACGAAGCTTGAAGGAAGCATAAATGCCTACCGCCAACACCAGAATTGCAGCACCTGCACATAAAAGCTTCTTCTGTTTATCTTCTGCACCGAACCTATTGGCCAATCTTGTTACTGCTTCAGAAGCAGAAGTAGCCATATTTTTTACCATCCCTTTACTTGTTGAAGAAGATTCACCACTTACTGTATTTCCATGGTTCCATTCTTCATTAACTTGATCAGTTTGAACACCCATTTGCTTTTTCTTCTTCTTCTCTGACGTTTTCTCTAAGCCAATATCAGAACTCTTAGCAGCAATATCCATGGCAGATTCTTTTATTTCTTCCTTGCTTTTCTCTCTTTCCAAACTCTTAGCAGCAATATCCATGGCAGATTCTTTTATTTCTTCCTTGCTTTTCTCTCTTTCCAAACTCTTAGCAGCAATATCCATGGCAGATTCTTTTATTTCTTCCTTGCTTTTCTCTCTTTCCAAAGACTGATCCTTCTGAAACGATGCTTCGTTTTCCCTAATCTCTAGGGTTTTCTTCGGGCCAGAACTTTCAAAAGCAATAAATAAGTCAGATTCATGTCCTTCTGATTCCTTACTTTTCTCTCTTGGCAAAAACTGATCTTTCTGCAGAGATGCTTCTCCTTCCTCAGAAATCTTCTTCTGGTTTTTGTCATTCTTGTCGTCCTCTTGAGGAATTCCCTTTCCCTCTTGATCTTGATTCTTTTCTGGGATTCCAGATTCTGATCCTTTCTCTTCCTCTGTGGTTCCATGATTCTTTTGATCCTCTTGAGTTGTATCCCTTTGAGTTATTTTAGATTCTTCAGTGACTTCTTGTTCTGGTGGTGGGGTTGGTTTTTCATCTTTTTTCTCATCAGGTTCTCTTTCACTACTCACCATTTCTGATTTGGGTTTTTCTTCAGAGACACCTTTCTCACCATTTTTCATATCTGCTGCTTCGAATTCAACTTCAGAAGCAGATTTTTGAGGAGGAGTAGTGACCTGTTCGGCTGGTTCTGGTTCTGGTTCTTGAGCTGGTTCTGGTTCTGGTTCTGGTTCTGGTTCTTGAGCTGGTTCTGGTTCTGGTTCTTGAGCTGGTTCTGGTTCTGGTTCTGGTTCTTGAGCTGGTTCTGGTTCTGGTTCTGGTTCTTGAGCTGGTTCTGGTTCTGGTTCTGGTTCTTTAGGCTTCTTTGGAATTGTAATGGTGATTGTTGCTCCTTCTTGAAACTGTCCCATAAGCTGATCAGCATCACAATCTTCTGGAATTTTATACTCTTTACTGAAACGTTTTCGCTTATTATCTTCAATTGGTTTTTCACCAAAAACCCTTATTCTCTTATAGGCTGCTTCATAGTATGCACCAACTTGCTGTCTAGTAAAATCTGAAAAAATATTATTTATTATAATAGTTTTTGAGTAAAACAATTGTTAATGTAAAAGTTTCCTCAATTAATTGAAATTATGTCTGTTTTTTCTATAGTTCATGTGGATATGTCCTGTTTTTTAAAAATATATTTATTTAGAAATATAATAACAGAGAAGGTTTTTTCCGCCCAAAAAAAAAAATCTAACTACACTTTTTTATTGATTTTTTTACTTGCTCAAAACATAGACTAACATACTTTGGTTTCACACATTATTCTTCCTATTGTTTTGATTTGATTTTCTTTATAAAAAACTTGATGGTTGGTTTTGTAGTAGCGAATCACATTGTCTATAATTTATGAATAATATGTTTTTTTATAACTTTTTTTATACATGTGGATATGTGTGTGTAGGTATCAATAGTATAAGCTCAATCAACATATACATATTTCTGAGTTGGCCAATAAGCTTGTGTATAGGTATGGATACATTAATATAAGATATATTTATTTAATTTAATTAAATTAAAGAAGTTAGTTAACTTGGTTAATATAACATATATTTTCTACAATATTCTAGTCATATTCCTTAATCCCTTTATTCTTTTTCATTCATGATTATTGTTGAGGAAACATCAATAAGAGCAAATTAGGGAAATATTTACAAATATTAAAAATATATCTTATTTTTAAGATTAAGATCAACTTTCTAAATATATTATATATTAAGAACCTGTGACGTGAAAGCTTATAAGAACTAGAAGTACTAGCTGCAATTAACATATACAGTCTGGCTGTTCAAAAAAATTAACATATACAGTAAAGTTTTGAATTGTGCCCTTCCTAAACAACATATACACATTTCTAAGTGCTAAAACATATTTAGATTTCAATTATTTCTCCAATTTTTTTTTTTTGTTAAAAATATGAGACTAAATGTAAGAGCTAATAGAAGGATTTAATTTGGTTCTCAGTATGAGATTTGAATTCATTTTATTTCCTATATCTATAATGTTATTTTTAAATATCCCCAAATGATTGTATATATTACATGAATATCTCATTAAACTAGCAGTTTCCGAGGCAAATGATTAAAATGTTGTTTTAAGGAAATTAACAGACATTCTTTACCAATAAATAACTCATTTCTTTTAATATATATCAATCATTTATATGTGTGTTTGGTATTGCTTATTGGGGGTCAACAAGCACTTATTACATAAGTCGAAAAAAAACTCCTCTCACATACTTACCTCATATATCGTAAATCACGATTTATAAGCACTTATTGCCCAAAAACCAAACTAACACTATATCTATAAATCAAGTTAGATAGTGATACGCACCAGGAAGACGAACAAGAAGAATATGAGCATCTGCAGTATCCTGGGTTTCCATATCTGGCTCGTAAAGTTCATATGATGTTTGTTGGGGACTGGAATCTTTTGGGGAAGACATGTCTTATTATTATTTCTCCTGTATCAGAAAACTATGGTGGCATGCAGCACCTTTTTTGAATTGTTGCATTTAAGGGCCTCAACTTTGGATATTTATAGTAGATGATGGATGCCTCCTGGTAGGGGTCTGTTTTCTTATTAATGAGACTATTCCTTTTTGAAGTTGACGAACGAATTTAATGTTTTCCTCAGTGATATGAGAAGGATGGCTTGTCTTAGAAATAAAGCAAAATGTTCTTTGTTTGCCTCATACACTTGATCTTTCAGTTACCTTCGTATGAATAACTGCAGGAAGATTTTTTTTTTTGGGAATAAATTTTAATATTTTTTCATCACGAAGTAGATCTTAGAAGAAATATTACTGTGGGGAAAAATTAATTTTAAAAATCTTATTCAAATAGAAATGAAATATTTGTTTTGGGTAGCACCCCAAACTTTTTGTGTGTTTTTATTTTTTTTTAATGAAATTTTAATTTAATTTCGATTTTGATGCTCACATAAATCTGTCAAGATATCGTTTCGTTTTTTAATATTTAGGGCATTCAATCTAGTTTGATTTAGATGCTTGTTTTGTTATTAGTTAATGAAGATAGTGTTTCTGAACGCGAAGAAGATAGCCTTTCTATTTATTTTCACGTAGTCTCAATTTTTTATTTTTAGTTCCGACCAATTTTTTTTTTAGTCAGGTCAACTCTTTTTTTATTTTTAGGATTTACGTATCAATTAAAATTTATTATGTAATTATTAGACTAAGGAGAATTTACTTAAAATGGGATTAAATTTTAAGAAATCAATTCTAAGCCATAGTTTATTTTTTAAAAAAATAGAAAAACAATAAAATTGTTATAAAAATGGGAAAATATAAGAGATGATGTCAAGCAAGAAATGAAGAGAGATGAAGAAAGAGATGTCAAGCAAGAAATGAAGAGAGATGAAGAGAGAACTAGAGAGAAAGATGGAGCAATATCTTATTCATTTGGATGCACACAAAGTGTAGTACATAGTGCTCTATTTATAGGCCCCCATCCACAACTAAGAGTTACACAAAGTAAATGGCAAACTTTAATCCTCATGAGTGCACACATTGTAACCTTTGAGTTATGGGCATGAAAACTCCTAAAGATCATTCATTGGGGAGGTTATGGGATGTAGCAAATGAAAGGTCAAGAGTTGGGAGCTCATGGACATCCACCTTAATTAGTATTTTACAACACTCCCCCTTGGATGTCCATAAAAAAATATTGTGCCTCATTAAAACCTTACTAGGAAAAACCCATTGGGATAAAAACCTAGTGAAGGAAAAAGAGTACACAATGTTTGCTCCCCCTGATGACAACATCACTTTATGTCTTTAAGCCTACGCATTCCAATACCATGCACTAACTTCTTAAATGTTCTAGTTGGTAGCGTCTTGGTAAACAAATCTGCAAGGTTGTCATATGAGCGAATTTGATGAACATCTATGTCACCACTCTTCATAAGATCATGAGTGAAAAAGAATTTTGGAGATATATGTTTTGTTCTATCTCCCTTAATGTACCCTCCTTTCAATTGAGCTATGCATGCTGTGTTATCTTCATATAGTATTGTTGGAATCTTTTGTTCAGGAAACAAATCACACACTGATTGGATATGTTGAGTTATTGACCTTAGCCAAACACATTCTCGACTTGCCTCGTGAACTGCAATTATCTCTGCATGATTTGATGAGGTAGCTACTAAAGTTTGTTTTGTTGATCGCCAAGATATAGGTGTACCTCCACAAGTAAATAAATATCCTGTTTGAGATCTACCATTGTGTGGATCTGATAAAAACCCTGCATCTGCATAACCAATCAATTGTGATCCAGATTCATTAGAATAAAATAATCCCATATCATTTGTTCCTCGAAGATATCGGAATATATGTTTAATTCCGTTCCAATGCCTTCTTGTTGGAGAAGAACTAAATCTTGCTAATAAATTCACAGCAAATGCAATATCAGGTCGTGTTGTATTGGCAAGATATATTAGTGCACCTATAGCACTAAGATATGGTACTTCTGGACCAAGAAGTTCTTCTATTTTCTCTTGAGGACGAAAAGGATCCTTCTCCTTATCAAGTGATCTTACAATCATAGGAGTAGATAATGGATGTGCTTTATCCATATAGAATCGCTTTAATATTTTTTCAACATAAGTTGATTGATGAAGGAGAATTCCATTTGTTAAGTGTTCAACTTGCAGGCCGAGACAAAACTTTGTTCGTCCAAGATCCTTCATCTCAAATTCTCTCTTTAAACAATCAACAGCTTTTTGAAGCTCTTCAGGAGTTCCAATTATATTCAAATCATCCACATATACAGCAATTATCACAAACTCTGATCCATTTCCTTTTATGAAAACACATGGGCAAATAGGATCATTTTTATAACCTTCTTTTAACAAATATTCACTAAGACGGTTATACCACATTCTTCCAGATTGTTTCAATCCATATAAGGATTTATGCAAACGAATTGCACAATTTTCTCGAGAATTCTTACATCCTTCTGGCAATTTGAATCCTTCAGGGATTTTCATATAAATTTCAGTATCTAAAGCACCATATAAGTAGGCTGTAACAACATCCATTAGACGCATATCCAGTTTTCTGCTCACTGCCAGACTAATTAAATACCTTAAAGTGATTGTATCTACCACAGGAGAATATGTCTCTTCATAATCAATACCAGGTCTTTGTGAAAATCCTTGTGCTACCAATCGTGCTTTATATCTAACGACCTCATTTTGCTCATTTCGTTTTCGCACAAATACCCATCTATACCCAACAGGCTTTACACCATTTGGTATTTGGACTACAGGTCCAAAAACTTCACGTTTTGAGAGTGAATTTAACTCTGCTTGAATTGCGTCTTTCCATTTTGGCCAATCATTTCTATTTCTACATTCTTCAACTGACCTAGGTTCAAGATCCTCATTTTGATTAATTATTTCAACCGCAACATTATATGAAAATACATTGTCGACAACTATACTTTCTCGGTTCCATATTTTTCCCGTATTGACATAACTCATTGAGATCTCTTCATTATTTTCAGGTACCTGGACCTCTTCTGGGGTCTTTTGATTAGTTATGTCCGCCTCCTCAACTTGACCATCTTGGTTAATCGCTCCCTTTTTCTTTCTAGGAGTTTTATCTTTGGAACCAATCGGCCTACCACGCTTCAAGCGTGGCTTAGTTTCATTTGCAATTGATGGTTGTCCTACTGGGACATCAATTCTAATTGGAGCATTTTCAGCTGGAATGTGAGATTTGGTAATTCTCTTAAGGTCAGTAAATGCATCTGGCAGTTGATTTGCAATATTTTGCAAATGAACTATTTTTTGAACTTCAATCTCACATTGTTATGTACGAGGATCTATATGTGATGGTGATGTTGTTTTCCATGTAATTTCTTTATTCAGCTGCTTATTATCTCCCCCTAATGTTGGAAAAATTGTCTCATCAAAATGACAATCATCAAAACGTGCTGTAAATAAATCTCCAGTTGAAGACTCTAAATACTTGATTATAGAGGGAGATTCATAGCCAACATATATTCCTAACCTTCTTTGAGGTCCCATCTTTGTGCGTTGTGGTGGAGCAATAGGAACAAATACCGCACATCCAAAAATTCTAAGATGGGAAATATTTGGCTCCTGACCAAAAGCCAATTGTAAAGGGGAGAATTCATGATAACTTGTTGGCCTGATGCGTATAATTGATGCTGCATGTAAAATTGCATGCCCCCAAACTGATATGGGAAGCTTTGTTCTCAAAAGCATTGGTCTAGCTATCAATTGGAGGCGTTTAATGAACGATTCTGCTAGACCATTTTGAGTGTGGACATGAGCAACAGATTTTTCTACTGTTATTCCAGTTGCCATGCAATAATCATTAAAAGCTTGAGATGAAAACTCGCTAGCATTATCAAGACGAATTGTCTTAATTGTATGATCTGGAAATTGTGCTCTTAGCCTAATTATTTGAGCAAGTAATCTAGCAAATGCTAAATTACGTGTTGACAACAAGCACACATGTGACCATCTTGTAGATGCATCTATTAAAACCATAAAATATCTAAATGGTCCACATTGTGGATGAATAGGCCCACATATATCCCCTTGGATACGCTCTAGAAAAATAGGGGATTCAAGCCCAACTTTTGTCAAAGAAGGTCTTGTAATTAATTTGCCTTGAGAACAAGCAGCACATGGAAAATCCTTAAATTGAAGAATCTTCTGGCTCTTCAATGGATGTCCGTGTGAATTTTCAATAATTCTTCGCATCATAGTTGATCCGAGATGGCCTAACCGATCATGCCAAACAATAAATATATTTTTATCAGCAAACTTCTGGTTCACTGTAGCATTTGTTTCAATTGTACTAATATTTGTATAGTACAAACCAGAAGATAATGTTGGTACTTTTTCTAGGACACATTTTTCACCAAATCTAGCAATTTTAATTTGTAAATATTCCATATTCTTCTCATTTATAGTCTCAATATGATACCCATTTTGGCGGATATCCTTAAAACTCAATAAATTTCTGAGAGACTTGGGGGAATATAAAGCATCATTAATAACAAATTTCGTTCCTTTGGGTAATATTATAATTGCTCTTCCGGAGCCTTCAATTAATTTTGTATTACCCGCTATGGTATTGATGCTTGCACTACTTCTTGTTAGATGTGAGAAATATTTTTTATCTCTCAGTATGGTGTGTGTTGTAGCACTATCTATGAGACATATATCTTCATTCTTGTGTCCAATGATCAAAACATCCATAATCTTCACCAAAAGAAAAGAAAAATGCATTAAAACATATTCAAAAATACATGATGAGCAATAATACCCTTATTACATATGAAAAGGGGAAATGAAAGTAAAGCATAAACTAAATTAAAAAAAAACCATAAATTAAAACATTTTTTATTGTTCTTCCAACCAAACTCATCTAATCATGATTCTCAAAAAAATCAGCCACCTCCAAGTGTGCCATATCATCGAGGCCATTAATATCATCTAGCTCATTGATACCATCATTCTTGTGTCCCTCAACTTTATCATCTTGAAAAATCAAATTTGTTTCCACATTGTTCACACTCCTTTTCATAGAGGCTTGATAAAGTTTTGCTAGATGCTCAGACGTACGACAGGTACGGGACCAGTGCCCCTTCATACCACACCGATAACATTGATTCTCAATAACTTTTGAAGAACCACTCTTATCGTTTTTCTGCCCTTCATTATATTTCTTCTTCTGGTGGGTATTAGGATTATAATTATTACTTTCACCTCCATGATAACGGTAATTACCACGTCCCCTACCACGACCACGTCCACGGCCACGGCCACGACCACGACCACGACCATGAGCATGGTAATTATTACGTACACTCACATTCGCTTCAGGGAATGGAGCAGATCCAGTGGGACGATTTTCATGATTTTTCATCAACAGCTCGTTGTTTTGTTCGGCTACCAAAAGGCATGAGATTAATTCAGAATACTTTTTAAAACCTTTCTCTCGATATTGCTGCTGCAGGAGCATATTTGAAGCATGAAAGGTAGAAAAAGTTTTTTCTAACAAGTCCTCATCAATTATTTTCTCACCACATAATTTCAATTGAGAACTTATTTTGAAAACTGCTGAATTATATTCACTTACAGTCTTAAAATCTTGTAGCCTAAGGTGTATCCATTCATAACGAGCTCGAGGCAAAATCACTGTTTTTTGGTGATCATACCTTTCCTTCAAATTAGTCCACAATTCTAATGGATCTTTTACTGTTAGGTATTCAGCTTTCAGTCCTTCATGGAGATGGTGGCGAAGAAAAATCATGGCCTTGGCCTTATCTTGACTAGTTTCTTCATTTCCTGGTAAAATAGCCTTTCCTAGACCCTTAGCATCTAGATGGATTTCAGCGTCTAAGACCCAGGATAGATAATTCTTTCCCGTGATATCAAGAGCTGTAAACTCGAGTTTGGCAAGGTTGGCCATGATTCAAACTAAAAATAATGACAACAATTAGAATCACGGTAAAAATTGATGAAACATAAAATATCATTTTGAATTAAAACATATCATAATCAACATATTTTTTAAACAACATAATTAAAGGGAGCAAAATTTCATGAGTAGCCAACATATAATTCAATAAAGAAAATTTCTTGAAAATATTCTCCCTCTCTCTTTCTACTTTTCTCCTTTATATATGTTGTTATATGTTATTTATTGGAATATAAATGGTGTATACAGAGAGGAGGAAATTATAGCAATAAAAATAGGGTAAAGAATAAAAGAGATAACACTATATAGTCATATATAATACTATAAATAAAATGACAATAATATGGTAATAAATGTAGATAAGAGTAAATGTAAACAGATACAATATATATATATATATATATATATATATATATATATATATTAACATAAATATAGCAATAACAATGGCAAATAAATTAAATAATAATAAAATAAATAAATAAAAATGAATTATAAATAAGAAACAAATAGAATAATAAATGTGGTGATGAAATAAAAAAAAATGTAAAAGGAATAATTAAAAATACAATACAAATAAATAATAAAATATTAGAAACAATAAACAAACAAAACAAAATGGCTTAATAAAATGAAATAATATAACAACATCATTAAATGAAAAATAAAATAACAATAAAATGAGATAAATAACGTAAAATAAAGGAATATAAATAATAGAATATAGCATGAAATGTAAATAAAATAACTATACAAAAATGAACTAAAAGAAGCCTAAACAAAACAACAAAATGTATGAGAAGAAGATAATCGAATAAAAATAAATAAATGTAAATATAAATAACAAAGCGAAATGAAATAAAATGAAATACTAGAAAGTTGTGCCAACATAAAATCAAAATGATAAACAAATAAAATTAACTATTATAAAATGTAAATAACAATAGAATCTAAAATAAAGAAATATAAATGAAAAAAATAACAAAAATCTCCAATCTTAGCCATGGAACCCGATGTATAAAACAATCGGTAAAAAGATCTCTTTAATTCCATACAATGGCTCAGATCATCCCAGATAGATTAAATAGAGATATGGTAAAAGAAGATAGAGGAAAATGTTGAGACAACGGTAAGGGGAAAAAAATACCTTGGTTAGAGAATCGTGCTGATAACGTGTTATAAAAATGGGAAAATATAAGAGATGATGTCAAGCAAGAAATGAAGAGAGATGAAGAAAGAGATGTCAAGCAAGAAATGAAGAGAGATGAAGAGAGAACTAGAGAGAAAGATGGAGCAATATCTTATTCATTTGGATGCACACAAAGTGTAGTACATAGTGCTCTATTTATAGGCCCCCATCCACAACTAAGAGTTACACAAAGTAAATGGCAAACTTTAATCCTCATGAGTGCACACATTGTAACCTTTGAGTTATGGGCATGAAAACTCCTAAAGATCATTCATTGGGGAGGTTATGGGATGTAGCAAATGAAAGGTCAAGAGTTGGGAGCTCATGGACATCCACCTTAATTAGTATTTTACAACAAAAATTATTTAAATTATTTGTTTTTTCAAATTCACATATTATAATTACTTAAACAATATTTTATTGAAAAAATGATATAAAAGACTTTGAAATTACAAAATTCTAAATCAAATTCTTTAACCAGAATTGATAAAGTATTGCTGAGATTTGATAAGCAAATAAAAATTTATTTTTTGAGAAATACCTTATTTAATATTTTTCAATTTCAATTTTTTTTATCATTCTTCCTATTTTATTTGAGCAAAATACATTGATTTAATTTAGTCATCTTAATTTTAGGAGCGCCCCAAGAAAAAAAGATGATTTGGGTATTTATAAGGTCAAGATTAAAGATTTATAAAAGTAAAAAAAAATAAAATTGAGTAAAAATGTAAATGAAAAAAAAAATAAAAACCAAATCAGATAGATTTTTTTTATTAGACATATATATTCTTAAGATAATTTTATTCGAAGTACTGCCAGACACTCAATATAACCCTCCCCATCAAATGGCGGAAGTCTGCCAAAATAAATTCGGTGGCGGCCTCATGGCCCAAAGCCCATTGTTGTTTTTTTTTAACAGAACAAAGCCCATTGATCGGAGGTTATATTGAAGAATGAGTGATTTGGTTTTGAGGAAAATGCTGAAATGTGAGCATTAATTATTTGGATTGGAACTTTAAGCCTTTAAGTTTAAGGGAGTTTTTTTTTTTATTCGAGGAGTTTAATGTTAAATAGGGGTTAATTGTGCTTGTGATGATGAATTTTGGTATAGTTAGTGTATTTTACCTAAAGATTATAGTGAGGTAACTACAGTTTTTAGAAACCGTTTGTGTCAAATTTTGTTAACTGGCATTTTTATTTATGAATATGTATATTTATCATGTAGTTGAAATAATATAATCAAAAATCACAAATTTTCAACTAAACTTTTATTTTAATTCCTCACCCGACTGTGCAAAACTAAATTGTTTAAAATATGGTTCTATTGATAGCCAAATAATCAGTTGAAACATCTAAAAAAATTCGAAATCTCACAAACCCTAAATTTTTCTACCATCAAAAATTCAAAAATCAATTGAAAAAACATTTGAAATAAGAGTCAGATTATTTCTGGTTCACAGAGAAGGCCTCAAATCAAACAAAAAACTGGTGTATCAAGATAATCTTTGTTTAGATGCTAATCTTAATTTATTTTCAAGATGTGGTTTCATATTTAAAGTTTGGTTTAGATGCTTTTGGTGTTATTACTTGTTAGTTAATGAAAGTAATCTTTGTTTGTTGGCCAAAAAATTGGTTTGAGTTCCATTATTTTAGATAATTGTATAATGTGAAATGACAGAAAATGAAACTAATGGCAACTTCCTAAGAATTGTTATTTTATCTCTAATTTCAAATCTAAATTTATTAATATTCAAACCAGTCCAATTTAATGGTGATTACTATTGCTATCAAATACTCCATTCAATCGCTTGTATATTAGGTTTTTTACGAAGGACTTATAGTGCCAAAAATAAATCCTTTGATGAGTTATTAATTAAATTTTTCAGAAATGTTATCCTTATACCCCCTCCATCCCTATGTATACGAGCATTTCAATCGAATCATGAGTTACTAAAAACCAATTAAAAGTGGTTAAATGTAATAATTATGTAGGAAATTTATCCTTTTTTTTTTCAAAAAATACCTCTACTTATGAATGAGTAAGAGAGTAATAATGAGAAAATGATGAAAGATAATGTAAGTAGTCTAATAATTAATTAAGGGTAAAATAAGAAAAAATGCATTTATTATTGAAAGAAATTCAAAAAGAATTTTATATTTAGAGACAAATCCATTAAATTTTTTTTTTATATATATGGACAGAGGGAGTAAGTTATAACAACCTACTAATTGGATATCTCAAGTTTAATGTAATGATTATTCTCAATATCATTAAATAAGGAAATAAGACTAAACTTAAAAAAAATAGGGAAAATACCATTCAAAGCTTCCTAAAATAGAAAAATTCTAAATTAAGTTGGTAAATTCAATAAATCCTTAATTGAGTCATTAACCCAATTTAGGATTTCAAAATCCATGTAAAATGACTTTAATATTCCTCATATCTTTTCCCCTCTTTTTTGCCCCCCTTTCTTTTCACCCCTTAAAGAGTATTATTACTTTATGACTTTATAGTTCTATATATCAACATTAATATATGCTAAATCAAATGATTTTTTTTTTTGTTTTCTAAAAGGATAATCAAGAATAATTCAAGATGCCATGCCATGATAGTATCATTGATATCAATTAAATAATCTTTAATTGAAAATCAATTAATTGATATTAATGATAAAAAATAAATGTGATTTTTTTTTCAAATAAAGTTGTTATTTTTATTAGGTGAGAAAAAACCATAAAAGAAAGAAAGAAAGCATAACCCATACCAACTTCGCTTTGCAAAATGAATTGAAATAAAATTCATTTTTACCAATATTAACCTAAACCAAAATAATTTTCCCTAACACATAAATGTGAGTTTTCAAAAAAAGTAATTTATTTAATATTTCAATTTTTTAATTTTTTAATTCTTTAATATAAATTTTTAATATTAATTATTTTTTTTAACAAGCTGTGTGTAAATTTCATATACTTCTTTGGATATTTTAGAAAAATGATATAAAATGCACTTAAAATTTCATAAAATGGTTTAAATCAATATAAAAATTTCCAAAAAACATCTATATGTGTGTGTGAAAAATACATTAAAATTTATACTTAATTAATATATTGACTAAAATATATCTTTTTTATGGTGACAGATATTATAAGTTTTTTGAAAAAAAAAATGTTCATGTTAATAAAATGAACTCTTTGTTCAAAATATTATAGTTTTTTTTTTCTTTTGATGATGCTTAATATATTTGAACTATAGATGAATCATAGTTTGTTGTGTTAAAATTAATTTTGATATATATACATATTGGAAAACATAAGGGAGGGAGTAATAAAACTCTTTAATGAGGAGAAAGGATGGGATATTAAAGTTATTTTACCCATATTTTAAAATCTAAAATTGAGTTAATGATTCAATTAGAGATTTATTGAATTTACCAACCCAATCTAGAATTTTTCTAATTTAAATAGCTTTATATGAGATTTTCTCAAAAAAATATTCAATCCTACAACAGAGTTAACACCTTTCTTAATTTTGAGGAGATTATTAGATATGATTTAGAAGAAGCTGTTAGAATCGGCTGACACCCAAGAGGGGGGGTGAATTGGGTGTAAGATAAAAATCTTAAGAACTTTGAAAATCTTTCTGCATCTTAGAGGAAGCAATAAAGATGAAAGTAATGAATCATAAATCAACAGTTTATATATATGCTGGAAATATAAGAGTTTAAGGAAGAGAGTGTGCAAACTGTGATTTATCCTGGTTCGGTCCAAACTGCGATGGCCTACGTCCAGTCCCCAGGCTCCTTCTGAGATTTTCAAATCCACTATCTTCTTGTTTAATCCAGGCACAAGAAAAGCCTTTACAAAGCTCTCACCAAGATACTCCCCCTTACAACATGTCTTACGAGCAGAGCAATCCCGAAGACCTTTCCCTCCTGCTTACCTGTGCAAGTCTAACGAGCAGCAACGTTCTCTTCTGATTACACCACTGTAAGTCTTACGAGCAGCAACGTTCTCTACTGCTTGCACCTTGTAAGTCTTACGAGTAGAAAGTTTTACCGGCGATTCTCTCTATACTTGCCCGTAAGGAAATCAACCCACTCAAGGTCCCTCTACCTTGAGATCAATTCAGAAATACAATTGAAAGTGTTTACAAACTCTCTCACAGAGTAGATATAATGAACATTGAAGTACAATACAAAAACTCTCTCTCCAATATACATGATGTGGAAAATAGATAAGAACAGAAAGTATTCGGGTAGAAGTGGATGATTCATAATCTTATCATGTTCTGCGTTGTTGTCGTCTGCTTGAATCTCTTGTATTTATAGTTGAGTAGGATATGACCGTTGTGAGTATTTCAACCTATCCGTTGAGTCCTATTGCTTCGTTTGGTCATTCTTCACATTTGAAAAACTAGCCATTAGAACGTTGACGTTCCGCTTCCGTAAATTCACCTTTTGACTCTTCACATCATATCTTCATTGTATTCCTGGAGAAATACATTAAACACTAATACAATGAAGTGTTAGAGTGGTTAGAAGCAAGAAGAATGAGTTATATGATCATTTCATTGATTTCCAGAATCTTCGGGACATTGTTCTGTTTTCCTGGGAAATCAGTTATTCGGATAACATCTGTTGTATTCGAATAGCCTTCTTTGATAATGAGTAATATTTATTCGAATACTTTATTCTCTATCCGAATAAACTTTTGGAATTTGAAGTGTATTCAAATAGTGAATTCCTTATTCGAATAGTTGCCTTGTAAAACAAATGATATTATTCGAATAGTGTCATTTGTATTCGAATAATATTCTCTCATAATGAACTTTAATATTCGAATAGCCGAACCCTTATTCGAATAGCCTTTCTACACAAGATATGATATACTATTCGAATACAACTTGTTGTATTCGAATAATGCACTTTGATGATGAATCTTCATATTCCTGCAACCACTATATTTTTCATATTTGATTACTAAGAAATCCCTCGAGTGAGTAATGTCAGTCATTTCTTGGCCGAGAGCTACTGAAAGTCTTTTACCTGGTTACTCGAGTACTTACTCGAGTAAAGTTTTTTGTTATCAACCAGTTGGTGCCTTTAAGTGAATTCTTGATTTTGACTCGAAACATGGCAAATTATATATCATCGGAAAGCCCTCATTATCTACATTCCAATGCAACAAGAATCAGTTCCAAACTCGTTGTGTACAGAAAGTTATGATCCAAAGAGTATATACTGTTCTTAGACAATCTCTGAAATCACGAGCAGCAACTTTCAGATGGCATAGCTATTAGAATATAACCTCAAATATGTCAAATGACCTATCCATGGAAAGCTCTTTGAGTCTTCTTTCATATGGCACCGGTTTCGTCTCAATCCGATATGTATTGTGAGATTTATGTCCAAAATACCAAAACTGTCCAGGAATATGACGCTGATTCATGTATCAACTTTCGAAGCTTATATCTCTCTCATCTGAACTCCTTTGAATGTGATCTTGGTGTCCATAGTTCGTGTTGGGAGTCTAGTTTCATATGCCACTAGTTTCAGTTCGATCCGACATGTGGTTGGAGAGATATCATCAAAATACTGAATATCGCCCGTGCTGAAAGAAACAGAGTTTGCTGCGTTATTCGAATAGCACATCTTGTATTCGAATAGTGGATATACTATTCGAATAGTATTCATACTATTCGAATAATAAGATGTGAAAAAACCTTTGAACGAATAAAGTAATATTCTGATAATAATTGTACTATTCGAATAGTTATACTATTATCCGGATAATGCATTTGGAACTCACTTTGGGAAATATAAGCACTAATCGAATAACGTGCAAGCTATTCGAATACTTTTAGTTCAAAAAAACTTTCAACTGTCATATTAGTTCATACTATTCGAATAGTCAAGGACTATTCGAATAATACAACTATTTATCAGTGTATCATTATTCGAATAGTGTATGCATTATCATGATAATTATTTGACTATTCGAATAATCTGAGGCTTATCAGAATAATAGCTAATAGAAATTGAGTTTGAAATCACAATGACTATTCGGATAGTGCCTTGACTATTCGAATACTTTTTTACTTAAATTATTTTCAGAAACATTTGTTAAGCATACTATTCGAATAACAATTTGACTATTCAAATAATCCACAGTATTAAATCACATGAATCTTTTCAACCCAAATTGATATCTTCTCTTTTTGCTTGACTAATCTACAAGATATTTCACATTAAACACAGTAGTTAGTCAACGTAGGAGATAAATACATTATGTAAACTTTTTGCTCTCAATAATTAATATCTATATTTGACATCATCAAAACTAATCATATCCAACAGAAGCACTATACATTACTCTTCTACTACTTAATATAAGATATATTTATCTAATTTAATTAAATTAAGAAATTTAATTGGGTTAGTTGTTATTTTTTTTTTTTTGGGTTATAAAGTACAATGAGGATAACCCTAATATCAATGTGTAATTTAACTATTTGACGGAGCACCCTTTTTTTCAAAAACAACATCCTTCGATACAGATGATGGATAGTTAATAAAATTCTAGAGGTTCTGTTCTCCTTTCTTTGACCAACTAAGACGGAAATGCATGTTATTGGGTTGAGTAAGAGAGTATTTGCTTGTCAAGTAAGGTTTCAAATTGGATTCGGGGTGAAACTACCTTTAAATTTTTTTTTAAAGTACATCTACCACCATAATTTTTTTTTTGTGTAAAAATATTCATGAACTATTAAAAATGGTGTAAAAATAATCATAAACTTTTAAAAAAAGGATAAAAGTGACACTACTGTTCACTCAAAAGTGTTTAAGGAGTAAAAATACCCACACATTTTTCTTAAAAGTGCACCTACGACTATAAACATTTTTTTGGGTGCAAAAGTAATCATACACTTTGAAAAATAGGGCTAAAGTGATGGTTCACTTCATTGAAGATCGGTTTTTCAATTTTTGGTTTGGAAAAATTATGGTGGACAAGTCAGAGTACACTTTTCCTGAAATTATAATAGTCAAAAGATGACATTTAAACTCAGTAAGAGAACCATCACTTTTACCCCATTTTTTAAAGTTTATTGTTATTTTTGCACCCGAAAATAAATTTATGGTTGTAGGTGCATTTTTGAGAAAAGTTTATGGATATTTTTGCCCTTTAAATATTTGGAGTAAACTGCCAGTGGTGTCATTTTTGCCCCTTTTTTGAAAGTTCATAGTTATTTTTGTACCATTTTTAAAATTTCATGGTTACTTTTGTACTAAAAAAAATTTATGGTGGTGGGTACATTTTTGAAAAAAATTTAAGGTAGTTTTGCCCTTTAAGCCTTTCAAATTTGAGCATTATGGTTATCGGAAAAACATGTTGAGAGAGCCATGCTCTGTTTGGGGCCCAACATACTGAAATTTAGATTCATCGGTGATGTTCTCCAATACCCTTGACGCAGCAAAACGTGCATTTGGGTTAGTTTGAAACAATTCCAAGATGTAAGCTCTATGTTGTATCTGGCTCTGTGCATGGATATTCCAAGCCATGTAAGCAAGCCAAATCAATGTGAGGTTTATCAGGATCTGGACATTG
Source organism: Inga leiocalycina (assembly GCA_963242795.1). Taxonomy (NCBI): domain Eukaryota; kingdom Viridiplantae; phylum Streptophyta; class Magnoliopsida; order Fabales; family Fabaceae; genus Inga; species Inga leiocalycina. Next base: position 16,751,490 of record OY725320.1, read on the forward strand.
CTGGTGCAGTAAATTCGAGATTAAAGTAAGTATGGAACCATGAGATTATGAACATTTGGGTGCATTGCATAGTCTTTGCACATCAATGAGCCATATTCTTATGTAGCATTTGAAACCTAACTAATCTGTTTTATGTGTTTGACATACCAATGCCAAAGTTCTTTGACTCTGATAGCTATTTTTGAAAGTTCGAACCTTCCTTGCCCTATAAAACAATCAAACCAAAGGCACTTCTGATTTTTTTTTTTTGGAACTATCTGTTTGAGCTGATACAGGGGAGTCGGAATACTATTTTTTGTCTCTGGCTTGTACTGCTGTGAAAAAGCATCACTCGGAGGGCACTACTTTTGTGGGCAGCTAATTTGCTTTGCACGTATATGTATCCACTGACAAAGAAAAGGAAACACACACTCATACACTTCATATGACAATCTATATAGCTTTCAACTGTTACCAAGTGTTGTCTCCTATATCAATATCATCAATATATATACAAGTACTCTTCCTCCAAGGCAGCATCGGCTCGGCGTATCTCACGGCTTCAGACACAAATTACTGTTCACAAGCTGATTCATCTTCTCCACTGGCTTCGTGCAAGCCATTCCCCTATGAAAGTGACACCCGGCTAAGCCGTCATAACATATTCAAAAAACGTTCAGCTTTTTTTAGTTATCAGCTATCAGATATCAGATTCAAAATTCAAACCTCCCGCCTTTAAACGTCTGCCTTTTCTTATTTATAATGCCTGAATGTCTCTTGCGCACACACAAGAAGTTGTCCGACTTCCCTTCCTCCATGAAATTGTTCCTTTCTCACTTTCCTTTATCACCGGGTGTCTCTGCTTTATGCCTTCCTTGCTTTCTTTTTGCGCAGTCCCTTCTTCTCTAACTCTGCGTTTTCATCCTCCGAACCTTGGGCCAACTTCCATTTGCTGTGTGACGTTCATCCCTGTATGAAGGCCAGTCAGATCACGTGCAATCCGTATCGAACAAACACTTCCCGGTATCAACAGGTAGATGGGTGTCCCATACCGATTGTGATTAATACAGCCTCCAGAGTTCTTCCGGTTGAAGCAGTGGATGCAATAGAACTGTTGTTCAAATCTTTCCTGTTTGTCCACAATCGGTTTTTAGTGTTATTCTGGTAGTCAATTCAAGTTGTCAGTTCGAAATTGTATTGTAAAGCCAATTACTGTACTCAGGGTGTTTGTTGTTTATCCCTCAACCTACTGTGTTCGCTTTCTTTGGTTTCCAAGTGTGCAAGGCTGTTACTGTATTCAGTCAGCCTTTTCAGTTTTGTTTACGGGTCCATTAGTTTATCAGGCCCAATTACCAGCCCTATATTGTATTTTATCTTTGGTCCAATTACAAGGCACGAGTGTTCCCATTTTTTTATCAGATCTGACACTAATTTGTTTTTGGTCGAAAAGATCTGATAATAATGACCCTGCTAATTTACTGAAACGCTGAAGTCGGGAATTATAATACAAGAAATATACTACCATTGAAGTCGGGAATTTTAATGCCTACGCTTATATTGCATCGAAGAAAACGAGTAAATGACATAATACACTAACAATGTAAATTGAGCTGAGCTAACGGAGCAAAACAGAGCTACCGATAATGCATATAGTCATACTCATTTAGAGTATTATGCCCGGGACTTTCCTTTCTACTATTATATATGTAAACGGTTATATATTTCAAACAAATTAATGGTTTAAACCCAGTACACGCTGCCCATGCTCAAATACATACTACCAAGCAGCATACAATCTCATTCTTAATTTAACATTACTTCTTACTTTGACCAATAAATACTATATCTCATAGACACATGCCTATGTGACAAATTCCACCACAGTTCCGACATTAACAAACCTGCAGCTCCACTGATGCTTATTAATTAGAAGACATGATTCCATAGTTATTTAACTAGAAGGCCGCCCACAATTTCGTGATATTGTTTACATAGCATTTAAAGGCCAATGGTTATTCAAACAAACTTTCCCAAACTCAATCTCCAATAGAACACTTCATATATATGCACAATGAACCAAGTTGATATTCTTGAATTTCTGGGTAAATTGATAACCAAATCTCCAACTATATATTATGTATTTGCTATCTAAACATGATATATTTTATGCTTTGCGTTGTCTTTAAAAATAAATTATGCTTAATATTGTGATTTACTAAAAAAATATATAGTATACAATTTCATAGACATACTGCGCATCTTTGTGTATCTTTGATTTTAATTTAGTGCAGTTTTTTTTTGTTACAAAAAAAATGTGGTTTAAGGTAAATGAAGATTACATTTTACTCATGTCCTTGATAGCGACATGCTGGCTCTATAAATTTCGTGATATTGTTTACATAGCATTTAAAGGCCAATGGTTATTCAAACACACTTTCCCAAACTCGATCTCCAATAGATCACTTCATATATATGCACAATGAACCAAGTTGATATTCTTGAATTTCTGGGTAAATTGATAACCAAATTTCCAACTATATATTATGTATTTGCTAGCTAAACATGATATATTTTATGCTTTAATTTGCGTTGTCTTTAAAAATAAATTATGCTTAATATTGTGATTTACTAAAAAAATATATAGAATACAATTTCATAGACATACTGCGCATCTTTGTGTATCTTTGATTTTAATTTAGTGCAGATTTTTTTTTTTGTTAAAAAAAATGTGGTTTAAGTAAATGAAGATTACATTTTACTCATGTCCTTGATAGCGACCTGCTGGCTCTATAAATTTCACAATGTTTTTTTTTCCAGTGACTCACATAACTACGTACATGTTACTTTTAACACCTTCAATTATGTGAATCTAGACCTCCTACTATGTATTGGTATGCGATATTCAAGTGTTGCACATCGGAAAAAGTCACTTTATTGTATATAACTAAAAATATTAAAATATCATAAAAGTGTTGGCTTTATAACGGTAATTGAACACTAATACTCAGGTCAAAACAAAACAAAATTGAACACGAATATGATATAGACATTGTAGCGTGCATCATCTCATCTTAAATCCTTTTTCTTTTCCCCCAAATTTTTACTGCACAGACTTAATTGCTATGATTTCATGTTTATTTGGTTCCGGCAAAACAATTTAGAAATGTGTGGTTATCAAACGTTGTTCATATGGTATATCGAATCAAATAAGTACATTAATTAACACCTTTTATATTTCGTTAAATTACAGTTGTGCCTTAAGCAAAGTATTACCAAAACATAGAGTTTAACTTTGAATTGGAAGAGGAAGAGCAAAACCTTTCATGCGAATCTGAGACAGAGAACATTCAAGGTTACAACCACACCATTTATGTCTATTCATTAAATTACTGTTTAATGTTTAACATGAATGCATGTCATTAAGTTTAGTATACATTTCTATCACCTAACATATGATGCATCATGTGACACAGCGGACAACCAACATGTGGTAAATGATCTTTCCAGTCAATCTGCCCTTCAAGTCTTACCTTATCAGGGTTAGATGAAATCTCTATTTCCTTATTTGCATTACTCATTTATGAATATATAATCAGCCTTACCTATAATTACAAAATATACTCATTTCGTTCAATTGCATACAGATGAAGGAAACCTAGCATACAAATTTAAATTCTGTCACGCGAAGTTGTGGTTTAATGAAAGAGTGAAGAAAGATAGAAACCAGCAAAGTGTTGACTTATTTTCCTTATGTTGTTTGAAAGGCAAGGTTGTATTACCTCATGTGAAAATGCCTCCTCCTTTATTCCAAAAATTGCTCTTGGACAAGAAAGATGCAGAGTCAAAGAATTTATATTCGAACATAAGGCAGTACAATAACATGTTCTCTTTCACATCAATGGGAGGGAGAATAGACCATTCAATAAACTCAGGCAATAGTCCGTATACATATGTCTTATTTGGTGTAAATTATCACACTATTGGCACATTAATGCGACCAGAAGGTGCAAGGCCAGTCTACTCTCAACTATATATTCATGACACTGACAATGAAGTGTCAAATAGAATTCTTGCAGTGAGGTTACTCCCGTTCATTACAACTTCTAATTTTTCCCCCACCTACATAACCTAACTATCAATTCATTCCATTTTTCAGTAAGCACCAAAAAGACCATGACATTGATCCATCTATTGTTCAGAAGGTAAAGGTCCAGTTGGATGACATAAATCCTTTTGTGAAGCAATTTCGATTAGATGGTAAAATCCTTTCAAATGCAAACCATAGTTCATTGAAGATGTGTTTGCTTGGAAACAGAGAACATGACGGCAGAACTTATAATTTGCCTACTACTTCAAAAGTTGCCACATTGATTGTTGGAGACTTAGATATGAATTTCAATGTGAGGGATATTATTTTAGAGACACAGGAAGGAACTCTACAAAGAATCAATGAACTGCATGCCTCTTATTTGCCTCTACAGTACCCTCTACTTTTCCCTTACGGGGAAGATGGATATAGAGATGATGTCCCACATAGGGAGGAGACACTAATTATAACTGAGACAAGGAAAAGAGTGAGTATACGTGAATTCTTAAGTTACAGATTGATTCTAAGAGAACATGAGTTATGCACATTACACCATGCTTCTCGGTTACTCCAACAATTTATTGTTGATGGATATACAATGATTGAAGCGCAACGGTTATTGTGGGTTTGTACTCATCAGAAGGAGCTAAGGGCTGATTTGTACCAAGGATTAACTGATGCGGTGATTAGTGGAGAAACAAATGCTGCTTCAACAGAAAAAAGGATTGTCCTCCCCTCATCATTCATTGGAGGGGCAAGATACATGATTCAAAACTATCAAGATGTAATGGCAATTTACAGAACCATTGGTTATCCTGATTTGTTCATAACCTTTACTTGCAATCCAGCATGCCCTGAAGTCACCAGATTTTGTGAGACATATAAATTAAGTCCTTCTGATTGTCCAACAGCATTATCAAGGATTTTTTACATGAAGTTGCGATCATTGCTCAGGACATTAAAGAGCAAAAAGATATTTGGGACAATATGTGCAGGTAATTCTGATGAATTTTATGTAATTGTGGACATTTCTTTACAAACTCTTTCTCATGACACCTTTGCTACTACCAACTAATCATTCATTTTCTTGATACATGACACAGAGGTATACACGATTGAGTTCCTGAAGAGAGGGCTTCCTCATACACAGATACTTTTATTTTTAGATCCGAAAGACAAGTTCAAAGACCCAGAAGCCATTGATAGGGTCATCTCAGCTGAAATACCAGACAAGGAAACAGCACCCTTGCTTCATGATTTGGTCAAGAAATTCATGATTCATGGGCCATGCGGAAATAGTAGGCGTAATGCTCCATGCATGAAAGACAAAAAATGCAGCAAGTATTTTCCAAAGAAGTTCAATAATAACACAACAATTGATGAAGATGGTTACCCTACATACAGACGCAGAGATTATGGAAGGTCAGTTGAGTTAAAGGGAGTTCCGTTAGACAATCGTTATGTTGTACCTTATAATCCACAACTATTGCACATGTTTCAAGCACATATTAATGTTGAGAAGTGCAACCATTCAACTGCTATTAAGTACTTATTTAAGCATATTAGCAAAGGGAATGTTGTCCTTGGGATATTCGACAGTAGCAAGCATAGATCTGCAAATGGTGTGATCGATGAGATTCAACAATACTATAATTGTCGTTACATTTCTGCATGTGAGGCTTCTTGGAGAATTTTTGGATTTCCTATCCACCACCGGTATCTTGCTGTTGAGAGGCTGAGTTTTCATCTTCCAAATAAGCAATTTGTCATATACTCCAGTACAGATGATGTCACTGAATTGCTTGAAAAACCTCAAGTCTCTGAGTCCCAATTCCTATCCTGGATGAAGATAAATTCCTTGGACACTTTTGCCAAAACACTCACATATTCAGAGTTCCCAAATTATTATGAGCATAAAAAAGACAAGCGTGAATGGAAGAGAAGGAAAAGAGGAGGTTCTGTAGGTAGAATGACACATGCCTCACCGTTTGCTGGAGAGTTGTATTACCTACGAGTTTTGCTAACACAGGTGCGAGGACCATCATTATATGAAGACATTAGAACAGTTGATGATGTCATTCATAAGACCTTCAAAGAAGCATGTTTTGCATGAGGACTTCTGGATGATGACAGAGAATACATTGCTGTAATTAAGGAAGCCTCTTTTTGGGCTTCCGGTTTCTCCTTGCGGCAGTTATTTGTGACAATGTTGCTATGCGGTTCTCTACAACGTCCTCATTATGTTTGGAAAGAAGTTTCTGAATTACTTTCAGAAGATCAACTACACATCCCACGAAATGATGCAACACTTTTAGGTTCATTCACTTCATCCTCCAAACTGATAACCATTAATTTCAACTTGGTTGCATCACAGTATGACATCATGAGATTTATTCTATTTTTGTTACTTATGATCTATGTTCCAATTGTTGACTTCAAATGATTTGTAGGTGTTCATGTACCGATGTAGGCAAAAGAAGAAGCTGCGATCAAACAAATTGATTGCCTACTTAGACAAAATGGGAAGAGTTTGCATGATTTTAGTGGACTTTCAATACCAACTGAAATGCCATCAATTGATATTGCAAATCACATGATACTACAGGAGTTGAGTTATGATTGTGGTGCTCTAAAGACACATGCAACTCAACTTTTAAATGATCTGAATTAGGACCAGAGGAAGGTATATGACAATGTCATTACTGCATTGCACTTGGCTACCGGTGGTTTCTTCTTTGTTTATGGCTATGGTGAAACTGGAAAAACATTCTTGTGGAATGCATTAGCCTCAGCCTTACGATCAAATGGAGATATAGTCCTTACAGTTGCATCAAGCGGGATTGCTACAATATTATTACCGTCGGGAAGGACAGCTCATTCTAGGTTTGCAATCCCTATTCAAATTACAGAATCTTCTACATGTTCCATTTGGCAAAATTCACCATTAGCTAACCTCATAAAACAAACAAAGTTGATTATTTGGGATGAGGCACCTATGGTGCAACGGTATTGTATTGAAGCATTCAATGGAAGTTTGTAGGATATCATGCAGTGTAGTGCATCTTTTAGAGGCAAATGTATTCTAATGGGCGGTGATTTTAGGCAAATACTTCCCGTGATTCCTAAAGGAACCAGAGCAGCTATAGTCAATGCTTGCATAAGTTCCTTGCACTTATGGCATCATTGCACAGTTTTTCGTTTGACTCGAAACATGCGGCTTAACTCTTCCGATGACCCTACTATTAATAAGAGGATCGAATGGTTTTCGAATTGGTTGTTAGATGTTGGTGATAGGAATTTAGGTGACTCTGTTGATGGGGTTGCCGATATTGAAATTCCCAACGAACTTTTGGTTCCGTACTCTAATGATGCAATTAATGCCATTGTGTACGCAACATATCCCAATATAATGAGCAATTTGACAGTGAATGAGTATTTTAATGACAGGGCTATTCTCGCTCCAACCATTGAGATGATCGGCAAAATAAATGATCATATGTGCTCCATACTGCTAGGTGAAGAATATGAAGTCCTTAGTTGTGATTCGGTATGCAAGTCAACAGCTGATCCCGACAGTTTTGACAACCTCTACACAACTGAATTTCTGAACATAATCACTTCCTCAGGTTTACCACCACATAGGCTTATTCTCAAAGTTGGTGTCCCTATTATGTTGCTGAGGAACATAGACCAAGCAGCCTGATTATGCAACAGAACAAGACTTAGAGTATTAATGATAGGGAAGAAAGTTATTCAAGCAATTACTTTGAATAGATCAAGGCCAAATGAGAAGGTGCTTATCCATATAATGGACATGAACCCTTCTGAATCTAGATGGCCATTTCGTATGCAACGGAGACAATTCCCAATAACACTATCATTTGCCATGACAATTAACAAAAGTCAAGGACAATCATTACGTCATGTGGGGTTATATCTTTTAAAGCCTGTGTTCACACATGGGCAACTTTATGTTGCATTGTCTAGAGTAAGAAGCATGGAAGGTTTGAAGATTGTGTTGGAAGACCAACCTTCCGGAGGCAAAGCAACAACAAAAAATGTGGTTTATAAGGAGATTTTCTGGAATGTAGATGCACTTTCTTAGGATGTTGTTCATGAAATGGTTTCTTTTTAGTTTCCATGTTAAATTTCAATTGCTATTTCATGCTTGGATGCTGAACTTGAAATGTCAATCTCTAATATGAATTTCAATTACCTAATAGGATTACGGTGCTTTGTTTCTTTAATTTCTTGCACAAATGTTTTGTTATTAAGTAAATGCTCCCGTGCAGCGCACGGGTAGTACATGCTCGTTGGTTTGGAAGCTGTACCAATTTGGGCATGTACCATATGCTTAAGAGGTTGGCATATTTTTCTTCTCTCTGAGCTAGCTGATTGTTTATTGTAATCAATATTCTGAATTGTCAAATTTGTATATATTTTCAGTCAAGTAATTAAATAAACTTGAACATATCATTTACTCTCTTCGTCCTTAACATAAAACATAGTTGATTTTTTTTTGAGGAATTAAGGAAGTTAAATAAGTTACTTAATCATATAGTATATTATGTATCATTAGATTATATATCAGTTTATAAGTTGGGTAAAATTACTTAAAGAAAAAACAATAAATATAAATATTTTAAAATAATTTAAATTAGTTTTCTTAACATTTTCAAAAAAAATTAACTCAGACTCAGTTATTTAGTAACGGAAGGAGTATCTCATCCCTTTGGCGCCCTCCCTTTAGCATTCGTGCCTCGTGGCTTGTATAATTCCTTGCAGCTTCAAATCCATGATTTGATTACGCCTATTTAAAAAGGGAAATGGTTGTATTGTTCACCATATTAAGAATGGCAAGCGAAGCGTTTTTTTCCCCCCGGTGCTAATCGACTTTGAACCCAAAACTGAGGGGTTTGATCACGGGGTCACTTAGGTTGCTGATTTGTACAGAAATAGAAGATGGATACTGCGTGGTGCTTTTAAGGGTAATCCAATTACAGCCGGATAGCAGTCCTCTTTGCAAAGCTTATGTTTTAGAAATCATTGCTTGATTCTCTCTAAAGATGACTCAAGTTTGAGCCATTATATGAGGAAGGGAATTTTTGTCTAAAATTTTTCAATCTATAATTGTGATTTTAATCAGCAGAGTGCTTTATGTTGTTTGTGTGGATTTGTTTGTACAACGTTGTATTTCAGGCGAAATACTTGGAACATAATTGACAAATTGTTTTTCTGTAGAGGGTGCTAAGAGTTGCTTTTGCCTTAACACAGTATTATGAATAAGCATTTGAGTAGACAACCAGATCTGGTTTCTCTATGAAGAGGTGAACCTATAAAGTGCATAGCCTCCCACTGCGGCAAGTACTAGAATTGAGGCACCAATGTTCAAAAGTAAAGGCTTGTCATCATTATCCCATCTCCCTTCTGCAATTCTTGTGATAGCCTGGGAAGCAGAAGTGGTAACCTCTTTGATTCCTTTCCCTATTGTACCCATCATACCATCATTGAGGTTCCACTCCTTGGCTGCAGCAGCAGCAGCAGCTTCAGCTTTTGTGGTTGTTTCCTTTCCCTTCTCTGGAATTTTCGGAACAGAATATTTACCTGCTTTGTCGAACACTCTTATTTCTCTGTGTTCTAGCTCTGTAATTTGTTTCAAGTAATCGTTCAGCGCCTCGTTAAAACCCAATTCTAATGCAGGCTTTGGCTCAGTTTCCTCTGTAACCTCCTGAGGCACACCATCCTCTTTCTTTTCTGGTACTGCCGTTGTTAATTCCTTCTCTGGCCTTTGGCTATCAATAACAGGTCTCTGAGAAGGAGTTGCATTCATGTCACCGTGGCCCGCACCAGAAGTTGATGGTGAAGAAGCAGTTTTCTCATCACCTCTTGTTTCTTCTTGTGTTGCAGCAGATTTTGGAGGAATGGCCTGTTCAGCTTTCTGGGTTGGTGAGCCTGCAAGTGCTTGTTCTTGGGTTGGTTTCACTTCTGCCTCTGTAATGATCTTCTTTGTCATTATAATGGTGAGGATTCCCTGACGAAAGTTGCTCTGAATTTTGTTGATATTGCAATTTTGAGGAACAGGATATGCTTCTCTGAAACGGCTCCTTCTGTTGCCACCATCAATGGGTCTTTCCCCAGAAACCCTCACCAGTTGAGATGAGTCGTCATATTGAACCTTTATGCGCTCCTTTGTGAAGCCTTCAGAGTTCAGAAGCATGAGGCAAACATACAAGTTCATAAACTGATTTGAATCTTCTGTAATTTTAATACATATTTTTCAAACGGAAAAAAATAATTGAAACATGAAGAAAAATAAGGCACACCTTAAAAAAAATTCACACAAAAATTGAGATATATCATATCTATTTGTTTATTTTTCTCTTATTTTTCATATTTGGGTGGACAATATATTTCTCTCCTATAAAATTGATTAATCATTCCATATTATCATCTATTTCATTGTCCTCCATATTCATCTCTCAAACTTCGTATGATATGTCATATATGGGAGGCTCACTTAGTTTTTAGGGATTCGTTTGAAGTATTTTTTTCAGGAAAAAAGATGATTGAGAATGAGAATAAGGAACAATTGCACTTTCAGTGTCATAAAAAAAGAATGAACAATTACATTTGGTTTGACTCTTACATTTAAATATATATTATTACTTTTCAAAATAGAAATAAATTTTTTTTTATGTATTTAATATAAACATTTAATATTCAATTTTAATCCTTAACAAATGTTAATACCGGATAGCAATTGGGGACTTTTAACACTGCCCCAAAATTTGGTACTACCTCTTTCCCCTACTTTAAGAACATTTTAACAACTTCATCAATGTTAGGAAATGAAGTTAAAATTAGGTATACTTTTAAAATCGCTAAAAATTTTAATAAGCTTCTAATATTATCCTTGAGGTTCATAAATTATTATTTTCACGTCTTAATCACTTTCTATTTTATTGGTGTAGAGGGGAGACAAAGTCAAAACAACAAAGAAAAAAAAAAATGCTTGAGAGGAACAAGATAGTAGCTAGGTTCTGAACTTCTTATAATAAAGACCATGAAACTCTTCTATATAAAAGGGTTTATTATTAAAGATGAAAAGGGGGGAGTAGTATTTGAGTTCATTCCTTGTTGATCCCAAAGAATAAGCATCAATTCCATTTGGTTTTGATGGGAATTCAGATTCCCATAAAAGTAGAAAAGATTATTAATAATGGAAAGGAATAGATAACGCAATAGTTTTAACCAAACAATAAACATGCAAGAGTAAGAAATCTAGAGCTCATTCCATTCTCTACAATAAAAGGTTTCTACTTACCAAAAACATGTTTACATCAAGAAGTTCAAACATTGTGAATAAAATAAAGGGGTGAAATATTTGTTTAGGTATGTCTAACATCTAAAAATATTTTTTTTTGTACATCCAATACTTTAAAATATTTTTTTAATGTATGTTCTGCACCGTAAAATGTTTCTTTTTGGTGCATTCAACTCCAGGCACAAAAATATTTCAAGATGTTAAATATATTATCAAGTAGTTTATGAATGCACATGAGAAATTATCCCTAAAGTAAATCACGTTAAGAATGATGATAATTAACACTCAAACTTAATTTAATAGCGTGAGATATTATATGTTTATTTAAAATAAAAAATAAAAAATGGGAGAAAGGAATTGGGATGAACCAGGGAGGTGAATGAGGAGGACGTGAGCTTCTGGGTTTTCAGTCATGTCGGACTTAGGCTTGAAGTCTTGATACACAGGACGAAAAGAAGGCTGGGTCCTAAAAGTTGGTCTTCTTGGCCTCATCATTGCCATAATTAATTAATTATCTATTTAATTGCTAACACTTCTTCTTTTTCCCTTTCTTCTCTCCCTCTCTCACCCCAAACAATATTGTATGTAACACACAAGTTCTTGAATCGAATTGAACTCTCTGGGAATGTGTGTGTATATATATGTTGTTGAAATAGTTTAATTTGCCTTCAGGAAATGATCTTGTTTTTTCTTGCTGAAGAGACTATTCCTTTCCTTTTTTTGTACGTGTTTGTTAATGTGATGGGGTCGAACAAAAATGTTAAATTTGCTCTTTTTGTGAGAGAGAGAGAGAGAGGATTGAGGTATAACTTGTTTGGCAAACAAAGTAATGTTGTTCTTTGTTTTGATTATACATTTGCTGAGCATGCCTTCATTGAACACACGCACTGGCTTATCTCTCGGTTTTCTTCCTTCCTTCCTTTAGTTTGTTTGCTTTTTTTTATTGGGTTAACTCTTTTCTTTGTTCCTTTCTTATTTCCACATATATTTCTGTGCAAACAAAAGGCATTATGTATGTGTATGTTGGGGGGGGGGGGGAATACCATATCCAAAACATTATGAAATTTCAACATACGACAAAAAGATTTGATTAACATTATGATTTCATAGTCAATTACCAAAATGCCTTTCACTAATTTTTAAGAAAATTCCATCGACCACTGGTGTTGGATTTGTCACAACCTTAATTAAACTTGTCATTTTAATAAGTTTTACTTGTTAATTTTACTAAAGAGTCATGTTATATTAAGCCTTGTTCACAAGTTTTTTTCCTTTAAGATTATAGTGTAAATTTGCCTCCGAAGTTTTTTATTGAGGAGCAATATTTCTATAAAAGTTTTTTATGTATAACATTGTCTCAAAAGTGTTAAAATAGAATAATGTTGTCATTTTCTGTTAAAAAGTTAAATGTCAACATTCATTTTTTAAAGGTATGGAGCAATATTGCTATGTTTTGAAACTTCTGGGCTAACATAGAACTTAAAAAAACTTTCAAGACAACATTGCTCTTCAATGAAATCTTTTTAAGCAAATTTGAACCTTAACTCTTTTTCCTTTATAAAGCAAAACAAGTTTTTTTTTTTCAATAAATTGACAAGTAGTCGATAGTAAAATGACATGTTCGCTCTTCTTTTTGATAAGTGCACTTCAAATTATTCCCTCTGGTCCTACTTATAGAACCCAATAGCTGAATTACGATATTTAAGAAAGTGGTTAACATTAGTTAAAAATAATAAGCGTGTGTGAAATAAACTTTTTTTTTTTTCAAATATGCCCTTATTTATGGGGGCAAGTAAGAGAGAAAAATAGAATAAATATAAAAATCATTAATCTTTTAATTAATACAATTTATATAACTAACTAATGAGGGATAAAAAAACTCATTAAATATTCAGGTAATTCTGATTTGACTCTTATAAAAAGTCCTAGAAGCGGATCTTATTAGGAAGTTAGGTTTCCAGCTGAGTGGTGATTGATGATGGAGACCAAAAAATGGAAGCAGCCAGAGGGAGGTGATAACAACATGGAGCCACACTTCCATGAAATTAAGGATGCCGTTGCCGTAAAATCAGTGATATTCAATGAAATCAAAAGGTGTAAAGGAAAATTGAGCAAAAAAAAAAAAGGGTGTAAAGGAAAAAGCAAAATTCTTCCTAGCGGCACAATTAAAAATCATGATATAGTAAAAGTGAGTCTTTAACATTGGGAAAATTCTTGCAAAGCTAGCAAAAGAAGTAAAAATAAAAAATAAAAAATAAAAAGGGAAAGAAAAGACAGTTAAATATACCTTTGGAATTGTTAAAATTCATCAAATGGAAATGTTTTTATTTGAATTTATTGATGAATTATATGGATTCATTTTATATTTTAGATTTTAGATTTACACCAAAGATTTTGAGCTCACCATTCCTTTATTTTTGGAGCAGTTTGAATTTTTATATTAAAATTTAAATCATTTTATTTTAGATATTATTAAACTAAAAATATGAATTTGCCAAACAAACCTAATAACTTCACAATATGGGTAGTATTTTACGCATTTTATCATACAAAACCTCTCATATTCTTCAATTTAAGTTTGTGTTTGTTCAAAATAAAAAAAAATAAAGTTTGTGTTTATTTTGTTTATAACATGCAAATAAAAATAAAAGAAAAACTAGTTATTTGATTCTTATAGCTTTGCTTAAGTTGAAACTGAATCTCTAAACTTATGTAATTTATTCTCTATAATTTTAAATCAGTTGAAATTCAGTTTCTGAATTTTGATCCGTTAAAACTTTATTTTTTAAAATATTGGATCAACATTTAAAATGTTGTTAATTTGAATTGCACCAATTGCACTCATCACGCTTGTAGTGAGATTCAAGAATCTAGGATCAGTTTCTGAATCTATGATCAGTTGTCTCCCTCATCCACCCTATGATTTTTATGTCAAGGAGGCATCGATGAACCAAGCATACATAACATGGCAGACTTGCTAGGAGGTATTACAAATCAATGTTGCTTTTGCTTCCTTTAGTTGATTTTATGTTCTTAATTAATACTCACTTTTTGCCATGTTCATGTATCTTTTGTATATGAACATTTCTTTGTTTCTGAGAACAACTTTGGGCTTTCTAAATCCAACTACAAGTAAGAATTAACTTGAGCTGATTTTGATTGTAGAAAGTAAACTGTTAACTGTTGAAATCATCAGCTAACAGTTAGTCAAAATCTGTCCAGATCCTCTATTTTAGGTTTTGCACATATACTGGCACATGACATATTAGTAGCCGAAATTTAGGATTTGTAGGTTTTGTTACCGTATGATTATAGTGGATTGAAATTCCAAAAATGTTCTTTTAAAATATTGTAGCTAATGATTTTGATGACTAGAAAAGTTTCTCTTAACTTTCAGTCACAAAGTACTCGAAATAAATTTGTGTTTGTTGTAGCCTAATATTTCACATGCACATTGGACCTTCTTATAGGAATTCCTGAAGGTTCTGCCAGCGTTCAAGGAAAAGGAAGGCTTACTTCAAGCTATCACGTTCCAAGAAGATGGGATTTTAGTGGAAAATGAGATTTTAATTAAGATTATGAATGTTAATTCCTCTGTTTTATCCTGTATCAGTGTTCATTCCAAGAAGATAGTAATTCTGCTGAATTATACTTGTGAACTGGAGGGTTGTTATTGTGAATGAGCATTGTTATTGTGAATGAGCATATCAATCAAGCTAATTGACATACTCCCTTCAGTCCTTTTCTCCAGAGCCTGATAACTGAATCGCATGGCTTAAGAAAATTGTTAAAATTAGTTAAAAATAATAAGTATATTTTAAAATAAACTTTTTTTCCCCGAGTATTCCCTTATTTATAAGGGGGCAGGTAAGAAAGAGAAATAGAATAAATGTAAATATCATCAACCCTTTAATTAATGCAATATATATAATTAATGAGTGGCACATATAGAAAAAACTCATTAAATGTTGAGACAATTCTTATCCAGCTCTTATAAAAAAAACCAAGATAATTTAAACTTTGAACTCTAATAAAAAAGACTAAGACAATTTAAATTTTGGACTCTTATAAAAAGAATTAGAGGTGGTATTAGGTTAGTTTTAGATTCCTAATGAGCATGAATGAAATACCAAATTAACACTTATTAGCATAGTGTTAGTTTCTTTCCTTTCTTTGTGTCTGGAACCAGAGAGTCTCAGTCTCTCATATGGTGTATTACTAGCCAGACAATCTTAAGTTTATACTAAATAGATGCGACAAGATCATCCCTTTGTCGAGGCTAATACCTAAGTGATGAACATTTTGGTACAGAAAATACAAAATAAAGCATTAAGATTCATGAAGGTACTTCTCCCAATAATGTCAATTTAATGACAATTATCAAACTAAATTACACGGGTGTATTTTAAACGACAATACTTACTTCAAAATTTTCACATATATTTTGTCAAGTTTTCTAATTATACATGATTATGTGTCCTATATTTTTTTTTATGTGGATTTATAGTTAAATAAAAATATTTTAAAAATAAAAACTTGGAAACTCGAAGAAACACTAGTACTTTGATCAAAATATTATAATAACCTTATAAGTGGACTTATATTTAGAAACAAAAATTTCTTCCACAGCATACTTAAGGACCAAAGTGGTACTTAACAAAATTATTCTAAGAACATAAAAATAGAAAATAGAATCAAATTTGATTATTTTTTTAATTTTTTTCTTAAATTAGTTTTATAGAAGGGCAAAGGTGTAATTCTACCCATAAACATTTCTCCAAAGAACTGCTAGCACAGTAAACATTTTTTGATGTAAAAGTACCCATGAATATTAAAAAGTATAGTGATAATGCCAATTCCGTTAACTTGGGCTAACGACGTTATTTTTTTTTGTTCGTGTGGGCCTCACCTATTTCTTACCCAAAAATTAACGCCGTTAGCCCAAGTTAACGGAATTGACATTATCGCTCTACTTTTTAATGTTCATGGGTATTTTTGAACACTAAAAATGTTTACTGTGCTGGTAGCTCTTCCGAAAAATGTTTATGGGTAGAATTGCATCATAAAATTGTTTTCCAAACCCAATTTTAAAATGATAAAATAAAAATAATTTGTTTAGATGATTGTTCTAAAAATTATATTTGAGAAAAACATATAAAAAACTTGTTTGAACACTTGTTCTTAAAATCAACTTTGGCAAGCCGAATGGAGAGTGGAGAGTGGAGACAGTAAGAAGCCGAAGCTCAATTTGTCAAGCGTTAAAGTATGATAGGGCTCTCTGCTTATTTTCCAGTTTCATAGTGATTTTAATTAGCAGAGTGCCTTATTTTGTTTGTATGGGCCGTGTGTTTAGAAGCCTCTTTTGTGATGGAAGCATTATTCCTTAGCAGGAATTTATACTATGGATTTGTTTGTACTACCTTCTTAATATCTCAGTTGGCTCTATTTTTTAAGAAGTTAAGGAAGTTAAATTAATCATAATATATATTGTGTATCATTTTATTTTATATCGATTTATAAGTTAGAATAATTAGTTTGGTATTATAAAGATAAATATAGATATTTATTTAACTTCCTTAATCTCTTCAATAAAGTCAATTAGGTTTTAATCTCTTCGATAAAGTCAATTAAGAATTATATCGGAGGTGGAGGTAGTACAATGTTGCATTTCATGGGAAAGACCCGGAACATAGTTGACAAATTGCTGTTCTGTAGACGGTGAGAGTTGTTTTTGCCATAACGCAGCATTATGAATTTTTATCTAAAACAATTATCTGAGGAAGGAAATTTTTATCTAAAACAAAGTGCTTTATTTTGTTTGTATGAGCCCTGTTTTTAGAACCCCTTTTGTGGATGGAAGCATTATTCCTTGGCAGGAATATATGCTATGGATTTGTTTGTACAACGTTGTATTTCAGGCGAAAGACTAAGAACATAATTGACAAATTGCATTTCTGTAGCGGGTGCTAAGAGCTGCTTTTGCCTTAACACAGTATTATGAATAAGCATTTGAGATTTTGAGTAGACAACCAGGTCTGGTTTCTCTATGAAGAGGTGAACCTATAAAGTGCATAACCTCCCACTGCGGCAAGTACTAGAATTGAGGCACCAATGTTCAAAAGTAAAGGCTTGTCATCATTATCCCATTTCCCTTCTGCAATTCTTGTGATAGCCTGGGAAGCAGAAGTGGTAACCTCTTTGATTCCTTTCCCTATTGTACCCATCATACCATCATTGAGGTTCCGCTCCTTGGCTGCAGCAGCAGCATCAGCAGCTTCAGCTTTAATGGTTGTTTCCTTTCCCTTCTCTGGAATTTTCGGAACAGAATATTTACCTTCTTTGTCCAACAATCTTATGTCTATCATGGGTTTTAACTCTGTAATCGAACCCAAAATGCGACGAATCTCCTCTATTGGCTTCACAGGAATCACTTTTCTAATTTTTTCTGGCTCCCAAGGAATCGCTTCTATAATTTCTTTGTTTGAAATCCTTTCTTTCTCTGCATCCTCACCCCTCCTTTCCCCAGGCTTTTCACCTGATTGATCTCCAGGAATTGATGCTAATGTGGCATTTTGATTAGTTCGTTCTTGACCTCTCTCTGGCTTTTCATCCAATTGCTTACTGGGAACCATTTCTGATGTGGGTTTTGGCTCAGTCTCCTCTTGACCCTTCAGAGGCTTCTCATCATCCATTTTATTTCCAGGAGCCATCTCTAACTTGGGTTTTGCCTCAGTTTCCTCTTGACCCTTCTGAGGCTCTTCATCATCCATTTCCTGCTGAACCTTTTTAGGCTTTTCATCTTCTACCTTTCCTCGATCCAATTTTAATGCAGGCTTTGGCTCAGTTTCCTCTGTAACCTTCTGAGGCACACCATCCGCTTTCCTTACTGGTACTGCCGTTGTTAATTCCTTCTCTGGCTTTTGGCTATCAATAACAGGTCTCTGAGAAGGAGTTGCATTCATGTCACCGTGGCCCGCACCAGAAGTTGATGGTGAAGCAGTTTTCTCATCACCTCTTGTTTCTTCTTGTGTTGCAGCAGATTTTGGAGGAATGGCTTGTTCAGCTTTATGGGTTGGTGAGCCTGCAAGTGCTTGTTCTTGGGTTGGTTTCACTTCTGGCTCTGTAATGATCTTCTTTGTCATTATAATGGTGAGGATTCCCTGACGAAAGTTGCTCTGAATTTTGTTGATATTGCAATTCTGAGGAACAGGGTAAGCTTCTCTGAAACGGCTCCTTCTGTTGCCACCATCAATGGGTCTTTCCCCAGAAACCCTCATCAGTTGAGATGAGTCGTCATATTGAACCTTTATGCGCTCCTTTGTGAAGCCTTCAGAGTTCAGAAGCATGAGGCAAACATACAAGTTCATAAACTGATTTGGATCTTCTGTAATTTTAGTGCATATTTTTCAAACGGAAAAAAATAATTGAAACATGAAGAAAAATAAGGCACACCTTAATATCTTCAAGGACAAAAAAAATCGACACAAAAATTGAGATATATCATATCTATATGTTTATTTTTCTCTTCTTCTTTTTTTTTTTTAAAATTTGGGTGGAAAATATACTTCTCTCCTATAAAATTGATTAATCATTCCATTTTATTATCTATTTCATAGTCCTCCATATTCGTCTCCCAAACTTCGTATGATATGTCATATATGGGAGGCTCACTCTAGCTTTTAGGATTCGTTTGAAGTATTTTTTTCACGAAAAAAGATGATTGAGAATGAGAATAAGGAACAATTACATTTTCAGTGTCATAAAAAAAGAATGAACAATTACATTTGGTTTGACTCTTACATTTAAATATATATTATTACTTTTCAAAATAGAAATAAATTTGTTTTTATGTATTTAATATAAACAGTTAATATTCAATTTTAATCCTTAACAAATTTCAATACCGGATAGCAATTTGGGACTTTTAACACTGCCCCAAAATTTGGTACTACCTCTTTCCCCTACTTTAAGAACATTTTAACAACTTCATCAATGTCAGGAAATGAAGTTAAAATTAGGTATACTTTTAAATCGCTAAAAATTTTAATAAGCTTCTAATATTATCCTTGAGGTTCATAAATTATTATTTTCACGTCTTAATCACTTTCTATTTTATTGGCGTAGAGGGGAGAGAAAGTCAAAACAACAAAGAAAATTAAAAAAAAATGCTTGAGAGGAACAAGATAGTAGGTTCTTCTTATAATAAAGACCATGAAACTCTTCTATATAAAAGGGTTCTTATTATCAAAGATGAAAAGGGGGGAGTAGTATTTGAGTTCATTCCTTGTTGATCCCAAAGAATAAGCTTCAATTCCATTTGGTTTTGATGGGAATTCAGATTCCCATAAAAGTAGAAAAGATTATTAATAATGGAAAGGAATAGATAACGCAATAGTTTTAACCAAACAATAAACATGCAAGAGTAAGAAATCTAGAGCTCATTCCATTCTCTATAATAAAAGGTTTCTACTTACTAAAAACATGTTTACTAAGAATGACGATAATTAACACTCGAACTTGATTTAATAGCGTGAGATATTATATGTTTATTTAAAAAAAAAGAAAAAATGGGAGAAAGGAATTGGGATGAACCAGGTAGGTGAATGAGGAGGACGTGAGCTTCTGGGTTTTCAGTCATGTCGGACTTAGGCTTGAAGTCTTGATACACAGGACGAAAAGAAGGCTGAGTCCTAAAAGTTGGTCTTCTTGGCCTCATCATTGCCATAATTAATTAATTATCTATTTAATTGCTAACACTTCCTCTTTTTCCCTTTCTTCTCTCCCTCTCTCTCCCCAAACAATATTGTATGTAACACACAAGTTCTTGAATCGAATTGAACTCTCTGGGAATGTGTGTCTATATATGTTGTTGAAATAGTTTAATTGGCGTTCAGGAAATGATCTTGTTTTTTCTTGCTGAAGAGACTATTCCTTTCCTTTTTTGTATGTGTTTGTTAATGTGATGGGGTCGAACAAAAATTTTAAATTTGCTCTTTTTGTGAGAGAGAGAGAGAGAGAGAGAGAGAGAGAGAGAGAGAGAGAGAGAGAGATAACTTGTTTGGCAAACAAAGTAATGTTGTTCTTTGTTTTGATTATACATTTGCTGAGCATGCCTTCATTGAAAACACGCACTGGCTTATCTTTTGGTTTCCTTCCTTCCTTCCTTTAATTTGTTTGCTTTTTTTTATTGGGTTAACTCTTTTCTTTGTTCCTTTCTTATTTCCATATATATTTCTGTGTAAACAAAAGGCATTACGTATGTGTATGTTTGGGAGAAAAGAAAAAGGGAAGGGAACACCATATCCAAAACATTATGAAATTTCAACATACGACAAAAACACTTGATTAACATTATGATTTCATAGTCAATTACCAAAATGCCTTTCCCTAATTTTTAAGAAAATTCCATCGACCACTGGTGTTGGATTTGTCAAAACCTTAATTAAACTTGTCATTTTAATAAGTTTTACTTGTTAATTTTACTAAAGAGTCATGTTCTGTATATTAAGCCTTGTTCACAAGTTTTTTTCCTTTAGGATTATGGTGTAAATTTGTCTCTGAAGTTTTTCGCTGAGGAACAATATTTCTATAAAGGTTTTTTTATGTACAATATTGTCTCAAAAATATTAAAACAGAGTAATGTTGCCATTTTTTGTTAAAAAGTTAAAGGTCAACATTCGTTTTTTAAAGGTATAAAGCAATATTGCTACATTTTGAAATTTTTGGGCTAACATTGAATCTAAAAAAACTTTCAAGGCAACATTGCTCTTCAGTGAAATTTTCTTAGGCAAATTTGAACCTTAAGTCTTTTTCCTTTATAAAGCAAAACAAATTTTTTTTTCAATAAATTGACAAGTAGTCGTCAGTAATATTACATGTTCGCTCTTCTTTTTGATAAGTGCACTTCAAATTATTCTCTCGGTTCCTACTTATAGAACCTAATAACCGAATTATAAGATTTAAAAAAGTGGTTAAAATTAGTTAAAAATAATAAATGTGTCTAAAATAAATTTTTTTTTAAATATGCCCTTATTTATGGGGGCAAGTAAGAGAGAGAAATAAAATAAATATAGATATCATTAATATTTTAATTAATACAATTTATATAACTAATGAGGGATAAAAAAACTCATTAAATATTCAGGTAATTCTGATTTGACTCTTATAAAATGTAATACCCCAAAATTTGGGATTTGAGGCTTGGGACTAAGCCTAACTTAAGTGGACTGCTAAGCCCCAATTTATCAGGAGCCCAAATTTATCCCCTAATGATTCTTATATCTTTTGGGTATTAAGAAAGTAAAATGGTTAATTTTGAAGAAAGTGATTATGCTTACGGTGAAATTACCTATGAGATAGTGAGCTTGTCATATAATTTTGAATGATCAAATGATGAGCAAAAATTATGAAATTTTACAGGGTAAAATCAGACATCCTAAGCTTTAATTTAATAGGTCATATGACTCAATTAGAGCTATATACAAAAAGATATGAATTTTTGAAGTCGGCACAGAAAACTGTGAAATTTCTGGAATAGTATGCAAAGATTGAAATTCTGGGAATTTTGTGATTCCATCTAGTAAATTTCTATATTTTTCCTCGAAACTAGACTCAATAAGGGTTCTATAGGCTTTGGAATCACTTCATTTCGATTTTTCTAGAATTAGTTATGATTTTTCAAAATTTAAACAAAAATCTGCCAGAATTTTGTAAAATCCGAATTTTGGAAAAATGGTGTAATAAAGTAAAATGGTATAAAACAATTTCTTATCTTCTTCATCCTCATAACCTGACGTGAAGTTCAGTTTTAGAGAGAGAGAAGAGTTGAGATTTTTAGAGAGAGAAGGAGAGGAAAAATCTTGTAAAGGTAAGTGATTTCTTCGATAAATTGGTTCATAATGCGTATAACTCCGTTCATAAGCTCCCTTTACATATGATTTAAGGTTTGGAAGCTCAAATTTCAGTCTTGGGAGCTTAGGGTTTTCAGCCAAGAAGAGAAAAAGTTAGTGGGAGCTTGAGGTAACTTTCAAACCTTCGTATATTGACTATTCTGGTTGTTGTGGACAATTTAATTGGTGAAATTTCGGCAGATTGTCTTTGATTTGAAATTTGGAAATTGAATAGGCCTAAGTGTTATGATACCCAAATTGGTACTAAATGGTAGTTTTAACTTAATGGAATAGTCAATAAGGTGGTTAGGAGTAGAAAGGAACGTGTTTACGCAGCCGAAACTGAAAAATCCCAATTTTCCCTAGAATTCCTATAAGTTTCAGCTAGCTCTAGAAATGGGCCTTAGAGTTGGATTTTTAATGATTTGATGATTCCATTGAGTTCAGGAGGGAAAATTAGGTGGAGTTACAGTTGGGCATTTTTTCGGAAAAGGCCGAGAAAGCATAATTACGAAAATATCCCTAAAACATTGAAATAAGGGTTGTCAAGGGCAATTTTATCTTTTGGCAGTGAATTTGGTAATTCTGAATCCGGAAATGGATTCCTTGGGCAAAAATATGTCAGGATAGCCCATGTTAGAATTTCAAAAAAAGTACAGTCGGACCAGTACGATGGGGCCGGGTCCCCAGGGGTATTTTAGTAATTTTTCAAGATGGACTCATATAATCCCCATAAACACTATGGAAATGTCTAAATAGTACATTTGACATTGTAGGATCGAATATGGAGCCCCGAGCTTTTGGTATGCAAATCGAGAAGAAAGATTGGAGGTATGAGACTTACTTTATTTGCATGTATTTGATATCTTTGCTTGTGTAGTGATGTATGTGATTGCTTTACTTGATTGTGTAGAGCATACTTGAATAAATGAAGCTCTGTTTTTGTTTTCGCTGTGGCCATAGTTTTGTTACATGAAACATTGAGCATGCAGAAATGTCATTAGGGAGCATGCATCTAGATAAAGCTAACATGTCATACACGTAGCATCTATCGTGCATGCATTATGGTAACTATTTCCTACTAAGATTCTCTCGAATCTCACCCTCCCCTACCAACAAATAAGGCAGGTGAAAACAAGAGGTGTACTGAAAGCAAAGAAGAGAACTACACAGGAGGAATGCAGTGGTGAAATGAAAACGAAAAGATGTCTCCGTTTATTGGGATGAGTTTAGATACCCTAGTAGCCTTATGCGGCTACATTATTTGAATTTATCAGATACGAACCCCTATGGGGAATATATGTAGTCATGCACATATTATTAGTATAGTTATATTATTCCTGTGTTGTCTACCGAACCGTATATCATTTTCCGCGAGTACTCTGAAAAAAAGTTAAAACAAGGTAAGGGTGTGACATAAAAAGTCTTAGAAGCGGATCTTATTAGGAAGTTAGGTTTCCAGCTGAGTGGTGATTGATGATGGAGACCAAAAAATGGAAGCAGCCAGAGGGAGGTGATAACAACATGGAGCCACACTTCCATGAAATTATGAACATGAACGCCGTTGCTGTAAAGTCAGTGATATTCAATGAAATCAAAAGGTGTAAAGGAAAATTGAGCAAAAAAAAAAAAAAAAGTGTAAAGGAAAAAAGCAAAATTCTTCCTAGCGGCACAATTACCAATCATGATATAGTAAAAGTGAGTCTTTAACTTTGGGAAAATTCTTGCAAAGCTAGCAAAAGAAGTGAAAAAAAAAATAAAAAGGGAAAGAAAAGACAGTTAAATATACCTTTGGAATTGTTAAGATTCATCAAATAGAAATGTTTCTATTCGAATTTATTGATGAATTATATGGATTCATTTTATATTTTAGATTGTAGATTTACACCAAAGATTTTGAGCTTACCATTCCTTTATTTTTGGAGCAGTTTGAATTTTATATTAAAATTTAAATCATTTTATTTTAGATATTATTAAACTAAAAATATGAATTTGTCAAACAAACCTAATAACTTCACAATATGGATAGTATTTTATGCATTTTATCATACAAAACCTCTCATGTATAATTCCTTCTAATTTCACAATTCTTGATTTATTCCATTAAGAATAATCAATTTACACATTTTCCTTTATTTTCCTTGGTTAATTGAAATTAACTCCAATTAATTGGAAAATAATTAATCTTGGGCTAAATTGACAAAATTATGATTTTCTATCACCTTTATAATTTAATTCATTTCTTGAATTAATTTGCCCATTTCCTTATGAATATGAATATTTCAAAATTTATAAGATTCAAATTTCATGAATATTCACCATTTTATTGAATTTCTCAATTAATTACAATATATTTTTTGTGAATATAAAATTTGGGGTGTTACAAGTTGATTTTGATTGTAAAAAGTAAATTGTTAACTATTGAAATCATCAGCTACCAATTAGTCAAAATCGGTCTAGATCCTCTGTTTTAGATTTTGCACATATACTGGTATATGAGATATTAGTAGCCGAAATTTAGGATTTATAGGTTTTCTTACCTTATAATAATATTGGGTTGAAATTCCAAGAATGTTCTTTTAAAATATTCTAGCTAATGATTTTGATGACCAGAGAAGTTTCTCTTAACTTTCAGTCACAAACTACTAGAAATAATTTGTGTTTGCTGTAGCCTAGTATTTTACACGCACATTGGACCTTCTTATAGGAATTCCTGAAGGCTCTGCCAGCATTCAAGGAAAAGGAAGGCTTACTTCAAGCTATCACATTCCAAGAGGATGGGATTTTAGTGGAAAACGATATTTTAATTAAGATTATGAATATTAATGCCTCTGTTATATCCTGCATCAGTGTTGACATTCCAAGAAGATAGTAATTCTGCTGAATTATACTTGTGAACCGGATGGTTGTTATTGTGAATGAGCATATCAATCAAGCTAATTGACATACTCCCTCCAGTCCTTTTTACAACAGCCCAATAACCAAATCGCATGGCTTAAGAAAGCTGTTAAAATTAGTTAAAAATAATAAATATATTTTAAAATAAAATTTTTTTTCAAGTATTCCCTTATTTATAAGGGGACAGGTAAGAGAGAGAAATAGAGTAAATGTAAATATCATCAACCCTCTAATTAATGCAATATATATATATAATTAATGAGTGGCTCATATAGAAAAAACTTATTAAATGTTTTGACAATTTTTGTCGAGCTCTTATAAAAAGGATGAAGATGATTTAAATTTTGAGCTCTTATAAATTTTGAGCTCTTATCATGGCATACTTCTTACTGACTGTGTTATGGTCTGCCGTTTATTTCTCATTTACATTTTTTATGACAATTATCAAACTAAATTACACGGGTGTAATTTAAAGGATAATACTTGCTTCAAATTTTTCACGTATATTATGCCAAGTTTTCTAATTATACATGATTATGTGTCCTATATTATTTTTTTATATGGGTTTGTAGTTAAATAAAAATATTTTAAAAATAAAAACTTGGAAACTCGAAGAAACACTAGTACTTTCATCAAAATATTATAATAACCTTATAAGTGGACTTATATTTAGAAACAAAAATTTCTTACACAGCATGCTTAAGGACCAAAGTGGTACTTAACAAAATTATTCTAAGAACATAAAAATAGAAAATAGAATCAAATTTGATTAAGTTTTTAATTTTTTTTCTTAAATTAGTTTTATAAAATTGTTTTCCAAAACCAATTTTAAAATGATAAAATAAAAATAATTTGTTTAGATGATTATTCTAAAAATTATATTAGAGAAAAACATATAAAAAACTTGTTTGAACACTTGTTCTTAAAATCAACTTTGGCGAGCAGAATGGAGAGTGGAGACAGTAAGAAGCCAAAGCTCAATTTGTTAAGCGCTAAAATAAGATAGGGCTCTCTGCTTATTTTCCAGTTTCATAGTAAAAAACAACTTAAATTTTTGGGAAAATTCCAAAAACCTACACTCAAAATATAAAAAGGACAAATCAGTACATCGAAATTCAAAAAAGATGAATCAGACGGGTGTCAGAAAAAGGAGGAATCTATCCTTTTGAAATTTCGGCCAAATTACGAAAATGCCCTTTAGCCCTCAGTCGCAATAACAACATAGGAGTTGTTAATGGCGAATTATGAGTTGTTAATGGCGAGGTGAGTGTTGTTATTAGCCCTGAAACTTGTTAAGTGTTGAAAGAAGAAATTGGAGTTGTTAATATCGAATCCGGAGTTGTTAATGACGAGATATATGTTATTATTGGTCCTGAAATTTGTTAATTTTAAAAAAAGAATTGCAGTTGTTAATACCGAATCCAAAGGTGTTAATTACGATGATCATGTTGTTATTCTGAAGTGTGCATGAAGTGCTGAAGGGCATTTTTGTAATTTGGCCAAAATTTCAAAAGGACAGATTCCTCCTTTTTCTGACACCCGCTTGATTTGTCTTTTCTGAATTTCGATGTACTGATTTATCCTTTTTATATTTTGAGTGTAGTTTTTTGGAATTATCCCTAAATTTTTTTAAAGAGAGAGAGAGAGAGAGAGAGATGGTTTTAGAACAGTAAGAGAGAGAAAAATGGTAACTTTCACATTAAAAGTTCTGTTTACACGTATTCCCCTAATAATCCAACGTCATTGTCGTTTAAGATTGGCCCCTAGAGCAACTGAAGGTTGAAATTTTCAAAATCTGCCCTGGTCAATACGGAATGGTCATTTTACAAGTTCCCCGTTTATGACTACCAACTAAGTATTTATTTATTTAATATAATTACACCGTTACAGGCAACACACATACACACACATCCTTTTCCATTCTCACTACGAGGCATTTTAAGTTATCAGTCACATAATAGGGTAAGAATTAAATTTTTTTCAATATCAGTCCCATTTAAAGTTATCAACTATGTGAATAAATGAAATATAAATCTGAAAATTTTCTAATTAAACATGAGTAAAATAAAACATTTATTCTATTTTCAAACAAAAGGTAAGGACCTAATTATATTTTCTTAGTTTCAATGAAGTAATTGGAGGCCTTTCATAAATTATAATAGGAACCGAATGGAGTACTCCTCTTGTCCAAAATATAATGTCCATTTATTTTTTTATGAGAAAGAAATGTATGGTCCATTTAAAAGTTTTGGTTTAGTCCAAAACATGATGTCAATTTCATCTTATCTTCTATATTAATTATTTCTTTCTCATAATATCTCATAATATATTTATTTATTTGGACATTTTTATCTTTAATCATTAAATTCTAATCATTAAATGTCAAGGATATTTTTTAAAAAAAAGTGTCACAAATTCTATACATATTATTTACAAATAATCATCATGAGTATTACTCATATGATTTTATTTGAGTCACTTCCTATATGTTTCAATGGAACCCAAAAAAACCTTTAACGTTATTAACTTTAACTTAAAATTTATGCTAAATTATACAAAACTCCTCTAAACTTTAGGTTAATTTCATATAACCTCCTGATATTTTAAAGTTTAAATTTAACTATCCTGACCTTTCATTTTTTAACCACTAACCCCCTGCCGTTAAGTGACCGTTATATTTTTAAAATAAATTATTGCCACATCAGATTATGAGATAATATGTGACATCGTGTGTAAATTATTAGTTTCATAAGACTTCCTGAACTTTGAATAGTTATAGATAACTCCCTGAACTTTGATTATTTATAAATAGCCCCACTGACATTTCAAAATTTAAATTTTAACTCCCTTAAAATTTAGATTTATAATAAATAAACTTCATGATATTACTTTAATCATTTTAATAAATTTATTAAATTTTTTATTATCATTTGTCAATTAAAATAGTTTTCTTGTATGGAAAAAACTAGAAGGAATTAAATTTAAATTTTGAAATTTCAGTAGGGTTATTTGTAATTGATCAAAATTCAGGGGGTTCTTTGCAACTGTTTAAAGTTTAGGGGGTTTTATGAAATTAGTAATTTACACATGCTGCCACATGTCATCTCCTAATTTGACGTGGAATTTTCAGTTAAAAAAATAATGGACACTTAACGGCAAAGGGTTAATAGGTAAAAAATAAAAAGTTGGGGAGTTAAATTTAAACTTTGAAATGTCAGGGGGGTTATATGCAATTGACCCAAAGTTAGGGGATTTTGTATAATTTAGCCTAAAATTTAATAACTTTTCAATTTTATCTCTGTTTAATACATACTATAAGGACTATACCATGAAAATAAAATCCACACAATAATAAATTATTGATAAAATTATACATTAAAAAAAAATAATGGCAAGACTTATAAATAGGATAAAAAATTAGCATTATCTCTCTGCCTTATAAATAGAACTAGATGAGTGATTTGGTCCTAAATGTAGAAGTTAGATAACTAATTTTTAAATATTAAGAAAATTAATTAATTTAATTATTACAAAATATTTGCTGGTTTTTCAAGATATCACTTTAATTATTTGCATTAGAAACTATCCATGATGGGAAACCCTTAACAAGTGAAATTAATTTGAATATTTGGGAAAACAAATAATAAAATTTGATAAATAAAGTGGGTTGAAGTTTTACATTTAGCATGAAAATAAGCCACTCTTATTAACTCCTATGAGAAGTTGAGAACTTTTTTTTTTTTTTGTTAATTCTACGGTACGATATGAGGAAATAGTGTGAAGATGAGTCAATATAATGGTCCTAAGTCAATACCTGGAACTAATACGAAGGCTTTCTTTAATTTTCTTTCTTTTTTTTTTTTTTGGGATGGTCAGAGTTAGACTGAGTCCTGTTTCTAGGTCACCCCAGTTGCACAAGGCGTATATATCCGCACGCCAATCTTAATATCTTATCTTAAAAATCAAGACAATGTCTTTTTTTTTTTTTTTTGCAAGCTCAACATTTTGTAAGCCACAAATTAATATTGAATCGTTGTATTAATAATAATGACAATCTCTTTCCATGTCATTTTCGTGTACTTGATCAACTTTGTTAGCTAGGTCACATAATTTGTTTTCCAAAACGGTTAGACGTATACTGATGGAAATTAGAGTGGTGTTTGGTTGAATTCAATCTTATTGCCGATTTTTTTTTTGGCCACTTATTACGTTGATATTAGTTTATCCTTTTCCTTTGATCATATTAACTTTTAATCTTAATCCTAGTAGTTTTAAGTAGTTGATTTTAATTTATATAGTTTTATAAGGGCTTAATATGAGTTTAAGTATAGAGACCAAATTAAAACTTGTTAAAAATATAGAGATCGATAGTTAAATTTAGATCGAATCCTTATAAAATTATATAGACAAAAAACAATGATATGAAATTATAAAGACTAAAATTAAAGTTTGATTAAATTATAGAAACTAACAATCATATTAACCCTAATATTATTTCTTTGAAAGTCTCCATTCTTGCATGAATCTCCGTTATTGAATGTCCAACATTCTAAATTTGTCAAATCATTGTATCATAAGAATGTTTAGTTACTCTTTAAATTGGTAATAAAGTTGACCATGGTAATGTTGATTACCAAAAAATTGATAATCTTCATTCATACCCCTCCCCCTGTGAATACTCATTACCATTCCATTGCATAGTTGAAAAAGTCTAATTTACCCTTTAGTTTCATTTGTTTTTGTTTCACTTGTCATTCCATGCCACAACGCCACTACCCCTCCTCCACCGCCGTCGTTGACACTCACCATCACTGCCTCCGCCTTCTCCATTGTTGTCACTGTCACCACCCCACACCACCACCGTCACCTCCACTATTGTTGCCACCGCCATTACTTCCTTCTCCTCTATCACCGCTACCTCCACCATTATCGCCGCTGCCGTCACTTCTACCTCCTCCTCGTCCTTCATCGCCGTCACCCCACCATTACTGCCGCCGCCACTAACTCCTCCTCCTTCATCGCCATCGTTGCCACCCTTGTTGTTGCAACTACCTCCTCTTCTATTGTTGTCGCCACCACCTCCATTGTTGCCGTCGTCGCCACCACTACCTCTTTCTCCTCCACTATCATCACTGCCACTCCCCGCTGTTGCCACTACCACCATTGTCGCTGTCACCGCACTATTACTTCCTCCTCTACCATTGTAGCTATCATTGCTTGCCATCGTTACCGTTACATCATTGTTATTGTTGCCTCCACTACCACAACCATTGACATTGGATGATTATCGGTGAGATAGCGTGATGGTTATTATGAGACAACACAATGACTCTTAACTATTTTTTCTATAAATATTATATTAAGGGTAAAATAGATTTTGTGTGATATACTAATTTTAAATAATTATTAAAAAAAACTCATTGCACCTTGCTTAAAAATCAAACCAAACACTAGCCACGTAATTAATATTGTATTACATTACCATTACATTGTATTGCACTGCACTGAAGGGAGTAATGACATTGAACCAAACGGGTTCTGAGTTCACCATCATTATCATGATTTTACTTAAACTAGCAAGTTTGACTCCTTATCCTCACATGTGAAGGAAAAAGACTAGCCCGTTTGGACTAGCGGTGATAGAAGTTGTTTTTTTTTAATTTGAACTTTATAAAAGTCATATATGATAAAAATTAGATTGTAAATGTGATTTATGTTTGGATTGACGGTGATTGAAATAACTTTTTTAGGAAATACCATAATTTTGAACTTTTTCTCAAAAATTGCTTTTAGAAAAAAAACCCATTTACTAAAACTCCAACTCAAACACCCTAAACCAACTACCACGTGTTTTTTTTAAAAAAAAGCCATGTTTGGAATGGCAGAATGCTATCCCAAACCGCCTATTAAATAGAAACTCGATCTCATTAAATTACGAGATGCCTTGAGCATGGGACCAGGTGGAGTACAAAGAGATAATCATTTGATCACACCTCCATTCAGTCTATTGAATATGGATGATCCAAACAGAGCCTAACTGTCATGGCCTCCATAGCCTCCTTATTTTACCACAGAATCTTTGCTTTACAACTTATTAGCTTTGCCTTCGCAGACTTTGGTCCAAGTAAGCGCGATAATTGACCATAACCACCTTCTTTGGCGGGTGTTGTGCGCCGAAGTATCTCCCTCCTCCTTGTTTACATACACAACCCCACCAACCACCAATTTCGTTGTCGTCGTCTTCTTCTTCTTCTCATGTCTCTCCACCAACAATTTTTTCTGTGATTTTATTGTATTTCAGTTGTCGTGCAACTTGGTTCTGACTTCTTATCGGGGCAACTTTGGAGCTCGCCGTTTCTTGTCAATTACTCAGGAGGTTACGACGATGCCTATTTATTTCTGTCTGTTTCTTTCCTTCGTTGAACTTCCTTTTGATATGCTCCTTCTTCAACGTTTTTGAGTTCTTGATTAGTAATTAAGCTCGTTGAAATCCATTTTCTGTATCTGTTTCACTCGTTGCTCTTTGTTTGTTTGATGAACTTTCACTTTTAATCTTGCATTTGATTTGAATCATGATATGTTTGTTTGATTGCTTTGGTTAATCTTATATCCCCCAGTCCTTCATACTCTGTTCATTTCGGTCAAAAAAAAAAAAATACTCTGTTCATAAGTTAGTAAACTTCTTTCATCTATGTTCTTCCGATAGGTTTTTAAAAACTAGCTGTGCTTGTGTCTATACAACTCAGTGATCTGTACTCCACTCTAATCAGATTGAAGAACAGCTTAAGGGCCTTTTTCTGCAATCTGGAATTAAAAAAAAAGTGGAAATGCAAAAAACCCAGCAATTAGGGTAAGGAATATGAGTATTAGGGATTTGTTGGTGCCGTTTTTTCCTTTAACATATATGTTTTTCCCCCCTTTAATCAGGGTTCCGCAGGACAAGGCCTAGTGGAAGGAATTGATTATCACTCGAGTGGGTTTTAATACTACAGTAGCATTAAAATATGGGAAAGCAATTGCTTTCTATCAATTCCACTGTTCAATTTCAGAACAAACATGGATGCATGTGGGGTATATTTCATATGCTTGACTATCATCGTTGGCGTAACGTGAAAAAGGTCTTTCCTCATAAAAGGCATTACTTGGGACGACATTCAAGATGTAAGCACTATTTCGCTTCACGTTCTTCTTCTTTTTTACACCGTGTTTATTAGTCATAATTCCTTGAATGTCGCTCAATTCACTACTAATGTAAAGAATCAAAGGTGTTTAAACCATTTACTTATCTCTATTGCCTCTGCAGATTATAAGAAACGAGGCACTCTGTCCAACCACAGTGATAGTGAAGACCAACAACTTGAGAATGTTGATGTTAAACCCCTACTGGTACTTTATGATAACTTTTTTCAGACTTGAGATGATGACTTGAACATTCTTTTTGTTAGACAACTTGTACACTTACCGAACTAGATCGGATAACTTACAGGTTAGGCAACGTAGCAAAAAAGTCAGAGCTGCTGGCAAGAGTTTTACCGGAAAAAGCAAAACAGGATTGCATATTGAAAATAGGTCCAAACAAGAAAGTTCCAAAGATGGGATCTTAAGGTTACAAAATAGGCCACAAGATTTGGAGTCTTCTGATGAATTTGCAGTAGAAACCAATAAACTTGACAGGGATGTTTTCAGTAAGTTTAAGGAGCATGCTGATGTTGTGGAGGTTTTCAGAGCAGAAAAAGATTTTCTCCTGAAATTCTTGAGAGATCTGGATGTGGGCGCAAAAAGCTTTCGAAACAAGAAAGCAAGATTGACAAAGTCAGGGTCATTCCCCATAGCAGCATCTTCACAAATGCAGAACTTTAAATCAAGAAGCACCCTCAAACACAAGCAAACAGAAATTTGGGCCTTTCCAAAGGGGGAAAAGTCACTTGCTGGGACTTCGTCATTAAAAATGTTTGCAAAAGATGGTGCTTATATGAAAGAAGTTCCATTAGCTGGTGATTATGGTATGGACAGTGCTATGGAACAAACAGGATTGAATCACAAACACAAAGGATGGAACCAACTGGTTATCCATCGTTTCAAAGTTATCAAGCAGAGGATAATGCATACTCTCGTGGAATTCACAAAAAATGGTTATCATACTTCTTCTGAAGTATTCCGCCGTAGAGTTTCATATGAAAACCGGCTTGGGAAAGAGGTGTCACAAAGTTTAGAGGATGGCGTGACTGAGAATATAAGCTCAAATGAGATTAAGGCTTCTGATTATGACTCCAACAGACATGAAATTCCCCTCATGAGAAGAGCATCTTCTTTAAATGAATCAATGGATAGATATACTCAACTGTTTGAGCGAAGTTTTGCCAAAGACGTCAAGTGGCATAGCTTAATGTCCAACAGCTTAAAAGTGACAAATGCAGATAACAATCACACGAGCGGTCATGCTCCAAAGTTGAGCAAAAGGAACTTGTCTCTCCCTAATATCGAGTCCATAGGCTTCATTCTTCATGAGGCCATTTGCGATGCAAATGATGCAGGTAGTATTCCAGCAAGGCCTTCTTTGGATAAGAACAAAACAAAAGAAACTGATATTCTTGTTCATCGAAAATCAGTGAGCCTTCTTGTGACCAAAGACAAACCACTCGATGATATAACAGAGACTGAAGTTAAGGAAGAGGATGAAAGTAATGGCAGGGATGTGATTCCCAATTCTTTATCCCATTCAACCTCGAAAAATGAAAGTTCTTACCAAGAAAATGCAGAAATAGAAATGACTGTGGATCATGGCAAGGATATGATGGACATTCTTGAAGCTAGCTGTGAAGACATTTCAATCGACAACATAAGAGGTAATAGATTTATGTTCATGTGTGTAAAGATGATATTTTTTTTTATTAGATTCCATTCTATTTTAGTGATAAATCTAATATCAAATTAAACATGTTTGGTTGGAAGAAAATTTTTGTTAACTTTGCTCTCAATTGGTTAACTCATGAACAGGTACAGAGAGAAATATAGAAGGCTCTAGCGTGAATGATATGGAGGCAGATTTACTGAAAATAGAAGGCAGAAACTCTTTGCAAGCAAAAGGGACAAACAGGGGTAGTGACAATTCTTTCCTGCTCTTGGAATCAGATATAATAAACGATTCAAATTTCAAATATGTGAAGCACATCATGGAGCTTTCAGGCTTCATGGAGAATGGCCAAACTCAAATGTGGCACACAGTGAACGAACCACTGAAGCCCTCCTTATGCAAAGAAACTGAATGCTCTGAAGAAGAGATTGACAAACCTATTGATCATCAGCTTCTTTTTGATATAGTGAATGAGAGTTTGCTTGAAATATTTGAAGGATCATCGACTTACTTCCCTCGGCCCTTCTCCTTCAATCTCCGCCTTCACCCTATACCGAAAGGTCATCGTCTTCTTAAGGAAGTGTGGACTAGAGTTAACTCGTATCTGAGCTTAACGCCGGAGTTAGATCAGACATTAGATGATGTTGTGAGGCGAGATTTGGAAAGTAATGGCTGGATGAACCTTCAAAGTGAAGAAGAGTGTGTAGCACTTGAACTAGAGGACATGATTGTGGATGATCTGTTAGATGAAATTATCTTCTCCTGAATTTTGCTTTGATCTAAGCTTCGGATCAAATCTAGCAGCTTGGTTTGTTTGACCACATCATTCTATACGGGAGTTTCAGGGCCTTGGCATTCTTGATCTTATCACTTTGCAGCCACATGAACGCTTTCACATATTGTAGAAAGGCGAAATTCGAGTGATTCAGTTTCTCGTCAATTTTTAACTAGGCATAGATGGAGGGGGTTCATGTTCATATTGGTCCGCTTGGTCCATGTTTTGTAGAGTTTAATATGGAGTTTTGTGTGTGATTTCTATGTAAATAATGTATATGATTGGGAAAATTAATGCTACGGTTTGTAGTTTATGCTAAGACAAAAGTCTTTCTATTTCATAGAGAGTACGATTGACTTTATCTTTGAATTTTTAACCTTAAAATTGAATCTTTAATTTTTTTTCACCAGTTTAAAAATTAATCATACTTATATTTATCTATCATATTAACGATGATGTCAGTCATTCATACTTTTGAATTTAGAATTAGCATGTTATATATTTATTTTTTTAGAGCGGAAATAGTAACACCAAAGGTTTCTGCTAAATTTCTAGAAATTCTCTTTGTTGTGATTACAATTCATATTCTCTATTTTCATTCTTTTTTTTTCTATATTTATGATAGGTACAAATATCCTACTATTAGAGACATGTTCAACGCATTGCTTGCGGATACTTTAAATTTAAACTTTGAAATATGTGTCTCTTTGTTACAATCATAATTCACATCCTCTACTTTTGTCTTCCTTTTTTATTTTTTATGGCTTCTTAAATTTAAACTTTCAAACATTAGAAAAATTATATCCAACTAAGTTTTTTTTCTTACTATGGGAGTGTTTGGTTTGGCTTTTTGAGCCCAATAAGCCTGTTTTTTTTATCAATAAATCTAAATAAAAACGCAACCCAATTTGATAGTGTTTTGTTTGGCTTTTTGCAATAAACAATAAGCCCGATAAGAGTCCTTAAAAAATAAGCCTCATCTGCCTACTTATTTTTGAAAAGTTGCTGAGCTTAATTTTTTTTTTTTGGTCGAAACACGGGCTTACCATTACAGGAAGGAGAGAAGCTTTTTTTTTTTTTCGGTTGAAAAATATATGTATTACCTTTAGAGGAAGGAGAGAAGCTTGGTACTTCATATGCCCACAGGCTTGTTGGTTTTTATATTTGATAAAAAAGGAAACTTTGTTTCAAACTTTCAATTGCCTCAATGCTTTTATTAATTGGTCTCACTTTCGCATAATATTCATGTGATCATCAAATAATGACAAAAAATAATAATAATTTGCATATATACATGGGGATTTGTTGAAGAATCAGAAAAACTTTCATTTTTTTTAAGATGAATTAAAAAGTTACAATACATATAATTTTATATGATTCAATTAGTTATATAATAATTTTATGTGAAATTATGTATTTTGGTATCACATTTTCTAACTTCAATTTTTCCACTAATTTTTAATTTTAAATATTTTGTTTTGTTATAATTAACACAAAAGCACTCATGTAATCGCCAATCCAAACAAGTTTTTACTTTTAAAAAAACATTTATATAATCGTCAATCCGAACAAGTTTTGACTTATGGAAAATTACCTATTCAATTGCTCATCCAAACATAAATTATATTACAAAAACTGACTTTTCTGTTCCTTTTCTCATGCACTTAGGTGAAGAAGTTATAATTGTTGCATTTTCAAATATCTTCCTGGTCCTGATGATATGTTACTGTTGGATATCACATATATGATCTATCTAAAATTTGAATAATATACAAATACCCTTCAAGTTTTTACTTTTAAAAACGCACTTATATAAATCGCTAATCCAAACACGTCTTGACTTATGAAAAATCACTTATTCAACCGCTCATCTAAACATAAATCACATTACAAATATTGACTTATTTATTAAGTCATTTTTAATAAGCCCGAATTATATAAGTCATTTTTCCTACCGCTATCCCATACACACGCTATATATGCTGCTGAGTTAAAGTTTACTAAGGTTTTATAAATTTTAGCCTAAGTATTATTCAGTTTATATATATAAATATATATATATATATATATATATATCTCTCTCTCTCTCTTATAAGGATCTGATAACAAGAATAAAAACTACAAAACTATTATTAAAAACAAATGAAAGTATAAATAACAGATGAAAATGAAAAAAAAATAGGTACCCAATTAAAATTTTGTTGAAACTGACTTGTATATTAATTATTTTTTTAAAAACACTAGTAACAATTTTTTCAAGACTTTATATTGAAATTGAGATTTTCGTGGAACGCTTGTCCTTGTATCTCCCTCTCTAAATATTTAACATGGATAGCACAGCCTCATTTCCCATTTGAAATTTCAGAACCCTAGCTCCACTCAAGCGCAGCCGCCGTTCACTCTGTTACTCCATTCCTCAGCCATCATCCCCATCCTCGCCGGTGCTGCTGCCTACCGTTCTCGTCCTTCATTCATCTCTCCTTCCTCGTATCGCTTGTTTGATCAATTTACCCTTTTTAGGGCGATTCTTCAGTTGATCAAACATGGACAAGAGCATGTTAGGAGATCTGGACAACCTTCCAGAGGAAGATAAGCTCAAAATGGCTGCCATGATCGATCAGCTCCAAATCCGAGACAGGTTCCTCCACTTGTACAAATATTTTCAATTTCATTTATTTTGTTCTTGCAAGTCCATTCTGCTAATTGTGTTTTTGGCTCTGGTATTCTGTGGAGATGTAATAGCCTTACGGTTGAAGTATTTGCCAGTTTGGTGGTATAGTTTTTGTGCATATATTTGCGTAGAAGGTTCAGTGACCTTCATATTTTGACTGACATTCCAATTCTGGGGCTTCACGGTAACTTCAGCAATTCATGTGTGTTTCAAATGTTGTAATTCTCGTGGTTCTCTTCCTTTGAAGCCAGAGTGATGTTCTCCTTAAAAACCAGTTCAACAAGTCCATGTTGCATCTGGACGTTTTGGGAACAACATTTTGTTGGAGGATTTCCTTTTCTTTAAGTGATCTTAGCTGTTATCAACCAGCCGTTGCTAGCAGTTGTCTGAAAATTAAATTCTAATCCAATGCACTTAGTAGTTGCCTTTTCAGTGCACAGAAGGTGCCTTGCGTTGATACATAAAATGTACTTTTTGGTTCATGCCATGTGTTTTTATAGCATCTCTGATCAAAGGATAAGATTAGATATTTAAACTCAGTTTACTAGCATTTCTGTCTCGCAGTCAGTGCAGGCCATGGTTTTGGTTCAAGTTTAAAAACCCGATTATGCTTCTATTTGTAGCAATTTTTTTTGTTCTTTTCTATGTTGTTTGATTAGATTTCTCTGCGAGAAATGTGATTAGTCAAATTTTGGAATAATTAGCATCCACTGTGATTATTTTTATGCTGCCATTACGATTTACTTTCTGGGTTTGAGATTGGAGTCTGATTTCTCATAACAAAATTGCAGTCTAAGAATGTACAATGCATTGGTGGAGAGATGCTTCAATGATTGTGTAGACACGTTCAAGCATAAATCCCTGCAAAAGCAAGAGGAAAGCTGTGTTCGAAGATGTGCAGAGAAGTTTCTGAAGCACTCCATGCGTGTTGGCATGAGGTTTGCAGAGCTCAATCAAGGAGCAGCCACACAAGATTGAGAACTGTAATTATCTAGCATATTATCGGACATGGATCACAGGTCCCCTTGAATTTACAAAAAAGTTAGAAACTCAGCCTTGCCTGTGATATGTTCTTTTATAAAACCTTTTTTCTTCCCCAGGAGATTGTTTAATTTTCTGGTCAGTAAGTTTGGTTGTTCAATTGGTATGTTTTTGCTCTTTATATATGAGAATACATTGTGGCTATTTGAATCCTCAGGGTTGCAATGTGCACTGAAAAAATTCTTAATGAATAAAGTTTGGTTTTATGACCATTGTGTCTCACTCAGGGAGGAGGTTTTAGTAGCCCTTCCATGTGAGTTTCCTTCAATGCTTGATTGGAGGACTCAAGGTCAGCTCCACAGATTGTGACATTGATTTGCAAAAAAGGAAAAATATAAAAAGAGAAAATTGATCCATAACATTACCTCTTTTGATCTTCTACTGTCACATAAACTAGCATTTAGTCCTCTTGTGCTGCGCATTGGATGAATGTAATTCAATAAATGTAAAATTGGAAGAAATTATATTTATTTATTGCAAAAAAAAAATTTCCAATATCACTTACCATCAATAATGTTATGTTAAACAAAATACGACATTGAAGATGGAAAGATCAGGGAAGTAACGAGAATGTCGAATAAAATATATGAAATTATAATAAACATTTATTTTAAAAAAACCTCAATTTTCCACATTATTGTTTTTTTTTATTAAAAGCATCTTCACTTCTAATCTGGATTTCCTAAATCAATTGTGAAAATACCAAGGAACAAAAAACTGGACCGAGTAATGAACCAGTTACGACATAGGTTCAAGGGTCAAGGGGTCAATCAGGGTCTAACCGGTGGTCGAACCGGTTATATTAAAATATTACAATTTATTAGCGGCAATATATATATTAATATATTTTTAAACTTCTATATATAAAAATGAAGATCTTTAGAAAAAATGCTTAAAATTTATTAGTACTCCCTCCGGTCCTAAATATAGGACATAGTTTGTAATATCCTATATTTAGGACCGGAGGTAATATTAGTTATGATACCTATACTTATACAATGATATCTTTTTTCCTATAATTATTATATCCTTTTAAATTATTTTTTTCATCATCTTTTTTTTTAGATTTATTCTTTCTTTATCCACTTTTCTCTTCATCTTGATCTTCAACCTTTCATTTTTCCCTAAAAAATAGCGCGAGATAATGGTTAGAAAAATATAAAAAAATTAAAATAAAAAGAAACCGGTCCAACTAATAAACCACCGGTTTTGACCGGTTCACAGCCTGATGACTAAATCAGACTGGACCACTGACCGGTTACCGGTTCAACCGGCCGGTCTGATCCCTTTTTTTATACTATGGAAAATACCACAAGCAATTGGAAAAGGGCTATTTCAGACATGCTTTGCTCTGGCTCTTCTGCTAGTAATGACCATCTTATTTCCTTGCCCAATCTTTCCAATGCAGAAATGGCCGATGAAGCACTAATGGAGAAGACGTCTAACTGATGCAAAAGTAAGTACTCCCTATTGTCCGTTCATAATATAAGGTGTTTTAAAAAGAATGAATTGGTCCATAATATAAGTCATTTGAAGAATAATTAATGTTTATTTATCAATTTTACCTTTATAGTTAATGTTTACATATGACTCATTGCATTTTCTCCTTCTAAACCTTATTTCATATGAAAAAAGTTGAAAATTTCCTTTAATTTAAAATAAATTTAATGAATTAACTATCATTTTTTGATTCCGATAAATTTGTTGAATTGACTTATATTATGTATGGAGGGAGTATAGCATGTCCGATTTTCACAAAATCAATTCATGTGCTCTTCTTCAATGGCCTGGGCTATAGATCATGGGTAGAGCTTTCTACCATTTTTGGTCCAACCTCATCTGTAGAGCTTGATCCACCCACAAGCGTTGTCAAACAAGCTAGCTTTAGCTTGACCTAACCAGACATGTTTTTTATTCTTTAATGTTTTTTGTTCTATTATTTTTGAGATTTTTGAAAAAATTACTATTTTTGACCACATAGATTTGTTTTGAATTTAGTTTAATCCTTAAATTTTGACTCAATGCAAATCCATACTTATATTTTCAATTCAGGTTAAAAGTATTTGGAACAAGTTAAGGTGAAATTTTAAATATTGAGTTGCAATCAAGTTATAACTTACAACCAGTCTTTGGCCGAAAAAGGAAAATACAACCAATCAAAATATAGGGATCAAATGTTTAATTTTTCCTTTTTTCAAGGTCAATCTTTTTCCCCATTCATGGGAGGGTGGGGGATCCAATTGTGGTAACTGTAATGGAGTCCGGTTCGTTTCCTTGTAAAATCAAAGATTAGATGAGCAAAACAAAGTGCGGTAAACGGGCATAACGAAACGATTGGTTTAATTTGCTTAGGTTTGACATTGGGGGAAAAAATTGGAACGAAATTAGAGCACCATTAAAAAAAAAAAAAAAAAAAAGCAGCAGCTCTCATGTTTAAGGAAAATTTGTCAAGAATAAAATAAGCATGAGAAACTCCAGGAGGATTGTTTAATCTAAATTGCTACATATTACATCTCAATTATCAATGAGGAACTAGGATGTTGCTTACGCTATTTTTCTGCTACTACGCTCTCACTCAAGACTCAATGTGAAGAATACTCAAGCTCAAAATTTTGGGATAGAATTAGACAGAAAATAATAAGAATCCAAAATCAAGAGAAGTGTATGCCAGCTTTGTTGAATAAAGAAAGCAAATATAGAAATTCCTGCAGGCTGAGCTTGGATGACCTCTTCTCTTCAAAATCTCCCTCTTTTAGAACAGCCAAAACCTTGTCCTTAAATTCAGATTGCACCTCCTCCGCATCACCGTCCCCGCCCTCGATCTCCATTTCATCGTCTTCATATAATCCATCATCCATTCCCATGCCTTGATTTTCCATGGAGTTGTCAAAACCAGAGAAGTCCATTATCGTATCGGTTTCCTCTGTTAAACCTTCTTGTGAAAGTTTTAGTGATTGCAAAGTCTTGTAGTTCTTTTCCAGCATGGAGATCACATTCTTCTGTTTAAAAATTGAACCAAGTGTCTTGTTCTTTCTATTAAAACAAATACGCAAAAATCCATCCCATTCCTTCTGCTTAACTTCGATGCGAGGTTTCCTAGGCTCAATTCGCACTACAGAGGAATCAACCTTTGGGGGAGGTCGGAAATTGTTTTTCCCAACTTTGAGGAGGTGGGAGACACGAGCAAGGAGTTGAGTGTTCACGGTAAGACGACAATAGAGTTTGTCACCAGGCTGAGCGACCAGTCTCATGGCAAATTCTCTCTGAAACATAATGATTGCACACCTAAATGCAGGTTGGTGGTTGAGTAACTTGAATGTGAGTGGCGAGGATATTTGATATGGAATGTTTGCCACACATATGTCAAAATATGGAAGCTCAGTCTTAAGCACGTCACCTTGAATAACCTAAATCATAGAACACAAAGGAAATAAATATAAGATGCTTAGTCACACTAAATATAAAACATATGCTATGCCCCATTCTCAGGATTTTTTATGGTTAGAGGGGTAGGGGGAGTGATAAGTTCCTCAGTGTCAAACATCATTTCCCTTTCTTAGTTTCCTTTTTTTTTTTTTATTTATTTATTTCTTTTTTGTCTGTAATGGAAAGTTGTTACTATCATTTGAAGCAAAGACTTGGGACCTATACCCAAATCCCCACCCCTGAGCCATAAGAATATTGGCCTGTAGAACATGACTTGATGGAAGGCAACATAAGTAAACTACTCCCACCGGTCCTCAATATAAGACATATTTGGGGAGTTGATCTTATCCTAAACATAAGACAAAATTTTTATATTTGTCTATCTTTTCCTAATTTACCCCTATTGATGCTCCCTCAATAATAATCAAGAAGGAAAGTGAAGGAGGGAATCAAGGAAGGTGACTAGGGTGTTTTAGAAAATACATGTCATATTAACTAACTTAACCAATTTTCTTAATCTAATCAAATTATGTAAATATATCTTATATCAAGGACCGGAGGAGTACTCAATAAGACAATTTCTTCACACCATAGTCTATTAAGGTCATTTGATGCATGCCATGCAAGTATAGAATAAAAACTTGCCACTCGTTGCAAAATGACATCAAAAGGAAAAATGAGCATAAAGATGCTTGTATCGCTAGAATCATGGTTATCTCCTCCTTCCCTAGTTTGGCATTGGGGGGAAAACCTTGAACGCTCAGGCATTGTACTAGTGGTGGTGCTATGACGAATCATGAGTATCGACAACTACATATCTTAGATTTTACAAGAGTTATAGCACACAAAATAAAGGACCAAACAAATGTTTTGTAACTCATATGAAGGAACCTTTATGTAGTCATGAAGCCTCTCGCTCTAAATATAACTATAGCCATGTTTTGCATGGAGTAGGATGTCGTCTTATTCAAGTGCAATTTCCTATAAATTTTATATTATCCATATATATATATATATAGGTAAAAATATGGTTTTCTACCAAGAGTGACAAATAACAACACAGACAGATTCTAAACAACCAAACATATAAACTACGTTTCAAGTGACCTATCCACAATTTCAATCAGAGAAAAGGAAAGCTCTCAGATTCTTATGTCCACCAATGTTTAAACCAAGGCCTAACAATACAACAAATATTTTTAAGAATGACTATAACACAGATAGCCCAGAAAGCTTTTCTCTCGAGATTTCTCAGAACTCTCTAATCATATAAACAACGGAGGGAAGTAACCGAACCTTAAGGCGGCTGGAGAACGGGGTACCCTGGAATCGTCTTTGAAGCTCGAGAACCATACGAGGGTCAATCTCAACAGCAATTACCATCTTTCCAGCTTCCAAAAGCTTCTTCGTAAGATTTCCAGTACCAGGACCGATCTCGAGGATAACATCGGTGCTTTTGATGCCGGATTTCTGAACTATGGAATCGACCAGCATAGGGTTCTTGAGGATATGCTGACCCTTCGATTTATGAAACGATATGCCTCCTTGGTATGGCGTGCGCTGCTGCTGCGGCTTGCCCTTCTCCTTCCTAATTTTACCTCCCGCCATGGGTCGGAGACAGGAAGAGAGAGGGGACACTGCAGTGTGATGGGGTAGTGTCACGACAGTTAGGGCAGAAGAAGAAGAGAGATTAAGGCCTTGTTTGTATTAATTTTGGGCCACTTATTCTAATCAAATTAGTTGGTCAAAGAAAGGAGAACAGGACCTCTGGAATTTTATCAAGTATTAACCATCCAGTATTTAGGGGTGTTCAAAGTATTCTAGTCTCAGTTGTCCTGACTCGGTCCCGGACATTTTATCCCGGGAATTTTTCGTCCCTGCCGGGATCAGGACTGGGACCGGGATCACACCTTGTGATATCGGGAATTCCTGGTCTCGGTTTTTTTATTTTTTTTTTATTTTTTCCTTAAAAAATAAGTTATTCTTTTATATTTGTATTTTTTACCCCATAAATTAAGTTATCATTTGATAAAACGTATATCACATATTTAGTTAGAGTTAAAACGTATATATCGTGATACTAATCCTAACTATATAATATATAAAGATAATAACAAAAATGATGAATGTGATAATAATAATAATATATTATTCTTCAATTCTAGCTCAATTTGTGTGATTTTTATGACCTTATTAAGTGTTAAATAATCACTTCAAACACTATATTATAAAAAATTTAACTAAAATAATTATAATAATGAAACCGGGAATTCCCGGTCCCGGTCCCGGGAATTCCCGCTCCCGGTCATACCGGGAATATCCCGGGACCGGGATCGGGAATGAATTCCCAGTCCCGGCTACACCCGGGACGGGAACCGGGAATGGGTGATCCCGGTCCCGTCTCAGGTTTTGAACACCCCTATCTGTATCAAAGGAATACTGTGTTTAAAAAAATGGGTGCTCTGTCAAATGGTTAAATTACACATAGATATTAGGCTTATCCTTATTGTACTTTATGACACTATCTTAGGAAAAAAAACAACAACCACAACTACCAAAAGAAAATTCCAGTATGTACCTTAACTTGATTTGTTCCCATCTCAATTACAACTGCTCCTTGTTTTAACCAACTGCCACGAATCATATTGGGCATTTCAACATCAGCTACCACAATTTCAGCTTCAGAGTTGTAAAGGATTTGAGCATCTTCAGGGTTAATCAATAAAGCAGAAAATAATATTCCTCATGATAATGAAGATGATATTGTTGAGCCAAGTGTAGCACCAACTATAAAATCACAAAATATGCCTAAGGGTTTTAAAATGAGAGAAGGAAAAAAAAGAAAGCAATGCCACAAAAGTTTGGAGTCA
The DNA here is from genome assembly GCA_963242795.1 of Inga leiocalycina. NCBI lineage: Eukaryota > Viridiplantae > Streptophyta > Magnoliopsida > Fabales > Fabaceae > Inga > Inga leiocalycina. Next base: position 16,796,304 of record OY725320.1, read on the forward strand.
AGGCTGCTTTTTAATGAAACATCAACGAGACACAGTATTTAATGATTAGAGAAAAAAACTTAATACAAAACATAATCTATTGACATACTAGAAAAACGACCAAATACTCAACACATAAGAAAAACTGTTTATCAGAATAGTCGCTTCGGCCACATTCGCTTAACCACAATTACGGCCTCCTCATCATGGCCCTTGTCAAAAAGGGAATCTATGATTATCCCAAAAAGTTGAATTGCCACAGCAGCACGAAAGTGCCTCCTAAACCGCAATTTAACCAAACAATAGACAACCGTTATGTCGTGGTCCGAATCAGGGAACAAAAGACAACTTATAAGGTTTTCGTTACCAAACTATTTTAATGTGTTTTAAAGTATGACAGGTTATTGAGAGTGAGGTGCTGGGATGTTATAATATGGTATCAGAGTGAGATGTTGGGATTTTGCAATTGGTATGAGACGCAGGTTCGGGATGTTATAAAATATAATAGAGTAAGTTTCTGATACCGTTAGTCATGGTGCTATGGTATCAAAGCCACACCCTTTTTTTATGGTGTTATCATTTAGAAGTTATGTAAGAAGAGCCGACCAAATGAAACCATGAAATTGGTTGAGGAAATGCTCATGAAATTGCATTTTAAATCGTGACACGTGGCAGGAGTCCTAATACAGACAATATCAAGAGCAATGTGTAGGGATGTTATAATATGGTGTCAGAGCGGCATGTTAGGAAGTTGCAATTGGTATCAGACGCGGGTTGGGATGTTATAAAAGGTATAAGAACAAAGTTCTGATATCATTTGTCATGGTCCTATGGTAGCAGGGCCACACCCTTTTTTTATAGTGTTATGATCCAAAGGTTGTTCAAGAAGAACCAACCAAATAAAGCCATGTAATTGGTTGAGGAACATATTTCCTTATATAATATTTTATAATCTTCTACTTAACGCATTTCTAAATTCAAGACACTTGGGCATTAAGTGTCAAATTCTCTACGGTATTTTTAAGGACTATAACTTTGACATAAAAATCATCAATCTTTTGATTGATTGGTTGTTTACACGCTACCTACTTGCTGCTAATGACACTTTACTTTTGGAGACAATAGTATGATTCCTTTTTAACAAAGGACAGGGTTAGAAGGCCGATATTCTTATTCAAAAAATATGGTGCAGATGTCTATTTGGAAAGGATGTTAAATGTAAGATATCTATTTATAAATTAAGTGTTAGTTTTTCTTTTGTATTAAGCATTTCCTTTTTCAAGATTTGTTGTTATTCTAGTTTCTTGAAGTTAAAGCTTTGGAAAACTGTGTTAGAGATATTTGCTATGTGAACTTTGTGAGTATCTTATTGACTATTGTTATGTCCATATCGGTTGAGGAGGGGAACAAAAGACACTTTACAAGGGTCTCGATATCGCACCCTCTCGATGCATTTAAAAGCCGTGAGGCGTGACAGGGGCCTCAAAGCGGATAATATAAGGGGGAGAGATATTGGGATGTTAAAATATGGTATCAGAGCTAGGGCTTGGATTCCAATATGAATCAGATTCAGGTTTAGGGTATTACAAGTGGTATCAGAGCCAAGCTCGGGTCGATGTGTCAAGGAGAACGTTGGACCCAAGGTGGGTGAAGTGTTATTCCTATATCAGCTAGGATGGGGAACTAAAGACGCCTTATAAGGGTCTGTACACCTTATCTCTTGATGAGTTTTAAGGTTGTGAGGAGTGATAGAGGCCTTAAAGTGGATAATATGGAGAGCAAGGTGCTGAGATGTTATAGTATGGTATCAAAAGGAGGAGGTGAGATGTTGAAATTTATATTAAACTCAAGTTTGAGATATTACAGATGGTATCAAAGCCAGAATTGGGACGATGTGGGTTGATATGTCGATGAGGACATTGGGCCCAAAGGTGAGTGTAGTGTTATATCCCATATCAGCTAGGGAGGGGACTACTCTTTTAATACGTTTTAAAGCTGTGAGGGGTGATAGAGTTCCCATAGTAGACAATATCATGAGCGACGTGCTGGGATGTTGCAATATGGTATTAAAGTGAGGTGACAGCATATTGCAATCGGTTTTCGACGCAGCTTCAGGATGTTACAAAAGGTATAAGAGGCAAACTTGCAATAACTATTAATCTATTAGTTACAAAAGGTATCAGACTATATGTTTCTAAACTTGCCATAGTTATATGCTTGCAATAATCTTAATTCTCATCTCATACATTATTATTATTATTAAAGTAACTATGAAGAAAATCTATTAAAAAATATTATAAAAAAATATGAATAGCAAACCCTTGTTTCATCTTAATGAAGGCCCGGATCGTAACTTGATAGCAGAATTGGTCTAGAGCCATCTAGCCTTGTTTCATCATCCTGAAGGTCTGAACGGCATCATCACACTTGTTGGCTATGGTGTACATCGAAATCAATGAGGTGACAATAACAATTGAGGGGCCCAACTTTAATTTGTGCAAAAGTGCGAGTATAGCGTCTGCGGTAACCGTGTAGCCCATTTTCCTACAGAAGCCATCCACTAACACTGTGAGTGCACTCACAGTGGGGTGGATGCCCCCAGCTAGCATCCTCCTGAGCCAAACAAGGGCTTGCCTATGCATCTGAATGCGGCAAAAGCATTGCATTAGTAAGGTAAAGATGGGGCTTCTGTGGGTACGTCTATATGGGGGTAAAAATTGAAAGGGACAGAAGAAATGGGACTGACGAGATTTAGGCAAAATGAAGGGTAAGAAGAAAGGAGGGTAAAAGGGGATTGGCAGAGAGGACGACCACAACCATGGGAGGGAGAATGTTACGGTGGCTAGAGCGAGTGAGTAATGAATAACCAAAAAATAACAATTTTTTAAAGGAATGATATTTGTAGAAGAATTAGGGAGCATAAACTTAGGTTGGGCTACTGCTTAGGGTGTAGTGTTGTAGATCTTCTTTAGAATAAATATGGGATGGAGGAGATGAGAGAGAATGATAAGGGCCATATTGTCGTTGATCTTCTTCGGAATTGTGAGACCAAGGTCGTTGTAATATTAAAGGCAGTTTCAATGGCCATCAAACCTAGCTTTGATACCATAAAATATATAAAAAAAAGAAAGAAGCATAACAATTCACTGAAAGTTTGTATTATTCCTCCATACATAAAAATATTTGGCAACAAGACAAAGATTCGAACTTTAAGGCATTGTTATGCTTCCTTATGGTATCAGAGCTTGATTTGTTGTGGTATTAGAGGTATGTTCGATGGCCACTTAACATGGCTTTAATACTAATGGGGAGGCTTTGTTTAAACATGCTGTCAACAACGGTGTACATAATCTGTTGACATACTAGCAAAACGACCAAATACTCAGTACATAAGAAAAATTGCTTATCATAATAGTCGCTTCAGCCACATTCGCTTAACCATGACTGCGGCCTCCTTGTCATGGCCCTTGTCAAAAAGGGAATCTATGATTATCCCAAAAAGTCGAATTGCCACAGTAGGATGAAAGTACCTCCTAAACAGTAGTTCAACTAGACCATAGACTGCCGTTATGTCATGGTCCGAGTCAGGGAACAAAAGACCACTTATAAGGTTTGTGTTACCAAACCATCTCTATGCGTTTTAAATTGTAACGCGTTATCGAGAGAAAGGTGCTAGGATGTTATAATATGGTATCAGAGTGAAATGCTGGGATTTTGCAATTGGTATCAGACGCAGGTTCGGGATGTTGCAAAATGTAATAGAGCAACGTTCTGATATCATTTTTCATGGTGCTATGGTATTAGAGCCACACCCTTTTTTATGGTGTTATCATTCAGAGGTTGTGTAAGAATAGCTGGCTAGATAAAGCCATGAAATTGGTTGTAATAGAGCAACGTTCTGATACCATTTTTCATGGTGCTATGGTATCAGAGCCACACCCTTTTTTATGGTGTTATCATTCAGAGGTTGTGTAAGAATACGTGACACATGGCAAGAGTTCTAATACAGACAACATTAAGAATGAGGTATAGAGATGTTATAATATGGTGTCAGAGTGGCATGTTAGGATGTTGCAATTGGTATTAGATGTAGGTTGGGGATGTTATAAAAAGTATAAGAACAAAGTTCTGATATCATATGTCATGGTACTATGGTATCAAAGCCACATCCTTTTTTTTATAGTGTTATGATCCGAAGGCTGTTCAAGAAGAACAAGCCAAATGAAGTCATATAATTGGTTGAGGAACATATTTCCTTATATAATATCCTATAATCTTCTATTCAATGCATTTCTAAATTCAAGACACTTGGGTACTAATTGTCAAATTCTCCATGGTATTTTTAAGGATTGTAACCCCGACATAAAAACCATCAATCTTTTGATTGATTGGTTGTTTACAAGCTACCTACTTGCTACTGATTACACTTTACTTCTTGAGACGATAGTATGATTCCTTTTTAACAAAGGGCAGGGTGAGAAGGCCGATATTCTTATTCAAAAAATATGGTACAGATGTCTATTTGGAAAGGATGTTAAATGTAAGATACTATTTATAGATTAAGTGTTAGTTTTTCTTTTGTATTAAGCATTTTCTTTTTCAAGATTTGTTGATATTCTAGTTTCTTGAAGTTAAAGCTTTGAAAAACTATGCGAGATATTTGTTATGTGAACTTTGTGAGTATCTTATTGACTATTGACAATTGTTATGCCAACATCAGTTGAGGAGGTGAACGAAAGACACTTTACAAAGGTCTTGATATCGCACCCTCTCGACTCATTTAAAAGCCGTGAGACATGACAGGGGCCTCAAAGCAGATAATATAGGGGGGAGATGCTAGGATGTTAAAGTATGGTATCAGAGCTAGGGGCTTGAATTCCAATATGAATTAGATTTAGGTTTAGGATGTTACAAGTGGTATTAGAGTTAGGCTCGGGTCGATGTGTAAAGGAGGACGTTGGATCCAAGGTGGGTGAAGTGTTATGTCCCCATCGACTAGGGTAGGGAACAAAAAACGCCTTATAAGGGTCTGTACACCTTATCTCTTGATGGGTTTTAAGGTTGTGAGAGGTGATAGAGGCCTTAAAGCGAATAATATGGAGAGCAAGGTACTGAGATGTTATAATATGGTATCAGAGAGAGGAGGTGAGATGTTGTAATTTATGTTAAACTCAAGTTTGAACTATCACACATGGTATCAGAGCCAGATTGGGACGATGTGGGTGATATGCCGGTGAGACGTTAGGCCCACATCAGCTGGGGAGGGGATTACTCTTTTGATACTTGTTAAAGCCATGAGGGGTGATAGAGTTCCCATAATGCTCAATATCAAGAGTGAGGTGCTGGGTTATTGCAATATGGTATCAAAGTGAGGTGACGAAATATTGCAATTGGTTTCTGACGCAGCTTCAGGATGTTACAAAAGGTTTAAGAGGCAAGCTTGCAATAACTATTAATCTATTAGTTACAAAAGGTATCAGACTATATGTTTCTAAACTTGCCATAGTTATATGCTTGCAATAATCTTAATTCTCATCTAAAATATTATTATTATTATTATTAAAGCAGATATGAAGAAAATCCATCAAAAAATATTATAAAGAAATATGAATAACAAACCCTTGTTTCATCTTAATAAAGGCTCGGATCGTAACTTGATAGCAGAATTGGTCTGGAGCCAGCTAGCCTTGTTTCATCTTCCTGAAGGTTTGAACGGCATCGTCACACTTGTTGGCTATGGTGTACACTGAAATCAGTGAGGTGACAGTAACAATTGAGGGGCTTAGCTTTAATTTGTGCAAAAGTGCGAGCATAGCGTCTGTGGTGACTGTGTGGCCCTTTTTCCTATAGAAGCTATCCACCAACACTGTGAGTGCACTCACAGTGGGGTGGATGCCCCCAGCTAGCATCCTCTTGAGCCAGACAAGGGCTTACCTATACATCTGAATACGGCAAAAGCATTGCATTAGTGAGGTAAAGATGGAGCATCTATGGGTACGTTCATATGGGGGCAAATATTGGAAGGGACAGAAGAAAGGGGACTGATAAGATTAAGGGCAAAAGAGAGGGTAAGAAGAGAGGAAGGTAGAAGGGGATCGACAAAAAGGATAGTTATAAATATGGGAGGGATAATGTTATGGTGGCTAGGTTTCGAGGAGCGATCAAGGAATGAATAACCAAAAAATAGCAATTTTTTTAAAGGAATGATATTTGTAGAGGAATTAGGGAGCATAAGCTTATGTTGGGCTACTTGTTAGGGCGTAGTGTTATAGATCTTCTTTAGAATAAATATGGGATGGAGGAGAAGAGAGAGAATGATAAGGGTCATATTGTCGTTGATCTTCTTTGGAACTGCAAAACCAAGCTCGTTGTAATATTAGAGGCAGTTTCAATGGCCATCGAACCTAACTCTGATACCATAAAATATATAAAAAAAGAAAGAAGCATAACAATTCATTGAAAGTTTGTATTATTCCTCCATACATAAAAATATTTGGCAATAAGACAAATAGTTGAACTTTAAGGCATTGTTATGCTTCCTTATGGTATCAGAGCTAGATTCATTGTGGTTTTATGCTTCCTCCATACATAAAAATATTTGGCAATAAGACAAATATTTGAACTTTAAGGCATTGTTATGCTTCCTTATGGTATCAGAGCTAGATTCGTTGTGGTTTTAGAGGTATGTTCGATGGCCGCTTAACATGGCTTTGATACTAATGAGGAGGCTTTGTTTAAACATGATGTCAATAATGGTGTCGTACATAACCAAATCAGGTGTAAGGAGTTCTAGATGAAGAAGTCCAAGTAACTCTTTTGAGAGCTTAGCCTGGCACAAAGCCTTTAGGTATGATGAATAATTGACTGGATTTGGTTGCTCTCTAATTTTCAAGATATTGTTGAGGACAATGTGAGCGGAGTCTAAGTCTCCTAACTGGAAGAAGACTTTGATAAGTATGTTATAAGTTAAGAAATTGGATGGACGATATTAAACCTGGCTCTGATACCATAAAGTATCAAAAAGGAAGGAATAATAACAATGTACTGAAAATTTGATTATTCTTCCTTATAGAAGAATTTTTTGCGACTAGCAAAAAATTCAAATTTTCAGGCATTGTTATGCTTTTTTACAATATGAGAGCCACGTTTGATGTGGTATCAGAGGTAGGTTCAATATACGGTTCATATTTCAAAGAAATTGTAATTCCACTATATATATAAATATTATATAGGAACGATATAAATTTTCAGGCACTTTTATGCTTGTTGATGGTATAAGAGTCAGGCTTGTTGCAGTATCAGAGGCAGTTTCAATGGCCATCAAATCTAGCTTTGACACCATAAAGTATTAAAAAAGGGAAAAAAGCATAACAAAGTATTGAAATTTTGTATTATTTATCCATACATAAGAATATTTTATGCTTGTTGATGGTATAAGAGTCAGGCTTGTTGCAGTATCAGAGGCAGTTTCAATGGCAATCAAATCTAGCTTTGACACCATAAAGTATTAAAAAAAAGGAAAAAAGCATAACAAAGCATTGAAAGTTTGTATTATTTATCCATATATAAGAATATTTGGCAACCAGCTAAAGATTCAAACTTTCAAGTATTGTTATACTTCCTTATAGTTTCGGAGCCATATTCAATATGGTATCAGAGCCAGATTTGATAATCACTTGACATGGCTTTAATACCATAAAGAGCACCAAAAAAAATTAAAGAAGCTTATAGTCACCATCAAACTCATTCAACTCTTGTCCCCTAGCCCTAGCTCTAGCCACCATTGCACTCGCACTCTCCATGGCTACTTTGCTCCTCTACTGCATCATGTCCTCTTTTACTAGGCTCTTGCTACCGTCTAAGTCTTCCTCACTTATGCCCTTTATTCTTTTATTTCTTGTTCAACGCATGCTTCATACTCTCACAATCTCTGCCACTCTTCCAATCCTAATCCTAAGACCATTGAGGAGGCTCTCTCCTTATTTCATAACTTTATCCATATGTATCCTGACCGCTAATTATCTATATTTCAGAACTATACCCTCATTAAATATGGATATATATTAAAAAAATATTTAATACTCATTGAAATTATTAAAAACGTCTTAAAAAAATGACCAAAAATACATTTTAAAAAACATTTTAAAGAAGGTGCCAGAGAGGGTTACTCCAAAATTGTCACATATGTCAATAAATTGTAATAACACTTCAATAAACTCTGAAATCTTGGTTGCAAAATACAGTACTCTTCATTTTTGGAAAACATACATAAAAATTTCTCATTTGCACAATGGGCCGTACATTGGCATCTAAAAATGTTCATTGTTCATCTTGGACACTTTTTTTTTTATCGGCAATCTTGGACACTTATTTGGATATAGAATAAAAGTTGAATTGATAATATCCAAATATATACACACACTTGACACTGCATCATTTATCATTCTTCTTGGACACTTATTTGGTAGTGTTTATCCAAAACAAAAAACTACACAAATATATAAATAGGCACTTAGGCTTCAAGAAATGAAATTATCAAGGGAATAAAAATCATATTAAGTTGTCCCTAATTAAACTTCTTTGTAAATCAAGACCTATTGGCTGCTGGATCAAACGAATTAAAGACACAGTTCACATACAGCAGTATGTGAAATCAAATATGTTGTATGCCTTACTTAATAGATATAGATGTTGAGGAAAAAAAACAACCGGAAGACAGTCATAAATAAAAAATCGGGAAACTTTCAAAAAAATATATTGAAAATTGGGAAAGGACGAATCAGTACACTGTTAGACAACGAAAAGATGAAAATGCCCTTCAACCCTCCTTCTCTCCATTTCGGAATAATAACATGAGCCTCTTAATTAACAACTCCGGATTCTCCATTAACAACTCTGTTTTCTTCTTTCACAATTAACAAGTTTCAGAGCCAATAACAACACATATATCTTTATTAACAACACCGTATTCTACATTAACAACTCCACTTTCTACTTTCACAGTTAACAAGTTTCAAGGCCAATAACAACTCCTTTCTCTTTATTAACAACACTGTATTCTATGTTAACAACTCCACTTTTTTCTTTCATAGTTAATAAGTACGGACTCTTTTGTGGGATTTTGGTGTTGTCAATATAGAATCCGGAATAGTTAATTAAGAGGCCCGTGTTGTTGTTCCGAGGGAGCGCTGAAGGGCATTTTCATATTTTCGCACAGATTTTAAAATCCCAGATTCCTCCTCCCATCGACAGCGTACTGATTCGTCCTTTCCCAATTTTAGAGTATTGAATCGTCGTTTTCCAATTTCTAATATATTTTTTTTAGAATTTTCCCTAAAAAATTTTATATTCCTGACAGTTTTGGATAATCAGCAGCCAGAAGGCAAAAAAAAAAAAAAAACGGGGGGGAATGATCGTGAGCCACACATGCTGCCTATCTTTATCAGCAAGGGAAAAAGTCAATCAAATGACTGCTAACTAGTTGATATTTACGTAAAGAAGTGGAGGGAGGTCAGGGCAATTGCCTTTAATTTTCCATCAGACATTATGTTGGTTAACTATTACTACGTGTAACTATTACTACGTGTAACCAAATAGTCAATAGGGGATAATTTAGAAAATAAATAATAAATACGTGTAACCAATTAACTCTTATATTAAGAATTGTATAATAAATTTCACATGAACACAAGCATCTAACCTTCTTTTATCGTTTTATTTTATGAGACATCTAGTAAGCATTTCATCAAAGAAGATTCACAACCATTAATAAGGGTGCCATAGCTGCATTTATGGTTTTAGGCACTGTTATTTTTTTTTATTAATAATCATTCATGATATAATACAAAAAGTTCATGACCCATAATAATCCCCAAAGGCCTAAACAGACCTAAACCTCTGCCGATCTGAACAACTCTTACATAATACGTATTTTTAAAATAAAACTATTTTAAATGAACTGTCAAGATCAACTGAATTGTTTTGTTATTTTAGGGTTACAAATTGTAGGCGACAAATCATCAAACTTTTGTCATTAATTTTAAATAAGTTTTTAAAAAACCATTTAGAGTAAAATATATCAACCTCCCCTCAATTTTCTCAAAATTATAGAGACACCTCTCTATTTTGAAAATTTATATGGAATACCCTTAAAATCAAAATTTATGTTGCATAAATCTCCCTTCTAGTATTGATATTTAACTTCCATCCATCTAACTGTTAGTTAACTGGTGAGTTAGAACATTGACCTATCATTTTTACCAAAATGCCCCTCCTCAACAAAAGTATTAGTTAATAATCATTAACTGCATATATTTATCCAAAATTAAAATATAATTTTAATATATATTTTAATTTTTTTATTATATATATGTATTTTCAATAAAATCACAAAAATGATATAATTTTAAGATTCTTATATCGAAATGGTATGATTCAAATATATTTCATTAAACATATGCTTATTAAAAAAATTAATCAGATTTTCTATTAAGCTATTAATATTTTTGACATAAAATTACTTAAATTATTTCTAAATTTAATAAAAGAGTATTAAATTGATCATTAATAAATATTAATGGCAAAATATAAATTAGGGATTTGGCATAATAAGGGGTAAATTAGTAAGCAACATTTATTTTTATATGGTTTTAAATTAAAAAAATTTAAGAATATTTTTAGAATATTCTTTAATGGGGTTAATAGTTTGGACTAAAATGTATGTTTTTAAAATAGGGGGTCTTTATAATTACGACAAAATAGAACGGTGATCAGAGTATTTTACTCAACAATTCAAAGGTGAAGGTGCAATAAAGTTTTATGGGGTTAAATGGCTTAAATGCCAGGGAAGTTTTTGCATATGTGTATTGGACACCTAGAAGATTTTCAAGGGTAAATGTAGCCTGGAAGTTTCAAAAATGAGAAGATTTTGCCCCTACATTAACCAGCCTTAATGGCCAATATTTGTTGACCAAAAATGGAAAGATAACATGTTTATGTGGTATCCACCTCACTCCTTTTTTGTCCATGTCAAGAGTCATATTTTTTAGTAAGATTTTTTATTAAAAAAAAAACTCAGATTCTCCCATGCAATGTCTGTAGTCCTTGATATAAGACTCGTTGAGTTATTTGGGGAGATTAAAAATACTAAATAAATTACTTAATTATATATTGGTTTATAAGTCAAGCAAATAATATATAATTTGCTTATAAGCTATATTTATCATTTTTTTCAAACTAGTTTGCTTGAATTATAAAATAATATATAATTAAGTAGTTTATTTAGTTTTTTTAATTTCTCTAACTAACTCAACTAAGTCTTATATCAAGGATAGGAGACATTGTAGGGGAGGATCTAAGTTTTTTTTTTAAAAAAAACTATCCTACTAAAAATCTTATGCCTAACGTGGATAAAAAGGGTGAGGTGGATGTCATATAGGCATGCCATCTTTTGCATATATGGTCAACAAATATTGACCGTTAGGACTAGTAACGAAGGGGCAAAATCGTCTCATTTTTTAAACTTCAGTGCACATTTGCCCCTAAAAAACTTTCAGATACCCAATGCCCATATGTGAAAATTTTCGGTGCACTTAAGCCTTTTAACCCAAATTTTATGTTAAGAGCAAGTGACACCATTAAGGTTTTTATGGCTATCAAAGTATACATAAACTCCAAAAAAAGGGGCAATTTCACCCATGGTTCATGAATCCGAACTGGACCGGGCGATTCAGACCGGAACTCGACGAACCGACCAACTTCCCAGTCTAGTTTAGGTAGTCACCCATTACTGTTCTGACCTGGTTTGAATTGGTACGAATTGGTAGTTAAATTTTTTTAACTCTCTAGCATCTGAAACGACACCGTTTTGTTTTGTTTTTTTTATAATTCAAAAAGTGAAAAACCAGATAGACGCCTCTACCCTCTTCTCTCTCTCATTTCGTGTTTGCTTGCTAACTTCACTTTGTACTCTGTCTCTCACTCTCTCCCAACTCTCACTCACTCTAGACCGACTCTCTCTCAGCTGGGTCTCGGACCTGTGCTCTAATCCAAACTTTCATCGAAAATCCGTGCCTAAATACTCTGATTTAGGTCTTGTGTGGTCCGATGGTGTGACCGTGGCTTATGGGAGACATAAAGGCCTTACCTTTGATGGTCGCTGACGGTGTTTACGGTGGTGGAGGTCGAGTTTAGTTTACCTTGCTTCTTTGGTTCTTCCTTGGTTTTGTCAATTTACTTTCTTATTTTCCTTAAACTCTATTTGTATTTTACAATTCTATGCTTACTATGATCAGATTGTGTTATACACTTGTACTTGTTGATTTGGTTTGGACTGTTTGTGTTCGTCTTTGCCTTCAGTCAACGCCTACTCTGATGTTCTCGGTGGTTTCAGTTGATTAAGTTCTTGTGTGGTCCTGGTCATTGGTCTGAGGGCGTGTCCGTCGCTGGTGGGAGAGATAACGACTTCACCTTTGAATCAAAGTCGACGGTGTTACAGACTTGGAGTAGTGGAAATCGAGTTCGGATTGCTTTCTTTATTTCCTTCACTTTTATTTGAATTTTATATTTTATGCTCATTACAATTCGATTGTTTTCTTGCTTGTTGGTGGTTGAGACTCTGTTTTTTTATGTTATTTATTTGTAGCTTGCTTGTGATTGAATTAGATGTTTCTTGTTTGCTTTCCTTTATTGATTGAAAAGACTCTGTTTTCTGGCTTGCTTTCTTATTTGCTCATGGAGGTCAGAAGTGGTGAAGGAAGTGATAATCCTCCCATCACCACTGTTCCTATAGAAGAGTCTAGCAACCTCCTACCCGAATGCCTCTAATCCCACAAAGTCAATAGGCAGTGTCAAAAAAATGATCCTGTTTGGCAATATGTGTCTGTCAAAAAAGGGGGAAGAGTTGATGTTTTTACTTGCCTCTTATATGCATCAAGTTACAGGGGAGGTGGAATTAATAGGTTAAAGCAACATCTAGTTGGTGTGAGTAGTCAAGTGTCTTCTTGTAAGAAAGTTTCTCATGATATATATGCTAGAATGAAAGAATTGTTGATAGAGGGTGCAAAGAAAAAACCTATTACAAGTCTTCTTCATAACCACGACAAGAAGACCATATGATTATATGCAAAAATAGTGATTTTAGATGCTTTTTTTTGCAAGATCACACACATGAGAGATGGAAGCAATATCTCTCACAACAAGATTCAAACAATGAGTTGCACAGTGAGACCAATAAATGATTTTATACTTCTCTTTAATCAATCTACCGCATGCTACATAGTTAGCGGCATTGGCAGTCACCACATGGACTATATTTTCAAGGCCAACCCACTTAATAATTTCATTAAACAAAGAGAATAAAGTTTTTGCATCTTTAACTAAATCATAGGTATCAATTGATTTCACAAACACTATGCTATGCACTAAATATACTAAGAAATTAATCAAAGTACGTTGTCGAACATCAGTCCAGCCATCAACCATTAGTGTACAACCATTTTCTTTCTATTTAGCTTGATAACTATCAATCAATAACATACATTCTTTTTTACTATTTTTCAACATGCTAATTCTATAATCATGAGCACTAGGGGCCTTAAACCTAGGACCAATGGCAGCAATAGTATCAGTAGCTTTTTGAAATAAAGGACAATTCAATACATTAAATGGGATGCAATTCACATAAGCTAATTCAACAATAACCACCTTAGCATTATATTTGAACAAACATGACTTACAAGCTGTAGTTGTTGATCATCATTTTATGCAGCACAAATTGGCTAATATTGAGCCTGGGAAAACATTTTGTGCAATCATCCTTGATAATCAGTTTTAAAACGACTGTTTTCAAATTGTCAAGATTGTTTCCCCGATTATTAGACTACTGAGGATTCTTGATTCTGATGACAAGCCTTCAATGTCTTATGTCTATGAAGGCATGCAAAAGGCTAAAATAGCAATCCAGGAGATGTTTTAGAATAAGGAAGAGCTGTACAAGCCATACACTATCATTATTCAGGCTTGCTGGGATAAACATTTAAAGAGTCAACTTCATGCAGCAGCTTATCTTTTGAATCATGCCTTCTTCTACAATGCAAAACATGCTAAAAAGAATAGATTAATGCAATCTTTGATTGATGTGTTTGAGGCTCATTTACATGATAATATTGATCGTTATGTTACAATGATGCAGCAAATAAGTGTGTACCATGATCATAAAGATTCCTTTAATAAAGTTTCATGTGAAAAAACTGCCCAAAAACTAAATCCTTGTAAGAATATTTAATTTTTTATTTTAATGGACATATTAATACATATTTGATATTTCATATTATATTTAACTAAATTTCTTTTATTTTATGCAAATGAGTAGTAGATCTACTATGGTAGTTCAATTCCGGAGTTGCAACATATTGCTATTCGTCTACTTAGCCAAACTTCTTCTTCTTCTTCTTTTGGTTGTGAAATAAACTAGAGTTTATTTGAGCGCATCCACACAAAGAGAAGAAATCAATTGGAGCATTAAAGGCTCAATGGCTTGGTTTTCACAAATTACAATCTAACGTTAAAATACCGGTAATCTTAAAACTTATGACTTAATTTACTTTTATAGAACTTATTTAATATGCATTTTACAAACGTTGATCTTCTTCTATTTTGTCATTAAAGGGATATAATGACAAAGAAGAAGGAAAGTTATGATTTGATTGATTATGAATCAATAGATAAAGTTGACTTTTGGGTTGTTGAAAATGATCCAACTCCTGAATTTGAAAATTTAAATGTGACACATTTTGAACTTGAAATTACGAGGAATTATGAAGGCTTATAATAAATTATCTCTTATATTAAGATTATATTCTTATATAATAGTATATAACTATGTTTTCTTCTTCACTTAACTATGAAGAATTTAATTCATATCAATATTTCATATATAGGTGATGAACATGTGGCCATTCCTGAATCTCCATGTTTGAATGATGATGATGATGATGATGATGATGATGATGATGATGATGATGATGATGATGATGATGTTGGTCCTAGTGCTTTTGGTTTTCCTCCTTTAACTACACCTCATGATGTTGTAATACCTGTAGATTTGAATGATGTTAACCAAGATTATGGTGTTACTTATTAATTACTGATTAGTTTAGTGATTAAAGAATTGTATGTGGAAGGAACCTCTATTGATATTTTGATCTTTTGGTAGGATAATATTATGATGGTAATAGCAAATCATTTTGATCCTTTGATAGGATAATATTATGATGGCAATATCAATACTCATCACTGTGAGTGTACTTTGGTTACTCCTTTTGGTGTCATTGAATTGCAATATGATACTGTGATGCTTATTTGTCAAACAAATTATAAGCATGTTGGATATATTTGATTATTTTGAATGGATATTTACTATTTAGTATATTTAGATAGTATGATTTATATGTTGATTTATACGTTGATTTATACGGATTTTTTTTATTCCTCAAACGGTCTGATCCTTGGGTTGATTCTGGTCTGATCCACTGACCCTTAACCTACTGTCTTATCCGATTCAGTGCCTGATCTGAATTTTAATACTTGATTTCACCGCAACTTATATGTGGTTAACGTACTTTTTTTGTGGGTCACACATCCTCTCTCATTCCAAAAACTCTCTCCTCTCTGTTTGTTCTTTCTTCTCTGCTATTCGATGAGTGCCAATCACTGCACCCAACAACATTAATTCAAAAGACATTCCAATAATGCACATACAAAACTAATTACAGCCCGTGAAATTTGTCTTCAACATTTCATCGGCGAAAAAACACCTCTCAAAAGGGGAAAGAACTGACCGAAACGTAACCCTCCACATCGTCAAGAACCTCCATGCTCAACACAGTAGGAGACGAAGTGGATTCCTCCTCCGCCATTCAAGGAAGATCAAAAGGCTCATACTTATTAGCTCTGTAGTAGATGAAGATTCTTGATTTGCTAAGACAGCAAAACCTGAAGTTTTCCGGTAGAGGGTAAGAAGGAGAAGAAAAGGCAAGCATTGGTGTTCGACCCTCTGTCCTTCGTTTCATACCCCGACCAAGTTTCATTAATTGAATCTACCTATTCCTTCAAGTCCATGCATTTTGCCTTCTAATTTCATTGTAAAGAAACAGGGGGAGCGTTGATGGGAATATGGGATGGGAGAGAACGTGCGACCCATAAATAAAGTGACGTCCGCATTGCTCATTTGATAGAGTTTATGTATATTTTACTATACATGCAAACTTAATCACGTTAGATACCCCAAACATAAAATTTTGTTGTTAAATTTACACATTCACCTAAAATTTAATAACTCTTATTTTGTTAAATGAGCATCTTGCATGAATAGCCCACTTCAACTTACTTCACTGCTGTCATTATTAGTGACCCTTTACCAATCTGGCATCTCCTGCAAATTGTTTAAATTAATTTAAAAAGATTTACAAGCAGCAATTTCACTATTTCTTAGCAGAATTAACAGAACCAGTTCATTCATAAAGCTAGAGGAGAGGCCATAATTAGGATGGCCTTATAGTTAGCATAAGGGAGAGAAATAGATATGAAACCTGAATGAATCAATAGTCAATGATATAAGTTACTCTACTTTTTAGTTCAAGCTAGGAGATTTTTTTAACCCAACATTGATGTAACTGACGATTAAAAAGGATAATATTGTATTTATTAAAAAAATTATATGTTACTCATATATCGCCCAACAATTTTGTCATAATGTTCATAGAATCATTAGCTCTTCAGAAAATGTTATTTTAACCCAATTTTTGATCAATTGTACGTGTGCTTGTCTTATCCTGTCAAGTAAACTTCTTCTCACCACTCATACCATTTGCTTATTTAAATCCTGTTAACATTTTCTGCTAATCAATGTCAGTATTGATTTGAAAATATTTGGTTAACATTTAAAATTTTAATGTCAACATTTTTTTAATAAAATTAACGGTGTTTAGATTATAAGACTGAGAAGATATATACCTTATAAAATTAAAAAATTGAAATAAAATCTTAAATAAAAATTAAACGACTAAATACAAACCTTTACCATGTTCTATCTATAAACTAGAGCTGGGGTGTGGGAACTTCAAATTTACTTTCCAGCCCCCTATTGAGGCATTAGCTTTGGGATTTCAGTCATTTCACCACTCTCCACTTTATTTTTTGTTTCATAAAGAGTATTGATGTCTTCTAGCTTTTCTCTCCTTTTTTTCCCCTTTAACTTTTCTTGTTTAATTAAAGTCAATAACCATTTTGGCTTTATAATTATAATGTTTCCTTTTCTACTCATTTTCCTCTTTATTAAAAAGAGCATCTGTTGTACGTCTTATACTACACCACTCTTTCACAATAGAAGCTTTTATGGTATTCACTTGTAATTTTTGTGTAGGATGTACTCACATGTAATTTATTAATCAGTTGATAGATTGGGAAATTATCCTACACCACTCTTTCAATTTATGATTAATTTAATTTAAGCCTTGATCAATACCCCAAGTCCAAATAAATGTTCTAATAATTAATGTAGTTTTAAGAAAATACTAGTATTAGTTTTTAAAATATTTTAGACATTTTTATCTTTGAAAAATATTCGTACCTGCATGGATTACGATTCATGAATTTGCGTATTATATTGTCTTAAATTCTAAAAATTAAATGTAATTTGAAAATATTTTTAAAAAAAATACTCCATCCAACCCTAAATATAAAACAAAGTTGGTTTTTTTCAAGAGATATTAAGAAAGGTAATTAAATTATTTTAAAATATTTATATTTATTGTTTTTTTTAAACTATTTTGCTTAACATGTAAAATGATATATAATATATGATATGATTAAAAAAATTATTTAACTTCCTCAATTTCTTCGAGAAAAGTCAATTCTGTCTTATATTTAAAACAAGATCGTAAATAATTAATTTAGTTATTTGTAAAAATATATATATATTTTTTAACAATTGTATTGTATTGATTTCTTTGAAGTGCCACTTTTAATAATAATTTGTATTGAAAACTATTATCTTAATAGGAAACATCCTTAGTGTACAATAAATAAGAAAGTTTTTTAAAAAAAATTATAAATTAGGAAGACAAAATAAATCGAGGAATTGCATTAAGAACAAAAGTAAATAGCATATAGTTCTTCCGTTAAAACAGAATGGAGTATTAAAAGGGTCACACGCGGGAATCTTTATCCAGTAGGTCTGTGAGCCAACTAACCCACCATAATTATAATTCACACACAATTAAGTATGGCTCATTTTTGGCGCATATATATGTATATATATATATATATATATATATATTTGGTATATATATAAACTATGAGATAGATGGGTCTAAGATTTGCTTCACACTAACTTTCTTTTGTGTGTTTGTTCTTTAACAATCACATGCATGCTTTGCTTTTATACACATGTATACACTCCATTTAATTGTCAATAAAAAAACTAAATAACTAATTTATTGAGATTAAGAAACGCCCATATACATATTACTTCCATAATATATTCGAAACTTTATAATCAACCCCCTAAAACACTTACATTTGTATAGATAACTTTCATATAAGTAATTTTGTATATATATCACTTTTTTTATCAATTGTATATATATCACTTATCTACACATAACTTAAAGTTTAGGGAATTATTTACAAATCAATCAAAGCTAGTAATATGCTGATAAAAGTAAAATTTAATAATTGATAGCTGGGGGTTATCAATAAAAGCTTAAAGAGACTTCCTATTAAGTTTAAAAGGTTAAAACTTAAAAGGATTATGTATACATGATACAAATTTAATAAATAAATCTTTATTGGACATAAAAATACCAAAACAGGCAGTTAAATTATTTTTGCCAAGCCTCCAATCCTTAATTTGAATATTATTTTTGTTAACCTGAATTATTTTCTACTTGCTATTATAAACACACAAGTGTGCTATATTAAGAAGACTGAATTATTTCGAAATATAATTATCAGTTAAATATTTTATTAAAAAAGTAAGAAAAAGAAAAATGTAAAGTTACGAATAATAGGAAACAAAAAGAGAATATTTGTGCAAATTGACGCCGCAAATTGATAGCTATTCTCCATGCTCAGGGCCAGGCTGGCCCCCGGCATGAACCTTCTAACTCGTCATATGCTACTTACTGTATCTATATTTTTTGACCGGCTACATGATTATTCGCTGGCAAAAAACAATTAAACCAATAAAGATAATAGAATAAAGAGTTAATAGAACTTTTGGTCTCTGAAGTTTGATCTAATTTTGGTTTTGGTCTCTCAAGTTTGAAATCGGTGGTTTTGGTCCCTGAAGTTTCACCCGATTTTGGTTTTGGTCCCTAAAGTTTGAAATCGGTGGTTTTAGTCCATGAAGTTTCACTTAATTTTGGTTTTGGTCCCTCAAATTTGAAAAGAACTTGGTTTTTTTCTGGGTCAGGTCGGGTTTTTTAATTGGGTCGCCAAGTCCTTTTCAAACTTGAGGGACCAAAACCAAAATCGGGTGAAACTTTAGGGACCAAAACCACCGATTTCAAACTTCAGGGACTAAAACCAAAATCAGGTGAAACTTCAGGGAACAAAACCACCGATTTCAAACTTGAGGGACCAAAACCAAAATTAAATCAAACTTCAAGAACCAAAAGTTATATTAACCCTAGAATAAAATACAAATATTTTTTTATTTATCCCATTTAAAATAACCTCCTGTACTTAATTTAGATCTAGTTAGTCTCTTTTAAAAGATTTAAAAAGTTAAATAATTATTTTAAAATATTTTATTTACATCAAACTAATTTATCAGACTTATAAATTGATATATAATCAAATAATTTAAAATATATTCTATAATTTATTTATTTATTTAACTTCCTTGCTTTTCAAAAAAATCAAATGAGTCCTGGTATTAAGAATTGGGTGAGCACAAGCAAGCGTTAACGATGTTTTACCAATTTTGATCTAAAGAAGGAATTTCCAAACCATCTGAATCGTATCATCAATTATTAATTGCTCAGCCTCTTTGGCCCCACAGGGGACAGAAAATCATTCCAAACTTTAAGTTATTTCGATCTGACTTTTGTTTTTCTTTTTAAATTATATGCATCAAATCTAGTTATTTACAGCCCAGATAGATTGAGATGGGAGTATATTATACATTTGAGAAAAAGAAAGAAAGACCCAATAAGAAAGAAAAACATTCAGATTGAGATCTAAACAACTTTTCTGATGCACAGGCTGTTTCCCTATTGAGAGGTACTCCCTTCGGTCCTAATTATAAGATAAAGTTGACTTTTTTGGAGAAATTAAGGAAGCCAATTAAATTACTTTAGAGTATTTATATTTTTAGTATCTTTGGATTATATATTAGTTTATTAATCAAGTTACTTAGTTTGAAGAAAAAAATATAAATATAAATATTCTAAAGTGATTTAATTGGCTTCCTTAATTTCTCCAAAAAAGTTAACTTTGTCTTATAATTAGGACCGGAGGGAGTATCATATTTAAGGATTTTATAAGGAAAAGAATAGAAGGATTTTTAATGTTAGGTATGATTATGTAATAATCGATTTAAATACATTTAATTATAAAACTGTAATTAAAAAACGAGATTTTTTTTTTCCGGTTCAAACTTTTGTAATTGGCCATCCTCATTGGTACCCTCGACAAATGTCTTCGTAGATGTTTGAACCATTGACCTCAAATAATTTACGAATTTTATTATATAGGAGAGTTTGAATTTTTAACCATTATATACATTTTAGTTAATTTTGTCATTTAAGTTAGTTTCAAATAAATACTATATTTTGTGGTCAAAAAAATAATTGGTATATTTATGTTCTTCACCCAAATATTTTGGGTATTAAAAAAATTTAATGTTAATGAACATGTTTGTTTGGGTGTTACGATTGCTTATAAGTTGCTTTTTACGTAAATCGAGACACAACTCCTCTCACATACTTACTTCGTATACCGTAAATCACTATTAAAAAGCTACTTATAAACAATCGAATTGCTAAAACAAACATGCTTAATGTTGTTGTTGTTGTTGTTTGCTGGTGCTTCATTTGCTTTTCTTTGGTGCAACTTATTATTATTGCCTTGTTGGTTAATATGGATATGATGGGGTGGTTGAAACTATTATAGATAATTTTTTTTAATTTAATGTAAATATTGTTTTCAGTAAGTAATTTAGTATGTGCTCTAGGATAAAGAAAGTTTTTACCATAGTTAAAGGATTAAAAAAAATTATAAAAACTTAAAAATAAATTAAAACTTAAGATATAGTTAAATGATTAAATACCATTTTTGTGCCTATCAAACAATTATATAATTGTCACACTTTAAATAAAAATTAGGCTTAAAATAATATCACTTGATGAGAAAAAAAAAAGGCACTCATAATAATAATAATAATAATAATACCACCTCGTTATTCATAATCTTTGCAATTTATGACCAACCGCCACATTAGTTTGTTCATTTTATTCTTATCACAACTTTGAAGGGCAAATACGTAATTTAATTGACCAGCACAGACAATACAGCCAACTTCAGCTTGACCCTCACATGGCTTTGATCTGTTTTTCCTGCTGAGCAGTGCGTATATTTTCTTCCTTCGTAGTTTTCTTGCGACACTGCCAAATGCTTGAGCCCTCACTCCAACGTCCATTTCTGCTCCAATAATTGAACACTTTTTCTTACCTTCCAGATATTCCCTTCAACCCCACAAAGTTCGATCCCATGTTCTTCTGTTTGTCCTGTATTCGCATAATGGATTTTATTTTCCGGAGAAATTAAGCAAAATTTTCCATCGGAACAAGCGCGTTTCAGTTTTTCAGTGTTAATCAGATCCTAATTTCTGAAGTTTTATCCCCTCATTATCTGAACTCTAGGTACTTCCGATCAACTTTTTGTTCCAACCCTCAGAGTTCTACTTCATGTTCTTCTTTTTGTCCTGTATCTGCAGTATGAATACTCTTTTCCGGGAAAATTAAGCTAATTTTTCCATCGAAACAAGGCCTTTTAGTTGTTTTGGGGATGCCTAGATCCTAATCTCCAAATTTTTCTTCCTCCATTGTTTAATCTTTAGCGATATTCTCCGATCATCTTGCGTTTCACCTCTCAGAGTCCTAGTCTAATGTTCTTTTTTTTGGTCCTGTATTTGCAGTTTGAATATTTTTCTGAGGGAAATTGAACCCAGTTTTCCATGAAAACCAGCTGCTTTCTGTCATTACAAGTATACCCAGATCCCAATTTTTAAATTTTCTTCCATCAGCTTGGTTTTACCCTCTGCAAAATTCTAATCCGTGTTCTTTCTCTTTTTTTTTTTTTTTTGTCAGGAAAAATTAGCCCATTTTCTACCCAAACGAACCCATTTCAGTTATTCTAACAATACCCAGATCCTAAGTCCCTATTTCTTCAATCCCCATTATCTCAATTTCTCAATTCTTAGTGAGTTTTACACTCACTGCTCCAATACAAAGGGATAAAAGAAATTTCATCTTGTGAAGATGAACCACATTGTTATATTTCTTCTTGGAGCATCTTTCGCTGCATTAGTTTCAATTCTTGTTTTTTATATCTTCTTTTACCGCAAAAGAAGGACAACTCATGAGATCAAAGACATAGAAAGCCCAGGATTCAAACATGAAGATACAGTGGAGAAAGAGGACTTGGTGATCTTCCAAGGAGGTGAGAACCTCACAATATGTGACATTCTTGATGCTCCAGGGGAAGTAATTGGAAAATCCAATTATAGCACACTTTATAAGGCCTTGTTGCAGCGATGCAATGCAGTGAGGCTTCTGAGATTTTTGAGGCCAGTAACCACTACAAGGGATGAAGAATTGGCTGATGTGATTGGAATGATTGGAGGGATAAGGCATCCCAATTTGGTTCCCCTTGTTGGATTTTACACAGGGCCAAGGGGTGAGAAGCTTCTTGTTCATCCTTTTTATGATCATGGGAATCTCACTCAGTTCATAAGAGGTAGTTTCTTCACTGATTGCTTCTCTTGCATTTTGTTTGATTTACTCCTTTGGATCATGGTGTTTGAAAACTCTGGAAATTCTTCTTTCTCTTTCTTCTGTGAAAGCTTCATAGTTTTATCAGCATGATTTAAATTTCTGAACATGGCACGGTTGCTTGGTCTAGAATGATTATAAAATCATTTGTACAATTTGTATAAGGTACTTTTGATCAGGTTACAGAGTATCATTCACACACACAGATATATGTATGAAGCTAGAGTAGTTCTAGATTTAAGTGCTCCGAAGCAAATATCATTTACTATTTTCTTTTTTTAGTGAGTTTGCTTTGGATTCATAGCTTTGCCCACAAACTTTTAATTCTAAACTGTAGAGATCTGAAAGTAAACTCACCAACTCAACATCAAGAAACGATGCAAAAAATCATAAGTTGCATGACAGCTTCAATATCAGATGTCTGTCTTAATTACTGAGTTAATAAACTATGATATCATCTTAAGAAGCTTGAATTAATATTTTGCTGGGTTATATAATATACATAGAACATTTACTATTGTTGTAAGGGTTCGCCCCAATTGGTCCATCGTATCTAAGATTCTATTTCTTGGTGCTCCTAAGAGGAACGGAAGACATGTTGCTATAAAGAGAGGCCATCTCCATCAGTTTTCATATGCTCATCTTGGGAGTTAATGATTTTCTTTTTCTTTTCTTTTTTTCTGAGTTTTCTGAATGATTGGCACATATAACTGGCCTTTTTTTAAGCATTTCTTGGTTTTTATTCTTTAGTTCGTGCTTTTCATCTACTTTTATGTTCTGGTCTGATTTAAAACCTCTGGTGGATTTACTTTCATTAGAGTTGCATGATATTCAAAAGTTGAAATCTGTATCAAGCATGGCTCAGATTCAAATAGCCATGTTACTGACTAACATGTATCTGTCTTTCGTTTTGTCATTTCCCTTTTCTCTTCAATTCCCACTTATCTTCACTTTTTCTTCTCTCTTTTTATATATTCTTTTGGCCATGGATTTGTTTATATAATTTGTGTAATGTATCTTATTTGCTGATCAAGAATGTTCCTGAGCAGATGGAAATGGCGAGTCTTACAACTGGACTACAGTATATCAACTAACCGTTGGCATAGCCAAAGGACTAGAGTATCTTCACACTGGTCTTGAGAAGCCTATGATCCATGGTAACCTCAAGTCAAAAAACATTCTTTTAGATCGCAATTACCAGCCATACATCTCAGATTTTGGCCTGCACCTCCTCTTGAACACCACTGCTGGCCAAGAAATGCTTGAAGCCTCAGCTGCTCAGGGTTACAAGGCACCTGAACTGATTAAAATGAAGGATGTTAGTGAAGAGACCGATATATATAGCCTCGGCGTGATCATGCTCGAGTTGCTTTCAAGGAAGGAGCCTATTAATGAGCATCCAACCCCTGATGAGGATTTCTATTTACCGAATTTCATGCGAACTGCTGTGCTCGGACATAGAGTATCTGACTTGTACCATCCAGACATTCTTCTCAGCAAAAGCAGAGATAATGGAGGCCTGGTTAGTGAAGAATGCATCCTCAAGTATTTTCAACTTGCTATGTCTTGTTGTTCTCCTTCTCCTTCATTGAGACCAAACATCAAGCAAGTTCTTTGGAAGCTTGAAGAGATTATCAAGTAAAATCCATGTGTGAAATGGAAGAAATTAATTTGGATACTAGAAGACATGGGCCACTTGGAGGAAAATGATATGATAGGTAGATTTTCTGAGAAAGTTTCTTGTCTGCACTTTAGTGCTACATTTGACAGCTAAAATTGCGTCAATTCGTTGGCTTGATGTGCGCTGCTGGGATCTTAGCCGGTGGATTTATGCATGCTATAGTACACCTATGAATTTCTCATTCTCTTGTAAAAGGAAAAAACAAGAAAGAAAGAAGTGGAATAGGACACATACAAGGATTTCAGAATTGTTGATGTTGATGTTGATGTTTAGGGTGAAAGTCAAAAACAAGATTCTTGTTTGAAACTGAAGCTGCACAATTCAAGGCATTGAATTAGGATCCCAAATTACTGATGTGAATTGGATTATGACATTTTGGGGCTATTCTTTTATGATGAGATCAGAGAGGTTGGGAAAATGACAGGAGCATGAGGAATTCCTATGAAGCTCTCAATTTTATTAATATTGTTCATACTTTAACTGCCAAGTTTTGATGGGTTGTAATAGATTCTTTCATCTTCAAGAATGTGTTCCTCAAGCTTGTGAAAAGGGCAAGCCACATCAGATTTCTTGTTTGACTTGAAGCGCAAGGGAATATGAATGATTTGAGCACTTTGTTTTGTCCCCTACACAAGTTTAGAACTTTGTAATAGACTCTTCACGAAGTCGCAAATCAGATAGTTGGGTGATGCGAATTTGAGTAAAAGTTTGTTACTTTGATTACTTTATCGTGGTTAAAAAACCAAAATCTTGAAAAGAATCTAATGTTTCTTTGGTCAAATTTCACATCAGTTACACACCATATAAATTTATTAGTTATGCTTTATATTTACTTAGTTAATTAGTCCTTAACTTAGGAACTAATTAAGGATAACTGTAGTTTAATTTCCAAGATTTGACTCTCGTCTTTTTATTTTTATTTTTAAAAAAGAACTAATTTAGGAGTTTTTATTTTCAATATAAGCTCCCAAACAAAATTTATAATTTTCTCCTCAAACTATCCCTATTAATTATGTATATCAAAGATATTTTTATTAAGTAGCAGTTTCAATGCAAATGGTTAAAGAGTGCAGTTTAGGAAAATCAGCACATAATGTTTACAATTAATAAATTCAACTAATCTTTTAATCTCTGTAAATTAATTATTTAATTCATTCATTGAAGATAAGAGTCAGTATCATTGCTTGCAAGTGCATGGAAGATCATAAGAGGTTTCCTTAATTAAATTCCTAGAGGGACCCTCATTACATATGTACCATTTGTTTTTTATTTTTCATTTTTTAATCTAAGGGTGTATATGATATTTTAAGAAGAAAAAGAGAAAGATGATACTAAGAGGATCCAAATCCATTATCAAGCAGATGGATGGATTAAAAAAACTTATTTTTTTTTCTGTGGTGCTCGAAAGTATTGTGCCCGATTAAATTATCGTTGGGTTTAATTGAAAGTAGCTCCTGTAACATGATTTCGACAAGAAAATATTTTAGATAGGAACCTAATATTTATTAGTAGATATTCTTTTTCCAAAATTACAAAGGTAAAAAACACTATCTTTTCAAAGAAATATTTAATTTTATCATTTTTATATTATTATAACTTATTTAATTAGTTTATCACTTATATATTAAATAACATAAATTCTCAGTTATTATTTTTAACTCGGCATTCATAACTTGTAGTTAAAGGAAGATGGTGGTTAAGAGGTTGGCATGAAGGTGACTTTTGCTTTTTTCTTTGTCAAACTAGATTGTCAAGTGATCGTAGAGGTAGTCAAGAATGAAATGAATGAATTTACACATGCGGCATAATGAAAGAGACATGAAATGAATTAGTTAAATCCATTTATGAATTTACACTGAGATGCTAGGGACTTATTTGATAGATCATTCTACACTAAAGCTTTTTTTTTTATAGTGGAATCTATACTGAGATTTTTTTAATATTTTTTCTAGTTCTTAAAAACCTAAGTGAGTGAGATTTTCTCATTAATCTCTATATGCCTTCTTATTTTTGTAAGTAGTCATTTTTCAGCGGAGAGTAATGTAGTTTTTGAACCATAAATAACATGATTGAATTAATCAGAGCCAGCTTCGTCGAAACCTCTTTCCCAAGCAATCTCAAGCCATCTTTGGACTGATGAGATATGAGGAACAAATCCAGAACTACCAAACAAAACTTCTCTAGCTTCTGGCCTTTGCGCCATCAGGTGAGAGTTAATCATTTGAATATTTCGCCGACCACAACCCCATCCAACATCCCCTGACTCAATGCTTTTGAAATGATCAACATAACCTGCCAAAAGGGCTTTTGAGTCTCCAGGTTCAGACTCTAAACAATTTCTTAATACGGCCATCAAACCCCCTTCAACTTTGTGGAATGTACTCCTCGTCTGTAAATCAATCAAGCAAGAGGGAACTGGGAACCTGGGCAAACAAAAAAAAAAAGAAAAAAAGAGGGAACTAGGAACGGTGAACCAGAGGGAAAAATCATCATCACCTTCACCATCGATCCTCACCATCTCCGACCAACACCACCATCTTTGATTACCTTCTTCTTCACCGCCGGTGTCTTCTCCACCACCAGAAAGGAAACAGACATTGGAACCTAGCTTGGACCTGGAGATTGGAGGCGCGATTTTGGAACAAAAAGGAGAGGGGAAGAGGAAATCGGACCACCGTCGAGATTCTCCACCACCGTCTTCTTCTTCGTTCTCACATACCACCGTCACTGGAGATTGCGGAGTCTCACTCCACCACTTCCACCTTCGGTTTTGTTCTCTTTTCTCTACCACCATCAGACCTTCAGTAACATTTTCGACCACCTCCGTCGAATCACCTCCAGCCCTCTCTCTTTCACCTAGCGCCTTCTCCTTCCAAACAAATTTCATCCCAGATTCTGCTTCCTTCATTTGCTCTCAATACTGACAGCTCCCTCTCACTCTTCTCTTCACATTTTCCACTTCACTCATCAAAGGGGAAGAATAAATCCCAATAGGTAGGGATTAGTTAAAATAAAAAAGGAAAATGAATCAAATAGAACTTTGAATATACTAAAAGATAAAAAAGCGTTAGAAAATTTGAAAATATCATAAAGATGTTAGTACTTATTATCAGAGATTTATAAGTTTGGAGAAAAATTATCATTTTATCCTTATCTATATTTTTATTAAAATAATAATAAATCCTTCGCCGGCCGGCCGCTGCCGGTAGAGGCCCGCGGCTGGCCGGCCGTGGGGCAGGCGGGCGCCGTCGGTAGGGGCCCCGGTCAGGGCCCCTATACTAATAAAAATATAGGTAAGAGTAAAATGGTAATTTTCCCCTAAAATTATAAATCCCTGATAAGTACTGGTACCTTTATGATATTTTCAAATTTTCTAACACATTTTTATCTCTTAGTATATTCAAAGTTCTATTTGATTCATTTTCCCAAATAAAAATTGTATGAGGGGGCATTTGTGCCTTTTCCTTTTAATTTCACAAAAGATAAATAGAATATTAGCATACTATAGGGTTGTGGAAATTAGAAGTATTTTACCATTTTCAAAGGTCTTTATGTATTTTTTTCTTTTATTATTACTCATGCTAATAATTACTCTTTCCTTCAATTATTTTAAAAAAATAATAGGTGCAGTAATATGTGGCAAAACTATCCTATGGGGCCAAGTCACTTTAGCACATGTGGGTTAACTAATTGTTGACTGTCTAACTCGGTTACATTGAGATAAAATTGTCTTAAAAATCTTCTAAAATAAAATTATCCTTTATTCCTTAAAAAAAAACAAAAGATGTTACATCATCTCGTCCTATATACAGTACAAGATATAATAATTGGGATAAAAATAACTTATTTATAGCATACATTTGAATGATTTTCGAAATTTTAACACGTCCTTTTCTAATTTTACCCTGGCTAACTACATATTATATCACTTATTAATAATCTATTGCACCCTACTTTCTCTTACTCATCATTCTCTCATTCACGCCCTTTTCTTCATAAATGTGTATTTTAAAAAAAAAAATTAATTTTTTATATATTCATTGCTTTTAACAAATTTTAACTAACTTTTGATTTACAAAATTCGATTATTTATATTTTATATTTACAATAAGGGGGAGTCTTAATCAATCAATCAAATATCAAATATATATTACTAAACCTTGTCCATGAACAGTGATTGGACTTCATCAATCTACATGGCATCTTAAATCTCTAATCTCTGGTTGCTTAGTGCAGCAACGGAGGAGAGGTCCATGTTAGCAACAGAGTAGAATCAGACATGTTGGCCTCCCGATTTGAATTTCAATGGGTCAGTTGACTATTTTCCATCCATTACCACTAATTGCAAAGTTCATTCCCCACGTCCCAATCCCTTTCCCCTTGCATATTCTTCTCCCCCGTTGTTACTGCGTATCAGCAATCTAACCCTAGCCATTAACTTAATTTTTTCCCTATTTAAAGAAGCTCATCGTGGGTTTAGGGTAGCCAACTCTCCATATACAGAACAAGCAAGACGCAAGTTGTGGGTTGAGATATGATGGCACATTATATTGGGATGTCTCTTCCTTCACTAAAGTAGAAGACATACACAACTTTTGGGTGATTTATGAGAACGTTATTATTGCTGTCTTCTTGGACATTTCTCACGAAAGGAGCCACCACCACGTCGCTTACAATGTTGTCCTTTGTGATGCAAAGGTTAACTCAAAACCATGCTAATACCTTTCGGATCGTCATTGGCTGTTTTCAAACCATTTTGTTGCTGCTTTATGTCTGATTCGTTGCTCCAAATGTCCAAGGAAACATGGTGTTAGCGATCGCTCGTCGTCGACATACGATTAGGAGGTTTTACGGTGTTTTGGTCCCTCACGTCACGTTTGTTTTCAAGCGTTTCACCGTTGAGCCCGGTCTTAACTCCATCGACCCTGATATGAAGATTGTCATGGAACTGTTCTCTCAGCTAGAGTTGCTTTCCGATGTTATTCAAGCTCCTCGTGTACTTTTCCAGCCACTTCGATCTTACATTGGCTACTACTACTTACAATGAGCCCTGTCTCATTAGTATGTATTTTCTCACGCCACCTCTATAATTATGGTTTCATATATATGTTTGTTCACCTTCAATATTGACTGTTTTTTCTGACATTTAATCCATATGTTGTTGGTCCCGAGACAGCATAGTGTTTGTTGTTGGTGACATGCAAGTGAATGGAGAAACACTATTTGAATACAATTTTGAGATAACAGACGAGTGGTAATTCTTTATAAATATGTTACTGCCTTTCTTTGTTTTTTCACCAAAACTTCATCGACTGAAAGATCCTAATATTCGAATTTTTAATGATCTGTGCGGTGGAAATCTTTTTCATTGTTGTTTCAGAGGAACTCCGGCCTTTTGGGCTTGCATCAATTATTCAAAGGTCGTTGATAAGAATGATGTAGTTGTTGCGCTCATTTAGGTTAAGATGGAAAGGATCCGAGGTAATCGACCTTCTGATACTCATGTCAGCGACGATACAATACTTTAAACCACCTAACCATAATTTTATTATGCTTCACAGGTTGAAAACTTGTTTTCATGAGCCACTGTGATCTCTCTGAAGCACTTTTCAACTACAAGAGAAGGGTTGTGGATGAGTTTCGTGCCAAGCTCGAACGTCTCTATACCGCCGAAGATGTCAGCAAGGAATCGTCACCTACAGCTTAACTGGACATCAACGAAGATATCCCGTACTTCAGTATTGCATCTCTTGGTTTTGAAGGCAGCAAAAATCTGTTATTTTAATCGCCTTACTGGAACTTTTTGGAGTAATGTACTAGACTTACTAGTAGCAAGTCTTTTTTTATGGATCTTTTGAAGATGAAGTTATGTACTTTTCGTTGGGCCTACTGTTGGAAAAAGTCTGATCAATGAAATATGACTACTTTATATTATTATAATTTTTGTGATTGGAAACATGTTAAGATGAGTTTCACCGTACAATCGCGCCACATACATATTAGATGGACTGGTCTATCAAATCGTTGCACTTCAACATAGTTTACTATTGTTTTTAGTTGAATAATATTTTTAAAAGAATTTTCCCTTGGAAAATGATGACACGTTGGGTTATGAATTAACACATTGTAGGTTATATTTTGATGCATTAATTGGTTCAACATAACCTTGGTCCTTACTAGAAACCACTTTCTCTGATGTAATCAAAGGGAGGTTTTAAAGTTTGTCATTTAAAACCTAGGATTTAAAATTGATTTTGATATAACCATATTTTTATAGAACTTAAATTGTTTTTGATTTTATTATTAAGTGGACCGTTGAATGCACTTACCATTCAAGCCGAGAGTTTAGTAAAATTATTTTTGTTTTGATTTGTTTTAATTTTTGTTAATGATTTTTTCTATAAATTTCTTACTTTTGTTTGTCCCATTTTAGTAGACGGGAAATTAAATTTTTCAGTGTTGAACGCCCTGTTGATTATTCAAAATCTTAGTTTATCCATGCTGTAAGGTGGGTAACGGTATTGCGGGCAAAAAAAAAAAAAAAAAAACGGGTGGGTAAAGGTATTATTTATGTAATTACATCTGCTAGCACATGAGGTTATTTAAATCAGTAATGATTTTAGATAAATTAAAGTACAGATGGCGATAGTTCATGGGGATAGTAAAATGTAAATGTTCAGACAGGTAGCCAACTAGCCATGCTTCTTACGAATAAATTAAAAGGTTAATCTGCAGACAGGTATTGATGCTAATTATTTTATTTCATACATCAAATGACAAAGTCTAGAAATCAAAGACCATAATAAATAATTTAGTAGTTTATTAGTGATTAATAAGAAAGTTTTTAAGCTTATTTTCAATGGTTTTTCAATATCATTTAATTATTTCAGCAAATGCTATTGTTGCAGGGTCTTAATAGGCCCAACGCACGAAACGGGTATCTAGCCTGACCGCTCAGGATTATAACCCTATATTTTCAAAACCTGTTAGGGTGTGTTTGGATTAACTTTTAGAGAATAGCTTCTGGAGAAAAAATGGTAAATAGCTTTTGGAGAATAGATTCTAAACAGAATAGATTATGAGAAAAAATTGATTTTGATAAAATGAGAGTGTTTGAGTATTGTGATTAAAATAGCTTTTTTTTCATGGTGTGGGGTCTACACAATGAGAAAGGACCAATAAGAGAGAGAGGGTGGGACCCTCATAAGGAAAAATGACAATTAAGAGAGAGGGTGGAGCTCACATAAGAGAAAAAGCAAAAAAAAAAAAAAAGGATTTTCCTAAAACCATGGTTTTGATCTCAAAACCATTGTTTGAAAAAATTTTGAGTGTTTGGCAATTCAAAACCATGGTTTTGAAAGAGGAGTTGAACACACACTAGAACTATTTACTAGTTCATTGAGCTAGGCTACCAATAACATGTCTTGGCAAAAACATCATAAAGGCAAAAATATTGAATGAAATAAGGGCCCGTTTGGTACAAGGAACATTTGAGGAGGAAAAGGAAAGGAAAGGAAAAGAAGGGAAGGGAATGGAAAGAGAGGGAACTTAAAAAAATTGAGCTGTTTAATAGACATGGGAAGGAACCTAGGTTGAGGAAAGATGAGATGTTTGGTTGGAAGAAAAGGGAATGGTTTAAGTGGGAAGATTGTGCAAAAAACTTAAAACACCCCTGACTTCAACAGAAGTTCAAGTTCAAACTTAATTGCCCAGTTCGAACTCAACCTCGTCGGTACTGTTCATCGTCTTCCTCATCTGATTTCAATGAAAATGAAACCATTCCACAAACTGACTGGACCCATCGCACCCTTCTTCGTTCAGCACCAACACCTTCCTTTTCCACCTTCATTCTCTCTCCACCGTCTTCACGGTCTTCTATCTCTCTTCGGCATCACTCCTTCTTCTTCCTTCCACTACTATCACCTTCCCTTCTAGTCTCACCAAACTCACCCACTGTCATCATCATCTCCCTCTTACACCACCAAAGAGAAAATGGATACCCCAACCAAA
Source organism: Inga leiocalycina (assembly GCA_963242795.1). Lineage (NCBI taxonomy): Eukaryota > Viridiplantae > Streptophyta > Magnoliopsida > Fabales > Fabaceae > Inga > Inga leiocalycina. The sequence continues at coordinate 16,829,031 of OY725320.1, forward strand.
GAGAAACAGAGTAAGAAAGAAAGAGAGCAACAGACAAGGACCGAGAAGCAAGAACGATTGTATTTTTGGGGGGCATTTTCGTCAAAGTAAGTTACCTTCCCAGGAAGTTTTCATCATCCCACCATTTTTGGAGGGATCTAAGGATCCCATGTTTAAGGGAAGATGGAAGAAGGCGGGAACTGAATTTGGTGTTACTATTGTGTGCCAAACGCGTTTTCATCGTGGGAACTTTAGAATCTTCCCTCTCCCTCCCTTACTTTCTGCATACCAAACAGGTCCTAAGTGTTGGTGAGGGGACTCTAATTCACCATATGGACATGAATTCTTGAAAGACAAAGCTCCCTTTTAACATGAAGAGGAGGAAATTTCCAATCATCATTTCGTTCACAATGACAATCAATAAAAACTAAGGTCAATGAATGACCAATGTCGGATTGTACCTTTCAAACCCAATTTTTTCATATAGATAACTGTATGTGGCATTGTCAAGAGTTAAGAACTTCAATGGTTTGAAAATATTGATTATGGATGATCAGAAGAGATTTACTAATAAGACAACCAATATAGTCTACAAAAAGGTCTTCCAAAACCTAATGTAAGACATAAATGTCATGTTATTTTGAGTTTTAATACATAAATTTAACTTCTATTGATGACGCTCTTCGCATTTCAAAATGTAAGTTAAAGGGTAAGACACAATTTGATTCTTAATAAAACTCGGGCATGTAGAATTTATATCTCCATGTAACGATCGCACGGGGTAATTAATTATTTATTGTGTTCATGTTATGCTAATTCCTAATACCAAACGGGTGCATTGACATCATCTTTTGAAAATGTGTGTGATGATTTTGAAAGAGGGTCCCATCAAGCATAAGTTCTTCATAAACGTTGGGGACATGGGGAACTCATACGGAATGGAAATTGAGTACCCAATAATGCTCCTTCGGATTATTTGATTTATTTCCTCATCTCAACTTTTTCACTCTATGCATTTTCAATTTTCAATTAATTTCCTGCTGAAAATTTTTCTCTATGATTATTCTTTTTTAAATGGTAATTGATCAATAAGTTGTTGGTTGAGATGGTAAAAGGCCTTACTTCCGTAAAAAGGAAAACATAAGTTCAAATTCTTGAAAACACATTCGTTAGGAATATAAGAGCCTTGTATCCTTTGAACCATGAAGAGAAAACCCTTAATTAAACAAAACGGTGATTTAAGCTATCAAAATCAAAGAATTTTGTATAATTTAGCTGTCATTGTTACCTACAAATTTCATTACATGTTTCGCCTAACCTCTCCCTACTCTCTCATTAAAATTTTGTCCACCAAGAAAAACAGAAAGGTAAAGGAAAAAAAAAAGTCATGTGAACCCTAACCCAATTTAGTACGCACCCGGCATTTGACTTGCGACTAGAATCCTCATATATCTTTTTCAATAAGGTGAGATTCAAATTAAGTTCTCTAATTTTGTGGATTAGCTGGTCTACACCTAATAACTTCTTTAACACTAACATTTATATAATTATATATTGAATTCTTAAAATTTGCTCTCATATTGTTTCTTGTAAGGGGCAATAATAGGTGAGCTTGCTCTGTCACTTGAGTTCCCAATCTAAAGCATTATTACGGGAGCCACAAAAGATGCTGTTTTGTTCTGTGGCTTGCAATGGAAATTTCTGAAGGGGTAAGCACACATATTGAAATGAATTATTAATATGAAGAAATTTTCATTACTTACAATGTCAAATAATTTTTAAAATACGGATAGTTATTGGTTATTATACTAATATGATCCCTGCCCTTTTTGCAGAACAAGAAAATCTGTTGCTTGAAAGAAGCAGAGCCGGAAAAGGGAAGAAGCATTTGATGATACCATTATGGAATTCTTTGAAATGTTGATTGTTTCAGAGTTAGCTTCGTGGTGTAAAGAACTCGTAAATAATGAGCATTTTGCTTCACTGCGTGAACAAGACGTGTGTTTTTAAAGAATTACTTGTTTGTGAAATATGTTCGTTTATGTTAAGTTCCATGGCCTCAAAATGGCCATTAACAGTAAACAGAGCAACTTTCACAATTATAGGGCTTGTTTGTTACACGGAAAAGGTTGGAAGGGAAGGGAAGATGAGTAAGTTCCTTAAGTGAAAACACGTTTGGCTGCCGGATGTTCCCGGAACTCAAGTTCCCACCTACTCTAAAGTTTCCTTAAAAATGGGAAGATCAGTTCCCACAAATTGATGGGAACCGATCTTCCTTCGCAGGAGAGAAAATCTAAAAGACAAATATACTCACGAAAAATTTAAATTACAGCGTCAGATGGATTCAGGGACATTGCTCTGATGATCTCGACACTGATAGATTTCACAGTTGTAAGTCGATTTATCAAAATGGCAAATCGATTTAGTTCATGAAGCTTGGGTGAAGGGAGTTTGTGAGGAAAATATTTGAAGGACGAAACAACGTAGTGATGGTGAAATTTGAAACCATTGTAAATCGATTTACAATCTTTGTAAATCAATTTACAACCTTTATAAATCGATTTAACCCATTTTTCTTATTACTTTATTATAAGGGTGTTATGAGTATTTCACGTATTCTTTCCACTTCCGTCACTTTATTTTTTTTTTCTACCAAACGTCTTATTTTCCTTCAACCTAAGTTATTTTCCCATGTCTACCAAACAAACATATCTTTTAAGTTCCCTCTAATATTTCCTTCTTTTACATTCACTTCTCTTCCTTTCTCTCCTCAAATGTTCCTTGTACCAAGCGGGCCCTAGTTCTCCTTGCTTGCAAGTTTCATGCGCTCTAACTTTTTTTTTTTGGGAGTTGCTATGTGATCAACCCTATTTGGTGCTAGTACAAAAAAAATGCCCATGTTTATTCAATGGGAACTCCCAATTTGGACAATCACCAATTGATTAACTAACTTACCCTATTTTAATACAATCTCAGGTATTAAATATAAGATCTAATTAATTTTTTTGGATAGATTAAAGAAACTAAATAAACTATTTAATTATATTATAAGTTGCCTATATAATTATTATTTTTTTGTCAACATATATGACTAAATTATATATAAATTTATAATTAAAACAAATTAATATAGAGAATAAAAAATAAATATAAATACTTTAATTTAATTTAATTAAGTCATTTAATCTTTTCATAAAAAAAATCAACTGACCGGAGGTATAATGCTTGGTTTTTTTTTTTTTTGACCTGATAAAATGCTTGGTTAAAAGTGGCATATTCTGCAACTTCTTGGTGGCTTCTTCATCACTTCAAGACCGAAAGTTGAATTTTCTTATTCATTTCCTCCCCATTTCTTTGCAATGTTCAGTCAAAAGCGTGGCCTCCTATGCTAAGTTAATGCCAACACGTGGCCATGTCAGACAAAACAGAAAAGAAAAGTCGAGTGAGGTGCACCCAATCAAGTCAAAAGGCATCCTCACAATAATTCAAAAGATGTCGGCCACTTGCAGTCTGCGGGGGCCTCGAAATAGCACAGAGAGTTAAATTATGGGACAATTACAATGAAATCCTGTACAAGAGAAAAAATGAAAAAATGTTCTTTAAAGTTGTTAATGATAAATTGAGGAGTATCCATTAACAAGTCGAGAAGCTTACACTGATAACTTAAGGACCATTTCTTCATTTTTTCTTTTGTATGGAATTTTATTGTAATTGCCCTTAAATTATTTGGCCAAAGAACTATTGGCTTTCATCTGGCCTGGCATTAGGCGCTTCTCTTCTGTTTGCAATCATCCCTTAATCTTCTTCATCACTCTCTCTTCCAACCATGGCTGCAGAACTTGTCGGCGGTGCTGTTTTGTCTTCCTTCCTTCAGGTGGCTTTTGACAGGTTGGCTTCCCGTGAAATTCTTCACTACTTCAAGAACAGAGGATTGAATGGGACTCTGGTGAAGAGGTTGAAGATCATGTTGATATCCATCAACACTGTCATTGATGATGCCGAGTATAAGCAGTTCATTGATTCAAACGTGAAGGCCTGGCTTTCTGAGCTCAAAGATGCTGTGTATGATGCTGAGGATGTGTTGGATGAGGTTAACTATGAAGTCTACAAGCACAAGTTGGAAGCTGAAGCTGAAGCTCAAACTGGAGTTATTGCTAAGGTACGAAAATTCTTCAATGCTTCTACTGGTTCATTTGATGAGGATATTGAATCAAGGATGAAACAAGTCCTTGAAAGCCTAGAATTTCTTGAAAGCAGAAAGATTGATCTAGGATTAAAACAAGGCAAGGGTGGTGCTGTTGGATCTGTCACAAAGTTGCCGACAACTTCTTTGGTGGATGAAGTTGGAATATATGGCAGGAATGAGGATAAAGATATTATCATTAACTGGTTGCTAAATGACAGCCACTTTTCTGTGATCTCTGTAGTAGGTATGGGCGGGTTGGGTAAGACCACCCTTGCTCAGCTTGTCTATAATGATGAAAGGATTCAGAGTGAATTTGACCAAAGAGTTTGGGTGTGTGTTTCTGATGATTTTGATGTTTTGAGGTTAACAAAAATCATTTTCAAGCAAATCGTGCAATCTAATGATGATATAGAAGATTTAGATACGCTTCAAAATAAGTTGAAGGATAAGTTGTCTGGAAAGAAATTCCTCATTGTTCTTGACGATGTTTGGTGTGATGATGATAGATCATGGGAACTTCTTCGAGCACCTTTCGTGTGTGGGGTTGCAGGGAGCAGAATTCTTGTCACTTCACGCAATGAGAGTGTTGCTTTAGCTGCCCCCTCTGATAAAATATATCGCCCACATCAATTATCAGATGATGATGGTTGGTTGTTATTTACAAAATATGCATTTCGCAACTCTTGTCCTCAAACAAATTTTGATCTTGAAGAAATTGGGAGAAGGATTGTTAAAAAGTGCAAAGGTTTGCCTCTGTCCTTGAAAACAATTGGAAGTCTCTTGTCTAGGAAATCATCTTGGGAGGAATGGAATAACATTTTGATTGATGATATGTGGAACATTTCATGTAATAACATTCTTCCTGCTTTGATACTGAGCTATCATTATCTCCCTTCTCATCTCAAGCGGTGCTTTGGTTATTGTTCATTATTCCCAAAGGATTATGAATTTGGCAGGGAGACATTAGTTCGATTGTGGTTGGCTCAAGATTTCTTACATGCCTCTCAACCGAATAAGTCCATTGAAGAAGTAGGCAATGAATGCTTCCAGGAGCTTGTGTCAAGGTCCTTTTTTCAGAAAGGTAGATACAAAACACGTTTTGTTATGCATGACATTCTCAATGATCTGGCTAATTTTGTATTTGGAGAATTTTGTTCCAAGCAAGAGGTTAAAGAGGTGTCCCATTTTTCAGAAAAAACCCGTCATTTATCTTTCCTGGTGCATGGAGGTGAAGAATTTAGACCGTTTGAGTATTTGCCAAAAATAAAAAAATTACTGACATTTGTGCATCTTGGTTCATTTTACGAGAGGAATTCAACCGGTCTAATATTTGATAAATTGTGTGAGCACAAATGCTTGCGATTTTTATCTTTGCCTTATGAATTTGAAACTCTGGAGATACCTGATTCCATTAAAAATCTCATACATTTACGGTATCTTGATCTATCTGATTGTGGAATTGGGAGAGTTCCTGAGTCCACATGTCTTCTGTATAATCTACAGACATTAAAGTTGGCCTATTGTGTACATTTGCTTGAGTTGCCTACCGATTTGCATAAATTAAAAAAATTGTGTCTTTTGGACTTACAAGGCACTCGGGTGAAAAATATTCCACCAAATTTGGGTGAGCTGAAAAATCTTCAGGTTCGTCTGACAGAATTTTATGTGGGCAAATGTAGTGATGAGCTCAACATAAAACAATTAGGTGAACTCAATCTCCAGGGCAGACTTTCAATTTATGAGTTGCAGAATGTTCAGGGGATGAATGCCTTAGAAGCCAACTTGAAAGAAAAAAAGTACCTTGAGGAGTTAAGCTTTCGATGGAATGAAAACAAAAATGATGATTCTGAGAATGAGAGGGATGTGCTGGAGAAGCTCCGACCTCACCCAAACGTGAAGAATCTATCAGTCATATACTATAGTGGTACAAGGTTTCCAGATTGGATTACTAATAACACACTCTCCAACATAGAGTCGCTGCAATTGAAAAGTTGCAAGTATTGTTTTGTTCTGCCATCATTAGGCCTTTTTCCGTCTCTCAAGTCACTCACCGTTGAAGGGTTGGATGGCATTGAGGCTATTGGTGCTGAACTTTCATCTAGATCTCTTGAATCCTTGGAGCTTGCGGGAATGATGAATTGGGAGGAATGGGATTGTACGACTGCTTCAAGTGCCTTCCCAAGCCTTAAAGAGCTTCGTATAATAAATTGTCCAAAGCTGAAAGAGAATTTGCCCCAACAACTTCCTACTTTAGAAGATCTTGTTATTAAAGATTGCCCACAACTTGTAGCGTTAATTCCGTGGGCTCCAACAATTCGGAGCTTGACCGTTAAAAACTGTGAAAGGGTGCAGTTGGAATATACTCCGTCCGCTCTAAAAGCACTCCACTTTGGGGGACCATGCATGAATGCAAGTTCGCTTGAAAAGATTGAGCATTCCATTAATAACAACTGTATTGAAGAGGTTAGGATTTTTGATTGTCCAAATTTGGAGTTCCCATTAAGCCAACAACATGACTCACTTCGTGAAATACAGATAGAAAGAAGTTGTGGGTCTCTTAAGACCTTCCCATTGGATTTGTTCCCTGCACTTCACCAGCTGGATATTTATGGATGTGATAATCTGGAAATGATTTGTGTTTCAGAGGGGTGCAACCATGTTCCAACAAGTCTTACATTTTTGGGAATTAAGGAGTGTCCAAATTTGAAATCACTGCCCGAGCCTATGAACACTTTTTTTCCGTCTCTTGACAGTCTATATATAAGTAATTGTCCACAACTGGAGCCGTTTCCAGAGGGGAGTTTGCCATCAAAACTGCGGCATCTTTCCATCCATAACTGCCCAAAACTGTTTGCTTGCCGAATGAAATGGGGTTTGCACAACCATGGTTTCCTGCTGTCATTTGAAATCTCAGGTGATGATGTGGTGGAGTCTCTACCTGAAGCAGGACTACTGCCGACTCGTCTTACTCTTCTTTTCATTACAAGATGTAGCAATCTCAGAATGTTGGACTACAATGCTCTTTGCCAATGTCCCTCTCTCAACGAATTGTATCTTACGGATTGTCCCAGACTCCAATGCTTGCCCAAGGAAGGACTCCCCACTTCCCTTTCTCTCCTGCATATTTGGGGAAGTTGTCCGGAGCTTAAACAAAGGTGCCAGAAACTGACAGGGGAAGATTGGCCAAAGATTGCTCACATCCCCGAAGTTTTTATTGGGTAGCCGCCCCACTCCTCAGTCCTCACGTTTGAATGAAGCATATAGTCGGAAGATGCAATAGTTGACGATATACCATCATGAATTGTTCTTCAGGCTTCAAGATTCGTGGATTGTCCACAAATGAAATCCTTTGTTTTTAATATCCTTTTGTGGCATTTGGATTGATGATCATAATTAAGTGACCCAATTATTTTATGTATTTTCTACCCACCACTCCCAGTATCTTCTCCTTCTATCTTATGATGCGCAACTGTTCCTTTTTGTTTCCAAAATTATGTTTGTTAACACCAGTGTCCAAACTTGCACCAGAATGGTAGGGGGGGAAAATTTCATTGCTTGACACCTTTCTTGAGTTTTTCCCCCCTTTTTGTTACTTTGCTAATGAATATTTAGGATTTCAGACGTCTAACTTCCTTTTTAAATTCCTGATTTTTATGGATTAGATTGTATTAAGGGGGTGAAACTCCGATTGTTCTTTAATATTTTAATTACACACACATTCATTGTCTTCCAACTATTTGATTAGTTTTCGTTTTGGTATTTTCCTAAGACATAATTTTCAGAGTAAGCCTGAACTTCATTTGCTCAAATAAATGTGTCATGCATTGACATTGATACAGGAATTCCATAACTTAAAGGGAAATTGTAATTAGAGGTTTATTTTTTTAAATGTATAAATTCACCAGGGTCAGGCAATGTCTTGGGACTCGAAGCATTTACTGATATAGTTATAAATAGTTAAATACCACACCCTTTATTGGTAATTCATCTTCAAAAGAAATTTATACAATAGTTTAATTTAAAGAAAATGTTACACTTCAATAATTATTATGTATAATTTCTTGAGAATTTTTGGATTTAGTTCTTTTTGTTTTGCTAATTATCACTAAATGCTAATTACGGATCATGATTTTTATTATAAAAAGACAACATATGCCTCTGATCATAGTAATACATCACTAAATTTCTTTGGCTCTGTTTCTATTTTCTTGTTAACTGTTCTAGATAATCATTTACCTGAGAATAAGAGCACAAACTTTCTAAAGTGCGAAAATATGTAAATTTCTTAAAATGTTCCTATTTAGAAGAATGAGTAGGATCTTAGAGCTTTGTTAACATGCTTACATTCCGAGTGTATTAGTTTTGATGGATTTTAATTAGGGTTAAGGGGAAATTTTATCTCGTAAGTTTTCTCCGAGGACAATTTTCCTTTAAAAGTGTAAAAAATGGAACAATTTTGCTTTGATGGTTAGTTAACCAGATATGCTTAACTGACAGCCTACACAAGTCATTCACAACATTTTTGTTAAGATGTAAATTTGAGTCGGAAGTCTATGTGTCATTTACTTCATTTTTTTTTCAAATTTAGATTTAAAACTTTCTGAATAAATTTGCACCTTAACAAAAATAACGTAGATGACATGTGAACTGCCAGCTCAGTATATTTGGTCAACTAACTTTCAAAATTAACAGAGACAATGGCTAGGGAAAAATTGCTCCATTTTTTACACTTCCGGAACAAAATTGCCCCCCAAAAAACTTTCGAGGCAAAATTGTACCTTGATGAAAACTTCCGGAGCAAAAATGCCCCTAACGTTTTTAATTATTTTCTTATACCAAATGGGAAAAGACATGGAAAAGCTGACATTTTTAAGCAAATATTGATTTTAAAGCAAATTTTTTTCTATTCTTTGAATAAGTAATTATGACTTTAAAAAATGTTTCACATGTTTTTTTACTATGCCACGATAAAAATCATGCAAAATTAAATAAATTGAAAAGAATACTTTAGAGAAATCAATATATATTTATTTTTATAAATAACTAGTTTAACTAATTGTTTTTAATCTCAACAAATTAGTAATTTAGCTCTAATATTTAAAAGTGGAGAGAGTAACTTTTGATTACTAAACAAAAAAAACTTCTTCTAAGTTTTAACTGACATAATTTTGTCTTTCACTGATGCAGAGAAAAGTGTAAGACTCTCAACCAACAATAATACCCAAAAACATAAAGGAAAGAAATAAAAAAGAAATAGACTAATTATCCTTTTTCCCCTTCTCTCTACCTTCATTATATAGAATTCTCTTCTAAAATTAAGGGCCACACTTGAATGTCTATTTCAGGCATTAAACAGAGTCCCACAAAAGAATCAAACACTTTTAACACTTGAATATGGATTCCTCCCTACTTTAAACAAACTTAACATCAAGGATAATAGTCAATACACAAGCAAAACCAATATCTTTTTCCATACATTTCAAAAGCTCTAGTTCTGTTTAACAAGAACGATCGAAAGTGATATTTAGAAAGCAAAATGACTAAAAAGCATTAAAAGTGCCATTGATCAATAAATCTAAGCATGTTTTAACAATTCAAAATCATGAATAAAACTCTATCAAGCATAACCAAATATTTACATATTTATTAAGCAAACTGATTACTAACCAGCATAAACACTTCTTTCTTTTAATAAACCAAAGTTAAAATGGAGAAATCAAAATCCAACAATGGAACTGGCAATTAACAATATTTGTATCAGTTTTGTCTGGATTTCCTAGCCACCCTTCAGGTATTATATCTTATCATATACACATATTCCTTTCTGTTTAATGCAATCATCAGTTATAGTATTTATATTGGCAGGATTTTAAATTAGTTATTAACATGACTAAATTTTCATTACTTGCAATGTCCTAATGTTCTTCAAACACTCATAGGTATTTCATACAGTCATTGGTTTATTTATACTGATATGATCCCTATTACACACAGATGTGAGTAAGCTGAACAATAAAATTTGTTGTTTGAATGAAGTAGATCAGCAGAAAAAGGAAAGACGCAGTAGTTGACGATACTATCATGGAGTTGTTCCCTTAGGCCTGAAGATTTAGGGATTGTCCCCAAATGAAATCTTCTTTTTCCCGCTAAGTTTTTGGCATTTGGATTGATGATGACAAGTGACCCAATTATTGCATGTATGTTGTACCCACCTCTCTCAGTATATTCTCATTCTATCTTATCTTGCGCAACTGTTCCTTACTGTTTCCAAAATTATGTTGGTTAACACTAGTGTCCAAACTCGCTCCAAAATGGGAGGAAAAAAATATCATTACATAACACCTTTCTGAGTTTTTGTTTTCTTTTTGTTACTTTGCTAATCAATATTTAGGATTTCAGAAGTCTAACTTCATTTTTTTTCTGATTTGTATGGATTAGATTGTATCAAGAGGGAAAAAACTCCAATTGCTCTTTACTGTTTTGATTCCACATGGTCAAAAGTGAGGCTTGTTTCTGTGTGTTTCTTTGGCTCTGTTTCTATTTTCTTCTTATTGGCTGTTGTACCGAATCAATTACCTTGCAATAAAGAGTATGGACCTTTTGAAGCCTGAAAATCTTTAAATTGAAAAGAGATACCAATACATATACTTTAGAGGATCCGATTTAGATGGATGTGTAGGATCTTAAAGCTTTGTTTATAACACACTTAACTGCATTAATTTTGATGGATTTTAATTATTTTCTGATACTTAGATGGGAAAAGACATGGAAAAGCTGATAGGTTTTTTAAGCAAATATTGATTTACAAGTAAATTTTGTTCTATTCTTCGAATAAGTAATTATGACTTTTAAAAATGGTGGATATGTTTTATTTCAAAATAGAGGGACCATGATATAAATCATGCAAAATAAAACAAATTAAACACATTTTTTCTATTTAATAAGTAACTACCAAATTCTTTAGAACACAGAGGGAGGGAGTAACTTATTATTAAACAGAAAAAAGATTCTTCTAACTAAGAATTCTTCTCTAAAATTAAGGGCCAAACTTGAATGACTATTTCAGGCATTAGACAGAGTCCAACAACAGAATCAAACACATATAACACTTGAAGTGGATCCCTCCCTACATTAAACGAACTTAAACGCCAAGGATAATAGTCAATATTAGCATTTAAGACACTACCAACCAGCCTAAATTAAACCCTAAGCTAAATCGGAGAAATCAATACTCATCTTTTTCCATACATTTCAAAAGCTCCAGTTCTGATTAAGAAGACATAGAAAGTGATATATTTAGAAAGAAAAATGACTGAAAAACATCAAAAGTGACATTGAACTATAAATCTCAACATGTTTTATTACAAATAATCTATACTCACATATATAAACTTCCTATCATTGGTTAGCAATTCAAAATCATGAATAAAACTCTATCAAGCATAATCAAATATTTATCAAACACATTTACACTTGAATATGAAAACTACTAACCAACATAAACACTTGTTTTCTTTTAATAAAACGAAGCTCAAATGGAGAAATCAATAACCTAACAATGGAACTGGCAATTAACAGTGGTTATATCAGTTTTCTCCGGATTTCCACTCTATAATAGCAGAGAGAAGCGTGTAATTAGGAATCAGATTCTTATGAGGTAATGGCATATTTGTCATTGGTGATTTGTCATGGGTTTGCAGCCATGTAACAATTGATTTGTGATCATAAGTATAGCCATCAGCAGCAACACAAGGATTATCCATCACATCCTACACCAATCACAGTATATATGGCATGTCATTTCAACATAATATAGGAAAAGCAAAGGAAAAGGGAAGGACAATACTTAGGTGGAAGTTCATCAACTGCTGCTATAAGGTCATCTAATTAAAAAAAGTCACACGTGGACACTTTTTGGTAACTGAGCAAAGACAATTTCTCCACATTTCTTCATTCTTTTGAAAAACTTGTTAGCAAACGCTTAAAACTACATCTATATCAATTAGCTGTCATCTTGTTAAAGGAGCTTGAAGAATATAAAACATATTTTATGAAGAATATCCTACTTTAGCAAAGAGATTAGAGAATCAACTACATGAGGAAAGTGAAATATTTTAGTACCTGAAGTATTGGGCAGATAAAGTGATTAGGAGGCCTAGATTTGACAGCAATAATTGTGGCAGAATGTTGAGCCCTATCAGCAACTTCTTTTAATTTCTCCAGTATGGGAAGTATATGATCTTTCAAATTAGGCCTGTCTGCACGCCGAAGTTCTGCGCAGCTTAGGCCTAATCGAGCTAAGTCCAAAGTCTCCTAAAGTGGCCAGTTCCCTGCCTTAGGATCCAACAATTCCGCTAAATTCCCCTTCTCAATTGCTGTTTCCACTAAATGAGCGAGTGCTCTTGCTGGTTTTGCAGTTAAAAATTGTAGGATCACCATTCCAAAAGCATAAACATCAGATTGGGGAGATATTATCCCTATCCTTTGGTACTCAGGATCTATGTAGGAGAGTGTCCCAACAGGCTGTGTGTCCTCGAACATTGTAGACAGAGTATCTGAATGGAGTAATGTAGAAAGGCCAATGTCACCAACCTTGCTTACAAGATTTCGGTCTAGCAAGATGTTTGCCGGTTTCAGATCACGATGGATGATAGGTCTAGGCTTTGAGCTATGAAGAAAGGCAAGAACAGAGGCTACTTCCAATGCGATTTGGTACCTCATGAACCATGGAATTGAGATATTACTTTTATTTTGGAGTAAACTGTCCTCTAAGCTACCATTCTCCATGTATTCATACACAAGGCATCCATGATCCGGGCATGCCCCAAGAAGGAGAAGTAAATTTGGATGACGAATTCTGCTCAATATTTCTTGCTGCAGAAAACAGAAGAATAAAGACGATCATGTGGCTTATTTAGTCTCATATTCATGTGCTACTTATTCATTGGCCGATAGCCTAAACAAACCAAGAGTATAAACCTAGCAACATTGAAAATAAACTCAAATCCGAAGTCCCAAAAAGACCATTAGTGTAATGATAGAATCATTTTAAGATCCTTAAACTTAACTCTAAGGCTTTTTTCCTTTTTGAAGCATGTTTTCTATGAAGAATAATTTGAAGTGACTAATTCAAACTTTTGTGTGAAAATCCATGAATAGGTTCTAACTTTTTGTCATAAACCATAACATGTCCCGTCACACCAAACCCTTCAGGCTTAAAGTGTGGCACCGTAGGCAGGTAGCAAGGAACAAACTCTAGCCTGCTTATTTACTGAGGCCCTAATACCAAGTCATCATGTCATAAGGATTCAAAAACTTCTTACGTAACCAAAACAGAAGAACATAAGGTGTCAGTTGAAAGCCAATGTATATTTTTTCATATAAATATTAATATAAACTATTTTTCCGTATCCTATGTATCCATAAAGCTTCCATACCTCTTGTTGGAGTTGCTTGATAATGTGGTCCTCATTAGAGTGGAGAACTTTTACCGCCACAGGTGCAAGATACAAATGGCACTTGTAAACTGTTCCACAAGCTCCCTGTCCAATTCTAAGCTCTTCAGAGGATGATGAGGTAGCTGCAACTATTTCATCCCATGTAAACTTCTTATACTGAAGCATGGAACCACTAAGAGCATCCTCTAGTTTTTCATTCCTTTTGGCAGCTTCGGCAGCTTTCATCTCTGCTTCTCTTTTTTCAAAGGCTTCCTCTTCAGAACTTCCTTTAAGCTTCTCTTTCCGCTGCCTGATATTTCCCTCTCTCCTTCAATGCTAATTTGTTGGCCATGCCTTCCTTAGCAATAATTTCCTTCGATTTCACGGATTCCTCCATTCTCTTCTTACTTAGATTGTTCAACTGCTTAAACCATTTAAAAATTTACTCCAACTGACAACTTCAATCAAGAAAATGCATTCCATGCCAATTATGGGAATGTTTGTTTCCACTCAAATTGCTATGGACTTAGTTGTGGCTAAGCCACCCACGCACGCACGCACGCATACATGGGGTGTATCAAGTAAGATGGACGATATTAAGTGAGAGCTGGGAAAGGCATGCACTCATTGTTAGATCACAAACTAACAGTTAAGTTGATCACAAGTAAAAGCATGATATCTTGTTTGATTTTGCCTCAACAATTTTTGCTTTTATGCATTATTAATTTGTAATCAAACAATGATTACTTACTCCTCTACTAGTAACTTTCATATAGGATCACATCTCTTACTTTATCCATGTCTTTGATGTGATGTGTCTGTGAAATTATAACGGTTCTCTAAATTTGTTGTGTTTGGACCAAAAAGTCCTCATTTTTCATGAAGACAAATTACTATGGAAAAGATTAAAACCGAGTTAGTTTTGTTATTAAGAGATAAAACATAAGCCATCTTGCTCTGCATAATTTGTGCAAGATTACGAGAGAAGACGATCTAAAAGACCATGTAATTTTTTTCTTTAATTAGAAAAGTAGGAGTTTAGTTCATACAAAACACAATGTAAATACCAATAACCTCCACATATCAAACATGGAAGTTAGCATTCCCATATTAGAGAAGGACGTGAGGAATTGAATAATACCATTTGTGATGCATAAATATTCTGTCTTTGAGCCACCATGTGCATTCCTTGGGCATGCCTTAGTTCAATTCTCAACTTTTCCAGCTCAAGGTTAAAATTTTCCTGCTCATATAAATAACATAAAGGGGGTAAAGGAACATGATTATTTTTCAAATTAAAACTTCACCCTTCTTGACGTTGCTAAAGCAAGAGTAGTTTGACCAAAAAAAAACAGAGAGTATAAATATTTCTCCCCAGAATCTGCATGATCCAGAGAATGGCTTCTAGAATGGTTATTTTCAATGAAACCAGCTTTTGTGCTCTGACGGGTCTGATTAATGGCTGAAAGAGCATGATATCTCTGTGCCGCTAGGGAAGAGGAATTTATGGGAGCGTATGATCCAACTGAACCATAGTCTGTGCATAATAAAAGTTATATATCTTTAAAACACTATTCCAAGGATAGACCTTCAGAACAAGTGTACTAAAGCCTGATCTTCAATAGGACTCCATGAGAATTCATATGGATGCCATAAGGTCTCAGAAACAAATGATCAATTGTTTTATTCTCAGAATTGTATAAAACATGCGAAATACATTGACAGAAGTATGAAAAGGGTCCTAAAAGTGCGCAATGTACGGACAATGCTGCAATACGGTAGTGATTGTGCCATGAAAATTTTAGCATGATCATCAGGATTTTCAACAAGATATTAGAAAAGAAAATATCAATGAATTTGAATGTGATATTGACACTAATGATAATGCTAAGACACTTCATTCTCCCAGTAATATTGTTCTCTCATAATGTAATCATTAATGTAATCATTATTTAGTAAGCCCTGGCATCTTAAATGTTCTGACTAGAATACCTATCTGAGAGGTGGACGCAGAGTTCAATGAGCTATTGGTTGAACAACTAGTTTCACTGCTGTCATCTATTAAGCTTTCATCAATCTCAATATCTGATGGCCGTGAATAAAACAGCTTCCCTTTGGAAACAGCATAAACTGTACAAAATCTTGGAGTGCATGATGAGATTTTCGCAGATAAACCCTTCAGTTTACTGAAAAGAAAAACGTCAAGAAAACCATCATAATCAGTTGAAGATCAATAAAGTTCATCCTTAAAAAAGGAAACCATCATGTTTAAAATGCAACAATAAGCAGATTTTTTCTGATCAACTTGACAATGTTCATGAATATTTACGGAAGAGTATGCTATACACATAAGACATAGCTTTTTAAACGATGATGAACCTTTTGACAACGGACAAGAAGTAGTTAATGTTAAAATGCGAATGGTATTTACATTCTGTCCATATGCAATGTTAAGTTTTCAAGGTAACAGTATAAATAATTTGTTATAACCTTCCTTTCAGAAATTATGTAGAAGCAGATACCTTTTAAACCAGAAACATTATTGCATTGTACACTAATCTGCGATGTAAATACCTAGTAAATATGGCATGAGATGAAGTCCCTATAACCAGGTCGGTTATAGAACTCTTGGCAACTTCCTCTGCTATTGCAATTTCTACATCATCAGATTGAATCACTACAACATCAACATGAACCTGCATCAACCGAATAAGCATATAAATCAACTTTGCTGAATTAATTCCAACTAATTTTTAATGAGAAATAATATATGGCCTTTCTCTGCTTACACATTTTCTTGTAAGTTAGGAGCATTACACTTGTCTTCCACTCCGTTTCCTTCTTAAAAGCAGCTGCTGCATCATTACGCAATTGTCATGTAGAGATGACATTCCCCACAAAAAAGGACAGATCTTGAATTGGCATGAAAATAAAATGAAGTTATGTTTTACAAAACAGACTTGGTGATATATAACCACTATGCAAATATTGAAAATGTTAAAAAAATTTAACTGTCAATAATGAAGTTGCTTGTTACACTGAAAATGCAACTTTCACTGTGGAGTAACCAACATTAATTACTCTCTTCTTTTAACGTTTTCATGATGGTGGAAAAGTTTAATGAGGAACTTCAAGTACTTTACAAGCCTGTTTAACCGTACTGTGATATTAAAAAGAAAAGCATTTTTAAGGGGGAAGGGGAAGCAGCTCTTAAGTTTGTTTTATTCCCCTATTTTACCAACACATCATATGCTTCTAAATGACAGAAAATATAGATTTCTACAGTGAGATAGAATGAGTAAATTAAGCTTCTCTTATGATGTAAAAATTATGGTAGTGAGTATTGGGCTTTAAAGGGACAACATGAACATAAAATGGGTGTAGCTAAAATGAGGATGTTGCGATGGATATGTGGTCATATAAGAAAACACAAGATTCGTAGTACTCATATACGTGAACGAGTTGGAGTGGCCTCTATTGAAGGCAAAATGGTAGAAAGTCGTTTGAGGTGGTTTAAACATATTCAACAAAGGCCATTGAATGCTCCAGTGAGGAGGGTTAATCAAACAGTATAAAGCCCTGTAAAATGAGATCAAGGAAAGCCGAAGCTAACATTCAATGAGGTCATAGAGAGAGATCTTTTAATTAATAATATATCTAAAGATATGGTTTTCAACATAGCACAATAACGTCGTGTGATCTATGTAGATGACCTTACCTAGTGGGATAAAGGCTTTCTTGTTGTTGTTATCATGTAAAAATTAGTTTTCTCTTGGACAAAGTCGCCCTCAATCAATGAAAAATTTTAAACATTAAGAAACATTAATTCATGATCATTCATCTAATATATCTTTTATGGTAATTCGAAGATAAAAAAAAGTATGATTTATGGCATTTTTTTCTGGCCAACAGTGCAACTCTTGCCAATATTATTATAGCTAAGAAGTTTCTAGAATTATAGGTGCTATGAGATATACCAGCACCTATTTGACACTTTTCTACTGCATAAAGATGCTTCTCTTCCTCGAACATAATGAACAGAAAAGCATATATTATTTAGAGTTGGAACACCAATTTTTTTACCTGAATGGACATGTATCAGCTTAAACACAACTTGTACAGCTTTGTATTTTCTATAAGTGATTTTTTGACATTTATATACTTCTCTATATTATGTTTTGCTGTAGTAGTTTTCCAGGTTCTTGTTTTTTGCTAATTAAAAGTGAGGCTTTTGGGACAAGTTTCATTCCTTGTAGACTTAATAGGCCTACAAATCTGGATTTACAGATTTTTCCTTTTACCCTTCATTCTCATCAGAGGCCTTCCCTTCCTTGCTCAAATCGCTGTGACAAGTAAAGGTTTATCCACTCCGATTCAAACTAAAATCCCCTTATGCAACAACTAAGATCTTCTGTAATGTTAACATTTATTTATTGAGTTCTTAGAATTTACTCTAATATGATAACAGATGAGCATACTCTGTCACCTGAGTTCCCAATCTAAAGCATTTTGAACGGAGTCACTGGAGATGCTTTCAATGGAAATTTCTGGAGGGGTAAGGCACACATACGGAAATGAATTATTTAATATGAATATATTTTCATTACTTACAATATTAAAATACTGATAGTTATTACATTCATGGATTTATACTGATATGATCCCTTCCCTCTTTCATTGCTTTTAGACTTGAAAAGGCTACACTTCAGAATTTACAGATTTTGGGTTTTAACCTTCATTAGGCCATCGTTCCTTGCTCAATTCACAGTGATGTACATATTGACAGTTAAAGCTTCCTCCACTTTGGTTCTGGCATTTAACTTATGATCACACTTAGGAAGTGTTTTTCTTTCCTTGTTTGCCTGGGAACTAGAATCCCCTTATAAAACCAAGCACTTCTTTAACTGTAGCAATTTATGTATTGAATTCGTAAAATCAACTTCGATATTGCATTCATTGATTTATGCTAATGTGATCCCTGCACTCTTTACAGAGACTTGGGTAAGATAAAGAAGAAAATTTGTAGTTTGAATATGAAGCAGAGCCAAAAAAAAAAGAAAGAAGCGTTTGATGATACTATCATGGAAACTGGAGGCTGGTCTGGTTTCGGGTTAACGTGCAGTTACCTCTTAATTTGCAGAAGTCATTACCTGATACACCACCTGAATTTTCTTCTTCCAACAATCAAGAAGGAGAAATTGGGATTTAAGGATTTTCTTGTTTCCGAAGATAAAAATGTGATCTAACATGTGTGTCATAGGACAAAAGTTTTGGTAGAAAATTGGAAATTGCAGTTCTAATGTAACACTATAAGCATAATACATGACATAATGATTAATTTAGGGTTAACATTTTGACAGGTGCTTCAAAGCTTGCCAATGTCATCAAATAAGTTGGAAGTCAAGGAGCAGCTGAAGGGAGTTAAGTTGGAAACAGCAGAAATAAGTTGCAAGTATGAAAAGCTTACTGCTATTTGCGGATTCCAAAGACATGAACTACAACATCTCAAGCTTCAACAAATAAGGAGGCTCTTAGAACAGCTTCAACAGTTGCAACATTTACTGCTATAACTTTTATTTTTTGTGATTTTCTTCTTCATTCATGTGACTTATTGTAGGTTTTTTCTTATAGCTCTGGTTTTTGGCACATGACTATATATGTTGCAGTATTATGGCAGAGATGTTGGACAGTTCAGGAACAAGCACAAAATAATGCTGAATGGAAAACTCCCGGTTCAGAACCTCAGTCATCTTGGCAAGCTTTTCCACAAATGCAAAGGCATACTATTTTTTTTTTTTGAATTAAAAGGGCAAGCATTAATGGCCTGAAATTACAGGCGGGAATGAACCTACGACCTAATACTTACACAGGATCTCTCATGACACTAAGTTACAAGGCCATAGGCGCCTAGGCATATGATTGATGGGAGTAATTTTTAAGTGTGTTGAATTTCCGAGTATTTTTGCTGTGAACAATGTATGTGATAAATGTAAAACAGGAACGTAATTTGAATAGCAGCCATGTAGTATTCCTGAGACGTCATGCAATTGACAAAAAATGTTATCCTCCATTAATTTTCAAATGTCAAATTGTAATTTTCACTCTTCTGATCCACGCCATATTGACAAATGTCACACCTTCATTTTATTTTCACCTATTTCAGAGTACTTGCAGAAAACGATGCGCAATTCAGTAGGCAACACAGGAATAGCATAGATATACTGATATTACTTGTATGATTACGGAAATTCCCCTTAGGGTTTCGTACTTGATAATTACAATTAACGTAGCCTCACAGCGCTACGTGAGTGTCTAAATCCATCCCAGTGAAATGGAGACATCTTCCCGTCTTCATTCCACCACTGCAATCCCCTCGTACGGTTCTCTTCTTTGTTTTCAGCATACGTTTTGTCTTTTCCTGTCTAAATTATTAGTAGGGAAGGGTGAGATTTTGGGGAATTTCAGTAGGAAAACAATACCAATATGCATGCAAGATAAGTGCTTAATGCATAACATGTTTGCATTACATAACTCATGCTCACACAATGACATATCTGCGTGCTCAATGTTTCAAACAATATACGTATGGCCATAGCATTAACAGAAACAGAGCTTCAATTATTCATATATGTTTTACAAAATCAAGTAAAACAATAACATGCATCAATACATTAATACAAATATCAAATACATGCAGGAGAGGTAAGTTCCTTACCTTAAACCTTTTTCCACCTTGAATTATATGCCTCGTAAAGCGTGTCACAACTCAACTCTCCACTAGGTCCTACAATTCCAAATGTACCATTTAGACACTTTCACAGTATTTCTAGGGGTTATATGGGTCTATATTGAAAAATGACCAAAATGCCCCCGGGACCTCGGGCCGGCCCAGCCATACCCGGTCCAACGGTACTTTTCCCGAAATTTTAACACAGGCTATTATGACTTATTTTCTCCTAAGGAATTCATTTTTTATCTCGTTTTTCTCAAATTGCAGCCCCAATTATGAATTTACCCCGGGCAGCCCCTATGTGAGGGTTTTAAGGCTATTTTTGTCATTTCACATTCTAGGGCTTTTCTTACTTCGCACTCAACATGAACCCTACACAATTTTCCATTTTAAACACAATGGAATCATCAAAAACACCAAAATCCATTCCAAACACAGCCCAAAACAGATCTAGGCAAAATTCTATAAAGATTGGGAAAAATGGAATTTCTTAATTTCAATCCATAAACCATATTCTTTACACCTATAATCACTTATTTAACTACTTAATCACATTCTAAATGTAACCCCCGTCGTCGTCAAGGTCATGATTAGTGTTTAAATACGTTTTATAGTTGAATAAGAGATCCGAGATACTTAAAAACTTTTTGCAACACTTGTACAACATGATCTCCATTTATTTATAAATAAAAACAATTGGCCTGTTCGGTTTGTCACATATATAATATCATAGTATTAACAAAATTCCTGACATTCACCTGGGATAAAATCATTAATCCAAGAGTTTTATAGGGCATCATCACCCATCTCAATTTCCCATACCAGGGATTACACAATAACTACAAACCTATGGTCAATCCAATATATACATACAGTTGTCCAAATGATAACCAAAAACCAAAAAGAAACTAAGACTACCACCGGCAATCCTAGTCGTCCTTGTTCACTTGCTTGCCTCGAGATCCACTTGCCCTAGCTAAAAATGTTATTTGGAAAGAGTGAGATTCATAAGAATCCCGGTAGCAACAGTTTACGAATATGATGTATAATTAAACAAAGCAAGTAAGCATATATCACAATGCAGCATAACAATATTCAAGGCCGAGCTAACCGCCACGTCCCTTCAATCAATATTCAAGGTCGGGCTTACGCCACGTCCCCTCAACAATATTCAAGGCCGGGCTTACTGCTTCGTCCCCTCGCTCATTCAATAATAAATACATACAAGCAATGCATTAAATATGATATAGGATAAAGTGTCACTACCTTGTTCTTTCCGTCCTTGATCAAGCATAGGCCTTCTACGATCCGGGCAAATATCAAATCCTATAGTCATAGGGTATGTTTGGTTGAGCGATTCGATTGCTTATAAGTTGCTTTTTAATAGTGATTTACGGTATACGAAGTAAGTATGTGAGAGGAGTTGTGTCTCGATTTACGTAAAAAGCAACTTATAAGTTTTTATAAGTTGAAACAAACATGCTTATAATTAAGGACGACGCGTTATCACTTATTCTAATACTCAAATGACTTCAAAACACTTAGTTTTGGTTATCATTAAAGTCTCTTAAGTAGCTATGAAAGTCTCTAACAATTGCCTAAAAGGATTGGAAAGTACTATCTCAAAGACCACCCTTTTTAGTGTGCCTCGTAAAACGTGCAGCTTCCGGCTTCCGATTCGATTCTAAAGTATTAAATGTACAAGAAATAGGTCATAACCTATCCAAGTATCATTTTAGACTCTTCCATAGTGTTTCTTGTGGTTATATCAGCCTATGGTGAAAATTTACCAAAATGCCCCTGGGATCTCGGCCGACCCCGCCGTACCCGGCCTAATGGCACATTTTCCCAAAATTTTGACTAAGGCTATTCTAACTTATTTTCGCCCAAGGAATCCATTTCCTGGCTTGAAATCATCAAAATCATTGTCAAATTACGAAAATACCCATGGCAGCCCCTATTTAGGGATTTCAGTGGCGTTTTCGTAATTATGCTTTTTCGGCCTCTACTGAAAAAGTGCCCAACTGTAACCCCACATATTTTTGCCCACTGAATCCAATGGAACCATATATTTCATGTGAAACCAGCTCCTACCCCTCAGAACAGTGCTGGCCGAAAGTTTAGGCAAAATTGGAAAAATTAGACTTTTGTGTCTTAGCTTCCAAAAATTATAACTAATTCTAGTAAAATCGAAATGAGGTAATTCCAAAGCCCATTGAAAGCTATTTAAGTTCCCTTTACTAGAAAAATATGAACCATTACCAGAAATTACCACAAAAATACAGACTTTAAGAAATGTTCACGCTGCTCCAAAATTATTCCCAGATTTAACATCAAACTTTGGACAGTCATAACTCCTAGCTCAAAAGTGGAAATTATATAAATTATATATCCATTTTGAAGCTTGGCATGTGAAATTTAAGACTGGAAAGTTTCATAATTTTCCAACTCCATTTGCTATTTTAAAACGTTCATGCAAGACCACTGACAGCACAAAGTTTTTCACTGACCAAACTTGCAACTTTTCAATCCAAGTTTCCAATCAACTTCTATCTATCCAAGATACATCTTAAAACACCATATCCATGAGAACAACAACTCAAACACCACAAAACCCTAATTTTAGAAAATAGGGTTAAATTCCCAAAAATTCCAACTTAACCAAATGACCACAAAACTTATATCAAAATGCTCAACTTACTCACCTCTTTAACTTTCCTAAAGGAATTCCTTGATTCGCCAAACTCTATATTTCCTTGAGAGCTCAAATTACCACCAATGGAAAATCTAAAACCATATAATTGAAGCTCTCAATACAACGAACAAGATTGAAGAAGAGAGTTTTTGCATTAGAGGTCACTTGGAAGGTCAAAATGGCAAGAACTTACCTTTGCTTTTCCTCTTTTTTCTGCAGCAAGAAACATCGAAAATGGAGGGAGGGAGAAATAAGAGAGAATGAGAAGGATGAAGAGTGAAGAAGAAGGAGAACCTAGCCCATACTCACGCAGCTGAAGTGTAGGAAAAGAGAAGGAAGGAAAATCATTTAACATGTGGTATTTGACTTTTCTTCAACAACTATCATCATATTATCTTATCACATGTCCAAATTTCCTCATTTCTCACCAAATAAGCAACCATATAGTTACACTAACTAGTTCATTAGTTATTTAGTTACACTCCTCATTTCTCCTTAGTTAGTAATTAATTTCCCCATTAATTACTAACTAATCAACCAATAATTTCCATTTTTTCCATTTTTCCACTAATTATGGCATATTAATTTAAATTGTCACATAACCCATAATAATTCAAACTTTAATTCATAAAATATTCTCAATAATTATCATTAACCCTTAATCAAAATTTGGGGTGTTACACTAAACATGATTTGTAGAAATTTGGGTAACATAACCCCTTAGGATTATCACTTTCCAAATTTACAAATTCAACCAACCAATACCAAACCAAGCCAAGAACAACAATAGCAACAACAATAAACCATAAGAGTTGATGTTCTTGAAGTTACCTTGATTTTCTTCACTTTCTTTCTTTAAAGCCTACCACCCTCTTTCTCTCTCCCTTGAGATTGCTTGCTAAACATAGTGTTTAATGGAGAAGAAGAGATTAGAGAGAAGGTCATGCAAAAGAGGAAGCTGAATCACATAAACATACAAGCTTACTTTTGATCTTTCTTAGTTGAACCCTCCTCCCTCCCTCCCTCCCTCCCTCCCTCGTTCTTGATGTGAAATGAGCAAGAAAGATGAAGCATAGGCTTCATAAAATATCTCTCATTTTCCTCTTAATTAATAAATGATAGGATAATGAAATATGACATAAGCCTTGTACTTGAGTTTATCCTCTTCCAACTTGTGACATAAGCCTCCAATTGCAATTGAACCAATTCTCCTCCATTTGGTTAGCCCAAAAATGTCCTAAGGGCTCTTCATGCACACCATTTGGGCTTTCATTCCATTAATCAAACTACATGTGCCAAGAAATCATATTTTAATCTAATTTCCACATGTGCTCATCTTTAACAATTCTAATTTAATCATTTGCCTTAAGATATTGACACTTGGCATAATTATGAGCCAAATAATTATTTCTCCCTCCTATTTCTTTTTTTTCTCTCAATTTACATAATTGCCAACACATTTTAGTTTCTTTAATGCCCCGACAATATAAGAAACATTAAAGAATAGATTTGGGACACTTGCTAAACCAGGGTTAGTAGTTCACTTACTTCAGGCTTATTCCCAAGCCTCCAGATCTAAAATTCAGGGTATTACATTTTGACAAACACTAGATAAATTTTAGCGTTACTAGGTCCAAACTAATCATGAATTTTGCACTGAATATATCCCAACTCAACATTCTAAGGGTGTATGTATATGGTCAAAATTTTAAGGACGTAGTTGTTGGAAAAATTTAGTAATACCTCCCGTCCTAAACATAAAAATTAGATAAGAGTATTACGGCGGTGTGGTAGGGCTTCTTACAAGGAGTTGGCCGAACAGTTAAGGATGGCGCAACTACTAATTTCTGGTGGGACTTGTGGGCTCCAGTGAAGGAACCACTTATCCACTTTGTTGAGAAGAATTTACACCTCCTAAAACCGGGTGCAAAAGTGAAAGACTTAGTCCAGCAAGACGGTTCATGGAATCTTCAAGAAATGGGGAAGCTTTTACCTCAGTGGATAGTTAGTAATATATCAGGTGTGAGGCCACCTTCTGGAGATGAGACGGATCGGTATAACTGGAGGAACTCAACTGATGGAAACTTCAGTGTTAAAATAGCATATAAGATGGTATTCCAAGGAAATATGGATGTCACCTTGAGATTATGGAGGAAGATGTGGAAATTAGCCATCCTGGAGAAAATCAAATTTTTCCTTTGGCAAGTATTCCATGAAAGATTACCCACAAATTCACTAAGAGCTAAGAGAGGACAAAACACCTGTGTGGAGTGCCATTTTCAGTGTCAAAGTGAGGGAACAATTATACACATACTTCATGACTATGAGATAACCCGAAATATGTGGCTCAATTTTGTGAATGTTAACCATCGTCTATCTTTTTTAAGTTCTGATTTGCAGGTGTGGCTAACAGAGAACCTGAAGCGGAGGATGGGTGTGGCTAGGGTCAAGGAGTGGACTTGGTCAAAAGTCTTCAGCCTCATCTGTTGGAACCTCTGGAAAAATAGGTGCAGGGAAGCAATGGATGGAGAGAGACTAGGCGCCAATGAGATTTCACATATGATCATGTACCAGATAATGGAGATCGCTGATCAGGGACGGTTCAAACACCAAATCTTCAAGTTTGATGGTAGATCGGACGACACCTGGAAGGCCCCGCCAGAAGGGTATGGTAGGATGGATGTGGATGTCTCTGTCAACCAGCACGATCAAGCTGCGTGTGGAGGGATATTTCGAGATTCCAACGGTGAGTGGAAACTGGGTTTCCAGAAGCAGATAGGCAACATGCCCTCAACGTCAGCGGAGGTAACCGCAATACTCACGGGTCTCCAAATCTGTGTTCAATATGGAGTACAGAAAGTATTAGAAAAACTAATTCACATTTATTAATTTCATTAACATTCATAAATTTAGTTATTTAGTTCTTTTATGAATTGGATCAGAGGTAGTATTATTTCTCTTTTAAGAGGATCATCCTAAACGAGGTCACGCATTTTGAAATAATATTTTTATATTTAGTCAAAAGCTTCCATCTAATCAAATAAAATAAAAAGATGAAAGCAAAAATGAAAACTCAAAATTAACAGTGTCAAGAATTAATGAATTTGACTTACCGCCGTAAATTTAAAGTTTTGTTTGTTCAAAGTCAAGGTACACAAGAAAAATCCACAAACCTTTGCTGAGTAAGCTATAAGTAAATAAGTAATACGGCCCTCTTATTCTTGAATCTTTATACCGCACATGTTTTATTGCCATGAATTTTGCCTATATGATTGCTGCTGTGTGGTTGCTGTTATAAAGGAAGGCACATGTTGGAACAAGAATCTCCTTGTAAAACTAAGAACTTGTTTAACGGTAACATTTATATATTGAATTCTTGACATTTACTCTCACATTCTTTCTTGTTAGGGGCAAAAACGGATGAACTTATTCTGTGAATTGAGTTCCTGATCTAAGGCATTGTGAATGGTGTCGATGAGGATGCTTCTTTGTTCTGTGGCTTGCAATGGAAATTTCTGGAGGGGTAAGCACACATATTGAAATGAATTATTAATATAAATAAATTTTCATTGCTTACAATGTCGAATATTTTTTAAAATTGTGGTTTGGGCTGTTGGATTTTTCTTTTTTGTGTGGGAGCTGTGAGTCAAAAGGCATCCTCCCAATAATTCACCTTCCATTCCAATGATGTCGGCAAGCATGTTCATCTCGATAAATTGCTGTTTTAATCAAATATTTTTATTGGGACAGTCATATTGGAGACTAAATGTATACAGCTCTCTTAATAAGAATTCAAACCTTAATTTATCATATTATGAGAGATTAACCATTTCCATTAAACTCAATCCCCAATAATTAGTTGTGTTAAGGCAAGTAGTTTTCACCTTGTGGGCGCACTTAGCCTGAAATGGAATTAGGCCCAATTAACTAAATTTAGTTGGATATGATTTTTTTGGGTACAATGTGTTTTTATTTTTGCCAACTAGAAGTTTATTAATTCTATACATAAAAAAAAAAACTAATGGGCCATCAAAAAACGAATAACAAAACAATAATGAAGGAAAACATAAAAAAAAAATACGAATGAGCTAAAGAGAAGCAAATATGCAAATCAAGACATGAACTGGAAAGGAAAAAAATGGTCCTAACTGAATAGGATCAAATCAGTTTAAGTGGGTTTTAGAGTACTTTAAATGACACTATGTCTTTTTTTTTTTAATATTATCATTTGGTATCCAGGTCGAGGTTCGTGATTGCCTTTTCCAATACAAATACCTCCTATGGGATTCGAACTCAAGACACAATAAAATCGATCGAGGCCTTACACCGCTTGACCAACTTGAAAATGACATTATGTCATGACACTACGCATAATGGCAAATAGTAAAAAGGAAATCAGGAAGTGATCTAAGGGCCTGTTTGGTATGTGGAAGAGGCGAAGAGGGAAGAAAATATGAGCAAGTTCCTTTGTTTGGAACACAATTTGTGCTCAATCTTTTCGAGAACTTGGGTTCTCCGGCCCACCAATATTCCTTTAAAGGTGGAACGATGAGATCCCACCAAATTAGTGGGAACCCAAATTCCTTCGCATGTAAGAAGATCCGAAAGATTAATATACCCATAAAAATTTAAATTAAAAGGCAGGAATCCTAAAAATTTCTCATCATGTGTTTCTTATGCATCCCCCCCCCCCCCAAACACTTCTCAACACATTTCAAAACATTATCCAACAAATATGGGAGGCTGACTCCATCATTTAAAAAATCTTGGAGGCAAAATATTAGCAATTACAACAATAAAAAAACATTAGCAAAATATCCCAGATTCTCTCTCTCTCTCTCTCTCTCTCTCTCTCTCTCTCTCTCTCTCTCTCTCTCTCTCTCTCTCTCTCTCTCTCTCTCTCTCTCTATATATATATATATTTCACTACGTTTTTCCTTCTTCTCTCACACTAAACCAACCGAAGCTTTTTTTGTATGAAACAAATATAAAGGAATAATCTCCTGACTTTAAAATATCAAAACTAAATTTGAGAGCATCACACAATACTGCAAGAAGGAACAATGAAGAGAAACAGAGGAGTTACGACTATGACAGCAAGATAAGAAACGATGAAAACTTGCTCTGCTTTACAACTTGTAAAATAGGGTCAAACAGAATTTGCCTATCACATTCAAATTCGAATTTCATCAATAAATTCCAATTTTTTTAATAAATTTGAATGTCATTCTATAGAAAAATAAAATCTCAATTTCATTAATAAATAAAATAAATTTGATTCAATATATTAAAAAAACACAATCTCCATATTATTATTTTTATTTAATTGATTTAATCATTTGATATCTTAATAAGATGGAATCTTTCAATTTCTAACTTGCGTAGCAATGTTGATTTTAGACAATACCTGTAGAAGTAGTTGTAAAGTGGGTTTTTGATTTTGAAAGATGGAGTTATGACAAAAGAATATGGGAGAAATATCTTTGTGATAAACTCACTTTTAATTATTTAATATTTATAGTTATTTTTATATTTCTATTGAATATTCATATGTATTTAATTATTTTTAATTATTTAAAATCTTTGAGAAGTAGTTGCAATATGGGTAGAGCGTCGCTTCAAGAGAATATGAGAGAGAAATATTTGGGATTAATTTGAGTAGTTGAAGCCGTAAGATCCACATACGTTAAATACCGAGCAAGTTATTATTTAATTTAACTATTTATTTCAGTCTATTATTATTAATATAGTTGCTATATAAGGTCATGAGTGTCAAAATAAAATGATTTGATTGAGTACCTTAAATTCTTCGTGTGATTATTAATATTATATATTTTATTTTCTCATTCATTTAATATCTACCATTATTTTTAAAACTATTTATATTTTTTATTTATTTAAATTATAGTTCATATTTTATTTATTTTATTTAATTTTTAAATTATTATACTACTAATTATTTAATGTATGAATTGAAATATAGATTTGATTAATAGATAATTATTAATTCATTTTAAGGATAAAATGAGTATTTTCATTTTCTTTCTTAAGTGCCAACCCTCAATTCTTTTTATACCAAACAACCCATCTTCCTTCAATCTTCACAATCTTCTTTTTCCTTCTCTTCCCTCCACTTAATTACTTTTCCTTTTCAAATTTTCCTTGTACGAAATGGCCCTAAGTCTCAAGTCTCAATGCAAACACAATACTTCATTATCTTCTTTTGAGTATGTGTGTATATATAAATATATATATTGCTCATCACTCATAAATATAACTTATTATAGTTTTTATATTTGAACTTGCCTTGTTCTTTTACACTGTCATATTAATTGAATACCAAATTTAAACAGTACGATTTTGTCCTATGCAAAGTTAACGTACTCTAATGCGCGGGCTTGTTGGAAAGAAGAAAAGAGAAAGGAATCCAAAAGAAAGTTGCTTTAGAGCTTGTTTGTTATGAGGGAAGGAGAGGAAAAGTGGGCGGAAGAAAAAAATTTTTGAGTTGAATCTAAAAAATTAGAGAAGTGGGGTTAAAAATTTTTAATTAATTTTTTTTACTCTTTTATCTTATATATTCTCTTTATTAAAATTTTATTACCCCACTTTTTTAATTTTTTAAAATTCAACTCATAAAAATTTTTCCTCCCCTCCAAATCCCTCACACCAAACAGACCCTTACATTTAGCGTGTTTGGAACACACCGATTTCAGAAACCTTTTTTATAAATTGAGATAAAATTTATCTCATCTATTTATTTTATAAATTTTAAAAACTATTACTAAAAAACTAATCCAAACAGGTCAGAACAACATCCTCACAATAATTCACCTTATCTCCGTTCAAAAGATGTCGGCAACATAATTATGTGCATCTCGAACCATAAATTGCTGTGTTTTAAATTATTTGGCCAAAGAGCTATTAGCTTTCACCTGCTTTGGCGCTTTGGCATTAGGCGCAGTTTCACGTTTGCTATCATCCCTCTCCCTCTGCTTCATCACTTCCACTTTCAATCATGGCTGCAGAACTTGTTGGCGGTGCTGTTTTGTCTTCCTTCCTTCAGGTGGCTTTTGACAGGTTGGCTTTGTTGGGTTTTGGGCTCCTTTTCTGTATAGACCAAAGCCCATGTTTGAATTGTTTAATTTAATATATTTTTTATTTTATGTACTTCTGATTTTATGAAAATAAAATTTTATGAAACGAAAAAATGGGAAAGAATGAAAAAAGTGAGAGAATGAAAAAAGTGAGAAGAAAGTTTTCTGATTGTGCTTTGTGAGAAATATTATTCTCTTAAAGTTTTTTAATTTGAGGTTGTGTCTCACTTATTTACGTGCAGAAAGGGCATATTAGGTTTTTGGGTAGAGGGGCCCTGTCGAGGCTGGATAGGCTAAGGCTGGAGAGGTCGGATAAGTCAATGTTGTAGCAATTTGGGAGAAAAATGCAGCATCAAGGGTATCGATAAATTGACGTTTGCGTATTCATTGCCGGTTAGATCAAGCTGAAATTTGGTCAGCATGTTTAGAACATATGGTTTTCACCCCCAAACCATGGTTTTCTGGTAAAAAATAAATTCGGGAGAAAAAATAGCATTCTACTGGCTTACAACAAAACCATGATTTTAAAGAAAAAAGTGCTTTTGGCTTTTTTTTAAGTATTTGTATCATTTTTTATCAAACTATGATTTTGACTTCCAAAAATGTTTTTTTTTATGTTATCCAAATACACTATTAGATTATTTCCTCATCTCAAGTTTTTCACTATATGCAGTTTCAATTTTCAATTAATTTCCTTACTTGAAAATTTCTCTCTATAGCTCTTTATTATTTTATTCATTTTTAAATGGTGATTTAATCCATGAAAATTAAAGAGTTTTGTATAATTTAGCTGTCATTACCTCAACATTTCATTACATGTATCGCTTAACCTCTCTCTCTACGCTCTCATTAAAATTTTGTCAAGCACCTCTTTAACAAGATTAGTGCCAAGAAAAATAGAGAGGTGGTGGAGGGAAAAAAAAAGGTCGTGTGAACTCTACACCCAATTAAGTGCATCACCTGGCATGATACTTACAACAAGAACGCCTCTCCTCATATGTATCTTTTTTAATAACGTCAGTTAGCTAATTTTTTGGTTTTGCTCGTCTACCTTGTGTTCGTCTATCCCCAAAATTATGATTTCAGAAGCATTTTTCTGTAAATCGAGAAAAAACTCTTCTCACATACTTAACTCGTAAACTGTAAAAGCTATTCTTTAGAAGCTAATCCGAACACACACTACGTTAAGAACCTCTTTAACAATGACGTTTATATTTTGAATTCTTAAAATTTGCTCTCATATTGTTTCTTGCAAAGGGCAATAACAGATGAGCTTGCTCTGTCACTTGAATTCCCAATCTAAATCATTATGAACGAAGCCACTATAGATGCTTGTTTGCTCTGGGGCTTGCAATGGAAATTTCTGAAGGGGTAAGCACACATATTGAAATGAAGAAATTTTCATTACTTATAATGTCAAATGTCAAATAATTTTTAAAATACTGATAATTATTACATTCATTGAATTATACTAATATGATCCCTGCCGTCTTTGCAGAACAAGAAAATCTGTTGCTTGAATGAAGTAGAGCCGGAAAAGGGAAGAAGCATTTGATGATACTATTATGGAATTCTTTGAAACGTTGGTTGTTTGTGAGTTGCCTTCATGGTGTAAAGAATAACTGTGTGAACAAGACGTGTGCTTTTATAGAATTACTTGTTATATATTCGCTCATGTTAAGTTCCATGGCCTCAAAATGGCTATTAACATTTAACATAGCAGCTTTCACAATCATACTTCTGTGTTGCCTGGAAGTTTAAGACGCTGTAACATTTTGTTTTATGGGGTTGCTATGTGGCTATTTGATGCTAGTACAAAAAAATGCCCATGTTTGTTCAATGGGAACTCCCAATTTGGACAATCACCAATTGATTAACTAACTTACCCTATTTTAATACAATCTCGGGTATTAAATAGAAGATCTAATTAATTTTTTTTAGATAGATTAAAGAAACTAAATAAATTATTTAATCATATTATAAGTTGTATATATAATTTTTTTTTTTGCCAACATATATGACTAAATTATATATAATAACTAAAACAAATTAATATAAAGAAGAAACAATAAATATAAATACTTTAATATAATTTAATTAAGTTATTTAATCTTTTCATAAAAAAAATCAACTGACCGCAGGTATAATGCTTGGTTAAAAGTGGCATATTCTGCAACTTCTTGGTGGCTTCTTCATCCCTTCAAGACCGAAAGTTGAATTTTCTTATTCATTTCCTCCTCATTTCTTTGCAATGTTCAGTCAAGTTCTCTCTACGATCTCATTAGAATATTACAGCGTGGCCTCCTATGCTAAGTTAATGCCAACACGTGGCCATGTCAGACAAAACAGAAAAGAAAAGTCGAGAGAGGTGCACCCAATTAAGTCAAAAGGCATCCTCACAATAATTCAAAAGATGTCGGCCACTTGCAGTCTGCGGGGGCCTCGAAATATCACAGAGAGTTAAATTATTTGGCCAAAGAACTATTGGCTTTCATCTGGCCTGGCATTAGGCGCTCTCTTCTGTTTGCAATCATCCCTTAATCTTCTTCATCACTCTCTCTTCCAACCATGGCTGCAGAACTTGTCGGCGGTGCTGTTTTGTCCTCCTTCCTTCAGGTGGCTTTTGACAGGTTGGCTTCCCGTGAAATTCTTCACTACTTCAAGAACAGAGGATTGAATGGGACTCTGGTGAAGAGGTTGAAGATCATGTTGATATCCATCAACACTGTCATTGATGATGCCGAGTATAAGCAGTTCATTGATTCAAACGTGAAGGCCTGGCTTTCTGAGCTCAAAGATGCTGTGTATGATGCTGAGGATGTGTTGGATGAGATTAACTATGAAGTCTACAAGCACAAGTTGGAAGCTGAAGCTGAAGCTCAAACTGGAGTTATTGCTAAGGTACGAAAATTCTTCAATGCTTCTACTGGTTCATTTGATGAGGATATTGAATCAAGGATGAAACAAGTCCTTGAAAGCCTAGAATTTCTTGAAGGCAGAAAGATTGATCTAGGATTAAAACAAGGCATGGGTGGTGCTGTTGGATCTGTCACAAAGTTGCCGACAACTTCTTTGGTGGATGAAGTTGGAATATATGGCAGGAATGAGGATAAAGATATTATCATTAAGAGGTTGCTAAATGACAGCCACTTTTCTGTGATCTCTGTAGTAGGTATGGGCGGGTTGGGTAAGACCACCCTTGCTCAGCTTGTTTATAATGATGAAAGGATTCAGAGTGAATTTGACCAAAGAGTTTGGGTGTGTGTTTCTGATGATTTTGATGTTCTGAGGTTAACAAAAATCATTTTCAAGCAAATCATGCAATCTAATGATGATATAGAAGATTTAGATACGCTTCAAAATAAGTTGAAGGATAAGTTGTCTGGAAAGAAATTCCTCATTGTTCTTGACGATGTTTGGTGTGATGATGATAGATCATGGGAACTTCTTCGAGCACCTTTCGTGTGTGGGGTTGCAGGGAGCAGAATTCTTGTCACTTCACGCAATGAGAGTGTTGCTTTAGCTGCCCCCTCTGATAAAATATATCGCCCACATCAATTATCAGATGATGATGGTTGGTTGTTATTTACAAAATATGCATTTAGCAACTCTTGTCCTCAAACAAATTTTGACCTCGAAGAAATTGGGAGAAGGATTGTTAAAAAGTGCAAAGGTTTGCCTCTGTCCTTGAAAACAATTGGAAGTCTCTTGTCTAGGAAATCATCTTGGGAGGAATGGAATAACATTTTGATTGATGATATGTGGAACATTTCATGTAATAACATTCTTCCTGCTTTGATACTGAGCTATCATTATCTCCCTTCTCATCTCAAGCGTTGCTTTGGTTATTGTTCATTATTCCCAAAGGATTATGAATTTGACAGGGAGACATTAGTTCGATTGTGGTTGGCTCAAGATTTCTTACATGCCTCTCAACCGAATAAGTCCATTGAAGAAGTAGGCAATGAATGCTTCCAGGAGCTTGTGTCAAGGTCCTTTTTTCAGAAAGGTAGATACAAAACACGTTTTGTTATGCATGACATTCTCAATGATCTGGCTAATTTTGTACTTGGAGAATTTTGTTCCAAGCAAGACGTTAAAGAGGTACCACATATTTCAGAAAAAACCCGTCATTTATCTTTTTTGGTGCATGAAGATGGAGAATTTAGGGCGTTTGAGTATTTGCCAGACATAAAAAAATTACAGACATTTGTGCATCTTAGGTCAATTTACTTGTGGACTTCAAGTGGTCTATTATTTGACCAATTGTGTGAGCACAAATGCTTGCGATTTTTATCTTTAGCCGGCAATTTTAAAATTAAGGAGATACCTGATTCCATAAGAAATCTTATACATTTAAAGTATCTTGATCTATCTGATTGTGGAATTAAGAGAATTCTTGAGTCCATATGTCTTCTGTATAATCTACAGACATTAAAGTTGGCCAATTGTGGATATTTGCTTGAGTTGCCTACCGATTTGCATAAATTAAAAAAATTGTGTCTTTTGGATTTAGAAGGCACTCGGGTGAAAAATATTCCACCAAATTTGGGTGAGTTGAAAAATCTTCAGGTTCGTCTGACAAAATTTTTTGTTG
Source organism: Inga leiocalycina (assembly GCA_963242795.1). Classification (NCBI taxonomy): domain Eukaryota; kingdom Viridiplantae; phylum Streptophyta; class Magnoliopsida; order Fabales; family Fabaceae; genus Inga; species Inga leiocalycina. Next base: position 16,863,749 of record OY725320.1, read on the forward strand.
GCAAATGTAGTGATGAGCTCAACATGAAACAATTAGGTGAACTCAATCTCCAGGGTAGACTTTCAATTTATGAGTTGCAGAATGTTCAGGGGATGAATGCCTTAGAAGCCAATTTGAAAGAAAAAAAGTACCTTGAGGAGTTAAGCTTTCAATGGAATGAAAACAAAAATGATGATTCTGAGCATGAGAGGGATGTGCTGGAGAAGATCCGACCTCACCCAAACTTGAAGAAACTATCAGTCTGGTACTATGGTGGTACAAGGTTTCCAGATTGGATTGCTGATAACACACTCTCCAACATAGAGTCGCTGCAATTGCAAAGTTGCAAGTATTGTTTTGTTCTGCCATCCTTAGGCCTTTTGCCGTCTCTCAAGTCACTCACCGTTGAAGGGCTGGATGGCATTGTGGCTGTTGGTGCTGAACTTTCATCTGGATCTCTTGAATCCTTGGAGCTTGCGGGAATGATGAATTGGGAGGAATGGGATTGTACGACTGCTTCAAGTGTCTTCCCAAGCCTTAAAGAGCTTCGTATAAAAAATTGTCCAAAGCTGAAAGAGAATTTGCCCCAACAACTTCCTTCTTTAGAAGATCTTGTCATTGAAGATTGCCCACAACTTGTAGCGTTAATTCCGTGGGCTCCAACAATTCAAAGGTTGACTCTTAGAAACTATGAAAAGGTGCTGTTGGAATATAGTCCTTCCTCTCTAAAAGCACTCCGCTTTGGGGGCCCATGCACGAATGCAAGTTTTCTTGAAAAGATTGAGCATTCCATTAATAACAACCGTATTGAAGAGGTTGAGATTTTTGATTGTCCAAATTTGGAGTTCCCATTGAGCCAACAGCATGACTCACTTCGTCAAATACGGATAGAAAGAAGGTGTGGGTCTCTTAGGACCTTCCCATTGGATTTGTTCCCTGCACTTCACCGGCTGAATATTTATGGATGTGATAATCTGGAAATGATTTGTGTTTCAGAGGGGTGCAACCATGTTCCAACAAGTCTTGCAAGTTTGAATATTAGGGAGTGTCCAAATTTCATTTCATTTTCAGAAGGGGGGTTTTCTTCGTTGAGAACATTCGCCTTGTACCACTTGGGAAATTTGAAATCACTACCCGAGTCTATGAACGCTTTTGTTCCGTCTCTTGACAGTCTATACATATGGAATTGTCCACAACTGGAACCATTTCCAGAGGGGAGTTTGCCATCAAAACTGCAGCATCTTTCCATCGATAACTGCCCAAAACTGTATGCTTGCCGAATGAAATGGGGTTTGCACAATCATGGCTTTCTAAGTTCATTTGATATCTTAGGTGATGATGTGGCGGAGTCTCTACCTGAAGCAGGACTACTACCGACTCGTCTTACTCATCTTTCGATCAAAAGATGTAGCAATCTCAGAATGTTGGACTACAATGCTCTTTGCCAATGTCCCTCCCTCAAAGTATTGCTTCTTTCGGATTGTCCCAGACTCCAATGCTTGCCCAAGGAAGGCCTCCCCACTTCCCTTTCTGACCTTCAAATTTGTGGAGATTGTCCGGAGCTTAAACAAAGGTGCCAGAAACTGAAAGGACAAGATTGGCCAAAGATTGCTCACATCCCCCATGTTTTTATTGATTAGCCACCCCACTCCTCAGGTATGTTATATATTCTATACACACATATTCCTTTCTGATAGTGATAGGGTATTCAATGATTTATACTGATATGGCCCATCCGCTCTTTGTAACACACAGACTTGAGTTAGCTGAACAAGAACATTTGTCATTTGAATGAAGCATATCTAGCCAGAAGATGCAGTAGTTGATGATATACCATCATGAATTGTTCTTCGGGCTTCAAGATTCGGGGATTGTCCACAAATGAAATCCTTTCTTTTTAATATCCTTTTTTGGCATTTGGATTGATGATCATAATTAAGTGACCCAATTATTTTATGTATTTTCTACCCACCACTCCCAGTATCTTGTCCTTCTATCTTATGATGCGCAACTGTTCCTTTTTCTTTCCAAAATTATGTTTGTTAACGCCAGTGTCCAAACTTGCACTAGAATGGGAGGAACATAATATCATTGTAGGACCAGGCTTCTTGAACCCAACCAGAACCGGCCGGTCCAGCCTGGAAACCGGCGAACCGGCCAGTAAACTGGTCCGATTCCCGGTCTGGTCCGGGTTCATATTTAAATTTTTTTTTATTTTTCCTTTAGAATATTATATTATAAGTCTAAAATTTTTAATTTCTCATCGGTTTTGTCCCGGTTTAGCCCCAGTCTGACGCACTGACCCTTAACCCAATAACTCGACTGGTTCAATACCCGGTCCGAATTTTAATACCTTGTGTATGACACCTTTCTTGAGTTTTTTTTTTCTTTTTGTTACTTGGATAATGAATATTTAGGATTTCAGACGTCTAACTTCCCTTTTCTTTTCCTAATTTTTTATGGATTAGATTGTATTAAGAGGGGACAAAACTCCGATTGTTCTTTAATACTTTGACTGCACACATTCGTTGTCTTCCAAATATTTAATTAGTTTTTGTTTTGGTATTTTCCTAAGATATAATTTTGGGGAAAAACATGAACTTCATTTGCTCAAATAAATGTGTCATGCATTGACATTGAGACAGGAATTCCATAACTCAGGGAAATTGTAATTAGAGGGGTTTTTTTTTTTTTTTTTTATGTATAAAAGTTCAAGTGAGTTGGTTTCAAGAGTTCACCAGGTTAGATCGTGTCTTCATACTCTGAGCACTTACCGAGATAGTTATAAATACCACACCTTTTATTGGTAATTCATCTTCAAAAGAAATTTATACAATAGTTTAATTTAAAGAAAATGTTACACTTCAATAATTATTACGTATAATTTCTTGAGAATTTGTGGATGTAGTTCTTTTTTGTTTCGCTAATTATCACAAACTGCTAATTACGGATCATGACTTTTATTAGTCAAAATCAATATATGCCTCTTATTATTAGAAGAATAAGTAGGATCTTAAAGCTTTTTTAATATACATTACGAGGGCATTAGTGTTGACGGATTTTAATTAATTTCTTATACCAGATGGGAAAAGACATGGAAGAACTCTCATTTTTAGGCAAATATTGATTTCAAAGCAAATTTTGTTCTATTCTTTGAAATTCTTTGAATAAGTAATAATGACTTTCACATGTTTTTTTTATTGAAATATAGATGTCATGATAAAAATCATGCAAAATTAAATGAATCAAAAAGAATACTTTAAAGAAACAAATATATATTTTTATAAATAATTAGCGTAACTAATTTTTTCAATACAAGAAATTAGTCATTTAGCTCCAATATTCAAAAGTGGAGAGAGTAACTTTTGATTACTAAACAGAAAATGCTTCTTCTAAGTTCTAACTGACATAATTCTGTATTTTGCTAATGGAGAGAAAAGTATAAAATTCTCAGCCATTGATCCAACAATAGCAATACCTAAAAACACAAAGGAAAGAAATAAAAAGAAATAGACAAATTATCCTTTTCCCCCTTCTCTCTACCTTCATTACATAAAATTCTCTTCTAAAATTAAGGGCCACACTTAAATGTCTATTTTAGGCGTTAAACAGAGTCCCAGAAAAGAATCAAACACATTTAACACTTGAAGATGGATTCCTCCCTACATTAAACAAACTTAACATCAAAGATAATAGTCAAACCACAGGCAAAACCAATATCATTTTCCATACATTTCAAAAGCTCCAGTTTTGTTTAAGAAGAATGATAGAAAGTGATATTTAGAAAACAAAATGACCAAAAAACATTAAATCTAAATCTAAACATGTTTTAACAGTTCAAAATCATGAATAAAACTCTATCAAGCATAACCAAATATTTACACATTTATCAAGCACTTATTACAAACCCGCATAAACATTTATTTTTTTCTTTTAATAAAGGGTTAAGGTGCATTGAGCACCCCAAAGTATTTTTTAGGGTGCAATTTTAACCCTGATATATTTAAATAGGTGTAATTTCACCCCCAAACCAACGGAGGCAGAAACGTCCGTTTTCCCCTTCATCTTCCTCCATCCATCCCTCTCTCACCACCCCTTGGATTTCGCTGTCATGTAATTGTTTTCAGAGTGTAGCTCCTGTTACCATCCGCATAACACTCTGGCCCGATAGCCACCGCAATCTGGATCCTGCTCGCAGAGCAGCAGACTCTAGAGTTCGCATTGGCAGCCTTCACTTTCCGTGATCATGGAGGATTCCGTGGATCAACTTCGCCACACCAACCTGGATAAATAACAAGTCTTAGAAGAAATTGTCGGCTAAACCCAGATCATCGCTCAGCAGCAACTGTTCCTTTCACACCGACAACCGCACGTAAGTATATCAGTCGCTTCATCTTTTCCCTGTTTCAAAATAGATTTGAATTAGCTTCGTTTACTGCACAAGATTGTTACTCTAAAGTTTGAACTTCTCAAAGAGTGCAAAAGAAAGCCTCTCTATTGTGCACTTTTTTATTTCAACAACATTACTTTTTCAGTTTATTTTCTTTCGTTTCATTCTATGTTTTCTAATTGGATGACTTATGCAGGCCCACTCATTCTCAATAGATTGGAGAATCATCCTACCCAGAATTAGATATTTTTTTGGGAGTCATGTAAGTCCTCAGAATCATCCTCTTTCGCCAGAGGCTGATGAATGGACTCAAGAATGTGTTTCCAGTATCATCAACTTCTTCATCGAATTGAATTGGATAATTAAGTTGGTGTACTCTTTCTTGTAGCAAGGAGATCTGCCCATGGATATGAATGGAGATGTCAGATGGAGGAAGACGGGAAGAGAGAGAGGATGAGGGGAAGGTGAGAGAGAGAGGAAAAGGGGAAGGTGAGAGAGGGATGGATGGAGGAAGATGAAGGGGGAAACGGACGTTTCTGCCTCCGTTAGTTTGAGGGTGAAATTACATCTATTTAAGTGTGCGTTTGGAATGGCTTATTTTTGTCCAAAACGTGCTTATAATTCGTGATTCACGGTATACGAGGTAAGTATGTGAGAGGAGTTTTTTCTCGGCTTGCGTAATAAGTGCGTTTTGACTGTTCAAAACGCACTCCCAAACACCCCCTAAATACATCAGGGTCAAAATTGCACCCCAAAATAGCACCCTAAAAATACTTTAGGGTGCTCAATGCACCTTAACCCTTTAATAAACCAAAGCTAAAATGGAGAAATAAAAAACCCAACAATGGAACTGGCAATTAACAATGTTTATATCAGTTTTGTCTGGATTTTCACTCTATAATAGCAGACAGAAGCGTATGATTCGGAATCAGATTCTTATGAGGTAATGGCATATTTGTCATTGGTGATTTGTCATGGGTTTGCAGCCATGTTACAATTGCTTTGTAATCATAAGTATAACCATCAGCAACAACACGAATTATCCATCACATCCTGCACCAATCACAGTATATATATTATGCCATTTCAATATAATATAGAAAAAAATAAATAGCAAAGGAAAATGAAGCCGTTACCAGAATACAAAGAAAATTCCTCCACATTTATACATTCTTCTGAAGAACTTGTTAGCAAATGCTTGAAACTGCATCCATATCTTTACCCCCAGATGTAATGTTTTACTATCATAGAAATCAACCAGTTAACTCATTCCCATGAACAAAAATTAGTGGTCATCTTGTTAGAGCTGTTTCCAGAATATAAAACGTCTTTTATGAAGAATACCCTATTTTAGCAAAGAGATTAGAGCATCAACGATAAGGGTACAGTGAAATATCTTAGTACCTGAAGTATTGGGCAGATAAAGTGATTAGGGGTCTAGATTTAACAGTAACAAGTGTGGCAGAATGTTGAGCCCTATCAGCGACTTCTTTTAATCTCTCCAATAGGAGCAATATATGGTCTTTCAAATCAGGCCTGTCTATACGCCAAAGTTCTACACAGCTTAGGCCTAATCGAGGTAAGTCCAAAGTTTCCTGAAATGGCCAATTCCCTACCATAGGATCCAATATTTCTGCTAAATTTCCCTTTTCAATTGCTGTTTCTACTAAATGTGCTAGTGCTCTAGCTGGTTTTGCAGTTAACAACTGTAGGATCACCATTCCAAAAGCATAAACATCAGATTGGGGAGATATTTGCCCTATCCTTTGGCACTCAGGATCTAAGTAGGAGAGTGTCCCAACAGTCTCTATGTCCTTCAACATTGTAGACTGAGTATCTGAATGGAGTAATGTAGAGAGGCCTATATCGCCAACCTTGCTCACGAGATTCCCATCTAGCAAGATGTTTGCTGGTCTCAAATCACGATGCATGATGGGTCTGGGCTCTGAGCCATGAAGAAAGGCAAGAACAGAGGCTACTTCCCATGCAATTTGGTACCTCTTGAACCATGGAATTGAGATATTAATTTTATTTTGGAGTAAATTGTCCTCCAAGCTACCATTCTCCACGTATTCATACACAAAGCATCCATGATCAGGGCATGCCTCGAGAAGGAGAAGTAAATTTGGATGACGAATTCTGCTCAGTATTTCTAGCTGCAGCAAAACAGAAGAATAAGGGCGATCATGAGGCCTATTTAGTCTCATCTTTATATGGCTACTTATTCATTGGGCAATAGCCAATTATCATGCGTGTGTATATATATTATATAAAGGAAAAATGTGAAACATTAATACAAAACTAATGGACATCAGTACGAACTGTGTTAAGCAGTCAAACTTAACTCCTAGAATAGAAAAAGGCCTTGATAAAAAGAAAGGCTTTCTTAAGTAATGTCCTGAGAAAGGACGCATGTGGACAGAGGTCATCTATTTAGACCGCAGAGATATGCCCTACTGCTCAGCCATTATCATAATTAACTGCTTAAATTATGAAAATCACTAAGAGAAGTTTAATCATCAAGCTGAATTAGTTGGAATGGTGGAGTAATTTGCATCTTGTAAGTAAGAAATAGGAAGAATAAAAACTGAAAAATGTGAAAATAAACAAAGTCAAATCCAAAGTCCCAAACAGACCTTCAGTGTAATGATAGAATCATTTTAAGACCTTTAAACCTGATTCTTAGGCTTTTTTCCTTTATGAAGCATGTAATCTGTCAAGAATAATTTAAAGGAACTTAATCAAACTGTTGTGTGAAAATCCTGTGTTCATAAAGCTTCCATACCTCTTGTTGGAGTTGCTTGATAATGTGGTCCTCATTAGAGTGAAGAATTTTTACTGCCACAAGCGTATGATACAAACGGCCCTTGTAAACTGTTCCACAAGCTCCCTTTCCAATTCTAAGCTCTTCAGAGAATGATGAGGTAGCTGAAACTATTTCATCCCATGTAAATACCTGGTAAATAGAACTCTTGGCAACTTCCTCTGCTATTGCAGTTTCTACATCATCAGATTGAATCACTACAATATCAACATGGACCTGCATCAATGGAATAAGCATATAAATCAACTTTGCTGAATTAATTCCAACTAATTTTTAAGGTAGGAGCATTAAACTTGCCTTCCACTCCATTTCCTTCTTAAAAGCAGCTGCTGCATCATTACGCAATTGTCATGTAGAGATGACATTTCCCGCAAAAAAGGACAAAAATCTTGAATTGGCAAGAAAATAAAATGAAGTTATTTTTTAAAATACAGACTTGGTGGTATATAACCACTGTGCAAATATTGAAAATGTTAAAAAAATTTACCTGTCAATAATGAAGTTGCTTGTTACACTGAAAATGCAACTTTCACTACGGAGTAACCAACATTAATTACTCTCTTCCTTTAACGTAAGTAAATTCTTTTTTTCTCCTTCTCCTTCTTCTCAGATCTCCTTGACCGACAGTCCAGCAACCACCGGAGAATAATTGGAGATTTCCTTCTCAGATCTCCTTCTCGACAGATCTACTTCTCAGATCTTCTTCTCGATAAGGCTCCCCCCTGGATCTCCGATGTCACACATTGCAACGGACAGAATCCAGAGCCACCTTCTGCAGTGCAACGGTCAGAATCCAGAGAAACCTTCTGCACTGTAAACAAGATGACGATGCAAGCTCGATCTCTGGGCTAAAGCTTCAAGATAAGAATTCAAGTCGACAGCTTAAGACACCACGCCGATCCAGTTCGAAACTTCGACTGCGTCAGCAACAGTGCAGGACGACGGCGAAGCTGAACTAGGTGGTGACTGGAAGTTCACGGCGAAAGTGTTGGAAATAAATTGCTACTACAAACTAGAGCTTTGAAACGCACACTGAACCCGGCGCCCCTGTATTTTTTTTTTTTTTAACATTGAAATGGCAAGAGTAAAACTTGATGTGCTAGGTTCTAGGGGAATCTATCCCCTTAGCATTAGATCCGCTCGCAGGCGGTCATGACAAAATAGGGGGGCGTCCGCCAAAATGATTTGGTCTTCTGACATGTGGTGCGCTTGTTTAGCAAGCATATCTGCACATTGAATGATCGAGCGGGGGTATACTTGAGCGTAATGTCCCACTCTGAGAAAATAAGCTCCCTTGCTTCGGTAATCTCTGTTCTCAAGGGGTGGTGGTATCCTCCATCGCACATAATCATCTGAATCATAGCCACGGAATCAGTACAGACTATAATCTTGTCAAAACCCTCATGCTTGCAAATTCGCAGTCCAGTTAATAGAGCTAGAAGTTCCGCCCCAGTTGGTGGCATCATCCCTAGCTTCTTCATGAAACCCAACATGGCAACATCCATTCTCCATTAGCGTCCCTGATATTTCCTCCACAGGCGGCTTGCATACCTTGCCTAACCGAACCATAGATGTCCAGCCGAACAAATTCTACAGGCGGGGGTGTCCAGCAGTGCTCAACATGTGCATCTGTGCAAAAGATCTTAAGTTTAAGTTTGTCACGGTTTATATCCTCCATCATTTGGTGGAGACCAGACTGTAGAATCTCAAAGGCTCGATAGCGAAATCCTTCCATGACGCCACTGCATCTGTTTTTCCAAATCAACCAGCAAAATATTCTAAAGACTTTGCTCCACGGCCACTGATTAAATCTGTTGTTTCCATTACTCTTGGTGAGATTCTCCTTTAGCCACACCTGCAAATTAGAAGAGAAGAAACTAAAAAGAGCGTTAGGGGAAACAATTTTCATCCATATTGATCTAGTTATCTCATAGTCCCTCAAGATGTGTATGATGGTTTCCTCTCTCAAGCACTCAAATGGGCATTCTACACTGTTTATAAGTCCTCTCTTCGCTCTAAGGGAGTTGGTTGGGAGCCTTTCATGAAGCAGTTGCCAGAGGAAATATTTCACTTTTTCTGGTACCGGGAGTCTCCAAATCTGCTTCCACCGGGGTGCAGCTGACCACCCATCTGACTCAGACAACATCTTGTAAGCAGCTTTTACACTGAAATTTCCATCAGCAGAGGGTTTCCAAATGAAAACGTCACTCCCATTACCATCAGTATGCTTCACTCTTGCTATTATGTTGATCACCCACTTAGGAAGGAATTTAGCCTATTCTCTAACATTCCATTGGCCATTGGGTAAGAGAAAAGAGCTAACCTTATCGCATGGGTTCAGCATGTGATGATTTCTGTCTACAAAGTAGATGATGGGCTTGTCTAAGGGAGTTCAAAGGTCCCACCAGAAATGAGTATAGGTACCATCTCTTACCAAACACCCCACGCCCTGGTAGAACTGTTGCCAAACAGCTGTGATACTACGCCATGTTGCCCTGGTAGAACTGTTGCCAAACAGCTGTGATACTACGCCATGTTGCTGATGCATTCTGCTTTTTAACAACCAGAGGATACATACCCGTTCCACATCCATATTTTTCTCTTAGACACTTCACCCAAAAAGAATTAGGTTTAGTTAATACATCCCAGCATAATTTCATGATGTAGGCTCGATTTTGCCTTTCAGGGTCTTTAATTCTAATGCCACCAGCATCTTTTGGTTGCTTGATTATATCCTACGCCACAAGATGCATCTTCCTCCCATCCTGATTCTGATTCCATAGGAACTTTCTGGTACATTTCTCAATCTCCTTTATAATTCTTTTTGGGAGGAGCACTGTCTGCATTTGATAAGACGGTAGGGCTGATAGTACAAAATTTATGAGCACTGTTCTTCCTGCTATTGTGAGGAACCGACCTTTCCATGCTAAAAGTCTCTTGTGTACCTTTTGTACTATTGGGAAATAGGCGACTCCGGTGATTCTCTTATGTAGGAGGGGCACACCAAGGTATTTGCCCAGGTCAGCAGTGATCCCTATTCCCATTTCCTGGCTCAGCTCTATGGCCCTGTTGAAACAGACATTTTTGGAGAAACAGTCTAACCGATCATAAGCTTTCTCCATGTCGATTTTTATTGCAGCAAAACCCCTTCTCCCCTTCTTCCTACTCATAGTGTGGATGGCTTCCTAAGCAATGATAATATTATCACTGCTTTGACGCCCTTCTACAAAGCTGCATTGTTATGGCTCTATTAAGTAGTGCATTACCCTTTTCATCCGAGTCGCGATGACCTTGGTGATAATCTTAAAAACAACATTGCACAAAGATATCGGCCGAAAGTCCTTCATGCTATTAGGATGATCTACCTTCGGGACGACAACAATGTTAGTTTGGTTTATCTCCCGGACTATTCTTGGATTCTGCCAGGCTTCTTTAATAAAAGCACACACCGAGTCACCCACATATTTCCATTGGGTTTGGAAAAAGTGTGCTTGTAAGCCATCTGGTCCAGGTGCCTTAAACACCCCAATCACAAATGCTGCATTTTTAATTTCCACTTCTAAAATTTCTTTGTGAATATCTCTCATATCACTTTCAGAAATGGAAGGGAAACAAGCAGGCTAGTCATCTGGTGAAGAGAGATTGTTTTCTTTTGTATAGAGCCGTTGAAAGAACTCCCCAGCTACTCGTTTTAGGATTTTCTGATTTGAGATCCAGTTACCCTCCTCATCTTGCAAAGCTTCCACAGTTTGTTTCCTTTGTCTCATCTTTGTAGATTCGTGAAAAAAGCTGGTATTTCTATCCCCCCACTACAACCATTTACATCTTGATTTTTGGTACCAGATTAGCTCCTCTTGTGTTATCAGTTTGTTATATTCACTCCACAACTTCTTCTCTAGCTTAAATAGTCCATTAGACAACTTGTTCGCCCGAGCTCTATCTATTCCTTCTAGTCTTCGAAGAACTTCTCGTTTCTTTTTAGGAATGCTACCAACTACCTGCTCATTCCATTTCATGGCTCTTTCTTCAAATTTCTCCCTTCCAGCACACCACCCATTATTTTCCCATGCAGTACGAACCACCTCCTCAAAGCTTTCTTCAGCAGTCCATGCCGCTTGATATTTAAAAAATTTCTTTTTAACATGTGACTGATTCTGGGCGTTGTTCTCTGTCACCAAGATTACTCTATGATCAGACTTGTATTTCAGACAATGGGAAACCTTGCTAGAAGGACGTTGGAATTCCCACATCATATTTCCAAAAGCCCAGTGTAACCGTTCTTTAACATTTTTCCTCTCCCACGTGAACTTCTCTCCAACCACTGGCAAAGCAAATAAACCGGCTTCATTAATACAGTTAGAGAAATTTTGCATTGATGACCCTACTGGAGAAGAGCCCCCCATTTTGTTAGATGGATCAAGGAAGGTATTGAAATCTCCAAGTACAAGCCAAGCATCTCTAGTGGAGTCCGCAATGTTTCTGAGAGCGTCCAATAATATTTGCCGCTTATGTGGGACAGTTTCTCCATAAACAAAGGTAACAAAGAAAGGTTCTAATGATCCTTTATCGTGTACTTTGCAGTGTATTAACTGGGTATCTGATGCTATGTAATCAACCTGGGTTTTATCTTCATTCCATAGGATCCAAATGCCACCAGCAAAACCCGAGGCTTCTAGGCGAATCCAATTACTAAAACCAAATTTCCTAACCATTTTGTCAGCCCTCACCCCACTTATCCTAGTTTCCAAAAGACACAAGACATCAACTCTATGAGTTTTGACAATTTCCTTTACAATAGATGGGAACGTTTTCCCTCCCGCTCGCCTACAATTCCATGAGGCGACTATCATTTTAAACCATAAAGTGGGAGTATCAGATAAAAGACTTACTGGTCAGGTGGTTCCTCCTCCATCCATGTTGGATTTTGTTGCCTAGAGGATTCTACCTTCTTCAAAACCTTTTCCGCATCTGATCCCGTCAAGTCCCCCATCGCTTCCGGTTGTTTCTGGGCTAGTATTCTCGGCGGTGGAGATCTCGAGCGGAAGGGGCGAAAGTTTTTTCTTGGAGATTGCTTGTCCTTCATATTTGGCATATCATCAGAAGGTGTCTTCTTAGGAGATAGTGGTGGGAGATCTTTAGGGTAGCTCAGTTCGATTGAGCCCATATGTTGCATATGACCGCTCACTACCACATGGGATCTTTGGCCCATTTTCGAGCCTACAGTCTTTCCACTTGTAGTTGCTTTTTTAGATACATCATTTTGTTCTATCAATTCTAACGGCATATGTTGGGCTTTCTCTGTGAATTGTAGGCCATTAGAGATAATGGGCTGATTTTCTTTCCCCATTGTTGCTTTTGAACTATTATTCCTCTGTCCCTCCTTTTTATGACCGCTCCTTTTCGTGACTTCACCTGCTCCTTTCTGGTTTAGGGCCGACTTCCTGACATCCCCATGTCCACGCTCCTGTGTTTTGACTTTTGAAGTCTCTGGATTATCAACCATACCCTGTAGGTACTCCTCTGACATCTCTTTTTCCTCCTGCAGAGTAGCCAACACCTCAAATTATGAAAGAGATCCCACCCCCTTCGATTTTCTAACAAATTCTTGGGGTTTCCCATGGTTACTCCTGTTCTCCTTCATATATTCACGCCTTGGGACTCGGGATTTAGTATAATTTTTAACAATCATCCACGCGCCAAATTCTTCATCCACGCGCTGATCTTTCTTCTCCGGCTCCGGTTTCTGGATCTGCGGCTGACGGTTACACTCTACTTCCTCACCCCCTCTTCCTTTTTGTGTTGTTGTATAGGTCAATGGACAGTTTTCTTTTTTGTCTCCATATCGCCCATAGGAAAAACATATCAGCTTTAAACCTTCATATTCTACATTATAGATCCTATTTGCAGCGACTACTCGAGGGACAAGTTTTTTCTGGAGGTCGGGCTCTACGCATATCCTAGCAAACCGTCCTCTTTCAACTTTCGATCCATTGTCCATCGAGTCCACAAGAGTATGCATATCAACACGCAAGGTCTTTCTGATTCTATTCCCAATTCTCGTGATGCAAGTCCATGTATAACACTGCAGTGGAATGTGAGGGACCCGTATCCAGGTGATAATCTTCCCCAACGGGTTACCGAAAGGGTCAAAATTTGGATCCCATCGTTGCACCAGAACATAATGCTGCTGTACTACCCAGGGTCCATCGTACAATATCCTCTTATATAGATCAGTCCATCCCTCCTTTTCGACTAGTCTAACCACAAAATAATTATTTGGAATATCAATAAGATCAAACTCATTTGTCTTCCAAATTTTGCTCAGAAAACCTTTCAAAGCATGCATGTTGTATCTCCTTCCCAACACAGTAACAATGAGCGATGTATTCCAGGACTTACACCACTCATTGTACTCTTCTGTAGAAATAGGGACAACGGGGTACTGGTTCATAGCAGCTTCAACTTCCTCTGTAACTACTGGCATTTCCCATTCCCTGTTAAGGACTTCCGACAGCAGCTCGTCTTCCTCCATGGCACTGTCAGTGTTATCGATGCCATTAAATCCTAAGAGGGAGTCCTTATACGATGTTAGTTTCTTTATTGGGCTTTCCTTCCTGGGACTAGTCTCTGCTCCATATTCCAAATTACACAGGGTCCCCTGTTTCCCTTCCATAGCAGGTCTCTCCACCATTTCAGTCCCATACCCATCGGATGATTGTATTGTGTCCTTACTCCATATATTACTATCCCCTTCCGTCGGAGAATCAGATGGTCTGTCCGGCGGCACTTTCCGAATTGAAACTTCCTCCATGGAAACCAGAAAAGCTAAGGCACGATTTTCAAGAGAGAGCAACCCTACCAACTCTAGATAATTTGACTTGCATAACGGTGTCGATTTGAGACAACATCTATAGAAGTAGTTGTAAAGTGGTTTTTTGAATTTGAAAGATGGAGTTATACTAAAAGCATATGGTAGAAATATTTTTGTCATAAACTCACTTTTAATTATTTAATATTTATAGTTATTTTTATATTTATTTTGAATATTTATATTTATTTAATTATTTAAAATCTTTGAGAAGTAGTTGTAATATGAGTATAGGGTTGCTTCAAGAGAATATGAGAGAGAAATCTTTGGTTTGAGTAGTTGAAGCCGTAAGATCAGCACACGTTAAATGCTGGGCAAGTTACTATTTAAATTAACTATCTATTTCAGTATATTATTAATATAATTGCTATATAAGGCCATGAGTGTCAAAATAAAATGATTTGATTGAGTATCTTAAATTCTCTGTATTATTATTTATATTATATATTTTATTTTCTTATTCATTTAATATCTATCATTATTTTTAAAACTATTTATATTATTTATTTATTTAAAGGGTTAAAGTACAAATTTACCAATGAAGTTTTATCCGACAAGTGTCTGGCATAAATATCTTTTAGAATGGGCAAAAATATCAATGAACAATTAAAAAGGGGTATCAACCACAAAAACTGTTAGATCCGTACTAACAGCGTTAAATTATAAGAGAAGAAAACCCCTAACGGCGTTACTACGGATTTAACGGTGTTTGTGGTGGATGCCCCTTTTTAATTGTTCATTGGTATTTTTACCCCTTCTAAAAGATATTTATGCTAGACGTTCTTCGAATAAAACTTTGTTGGTAAATTTGCACATTAACCCTTATTTAAATTATCGTTTATATTTTATTCATTTTATTTAATTTTTAAATTATTATACTATTAATTATTTAATGTATGAATTGAAATATAAATTTGATAATAGATAATTATTAATTCATTTTGAGAGTAAAATGAGTATTTTCCTTTTCTTTCCTAAGTGCTACCCATCAATTATTTTCATACCAAACAACCCATCTTTCCTTCACTTTCACAATCCCCCCCCCCCTCCTTTCCCTTTATTGAGTTCCTCTCCCTACTCAAATTTTCGTTATATCAAATGGCCCTAAGCCTCAACACAAACACAATACTTCATCATCTTCTTTTGAGTATGTGTGTATATATGAATATATATATATATATTGCTCATCACTCATAAATAATATAACTTATTATAATTTTTACATTTGATCTTGTCTTGTTCTTTTACACTACCATATTAATTGAATACCAAATTTATACGGTACAATTTTGTCCCATGCAAAGTTAACGTACCCCAATGCGTGGGCTTGTTGGAAAGAAGAAAAAAGAAAGGAATCGAAAAGAAAGTTGCTGTATAATTTTAGTGTTTGGGAAACACTCAAATTACGATTTCAGAAATTTTTTTTCACAAGTCGAGATAAAACTCTTCTATATATTTACCTTATAAATTATAAAAATTATTCTCTAAAAGTCAAAAAAGCATCCTTACAATAATTCACCTATCCGTTTAAAAGATGTCGGCAATATAATCATGTGCGTCTCGAACCATAAATTGCTGTGTTAAATTATTTGGCCGAAGAGCTGTTAGCTTTCACCTGCTTTGGCATTAGGCGCAGTCTCCCGCGCGTTTGCTATCATTCCTCACTGTCCTCGATCATTTTCTCTTCTATCCATGGCTGCAAAACTTGTTGGCAGTGCTGTTTTGTCTTCCTTCCTTCAGATGCCTTTTGACAGGTTGGCTTTGTTGGGTTTTTGGGCTCCTTTCCTATGTGTATGTGGAGAAAAGCTCATGTTTAAATTGTTTAATTTAATATATCTTTTATTTTATGTACTTTCCATTTTATGAAAATAAAATTTTATGAAAAGAAAAGAAAGGAAATGAAAGGAAAGGAAAAAATAGGAAAGAATGAAAAAAAGGAAAGTTTTTTTATTGTGCTTTTTGAGAAAGATTATTCTCTCAAGTTTCTTAATTTGAGGTTGTGTTTTACTTATTTAAGTAGAGAAAAGACATATTAAGTTTTTGGGCAGAGAAGCTCCGTCGAGGCTATAGCCATGTGAGAGAAAAATATAGAGTCAAGGGTCAGTATCGGTAAATTGACATTTGCGCATTCATTGCCCGTTGGATCAAACTGAATTTGGTCAGCAGGTTTAGAACAAATGGTTTTCCACCCCAAACCATGATTTTCTGACAAAAAATAGACTCTGAAGTGAAAACAGTATTTGCCTAGCTTACAACAAAACCATAGTTTTTAAGAAAAAAGTGCTTCTGGCTTTTTTTCAAGTGTTTGTGTCATTATTTACTAAACTAGCATTAACTCCCCCGCGCTTTGCGCGGGGAGCACTGGATTTCAAGCATAAATAACACATTTAAAGATAATAATTCAACAATCCACTCATTGCTTTCATTACATCCTTGATGCATGAATCACATCCACACTTATAAATTCAAGTATGTAAGTAGCAACATAAAGTTCATTAATCAAGTACAATAGCTTTAAATCAACAACTCAAACCCCTAAATGCCTCCTTGTATACAACATTTTTTGTAGTCATTCTCCTCTCTTGATCATTAGTAGGCACATATATCTTCAATCCATTCTTACTTTTCACTGCACACAACAATTCTTTCCCCGCGCGTTGTGCTGGGAGCATTTTGTCCCACATCATTTCTAAACTAATAAAGCATTTCTTCTTTCACAATTCATTACCATTTTATACGTTTAGGGTAATATATCATAATCAAACAACAAAAACAAAAACATCCAAGTTCAATATAACTCTACCATTGGAACAAATCAAGCATTGATGTTTGAAAAAATGTACCAACATGTGAAACACAAAATCAAATGAAGCATTTAGGTTTCTAAATATCTGCTTGTAAACCAAAATTTGTTGTAGTGTTTCGAGCATCATGTCCATTATTTAGCATGTACGTTTTTAACCCATCTATGCTCTTCTAACTCTTGATAGTGCAACATAAAATTGATTATGTGGTTGTAGTCCTTTGAGCATCTTGTCCATTATTTAGCATGTACGTTTTAACCCATTTATGCTTTTCTAACTCTTGATAGTGCAACATTTAATTAATTATGTGTAAATACAGGTTTTCAGAGATATATCATAACATGGCGAAGTGATTACCCCTAACTATGGGGAGAATGATATTAAGGAAAAACTTATTTTTTTTTCATTCAAGTGAATTCACCATGCTAACATTAGTTGAAAATATTTCATTTAATATAATTATGAGAGAAAACATTTAATTAAATAAAAAGGGGAAATAAATATGACTCACTCAATTGACATGGAGAGTCAATATAGTAACATAATATAATCTATATAGGTTCTATCTGAGAGATGAATATGTCTATAATATGTGTAAATTGATTCTAATTGTTCTATTATATCTAATTGTTCTATTATACTTTTTTGAAGATAAGCAATTGATTAAATAGTTTAAGTATACTTTCAACTCTTCCTTATGCATGCATTAATATAATTTGACTTCCATTTTAAAACTTAATTTCCTCTAAATCATAACTGTTTATGAATAAGTATCTTCCACCTTTTTCCATTATCTATAGTTTTGACCCTTGAATAAGTATCTTACTCCTTTTTCCATTACCTTCCTTATCTTTCATCAATCAATTTCCCATCTTCTAATCTTACTTTTTTGGCTTGGTCCCATTTACACAAACGGACATGCTTAAGAAGCTGCCCTCTCTTGGAATCATAGAAAGAATCAATTTTTTTTTAAAAAAATTGTCTTTCAGATCTAAATTTTGTTAGCAACACTCAAATTAAATGTCCATTGTATGTTATACTTGCCTTTTTTTTTAATATTAGATACTTGCATTTACTATAATAAAAACTTATTAATTAATGCGTGTTAGCAATCAAAAGTAGTAGTAGGAGGAATAAACAAAGTGAAGGGTGATTTTAACAAATGCCAGTGGCTGCATGTCATTCTTGGAAAAAAAAGTAATAGCATTAGGAAGAGTCTTTAGAGTAGTGTGCGGGGCCACTTTCATCAATTAGCTTCTTCATTCCTTCACTCTACACTGCTCCACCACCTTCAGCGCTTCTAACCATTTCCTCTCAGTTATATAATTTTTTATCCATTCAACATTTGCAGCTTTCAGGTATATTGCTGAACTCACTTTTGTGATTTAACTTGACATGGCAAACTTTATTCAATTTGATCCCTTTTGAATTGTTTTGTATGTACATCTAGACTTAACTTTTTGTTTGTAGCTAACAGCATGCCTAATTATAGGATGTAAGAAATTTATAAATGAAGTGCAAAAAAAAAAAAAAAACAATGCCTCTAGCAAAATAAGAGTGCAAGATAATGAACAAGAAGAAAAAAGGACAAAATATATAATAGACACGATAATATTATAAAGGAGCCTTATGTATGAGAAGATTGGTATGGTTGTCCAAAGATTAGAGCACTAGTCAAATTCCCAATGGTCATAACTATCCACAACATTGTGCGAGAAAAATCTAATCTTGATCAGAACTAAGTTCCAAACATTCACTTTAGAATCAGAAACGTTAACACCGCAAAGTAGAATGTTTGCAAATGAAAATAACCGTATACAACAATTAAGTCCATCTTAAAGGAAATATAAAAATCCTCAAAATATTATCTCAATTCTGAAAAACAAATAAATAGATCCACAAGATACATCACAAATTATCTATGGTTGTTGCAAGCAAAGGAAAGAGAGGCTCCTACAAAATGAAAATATTCATTGTGTGAACTTCTTCAGTGTATGTACTATGGAAACAAAATGATTTGCAACAAAGCAAATAGCAATTTCACTCCACCAGTAAAAGACTCACAGCACGCCCAATGAATGAAAGATTATAAGCAAATAATAAATAGCCCAATGGTAACCAGATTACATGCAGTAGGCCGAGTATTTCAACACGTCCTTATAGAATGAATGGTAACCAGATTTATGGCGACCTACACAAGAAGGGATATTCATAAATGGATCATTAGACAACGAAAAATGACTTCTAAAATTACAATTTGTACCCTTCTCTGTCTTTGCTTCCCGATCCTTAATATCAAATCTGGTCTGGATGTCAGAAGCAGATACACATAACCCATCCTGCCAAAAACCCATATGAATATGAAGTTTCGTTTCATCAAGGCATATCCCGTTCAGGAATATAGCAGCAAATGAGAAAAAGAGGATTATGATTTGAAAAGGATCCATAAATAAGAATGACCCTTTGTTAAAAAAGCCATACGCTCACCTCTTTAATTGAATGAAAAAATGGCTTTGACGTTCTTAATAGTTAATGTTTTCATAGATAAGGATGAAGGAATGAAGTGAAGTGCAGTATGAAGAAGTCGGCCGACAATGAAGTTCCCTTATGAACAAATGTTGTTATTTGAAGACTTTAATTGATATTCACTATTGTAAGGGCAGGAGATCAATAAAATGATTTGAATTTCAAACTTCCCTTTCAAATGAGGTTGGAGTTTTAAACACGACGCCAAGTCATTTGATATGATGACCTGCACAAGTGAATAACATTAAGGAACCAGTTGAATGAATAAATAGCCCACCTTGACAAAAGTTACATTGGGCACCTTTTCTCCCATTTTTTCTTTCCCCATATTTTCGTCCCTATTAAAACTGGGAAAAACTTATTTTTCCCCAACTTTTTTCTTACTTTTCTTTTCCCCTAATGTTATTCACTATCCACTCATAAAATAAATGACTTAATCTTATTCATGTATATTGGTTCCATTCCGAATATATGGTTTAGCATCATGAATAAAAAAACTTTCATTTCATTCAAAATAGCCAATGACTTATTAATGGAAGCTAAGTTGGGAAAAAAAATAGCCACTCACTATTGAGTCAATATAACGTTCCGATCAGTTTTGAAGAATCACGGGAAAAAAATAATTTCAAAGTTCAAATGGAACACAAATAATATATCAAAAGGGTATCATAGATAAGCAAAGGGAAGTTTGGAAGTGTGAGCAATGCTTTGTGTCTTAAAAAACTGTGAGACTAACCTACTCTCTAAATTTTAGATTAGCTTCCTAGTTTGCAAGCCATGGATATTCAATTCCATTGGAGTAACACATAACATTGATCAAGGGCACCATATTATGAATCACAAATATTACTATAATTGATATTGTTGGTAAAGTCTAAAATACTGACAATTCTATAAGTAATTAGTGTGCACTGTATAAAGAAGTCTTGGGAAATTTGCATACCACAGGCAAACGCCACTAGAAAAGTGATTCAGATAGCGTAATACCCTCACATTCTCATGAATGCTGAGAAGCTTTTGCTTGCTGTAAATACTGTTTATTTTCAAAGCAAGAGCCACTTCTTTGTAGAGAAGAATAAAAATCCGCATCAAAAAGTCAGCATTCATACCTATCCCAATCCTTCTCAACTCTAACTTGGAAAATAGGAAAGTCAAATCTTCATCATTTATTAGAGTTGTTATTGAGTTAGCAGTTAGGGTTTTGGTATCTAACTCTAATACCATGCAAAAAAAAATTGTAACAGTCATGAAGCAATCCAACAAAAGCAAATTACGCAAAACTTAGGGGTTGAAAAGAGACATATTACTGAAAATAATACAGTTTCATGACAAAATTAGCTCCTAGAGAAAACAAAACAATAAGATAAAACGAAATCAAACGTAATACCTAATTCTTCCTTGAAAAAAAGGCCTCAAGATCCAAAACAAAACTTCTAACTCAATTACAACTCTATCTAACAATCAGCTAAACTGCATGCAAGTGATTTGAAATATTCTAACGGTATGATCATCTCATGGACTGGTGAACTAATAAGCACTGAAAAATTTAACTGACACTACCTAGTGGCTTCTTTTCCATTATGAACTTATAGGCTACATCTCTTAGGAAATAACTTCTTTCATCAAGTAAGATCACTCATCCAACAACCAAAAACATTTCAAAGCCAATTTGTTTTGACCTAGAAAGTGAATCATATGGCAGAATCAATTGAAATTACTACAAAGGAAGCAGCGCAGCATATGCAACTCAGCACCGCCAACAAATGTATGATCACACCCGTAGGTCCATCACCACTTGGAATAAGTTACATTACTAAACAACATGGGATAAGACCAACAAAAACATACAGAAGGGGATAATTAGTTATTGTCATAGAAGCTATAAATTACTATGCTAAATCAATCATCAATTTAACTAAAAACCAACATCACACTAAAGAAAAACCTGGCAACTTTCAGTGTAAACATCTCAATACCAAAAGTAATTCAAAACAATATGTTCTTTGTATAATTGGGGCTTTCATTTGCATAATTAATAAGGCATTGTAAAGGTAATGGCCAATAGTTTCATTTTAAAGGAATAAAAACCATGAAAGAAAACCTAAACCCCTTGCTTAGCCTTTACTTCCAGCAAATTATCAAGCCTTGATGAAGCATGAGAGTGAAAAGGATGCCGCAAATACAGTTCTAGGGGCACAACCACCACCCACCCACACACACACACACATATATATATCTGCATAAAGCTTTCAGGAGAAAAGGAACCATAGCGGTGAGGATGACACCAGCCTTCAGGAGGTTTTACTCCAGCATTATTTATAGCAGCGACCCAATCTTTAACTTATCACTGCTCTTTACTCTTACCCTAATGCTCCGATTTCCAAAAGTCACCTAAACGTTTGTAGTCACCAATCAAAGAGAATCTCCATTGATATTGAATGAGACATGCTCTAATATCCAGTTGTTAGTTTATGATTAATAAACAAAAGATTAACGAAGCAACAGAGAGAGAATATTAACTGCCACTCTAAAATCCATTAGATACGTAAGAACAGAGATAGAGCATGTGACCTTGAATGAATGGCGTAACACCATTTCTGTTGCTAAAGATAGAAAACCTGTTATATTCCCTTCCAAGGCACAAAGTACATAAAAAACAATAATGTCTACAGGCTGGGTATCAAAAGGACATGCTAGAAATGCCAATAATCCAGGTTTTAGTACAGCCCCATCCTGTATGTAACAAAATAGACAAGCTCATGATTAAACCATCAGACAAGCTCATGAGCGAATTAAACTGAGGAAATTAAACACATGAAAGCAAAGAAGGATAAAAAATAAATGAGTATGAATCTAACGGAAGGGGAGGATTCAAGAATAAAGAGCCTATCTAGTCCTGTAATGTAACCAAGTGGCTCTGATGATACATTTGATGAGAGATGTGTCGTTCAAAGATTGATAAATAGCTTTAACAGTAAAGGCGTTGCTAAAAATGAACATGATTGGATCATTCTTGTGTTTATGAGTAACATCTATGTATGCGTTTCATGACTCTGCTTTTGTTAAAGACTTTTATCCAACACAAAAAAAAGTGTGTGAAACGATAGACAGAGTAGCAAATGTGAAATGGAATAGACTAACAGAAAAGAAGCAAACCATGCAAGCTAGCTTATAATAATGCAACAAACAAATGAGATGTGTCTTTTTGTTGTTCAGGAAGCTGCCTCTGACGTCGAGAGCGTCGAGAAGCTCATCAGGTTACTTTCTCAGACTCAACAACAATTCCACTCTTCTTCATCTTTCGCTTCTAAGTCTTCCCACGATATCGAGATGGACTGTAAAGCCGCCGCCAACGCCGCCGCGATTGCTCGCCAACGTCATCATTTCCAAGTTGAAGAAGGTTATTTCTCTTCTGGGTCAAACCAAAATCGATCATGCTCGATTCAGAAGGGCCACTCTGCCGCAACCTCCACCTCATCCTCCTCCTGCCGGTAATCAAAACCCCGAGCCTCAACCTTATGAGCCCAAAGTTTATTATGCGATGCCGTTGCGGCAAATCCCGCCAGCCCTTCTTCAGCACTAATCTCTCGGTAAACAACATCCCCAGATCCCAAAAATGTGGTGATTGAGAGGAAGGAATTGTTTAAAACCAATAATTTCTCGTAATCCTCTGTCGCGACTTCGTTTATGTCGTCTCTTATACTGGCGATACTAAAAGTAAACACCCATCATCGTAACCGCTTTTCAGATCACGAATCTGTCTCAGGTATCCTCAGCAGGAAAGCCTCTACTTTCTTCTTCTTCAGTTGCGGCAAGTGTAGCTCCGAGAACTTGGGTTGCGGCAAGTGTAGCTCCGAGAACTTGGGTTGCGGCAAGTGTAGCTCCGAGAACACATAGAGCGAGCTCTGGAAGATCCATCCATATTAGTAAACATAAATAGGAAATCAAGTAATGCCTCAAACACGCGCAAAAGGAAACCCACCTGTCTTGTAGGCGATTGCTCAGCAAAATGCAATGGTAATGACTAATGTTATGGAGATGCAAAGAATTTGAATTTCAAATTTCAAAATTTGAAAGAAGTTGTAAAAGTAGGAAAAGACGGGAGATTTCAAAATATGTGAAGGAAAAATCTGGTCCGTTGATCAGTTATGAACAATGACATTAGATGGGAGAAAAAATTGAAGCAGTTGATTTCTTATGAATAGTGATAGTGGTGGAAGAGTATTATACGTTATATAGACTATGGTTTTGACTTTCAAAAGTACTTTTTTTTATGTTATCCAAACTAGCAAGAACTCCCCCACGCGTTGCGCGGGGAGCAAAATTTAAGGGAAAAAAATTCCACTTCAAAATATTAAATTAGAAACATGAAAAAACATAAACTACTACTACATGATATAAGGAGAATTACGTAGAGTCCTTTGCTACTAACCTACTGACACATGAATAAACATGGCAAGATGCCATGCAAATATTATGAACAAATAACATCATCTTACTATATTTATGAACAAAATACCTCTTCTTCTGATCTAGCATTTACTCCCCGTGTGATGTGTGGGAGAATGTTATTAAGGAAACAATTTAATACTTAAGAAAAATTTTATGAAGAAATAACTTTTCATCATTTAATAAAATATTAAACCATAGCATCATCAAGCTTACAATGAAATATCAATTAAAAATGTTTTTCGTGCAACTATAGCTTCAATATTTTAGCAATATCAATTAAAAAATGCTTTTCCATGCTACTACAATGGTAGTTTTGAAACATGCTTCAGTTTGAGATCCAATTGAAATGCAGCATATTTATAATTTACATAAATACCATGTTGCAATTATGATTGTTCTCTTTCATTCCCAGCATATCAACTAATACATAGGCATCTGATTCAATCATGACCTTTTTGGAGCCCATCTCCCAAGCCGATCTAAGGCCTTCAAGGAAAGCCCATTCTTCACCTTCATATGCACTACACTGTCCAAGCATGCGTTTAAACCCAGCTAACTAACAACCATTATGATTTCTGATGACTCTGCCACAACCATCAATATTTCTTGAAGTAGACAGGCAACATCAACATTAATCTTCACTCAGTTCGTGGGAGGTGCTTGCCATTTTGGTTTATCACATTGAATTAGTACTTTATCATTGTTGTGCAACTCAATCACCTGCATAAAGAATTTCTAGCTATGCAAAATAGCAGCAGCAGGGTCCTATGGCTTCTAAAAGTAGGAGTCGAGGATAGAACTATTCCTCCATGTCCACAATTTCCATATAGCAACACCCCATATCATACTCATTTTCATGCTTCTGATTACACTATTAATGTGTTCAAGTAAATGATTTTTTTTTTGCCTATAATAGAGGCCTATGGAATGTGGGCTGAATCATACCGTCCTTTTTTTTCAAGCTGTCGAACACCTTCCAAGCCAAAAGCTTCTTTGTATGCTATAAAAACATAAAAGCCAATTTATAGGGAAAGCTATTCATGCTAGCTTTCTATTTGGAGGAGAAATATGAACAAAAGCCAACTCAAAGGGAAAGCATAAAACATAACTTGAATAAGTGGCAACTTTAATCATATAAATCTAATATTCAAACAATAATAAAGTCACACAATAAGTCTACATAATATTAATTTAATTCATATCAAATCATGTCATTTGTTCTTGTCGCGTACAACAAAAGGCCCGGAGGTGTATACACAAATTGATGCCTATCACAGTTCTTGCACACGGAAAGGAAGAAATGACCATACTATAAACAAAAGCAAAATAAAGGTCAGGTCGTTTTCACATAATCATCCATGTTTGCTGCTCTGAATCAAACAAAATTAAATCTAAGCAGACACAGGTAAGAGCTATGCATCTAGCATTTCATTTCCATCCATGTCTATTGCTCTGAATCAGACAATATTATACAATTTTTGCTTCTGACGTATTTTGAAATAAGATGAAGGAAAGAAATTTGATTAGATGGAAAACTTTGAATCTAATATTTTTCAATAAGAGAATATGAAGGAAAAAATTAAACAGCAAAGTTGGATAATGGTGTATCACACTAGGATAGCTTTATACACAGTCATAACCTTGGGATAATAAACTTATTTTGTTTTCTACAATCTGTGATTAATTTTTCTGGCAAGTTTCTCCATAGGGTACCTAATACCTTATTGTTATATTCTACTACAGTGTGCATAATGGATCGAGCATACTGGTTTTGGCCATTATTTGTTTGTATTATATTGTAGACAGAAGGAAAAACCAATACAAGATAACTTTTCCCATCATTCTCTCCTTTCCTGGGTAAAATGATATACATCATAATTATGTGAAAGGGCAAGACAGATAAAACTCATCAGAATAACAATCAAAATGAGAAAGTACATAGTTAGTCATGCCATCAATTACAAAGAGATCATCATAGCTCAAAAAAGAAAGTTAATGATCCACTGATATGAATAAAGATATTGCATATACTCCATTGGATTGGTGACAATGAAACCAGTATCTAAATTATCTATGTTAACTTTATATTTCAGTAATATTAAGTTATTTATGTTGACTATTTTCGTGCAGCTGTCCAATGTTGATAGTCTATTTCATAGCTCAGATTATTTTTTTAATATTCTCACAAAGGGTCATATCAACTTTTTTTTTTTTTGCTACCTTAAACATGCTAACTTGCAGCGTCTACTTTCAAAATAGGGCTACTGTCATGACCATTTCCATGCAACTCTGGACCTGCTCATGTTTATTTGTTTCTCCCAAGCTACTTTCTGCACCATTGCTTTATTTTATCTTCTTTCATTGGTTATTTGCCTATGTAACCAAAGATAATGTGTTTCATCTTTGAGGTTTCTATCCAACTGTACATAGGAAAGGCTGGCCCCACCTCTTTTTTGTATACTGCATTTGTCTCTTTACATTACATTTTTTGTCTCCTTACAATAAATTCTATAACATGTTTATGGTAAGCCTATTACTCCCTCTTATAAAGCACCCTATTTGTCTAGCCTTATCTATGTTAACTTTAATTGTATGATCCGGAAGCCATACCAATTATGATAGTTGCTAATTTCTGATGTTGAGTCCTTTTTTTAATGCCATAATGTTGAAAGTTATCTAACACCTATTATCCATCATGTAAAAAAAAATCAGTTTACTCCCAATTCTTAAATAATTAACAAATTGTCATTAGAATTGCAATTCAAATGATTTGTTATGGAAGTAGCTCTATGTAACTGAAATTTTGGGTTCTCCAAAAAATGACTGCATAAAGAAATAAACAAAGCATAGCTAATAGGTAAATAAATCATCCAGTTACATGGAGTCACTTCCAACTTGAAGTTAATTAATTTGATGAAAATGGCAACCATCTGTCAAGATATTACAAAAAAAAACAATAGTATAATCACATGTGGAAAACAACAATTACAACTTTGTAAATTAAGTGCATTAATGGAAGGAAAAGTGGTTTTGCAGCCACAAAGTTAGTTAACAATGGCCTTAAAATCTAAAAGTCAATTAACTGGAATTCAAATTGAAGCTAACAGATTCAGTTGCCAAACCTGAAATTCAAACTCAAATTTACATGGAACCCCCCGAGTAAAAAATTCCAGTCAATAGACTCGAACACCTGAAACAAAAAAGTGTAACAGCAGGCAAGAAGATTACAAAACATATTGACAACTTTTATAATGAAAGGACAAAAGGATGAAATTAGAATAATGAAAGCTGTGGGGTTTATATTCCATTTTATTAGAACCTGCATCTGCAAGGGTTTAAAAAGAAGAGTGTAAGCGTAGACCAAAAAGTTATATACACAAAAAAATTATTTTCTATTCATGAAGAAAAAGACAAAATATTTTGTACATATCACATTCACATTGACTTCAATTGGACAAAAGTGACAACACAAGGAATACCACCTTTTAATGTTCAAATAGATGTCTCAACCTGCCTTTTTTGCAGTAAATCATACCTGCTTGGTAAGCCTGATCACAACATATGGCATAAGACTTTTGTTTAATCTATCATATCTACCTTTCAAAAAGGACAAGAAAATTATGAGTGAATATGAAAAGTGACTTGTCAAGATCCAATTGCTTTTCATAAAAGGACAAAATATTATGCCTCAGCATTCAATCCTCCTAAAGTTCCTTCTTGATATCAGATTAAAGGACAACCTTCTTGGACCATATTTAAAAGAAGGATATTAACCAACGGATAAAAGCATAACCCACAGAACACAAAAGTTGTTATTCGTGATGCCCAATGCAACATACAAAACTCATAACACAATGCAGTAACCATATATCAGCTTCACTCAACGATTGAAGGTCATGAATTAGAAGACAGCTTGACTTTGCTGACTTCCTATGTACTGGCAAGGTAGCTGGGGTTCGTGAGTGGTGATAACAAAGATCCCAACTAACCTTTAATTAGTCCAACCTACAAATAATTTAAGTTTACTAATTGTCTACAAATGTTTAAATTTTAGTCCAACGTAATATTATCTTGCATGTCCACCTCTGACTACATTACTTCATATTCTATGTAATTCCTCTACTTTGTCATTAAAGAAACTAAATTAACTTAAGGTTTACTGGTTCTCTTGTTCGCTGATTAAATATTGTCCTCTGATGTCAATATATAACACATTCACCTATTGTATTTAAGCACGTTGTTAATGCTACATTTAAAAGAGGACCCCAAGATGAAAGATCTTTGCTAAATTAACGTAAGTTCTTTTTTTAGAGGACTTGGAATTGTTTTTGGTCATGTTATTTCCATCAGGCCTGGTATTTAAGGGCAAGATGTCCTTTTTACATTACAGCTAACAGGGGAACATGGACATGTTGCTTAGATGGTACCAAAAGCAATGAAACATTAAAGAAAATAAACATTATCCCCTCCTTTCGCCAATAACTTCAGGGAAATCTGGATCAAAGAACATCATCAAGCCTCATTAAGAAATACAAGTACTTAATTACATAATGATGATAAGTCATTCCCATCAACAAAGAATTGAGAAAATCATAGAATATTTGCAATAAAAAAATATTATCTTCATCAAAATTAAATTTTCTATATGGGATGGAAAAAAATCAATGTAACAATCCACATTTGATAAAATCAGCCTTCACACTAGCAGCAACACACCAGAATAGTGAGAACAGAGAAATAGTAAGCCACATGAGTATGGTGTAACTGAAATTGAAGAAAAAAGGATCTGATAAAGAAAAAGACACATATGCAATGTACAAAAATGTGAACACTCCTATACCTATTGGTTATGAAGAAGATATTCATGCTCAAGTTCTTCATAAATGGTTTAATTGCGAACAAGTGACAAGGGAGCTAATAAAATGCAACAGCAAAAAATGAGTTACCAAAATTGTGGGTAGCCTGATGCTACAAATTTTAGTAGTTCAAAATATAAAAGAGATAGCATATTTCATTAAGTATTACCTCCATTTGTATGCCCTTACATCTCCAATAGAGAGACTTCAAGGCTTGTGTGGACTTTTCTCCATCAGCGTTTACACGAGATATGATCTTAGAGGCTAAGGGAGCAATTGCATCAAGTTGAGCTTTCATGTAGTCTTCTACCTCAAGGTCACTCTACAGAGAATTATAATAAGCAACTTTGTTTTTCAAGCAAAACTATAAACACACCATAGAAAATAGTCATCCGATTACCAATTTTAACAACAACTCCCTTCCACTCCTTCGATCACCACCAACTAACACTAAAAAATGCACGGAACCCTATATCGCAAAATGGTAATAGAAAGGGCATAAGAAGATTCACGTTAAGAAATGAATCTTAATTGCTACTGGGATTAAATCAAACATTCATGGAGAGATATACCTAAAGTAAAGGAATGGAACAAGGATTGGTTCAGAGTGGTCGCGTTGTTATCAAGCCAAGCCACAACACCCTTAGCTACAATGATTTGTGTCTAGAGAGGTGGGTGAGCCAGTTTTCCGCAAGTGGCTTGGTGGAGAGGTATTATAAGATATACCTGCACGTTGAGTCTTGAATTAGACTTGGAGTAGAGTTGTTGCCAACAAAGTTTCAACATCCTCCAGGGTCAACATAGGCTGGTATTCATTTTTTGTGTTACCACTGATAACCAAATGGCTAGCCTTGCTTTTGTTTAGCTTATATATGCTCTCTTCAACTGTGTCTTTCACCTGAAATGCATAATATAAGGTTAGAACATTTCCTCCAAAAAGGCAAAACTGGGATGGAAAAGTGAAAAATGTAGATATAGTCAAAATCAAGACCAGCGATGGAAAAGTGAAATATAAATTAAATAAGAAGACAAAGTACAACAACTTTGATAAATCAAAGATATTCATCATCAAATGTTTTGGATGCAGGGGTTATGTCAATTCTTCCTCTGCATTCATGTTATACTTTTCAATACAGAGGTTATGTTCTTGAGAGACAACAGTGTTTGAGTATCTTTTTTATTTCTTCAATTCTACCTTTTTCCTTGCCTAGGCTGAAATCATACAAAGAGCACCACACTACTCTTCCATCCATTCCCGTCTCCGTCACCTACAAAAGAATAATGGATTCAACACCTTGAGGTAGAAGAAGATGCAAACTTTATATTGCATACATCTGTTTCAAAACATGGTACCTGAATAATAAGCTCGTACCTGAACAGCGTGCCCCTCATTCCATCCGTTCCCATCTCCGCGACATTATAATTTTGCACTGATAATAAGCTCGAACCTGAACAACGTTAGCTTCCAAGTGAATCAAAAGAGCTGAACAACAAGACATGATATTGGAGACGAAGAGATATGTGAGGCAGGGGTTTTGAAACAGCATGTGGGGACAGGCAGGCGAAGAAATAGCATGGGGGATAGG
The DNA here is from genome assembly GCA_963242795.1 of Inga leiocalycina. NCBI lineage: Eukaryota > Viridiplantae > Streptophyta > Magnoliopsida > Fabales > Fabaceae > Inga > Inga leiocalycina. Next base: position 16,894,034 of record OY725320.1, read on the forward strand.
CACGTGAAAGTCGCTGACGCATTGTCAGGTTGATAGGCACGTCAGCGAGATCTGATCCGTTCATTGCTTATAAACAGTGAATTTGGATGGGAGAAGAAATCGTGTCCATTCGTTGCTTGTGAACAGTGATTTTGGTGGAATAATATTATATGTTATATAGAATATAGATACACTATTAGATTATTTCCTCATCTCAAGTTTTTCACTATATGCAGTTTCAATTTTCAATTAATTTCCTTACCTAAAAATTTCTCTCTATAGCTCTTTATTATTCTTTTTTAAACGGTGATTTGAGCCATGAAAAATAAAAAAATTTTGTATAATTTAGCTGTCATTACATAAACATTTCATTACATGTTTTGCTGAGCCTCTCTCTATGCTCTCATTAAAATTTTGTCCGGCACCTCTTTAACAAGATTAGTGCCAAGAAAAATAGAAAGGTGGAGGGGAAAAAAAGGTCACGTGAACTCTACACCCAAATTAATTGCGCCACCTGGCATGTGACTTGCAACTAGAATGCCTCTCTTCATATATGTCTTTTTTTAATAACGTGAGATTGAAACTTAGTTAGCTAATTTTTCGGTTTAGCTCGTCTACCACTAAGAACTTCTTTAACAAGAACATTCATATATTGAATTCTTAAAATTTGCTCTCATATTGTTTCTTGCAAGGGGCAATAACAGATGAGCTTGCTCAGTCACTTGAGTTCCCAATCTAAATCATTAAGCCACTGTAGATGCTTTTTTGTTCTGTGGCTTGCAATAGAAATTTCTGAAGGGGTAAGCACACATATTGAAATGAAGAAATTTTCATTACTTATACAATGTCAAATAATTTTTAAAATACTGATAGTTATTAGTTATTACATTCATTGAATTATACTGATATGATCCCTGCCCTCTTTGCAGAACAAGAAAATCTGTTGCTTGAATGAAACAGAGCCGGAAAAGGGAAGAAGCATTTGATGATACTATTACGGAATTCTTTGAAATGTTGGTTGTTTGGCACGACTAAATGCCCATGTTTGTTCAATGGGAACTCCCAATTTGGACAATCACCAAATTGGTTAACTAACCCGTATTTTAATACAACTGGTATTAAATATAAGACCTAATTAATTTTTTTTAGAGAAATTAAAGAAACCAAATAAGTTACTTAATCATATTATATGTTATATATGATTAAATTATATATCAGTTTATAATTCAGGCAAATTAATTTAGAAAAAATATAATAAATATAAATACTTTAATATAAATTAATTAACTTACTTAATATTATAAAAAAAAAGTCAACTGATCGTAGGTATCATGGTTAAAAGTGGCATATTCTGCAACTTCTTGGGGGCTTCTTCATCCCTTCAAGATGTATAAAGTTGAATTTTCTTACTCTTTTCCTCCTCATTTCCTTCCCATCAAGTTCTCTCTGCACGTGGCCTTGTTGGACAAAACAGAAAAGAAAATTCGAGTGAGGGGCACCCATTCAAGTTAAAAGGCATCCTCACAATAATTCAAAGGAAGCTCTCTTCTGTTTGCAGTCATCCCTTACTCTTCTTCATCACTTTCTCTTCTAACCATGGCTGCAGAACTTGTCGGCGGTGCTGTTTTGTCTTCCTTCCTTCAGGTGGCTTTTGACAGGTTGGTTTCCCGTGAAATTCTTCACTACTTCCAAAACAGAGGACTGAATGAGACTCTGGTGAAGAGGTTGCAGATCATGTTGATATCCATCAACACTGTCATTGATGATGCTGAGTATAAGCAGTTCATTGATTCAAATGTGAAGGCCTGGCTTTCTGAGCTCAAAGATGCTGTGTATGATGCTGAGGATGTGTTGGATGAGATTAACTATGTAGTCTACAAACACAAGTTGGAAGCTGAAGCTGAAACTCAAACTGGAGTTATTGCTAAGGTACGAAAATTCTTCAATGCTTCTGCTGGTTCATTTGATGAGGACATTGAATCAAGGATGAAACAAGTCCTTGAAAGCCTAGAATTTCTTGAGAGCAGAAAGATTGATCTAGGATTAAAACAAGGTAAGGGTGGTGCTGTTGGATCTGTCACAAAGTTGACGACAACTTCCTTGGTGGATGAAGTTGGAATATATGGGAGGAATGGGGATAAAGATATTATCATTAAGTGGCTGCTAAATGAAAGTCACTTTTCTGTGATGTCTCTAGTGGGTATGGGGGGGTTGGGTAAGACCACCCTTGCTCAGCTTGTTTATAATGATAAAATGATTCAGAGTGAATTTGACCAAAGAGTTTGGGTGTGTGTTTCTGATGATTTTGATGTTCCGAGGTTAACAAAATTAATTTTCAAGCAAATCATGACATCTAGTGATGATGCAGAAGATTTAGATACGCTTCAAAATAAGTTGAAGGAGAAGTTGTCTGGAAAGAAATTTCTCATTGTTCTTGACGATGTTTGGTGTGATGATTATATGTCATGGGAAGCTCTTCTGGCACCTTTCATTTGTGGAGTCGCAGGAAGCAGAATTCTTGTCACCTCACGCAATGAAAGTGTTGCTTTAGCTGCCCCGTCTGATGAAATATATCGCCCACATCGATTGCCAGATGATGATATATGGTTGGTTGTTATTTACAAAGTATGCATTTCGCAACTCTTGTCCTCAAACAAATTTTGATCTTGAAGAAATTGGGAGAAGGATTGTTAAAAAGTGCGAAGGTTTGCCCCTGTCCTTGAAAACAATTGGAAGTCTCTTGTATAGGAAATCATCTTGGGAGGAATGGAATAACATTTTGATGAGTGAGATGTGGAACATTTCCTATAATAATATTCTTCCTGCTGTGATATTGAGCTACCATTATCTCCCTTCTCACCTTAAGCGATGCTTTGGTTATTGTTCATTATTGCCAAAGGATTATGAATTTGACAGGGAGACATTAGTTGGATTGTGGGTTGCTCAAGATTTCTTACATGCCTCTCAACCGAATAAGTCCATTGAAGAAGTAGGCAATGAATGCTTCCAGGACATTTGTGTATCTTAGTCCACTTATTCCATTATACATGGGGACTTCAAGCGGTCTAATATTTGATAAATTGTGTGAGCACAAATGCTTGCGAGTTTTATCTTTGGCTTCAAATTTTAAAATTATGGAGATACCTGATTCCATAAAAAATCTTATACATTTACGGTATCTTGATCTATTTTATTGTGGTATGAAGAGAGTTCCTGAATCCATATGTCTTCTGTACAATCTATAGACATTGAAGTTGGTCAATTGTCAATATTTGCTTGAGTTGCCTACCTATTTGCATAAATTAAAAAAATTGTGTCTTTTAGACTTAGAAAACACTCGAGTGAAAAATATTCCACCAAATTTGGGAGAGCTGAAAAATCTTCATGTTCGTCTGACAGAATTTTATGGGGGCAAATGTAGTGATGAGCTCAACATGAAACAATTAGAGGAACTCAATCTCCACGGTAGACTTTCAATTTATGAGTTGCAGAATGTTCAGGGGAAGAATGCCTTAGAAGCCAACTTGAAAGAAAAAAAGTTCCTTGAGGAGTTGAGCTTGCATTGGAATGAAAACAAAAATGATGATTCTGAGAATGAGAGGGATGTGCTGGAGAAGTTCCGACCTCACCCAAACTTGAAGAAACTATCAGTCTGGTACTATGGTGGTACAAGGTTTCCAGATTGGATTGCAGATAACACATTCTCCAACATAGAGTCGCTGCAATTGAAAAGTTGCAAGTATTGTTTTGTTCTGCCGTCATTGGGCCTTTTGCCGTCTCTCAAGTCACTCACCGTTGAAGGGTTGGATGGCATTGTGGCTGTTGGTGCTGAACTTTCATCTAGATCTCTTGAATCCTTGGAGCTTGCAGGAATGATGAATTGGGAGGAATGGGATTGTACGACTGCTTCAAGTGCCTTCCCAAGCCTTAAAGAGCTTAGTATAAGAAAATGTCCAAAGTTGAAAGAGAATTTGCCCCAACAACTCCCTTCTTTAGAAGATCTTGTTATTAAAGATTGCCCACAACTTGTAGAGTTAATTCCGTGGGCTCCAACAATTCGGGGGTTGACTCTTAGAAACTGTAAAAAGGTGCAATTGGAATATACTCCTTCCTCTCTAAAATTTCTCCGCTCGTGGGGACCATTCACGAATGCAAGTTTGCTTGAAAAGATTGAGTATTCCATTAATAACAACTGTATTGAAGAGGTTCAGATTTTTTATTGTCCCAATCTGGAGTTCCCATTGAGCCAACAGCATGACTCACTTCGTAAAATATGGATAGTAAGATGTTGTGGGTCTCTTAGGATCTTCCCATTGGATCTCTTCCCTGCACTTTTTTGGTTGCGTCTTGATGGGTGTGATAATCTGGAAATGATTGATGTTTCAGAGGGGTGCAACCATGTTCCAACAGGTCTTACAAGTTTGGATATTAGGGAGTGTCCAAATTTCATATCATTTTCAGAAGGGGGGTTTTCTTCGTTGAGATGGTGCAACTTGGAATGAAATGGGGATTGCACAACCATGGCTTTCTAAGTTCATTCGAAATCTCAGGTGATGATGTGGGGAAATTGTCCGAAGCTTAAACAAAGGTGCCAGAAACTGAAAGGCCAAGATTGGCCAAAGATTGCTCACATCCCTGAAGTTGTTACTCATTGTCCTAAATATAAGACATAGTTGACTTTTTTTGGAGAGATTAAGAAAACTAAATCGGTTATTTAATCATATCATATGTTGTGTATTTGTAGATTATATATAAGTTTATTAGCCAAACTAATTAGTTTAGAAAAAAAATATATAAATACTCTAAAATAATTTAATTAGCTTTATTAATTTCTCTAAAAAAGTCAACTTTATTTTATATTTAAGACCGGAAGAAGTATTATTTAGCCACCCCACTCCTCAGGTATGTTATATATTCTATACACACATATTCCTTTCTGATAGGGATTGGGTATTCAATGATTTACACTGATATGACCCCTCCCCTCTTATAACACAGACTTGAGTAAGCTGAACAAGAACATTTGTCCTTTGAATGAAGAATATCTAGCCGGAAGATGCAGTAGTTGATGATACCATCATGTATTGTTCTTCGAGCTTCAAGATTCGGCGATTGTCCACAAATGATATCCTTTTCTTTTTCCTCTTTTTGGCATTTGGATTGATGATGATAAGTGACCCAATTATTCTATGTATTTTCTGCACACCACTCCCAGTTTATTCTATGACGCACAACTGTTCCTTTTTGTTTCCAAAATTATGTCTGTTAACACCAGTGTCCAAACTTGCACCAGAATGGGAGGAAAGAAAATATCATTGCATGACACCTTTCTTGAGTTTTTTTTTTTTTTCCCCTTTTTGTTACTTTGCTAATGAATATTTAGGATTTCAGACATCTAACTTCCTTTTTAAATTCTTGATTATTATATTGGATTAGGGGGGGGGGGGGAATTCCGATTGTTCTTTAATATTTTGATTACACACATTTCATTAGTTTTTGTTTTGGTATTTTCCTAAGATATAATTTGGGGGGAAAACCCGAACTTCATTTGCTCAAATAAATGTGTCATGCATTGACATTGAGACAGGAATTCCATAACTCAAAGGGAAATTGTAATTAGATTTTTTTTTTTTTTATGTATAAAACTTCAAGTGAGTTGGTCTCAAGAGTTCACCAGGTTAGATCACGCCTTCATACTCTGAGCACTTACCGAGATAGTTGTAAATACCACCCCCTTTATTGGTAATTCATCTTCAAAAGAAATTTATACAATAGTTTAATTTAAAGAAAATTTTACACTTCAATAATTATTATGTATAATTTCTTGAGAATTTGTGGATGTAGTTCTTTTTTGTTTCGCTAATTATCACAAACTTGCTAATTACAGATCATGATTTTTATTAGTCAAAATCAATATATGCCTCTTATCATAGTAATATATAACTAAATTTCTTTGGCTCTGTTTATATTTTCTTCTTGTTACCTGTTCTACCGAATTATTTACCTGAGAATGAGAGCACAAACTTTTTAAAGCGTGAAAATCTTTAAATTTCTTAAAGTGATCCTATTTAAGAGAATGAGTAGGATCTTAAAGCTTTTTTAACATACATTACGAGTGTATTAGTTTTGATGAATTTTAGTTATTTTCTTATACCAGCAGATGGGAAAAGACATGGAAAAACTGTCGTTTTTAAGCAAATATTGATTTAAAAGAAAATTTTGTTCTCTTCTTTGAATCAGTAATTATGGCTTTCACATGTTTGTTTTATTGAAATATAGATGCCATGATAAAAATCATGCAAAATTAAATGAATTAAAAAGAATACTTTAGAGAAATCAATATGTATTTTTATAATAAACTAGCTTAACTAATTTTTTTAATATTAAGAAATTAGTCATTTAGCTCTAATATTTAAAAGTGGAGAAAGTAACTTTTGATTAATAAATGAAAAAAACTTCTTCTAAGTTCTAACTGACACAATTTTGTATTTCGCTAATGGAGAGAGAAGTGTAAAACTCTCGGTCATTAATCCAACAAAAGCAATACCCCAAAACATAAAGAAAAGAAATAAAAAAGAAATAGACTAATTATCCCTTTTCCCCTTCTCTCTACCTTCATTACATAGAATTCTCTTCTAAAATTAAGGGTCAAACTTGAATGTCTATTTCAGGCATTAAACAAAGTCCCACAAATTTAACATCAAAGAATCAAAGATAATAGTCAATACACAAGCAAAACCAATATCTTTTTTCTATACATTTCAAAAGCTCCAATTCTGTTTGAGAAGAATGATAGAAAGTGATTTTTAGAAAGCAGAATGACTAAAAAGCTTTAAAAGTGCCATTGATCAATAAATCTAAACATGTTTTAACAATTCAAAGTAATGAATAAAATTCTATTAAGCATAACCAAATATTTACAATCAAGCAAACTGATTACTAACCAGCATAAACACTTTTTTTTTTCTTTTAATAAACCAAAGCTAAAATGGAGAAATAAAAAACCTAACAATGTTTATATCAATTTTGTCTGGATTTCCACTCCATAATAGCAAACAAAAGTGTATAATTCAGAATCAGATTCTTACGAGGAAATGGCATATTTGTCATTGGTGATTTGTCATGGGTTTGCAGCCATGTTACAATTGCTTTGTAATCATAAGTATAACCATCAGCAGCAACACAAGGATTATCCATCACATCCTGCACCAATCACAGTATATATATTATGCCATTTCAATATAATATAGAAAAAAATAAATAGCAAAGGAAAATGAAGCCGTTACCAGAATACAAAGAAAATTCCTCCACATTTATACATTCTTCTGAAGAACTTGTTAGCAAATGCTTGAAACTGCATCCATATCTTTACCCCCAGATGTAATGTTTTACTATCATAGAAATCAACCGGTTTACTCATTCCCATGAACAAAAATTAGTGGTCATCTTGTTAGAGCTGTTTCCAGAATATAAAACGTCTTTTATGAAGAATACCCTATTTTAGCAAAGAGATTAGAGCATCAACGATATGGGGACAGTGAAATATCTTAGTACCTGAAGTATTGGGCAGATAAAGTGATTAGGGGGTCTGGATTTGATAGTAATAACTGTGGCAGAATGTTGAGCCTTATCAGCGACTTCTTTTAATCTCTCCGGTATGGGCAGTACATGGTCTTTCAAATCAGGCCTGCCTATACGCCGAAGTTCTACGCAGCTTAGGCCTAATCGAGCTAAGTCAAAAGTCTCCTGAAATGGCCAATTCCCTGCCATAGGATCCTGCATTTCTGCTAAATTTCCCTTTTCAATTGCTGTTTCTACTAAATGCGCTAGTGCTCTAGCTGGTTTTGCAGTTAACAACTGTAGGATCACCATTCCAAAAGCATAAACATCAGATTGGGGAGAGATTTGCCCTGTCCTTTGGTACTCAGGATCTATATAGGAGAGTGTCCCAGTAGGCTCTATGTCCTTCAACATTGTAGACAGAGTATCTGAATGGAGTAATGTAGAGAGGCCTATATCGCCAACCTTGCTCACGAGATTCCCATCTAGCAAGATGTTTGCCGGTTTCAAATCACGATGGATGATGGGTCTGGGCTTTGAGCTACGAAGAAAGGCAAGAACAGAGGCTACTTCCCATGCAATTTGGTACCTCTTGAACCATGGAATTGAGATATTACTTTTATTTTGGAGTAATTGTCGTCCAAGCTACCATTCTCCATGTATTCATACACAAGGCATCCATGATCAGGGCATGCCCCGAGAAGGAGAAGTAAATTTGGATGACGAATTCTGCTCAGTATTTCTAGCTGCAGCAAAACAGAAGAATAAGGGCGATCATGAGGCCTATTAAAAGGATCTACACGTAAGATTGCGAGAGAAGACGATCTACACGTAAGACATAGCTTTTTAAAAGGATGATGAACCTTTTGACAACAGACAAGAAGTAGCTAACGTTAAAAAGTGAATAGTATTTACATTCTGTCCATATGCAATATTAACTTTTCAAGGTAACAGTATAAATAATTTGTTATCACCTTCCTTCCAGAAATTATATAGAAGCAGATACCTTCTAAACCAGAAACACTATTGCGTTGTACACTAATCTGCAATGTAAATACCTAGTAAATAGGGCATGAGATGAAGCCCCCATAACCGGGTCGGTTATAGAACTCTTGGCAACTTCCTCTGCTATTGCAGTTTCTACATCATCAGATTGAATCACTACAATATCAACATGAACCTGTATCAACCGAAGAAGCACATAAATCAACTTTGCCGAATTAATTCCAACTATTTTTTTATGAGAAATAATATATGACCTTTCTCTGCTCACACATTTTCTTGTAAGGTATGAACATTACACTTGTCTTCCACTCCATTTCCTTCTTAAAAGCAGCTGCTGCATCATTACGCAATTGTCATGTAGAGATGACATATCCCACAAAAAAGGATAAAGATCTTGAATTGGCATGAAAATAAAATGAAGTTATTTTTTAAAATACAGACTTGGTGGTATATAACCACCATGCAAATATTGAAAATGTTAAAAAAATTTACCTGTCAATAATGAAGTTGCTTGTTATACTGAAAATGCAACTTTCACTATGGAGTAACCAACATTAATTACTCTCTTCCTTTAACGTTTTCATAAAGGTGGAAAAGTTTAATGAGGCACTACAAGTACTTTACAAGCCTGCTTAACTGTGCTGTGGTATTAAAAAGAAAAGCATTTTTAAGGGGGGGTGGGGGAAGCAGATCTTAAGTTTGTCTTATTCTCCTATTTTACTAATACATCAAATGCTTCTAAATGACAGAAAGTATAGATTTCTACAGTGAGATAGAATGAGTAAATTAAGCTTCTCTTGTGATGTAAAAATTAGTTTTCTCTTGGACAAAGTCACTCTCAATCAATGAAAAATTATAAACATTAAGAAACATTAATTCATGATCATTCATCTAATATACTACCTCCGGTCCTAAATATAGGACATAATTTGTAGTGCAAATTACACTATAAACTATGTCTTATATTTAGGACCGGAGGGAGTATCTTTTATGGTAATTCGAAGATAAAAAAAGTATGATTTATAGCTTTTTTTTCTGGGCAACAGTGCTACTCTTTCGGATATTATTATAGCTAAGAAGAAGTTTCTAGAATTCTAGGTGTTATGAGATATACCAGAACCTATTTGAGACTTTTCTACTGCATAAATTTGCTTCTCTCCCTCGAACATAATGAACAGAAAAGCATATATTATTTAGAGTTGGAACACCAAATTTTTTACCTGAATGGACATGTATCAGCTTAAACACAACTTGTACAGCTTTGTATTTTCTATAAGTGATTTTTTGACATTTATATACTTCTCTATATTATGTTTTGCTGTAGTAGTTTTCCAGGCTCTTGTTTTTTGCTAATTAAAAGTGAGGCTTTTGGGATATTTTTCATTCCCTGTAGACTTAATAGGTCTACAAGTCTGGATTTACAGATTTTGCCTTTTACCCTTCATTCTCATCAGAGGCCTTCCCTTCCTTGCTCAAATAGCTGTGAGAGGTAAAGCTTTATCCACTCTGATTCAAACTAAAATCCCCTTGTGCAACAACTAAGATCTTCTGTAATGTTAACATTTATTTATTGAGTTATTAGATTTTACTCTGATGTGGCTGATAACAAATGAGCTTACTCTGTCACCTGAGTTCCCAATCTAAAGCATTTTGAACGGAGTCACTGAAGATGCTTTCAATGGAAATTTCTGGAGGGGTAAGGCACACATACCGAAATGAATTATTTAATATGAATATATTTTCATTACTTACAATTTTAAAATACTGATAGTTATTACATTCATTGATTTATACTGATATGATCCCTGGCCTCTTTCATTGCTTTTAGACTTGAAAAGGCTACAATTCTGAATTTATAGATTTTGGATTTTAACCTTCACTCATATTAAAGGAATAAAGGCCATTGTTCCTTGCACAATTCGCAGTGTGCACATATTGACAGGTAAAGCTTCCTCCATTTTGGTTCTGGCATTTAACTGATGATCACACTTAGAACTGTTTTTGTTTCCTTGTTCAACTGGGAACTAGAATCCCCTTATAGAACCAAGCACTTCTTTAACAGTAAAAATTTATGTATTGAATTCTTAAAATCAACTTCGATATTGCATTCATTGATTTATACTAATGTGATCCCTGCACTCTTTACAGAGACTTGGGTAAGATAAAGAAGAAAATTTGTAGTTTGAATATGAAGCAGAGCCAAAAAAAAAAAGGGAAGAAGCGGTTGATGATACTATCATGGAAAATGGTGGCTGGTCTGGTTTCGGGTTAATGAGCAGTTACCTCTTAATTTGCCGAAGTCATTACCAGATACACCACTTGAATTTTCTTCTTCCAACAATCAAGAAGATGAGGTGATTATAGACTGAGAAATTGGGATTTAAGGATTTTCTTGTTTCCGAAGATTAAAATGTGATCTAACATGTGTGTGATAGGACAAAAGTTTTAGTAGAAACTTGGAAATTGCAGTTCTAATATAACACTACAGTATAATACATGACATAAAGATTAATTTAGGGTTAACACTTTGACAGGTGCTTCAAAGCTTGCCAATGTCATCAAATAAGTTGGAACTCAAGGAGCAGCTGAAGGGAGTTAAGTTGGATACAGCTGAAATAAGTTGCAAGTATTGAAAGCTTACTGCCTTTGCCGATTTCAAAGACATGAACTACAACATCTCAAGCTTCAACATATAAGGAGGCTCTTAGAACAGCTTCAACAGTTGCAACATTTACTGCTATGGTAACCTTTTTTTTTCCCCTTCTTCATTCATGTGACTTATTTTAGGTTTCTTTTCTTACAGCTCTGGTTTTTGGCACATGACTATATATGTTGCATTATTATGGCAGAGATGTTGGACAGTTCCGGAACAAGCACAAAATAATGCTGAATGGGAATCTGCCAGTTCAGAACCTAAGTCATTTGGGCAAGCTTTTCCACAAACGCAAAGGCATAGTGCTTTTTTTTTTTTTTTTGGATTAACAGGGTAGGCATTAATGGCTTGAAATTATAGACGGGAATTAACATGCGACCTAATACTTACACAGTATATCTCATGACACTAAGTTACAAAGTCGTAAGCACCTAGATATATATATGATTGATTGGAGTAATTTTTAAGTGTGCTGAATTTTCTATTATATGTCAATTTATAAGTTGGGCAAAATAGTTTGTAAAAAAATTATAAATATAAATATTTTAAAATAATTTAATTAACTTTCTTAATGTCTTTAAAAAATTAATTCCGTCTTATATTTAGGACTGAAAAAAATATAAATTAATGATATATATAAATATTTTTCCTATCTCTCTCATTCATCCTTCTCTTTCTTATCTCTCTCTCTCTCTCACTCACCCTCACATCAACCTTCTCTCTCTCTCTCTCACTCCATATTAAGTTTCTGGGTAGAGAGGCCCTGTCAAGACTGGAGAAGTTTAATGTTACAGTCATGTGAGAGAAAAACACAGTGTCAAGGGTCAGTATTCGTAAATCAACGTTTGCGCATTCATTGCCCATTGGATCAAACTGAAATTTGGTTAGCAGGTTTAGAACAAATGATTTTCCATCCCCAAACCATGGTTTTTTAGCAAAAAATAGATTTGAGAGAAAAAACAGCATTTGGCTGGCTTACAACAAAACCGTAATTTTCAAGAAAAAAGTGCTTCTAGCTTTTTTTTCAAGTGTTTGTGTCATTTTTTACCAAAGTATGGTTTTGACTTTCTAAAGTGGCTTTTTTTCTTATTATATCCAAATACACTATTAGATTATATCCTCTTCTCAAGTTTTTCACTATATTCAGTTTTAATTTTCAATTAATTTCCTTACCTGACAATTTCTCTCTATAGCTCTTTATTATTCTTTTTTAAACGGTGATTTGAGCCATGAAAATCAAAAAAATTTGTATAATTTAGCTGTCATTACCTAAACATTTCATTACATGTTTCGCTTAGCCTCTCTCTACGCTCTCATTAAAATTTTGTTCAGCACCTCTTTAACAAGATTAGTGCCCAGACAAATAGAAAGGTAGAGGGAAAAAAGGGTCACGGGAACCCTACAAGGCTACACCCAATTAAATACGTCACCCGGCACGTGACTTGCAACCAGAATACCTCTCCTCATATTTTATTTTTTTTTGCGGTTCAAAAAATATATATTTCTTTTTTTAATAACCTGAGATTCAAACTCAGTTGTCTAATTTTTTGGGTTAGCTCGTCTACCACTAAGAACAACTTCAACAATAACATTTATATATTGAATTATTAAAATTTGCTCTCATATTGTTTCTTGCAAGGGGCAATAACAGATGAGCTTGCTCTATCACTTGAGTTCCCAATCTAAATCATTATGAACGAAGCCACTGTAGATGCTTTTTTATTCTGTTGCTTGCAATGGAAATTCTGAAGGGGTAAGCACACATATTGAAATGAATTATTAATATGAAGAAATTTTCATTCCTTACAATGTCAAATAATTTTTAAAATACTGACAGTTATTAGTTATTACATTCATTGAATTATACTGATATGATCCCTGCCCTCTTTGCAGAACAAGAAAATCTGTTGCTTGAATGAAGCAGAGCCGGAAAAGGGAAGAAGCATTTGATGATAGTATGATACTATTACGGAATTCTTTGAAATGTTGGTTGTTTGGCACAAATAAATGCCCATGTTTGTTCAATGGGAACTCCCAATTTGGACAATCACCAAATTGGTTAACTAACCCGTATTTTAATACAACCAGTATTAAATATAAGACCTAATTAATTTTTTTGGAGAAATTAAAGAAACTAAATAAGTTACCTAATCATATTATATGTTATATATGATTAAATTATATATCAGTTTATAATTCATACAAATTAGTTTAAAAAAATAATAATAAATATAAATACTTTAATATAATTTAATTAACTTACTTAATCTTATAGAAAAAAAGGTCAACTGATCGTAGGTATCACAGTTAAAACTGGCATATTCTGCAACTTCTTGGTGGCTTCTTCATCCCTTCAAGATGTAGAAAGTTGAGTTTTCTTACTCTTTTCCTCCTCATTTCCTTGCCATGTTCAGTCAAGTTCTCTCTACACGTGGCCTTGTTAGACAAAACAGAAAAGAAAATTCGAGTGAGGGGCACCCAATCAAGTCAAAAGGCATCCTCACAATAATTCAAAATAACTATTGGCTTTCACCTGCTCTGGCATTAGGCGCTCTCTTCTGTTTGCGGTCATCCCTTACTCTTCTTCATCACTCTCTCTTCCAACCATGGCTGCAGAACTTGTCGGCGGTGCTGTTTTGTCTGCCTTCCTTCAGGTGGCTTTTGACAGGTTGGCTTCTCGTGAAATTCTTCACTACTTCCAAAACAGAGGATTGAATGAGACTCTGGTGAAGAAGCTGAAGATCATGTTGATATCCATCAACACTGTCATTGATGATGCTGAGTATAAGCAGTTCATTGATTCAAACGTGAAGGCCTGGCTTTCTGAGCTCAAAGATGCTGTGTATGATGCTGAGGATGTGTTGGACGAGATTAACTATGTAGTCTACAAACACAAGTTGGAAGCTGAAGCTGAAACTCAGTCTGGAGTTATTGCTAAGGTACGGAATTTCTTCCATGCTACTTCTAGATCATTCGATGAGGATATTGAATCAAGGTTGAAACAAGTCCTTGAAAGCCTAGAATTTATTGAGAGCAGAAAGATTGATCTATTATTAAAACAAGGTAAGGGTGGTGCTGTTGGATCTGTCACAAAGTTGCCGACAACTTCTTTGATGGATGAAGTTGGAATATATGGCAGGAATGAGGATAAAGATATTATCATTAAGTGGTTGCTAAATGACAGCCTCTTTTCTGTGATCTCTCTAGTGGGTATGGGGGGGTTGGGTAAGACCACCCTTGCTCAGCTTGTTTATAATGATAAAATGATTCAGAGTGAATTTGACCAAAGAGTTTGGGTGTGTGTTTCTGATGATTTTGATGTTCTGAGGTTAACAAAAATCATTTTCAAGCAAATCATGCAATCTAATGATGATATAGAAGATTTAGATACGCTTCAAAATAAGTTGAAGGATAAGTTGTCTGGAAAGAAATTCCTCATTGTTCTTGACGATGTTTGGTGTGATGATTACATGTTATGGGAGGCTCTTCTAGTACCTTTCCTTCGTGGGGCCGCAGGAAGCAGAATTCTTGTCACTTCACGCAATGAGAGTGTTGCTTTAGCTGCCCCCTCTGATAAAATATATCGCCCACATCAATTGTCAGATGATGATGGTTGGTTGTTATTTACAAAATATGCATTTCGCAACTCTTGTCCTCAAACAAATTTTGATCTTGAAGAAATTGGGAGAAGGATTGTTAAAAAGTGCAAAGGTTTGCCTCTGTCCTTGAAAACAATTGGAAGTCTCTTGTATAGGAAATCATCTTGGGAGGAATGGAATAACATTTTGATGAGTGAGATGTGGAACATTTCCTATAATAATATTCTTCCTGCTTTGATATTGAGCTACCATTATCTCCCTTCTCATCTTAAGCGATGCTTTGGTTATTGTTCATTATTGCCAAAGGATTATGAATTTGACAGGGAGACATTAGTTCGATTGTGGGTTGCTCAAGATTTCTTACATGCCTCTCAACCGAATAAGTCCATTGAAGAAGTAGGCAATGAATGCTTCCAGGAGCTTGTGTCAAGGTCCTTTTTTCAGAAAGGTAGATACAGAAAACGTTTTGCTATGCATGACATTCTCAATGATCTGGCTAATTTTGTATTTGGAGAATTTTGTTCCAAGCAAGAGGTTAAAGAGGTGCCCCATATTTCAGAAAAAACCCGTCATTTATCTTTTCTGGTGCATGAAGATGGAGAATTTAGACCGTTTGAGTATTTGCCAAAAATAAAAAAATTACAGACATTTGTGCATCTTGGTTTATTTTATCACAGGTGGAATTCAACCGGTCTAATATTTGATCAATTGTGTGAGCACAAATGCTTGCGATTTTTATCTTTGACTTCTGATTTTAAAACTATGGAGATACCTGATTCCATAAAAAATCTCATACATTTACGATATCTTGATCTATCTTATTGTGAAATTGAGAGAGTTCCTGAGTCCTTATGTCTTTTGTATAATCTACAGACATTAAAGTTAGCCAATTGTAGACATTTGCTTGAGTTGCCTACCGATATGCATAAATTAAAAAAGTTGTGTCTTTTGGACTTAAAACACACTCGGGTGAAAAATATTCCACCAAATTTGGGTGAATTGAAAAATCTTCAGGTTCGTTTGACAGAATTTTATGTGGGCAAATGTAGTGATGAGCTCAACATGAAACAATTAGGTGAACTCAATCTCCAAGGCAGACTTTCAATTTATGAGTTGCAGAATATTCAGGGGATGAATGCCTTAGAAGCCAACTTGAAAGAAAAAAAAAAAAACCTAGAGTGGTTAAGCTTTCAATGGAATGAAAACAAAAATGATGATTCTGAGCATGAGAGGGATGTGCTGGAGAAGCTCCGACCTCACCCAAACGTGAAGAATCTATCAGTCATATACTATAGTGGTACAAGGTTTCCAGATTGGATTACTGATAACACACTCTCCAACATAGAGTCGCTGCAATTGAAAAGTTGCAAGTATTGTTTTGTTCTGCCGTCATTAGGCCTTTTGCCGTCTCTCAAGTCACTCACCGTTGAAGGGCTGGATGGCATTGTGGCTGTTGGTGCTGAACTTTCATCTGGATCTCTTGAATCCTTGGAGCTTGCGGGAATGATGAATTGGGAGGAATGGGATTGTATGACTACTTCAAGTGTCTTCCCAAGCCTTAAAGAGCTTCGTATAAAAAATTGTCCAAAGCTGAAAAAGAATTTGCCCCAACAACTTCCTTCTTTGGAAGATCTTTTCATTGAAGATTGCCCACAACTTGTAGCGTTAATTCCGTGGGCTCCAACAATTCAAAGGTTGACTCTTAGAAACTGTGAAAAGGTGCTGTTGGAATATAGTCCTTCCTCTCTAAAAGCACTCCGCTTTGAGGGCCCATGCACGAATGCAAGTTTTCTTGAAAAGATTGAGCATTCCATTAATAACAACTGTATTGAAGAGGTTGAGATTTTTGATTGTCCAAATTTTGAGTTCCCATTGAGCCAACAGCATGACTCACTTCGTGAAATACAGATAGCAAGAAGTTGTGGGTCTCTTAGGACCTTCCCATTGGATTTGTTCCCTGCACTTCACCAGCTGGATATTTATGGATGTGATAATCTGGAAATGATTTGTGTTTCAGAGGGGTGCAACCATGTTCCAACAAGTCTTACATTTTTGGAAATTATGGAGTGTCCAAATTTCATATCATTTTCAGAAGGGGGGTTTTCTTCGTTGAGATGGTGCACCTTGAACGACTTGGGAAATTTGAAATCACTTCCCGAGCCTATGAACACTTTTGTTCCGTCTCTAAACAGTCTAGTTATAAGGGATTGTCCACAACTGGCACCATTTCCAGAGGGGAGTTTGCCATCAAAACTGCGGCATCTTTGCATCGATAACTGCCCGAAACTGTATGCTTGCCGAATGAAATTGGGTTTGCACAATCATGGCTTTCTAAGTTCTTTTGAAATCTCAGGTGATGATGTGGTGGAGTCTCTACCTGAAGCAGGACTACTGCCGACTTGTCTTACTGATCTTTCGATCAGAAGATATCGCAATCTCAGAATGTTGGACTTCAAGGCTCTTTTGCAATATCCCTCCCTCAAAGTATTGCGTCTTTCGGATTGTCCCAGACTCCAATGCTTGCCCAAGGAAGGCCTCCCCAGTTCTCTTTCTCGACTTGAAATTGAAGGAGATTGTTCGGAGCTTAAACAGAGGTGTCAGAAACTGAAAGGCCAAGATTGGCCAAAGATTGCTCACATCCCTTGTGTTGCTATTATCTAGTCACCCCACTCCTCAGGTATGTTATATATTCTATAAACACACATTCCTTTCTGACAGTGATAGGGTATTCAATGATTTATACTGATATGACCCCTCCGCTCTTTATAACACACAGACTTGAGTAAGCTGAACAAGAACATTTGTCGTTTGAATGAAGCATATATAGTCGGGAAGATGCAGTAGTTGACGATATTCCATCATGAATTGTTCTTCGGGCTTCAGGATTCGTGGATTGTCCACAAATGAAATCCTTTCTTTTTAATATCCTTTTGTGGCATTTGGATTGATGATCATAATTAAGTGACCCAATTATTTTATGAATTTTCTACCCACCACTCCCAATATCTTCTCCTTCTATCTTATGATGCGCAACTGTTCCTTTTTGTTTCCAAAATTATGTTTGTTAACACCAGTGTCCAAACTTGCACCAGAATGGTAGGGGGGGAAAATTTCATTGCTTGACACCTTTCTTGAGTTTTTCCCCCCTTTTTGTTACTTTGCTAATGAATATTTAGGATTTCAGACGTCTAACTTCGTTTTTAAATTCCTGATTTTTATGGATTAGATTGTATTAAGAGGGGGAAACTCCGATTGTTCTTTAATATTTTAATTACACACACATTCATTGTCTTCCAACTATTTGATTAGTTTTCGTTTTGGTATTTTCCTAAGACATAATTTTCGGAGTAAGCCTGAACTTCATTTGCTCAAATAAATGTGTCATGCATTGACATTGAGACAGGAATCCCATAACTTAAAGGGGAAATTGTAATTCAGGCAATGTCTTGGGACTCGAAGCATTTACTGATATAGTTATAAATAGTTAAATACCACACCCTTTATTGGTAATTCATCTTCAAAAGAAATTTATACAATAGTTTAATTTAAAGAAAATGTTACACTTCAATAATTATTATGTATAATTTCTTGAGAATTTTTGGATTTAGTTCTTTTTGTTTTGCTAATTATCACTAAATGCTAATTACGGATCATGATTTTTATTATAAAAAGACAACATATGCCTCTTATCATAGTAATTATGCCTCTGATCATAGTAATACATTACTAAATTTCTTTGGCTCTGTTTCTATTTTCTTGTTAACTGTTCTACATAATCATTTACCTGAGAATAAGAGCACAAACTTTCTAAAGTGCGAAAATATGTAAATTTCTTAAAATGTTTCTATTTAGAAGAATGAGTAGGATCTTAGAGCTTTATTAACATGCTTACATTGCGAGTGTATTAGTTTTGATGGATTTTAATTAGGGTTAAGGGGCAATTTTATCTTGTAAGTTTTCGCCAAATGCAATTTTCTTCTAAAAGTGTAAAAAATGGAGCAATTTTGTTTTGACTGTTAATTAACCAAATATACTTAACTGACATCCTATATATGTCATTCACAACATTTTTGTTGAGATGTAAATTTGAGCCGGAAGTCTATGTGTCATTTACTTCA
This sequence comes from Inga leiocalycina, assembly GCA_963242795.1. Classification (NCBI taxonomy): domain Eukaryota; kingdom Viridiplantae; phylum Streptophyta; class Magnoliopsida; order Fabales; family Fabaceae; genus Inga; species Inga leiocalycina. The sequence continues at coordinate 16,912,948 of OY725320.1, forward strand.
TCTTTTTTTTCAAAGTTAGATTTAAAACTTTCTGGACAAATTTGCACCTTAACAAAAATAACGTAGATGGCATATGAACTGTCAGCTCAGTATATTTAGTCAACTAACGATTAAAATTAACAGAGACAATGGCCAAGGCAAAATTGCTCCATTTTTTACACTTCCGGAACAAAATTGCCCTCCGAAAAACTTCCAAGGCAAAATTGTCCCTTGATGAAAACTTCCGGAGTAAAAATGCCCCTAACCTATTATTTTCTTATACCAGATGGGAAAAGACATGGAAAAGCTGACATTTTAAAGCAAATATTGATTTTAAAGAAATTTTTTTTCTATTCTTTGAATAAGTAATTATGACTTTAAAAAATGTTTCACATGTTTTTTTACTGAAATATAGATGCCACGATAAAAATCATGCAAAATTAAATAAATTGAAAAGAATACTTTAGAGAAATCAATATATATTTATTTTTATAAATAACTAGCTTAACTAATTTTTTTAATCTCAACAAATTAGTAATTTAGCTCTAATATTGAAAAGTGGAGAGAGTAACTTTTGATTACTAAACAAAAAAAGCTTCTTCTAAGTTCTAACTGACATAATTTTGTATTTCGCTGATGAAGAGAAAAGTGTAAGACTCTCGGCCAACAATAGTACCCAAAAACATAAAGGAAAGAAATAAAAAAGAAATAGACTAATTATCCTTTCCCCCCTTCTCTCTACCTTCATTATATAGAATTCTCTTCTAAAATTAAGGGCCACACTTGAATGTCTATTTCAGGCATTAAACAGAGTCCCACAAACACTTTTAACACTTGAAGATGGATTCCTCCCTACTTGAAACAAACTTAACATCAAGGATAATAGTCAATACACAAGCAAAACCAAAATCTTTTTCCATACATTTCAAAAGCTCTAGTTCTGTTTAACAAGAACGATCGAAAGTGATATTTAGAAAGCAAAATGACTAAAAAGCATTAAAAGTGCCATTGATCAATAAATCTAAGCATGTTTTAATAATTCAAAATCATGAATAAAACTCTATCAAGCATAACCAAATATTTACACATTTATTAAGCAAACTGATTACTAACCAGCATAAACACTTCTTTCTTTTAATAAACCAAAGTTAAAATGGAGAAATCAAAACCTAACAATGGAACTGGCAATTAACAATATTTGTATCAGTTTTGTCTGGATTTCCTAGCCACCCTTCAGGTATTATATCTTATCATATACACATTCCTTTCTGTTTAATGCAATCATCAATTAAACTATTTATATTGGCAGGATTTTAAATTAATTATTAACATGACTAAATTTTCATTACTTGCAATGTCTAAATGTTCTTCAAACACTCACAGGTATTTCATACAGTTATTGGTTTATTTATACTGATATGATCCCTATTACACTCAGATGTGAGTAAGCTGAACAATAAAACTTGTTTGAATGAAGCAGATCAGCCGGAAAAGGAAAGACGCAGTAGTTGACGATACTATCATGGAATTGTTCCCTTAGGCCTGAACATTTAGGGATTGTCCCCAAATGAAATCCCCCCCCCCCTATTTTTGGCATTTGGATTGATGATGACAAGTGACCCAATTATTCCATGTATGTTCTACCCACCTCTCTCAGTATATTCTCATTCTATCTCATCATGCGCAACTGTTCCTTACTGTTTCCAAAATTATGTTTGTTAACACTATTGTCCAAACTTGCACCGAAATGGGAGAAAAAAAATATCAGTACATAACACCTTTCTGAGTTTTTGTTTTCTTTTCGCTACTTTGCCAATCAATATTTAGGATTTCAGAAGTCTAACTTCATTTCTTTTCTGATTTGTATGGATTAGATTGTATTAAGAGGGGGAAACTCCAATTGGTTTTTACTATTTTGATTCCACATGGTCAAAAGTGAGGCTTGTTTCTGTGTTTCTTTGGCTCTGTTTCTATTTTCTTCTTATTAGCTTTTGTATCGAATCAATTACCTGACAATAAAGAGTATGAACTTTTTGAAGTCTGAAAATCTTTAAAGTGAAAAGAGATACCAATACACTTGGATCTGATTTAGACGAATGTGTAGGATTTAAAGCTTTGTTTACAACACACTTACTGCATTGGTTTTGATGGGTTTTAATCATTTTCTGATACTTCGATGGGAAAAAACATGGAAAAACTGACATTTTTTAAGCAAATATTGATTTACAAGTAAATTTTCTTATATTCTTTGAATAAGGAATTATGAATATAAAAAATGGTGATATGTTTTATTTCAAAATAGAGGGACCACGATATAAATCATGCAAAATAAAACAAATTAGACCTTTTTTTTCTGTTTAATAAGTAACTACCAAATTCTTTAGAATACGGAGGGAGGGAGTAACTTTCTATTATTAAACAGAAAAAAGATTATTCTAACAAAGAATTCTCCTCTAAAATTAAGGGCTAAAGTTGAATGACTATTTCACGCATTAAGCAGAGTCCAACAACATAATCAAACACATATAATACTTGAAGTGGATCCCTCCCTGCATTAAACAAGCTTAAACATTAAGGATAATAGTCAATATCAACATTTAAGACACTACCAACCAGCCTAAACACTTTTTTTCAACCCAAGGTTAAATTGGAGAAATCAATACTCACCTTTTTCCATACATTTCAAAAGTTTCAGTTCTGATTAAGAAGATGGATAGAAAGTGATATATTTAGAAAGCAAAGTGACTGAAAAGCATCAAAAGTGGCATTGAACTATAAATCTAAACATGTTTTATTACAAATAATCTATACTCACATATATAAACTTCCTATCATTGTTTACCAATTCAAAATCATGAATAAAACTCTATCAAACATAATCAAATATTTATCAAACACGTTTACACCTGAATATGAAAACTACTAACCAACATAAACACTCTTTTTCTTTTAATAAAGCAAAGCTCAAATGGAGAAATCAATAATCTAGCAATGGAACTGGCAATTAACAGTGGTTATATCAGTTTTCTCTGGATTTCCACTCCATAATAGCAGAGAGAAGCGTGTAATTAGGAATCAGATTCTTATGAGGTAATGGCATATTTGTCATTGGTATTTGTCATGGGTTTGCAGCCATGTAACAATTGCTTTGTGATCATAAGTATAGCCATCAGCAGCGACACAAGGATTATCCATCACATCCTGCACCAATCACAGTATATATGGCATGTCATTTCAACATAATATAGGAAGAGCAAAGGAAAAGGGAAGGACAATTCTTAGGTGGAAGTTCATCAACTGCTGCTATAAGGCCATCTAATTAAAAAAATTCACACGTGGACACTTTTTTGGGTAACTGAGCAAAGACAATTTCTCCACATTTCTTCATTCTATTGAAAAACTTGTTAGCAAACGCTTAAAACTACATCTATATCAATTAGCTGTCATCTTGTTAAAGGAGCTTGAAGAATATAAAACATATTTTATGAAGAATATCCTACTTTAGCAAAGAGATTAGAGAATCAACTACACGAGGAAAGTGAAATATTTTAGTACCTGAAGTATTGGGCAGATAAAGTGATTAGGAGGCCTGGATTTGACAGCAATAATTGTGGCAGAATGTTAAGCCCTATCAGAAACTTCTTTTAATCTCTCCAGTATGGGAAGTACATGATCTTTCAAATCAGGCCTGTCTCTACGGCGAAGTTCCACGCAGCTTAGGCCTAATCGAGCCAAGTCCAAAGTCTCCTGAAGTGGCCAGTTCCCCGCCTTAGGATCCAACATTTCCGCTAAATTTCCCTTCTCAATTGCTGTTTCAACTAAATGAGCGAGTGCTCTTGTTGGTTTTGCAGTTAACAAATGTAGGATCTCCATTCCAAAAGCATAAACATCAGATTGGGGAGATATTATTTGTTGTGAACACAGATTAATACAGTGGCATGAGATAGTTGAAGAAGCAAGTCGGTGGTGTATTTTGTTGACTATTCCTCAACTACTCTTTGATTTGTTCCCACTAATCACTCTTACTTTGTCTATATTTTTTCCTATAAATACCATATAAATCTTCTCAGTTTAATACAATCAATTATAATCTTCAATTCTCTTCATGGTATCAGAGAGTCAGAGAAGAATTGAAACTGAATCAAATTGTGTTCTGTATCATTAATATCAGAACCGTTACCTCTGTCTTCGACGTTGTCGGTGCTCAATCTGGGAACAAGAGTAGAGAAGGAATCGGAGTTTCATCATCTCTCCGTCTTCACCACCTTCTACGTTACTACCAGGATTGCAAAGCACCCCCGCCACATCCTTTGTCGGCACCCTCTGGTTTCTTCTTCACCATTGTTGGCCAAATCTCCACCATGCGAGACCCACCGTAGCTGTCCCAGCCTCATCGTTGTGTTCCAAACCCGTGCAAGCGGCTCCGACAGTGGTGGTATATGCGTTGAAGGTCGCCGCCTCTCTCTCGTCACAGCCCCCAGCCCAGCTCTCGATCTCGCCTCTGGTCGCCGCCTCTCTCTCTCTCTCTCATCACAGCCCCCAGCTCCCAGCTCTCGATCTCGCCTTTGGTGGCCTGTCGGAGTTCGGACGCCGAGACGAGAGATGACGAGACGCGACGCCATCACACCGACGTGAATCTGGACCTGCAAACAAAGACCAATCTGGACCTCCTGTGCTCTCTCGAACTATCGGCAGCAAATGAGTTCGACCAGTGCTCAATTATTTAATCGAGTTGAAGACCAAACTGTCATTTTTCAAATTCGGAGGATCAAACTGTCATTTTGCAAATTCGGAGGATCAAACTGTCATTTTCCAAATTCGGAGGACCAACGTGTCATTTTGAAAATTCTACGGACCAAACTGGTATTTCTGAAATTTGAAAAACCACTCTGTCATTTTTTTCCCCGTCATTATGTCTACAGTTTCAGATGCCTCTTCCTCTGTGCCTCGATCTGGCTCAAATGACATCTCCACTGTCCTTATTGTTTCTGAGAAACTTACCAGCGACAATTATCGAGAATGGTCTCAATCCATGATTCTCGCTCTCGATGGAAGGGACAAATTTGAATACATAACTGGTGAGGTAAAAAGACCTCCAACCTCGGAAACCAAGGAATTTCGCAAATGGAAGTCCGAAAATGCATTGGTATCCTCTTGGTTAATCAATGCGATGTCATCCTCAATTAAGAAGAGTTTTATGTACCTTCCCTCAGCTCAAGAAATTTAGGAAGCTCTTCGTGAAACATACAGTCCTGTGGGAAATAGGTCCCGCATATTTGATGTCAAGAGAAAGATATGGCAACTAAAACAGGACCACATACCACTCGGTGATTATTATCTAGAAAAATCCTCACTTTGGCAAGAGCTTGATGCCTTACAGAATCAAACTTATCATTGTGGGGCAGATGCTCAAGAAGATCGCAAAGCAAAAGAAGCAGAGAGAGTATATGAGTTGCTTGCTGGTCTTAATGTGATTTATGATGATGTTCGGGCTAGAATTCTTAGTCAAGAACCCTTACCATATGTACGTGAAGTCTATACTTTCTTGCGAAATGAAGAGGATAGACAAAAATCAATACTTCAAAATTCGAATAATTCCGCTGCTAATTCTGAGGCCTCAGCACTTGCTGTTCAATTCATGGAACCAAAAGGTTCTAAAGGTCGCCCATTCTGTGATCATTGTAAGAAACAGGGGCATACTAAGGACACTTGTTAGAACCTCCATGGTAAACCTGCTGATTGGAAGCCGAAGAAAGGGAAAGGAAGAGGTTACGTGGCTGAAACTTCCAAGGAATCATCCCAAAGTGATCCTCTACACAAAACCATGGAAATGCTAGCCACACTACAGACTACGACCAAGCCTACTGCCACAGTGGTCAAGAGAGGTAATTTCTTTCAAGCTTTGGCTGTGATAAAAGAACAATGTACAGGGAATTGTTGGATTGTTGACTCAGGTGCCTCAGATCATATGACTGACAATAAGGCTCTCTTCTCATCCTATACTCCTATCACCAAGGGTGTAACTGTACGAATTGCTGATGATTCTGAACCTATTGTTACTGGAATTGGTTCCATCAAAATCTCAGCTGCACTTACTCTTCACTCCGTATTACATGTTCCAAAATTGAAGTGTAATTTACTATCAGTAAGTAAATTGGCTAATGATGAACATTGTCAAGCTAACTTCTTTGCTACCTACTGTATTTTTCAGGATCTGCTGACGGGGACGACGATTGGGAGTGCTAAAGAGCTTGATAGTCTTTATTACCTTAATGAAAGTGATCGTTCTCAAACTTGTAATAAAGTGTCTCTCCCTAGCACTAGTAACCTGGAGTTATGGCACAAACAATTAGGTCATCCTAATTTAAATTACATGTCTCAAATGTTTCCATCCCTTGTTTCTAATAAAAGCACCTCTGATTTTCATTGTGATTCATGTGAAAAGGCTAAGCATCATCGTACTTCATTCCCAAAAATCCTATACCAAGCCTCAAAACCTTTTTCCGCAATTCACAGTGACTTATGGGGACCATCCCGCACACCAAACCAATCAAAAACAAAATGGTTCATCACATTCATTGATGACCATACACGTGTCAGTTGGGTCTACTTGTTGAAAGATAAAACAGAGGTGTATCAAACGTTCCTTCACTTCCACTACATGATTCAAACTCAATTCCAAACCCAAATCCAGATCCTGCACACCTATAATGGGACTGAATATTTCAATCAGGCCCTCTCTACCTTCCTGGCTGAAAATGGCATTGTTCACAAAAGTACTTGTCCCAATACACCTCAGCAGAATGGTATTGCTGAACGAAAGAATCGCCATATTCTTGAGACTGCCTGAGCCATTATGTTCAGTAGTACTGTTCCTAAATATCATTGGGATGATGATGTCCTAACTGCCACATTTCTCATTAACCAAATGCCAAGCCGACCACTGTCTTACAAAACGCCACTTCAACTTTTCCACCAATACTATAATCTCTCATACCTTGAAAACACTCTGCCACTCCGAGTGTTTGGGTGTACATCATACGTTCATCTCCATCACACCAACAAACTTGACCCTAGAGCCCTTAGGTGTGTCTTCCTTGGCTATTCTCATTCTCAAAAAGGATACAAGTGTTATGATCCAGTCTTCAAACGTTTATTTGTCACCTGTGATGTCACCTTCCTTGAGAATACACCTTTTTATACCTTGTCTGCAATTCAGGGGGAGAGAACTGGTGAATTTTAGACAAATGAAACACCAAAGGATGACCAGACATTCACAATTTATATACCTACCCACACAGAACCTGCTCCTGATACCTCTGATACACCTGATAACAACTTTGAGATTCCTGATAACCTTGATACCTATGATAATGTTCCAATTCCAGGGGGAGACACAAATATGTGGGGTAATACCTACATACGACGACACAAAAAAAGTAATGAACCACAGCCTATTAGCACTCACCAGGAGTCAGTACCAGAGGCAGATCCAAAAGAAATAGAAGGTTCTGATCTTAATCTTCCCATTGCAATGCGAAAACAACCTAGACAATCTAGATCAAGCACCAGATATCCTATAGAGAAATTTGTCTCTTATAAGGCGCTTTCATCTAAGTACAGTACATTTGTCTCTCATCTTGATAGAATCAGCATACCATACACGATTTATGAGGCTATGGCTATACCTGAGTGGAGACAAGCTGTTTTAGAAGAGATGGAGGCTCTCAAGCGAAATAAGACATGGGATGTAGTAAATTTACCTCAAGGAAAAAAGGTTGTTGGATGCAAATGGGTATTCACTCCTAAGTATAGAACAGATGGAACACTCGAGAAATATAAAGTTAGACTGGTTGCACAAGGTTTTACACAAAAATATGGGGAAGATTACACAGAAACTTTTGCTCCAGTAGCCAAGCTGAATACCATCAGGATTCTATTATCTATTGCAGTGAATTTAGATTGGAATCTACACCAACTCGATATAAAAAATGCCTTCCTCAACGGAGAACTCAAGGAAGAAGTGTACATGAAGTTACCTCCAGGGTTCACAGAAAAAAAAGGTGACCAAGTCTGCAAGTTAAAGAGGTCGTTATATGGGTTAAAGTAATCTCCGCGTGCTTGGTTTGACAGATTTACCCGGGTTCTGAAGAGACATGGGTATACTCAAGGGCAGAGTGACCATACTTTGTTTGTCAAACATCATAAGGGTAAGATGGCTGTTCTCGCTGTATATGTTGATTATATAATTCTTACAGGAGATGACGAGGTGGAAATCAATCAAATCAGGATAGCCCTGGCACGAGAATTCCAGATTAAAAATCTTGGAGAAATGAAGTACTTTCTCGGAATGGAAGTTGCCCGATCTAAGAAAGGCATTTATATCTCCCAAAGGAAGTATGTACTCGACCTTCTAAAGGAAACAGGGATGATAGGTTGCAGGCCAAGTGACACACCTATACGGGTAGATAAAATAGATGAAGATGCAGATCTCGGTAAAGCAGTGGACTTAGGGAATTATCAACGGATGGTAGGCAAACTAATATACATGTCTCATACTAGACCAGACATTGCATTTCTAGTAGGTGTGGTCAGCCAATATTCTCATGATCCTAAACAGAAACATTTGAATGAAGTCTACAGGATCCTTCGTTACTTGAAGGGATCTCCAGGACATGGCTTGTTATTTAAGAAAACTAACAAACGGATTGTAGAGTTATTTACAGATGCTGATTGGGCAGGTGATCAAGATGACAGGAAATCTACATCTGGATATTGTACGTATGTGTGGGGTAACCTGGTCACATGGAGAAGTAAAAAGCAAAGTGTAGTTGCGAGAAGCAGTGCTGAAGCTGAATACAGAGCCGTGGCACTGGGAATCTGTGAAGGCATATGGATAAAGCGTGTTCTTGAAGACTTGAGGAAGTCTATAAATCTACCAATCAAGGTCTATTGCGATAACATGGCTGCAATCAACATTACTCATAATCCAGTTCAACATGACAGAACTAAACATGTAGAAATAGACAGACATTTTATAAGGGAAAAAGTTGATGAGGGAATTGTTGATCTAAGGTATATTCCTTCTAGAGAACAGACCGCAAACATCCTCACTAAAGGACTGCCCAAGGACAGGTTTGATTATCTGATTGGCAAGTTGAACTTGATTGATATCTACAGTCCAACTTGAGGGGGAGTGTTGTGGACACAAATTAATACAGTGGCATGAGATAGTTGAAGAAGCAAGTCGGTGGTGTATTTTGTTGACTATTCCTCAACTACTCTTTGATTTGTTCCCACTAATCACTCTTACTTTGTCTATATTTTTTCCTATAAATACCATGTAAATCTTCTCAGTTTAATACAATCAATTCTAATATTCAATTCTCTTCATTATCCCTGTCCTTTGGTACTCAGGATCTATGTAGGAGAGTGTCCCAACAGGTTGTGTGTCCTCGAACATTGTAGATAGAGTATCTGAATGGAGTAATGTAGAAAGGCCAATGTCACCAACCTTGCTTACAAGATTTCGGTCTAGCAAGCTGTTTGCTGGTTTCAGATCACGATGGATGATAGGTCTAGGCTTTGAGCTATGAAGAAAGGCAAGAACAGAGGCTATTTCCCATGCGATTTGGTACCTCATGAACCATGGAAATGAAATATTACTTTTATTTTGGAGTAAATTGTCCTCTAAGCTACCATTCTCCATGTATTCATACACAAGGCATCCATGAAGGAGAAGTAAATTTGGATGACGAATTCTACTCAATATTTCTAGCTACAGAAAACAGAAGAATAAAGACGATCATGGGGCTTATTTAGTCTCATATTTCATGCTACTTATTCATTGGCCAGTAGCCTAAACAAAATAAGAGTATAAACCTAGCAACAGGGAAAATAAACTCAGATTTGAAGTCCCAAAAAGACCTTCAGTGTAATGATAGAATTATTTTAAGATCCTTAAACTTAATTCTAAGGTTTTTTTCCTTTTTGAAGCATGTAATCTATGAAGAATAATTTGAAGTGACTAATTCAAACTTTTGTGTGAAAATCCATGAGTAGGTTCTAATTTTTTGTTATAAACCATAACATGTCCCGTCACACCAAACCCTTCAAGCTTAAAGTGTGGGCACCGTAGGCAAGTAGCAAGGAACAAACTCTAGCCTGCTTATTTACTGAGGTGCCCTAATACCAAGTCATAATGTCATTAGGATTCAAAAACTTCTTACGTAACCAAAACAGAAGTGTATATTTTTTCATAAGGTGTCAGTGGAAAGCCAATGTATATTTTTTCATAAAAATATTAATATAAACTATTGTTCCATATCCTATGTATCCATAAAGCTTCATACCTCTTGTTGGAGTTGCCTGATAATGTGGTCCTCATTAGAGTGGAGAATTTTACCGCCACAGGTGTATGATACAAATGGCACTTGTAAACTGTTCCACAAGCTCCCTGTCCGATTCTAAGCTCTTCAGAGAATGATGAGGTAGCTGAAACTATTTCATCCCATGTAAACTTCTTATACTGAAGCATGGAACCACCAAGAGCATCCTCTAGTTTTTCATTCATTTTGGCAGCTTCGGCAGCTTTCATCTCTGCTTCTCTTTTGTCAAAGGCTTCCTCTTCAGAACTTCTTTTCAAATAAGAAGCTTCTCTTTCCGCTGCCTCATATTTCTGTCTCTCCTTCATTACCAATTTTTTAGCCATGCCTTCCTTAGCAATAATTTCTTTCAATTTCACGAATTCCTCCATTCTCTTCTTGCTTAGATTGTTCAACTGCTTAAACCATTTAAAAATTTACTCCAACTGACAACTTCAATCAAGAAAATGTATTCCATGCCAATTATGGGAGTGTTTATTTCTACTCCAATTGCTATAGACTTAATTGTGGATAAGCTACATACGCACGCACGCAGTCATTGTTAGATCACAAACTAACAGTTAGTAAAAGCATGATATCTTGTTTGATTTTGCCTCAACAATTTTTGCTTCAATATGCATTTTTAATTTGTGATCAAACAATGATTACTTACTCCACTTACTTGTAATTTTCATATAAGATTGCATCTCTTACTTTATCCATGTCATTGATGTGTGTGTGAAATTATAACAGTACAGTTCTCTAAATTTGTTGTATTTGGACCAAAAAGTCCTCTTGTTTCATGTAGACAAATTACTGCGCAAAAGATTAAAACCTAATTTGTTTTGTTATTAAGAGATAAAACATAACCCATCTTGCTCTGCACAATTTGTGCAAGATTACGAGAGAAAACGATCTAAAAGACCATGTAATTTTTTTCTTTAATCAGAAAAGTAGAAGTTTAGTTCATACAAAACACAATGTAAATGCCAATAACCTCCACATATCAAACATGGAAGTTAGCATTCCCATATTAGAGAAAGACGCAAGCAATTGAATAATACCATTTGTGATGCATAAATATTCTGTCTTTGAGCCACCATGTGCATTCCTTGGGCATGCTTTAGTTCAATTCTCAACTTTTCCAGCTCAAGGTTAAAATTTTCCTGCTCATATAAATAACATAAAGGGGGTAAAGGAAAATCATTATTTTTCAAATTAAAACTTCAGCCTACTTGACGTTGCTAAAGCAAGAGTAGTTTGAACCCAAAAAAAAAAAAAAGTATAAATTTTTCTCCCCAGAATTTGCATGCTGCAGTGTAGTCTACTTTATAATTACAATGCTACTATACAAAATAGGAATTATCTCAGAGAGCCTCTATTGCTTGGAGTATAAGCCGTAGCTGCACACCATTGGTTAAAAGAAAGAAAAAAGGTACCTGTTTATCAGATGACACAGTAGCCGGCAATACATCCATGGTGGGATTTTGATAATAATTCCAAGATCCACCATCTGATAGATTGCTTTTGCAGCTAGAGACCCGGCTCAAAACAGTCAATATCTGAGTTTCTTGTAGAAGAATAAATAGCAGTTTGCTCTATGCCAAGATCCAGAGAATGGCTTCTAGAATGGTTATTTTCAATTAAACCGGCTTTTGTGCCCTGACGGGTCTGATTAATGGCCGACAGAGCTTGATATCTCTGTGCCGCTAGGGAAGTGGAATTTATGGGAGCATATGATCCAACTGAACCATAGTCTGTGCATAATAAAAGTCATAGATCTTTAAAATACTATTCCAAGGATAGACCTTCAGAACAAGTGTACTAAAGCCTGATCTTCATTAGGACTCCATGAGAATTCATATGGATGCCATAAGGTCATCAGAAACAAATGACCAATTGTTTTATTCTCAGAATTGTATAAAACATGCGAAATACATTGACAGAAGTATGAAAAGGTTCCTAAAAGTGCGCAACGTACTAACAATGCTGCAATACGGGAGTGATTGTGCCATAAAAATTCTAGCATGATCATCAGGATTTTCAACAAGATATTAGAAAAAGAAAATATCTACGAATTTAAATGTGATATTGACACTAATGATAATGCTCAGACACTTCATTCTCCCAGTAATATTGTTCTCTCATAATGTAACCATTATTGAGTAAGCCCTGGCATCTTAAATGTACTGACTAGAATACCTATATGAGAGGTGGACGCAGAGATCAATGAGCTATTGGTTGAACAACTGGTTTCACTGCTGTCATCTATTAAGCTTTCATCAATCTCTATGTCTGATGGCCGTGAAGAAAACAGCTTCCCTTTGGAAACAGCAAATGTAACACCTCATCCTTAAAACCTATATACTTAATATACAAGTCCAAAAGATACTTGTCAAATAGCTCCTAGTATTATTTACAATGTTTAGTATAAAAAAAATTATTAATCAAAGGATTTTATAACAAACTCCGCCTATGTTATAGCTGGTCTCAAGTTCGGGTAAAGGAGGAGGGTTGTGTTAGGCTCCGACAGCTAACGTAAAACCTTGTCGAATCTCTTATGAACATGGATCAACAAAGAAATTGTGCTAATACTAGGTCGTTGCCTGTAAGTAACGCGTTGTATGGCTCGAGTACAGTGATAAGTGAGCAAGGGCCGCTGCATCGTCGCCCGGGTGTAGTGTTAAATGAGCAAGGGCTACCGCTCTCTTATGAACAGAGGCGGCTAAAGAAGCTAGTTCATGAGAGCAAGATCAAATTTGGCACTTGGAACGTTGGGACTCTGAATGCCAAATCTCTGGAGGTGGTGGGCGTAATGAATGATCGAAAGATTAATATCTTGTGCCTTCAAGAAACTAAATGGGCGGGAAAAAGGTATCAGGAAATTAACGATTTCAAGCTTTGGTATACAGGAAAGGTCAATGGAAGGAATGGTGTTGATATCATCACTGACAAGGAATGGAGAAAGAACGTGGTGGAAGTTAAAAGGGTTGAGGACAGAATCATTTCCTTAAAAATGATTGTTGGGAAGGATAGTATAAACATTATCAGTGCGTATGCACCTTAAGTAGGAGCAGAAGCACATCTTAAGGAACAGTTCTGGGAAGATTTGGAGGGGCTAATTCAGAGTATCCCACTAACCGAAAAGATTTTTATTAAAGGTGATCTTAATGGACATGTCGGTAAGGAGGTAGGAAAAAATGCAAAGGTTCATGGGGGGTTTTGGATTTGGGGTGCTCAATAGTGAAGGTCAATCTATTATTAATTTCTCCCTCGCATATAATCTCAAGATTGTCAACACTTGCTTTAAGAAGAGAGAGGAGTATTTAATAACATATAAGAGTGGAGCTGCCAAGACATAGATTGACTTCTTTTTGGTAAGGAACTTTGATAGAAAATTTTGTACTAATTGCAAAGTGATCCCTGGGGATGGCGTGACAACACAACATAGGGTTTTAGTCCTTGATGTGAATATTAAGTGTGTAAAACAAAAGCATCGACAAGTTTTAAATCCAAGGGTCAGGTGGTGGCAGTTAAAGGGGGAGAAGAGGGAGATTTTTAAGAGAATTCTTTTGGAGGAGGGTGAGTGGGAGTTACAAGGAAGGGCTAATATCATGTGGGAGAATATGTCTAAAAAGGTCCAGAAGGTTGCTATAGTAATTTTGGGAGAATCAAAAGGTTTTGGTCGGCAAGATAAGGAGACTTGGTGGTGGGATGAGACTGTTCAAGAGAAAGTCAAGCATAAGAAAGATTGTTTTAGAGCAATACACTTGTGTAATAATGTGGAAAATTGGGAAAGGTATCGTTTGGCTAAAAAAGGAGACTAAGAAGGCAGTAAGTGAAGCTCGTAATAAAGCATATGAGGAGTTTTATAAGGAGTTAGGAACAAAGGCGGGAGAGTGTAAGATTTACAAGATTGCAAAGAATAAGGAGAGAAAATCGAGAGACTTGGATCAAGTTAGGTGTATAAAGGATGAAGAATGCAAAGTTTTGGTTACTGATGGAGATATTAAGAATAGGTGGGAAGCCTATTTTTATAAGTTGTTCAATGATGGAGGGGGAAGGCCTTGTGATTGCGAAGATTTGACAACTCGAGAAGGTGATCTCAATTTATCATTTTACCGCAGGATTCGAGTTGGCGAGGTTAGGGAAGCTCTTAAGAAAATAGAAAATGGTAAAGCTGTTAGGCCTGATGGGATACCTATTGAAGTTTGGAAATGCTTGGGTGAAGATGGTGTTTTATGGCTCACAAAATTATTTAATGAGATTTTACGATTCAAGAAAATGCCGGATGAGTGGAGGAAAAGTACTTTGATTCCTATTTATTAGAATAAAGGGGATATTCAAAATTGTGTAAACTATAGAGGAATTAAGCTTATGAGTCATACAATGAAATTATGGGAAAAGGAGATTGAACGCCGGTTAAAGTTGGAGACTGAAATTGCTGAAAACCAATTTGGATTCATGTTAGGAATGTCTACAACAGAAGCGATTTATTTATTAAGGGGGTGTATGGAGAAGTATAGGAGCAAAGAAAGAGATTTGCATATGGTTTCCATTGATTTGGAAAAAGCATATGACCATGTGCCAAGAGATAAACTATGGAAAGCCTTGGAAAAGAAGGGGTGCGGTTTGCATATATCAAAGCCATTCAGGACATGTATAAGGGGGTTACAACCAATGTTAGAACGCCTGGAGGTGTAACAAAAGACTTTCCTATAAGGATTGGCCTACATCAGGGATCAGCTTTGAGCCCTTATTTGTTTAACCTAGTGGTAGATGTTCTAACTGAGCCTATAAGAGAGGAGATCCCTAAATGCATGCTTTTTGCGGATGATATAGTTCTGTTGGCTAAATCCAGTGAGGAAATTAATTATAAACTTGAGATATGGAGACGAACTCTGGAAGTGAAGGGTTTTCGTCTGAGTAGGAGCAAAACTGAATATATGCATTGTAAGTATGATAAGAGACAAGGTCGAAATGAAGTGGAAGTTAAATCGGGAGGGCAAGTCATTCCGCAAGTGATAAAATTTTGGTATTTGGGATCAATTATACAACAAGATGGTGAAATTGATGGTGATGTCAATCATAGAATTCAAGCTGGATGGTGTAAATGGAGAAAAGCTTCTGGAGTTATTTGTGATCGGAAAGTACCTAATAAGGTAAAAGGGAGGTTCTACCGCACTGCTATAAGACCAGCAATGCTTTATGGTAGTAAGTGTTAGGCTTTAAGGAATTACATGAGCATAAAATGGGGGTGGCTAAGATGAGGATGTTGAGATGGATGTGTGGTCATACAAGAAAAGACAAGATTCGTAATAATCATATACGTGAACGAGTTGGAGTGACCTCTATTGATGGAAAAATGGTAGAAAGTTGTTTGAGGTGGTTTGGACATGTTCAACGAAGGCCGTTGAATGCACCGGTGAGGAGGGTGGATCAAGCCATATGGAGTCCTGTAAAACGAGGTCGCGGAAGGCCGAAGCATACGCTTAATGAAGTCATAGAGAGAAACCTTTTGATTAATAATATACCAAAAAATATGGTTTTTGACATAGCACAATGGCGTCGTGAGATCCATGTAGCCGACCCCACCTAGTGGGATAAAGGCTTTGTTGTTGTTGTGTCATGGTAACTAAATATAAAGTGGCATAAAGGTACACAAGGAGCTTATTAATAGAGCCTTCAAGGCTCGCTCCAGGTGCCTTCCCTTGCTTCCTACTTGAATATTCACCTGAAAAATGTTAATATAATAGGATGAGATTCAACATCTCAATAACTACTGAAAGTTTCTTCCGTACACAAGCAAATCACATATGATGAAAAGAATGAACCGATTACGTATATATTTGTATGTACCATAATCCTCATACAAGACAATTACAAATTTAATCATCATTATGTCAATATGTATTCTTATCACAACATATAATATACAATTATGCAATATGCAAGATGCAACCTCCCTTATATCACTGTCCATCCTTATACCGTTGACTGGAGCCATAGGCTAACATATAGTCGAACAGAAACCCATCCATTTGACTGGATTATCCCAAGCTCACCAGTTCTTAAGATATACCAGGCCAAGGTGTAGAGCTCAAGTCTGGACTATGGCTCCCCTCCTTAAAAGAACGCAACCAACGAGGTGTCACATGTCCCACAGCTCTAATGCAATCCCGGCCAAAAGAAAACATGGAAGAAGGGGCCTTGAGCCCTTGACAAATGCCATCCACTATGTACCGAGTGATGACATACCACGTGGTAAAAGATCTCAACATACAAATTCCTCCATACTCCAACCCATCACAAATGCATCCGCCATGACAAGTATATTCCATCACCAAAATATATAATTAAAAAGCAAGGTATAATAAATCACGCTTTCATTAGTATAAAATATCATCACATATTCAAACATGCTTAAAAAGAAACAATAATCCAACAATACATTAGTTATAATTAAATTATTTACTATGTGAATAAAGTAAGTTATAAAGAATTCTACTTGTAACATTACTTACTTGAGAATCTACAATACATACACATATACATATAATTCAGTCCATTTTTTTTAATAAAAGATAGTCATTCACAATCATACATAATTCACAAATATATGGAAGAACATTCAAAGTTACCTGCTACTCCGTAGCTTACAGATAATTATAAAAAGTGACTCCAAGATTCTCAATAAGAGTCTACAAAATTATAAACATAAATATTTATCAATAAATTATCTAAAACGACCCAAGAGTGACTTTTAAACTACCTAAGACTACTCTCTATAGATCAACTTACTCTCTCTTGTATGTGTTACTGCGTATCAAAATGTTTTCATATTAAAAATTTAATAATACTTAGGAATTGAAATTCTTATGTACTCACACAGTCACAAGATTTAATCAAGAAAATCCGAGATTCATCATTCAAAAAGTGAGGGAAGGATGTATCATTATAACAGAGTTATTGTGACGAAAAGGAATGGAAACGGAACTGGGAAGAAGCTACATACTAATAGCCGGCTCTGTGTGTGTGTGTGTGTGTGTGTGTGTGAAGGTACAAAGGGGTAATATGGAAGAAAGTTTGAACAAGATGTAGGGTTGATGGAAAGGAATAAAAATGTGTCTATGTCCACTCAAGGGAAAAGGCAACAATTAATAGGGTGTTGAAGTACATATATACATCCACTTAATACATTGATAGAAGAAGAAAAAAATAACTTATATCTACACAACACCCACACCCAATATGAATTTGGGAGATTATGACTTGTAGATTAAAATAAATATATCACACTACTCAAGACCAAGAGAAAGCATCAATAAAATATACTCCCACACAGCAAAAGATTAAAAGAAGTGGGGACGCTTGACTTTTGAACGTGAGATAGAACATTTGAGGTGACAAGACACTCAAAAGAGGACAAATAGGAAAATGAGGAAAGAAGGGAGATGAGAGTAAAAAACAAAATTTATGTCGATAGAGTTAAAAGACATCGAATCAAAGAACAAGAGAAAAGAGGTACCTGCTTGACAGCTTGAGTGTGGATTGTGGGAGTTAGGTGGCGGCAGAGAGCTTGGGGGGAGTATGTTCAGCGGTGAAGAAGGGAATTTAAAGGGAATAGTGTAGGGCTTCTTTTACCACTTGGGCTTCACACAATTTGAGCTCTTAAAAAGATTTGTATCTTCATTTATTTTAGTCATATTTTTTTGTGTTCAAATTTATTTTAGTCATATTAGAAAAAGGAATTTTTGACACTTTTATTTTTAAAAGTTTCTTTATAGGAAAAATTGATTAACTATAAACAACATCTAAATAGTTGTATAAATTAATCCCAAACTTTTAAATAATTAGTTTTTTTATTATAATTTTATTTAATTATTATCTCAATAACTCTAAAATATCTAAATAATAACTCTTTTTAGTTATATATTTTTTTAAATATAACTTAAATATTAATATATATATATATATATATATATATATCTTTCATGTAACTAATTCTTAAATCATAAACATAAGGATGTTACAGCATAAACTATACAAAATCTTGGAGTGCATGATGAGATTTTCTCAGATAAACCCTTCAGTTTACTGAAAAGAAAAACGTCAAGCAAACCATCGTAATCAGTTGAAGATCAATAAAGTTCATCCTTAAAAAAAGGAAACCATCATGTTTAAAATGCAACAATAAGCAGATTTTTTCTGATCAACTTGACAATGTTCATGAATATTTATGGAAGAGTATGCTATACACGTAAGGCGTAACTTTTTAAAAGGATGAATAATCCTTTTAACAACAAACAAGCTTGGCTGTGTTTGGAAATACTTATTTTTAGATAATAAGTCCTTATTACGCAAGCCAAGATAAAACTTCTCTCACATACTTACCTCGTATACTGTGAATCACGATTTATAAGCATTTATTGTCAAAAAATAAGCTATTACAATCGAGCACAAGAAGTAGCTAACGTTAAAATTGAATTGTGTTTGCATTCTGTCCATATGCAATATTAAGTTTTCAAGGTATCAGTATAAATAATTTGTTATCACCTTCCTTTCAGAAATTATATAGAAGCAGATACCTTTGAAATCAGAAACACTATTGCATTGTACACTAATCTGCAATGTCAATACAATATAACCAGGTCGGTTATAGAACTCTTGGCAACTTCCTCTGCTATTGCAGTTTCTACATCATCAGATTGAATCACTACAATATCAACATGAACCTGCATCAACCGAATAAGCATATAAATCAACTTTGCTGAATTAATTCCAACTAATTTTTAATGAGGAATAATATATGACCTTTCTCTGCTCACACATTTTCTTGTAAGGTAGGAGCATTACACTTGCCTTCCACTCCATTTCCTTCTTAAAAGCAGCTGCTGCATCATTACGCAATTGTCATGTAGAGATGACATTTCCCGCAAAAAAGGACAAAAATCTTGAATTGGCATGAAAATAAAGTGAAGTTATTTTTTTAAAATACAGACTTGGTGGTATATAACCACCATGCAAATATTGAAAATGTTAAAAAAATTTACCTGTCAATAATGAAGTTGCTTGTTACACTAAAAATGCAACTTTCACTATGGAGTAACCAACATTAATTACTCTCTTCTTTTAACTTTCATAATGGTGGAGAACTTTAATGAGGCACTACAGGTACTTTACAAGCCTGTTTAACTGTGCTGTGATATTAAAAAGAAAAGCATTTTTAAGGGGGAAGGGGGAAGCAGCTCTTAAGTTTGTTTTATTCCCCTATTTTACCAACACATCATATGCTTCTAAATGACAGAAAATATAGATTTCTACAGTGAAATCGAATGAGTAAATTAAGCTTCTCTTATGATGTAAAAATTAGTTTTCTCTTGGACAAAGTCACTCTCAATCAATGAAAAATTATAAACATTAAGAAACATTAATTCATGATTATTTATCTAATATATCTTTTATGGTAATTCGAAGACAGAAAAAGTATGATTTATGGCATTTTTTCTGGGCAACAGTGCAACTCTTGCCAATATTATTATAGCTAAGAAAAAGTTTCTAGAATTCTAGGTGTTATGAGATATACCAGAACCTATTTGAAACTTTTCTACTGCATAAAGATGCTTCTCTCCCACGAACATAATGAACAGAAAAGCATATATTATTTAGAGTTGAAACACCAATTTTTTTACCTGAATGGGCATGTATCAGCTTAAACACAACTTGTACAGCTTTTCATTTTCTATAAGTGATTTTTTGACATTTATATACTTCTCTATATTATGTTTTGCTGTAGTAGTTTTCCAGGCTTTTGTTTTTTGCTAATTAAAAGTGAGGCTTTTGGGACATTTTTCGTTCCTTGTAGACTTAATAGGTCTACAAATCTGGATTTACAGATTTTGCCTTTTACCCTTCATTCTCATCAAAGGACTTCCCTTCCTTGTTCAAATCGCTGTGACAGGTAAATCTTTATCCACTCTGATTCAAACTAAAATCCCCTTAACCAACAACTAAGATCTTCTGTAATGTTAACATTTATTTATTGAGTTCTTAGAATTTACTCTAATGTGGCCCATAACAAATGTGCTTACTATGTCACCTGAGTTCCCAATCTAAAGCATTTTGAACGGAGACACTGAAGATGCTTTCAATGAAAATTTCTGGAGGGGTAAGGCACACATACCGAAATGAATTATTTAATATGAATATATTTTCATTACTTGCAATTTTAAAATGCTGATGGTTATTACATTCATGGATTTATACTGATATGATCCCTACCCTCTTTCATTGCTTTTAGACTTGAAAAGGCTACACTTCTGAATTTACAGATTTTGGATTTTAACTTTCATTAGGCCATCGTTCCTTGCTCAATTCGCAGTGATGTATATATTAACAGGTAAAGCTTCCTCCACTTTGGTTCTGGCATTTAACTTATGATCACACTTAGGAAGTGTTTTTCTTTCCTTGTTTGCCTGGGAACTAGAATACCCTTATAAAACCAAGCACTGCTTTAACTGTAGCAATTTATGTATTGAATTCTTAAAATCAACTTCAATATTGCATTCATTGATTTTTGCTAATGTGATCCCTGCACTCTTTACAGAGACTTGGGTAAGATAAAGAAGAAAATTTGTAGTTTGAATATGAAGCAGAGCCAAAAAAAAAAAAAAGGAAAGAAGCAGTTGTTGATACTATCATGGAAAATGGTGGCCGGTCTGTTTTCGGGTTAATGAGCAGTTACCTCTTAATTTGCAGAAGTCATTCCCTGATACACCACCAGAATTTTCTTCTTCCAACAATCAAGAAGGTGAGGTGACTATGGACTGAGAGGTTGGGATTTAAGGATTTTTTTGTTTCCGAGGATTAAAATGTAATCTAACATGTGTGGTAGAGGACAAAAGTTTTGGTGGAAAATTGGAAATTGCAGTTCTAATATAACACCGTAAGCATAATGCATGACAATTTATGGTTAACATTTTGACAGGTGCTTCAAAGCTTGCCAATGTCATCAAATAAGTTGGAACTGAAGGAGCAGCTGAAGGGAGTTAAGTTGGAAACAGCTGAAAAAGCTTACTGCCATTTGCCGATTTCAAAGACATGAACTACAACATCTCAAGCTTCAACAAATAAGGAGGCTCTTAGAACAGCTTCAACAGATGCAAAATTTACTGCTATGGTAACTTTTTTTTTTTTTTTTTGTGATTTTCTTCTTCATTCATGTGACTTATTGTAGGTTTTTTCTTATAGCTCTGGTTTTTGGCACATGACTATATATGTTGCAGTATTATGGCAGAGATGTTGGACAGTTCAGGAACAAGCACAAAATAATGCTGAATGGAAAACTCCCGGTTCAGAACCTCAGTCATCTTGGCAAGCTTTTCCACAAATGTCAAGGCATACTATTTTTTTTTGAATTAAAAGGGCAGACATTAATGGCCTGAAATTACAAACAGAAATGAACCTACGACCTAATACTTTTACACAAGATCTCTTATGACACTAAGTTACAAGGCCATAGCCCATAGGTGCCTAGGCATATGATTGATGGGAGCAATTTTTAAGTGTGTTGAATTTCCGAGTATTTTTGCTGTAAACATTGTATGTGACAAATGTAAAACAGGAACGTAATTTAATTTGAATAGCAACCATGTGGTATTCCTGAGACGTTTTGCAATTGACAAAAAAGTGTTATCCTCCATTAATTCTCAAACGTCATATTGTAATTTTCACTCTTCTGATCCATGCCATAGTGACAAACACTAGAGAAATTTTAGCGTTACTAGGTCCAAACTAATCATAAAATTTGCACTGAATATATTCCAACTCAACATTCTAAGAGTGTATGTATATGGTCAAAATTTTAAGTACGTAGTTGTTAGAAAAATTTAGTAATACATCCCGTCCTAAATATAAAAATTAGATAAAGAGTTTATTTTGATCTTAAGTATAAAACTCAATTTATTTTATCTCTCAATTTTCTAATTTTTTGTCCAAATTATCCCTGTTGGTTATAAAGCTCCAATGCACATGATTAGAGAGAATGTTTAAGAGAAACTAATTCACATTTATTAATTTCATTAATATTCATAAATTAATTATTCAGTTCTTTTATGAATTGGATCAGAGGTAGTATTGTTTCTCTTTTAAGAGAATCATCCTAAACGAGCTCAGGCATTTTGAAATAATATTTTTATATTTAGTCAAAAGCTTCCATCTAATAAAATAAAATAAAAAGATTAAAGCAAGCAACCTTCTGGACAAAATTAATGAAATTTTAAGTACTTGTTTGAGATATCTTATTTTTGGACAATAAATGTTTATAAGCTATCTCAAACAAGCACTAAGCTATAAGTAAATAAGTAATACGATCCCTCTTATTCTTGAATCTTTATACCGCACATATTTTATTGCCATGAATTTTGCCTATATGATTGCTGCTGTGTGGTTGCTGTTATAAAGGAAGGCACATGTTGGAACAAGAATCTCCTTGTAAAACTAAGAACTTGTTTAACAGTAACATTTATATATTGAATTCTTGACATTTACTCTCACATTCTTTCTTGTTAGGGGCAAAAACGGATGAACTTATTCTCTGTCAATTGAGTTCCTAATCTAAGGCATTGTGAATGGAGTCAATGAGGATGCTTCTTTGTTCTGTGGCTTGCAATGGAAATTTCTGGAGGGGTAAGGACACATATTGAAATGAATTATTAATATAAATAAATTTTCATTGCTTACAATGTCGAATATTTTTTAAAATTGTGGTTTGGGCTGTTGGATTTTTCTTTTTTGTGTGGGAGCTGTGAGTCAAAAGGCATCCTCCCAATAATTCACCTTCCATTCCAATGATGTCGGCAAGCATGATCTAAGGGCCTGTTTGGTATGTGGAAGAGGTGAAGAGAGAAGAAAACATGAGCAAGTTCCCTTGTTTGGAACACAATTTGCGCTCAATCTTTTCGAGAACTTGGGTTCTCCAGCCCACCAATATTCCTTTAAAAGTGGAAAAATGAGATCCGAAGATCCGAAAGATAAATATACTTATAAAAATTTAAATTAAAAGGCAGGAATCCTAAAAATTTCCCATCATGTGTTTCTTATGCATTTGTCCCCCCCCCCAAACACTTCTCAATACATTTCAAAACATTATCCAACAAATCTGGGAGGCTGACTCGATCATCTAAAAAATCTTGGAGGCAAAATATTAGTAATTACAACAATAAAAAAAACATTAGCAAAATATCCCAGATTTCTCTCTCTCTTTTTTTTTTCTGTATTTCACTACGTTTTTCCTTCTTCTCTCACGCTAAACCAACCGAAGCTTTTTTTGTATGAAACAAATATAAAGGAATAATCTCCTGACTTTAAAATATCAAAACTAAATTTGAGAGCATCACACAATACTGCAAGAAGGAACAATGAAGAGAAACGGAGGAGTTACGACTATGACACCAAGATAAGAAATGATGAAAGCTTGCTCTGCTTTACAACTTGTAAAATAGGGTCAAACAGAATTTGCTTATCACATTCAAATTTGAATTTCATCAATAAATTCCAATGTTTTTAATAAATTTGAATTTCATTCTATAGAAAAAAAAATCTCAATTTCATTAATAAATAAAATAAATTTGATTCAATATATTAAAAAAACACAATCTTCATATTATTATTTATTTATTATTTTTATTTAATTGATTTAATCATTTAATATCTTAATAAGATGGAATCTTTCAATTTCTAACTTGCATAACAGTGTTGATTTTAGACAATACCAGTAGTTGTAAAGTGGGTTTTTGATTTTGAAAGATGGAGTTATGACAAAAGAATATGGGAGAAATATCTTTGTGATAAACTCACTTTTAATTATTTAATATTTATAGTTATTTTTATATTTCTATTGAATATTCATATGTATTTAATTATTTTTAATTATTTAAAATCTTTGAGAAGTAGTTGTGTAACACCCCAATTTTTGATTAAGGCCTAATGATAATTATTGAGGATAATTATCGGATTAAAGTGGAATTAATGTATATTAGTGACAATATTAATTTATATGTCATAATTGATGTAAAATTTAAAGGATCGAATTATTGGCTCTAAGTTGGTGATTAATGGGGAAATTAATTACTAACTAAAATAAAAGTGAGAAGTGTGATTAAATGGTTAATGGAAGGATTAGAGAGGTTAATTAGTGACTAGTGTGTGAGAACCAATGGAAAAGTGACATGTGTTAAGATGAAAGAATGTGAGAGTGTAGGAGAAAAGTCAAAATGGAATATTTTAAATATTCTTTCTCTCTCCTCCCTCCCTCCTTTTCGCTGAATGAAGCATGGGTAAGGGGGAAATAATCATTAATTCCTCTCCTTCGCTACTCCATCTCTCATCTCTCTCTCCTTGGTCCAACACCATTGTTGCTAAAAATAAAGGAAGAAAAGCTTGATTCAAGGTAAGTAAATGGTCTCCCTTGCTCAAACTTCATTCATTAAAGTTGATCCTTAGAGTGAGAGTTTCATTTTGATGTTTATAGTGTGCCCATTGGTGTTGGTTTATGCCACACGAAATTTTGAGAATTGGTGAATCAAGAAATCTCTTTGGCAAAGTGAAAGAGGTAAGTGTTAACTCCCTTTTGATATATATATTGTGGTTGTTGGTTGAGCATTGATTTTTCTGGAATTTTTTGCCCTATTTTCGAAAATTAGGGTCTTAGTGAGTTTGGCATGTTGTGATCATAGAAATGCTATATTGTGATGTCTTTTGAACAAATGGATTGGTTTGAATCATTAAATGTGAAGTTTGGAACTTTGTATTTGGTTTTGTGTATTGGTCAAAACAGAACATGGTGATAGGTTGTGATTTTGGTCATTTTGAGGTTACCATTGTGTTCCTTGTGAAAATTTATGTGGGAATAGTCTTGATTGTTAATTTTGGAGCCATTTGACACTTTGATAGAAAGTTGGAAAATCTGTCTTGTATGAACTATGTCTGGGCAGTCAGTTTGCACGAGTGTTTTGAATAACCAAATGGTGTTGGAAAATTATGAAACTTTTCAGTCTTAAAGATCACATCCCAAGATTCAAAATGGACATATAATTTATGTCATTTCATTTTGTTAACTGAGATTTATGCTTTGCCAAAGTTTGGGACAAAAACAAAACACTATTTTGGAGTAGTATCGAGTTTTTGGTGATTCTGTATTTTTGTGATGATTTGAAGTAATGAGCCATATTTTTCCTAGAAAAGGACTTAAATACCTTTCATTTGGCTTTAGAATCACCTCGTTTCGATTTTTATAGAATTAGTTATGAATTTTGGAAGTTCAGCCAAGAATCAAGGAATTTCTTGGCCGCGGTCCAAGGTGGCTGGCCGCGGCCCAAACCTTTCTGACCTGATTCTGGCCGCAACCCATGGGTGTCTGGCCACGGCCAGTGACCTTCTGACCATATTTTGGCCGCGGCCCAAGGAAGGGCTGTCCGTGGCCAACCCCTGTGTTCCAGCACTTTGAGTTTTTGAAAAGAGATCTTCAGCCTAATGTTTCCCAACCTTTTAGAGGTTTTATTAGAGGCATTTATAGCTTCTTAAGGGTCATTATTGATAACCAAATCTAAGTGTTGAAGAGTCAATTGAGTATTGGAATAGAGAATAATGTTTCATCCTTAATTATGACTTTAGGATTTGATATTTACCCGGAGCGTAGAAGGCCTGTGCCTGCTCAAGAACGGAAAGACCAAGGTAGTGATACTTTATCCTATATCATATATATTGCATCACTTGTTTGCATTAGTCATTGAATACAGTTAAAGTGAAGGGGACGTGGCGAAAACTCGGACTCGAATACTGATAAAGTGAAGGGGCATAGCGTAAGCCCGGCCTCGAATATAGTGAAGGGAACGTGGCGAAAGCCCAGTCTCGAATATTGATTGCTGCATTGTGATATATGTTAATTTGCTTTGTTTATATGCATCATATAAATAAACTGTTGCTACTGGGATTCTCTAGAATCTCATTCTTTCCAAATAACATTTTTAGCTAGGGTAAGTGGATCAAAGAGCAAGCATGTGGATATGGACGATTAAGACTGCCGGCGGTAGTCTTAGTTAGATATTGGTTTTATATCGAACTGGTTATCATTTTGGACAAATGTATATATTGAATAGATTTATAGTATTATAGTTTTGTGTAATCCCCGGTATGGATATTAAGATGGGTAATGATGCCTTGTATAAACTGTTGGATTAATGTTATTATCCCAGATGAACGTCGGGAATTGTGCTGATACTCTGATATTATATTTGTGACAAACCAAATAGGCCATTTATTTTAATGAATGAAATGAATGGAGATCCATTTGTACAGGTTCTGCAAAAAGTTTTTAATTGTTCCGGATTTCTCATTCGATTATTAAACGCCTTTAAACACTAATCTCGGTCTGATTATCGAAGTGGGTTACAAGTTGCAATATGGGTAGAGGGTCGGTTCAAGAGAATATGAGAGAGAAATATTTGGGATTAATTTGAGTAGTTGAAGCCGTAAGATCCACCCACGTTAAATACTGAGCAAGTTATTATTTAATTTAACTATTTGTTTCCGTCTATTATTATTAATATAGTTGCTATATAAGGTCATGAGTGTCAAAATAAAATGATTTGATTGAGCACCTTAAATTCTTCGTGTGATTATTAATATTATATATTTTATTTTCTCATTCATTTAATATCTATCATTATTTTTAAAACTATTTATATTTTTTATTTATTTAAATTATAGTTCATATTTTATTTATTTTATTTAATTTTTAAATTATTATACTATTAATCATTTAATGTATGAATTGAAATATAAATTTGATTAATAGATAATTATTAATTTATTTTGACGATAAAATGAGTATTTTCATTTTCTTTCTTAAGTGCCAACCCTCAATTCTTTTCATACCAAACAACCCATCTTCCTTCAATCTTCACAATCTTCCCTTTCCTTCTCTACACTTCACTTAATTACTTTCCCTTCTCAAATTTTCCTTATACCAAATGGCCCTAAGTCTCAAGTCTCAACGCAAACACAATACTTCATTATCTTCTGTTGAGTATGTGTGTATATATGAATATATATATTGCTCATCACTCATAAATAATATAACTTATTATAGTTTTTATATTTGAACTTGCCTTGTTCTTTTACACTGCCATATTAATTGAATACCAAATTTATACAGTACGATTTTGTCCTATGCAAAGTTAACGTACTCTAATGCGCGGGCTTGTTGGAAAGAAGAAAAGAGAAAGGAATCCAAAAGAAAGTTGCTGTAGCGTGTTTTTTTTTTTTTTTGTTCAAAGCTGTAGCGTGTTTGGAAAACACCGATTTCAGAAACCTTTTTTTTATAAATTGAGATAAAATTTATCTCATCTATTTATTTTATAAATTTTAAAAATTATTATTCAAAAACTAAGTCAGAACAACATCCTCACAATAATTCACCTTATCCGTTCAAAAGATGTCGGCAACATAATTATGTGCATCTCCAATCATGGCTGCAGAACTTGTTGGCGGTGCTGTTTTGTCTTCCTTCCTTCAGGTGGCTTTTGACAGGTTGGCTTTGTTGGGTTTTGGGCTCCTTCTCTGTATAGAGCAAAGCCATGTTTGAATTGTTTAATTTAATATATTTTTTATTTTTTGTACTTCTTATTTTATGAAAATAAAATTTTATGAAAGGAAAAAATAGGAAAGAATGAAAAAAGTGAGAGAATGAAAAAAAGAAGAAGAAAGTTTTCTGATTGTGCTTTGTGAGAAATATTATTCTCTCAAAGTTTCTTAATTTAAGGTTGTGTCTCACTTATTTAAGTGCAGAAAGGGTATATTAGGTTTTTGGGTAGAGGGGCCTGTCGAGGCTGGATAGGCTAAGGCTGGAGAGGTCGGATAAGTCTAATGTTGTAGCAATTTGGGAGAAAAATGCAGCGTCAAGGGTATCGGTAAATTGATGTTTGCGTATTCATTGCCCATTAGATCAAGCTGAAATTTGGTCAGCATGTTTAGAACATATGGTTTTCCATCCCGAAACCATGGTTTTTTGGTGAAAAATAAATTCGGGAGAAAAAACAGCATTCGACTGACTTACAACAAAACCATAGTTTTAAAGAAAAAAGTACTTTTGACTTTTTTTTAAGTATTTGTGTCATTTTTTATCAAACTATGATTTTGACTTCTAAAAGTGTTTTTTTTTAATGTTATCCAAATACACTATTAGATTATTTCCTCATCTCCAGTTTTTCACTATATGCAGTTTCAATTTTCAATTAATTTCCTTACTTGAAAATTTCTCTCTATAGCTCTTTATTATTTTATTCATTTTTAAACGGTGATTTGATCCATACAAATTAAAGAGTTTTATATAATTTAGCTGTCATTCCCTCAACATTTCATTACATGTATCGCTTAACCTCTCTCTACACTCTCATTAAAATTTTGTCAAGCACCTCTTTAACATGATTAGTGCCAAGAAAAATAGAGAGGTGGAGGGAAAAAAAAAGGTCGCGTGAACTCTACACCCAATTAAGTGCATCACCCGGCATGATACTTACAACCAGAACGCCTCTCCTCATATATCTTTTTTCTAATAACGTCAGTTAGCTAATTTTTTGGTTTTGCTCATCTACCTTGTGTTCGTCTATCCCCAAAATTATGATTTTAGAAGCATTTTTCCGTAAATCGAGACAAAACTTCTTTCACATACTTACCTCGTAAACTGTAAAAGCTATTCTCCAGAAGCTAATCCGAACACACACCACGTTAAGAACTTCTTTAACAATGACGTTTATATTTTGAATTCTTAAAATTTGCTCTCATATTGTTTCTCGCCAAGGGCAATAACAGATGAGCTTGCTCTGTCACTTGAGTTCCCAATCTAAATCATTATGAACAAAGCCACTGTAGATGCTTGTATGCTCTGGGGCTTGCAATGGAAATTTCTGAAGGGGTAAGCACACATATTGAAATGAAGAAATTTTCATTACTTACAATGTCAAATAATTTTTAAAATACTGATAGTTATTAGTTATTATACTAATATGATCCCTGCCCTCTTTGCAGAACAAGAAACTCTGTTGCTTGAATTAAGTCAGAGCCGGAAAAGGGAAGAAGCATTTGATGATACTATTATGGAATTCTTTGAAACATTGGTTGTTTGTGAGTTACCTGTGTAAAGAACAACTGTGTGAACAAGACGTGTGCTTTTATAGAATTACTTGTTATATATTCGCTCATGTTAAGTTCCATGGCCTCAAAATGGCTATTAACATTTAACAGAGCAGCTTTCACAATCATAGTTCTGTGTTGCCTGGAAGTTTAAGACGCTGTAACATTTTGTTTTATGGGGTTGCTATGTGATCAACCCTATTTGGTGGTAGTACAAATAAATGCCCATGTTTGTTCAATGAGAACTCGCAATTTGGACAATCACCACCAATTGGTTAACTAACTTACCCGTATTTTAATACTAGTTCTAGTACTAAATATAAGAACTAATTAATTTTTTTGAAAGACATTAAAGAAATAAATAAGTTACTTAATTATATCATATGTTGTATATGATTAAATTATATATCAGTTTATAAGTAAGACAAATTAGTTTAAAGAAAAAATAATAAATATAAATACTTTAATATAATTTAATTAACTTACTTAATCATCTTTAAAAAAAAATTCGACTGACCGGAGGTATCATGGTTAAAAGTGGCATATTCTGCAACTTCTTGGAGGCTTCTTCATCCCTTCATGATGTGGAAAGTTGAATTTTCTTCCTCTTTTCGTCCTCATTTCTTTGCCATGTTCGGTCAAGTTCTCTCTTCGATCTCATTAGAATATCATAGCGTAGCCTCCTATGCTAAGTTAATGCCAACACGTGGCCATGTCAGACAAAACAGAAAAGAACAGTCGAGTGAGGTGCACCCAATCGAGTCAAAAGGCATCCTCACCATAATTCAAAAGATGTCGGCCACATGCTGTATGTGGGGGCCTCGAAATATCACACAGAGTTAAATTATTTGGCCAAAGAACAATTGGCTTTCACCTGTTCTGGCATTGGGCGCTCTCTTCTGTTTGCAATCATCCCTTAATCTTCTTCATCACTCTCTCTTCCAACCATGGCTGCAGAACTTGTCGGCGGTGCTGTTTTGTCTTCCTTCCTTCAGGTGGCTTTTGACAGGTTGGCTTCCCGTGAAATTCTTCACTACTTCAAGAACAGAGGATTGAATGAGACTCTGGTGAAGAGGTTGAAGATCATGTTGATATCCATCAACACTGTCATTGATGATGCCGAGTATAAGCAGTTCATTGATCCAAACGTGAAGGCCTGGCTTTCTGAGCTCAAAGATGCTGTGTATGATGCTGAGGATGTGTTGGATGAGCTTAACTATGAAGTCTACAAACACAAGTTGGAAGCTGAAGCTGAAGCTGAAACTCAAACTGGAGTTATCGCGAAGGTACGGAAATTCTTCCATACTTCTTCTAGTTCATTCGATGAGGATATTGAATCAAGGATGAAACAAGTCCTTGAAAGCCTAGAATTTCTTGAGAACAGAAAGATTGATCTAGGATTAAAACAAGGTAAGGGTGGTGCTGTTGGATCTGTCACAAAGTTGCCGACAACTTCTTTGGTGGATGAAGTTGGAATATATGGCAGGAATGAGGATAAAGATATTATCATTAAGTGGTTGCTAAATGACAGCCACTTTTCTGTGATCTCTCTAGTGGGTATGGGGGGGTTGGGTAAGACCACCCTTGCTCAGCTTGTTTATAATGATAAAATGATTCAGAGTGAATTTGTTCAAAGAGTTTGGGTGTGTGTTTCTGATGATTTTGATGTTCCGAGGTTAACAAAAATAATTTTCAAGCAAATCACGGCATATAGTGATGATACAGAAGATTTAGATACGCTTCAAAAAAAGTTGAAGGATAAGTTGTCTGGCAAGAAATTCCTCATTGTTCTTGATGATGTTTGGTGTGATGATTATATAGCATGGGAAGCTCTTCGAGCACCTTTCATGTGTGGGGTTGCAGGGAGCAGAATTCTTGTCACTTCACGCAATGAGAGTGTTGCTATAGCTGCCCGCTCTGACGAAACATATCGTCCGCATCAATTGTCAGATAAAGATGGTTGGTTGTTGTTTACAAAATATGCATTTCACAACTCTTGTCCTCAAACAAATTCTGGCCTTGAAGAAATTGGGAGAAGGATTGTTAAAAAGTGCAAAGGTTTGCCTCTATCCTTGAAAACAATTGGAAGTCTCTTGTATAGGAAATCATCTTGGGAGGAATGGAATAACATTTTGACGAGTGAGATGTGGAACATTTCCTATAATAATATTCTTCCTGCTGTGATATTGAGCTACCATTATCTCCCTTCTCACCTTAAGCGATGCTTTGGTTATTGTTCATTATTGCCAAAGGATTATGAATTTGACAGGGAGACATTAGTTCGATTGTGGGTTGCTCAAGATTTCTTACATGCCTCTCAACCGAATAAGTCCATTGAAGAAGTAGGCAATGAATGCTTCCAGGAGCTTGTGTCAAGGTCCTTTTTTCAGAAAGGTAGATACGAAACATGTTTTGTTATGCATGACATTCTCAATGATCTGGCTAATTTTGTATTTGGAGAATTTTGTTCCAAGCAAGAGGTTAAAGAGGTGCCCCATTTTTCAGAAAAAACCCGTCATTTATCTTTTCTGGTGCATAAAGGTGGAGAATTTAGACCATTTGAGTATTTGCCAAAAATAAAAAAATTACAGACATTTGTGCGTCTTGGTTTATTTGACGTGTGGAATTCAACCGGTCTAATATTGGATCAATTGTGTGAGCACAAATGCTTGCGATTTTTATCTTTGACTTTTGATTTTAAAACTATGAAGATACCTGATTCCATTAAAAATCTCATACATTTACGGTATCTTGATCTATCTGATTGTGCAATTGAGAGAGTTCCTGAGTCCATATGTCTTTTGTATAATCTACAGACATTAAAGTTGGTCAATTGTGGACATTTGCTTGAGTTGCCTACAGATTTGCATAAATTAAAAAAATTGTGTCTTTTAGACTTAGAAGGCACTCAGGTGAAAAATATTCCACCAAATTTGGGTGAGTTGAAAAATCTTCAGGTTTGTCTGACAGAATTTGATGTGGGCAAATGTAGTGATGAGCTCAACATGAAACAATTAGGTGAACTCAATCTCCAGGGCAGACTTTCAATTTATGAGTTGCAGAATGTTCAGGGGATGAATGCCTTAGAAGCCAACTTGAAAGAAAAAAAATATCTAGAGTCGTTAAGCTTTCAATGGAATGAAAACAAAAATGATGATTCTGAGAATGAGAGGGATGTGCTGGAGAAGCTCCGACCTCACCCAAACGTGAAGAATCTATCAGTCATGTACTATAGTGGTACAAGGTTTCCAGATTGGATTACTGATAACACACTCTCCAACATAGTGTCACTCCAATTGAGCAGTTGCAAGTATTGTTTTGTTTTGCCATCCTTAGGCCTTTTGCCGTCTCTCAAGTCACTCACCGTTGAAGGGTTGGATGGCATTGAGGCTATTGGTGCTGAACTTTCATCTGGATCTCTTGAATCCTTGGAGCTTGCGGGAATGATGAATTGGGAGGAATGGGATTGTACGACTACTTCAAGTGCCTTCCCAAGCCTTAAAGAGCTTCGTATAGAAAATTGTGCAAAGCTGAAAGAGAATTTGCCCCAACAACTTCCTTCTTTAGAAGATCTTGTTATTGAAGATTGCCCACAACTTGTAGCGTTAATTCCGTGGGCTCCAACAATTTGGAGGTTGACTCTTAGAAACTGTGAAAAGGTGCAGTTGGAATATACTCTTTCCGCTCTAAAAGCACTCCGCTTTCGGGGACCATGCACGAATGCAAGTTTGCTTGAAAAGATTGAGCATTCCATTAATAACAACTGTATTGAAGTGGTTAGGATTTTTTATTGTCCAAATTTGGAGTTCCCATTGAGCCAACAACATGACTCACTTCGTGAAATACAGATAGAAAGAAGTTGTGGGTCTCTTAAGACCTTCCCATTGGATTTGTTCCCTGCACTTCACCAGCTCGATATTTATGGATGTGATAATCTGGAAATGATTTGTGTTTCAGAGGGGTGCAACCATGTTCCAACAAGTCTTGCAAGTTTGAATATTAGGGGGTGTCCAAATTTCATTTCATTTTCAGAAGGGGGGTTTTCTTCGTTGAGATGGTGCAACTTGGACCACTTGGGAAATTTGAAATCACTACCCGAGCCTATGAACACTTTTGTTCCGTCTCTTGACTCTCTATATATAAGGAATTGTCCACAACTGGCACCATTTCCAGAGGGGAGTTTGCCATCAAAACTGCGGCGTCTTTGCATCGATAACTGCCCGAAACTGTATGCTTGCCGAATGAACTTGGGTTTGCACAATCATGGCTTTCTTAGTTCTTTTGAAATCTCAGGTGATGATGTGGTGGAGTCTCTACCTGAACCAGGACTACTGCCGACTCGTCTTACTGTTCTTTCGATCACAAGATGTCGCGATCTCAGAATGTTGGACTACAATGCTCTTTGCCAATGTCCCTCCCTCAAAATGTTGCGTCTTTCGGATTGTCCCAGACTCCAATGCTTGCCCAAGGAAGGCCTCCCCAATTCTCTTTCTCGACTTGAAATTGAAGGAGATTGTCCGGAGCTTAAACAGAGGTGTCAGAAACTGAAAGGCCAAGATTGGCCAAAGATTGCTCACATCCCCCATGTTTTTATTAATTAGCCACCCCACTCCTCAGGTATGTTATATATTCTATACACACATATTCCTTTCTGATAGTAATAGGTTATTCAATGATTTATACTGATATGGCCCATCCGCTCTTTGTAACACACAGACTTGAGTTAGCTGAACAAGAACATTTGTCATTTGAATGAAGCATATCTAGCCGGAAGATGCAGTAGTTGATGATATACCATCATGAATTGTTCTTCGAGCTTCAAGATTCGGGGATTGTCCACAAATGAAATCCTTTCTTTTTAATATCCTTTTTTGGCATTTGGATTGATGATGATAATTAAGTGACCCAATTATTCTATGTATTTTCTGCACACCACGCCCAGTTTATTCCATGACGCACAACTGTTCCTTTTTGTTTCCAAAATTATGTTTGTTAACATCAGTGTCCAAACTTGCACCAGAATGGGAGGGGGGGGGGGAATATCATTGCATGACACCTTTCTTGAGTTTTTTTTCCCTTTCTGTTACTTTGCTAATGAATATTTAGGATTTCAGACGTCTAACTTCCTTTTTAAATTCCTGATTATTAGATTGTATTAGGAGGGGGGGACTCCAATTGTTCTTTAATATTTTGCTTACACACACATTCGCTGTCTCCAACTATTTGATTAGTTTTTGTTTTGGTATTTTCCTAATATATAATTTTGGCCGTAAACCTGAACTTCATTTGCCCAAATAAATGTGTCGTGCATTGGCATTGAGACATGAATTCCATAACTTAAAGGGAGATTGTAATTAGAGGTTTATTTTTCTTATGTATAAAAGTTCAAGTGAGTTGGTCTCAAGAGTTCATCAAGGAGGGTCAGATCATGTTTTCGGACTCGAAGCACTTAAGGAGATAGTTATAAATATCATACACTTTATTGGTAATTCATCTTCAAAAGAAATTTATACAATAGTTTAATTTAAAGAAAATGTTACACTTCAATAATTACTATGTATAATTTCTTGGGACTTTTTGGATCTAGTTCTTTTTTGTTTTGCTAATTATCACTAAATGCTAATTACGGATCATGATTTTTATTAGAAGATATCATAACTAAAATTTTTTTGGCTTTGTTTATATTTTCTTGTTAGCTGTTCTACGGAATCATTTACCTGAGAATGAGAGCACTAACTCTCTTAAGTGCGAAAATCTTTAAATTTCTTAAAGTGATCCTATTTAGAAGAATGAGTAGGATCTTAGACCTTTGTTATCATACTTACATTACGAGTGTATTAGTTTTGATGGATTTTAGTTAGGGTAAAGGGGCAATTTTGTCCTGTAAGTTTTCCCTGAGGGGCAATTTTACCCCGAAAGTATAAAAAAGGGAGTACTTTTACCCTGACTATTACCTTAGTTAATTTTGACCATTAATTGATTAAATTACTGATAGTCCACATGTCCTCCATATTATTTTTGTTAAGGTGTAAATTTTTAATGTATAAATTCACCAGGGTCAGGCAATGTCTTGGGACTCAAAGCATTTACTGATATAGTTATAAATAGTTAAATACCACACCCTTTATTGGTAATTCATCTTCAAAAGAAATTTATACAATAGTTTAATTTAAAGAAAATGTTACACTTCAATAATTATTATGTATAATTTCTTGAGAATTTTTGGAGTTAGTTCTTTTTGTTTTGCTAATTATCACTAAATGCTAATTACGGATCATGATTTTTATTATAAAAAGACAACATATGCCTCTTGTCATAGTAATTATGCCTCTTATCATAGTAATACATTACTAAATTTCTTTGGCTCTGTTTCTATGTTCTTGTTAACTGTTCTACATAATCATTTACCTGAGAAT
Organism: Inga leiocalycina; assembly: GCA_963242795.1. NCBI lineage: Eukaryota > Viridiplantae > Streptophyta > Magnoliopsida > Fabales > Fabaceae > Inga > Inga leiocalycina. Next base: position 16,948,898 of record OY725320.1, read on the forward strand.
AAGAGCACAAACTTTCTAAAGTGCGACAATATGTAAATTTCCTAAAACGTTCCTATTTAGAAGAATGAGTAGGATCTTATATCTTTGTTAACATGCTTACATTGCGAGTGTATTAGTTTTGATGGATTTTAATTAGGGTTAAGGGGCAATTTTATCTCGTAAGTTTTCGCCAAATGCAATTTTCTTCTAAAAGTGTAAAAAATGGAGCAATTTTGCTTTGACGGTTAATTAACCAAATATACTTAACTGACAGCCTATATATGTCATTCACAATATTTTTGTTAAGATGTAAATTTGAGCGGGAAGGCTATGTGTCATTTACTTCATCTTTTTTTCAAAGTTAGATTTAAAACTTTCTAGACAAATTTGCACCTTAACAAAAATAACGTAGATGGCATATGAACTGTCAGCTCAGTATATTTAGTCAACTAACGGTCAAAATTAACAGAGACAATGGCCAAGGCAAAATTGCTCCATTTTTTACACTTCCGGAACAAAATTGCCCTCCGAAAAACTTCCAAGGCAAAATTGTCCCTTGATGAAAACTTCCGGAGTAAAAATGCCCCTAACCTATTATTTTCTTATACCAGATGGGAAAAGACATGGAAAAGCTGACATTTTTAAGCAAATATTGATTTTAAAGAAATTTATTTTCTATTCTTTGAATAAGTAATTATGACTTTGAAAAATGTTTCACATGTTTTTTTACTGAAATATAGATGCCACGATAAAAATCATGCAAAATTAAATAAATTGAAAAGAATACTTTAGAGAAATCAATATATATTTATTTTTATAAATAACTAGCTTAACTAATTTTTTTAATCTCAACAAATTAGTAATTTAGCTCTAATATTTAAAAGTGGAGAGAGTAACTTTTGATTACTAAACAAAAAAACTTCTTCTAAGTTCTAACTGATATAATTTTGTATTTCGCTGATGCAGAGAAAAGTGTAAGGCTCTTGGCCAACAATAGTACTCAAAAACATAAAGGAAAGAAATAAAAAAGAAATAGACTAATTATCTTTTTCCCCTTCTCTCTACCTTCATTATATAGAATTCTCTTCTAAAATTATGGGCCACACTTGAATGTCTATTTCAGGCATTAAACAGAGTCCCACAAAAGAATCAAACGCTTTTAACACTTGAAGATGGATTCCTCCCTACTTGAAACAAACTTAACATCAAGGATAATAGTCAATACACAAGCAAAACCAAAATCTTTTTCCATACATTTCAAAAGCTCTAGTTCTGTTTAACAAGAACGATCGAAAGTGATATTTAAAAAGCAAAATGACTAAAAAGCATTAAAAGTGCCATTGATCAATAAATCTAAGCATGTTTTAATAATTCAAAATCATGAATAAAACTCTATCAAGCACAACCAAATATTTACACATTTATTAAGCAAACTGATTACTAACCAGCATAAACACTTCTTTCTTTTAATAAACCAAAGTTAAAATGGAGAAATCAAAATCCAACAATGGAACTGGCAATTAACAATATTTGTATCAGTTTTGTCTGGATTTCCTAGTCACCCTTCAGGTATTATATCTTATCATATACACATTCCTTTCTGTTTAATGCAATCATCAGTTAAACTATTTATATTGGCAGGATTTTAAATTAATTATTAACATGACTAAATTTTCATTACTTGCAATGTCTAAATGTTCTTCAAACACTCACAGGTATTTCATACAGTTATTGGTTTATTTATACTGATATGATCCCTATTACACTCAGATGTGAGTAAGCTGAACAATAAAACTTGTTTGAATGAAGCAGATCAGCCGGAAAAGGAAAGACGCAGTAGTTGACGATACTATCATGGAATTGTTCCCTTAGGCCTGAAGATTTAGGGATTGTCCCCAGATGAAATCTTTTTTCTTCCCCCTAATTTTTTGGCATTTGGATTGATGATGACAAGTGACCCAATTATTCCATGTATGTTCTACCCACCTCTCTCAGTATATTCTCATTCTATCTCATCATGCGCAACTGTTCCTTACTGTTTCCAAAATTGTTTGTTAACACTAGTGTCCAAACTTGCACCGAAATGGGAGGAAAAAAATATCATTACGTAACACCTTTCTGAGTTTTTGTTTTCTTTTAGTTACTTTGCTAATCAATATTTAGGATTTCAGAAGTCTAACTTCATTTTTTTTCTTATTTGTATGGATTAGATTGTATTAAGAGGGGGAAAACTCCAATTGCTTTTTACTATTTTGATTCTACATGGTCAAAAGTGAGGCTTGTTTCTGCGTGTTTCTTTGGCTCTGTTTCTATTTTCTTCTTATTAGGTGTTGTACCGAATCAATTACCTGACAACAAAAAGTATGGACCTTTTGAAGTCTGAAAATCTTTAAAGTGAAAAGAGATACCAATACATCTACTTGGATCCGATTTAGACGAATATGTAGGATCTTAAAGCTTTGTTTACAACACACTTACTGCATTAGTTTTGATGGGTTTTAATCATTTTTTGATACTTCGATGGGAAAAAACATGGAAAAGCTGACATTTTTTAAGCAAATATTGATTTACAAGTAAATTTTCTTCTCTTCTTTGAATAAGGAATTATGAATATAAAAAATGGTGGATATGTTTTATTTCAAAATAGAGGGACCACGATATAAATCATGCAAAATAAAACAAATTAAACGTTTTTTTTTCTGTTTAATAAGTAACTACCAAATTCTTTAGAATACGGAGGGAGGGAGTAACTTTCTATTATTAAACAGAAAAAAGATTCTTCTAACTAAGAATTCTCCTCTAAAATTAAGGGCCAAAGTTGAATGCTTATTTCACGCATTAGACAGAGCCCAACAACAGAATCAAACACATAATACTTGAAGTGGATCCCTCCCTGCATTAAACAAGCTTAAACATTAAGGATAATAGTCAATATCAGCATTTAAGACACTACCAACCAGCCTAAACACTTTTTTTAACCCAAGGCTAAATTGGAGAAATCAATACTCATCTTTTTCCATACATTTCAAAAGCTCCAGTTCTGACTAAGAAGATAGATAGAAAGTGATATATTTAGAAAGCAAAGCTACTGAAAAGCATCAAAAGTGGCATTGAACTATAAATCTAAACATGTTTTATTACAAATAATCTATACTCATATATATAAACTTCCTATCATGGTTTAGCAATTCAAAATCATGAATAAAACTCTATCAAGAATAATCAAATATTTATCAAACACATTTACACCTCCTGAATATGAAAACTACTAACCAACATAAACACTATTTTTCTTTTAATAAAGCAAAGCTCAAATGGAGAAATCAATAACCCAGCAATGGAACTGGCAATTAACCGTGGTTATATCAGTTTTCTCCGGATTTCCACTCCATAATAGCAGAGAGAAGCGTGTAATTAGGAATCAGATTCTTATGAGGTAATGGCATATTTGTCATTGGTGATTTGTCATGGGTTTGCAGCCATGTAACAATTGCTTTGTGATCATAAGTATAGCCATCAGCAGCAACACAAGGATTATCCATCACATCCTGCACCAATCACAGTATATATGGCATGTCATTTCAACATAATATAGGAAGAGCAAAGGAAAAGGGAAGGACAATTCTTAGGTGGAAGTTCATCAACTGCTGCTATAAGGCCATCTAATTAAAAAAAGTCACACGTGGACACTTTTTTGGGTAACTGAGCAAAGACAATTTCTCCACATTTCTTCATTCTATTGAAAAACTTGTTAGCAAACGCTTAAAACTACATCTATATCAATTAGCTGTCATCTTGTTAAAGGAGCTTGAAGAATATAAAACGTATTTTATGAAGAATATCCTACTTTAGCAAAGAGATTAGAGAATCAACTACATGAGGAAAGTGAAATATTTTAGTACCTTGAGTATTGGGCAGATAAAGTGATTAGGAGGCCTAGATTTGACAGCAATAATTGTGGCAGAATGTTGAGCCCTATCAGCAACTTCTTTTAATTTCTCCAGTATGGGAAGTATATGATCTTTCAAATCAGGCCTGTCTCTACGCCGAAGTTCTGCGCAGCTTAGGCCTAATTGAGCTAAGTCCAAAGTCTCCTGAAGTGGCCAGTTCCCTGCCTTAGGATCCAACAATTCCGCTAAATTTCCCTTCTCAATTGCTGTTTCCACTAAATGAGCGAGTGCTCTTGCTGGTTTTGCAGTTAACAATTGTAGGATCACCATTCCAAAAGCATAAACATCAGATTGGGGAGATATTATCCCTATCCTTTGGTACTCAGGATCTATGTAGGAGAGTGTCCCAACAGGCTGTGTGTCCTCGAACATTGTAGACAGAGTATCTGAATGGAGTAATGTAGAAAGGCCAATGTCACCAACCTTGCTTACAAGATTTCGGTCTAGCAAGATGTTTGCCGGTTTCAGATCACGATGGATGATAGGTCTAGGCTTTGAGCTATGAAGAAAGGCAAGAACAGAGGCTACTTCCCATGCGATTTGGTACCTCATGAACCATGGAATTGAGATATTACTTTTATTTTGGAGTAAACTGTCCTCTAAGCTACCATTCTCCATGTATTCATACACAAGGCATCCATGATCCGGGCATGCCCCAAGAAGGAGAAGTAAATTTGGATGACGAATTCTGCTCAATATTTCTAGCTGCAGAAAACAGAAGAATAAAGACGATCATGTGGCTTATTTAGTCTCATATGCATGTGCTACTTATTCATTGGCCAGTAGCCTAAACAAAATAAGAGTATAAACCTAGCAACAGTGAAAATAAACTCAGATTTGAAGTCCCAAAAAGACCTTCAGTGTAATGATAGAATCATTTTAAGATCCTTAACTTAATTCTAAGGTTTTTTTCCTTTTTGAAGCATGTAATCTATGAAGAATAATTTGAAGTGACTAATCCAAACTTTTGTGTGAAAATCCATGAATAGGTTCTAATGTTTTGTTATAAACCATAACATGTCCCGTCACACCAAACCCTTCAAGCTTAAAGTGTGGGCACCGTAGGCAGGTAGCAAGGAACAAACTCTAGCCTGCTTATTTACTGAGGTGCCCTAATACCAAGTCATAATGTCATAAGGATTCAAAAACTTCTTACGCAACCAAAACAGAAGAACATAAGGTGTCATTTGAAAGCCAATGTATATTTTTTCATATAAATATTAATATAAACTATTGTTCCATATCCTATGTATCCATAAAGTTCCATACCTCTTGTTGGAGTTGCTTGATAATGTGGTCCTCATTAGAGTGGAGAATTTTTACCGCCACAGGTGTATGATACAAATGGCACTTGTAAACTGTTCCACAAGCTCCCTGTCCAATTCTAAGCTCTTCAGAGAATGATGAGGTAGCTGAAACTATTTCATCCCAAGTAAACATCTTATACTGAAGCATGGAACCACCAAGAGCATCCTCTAGTTTTTCATTCCTTTTGGCAGCTTCGGCAGCTTTCATCTCCGCTTCTCTTCTTTCAAAGGCTTCCTCTTCAGAACTTCTTTTCAAATAAGAGGCTTCTCTTTCCACTGCCTCACATTTCTCTCTCTCCTTCATTACTAATTTTTTGGCCATCCCTTCCTTAGCAATAATTTTCTTCAATTTAACGGATTCCTCCATTCTCTTCTTACTTAGATTGTTCAACTGCTTAAACCATTTAAAAAATAACTCCAACTGACAATTTCAATCAAGAAAATGCATTCCATGCCAATTATGGGAATGTTTGTTTCTAATCCAATTGCTATAGACTTAATTGTGGCTAAGCTACTTACGCGCACACGCACACATACATGGGGTGTATCAAGTAAGATGGATGATTTTAAGTGAGAGCTGAGAAAGGCATGCAGTCATTGTTAGATCACAAACTAACAGTTAGTAAAAGCATGATATCTTGTTTGATTTTGCCTCAACAATTTTTGCTTCAATATGCATTATTAATTTGTGATCAAACAATGATTACTTACTCCTCTTCCTTGTGATTTTCATATAAGATCACATCTCTTACTTTATCCATGTCATTGATGTGTGTGTGAAATTATAACAGTTCTCTAAATTTGTTGTATTCGGACCAAAAAGTCCTCATTTTTCATGAAGACAAATTACTGTGCAAAAGATTAAAACCTAATTAGTTTTGTTATTAAGAGATAAAACATAAGCCATCTTGCCCTGCACAGCACAATTTGTGCAAGATTATGAGAGAAGACGATCTAAAAGACCATGTAATTTTGTTCTTTAATCAGAAAAGTAGAAGTGTAGTTCATACAAAACACAATGTAAATACCAATAACCTCCACACATCAAACTTGGAAGTTAGCATTCCCATATTAGAGAAAGACGCAAGCAATTGAATAATACCATTTGTGATGCATAAATATTCTGTCTTTGAGCCACCATGTGCATTCCTTGGGCATGCTTTAGTTCAATTCTCAACTTTTCCAGCTCAAGGTTAAAATTTTCCTGCTCATATAAATAACATAAAGGGGGTAAAGGAAAATGATTTTTTTTTTTCAAATTAAAACTTCACCCTGCTTGACGTTGCTAAAGCAAGAGTAGTTTGACCAAAAAATAAAAAAAGAGAGTATAAATTTTTCTCCCCAGAATTTGCATGCTGCAGTGCAGTCAACCTTATAATTACAATGCTACTATAAAAAATAGGAATTATCTCAGAGAGCCACTATTGCTTGGAGTATAAGACGTAGCTGCATACCATTGGTTAAAAGAACAAAAAAGGTACCTGTTTATAAGGTGACACAGTAGCCGGCAATACATCCATGGTGGGATTTTGATAATAATTCCAAGATTCACCATCTGATAGATTGTTTTTGCAGCTAGAGACCCGGCTCAAAACATAGCCAATATCTGAGTTTCTTGTAGAAGAATAAATAGCAGTTTGCTCTATGCCAAGATCCAGAGAATGGCTTCTAGAATGTTTATTTTCAATTAAACCAGCTTTTGTGCTCTGACGGGTCTGATTAATGGCTGAAAGAGCTTGATATCTCTGTGCCGCTAGGGAAGAGGAATTTATGGGAGCGTATGATCCAACTGAACCATAGTCTGTGCATAATAAAAGTCATAGATCTTTAAAATACTATTCCAAGGATAGACCTTCAGAACAAGTGTACTAAAGCCTGATCTTCATTAGGACTCCATGAGAATTCATATGGATGCCATAAGGTCATCAGAAACAAATGATCAATTGTTTTATTCTCAGAATTGTATAAAACATGCGAAATACATTGACAGAAGTATGAAAAGGTTCCTAAAAGTGCACAATGTCCTAACAATGCTGCAATACGGGAGTGATTGTGCCATAAAAATTTTAGCATGATCATCAGGATTTTCGACAAGATATTAGAAAAAGAAAATATCTATGAATTTGAATGTGATATTCACACTAATGATAATGCTAAGACACTTCATTCTCCCTTTAATATTGTTTTCTCATAATGTAATCATTATTCAGTAAGCCCTGGCATCTTAAATGTACTGACTACAATACCTATCTGAGATGTGGACGCAGAGTTCAATGAGCTATTGGTTGAACAACTGGTTTCACTGCTGTCATCTATTAAGCTTTCATCAATCTCTATGTCTGATGGCCGTGAAGAAAACAGCTTCCCTTTGGAAACAGCATAAACTGTACAAAATCTTGGAGTGCATGATGAGATTTTTGCAGATAAACCCTTCAGTTTACTGAAAAGAAAAACGTCAAGAAAACCATCATAATCAGTTGAAGATCAATAAAGTTCATCCTTAAAAAAGGAAACCATCATGTTTAAAATGCAACAATAAGCAGATTTTTTCTGATCAACTTGACAATGTTCATGAATATTTATGGAAGAGTAAGCTATACACATAAGACATAGCTTTTTAAAAGGATGATGAAACTTTTGACAACAGACAAGAATTAGGTAACGTTAAAATGTGAATGGTATTTACCTTCTGTCCATATGCAATGTTAAGTTTTCAAGGTAACAGTATAAATAATTTGTCATCACCTTCCTTTCAGAAATTATATAGAAGCAGATACCTTTTAAACCAGAAACACTATTGCATTGTACACTAATCTGCAATGTAAATACCTAGTAAATATGGCATGAGATGAAGCCCCTATAACCAGGTCGGTTATAGAACTCTTGGCAACTTCCTCTGCTATTGCAGTTTCTATATCATCAGATTGAATCACTACAATATCAACATGAACCTGCATCAACCGAAGAAGCATATAAATCAACTTTCCTGAATTAATTCCAACTAATTTTTAATGAGAAATAATATATGACCTTTCTCTGCTCACACATTTTCTTGTAAGGTAGGAGCATTACACTTGTCTTCCAATCCATTTCCTTCTTAAAAGCAGCTGCTGCATCATTACGTAATTGTCATATAGAGATGACATTTCCCACAAAAAGAGGACAAAGATCTTGAATTGGCATGAAAATAAAATGAAGTTATTTTTTAAAATACGGACTTGGTGGTATATAACCACTATGAAAATATTGTAAATGTTAAAAAAATTTACCTGTCAATAATGAAGTTGCTTCTTACACTGAAAATGCAACTTGCACTGAGGAGTAACCAAAATTAATTACTCTCTTCTTTTAACGTTTTCATAATGGTGGAAAAGTTTCATGAGGCACTACAAGTACTTCACAAGCCTGTTTAACTGTACTGTGGTATTAAAAAGAAAAACATTTTTAAGGGGGGCAGGGGAAGCAGTTCTTAAGTTTGTTTTATTCCCCTATTTTACCAACACATCATATGCTTCTAAATGACAGAAAATATAGATTCTATAGTGAGATAGAATGAGTAAATTAAGCTACTCTTATGATGTAAAAATTAGTTTTCTCTTGGACAAATTCACCCTCAATCAATGAAAAATTATAAACATTAAGAAACATTAATTCATGATCATTCATCTAATATATCTTTTATGTTATTCGAAGATAAGAAAAGTATGATTTATGTGGCCAACAGTGCAACTCTTGCCAATATTATTATAGCTAAGAAGTTTCTAGGTCTTATGAGATATAAAAGAACCTATTTGAGACTTTTCTACTGCATAAAGATGCTTCTCTCCCTCGAAAATAATGAACAGAAAAGCATATATTATTTAGAGTTGGAACACCAAATTTTTACCTGAATGGACATGTATCAGCTTAAACCCAATTCGTCCCTCAGGAACAAAAGCATCCAGTGCCCATTGGACCATATGCTTGCTTTTCTTGTTACCTTTGATAGCTACAGCGACAGCTGAAGGTGAGGAATGCAGAGATGGAGACTTCTTTAATTCATCTCCTTTGCCACGGACTCTGTCCATCATCACTCTTTCTTACACGAGACGGTAGATGCTTGGTCAGATTGCACAAGAAACGTCACTTTTAGTTTGGCACACTTTCATCACACATGCCTTTGTATCATGGAATGCCAAATTGAAAGTTGTCATTGAAGCTGCAAAGCAAAAAGAGCAGAAATGTAAGATCTCATGGATTTTGAATGCTACTTGATATTTAAGAGCATCTACCAAATGTTTCCTAATCAATGAACTGTTTACAACAATGGATTTCAATGGTTTCATGCTCAACTTGAAAAAAAAAAAAAGGAGAAATGCAGAAAAACATGAATATGATAAGCTAGATATGAACAGATGAAAGAAGAATGAAGAACCCGCAGGATTGTTTAATGATGGAAAAACATTTCCTAATATTTCAGGTAGCACGCACAGCAGAGTAGATTATGATGATCATTGATCCAGAAACAAATATTTGTTGCAATAAAATATTTAAAACATATTGCAAGCTTGCAATGCAAATAACTGAAGCGCTAAATCTCACAAGAATTTAATTTAAACTGAGTGAACAAAATTGGCAAAGACCGTGAGAGAGATTATTTTGGCCCAATTTCCATATTTGCGAAGTGAAAAGAAGCTTGGTCGAGTTCATAAATTTAAAACAACATGAACTTTCTAAGATCCGGAGCAACTGACACAGAGAAAGATGGAGGAAAAGACACAGAAACTCAACTGATTGAAGATTCAAAATTCATGAAAATCTAAACATTTTTCTACCTCAACAAGAAGACAGCTCTGTTGAACCTATAAACCATGAACTTCCCAAACCCAACAGTTTTTCTCTCAAAAGGACCAACCTCATAAACAGCGAGCATGCCAAAGTCCAAAGAAAGACTAACCTTAAAAAGGAAGCAGGTGATACACGTTGAAGCAGAAAAACAGTAGAACGAGGATCACATCACGCTTCGAAACACTATAACTTGCTTTGCCCTCTGGTAACGTCCTCTCCAAAAATCAGGGTAAACTAATGTCAGAATCGCATTGGGGTTCATGAAGGTAATAAACTAATAACTTTAAAATGTTCAACTAACCGCTAACACGTCAGCATCGGAACGTATCATATATATATATATATATATATCATTGATCTTATTTATAAATCTTTTTTATCAAAAAAAAATTTGATCATATTTATAATTATATTTTTAGAATAGTAAATATATTTTATATTTTTTTATCTTTATTAATTAAAATAAACAAAAAAAATTATTTATATTGATTTTTAGAACTAATTATAAATAAAGGGAAAATTAAAAATTTAACCTATAATTATTGGATTAATTAAGTTTTTTTAATATATAAAAATTAGTTTAAAAAAACTTATAAATAAATACAGATTGATATATATAGTTTTTGAGCCAACTTGTGAGCATGAAAGCGGCGGGCCCGAGCTTAGTCAAACTGAATGGTGGAATTCGATTCCAAAACCAAGCGGAAACGTTGAAATCTGCCTTCTCTTCTCCAGGACCTTGTGATCAGTACTGCGACGGTCTTGTCGGGGATTTGTAAGATTATTTTGAAGTTAGACTCCAATTTTGTTTCTCTCCGGTTCGGATTTTTCATTTTTCTCTGTAGTTGTTTGGGAATTTCAACTTGAACCGTGTCATCATTTGGGTGGGTCAACGAATTAGAAAGGTCAGCGCATATAGAATTAGAAAGGTCAGCGTATAGGGTGAATACTAGAAAAGTTGGTGACGAAAGGATCGTAGTGTGTGTTTGTGATAGCGTTTTGAACAGTCAAAATGCACTTATTACGCAAGCCGAGAAAAAACTCCTCTCACATACTTACCTCGTATACCGTGAATCACGAATTATAAGCACGTTTTGGACAAAAATAAGCTCTTCCAAACGAGCACGTAATCGGTTGAGTGCTTTTGGGTTTTCTCTCGATTATTGTGCTTTCATTCTTAATTCCAATATGGGTGACCAGAACCACCGGAAGTTTCCATCGGACCAGCCTTCTGACATCTTAATTAGTGGTAGTAAGAAAAAAATGAAGAATGGCTCTTCTGTGCAAGCATCTACGGACACTCATAGGTCGGAAGGAGCACCTCCATAGGATGATGTTCTCATGGATCATGATGACTCTAGACAGGATGATATTTCCATGGACACACATATATCTCATAAGACAAATACATCTTATTGGGATTCATTGATTGGCTTCAATGGAGTTGCCAATGGTGGAGAATTTATGGAAGATGAGGAACTACTTTTTGATATCATCAATACGGATTGGGATATGCCAGAACCCTCTGAGGAAGTCTTGGCTCTGATGAAGATTCACCCGGTGGTTCCAGTAATGCCGAACGAATACAATGCATGGTGCCGACCATAGAATGCAGCAATCATTCTTACTGTTTTAGGTAAAAAATACAATGTCTATACATTGAAGGCACATCTCAGCAGGATCTGGAATACTCTCCACTTTGATATTGTGGATATGCCCAACAATTACTTCCTGGTTCGTTTTTTGCCAAGAGAAGGTTGGGGACACTTATATCATAAAGTCCTATATGAGGGTCCCTGGGTTGTGCAGCAGCATACTATTCTGGTTCAAAAATGGTCGCCCAATTTTGACCCATTCAACAACCCTTTGGGAAGAATAGTCACTTGGGTGAGGATACCCAATATACCAATGCAGTGCTATAACAAAGAATTTATTACTAGACTGGGGAATTATATTGGCAAAACAGTGAAGGTAGGTCTGCTGACACCGTCGGCCACACCCTCTGATTTGGCAAGAATTGGGCGAGGTAAATATGCTCGAATTTGTGTGGAACTTGATCTTCAAAAAAAGCTTGTATCAAGAGTAATTGCAACACACGCTATGTATCAAGTGGAATATGAAGGACTCGGGATGATCTGTTTCTCCTGTAGACGTTATGGGCATCGTAAGGATAATTGTCAATGGACATATCAAGGTATGGTGCACACCGAATCTGCCTAACCATCTGTAGCAGTCCAGATCAATCCTAAGCCAGTGTCAACGATGCCCAAAATCAATACCGAGGAACATTTTGGAGATTGGATGATTGTGGGAAGCATAAGGCGTGGTTGGTCATCACGAAAACAGCAGCAAGGAGGGACTTCAATCGGATAAGGGAAGCATATTAGTTTCGATGACACGCCATGGCATCGAACGGACTTCTTCGAGATTTCAATCTCTGGCGGACCTCGAAGAAGAGACCGGTATGGAGCACGGTATGGCTGAGGGACAGAGTCAGGCAATCATAGCACCGAACTCGACACACACAGAGGATAAAGGGCAGCTTGGGTTTCAAGAAACTGAAGTGAGAGACAGATCCGTGAGTGTACGGACATGATTTTCTCCCATGAGTGGAGTTGGCAGTCAAATTCAGCAGAGGAAAGGAAATTTGGAACCTAAAAGCAAAGGAAAGGACTATAATAAAGGACATGGACCAAAAGATGGGATTAAGGCCCAAGGTTAGAAAGTCACATATAAACCAAAGGGGTTGGGCTAGGATATGAATAAGAAAATGGTTGGGTCTTATAAGCTTAGTGTAGGCCGACGGGAACACCTTGTAGTAGGTGGATCCCTCAACCAAATGGGCTTTAATACTATTATTACACAACACCCTAATGATGGGCAAGTGAATAATCATATTTTGATGCTAGAAGGGCCCAAGGAACATCATAGCACTCAAAATGTCACCTTCACTAAGGAAAAAAGTAAGCAAAGTAGTGGTATTGGGCATGGAGCAGCTCATTTGTCTTCCATATCATCATCTTTGGATGATAATATTGGAGATGACTTCATGGAGGCAAATCTGGATCCAAAGGATATCAATAGTTCAGCGGGGCAAATCACCAAGAATCAAGGGAATCTTGATAATCGGTAAGTCTTGCTGTCTTTCACTCTTAAATATTATTTTATTAAATATGATAATTGCTTCTTGAAATTGTAGGGGTGCTGGGAATAGAGCTTTTCCTAGTACCGTGAGAACTTTAGTGAAAAATCATAATATTGATGTCTTGTGCCTGGTTGAAACTCGCATAAGTGATAATAGGGCTGAAGTTGTGACTAGGAAATTGGGCTTTAATAATTGGATTAGATTAGAAGCCACTGGTTATGCAGGGGCATTTAGATCCTTTGGGATGATTCTAGTATGGACTATAGCTTTTCTACCATATAACTTGTTCATTGTAAATTGTTGGACAAGCGAACAAGAGACTCCTTTTTTGTGACTTTTGTCTATGGTGAGCTAGGAATTACTAGAAGAGAGAAATTATGGTGATCTTTGCAAGACATTGCACATGATATGGAGGATGCTTGGATGGTTATTGGGGACTTTAATGCTTTCTTAAATCCATCTGATAAGATAGGAGGTGTTGCGCTGTCTGTTCGGGCTATGACACAGTTTTTTGATTGTGTTCATAATTCAAACTTGTTGGAAATACCCATTATCGGTGAGAGCTTCACTTGGGAAAAAAAGGAGTTAAAGAAAAACTGGATTGGGTGTTTGGCAATCTTACGTGGGATTTAAATCATCCTCACAGTAAGGTTTTTCATAAACTCAAGTATAAATCTGATCATCGGGTCGTGCTTGTCTCAAATGGTGCATCCTCCCAAACTCACCATTCTAACTGTCGGTTCAGCTATCATCTTGCGTAAGCATTGGAAGATAGTTTCTCTGAAGTTGTTGCTAGTTCCTAGGAAAATAGAACTTGGGATTAGGTAAGACTAACATTTGAAACTGAAGCTACCAAATGGAATTCTACTGTTCTGGGCAGTCTCCCTAAGAAAAAGCAAAATTTCCTCAAAAGACTAGAAGGCATTGATAGAGCTCGACGAAATAATATTTCCAATGGCCTTTTCAAGCTTGAGAAAAAGCTTTGGCAGGAATATAGCAAATTAAGTGCTTAGGAGGAACTTCTTTGGTACCAAAAATCTAGGTGCAAGTGGCTTGCTTTGGGAGACAAAAATACTAGATTTTTTCACACCTCGGCATTGATTAAGAGAAAGAAACAACACATTGAAGCTATTCAAGATGAGGAGGGGAACTGGGTGACTGAGCAAGATAAACTGAGACAGATGGCTGCAAATTTCTTCAAAGACCTTTATACCAGTAATGATCAGGTTCTAGATTCCATGGACTGGACTGCACACTTCCCGCCACTTCAAACCAAGGATAATGAGTTGATTCATAAAGATGTGGATATCATTGAAATTAAGAATGCTGCTTATATGATAGGTGCATTAAAGGCTCCAGGCCCAGATGGTCTATAGGCTCATTTTTTCCAAACCCAATGGAATCATATTGGTGATAAGGTATGTAACCTTATTCGAGAGGTCTGGCTTAATCCAGAAAGAGTTAGGGATATCAACCATACTCACATTGTTCTTATTCCTAAAATTGATAACCCTATGACTCTTCGTGATTTCCAGCCTATTTCTCGCTACAATGTGATTTTCAAGATTATCACTAAAATCATTGCAGAAAGAATGAAAAGGGTGATGCAATATTTGGTTCAGCCACAACAATGTGGCTTTATTGCCTGCCGACAAAGTAGTGACAACATTATTATTGCGCAAGAAGTTATTCACACCATGCGGAGCAGGAAGAGGAAAAAAGGATTGGTGGCCATTAAAGTTGATATGGAAAAAGCCTATGATCGTTTGGATTGGAAATTTCTTCAATCCATTCTTCTCAGTATTGGGCTTAGAGATGATATGGTGAAACTCATTATGGCTTGCACATCTTTGGTGTCAATGAAAATCCTTTGGAATGGAATTGAAGCACCTGCTTTCCAGCCAACTCGAGGAGTTCGTCAGGGTGATCCCCTTAGGCTTTGTTTAGTTCAACGAAGGTTAGGTTAAGTGAAATTTATTTAAGTTAAATTATGTTAGAGGAGGTTAAAATGCCCTTCTACATATTTTCCTTCTTCTTTTATAATGTATTTATTAATAATAATTATTTATATAAAATTATTATTTATAAAATAATTATTCGTGTAAGCATATAAATAATTATTTATAAAATTATTATTATTTGGAAAGTTCGCTGAATCAGGAGGTCAAGTTTTAAAGGGGAGGGCAATGTTGGAATTTTAAAAAATTGTCATGGGCAATTTAGTCACAATTGAAGACAAATATTCTCTCACCTAGGAAAAACCCCAATTTTGGAGGGTTCACAACCTAGGTTAGGTTACCACTAGAAGACAAAAAAATATTCAAACCTAACCTAACCTCCTTCCAACCAAACACTACTTTTTTACCTCCAACCCACCCCACCCTAACTTAACCTCCAACCAAACAAAGCCTTAGTCCTTATTTATTTGTCCTCTGTATGGAACGTCTGGGACATTTGATTAATGAGAAAGTTCAAGAAGGTAATTGGAAGGGTCTTCGTTTTAACAAGCATACTCTAGTTGTCTCTCATCTGTTCTTTGCGGATGACCTTCTCTTGTTTGGGGAAGCTACTAAAGACCAGATAGAGGTCATGAGAGAAACAATGAAGGCCTTTTGTGAGGTTTCAGGACATCAAATTAATTTTCTCAAGTTAAAAGTGTTCTTCTCTAGAAATGTGCACTTTAATCGACCCATTGAGCTGAGTCAAAACCTAGGGATTGGGATTATGGGTGATCTGGGTAAATATCTTGGAGTTCCGCTTCTCCATCAGTGGACTACCAAGGCTACCTTTTACCCCATAGTTTAGAAGGCGACAAAGAGATTATCCAATTGGAAAGGTAGATTACTTACTATGGCAGGTAGAACGGTTCTGATTAAATCTGTTCTATCTGCCTTGCCTAGTTATCATATGCAACTCATGCTTCTACCCAGAGGCATTTTAAAGGAACTAGAGAAGGTGAGTCGTAATTTCCTATAGAACCAAGGTTAGGAAGGTAGGAAAATGCATCTTATTTCCTGGGACCAAATTAAGCAGGCTAAAGAAGATGGGGGCCTGGGTATTAAAGACCTCCAACGATAGAATATTGCTTTTGTCATGAAACTTTGTTAAGGTCTCCTTACCAAAACTAATAATCTTTGGGTTCAATGTTTGCGAGGAAAATATGGTTGTGGACAGGGTGACTACCTATTGGTTTGCAAGAAACAAAAGTCCTTGAGTGTGTGGTGAAGTATATCTACGGTTTGGGACACATTTTATCGAGGAATTGGAAGAGCTTTGAAAAGTGGAGATACAACCAATGTTTGGTGGGATTTGTGGACTCCGCTGGATGAACCATTAATTCACTTTGTTGAAAAAAATTTCCATACCTTAAATCCATGTGCCAAGACCAGGGAATTTCTTTTGGAAAATGGTATGTGGAATTTGTCTAAGTGGAGGGAGTTCCTCCTAGAATGGGTGATGAATATTATAACCCAGATTGGGCCACCATGTGAAAATGGGAATGATCTTTTTTGTTGGAGGAATGCTTTAGATGGCAACTTTAGTGTCTGTGCTGCTTACAATTTTATATCTACCCAACGGGATAGGAATGGAACGAGTTTGTGGAAGAAAGTATGGAAGTTACCTATACCGGAAAAAGTAAAAATGTTCTTATGGCAGGTTATTCATGAGAGACTACCTATCAATTCACTCAGAGCTATGCGAGCGTTATCAGCTAGTGAGGAGTGTCCGTTTGAGTGCCACCTACCAGAAACCATTCTTCATATTCTTCATGATTGTGAGATTGCGAGAGGGGTGTGGTTACATTTTCTTACTCCTAACACTCAATTTAGATTCTTTCGTTCTGATTTGTAGGTATGGCTCAAAGAAAATATGCCAGCTTCAATAGGGAAGTCTTACTTTCATCGCTGGCCATGGGTTCATACTTTCAGTCTTATCTGTTGGTTGCTATGGAAGAACATATGTCAGGGTGTTATGGAAGGCTCTCGACTTCAAGCTAATGAAATTATACACGGTGTCATGTACCAACTTATAGAATACAACCTTTCAGACACTTTGAAGCATCAAATCTTTTCTTTCAGAGATGAAGATGACAACAAATGGCAACCACCACCGAAAGGATTTGTGCGCCTGGATACAGATGGCTCAGTCAACAATCAGCAGGAAGCAGCGTGTGGAGGAGTGCTCAGAGAATATAGGGGCAGCTGGGTCCTCGGATTTCAACGTAAGCTGGGATTTGTACCACTAACAACTGTAGAACTCTTTGCCTTACAGACAGGTCTTCAAGTGCGCAAACAACATGGATTCCAGAAGGTCATTGCTTTTACAGATTCACTGGAGGCGTATCATTTGGTCATATGAGACGGTGGCCTCCATCATCCAGTCAGATCAGTCATCAATGCGGTCTGAGATTTGCTTTACTCAGAATGGGACGTTGAGTTGAGGTATGCACCAAGGGAGACGATCTGGTGTGCAGATTATTTAGCTAAAGATGCACAGGCTTTAGTTCAAAGTATGGTAGTTTTACCAATTCCTTACCCAGGGTGCATTCCCATTCTTAGGGAAGATTTTAGTCAATCCTCTTAATGTTTATTATATTTTGTAATATGTAATATCCAAGTTAACTTGGCCGTTTTACATTTAAAAAAAGAAAGAAAGAAAGGTAAGCGTATTATAATGGGGCATTTGGATGGCATGATCGGAGAAAACAAAGTCTTATTAGGAAATTACTTGAGATGCACGTATATACTTTTTTTTTTTTTTTTGGCTAAGAGATATATATAAATATTAAAAATAAGTTTAGATTTATTATTATCCTTTAGTAGAAATACCCCAAATGAAAAATTAATAGACTACATTATGATTTCATGAAACATTATTACTAATAACTCCCGTGCAATGCTTGGATGCAAAGAAAAAAAATTATAATATTTAAAAAGAAACTAAAATATCATGATAAAAGATATGACATGATCATGTATTATATTTCGAAAAGAGATCAATAAATTTGTCATGGCATCTTCTATTTATTATATCTTGTTTTAGACATGATCTTGTTTTATAGTGTGTGTGTGTGTATTAATTTCTGGATGGGCACATTAAAATAGTTATACCGTGGACTAAAAAATTATTCAAAAATTTTATATTTAGTAATTTATTTATGATCTTTCAATTCCAGGGAAATAATTTATTATGGTTAGAAAATTATAATATATCAATTTTTTAAAATTCTAAATTTCAATAATAAGTGGGAAGCAAAAAAAAAATTTATGTTAGCGAGGAGGTCTTGGGTTTATTTTTTTATCCGGTTGATTTATGAGAAATTTGTAAATCCTTTTTTCAACGGGCTGAAGTCATGGCTTTTTACTTTTTTTGAATTTTTTATTTAAGAAAATGATAGAAAGCTATAATTTATGATAAAATTTTCTATTGTTACCTTTTGATTTCACACAAATTTAAACTTTAATATTTAAAGTTAGGCTAAAGTATAATTTTAGTCTTTTATATTTATATGAGAATTCATATTAATCCCTTAAATTTATAAAGTATATTTTTAACCCTTAAAATTTAACTCCGTTAATGTTACTAACAGAGAATACTAACAAAGCATAGTTAAGTACTGACCTTACTATGCTAAATTTTTTAAATGGAAAATACTTTCAGATCAATAAAAAAAATAACACAGTTTAATTTTAATCATAATTGTGAACCAAAATTATTCTTAGAAAAAAGGGGGGGAAATCCTCCCCGACCTGCCGTCAACACGACCCAATAACCCTCTTCCTTCCTCCTCCGGTCGCCCCTCCGTTCCAACGTGCACCATCCCTCATCATTCCTACTTATCTTTGGTCAAAGCTTGACCTGGTAAACAAAGAATTTTATGTTCCTTAATCCTTAAAGTACCAGACTTCATACTGCTCTAAGGAAACTTTGAAACACCATTAGCCACCGTGCACCAACGTGCTGCTCTGAGGAAAATTAAAGTACCAGACTTCATATTGTTGGCCAAAAATACTCCAAATCCAAATCTTTATTGATTTCATTAAACTATACTTTCTCTAATTTTTATTTTTAAAATTTTAAATCAGTCTCATCATTATTCATAAAAATAAATAAAAATTTTAAAATTTATTGATTATGTCTACAAGTAAAATAAATTCACCCAAAGTAGCTTGAGAATACTTTAGTCAAATAAGATGAAAAAAATTCTACTACATTCATATTAAATATATATTTGAAAAAGTTTGCAGCTTTCCTATATATTGAGTTAAAAAAGAAGAATTAAAAATATTTATAATAAATAATTAACATAATATCTTATAATTATCAAAATCCTTCCTTCAAATAGCATGGAGTAAGTAGGATATTAATCTAAATATTATAAATTCCTTCGCTGATGAGGAGATAATTGATTTTGGAACATATTTTAAAAAATATAAAGATTTAATATTTTTAATTTGAATAATTCCCAACAAAATAGAGGTATGTGTAGATTCCCAATTGATTTAAAAATAATTTACAAAAATAATCAAATTGTTATGATACTCCTAAAAATTGTTAACTAACCAGAAAAAAGAGGGATTTCCAAATTAAAAATATATAAACATTTTGTAACTATAAAATCTTAAATAAAATCTTTTATGAAATATAAAGATTTTACATTTCTAAATTGTATAACCCCTAGAAAGTACTATGGCAAAAAAAAAACTTCTAGAAAGGAGACGCTTCAGCAGATTCTTGACCGATTTAAAAAAAATAAAATTTGAAACCAACAAATCTCAAATATAGTGTATTTGGCCTTATCGATGAAGGAGTAGTGGTCCGTAAGCACTTTGCATCACGACTGACAATGAAATTAGAAATCGCCAAATGTTTACGTTACCCCATATATCACACGATAAATCAAATAAGCAGGATATATATGTGTAAGAGAAGCTAACATGGTAACAACACAATTGGAGTGAGATCATGCAAAACAATAAGGTAAACAAAAATATTTTTAAAATAGACCTTTGCATCACGGAGGATCATTTCTATTGAGGCACCATCATGAACAACCTCATGTCTAAACATCACAAAGCTACATTAGTTGAATGAATGCAACAAAAGCAAATTTTTACAGGGAACTTTTAGTTGCTTACCGACTCTACGATAGAGGACATGGGGAGCTTTGAGGCAGAGGACATGGGAGGTGAAGAGTGAGGTGAGAGAAATCCACTCAAAAAATATTTTATGAAATATAAAAATAATTTTTAATTTCTAAAAGGCATTTGTAGTAGTAGGATCGAATGGAATGCAATTTGATAAGATTTCAAAATATTTTGAAACAATCTTTTCATTATCTCTACTTTTAATATATTTATTTTAAAAATATATCTCTCTTTATTTTTCAAGCATGTTTTATTTTTTATCATTATTTTAGTTGTTACAATATTCATAGCAGGAGGAGGAGGGACTCTCAATGTAAAATATTTTATTTTATATTTTAATATTTTGGAATTTCTTGTAATTTGTAACTATATCCTAATATTTCTCTTTGTTTTTTGAGAATATTTTATTTTGTATCTTTATTTTGGTTGTTATAATATTCATGGTAGAAGGAGAGTGTGCCAAATGCCAGGGGGGATTCTCAACGTCCCTAATATAATCCATAGATGATGATGATGACGGAGGATTTAAGTGATTGATTGTAACACTTCATTTGAAACGCCGTATATACTCAACATTCAATCCGTTAAAACATCACTTGTGAATTTGGGGCCTCTATCCGAACAAATTAAAACTTGAACAACACTTATTTGATACTTTCAACTATTAGTTTAAAATTTCAGTTTTAAATAAATATTTATCAACCGAAATATTTTAGGATAAAAAAATAATTCTAGTGTCATGACAATTAAATATAAAGTGGCATAAAGGTGCACGAGGAGCCTAATAGAGCCTTCAAGGTTCGCTCCACGGGTGCCTTCCTTGCTTCCTACTAGAATATCCACATGAAAAATGTTAATATTATAGGATGAGATTCAACGTCTCAGTAACTACTGAAAGTTTATACCGTACACAAGCAAACTACATATGATTTAAAAGAAGGAACTGATTACATATACATTTGCATATATCATAATTCTCATACAAAATGATGTCACATTTAATCATCATTATGCCAACCTCTATTTTCATCACAACAGGTAATATACAATTATGCAGTATGCAGTATGCAGCCTCCCTTATATCACCATCCATCCTTATTCCGCTGACTAGAGCTATAGGCTAACACATAGTCTAACAAGAACCTATCCATTTTACTAGATTGTCCCAAGCTCACCAGTTCTTAAGATACACCCGGCCAAAGGTGCAGAGCTTAAGTTTAGACTATGGCTCCCCTCCCTAAGAGAACACAACTAAAGATGTGTCACATGCCCTATAGCTCCAATGCAATCTCGGCCAAAAGAAAACATGGAAGAAGGGGCCCTGACAAGTACCATCCACTATGCACCGAGTGATGGCATACCACGTGGTAAAAAATCTCAACATACAAATTCCTCCTTACTCCAACCCATCATAAATGCAACCGCCATGACAGTTATATTCAATCACTAACAATATAATTAAAAGGCAAGGTACAATAAATCATGCTTCCATTCATATAAAATATCATCACATATTCAAGTATGCCTAAAAGAAAACAATAATCCAATAATACATTAATTATAATTAAATTATTTACTGTGTGAATAAAGTGAGTTATAAAGAAATTTACCTATAACATTACTTACTTGGAAATTTATAATACACACACTTATAATTCAATCCTTTTTTTTATATAAAAGATAGTCATTCACATTCATACATAATTCACAAGTATATGGAAGAATATTCAGAGTTATCTATTACTCCATAGCTTACATGTAACTATAAAAAGTTACTCCAAGATTCTCAATGAGAGTCTACAAAGCCACAAAGATATCTATTAATATGTAACCCATTCCTATTCTAAAATTACTCTAAAAACTATTCTAAACATTAAAGCTACCCTCCAACAAACCCACATATTATCTTCATACACACACACTCACACGGTCTGTGGGAGCTACAAAGTGAAGAAGGCCATGAGACATGTGAAATCTGATATATATATATATATATATATATATATATATATATATATAGGGATAAAATGTTTGATTGGATTAAAAGTGAAAGAGCCAAGATATGACTCAAGAGAAATTAGTTGAGGAAAAAGACAAAAGTAAAGACTTGGCATAAAAAAAATAGTAGAGAAATTAAGGATAAGAATAACTTGACCCTCATAAAAATTTATATTGAAGGTAAAAACTTAAAAAAAGAGAAAAGGCCAAGCTATATACGCAAAATTAATAATGAAATTGCTTTAACAAATCTAAAGAAGCTATTCATACATAAACTATGTGTGTATATGCGCATATATATATATATATATATATATATATGTATGTATATTAAAGCAGAAAATATTTGAAATGGGTTCATGTGTGTGTGTATTTTTCTCATACTTATGGGAATGACAAAAATGGGTTTGTGTTGAGACTGAAAATTTCATTTCATCTCATAAGACACGAGTCTTAGTTGCATTAGAAGTTGAACCAAAATAATGAAAGAAGAAAATAATAATAATAATGATAGTAATAATAATAATAATAGTAATAGTAAAAGTCAGAATGGTTCAGTAATCAACAATTGGTAGATTTATAAAGAGACTCATTTATAAGTATATAGAGATAGAGTCTTGCATACTTACTGCAGACATAGAAGGAGGGAGATGGGGTAATATGAAAAACAATACTTGTATATGTACTCACCCACGCTCATAGTCCGGGACAAAGAAAAGGGTGTGAGACACAAATGATTTTTTTTTCCCCAATCATATACATTACGCACAATGAGGGGAGAAAAGCTATGACAAGACTGGACAATAGAAAATCAAAGGATAGTAAGGAAATAAGGTTTGACAAGACTATTATCAGTGTGAGGCATGTATAGTTGAACAAGAAAATGAATCGAGAGAAAAACAAAGAAGAGCATTTGTGGAGGCTCAGACTCACTGCCGCTCCGCGAGTTAGGTTTAGGGTGAGGAGAAAAAGATATTGTATAAGAGTAGATCTAGGGTTTGTTCCTCTCATTAAATTAATTTTTTTAAAATAATAAAATAACAATAGTGATATTCAGACTCCTAAAAGTATTTTCATTACTTATTTCAATAATAAGATATATTCTCACATACATACCCATATATTCAAAATAATTATTTTAAGGAGGTATCTTATTTGTATATTTTCCTCTCTTTCTTTGAATTGATTTTTTTTTTTTTGAACTTCATACTACTTCATACTTATTAATTTATTTTATCCTTTTTGACTAAATAAAATCTAAATTACAACCAACTCTAAGTGTTTAAAAATAAGGATGTTACATTGATTCTTTGACCTGATCAAGTACTTGAAAACCTGGGTTGATAGTGGGAGAAGCAAAACAATAATTTATTCCCAAGTAATTGAAGCGATAGAAAGAAGAACCTTAACCAAATATGTTTTATCTGGTGCTAACTTGCACACTCTTTCATATATTAAACTATCATAATACATCAGTGATAGAATTGAGTCAAGGTGTATTAATTTCTTTTGGGGGGAGCAAGTGGTGATAGGAATAGAATTCATCTTTTAAACTAGGCAATACTTTTCAAGCCTTCACATGAGGGGGCTAGGATTAAGAAGCATAACTCAAGTGAATCAGGCACTCCAAGCTAAGCAAATTTGGAGAATTCTCTCTGCACCTTGTGATTCTTTATTGTCCACTTCTCTAAGAGCTAAATATATAGACCTCAATAGTGAGACTACTGTGAAGAAGCCTTACAATTCTTTCTGGACATGGAAAGGAATTTACCAATGCTTTGAAATTTATAATAGTGAATTTAAAGTGGAAGGTTTGCACAGGATCTTCCATTGATATCAACCACCCCTTGTGGTGGTTCATGTAATCTAGATCAAATGTAGACCGTTCAATTCAAACGGTTTCTGATTTATTAATGCACATTCCTTTTTGTTGAACCCCAACGAGATGAAATTCTACATTAGTTACTTATTTGTATTCTTCTCATGTTGCTCAATGAGATTCTTTAAATTCTTGTTTCTTTCTACAATCAGCAAGATTCGCTCATTGGGTCTAAAAGTTCCTTTGGCTTATATTCGATCAAATATGGCTTTAAATTAATTAATTCCACCACTAACCATCACAATGGAAACCCTTTTTGAAAATTCCTTTGGTCAGTTTCACTACCTAGGAATGACTTTTGATATAGAAATTATTGAATCATGCTATCCTATCTATGGATGTTTTGAGGCAACATCACATCAATGTTAATGGTAATTGTGCTTTTAGATGCAACGTCCCTAAATCCTTAGAACACTTGTTCTTAACATGTTTGGTTTGGAGTCTTAAACGTTTGTTTGTCTTTTTCTTTCTTTCATTTATCCAAGGAATGATTAAAGGAAACTTTGTTTCGTTCACATCGAGATAATTATCCTTTGATTATTGCTGGCATCATTAAGGTGATCTCAACAATATGGATGAAGAGAAACAAAATAATACATCAGGGGGTTCAATGTGCCCAATGTCAATCATAAGAGAAATTAACCATACAGTTGTTTCTGCTACATTAGCCTTCTCTGCTAAAAAAGAAGATTCAAGAGGGAATAACTTCTCCACAACAATCTTTTATCAAGAAGGAAATGTTCCAATAATGGATTATCATTTTGGATAAATATAAGAGTCAAGGTAAGAAATTCTACAAGGTTTGGATAGGTTTTTATAGCCAGTCAGTCATTTCGATCAACAGGAATAAATCATCCCAAACAAAATGGTTTGCTTTTCTTTGCTTTCGAGCTGCTTTGCTTTGTCTTGGATACTATAATCTCTTTTTTTTTCTGTGACATACCAAGGCAAGAGATGTCGGTGATGTGCTTAAAGAAGTTATTCTTACTACCAAAGGGTTCAAAATTTCATTGCATCTATTAGGATATAAGTGTCTTTCTTTCTCATTTCATTTTTAAGCATGTTTTTTTTTTAATTGAACGGTTTAAATACAACCTCTTCTAGTTTCTTAAGTTTTTTACATCACTGTTACCATAGAGGTGTAGACATGTGAGGCAAAGAGTTACTATAATTATCATTTTTCCATGGAATACATTTTGACTCTCTCAAAAAATAATAATAATAATAAAATTATAAAATAAATGAAATTTTAAAAATGTTAACTATTAATTTTATAGTTTTTAATTCCTATTAATGAGCTTGGCTAGAAAAAAATCATAAAGACAATTTAGTCAATTAGTCCTTACAATAATCAAGACTAAAAGATCAAATTTCTTTATTTAATATACTCCCTTTCCCTCTGGTCTTTAATATAAAACTCAGTTGAATTTTTTTTTGAAAGATTGAGGAAGCTAAATAAACTACTTAATCAAAATATATGTTGGGTATTATTATATTATATATCATTTTATAAGTCAAACAAATTAATTTGAAGAAGAACCATAAATATAAACATTTTAATGTAAATTTATTAGCATAATTAATCTCTAAAAAAAAAATCAACTAGGTCTTATATTAGTGACTGAAAGTAGTATGTATGTATATATATATTGTTCTCCTTGACCTAACAACTTATTGACCCTATCAACGGAGAAAAACTGGTAAAAAAAATAACCAAAAAGAGAGGTGTTGCCCTCTGGATTATGATGTGTGTTATAGGATAATATATCTGTTTTTTTCGCAGCAGTTTGAAAACATTATTTTACAATCTATGTCGTATTAAAAATCACATATACTTCATTTTCTATATGTAACTAGAAATATTTTATTATAATGTAATTTGTTTCATTTCTGGGTTATCTTAAAAGTCAATTAAGCTCCATACACGCAATGACGCAAACATATATTTATAAAAGATAAAAATTTGTGCTGTATTAAAAAAAGGCTTCTTTCATGGCCCCAGAGAGAGAGAGAGAGAGAGAAGGCTTCTTGGAACTTTCCAGTGGTATCAGTGCCAGCCACAGTCTAGGAGAGAAAAAAAGGCAAAATAAAATTTTCATGTAAACATCATTTAAATTACTCCTTCCCTCTAGCCCAAAATACAAGAACTAATAGTTTTTTTTTTTAATCATAAATATAAGACACTAGTCCCCTTTATCAACCATATTTATAAGTTTTTCTTCCAAACCTTTCCTTGTTGATTGACGTAATAGGAGGTTTTCCATGAAAAAAGTAGTTTTCAATACATAAATAATTAAAAAAGGTACTTCAGAAAAACCAACATAAATTTTAACTAACTAAAAAAATTTTCTTAATATCTTACATTTCAACCCGAATAAATATCATTTATTCGATAAAGATACAATACCCACTGAAATCACGTATGGATTCACCAAAATTGTCTACACCATCAAAATACAAGACCTCATCCTCTCATCGACAATGCCAACAACGTCTGCACTCAACATCTGGCTTTAATCGGCCTCAAGATTCCAAATATAAATACAGATAGAATCTTGTGGAGTTCACTAGAAAAAAAAAACTGCACTCGTATGCTAAAAAATTCCCTGTGCTTAAGGTCCTAAACATTTTAAATATACAAAGCAAGTTTTTTATGCTACATATTGCAAAAAAGATACAATAAATTCATCATGGGTTCTTGTTCAAGGTTGGCTTAGCCAAGGTTGAAGCAAGACATTAAACCTCAGGACCAGATGCAAACAACGAAACAAGGCCACGGAACACTTGGGCGGAGAGTTGGTGTGCTTGGAAGCGCTCGCCATCCACATTCCACACGCTCTCGTTGCCCAAGGATGTAAAAGTGAATGCCGTGGTCTGTCGATGCTAAAAACAATTAGGAAGTCATTCAGGAGAGATTAAGTAAATGGATAAGAGGAGAAAAACTGACCTTATGATGTTCTACAAACTTAAAATTAAAGGGATTTCCACCTCTTCTGGCAAGTTGAGTGAGGTGCCTGTGGTATTCACTGATTGTCATTCTAAATTGTTCATGGGCAAATATCATATCAATCATCAACGAAAATAGGCTTTGATGACTTGAAAACAAAGAGAGGCAGTGTGTACCATAGATAATAGGCATGAGGGCAGTCTTTAATTAATATAAGATGAAGGAAACCATCTGAAAGGTGTGCATCAGCCACCAAACCGTCAGGTGCTTTTTCATTTCTGCAAGAGATTACAGCAGCTCCGACACTGAGAAAACGTCCTTTGCATCTTTTCCATTTGGTATTCTCTGTCCTCAAATAAGGGGTTGGGCCAGAAGTTCCGGGGGCCATGTGACTTGGCATACAAACTTCACAATTGACACGGCAGATTTGTCTTTCTGGTTTATATGGACTTCTTCTTTCTCGTACCCTAGTCCCTTGACTGTTGCCCTTGGGAGACAGATTGGATCTATCTGAATCAACTTCCAGATAACCTATCTCAGCCTCATATGACCTGTATGAATATTGAATATTCAGTGAGCAAATCAGGGAAAATAATTATACCAGGAGAGGCACAAGCTTCAGCATGAGTAGCACGATAGCAAAATATATCAAACAAGTACATTTGCCAGATGAGCTTAGCACTAGAAAACTCTAGAAGCTTACAGAACCTAATATATGTTTTTGAAGATTTATAAGTACTGCATCAAGCTGGCAGCTTCGTCAGCAAAAGAAAAGGGGGTTTTAATTCAAAAGATCTGGCTACAGACAACTCAAGTAACTATCATTTATTGTCTCTATTAGTTACCAATGAATATTGATAATTATTCTATTTCTAAAAGGGGTTCCATCAAGTTGATCACCAAAAATGGAGGGGGAATTCCATTGATCAATAGCTAATGATCTGTTATACAAAATTTGATCTATCATAATGGGCATCAGCTGACAAAAGCTTATAACCATCCACTGAAGGTTCAACAAAATATCCCTTTTTAACTACTACTTTATTTCATAGAAGGCATTTTTGGAAGTTCCATATTTCAAGTGTAAGGAATTTGAAATAATTTCAAAGGTAATCAATATCTTTTTACCCAAAATGCCCCAGGAGTGTATCAAAATTATTAGTATAGAAGAGCAAAGATGGAAAGATTTTGATATCTTAACTAACTAATTGTTTCTCTTAATGGGCGTGCGGTGGGTAAAAATGCCTTCTAATATGAAATGAAGGGAGTAACAGGTTATGGGCATATTTTGCCCGGGTTTGTCACGTATGTTAAACTTCCCAGAAAGTAGGAAAGAGGTCAAGCCAAGATTGTGAGACCACACATATAGCAATTGTCCATCATGTAATGGAAGAATTGAGTCTTATCAAAAAGAAGAAGGAAGAATTGAGATGCAAAGAAGAGCAAAAATCCAAGAAATGGCACTCGGTTCACCTGTGCCTTAAAAACACCATTGTCCCAGCATAATCATAGCGTTTGGGGCCCATCCAGCGATATTTCTCACTCTCTGTGATGACATCACCATAGAACCCATACCTAAGGTCATAAGAAAGAAAAAATAAATGAAGAAACATTTATTAAAATTTATGGATCAATATACCGTGGATGCAAGAATATAAATCAATCTGTCAGAAGAAGAGTGAGGTTTTGGATAGGCCGCAGGACTATATCCCAATTAATACAACAGGCTTCAAAGTAGCATTCTCAAAAACAACAGCCACGTAAAATCTTTCAATTACAAAGCTGAAAGCAACTTAATTATTAACATGGTAATGGGTACTGAATGCGCAATCAAAGATGCATGGAGAAAATTTTCATTAGTTTTGAGAGTGTTGTTCAAGTGAACTGCATTCAAGGCAAGGGCTAATAGCTATCCTTTTATGATAATTCAAAAAATTTATTCTCTATTCCCATCCTTTCCATTTGAAGTTTTATGGGGCTAAAAACTTTTCAAGAAAGCTAACATCAATCTAAATCACAAACTATAGTTTGAACTGAATTCTTTTGCTAATGCTATAAAAGAAAACACTGATAGAGGCATTACCCAGCAAATGAAGCTGCATAGCGTACACAAGGTTCAACTGCAGATTTAGGTGTTTCTTTCCACCGTACAACTTGAGCTATATCAAGGTGCACCCTTTTGCCCAGAACAATATGTATGGCAGATGTCATAGGATCTCGATTTCCAGTTGTACTAGAAATACAAATGAGTATTGTATTCAGATAAGTGACATATGTGTGTTAGAAAAAAAGAGACATTCATTGCAAAAATGGTTTTTTAGGGAGGCACGCTGTAATCAATTTCATACACAGATTACCATATGATCACAAGGCATTTAACCTGAAATTATGGAACTGTGCACCGCAAACGAACCATATGGAGGGTAAATACTAAGGTATCCTCAACAATTAGAAACAAAAAAAGTGGTTTAGACCATGATGATCTGAACACCACCTCACTCAAGTCAAATTTCAACAATGCTGATTGATACGTGCCCTATAGAACTTAATATATGGAGGTTTATTAATTTTAACAAGACACTGATGAAGTACCAACGCAAGCACTAAAGTATGAGCCTATTGCAAAAAGGAAGAAAATTTAATCCTTGCAAAATAAAATCTGATACAATTGCACAAATATAGATCTTTTGTTTCTATAGATATGAGCTTAAGTCAACGTAAAGGCTAAGATATTATTGGAAGGGAGAAAGTCATACCACATTACAATGGCATCAGTTGAACCTGCAGGGATGATTCCAAATCTAAACCGTTCACTGAGGATTTGAAACTCAGGATCTTGATCTGCCGAATCTTCAAAAGCCAAAAAATTATCCCCATAAGTTTCCTTCCGATCTTGTTCCCTTTCTCTTTTTCTTTTGTGGCGGTGTGACTGGGAGTCTATAATCATAAAACATAAAATGGAAAATGGAAAAGATGGGGGATGGGAAACTAACATATAACATTCCTACATAAATTATGGAAAAATTAGCATATTTACTAAGTTGTTTCAGTTATTACAAATTCAAAGACAACAACTAACGAATCAAATATATTAATCAGCAAGCAATCCAACAATTACAACCAGCAAGCAGTTGCAGAGAGGTAGGTAAGCAAGTATAGGCAAGCTACTCACTGGAATTTGAGATTCTGGATCCTACTTGTTCTGGACATGAAATAAGAGGAGATTGTTCTTCGCATTGATTGATACTCTCCTCAGCTGTTTCATTTCCATCATGAACCAAGGAACCATGACTATCTTTGACCAAATGAACCAAATCTGATGGAGCTGGCGGCATGGGAGATTTCAGCCTGGGAGAAAGAAACCCATTAAGGATTTCATTGAAAAATCCATCACCTCCCTGGAACCACCTCAATTAGAATACAGCAAGTAATTGGCAAATAAGAAAGAAAACTGCTTGCAAACAGAAAGCAAATCAAAAGGTGAGTAAATAGATGCATTTAAATTACCATATCTTGAACTTCCACCACCATTTAGCGTCATTTTGAAGAATGACAATATAAGTGCATGAGTTTCAATCATGATTTGGTAAAAGCCTAAAAATGGCTTAATTTGTGTGGATCAAAACATAGATGCAATAAAACGAATATGATGATGAATTCCCAAGTCAAATCCCACAATGTTCGATTCCAAAACAATTGTTTCCTTGGTTAAAAAGGAATTCAAAATCTACATGACCATTATAGAAATTATTGAACTCATAACATTAATGTGGATGAAAAGTTGTTAGCATATTGCAATGTTCACGCAAGACATTTCACATTCGGAGATTCGCACCTTTTGATAGTTTGCAAGACCACAAAGGTAAAGTCACCAGATTATAATGAGATTTCAAATTATTGATAAACCAAGTAAAGGGGAAAAAAGGATATTTCCTCCTTCACAATTAATGTATCTTCTTTTGCTTCTTTGTTCTTGAGGGAAGGGAGGCTAACTAAGAAGTTAGCTAAAGAGATCATTTAGCAGCATGGAGCAACTAACAGCACGTTATGTCAAGATGAAACTAAGTAGGCACGCTGCTAACTGTGCTCAAGGGGAAGCATTCCATTCTACTATAACCAGGCATGCTTCTATAACTTTATCAGTTAAATAGCACTATGGTAATTGTTCATATATTAAGAAAGCATCAAAAGATATGCACGTTCTTACAACAGCTACAACACCATCATATGATTTCAGCTCCCGGTTTGTTATAGAGGACATCACATCAAAGGCCTGTCCAGCTCTCTCCGTTACAACTACCTGGTGAAGGGGAGATGGATTACTAAGACATCAGTCGACAACAAAATCATATTAGCTATTGGCACCTAAAAATATACAGTGGTAGTGACTTATTTGCTCCCATTTGCAAATCAAACACTGAAATGTCATTATATCATCATTACTCTTTAAGGCATCAGAGCTAAATAAAATAGACTTCCTTTATATGGCTATGGATTCATAATTCACACATACTTCCATATGAACCCAAAAAAGTTTAAACACGAGTTAAAATATAAATCATGGCTCAAGCTCAGTTCATTAAATACACATGTAGAGCCCAAGCTAAATCCAGTCAAGTTCAAGCACAAGATTATAAGCATGCAACAGATATATACCTATGCACTTGAAATGGTATGAAGGGGGAAACAGTCATTAATATTATATTATTTTATGTAAATATAAGATGTTATTTACAGTGTGAATTTTGTAGTTGAGAATCCAGGTCAAGTTGTAGGGCATATTTATTAATGACTTCAATATTCATCAAGGTGCTTGGTTTTAAGGAATAGGGATATCATCTACTAGTACCTTGATAGATAACCAGTAGTCTGTTCTAGCCCAATGCAAAAGTAGTAGGATTGACTGACCAGGAAAAGTAAAATGAAAGCAACCAACATACACTATCATTGCAAAATGTAACTGCGGATCAGGCATGACTTTCATCCTGTTTTTCCTTGTCAACCATATATAGTGGATGAAAGTGCCTTAATCTTCAGAGGCTTGCAACATCATATGAATCGGAACATAAAGTTATCTCTTGTTCAACCACTGAACAGAGTACAAAAGTAAGAGTTGGATAAAGCTATTACATGTCTTAGCATAAGCTTCTGAAATAAGGCATAATAGCATAATAGACTTTACATGACAAATATTTGATGTTTAGAAGAACTGAACATTGAGAAAATAATATGCTAAAAATATTTACCTTTGTTTTCACTTTAGCACGAGAGAATATAGGAGCCACAGCTTCCCAGGTTCTACAGCCAAGTCCTTTCCCACTCCTTGGATGAACAAAAACCTAGCGAATCAGAAATAATCTCTGGGAAATGTTCGTTTCAACTAATCAATGGAAGTTAAAAGACAATATAAAGCCCAGAGTTTGACCAGTACCAGAACATACCATGAGATTCTTTGGTCTTTCAACTTTGAGGTTTAAGGAAGAATTAAGCTGATCTACCCACATCTGACATGTTTGCAGATTATTATGGCCAAAAGTATATTTAACAGGAACCAGCGGAGAAGGCTGAATCTCACTCCTTAGAACCCCATACACTGTAAAACGATACATCTGCACCAATTTGAGAAATAGCATTCACCTTATTTGATTTGCCTCTGAAAGAATATACGCAAATAAACAAGAACAAGAACGAACCTCGATATCATGCCCTGTAAGAAGATGTTTCATGGAACAAGAGGGAGAGATAGGTGATGAATGCATCAGACCATGATCACTGAACTCAGCAGAATATATGTCAGAAAGTTTAATCTCCGTAGCAGCATTAGAAATGTATTTTATCCCCAAACAGGTTGAAGTCTCCTATTCAATTGAAAGTTTGGGATAAGTATTAGAAGATGAAACATGGATTAGCAGTTCATTGGTAATAAACAGCTTTGAGAATGAGAACTATCTCAATAATCCATGATACAACAAACCTTCTTATTTTAAATGTTTGCAATTAGAAAAGCAGGGCTGGGGGAATGAAAGCCAAACAAGCCCAGTAAGACTCATTCAGACCATAAAGAAGTCTTCACAACAATTGTATCGAAGTTGAGAAGATATTGTCCCCCATAATTAGACAGTGATAAATATACATATAAAACCTCAATTAAAACACAGGTGAGACGTGACTAAACTGAATCATACCATAATATATAAAGTTCGGGTTCCAAAATTTAGCCATATTATTGAAATGTAGAAAATTTCAATAAATACTTGGTCAGGGTTAATCTACAACAGGCCAATGCCACAACCAAATGAACATGATTACCATTTTAAAGTAATTAGACAGCACTCACATTAACCAACGGTTCAACCGCTTCCCAAGATAATCCATCAGAATTGAAAGTGAGAGTGACTTCCCCAACATGATCTAAGAATAGGTTGCAGCTCGAGATAGCTGGTTCGCCATTTAGCAGGGCATCAGGGTGACATTTTTCTTCTGCAATATCATGATTCCCATCGCTTTCCATTAAAATGGAAGAGTCAAGGAAACGAGATAAATTTCAGCCGAATTTGTTCAAATTACGGAGGGATCAAAAAGAAAAGGAACCAAAAGAATAGGGCTTTAGCTCTGAAGAACCAGATATAAAGGAAGAAGTAAAATGGTGGATCCAAAAAAGGAAGAAAGAAGGAAAATGATGGGAGAAAAAGCCGTCTGGGCTAATTGGCTTTTTCATTTACGGAGTGATGCGAAAGATGCAATGCAAGATTCGCGCTTTTGATTCGAGATTTGGTAGGCAGACAAGCTCCATGTATAGACTGGATCAATTTAGCTTTGACCCGGGAATTAACCAGAGGAAAAAATAGTAAAGCGATAAATAAAATTGAACGGAGTAATTTTTTACCAAAAAAATAAAAAGTGCAGATGTGGATTTTTTTTTAAAAAAATAGATATATAAATACCATTTAAATTGGGAAAATCCCAAAAAATCTGTTAACATATGAAAAGGATAAATAGATATTAATTGATTATTCTGGGATTTTGAAATACTATGCTTTTACCCAAACGACCATGTGCTACCCGTGGGTTGCACGGGAGATCAAGCTTCGTTGAAGGACACAATAAAACATATTTGATGAATAAACAACCTTTCCCAACAAGAAACAATAAACCAACATATTAAGTACGAATGCATAATGGTGACAAACATAAATGGTTAATTCATCGATATATTATGGTTAACTCATCCGTATATTAAGCTTTAGAAGGAACAGAATCACCTCTATAGTAAAGTTTAATTTGCACTGTGTAGTCAAATAGCAAGCTGATGAGGATAAATAAAAAAAAAAGATACTTAGAGCATAAGAGAACTTGCGTACAGAAGGAACCGGTGCACAGAGTTGGGACAATTTCCTTCGGTAATAAACATTATTACAGAAAGCATGCATATCGCAATTTGGTGATGGTCAACAGTAGGGTAGGAGCAAGATATTTAGCTAAAAAAGGAGCAGAGTAGCCTTAGATGTCAGATTTCATTTTTTTAGTACCTGAACTTCCATGCCCTGAGAACTTGGGACAAAAATGTATTTTTTAGTACCTTAAACAAAGCCATGTGCTTCCATGATTCCATGTGTTTGGTGTAACCAAAGTCCTGAGTCATGTCTGCATGTGTTACGAGATTGTCCAGCGGTCCAAAAAATGTGGCTTAGCATTATAAAGCCATGTTATAATCATCATTTCTTTTCCTGCAATCTCTGGGATTGGTGTAATATGAATCTCTTAAAGAATATTGGTCTTGGCAAGGAATCATGGAAGGAATTATTTGTGTTGATCTGTTGGCTAATATGGAAGCGTCGCAATGAATGTGTTTTTAATCACACTACTTCCACCACTGACAGTGTTCTCGGTAGAGCTAAAGCCATTCTTCTTAGTTACATGTCAGGCAAGGTTAAGTTGCAGAATACAAAGCTTCGAGGTAACAACGTTGTAGTTGCACCTACACATGATTTAATGGAGGAGGGCTTTGTTTGTATATTAGTGGATGGAGCATATTCTTATTCCAACAGGTTGGCAGCTTGTGGAGGGCTCATCAAGGATCATGAGGACAGGACCATTGAATCTTTCATGTTCCATATTGGACGAGGAGATCCCCTGAGTGCGGAACTATGGGCTTGCCTTTTGGGATTACGGAGAGCGTGGGATTGTGGATTTAGGAAGATAATTATCAAAAATGATTGTTCTCATGCGATTGAGCTTATTCAACAAGGATCTGCTGAGCTTCATGATAATGAGAATATTATTGTTGAAATTAATAATATGTTGCAGAGACAATGGACCGTGCGGTTTACTGTATGCGGTCGAGAGCTTACACAGGAGGCTGACGATCTTGCGAGAAGGGCGCTAGCATGTCCCCCTGGTCTTCACTTAGCCTCATCTCTTGTCGGTCATTCTTTGACTTGTCTAGTAGAGTAGCTGTTTTGTTTCCACTATATCAAAAAAAAAAAAAACAAAGCCATGTGCTTTCAGTGTTGACTGGAAGGTGACCATTCAAACATATTTTGACATTAAAGTAACTTCAAGAAGCATGTGGACCATATGAGCAGTTGAGGGTGATTAAAAATAACTGGACGATGTAGGGATAATTAAATACTTAGGATTAAAATACCTCGGTGCACAGAGAGGCGTCAGTTTTGGGCATGACCTGTAAAGGGCCAGGGATAAATATAAACAAAGTGAGCAGATAATGAGAAGGATGCATGAGGAAGAAGAAGGTAGATAGTTTCAAATTGAAAGGTGCTGATTTGATTTGTCAAAAACATCTTGTCCAATGAGCATAGAGGAAGTTAATAGATGTCATGCATGAGCACTTTATGGATGGGCAACAGCGGTAGAGGAGCAAGATAATGAGCTAAAAAAGGAACATAATATCCCCAGATGTCAGGTTTCATACTTTTAGCACCTGAATTTCCCTGCCTTGAGAGCCTACGAAAAAGATCCTTGTTTGTCGTTACTGATTTTCCATGCCTTGAGATTCTAGCATATGCTGACATAACATGAGAAACAAAAATCATGTAGACGATATGACCAGGTGAGGGTGATTAAAAATAGTTGAACAATGTTGGCATTAATAAACACTTAGGATAAAAAGATACAGGTGAACAAATAAGCGCAAGTTTCTTTTTTAAATGAACTGTAGCTGTTTGGCCTGTATAGATGACATGGATGAGCAACCAAGCATGGGAATGGTTTGTGCAGAACGTGTCTGGTCAATTCATGAAGCAGGTGACCCATCTAAACTTTTTTTCAGGAAAAGAATGACACCATTGAGATACTGGAACAATTTCAGAAACGTTTTGCACAAACCATGAAAATATGGAGAATGATAAGAATAAGCTAACTCATCTAGATTTTATGGTTAACTCATCTATATATTGAGCTTTAGAAGGAATAGGATCACCTCTGTAGTCAAGTTTCATTTGCTATAGGCATAGGCAAATATCAAGCTGATGAGGATAAATGCCAAGAAAATAAATTAGAGTATATGAATACTTCGGTACAACAGATGAAAGATGGAATTGGCATAGCTGAGCTATTAAAGATGGACGTGACAACAGCTAAAACAATACACAGATACAATCCCAGTGCTTTACAGACAGAATCCAGGAAAAGCAAAAAGCAGCGGAGGGGCTACAGCCTATTTCAAACCCCTCTAGGGAACGTGGACTCATGTTCTGGCACCCTTTTGGTAAACACAGTGAGCTTGTGCTATGACAGTATGGCAAGAACAGCGAACAGAAATCTCAGTTTGGTGGGAAAATTTTACATCCGAGGTTAGAAATAAAAATTTCTGTTTCAGATTCCACCCCGAAGAAGCCCACAAACTCAGAACCGCTCGACTTCGACCATTGGAGCACCATTGTCTAGACTTGACGCAGCAGAGCAGGACACTTCCGACGAGTGACAAACGACGGTGAGCTCACTTTGTTGTTCAGTTAACCACGCCTAGAATAAGAAAAATGTAAAGTGAGACCAAATGGACGTGAAAGTAATGAAGGCTAAGGGGGATTTTTGGGTGTACATAAACAGGACTGAAAATCAGAAGGTGTGCCCCCTGCTTAAAACGGGAGGGAAAAACAGAGGATGCAACGATTTATTCAAAACAACATCAGGAGGCTCATACCTAAAGAGGAAACATATCTGGACGATGTTTGCTTGGTATGTGGAGGAGAGAAACAACACCCAAGTGACTAAATACAAAGAGGACGCCGATTGCTTAAAATGGGAGTGAAAAACAGAGGAGGGAATGAATGATGTATAAAAGGATCAGT
The DNA here is from genome assembly GCA_963242795.1 of Inga leiocalycina. Classification (NCBI taxonomy): domain Eukaryota; kingdom Viridiplantae; phylum Streptophyta; class Magnoliopsida; order Fabales; family Fabaceae; genus Inga; species Inga leiocalycina. The sequence continues at coordinate 16,986,388 of OY725320.1, forward strand.
TGATCCATAGCTAAAGGTGCTTGAAGAGAATGACGATCATGGGTTATATAGGAATGAATGAAGATATTTTAGGCGGGGAGTTTTAAACTTGAAATTTGAATTGAGCTAGGGGAACGTGGGCTATCGGCAAAGTCACTTTCAGCTGCTTCCGGCTCACACGTAGCCCGAAATATATGGTATTCAGCTTGTGAACAGTAAAATAAGTCTGAAGCCGATGGATAAGCCGTTGAAGCAGTTGGCTTGGTGGAAGAGATTTATATGTTATATTGATGCCCCTTAATTTGTTTTTATAAAAAAGAAATAACCTTTGTTGGTGCTAAAGTTCTGCCAGCTAGCACCACCCAACTGGCGGTTGGTTGACATGTTGAATAAATACAATAACAACCTGAGTATAGTGGTTAACAACTTACACTCCCAAGGTTGTTAATAGTTATATTCAAATTGTCATTGCTTTTATTCAACTTGTCAACGACGCTTAATAGGGTTTAAGGAGTTCAAGTAGTTGGTCAATATACTCAAGAAGTCAATCTCATTATTTAAGTTGTTACCGGAGCTTCGGTAGCCAGCGCTAGAGCTTCGGATTCTGGCTGCCGAAGGCCTGCCAGTGAGGTAGTGCTGGCTGATAGAACTTCGACGGAGGCGAGAGTTCTTTCTTTTTTTGGAAAAAAAATTTAGGGGCATTTTGGTAAAAGCACAACATGCCCAAATCTCAGAATAATTCCTTAAGACTTATTTGTTATTTCCATGTGTTAACAGACTTTTTTGGGTTTCTTAAGTTCAAATGGTATTTATTTAAAATTTTTCCTTTTTTAATTAATTTTAAGGAATTTAATAAAGTTCCTCTGTTTTTTTTAGTAAAACAATTATATTAACAGAAAAGTGAAATCATTCATAAAAAGATGGAGCTCTATTGCATACATGCAAGGAAATGAATGATTTATCCAATTCTAATTTGTGAGCAACATGAACTCAGATCAAACAAGACTAACTACAGCATTGAGTAAGGCTAAAACAAATAAGGATTCAAACCAAAAAAAAAAAAAAAAAGACTAAAGCAACATCAAACCAACATCGATACTGTATGCATGAAGAATGAAGTTGAAGAAGAGAATGACAAATAACACTATTTTCACTTGCAACAATCATAGACCATTTATAGATAAAGCCACTATATCCAAAGCTATGAAACATGAGCAGTTCCAATCTAGAAATGATACTAGACAATTGCCCAGCTGACATGCTACTCTCTTCTATAGTAATCTAATAGATGACCAAATATTTGGCCACAAAAATGAATTTTGTTGAAAGAAATTTTGCTTAAGGTATATTGGGTTCCTAGGCGAAGATTGCTATAAAGTTAAACATTGGAACAGCTTAACTAAGAAAGTACCTTGATTAATATTAACCTATCATTGCAATCCTTGAAGTCCAGCACAAAAAAATTCTGAACTTGTTGCAGGACTCCAACTTCAGTTCCAACTTTCAAAGACAAGTTAGTCACAGCTTGAATTTAGGATGCAATGATTAACCTTAGGAAGTATGTAGTGATGAGGGTGGAAAGCTAGATGCTTTCATCACATATTAGAACCTTCATCTTGAGATGAGAAAACTTCCGCACACTGAACTAGTTGCCACAACGTAAGTATGAATCAACTAAGGAGCAAGGGGAGCATAATCTTATTAGGATAGAAGAAAGAGTGAACAAATATTAGATAAAATCTCAAAGAGTGAAAGATCAGGAGATATTGAATATATAAGAGCAAGAGACAAAAATAGAGTACCACCTCTTAAAGAGAAAGTCTCTTTAGTCTCCACCACCCATCTTAACATGGTTAAAAGTTCCTTAACTTTAATAAGATAGTTACCAGATTATTATATTTGACTCAACGTTAAAAAAAACTAATTGTTGCGCTAATAGTTTCACCTTGCAAGATTAAGATCATCAAATAAATGGTGAATTTGTTGGATATTCCCCTTGTAGGGCATAGAGTTTTCCCCCCCTGAAAATTTCAATTCTAAACTCCTAGTCTCCATGCATATTACGCAACCTTTTATTAAAAAAAATTTGAAGTCAAATGAATAAAATGTCAATACTCCATTTATTCCTTTTTATAAGGTATTATTTTTTACTACACCCTGTTATAAGATAGTGTTTGAGAATGTTTGAAAAGTTTCTTGTAAATTTCTCATTTTATCCCCACTTAATTATAAAAATTACCCATGTCACTATTACATTGAATTTTCATATTGGGCTAAAGAACTCAATATAACATGTTTTCTCTCTTCCACATAAATGAAGATATTTTTAGAAAATAAATTTCATTTTGTACATATTTATTATCCCTAACTATTTTTAATTACTTCATCGAACAATCTTATATAAAATGAAACAGGGGAGTGCGTGTGTGTGTGCGCATCAAAGAATGGACGAAAAAATGGACACGAACACTTCAACCCCGTTTCCCCTGCGTTAGGCCCAACAAAAGCTTCGGCCTAAAAATCACTGGGGGAAAAAAATCCTCTGCCCTCCTTTCCAAGCCAAACTAGGGTTTTGAAAACTTGAAGACCTCCCTCTAAACCCTCCGTCTCACTCATTTCCTGTTCCTCTCATACGTTCTTCATTCTTCACCGATCACTTTCAGTGCTCTTTCCATGGGTAGCCAAGCAGCCGTTTCGTTCCTCACAAATGTCGCGCGCGCCGCTTTCGGTCTTGGCGCCGCCGCAACCGTCCTCAACTCGAGTCTCTACACCGTCGACGGTGGCCAGCGAGCCGTCCTCTTCGACCGTTTCCGGGGCATTCTTGACGATACCGTTGGGGAGGGTACTCATTTCCTTGTCCCCTGGGTACAGAAGCCCTACATTTTTGACATTCGCACTCGCCCTCACACCTTCTCTTCCATCTCTGGAACCAAGGACTTGCAGATGGTCAACCTTACCCTGCGTGTGCTCTCGCGCCCCGACACCGATCGCCTCCCAGTGATTGTGCAGAATCTTGGTCTGGAATATGATGAAAAGGTTCTTCCGTCTATTGGAAATGAAGTTCTCAAAGCCGTGGTCGCGCAATTCAATGCTGACCAGCTCTTGACTGAGCGTCCCCATGTCTCGGCTCTTGTTCGTGAGAGTTTGATCCGGCGAGCTAAGGATTTTAACATAGTTCTTGATGATGTATGATGAGTGGTTTTTATTTGAATTCTTTTTGTGTTGATATTTAATGGAAGAATGCAGCTCACTTACAAATGTCTTGCGATTCGTTTGTGATATTTGCACAGGTTGCTATCACTCATTTGTCATATGGACATGAATTTTCCAGGGCTGTTGAGCAGAAACAGGTGGCACAACAAGAGGCAGAGAGGTCCAAGTTCGTGGTGATGAAGGCAGAACAGGAAAGGAGGGCTGCCATTATTAGAGCAGAAGGAGAGAGTGAGTCTGCCAAGCTGATTTCAGATGCCACGGCGTCTGCGGGTACGGGGCTGATAGAACTTCGTAGGATTGAGGCATCGAGGGAAGTGGCTTCTACATTGGCTAAGTCGCCTAATGTAGCATATCTGCCCGGTGGGAAGAACTTGCTCATGGCTCTTAACGCTTCACGTTGATGCTGGTAATCTTGCTTGCTTATTTTATCATTTCATTTATGACTTGATGTTGTTTCTGATCCTCAGCTGTGTGTTTCTACTTGATGTACTAAGTTTTTCTGTCTCAATTTGGGCTATTGATTTTCATCTTGATTTACTATTTCTTGGTTATAGCATGTATGCAGTAACATTATTGTACTCTATGATATGTTTAGTTACACTGCTTCCTTACTGGGTGAAGTTCAAATGCTGATTTTCCTTTGCCATAGTGATAGGCTTAACTTATCCGTAGCTTTTATTGAATAAACTTCTAAAACATAAATGCCTAACCTTTAACATGTCAGTTTATGTGTTAGCTTAGAGACTTGATTGCTTGCTGTCTTCTTTTTGTTGGAAGTTGGAAGAATGCTGGATTATATTTCTTTGTTGGATTATTCTATTTCTTTGGGTTGTTATTCCTGTGACTTTGTGAGTCACTCACTCACTCCCTCCGGCCCAAGATATATAGAGGAAACATTTATTGGTTTTTTACCTTTTAGCCCCTAAGAAATTCCAGGACAAAGTGAGATGGCATAATAGCATTAATATGGGGGTAGATTTTATCTGTATCAAAATAGGGGTAATATTCACCTCTTAACATAATTTTTAATTTTTAACTGTTTTCATAATTTTTGTTATACACTTAATGTGTCCTACATTTCTGACCGGATGGGGTATCCTATTAGGTAAATTGCATCTTCCATTCTTGATAGCTAGAAGGTGAATTCCAACTTATGTTTCTAGTTGTCATATTACTTTGGTATCATGCTACTATTTCAAAAAGGATGAAAGGTTTATACTTTCGTTGAACCACTGGGGGCTGAGGAATATCAAATTGCTTTTTGTGTTTTTTTTGGGTCAACTACTAAATTGCTTTTGTTACTTTTACATGTTGGCAATTTCTTCTTTAGATGCCTAGCTTTCTCATTTCCAGTCAGTTGGTTCAAATTCAATTCCCAGTTGTGTGCATACATCCATTTCACAAGCAGGGAGGATATTATACATAAAATTTGGCTTTAGTAGGTATAATTCAAGCAAAGTTATTTCATGTTTTCCCAAGTTGTTCTAACCATTCAACAGTAATATTCAGAATGGCTAGATTTCTAGTTTTATAAACAGCCAGGGGTCCTCTACCTCGTAGAGGATCTATGCTCCAACTGAACCGTATCATATAGTTTGAAGATCGAGAATTCCTCGTGTGATTGATCTGATACCATCCCGCCAAAATTATAAAAATAGAACAAAATTCCATATATTCCTGGAAAGTGGACAATTAAATTTTTTTGATGTTAAATTATTAGTGATATTGTGAATAATTGTAAATTATTAGGTTGTAATGGGTACGCAACCATTGCTCTTGCTTGCTTTGCGCCCTTACGTATTTCCTTCCTGATTGCAGGACGCAATGATGTGTTAGTGGCAAGCTTGGATTATTGTTTTCCTAGTTGTCCTTTGTTGAAAGAAAAATTTGCTCCCGCCTCATTTTTTTTTCGTGACTCTCGCGGCCCCACATGGTGGAGACTGAAGATGAAAATAAGTCAAATTTGTTGAGGAAGGATTAGGAATGAATATTACATGAATTTCATGTTTTGATGAATGGGTTCTCTTAACTGTAGAACCATGACCATATGCGAAATATGTGTAAAGGTAGGAGATCAATTTGAATATCTGCTTCTATGCCTTATGCAAGTACTTGTTTTAAATTTTGTTCAAACAAATCACTTGGTATCTACAAAAGCAGCGAAGTTCTCTAAGGTTTTAATGCTTCTACATACTCAAGACTTGAAACTAAAATCACAAGTTTTGCGCTTTTAACTTGATGATCTATACTATAGGCATGACTAGCATATACCTCCAAATCAACACCTCTATTTTGCCTTGGTCTAGCCCAGACCTTTAGAGCATAAGCTTTGAATTTGCATGTTGATTTTGCGAGGAGCGATGATACTCTATGATACAAGGGACCATACAATATAGACAAGTGGCCAAAAACACTTGAATATATTTCATTACAAAATTATGAAACCATGGAGACGAAATCTGCACAAAGCAGTCAGAATCTTGTCACTTTCAAGCAAGCAACGACAATTTTTCTCATAGCCTCACAACCCATGTAATTACAAAAAGTATTTCAAGTCATCATCGAAAATCCAGCAAGTTTCAATCTTAAAGTATAAGCAGACAGATTCAGATACACATGCTGATCATAATCATCATCCTTCCATGGAGCTCTACACATCACACAACTAACCATTCTATTTACTGTACTTCCTTTCCACTTCGCAAAGCACTGTTCATGAATCGGATTCCGGCAAGCCCCACAAGCCAAGATCTTCTCTTCCTTCTTCATCTCATCAAGACAAATCGGACATGAAGATCCATCCTCAACCTCCACATTATTATTGGAACGTTCATGCTTCCAATTAAAGAACAACTGGGGAAACATCTGGCGGAGTGCCGCGTCTGCTAGGGCACCCGGCGACGTGGGCTGGTCCAGAAGGCGGTGGAGCTCGGAGGGAGGGAGAGTGTTTTGGAGGAGGTGACCGTCGTCGGGAGAGACGCCGAGGACTCGAATGAGGACGAAGAGAATGTGCTTGCAAGGGGTTACAGTGTCAGGGCACGAGCAGGAAGGGGAGATGGAGAGGGTGACGGTGTAGACATTTCCGGTGGCGCCGAGGACGAAGAAGGTGGAGTGTGAGCGGTGGAGAAGCTGAAGGTCTTGATTGAGTGCTCGGTAAACTCGATCGGAGATGGGACGGCCATGGTGTGCTCGGTAATCTCGACTGGTCATGCGACGGTCACGCCGGAGTGCGCTGGTATAGAAAGACGCCATGGAAAGAGAGTGAAAAGTGAAGATTTTTTCACTTAAGGGAAGAAAGTAGCAGCTTGGAAATCATCTTCATGAGAAGGGATTTGTGGGGTTGAGTAAGGAAGAAACTGGAAAGGTTGTTTTAATTTTCATAGCTTATAGAGTAAAAGGTTTGGTTGGGAATTCAAAGAAGTTTTAAACTTTGTTTTGAGTCTGCTAAAAGAAGAAGATGGGGGATGGCTCTGCAACGCGGAGAGGTGGAGGTCAGGGGTTAGCGGAGAAAGGTGACAGCTGAGTGAAGAGCTTCTTTAATAAGTAGCCTTTGAAGAAAAGGGGCATGATGGAAAAGGTGACAGCTGAGAGAAGAGCTTACTTCTTCTATAAGGAGCCTTTGAAGAAAAAGAGGGGCATGATGGAAAAGGTGACAGCTGAGAGAAGAGCTTACTTCTTCTATAAGGAGCCTTTGAAGAAAAAGAGGAATTTATTTGGAATCATGATTGGAATAATTAAAAATGATTTTTTAATTATGATTTACGATATATGAGGTAAGTATGAGAGAAGAGTTTTATTTTGATTTATATAAAAAAACAGCTTATAAACAATCTCAACACCAATACAAATATACCTAATTATCCGCTACAAGGCCTCAGTGTTCTTGCATCAAATTGAGCCCTTTATGTGAATGTGAATGTGAATGTTTAGCATTACTTATGAAAGGCATAAGTACTTATGCACATAAATCGAGACAATAATCATCTTACATATTTACCTCGTATACTGTAAATCACGATCGAAAAGTTACATTTGAAGACTTCAATCGCTGTTTCAAACGAGTTGTTTGTGCAAAAAAAAAAATAATAATAAATTAGGTTGGTATTAATTTTTCTTAATTCCTTATATTTCTCACTTCCTTAGTTATTGTTAAGAGAGTATTAATAGGAATAGGTTAAGAAAATATTGACAAACATGAGAAATAAGTATTCTATTTAGGACCAAGACCAATTCTTCAATTAAGTCTTACATTAAGGAATTTTGTTTAAAAATGTACATTTTTCTATTTTTACCTCCAATTAATTGTATATCTCTCTCATGTTTTTATTCATTCTCTCTGGCACTCATAAACAATGGTATATTTAAATGAAAATTATATACACATTTATTACTTTTAACTAATCTTAATTAATAATTTTTTTTACATTATTTAAATAGATATTATTTATAAAAAAAATCGGAAGAAGTATTTTTTACACACTTATCACATATTAAGGTTTTTTTCATCAAGTGAGTAGGAGCTAATACAAATTATCAAAATGGGTACTTCTCACACATTTCTTACAAATAATTAAACAATGTCTTTCATTTCTATAATTTAGTTAGTTAACTTCTTCTTTTATCAACGGAGACAGTTATTTTTAAAGTGATGACAATTAATTGTATTAAAAAAAAGATGAAAATTAAATTATGAGTTTGATTATTTTCGACGACTTATGTTTCATTTACACGACTATGAATGAAAGCCCAAAATATTTTTTCCATATAAAAGCCCAAATCAAACGTAGGCTTCAAAAGGCCTAGGCCCATAGTGATGTCCCTCCACAAAGACAAAAATTCCAATACATAAAGATCCTTACTTTTATGTACCAAAAAAAAAAAGATCCTTACTTTTATGTTTTTTTTAAACTATTTTCTTTTAAAAAAAAATCCTTGCCTCTTTTTGTCCGCTAAACCCTGACCCTCCTTAATCCTTCATTCCTTCCGGAACCGTCAATTCACTCTCGCGAGCACTTTGCCCAGCCCCGTCGCACCAGGCGCCGTCCATCGGGCCCCGCAAACGGCTGCCTCTCTATCAAATCGATGCTGTCTTCTACAGAGACTTTCCATGCCTGCTAGAGATATCTTGCAAATAAATTCGCGGTATTATTGGCTGAATCGACTCTTGTCTGGCATATTGCGTGCCTCTAAGTTGTATTTTAGAGTAGTTGTTTTGCTTCGGCTGTCTTATATTCGGTGCTTATACATGAACAAATCATCGGATATCCTCAATTTCCATTTACGCGTTTGAAACCGAGCTCCGTTCAATGGCAACATGTTGTCCAAGTTGCTCCAAGTTGACACCAAGGTCTTTTCTTCCACATTCCTCTGTCGTACCTGCCTTCTTCTGTGTCCCTTATAGTTCTATGAGGCCAGTTAATCTCCGTTGTTTCTATAATTATCAAAGACTTTGGCTTCGATCAAGCCGTCGTTGTGGTCCTCTACTTGCTACGTCGTGCTGTAAGTTTGAGTCTGTAGAGCTGCAAGAAGCCCAGAATGCTGTTTCAAAACTACTTCGAGAATTCAGGGTGTCTGAGGAGGAATCTAATTCTATAGCGTCTAATTCACCAAAGTATTTGAGGATGCTGGTTGATGAAGTTCGGGAAAAGGACGATCTTTCAATGTGGGATAAGCAAATTGATGCGTTCCAGGAGAAAGTGGTTCACATTGCTAGGGAGAAAGGTGATAATGGCAAAGTTGCATACTTGGAGAGTCTCGGTTTGAGCCTCTCTTCTGCTATGAATGTGTCAAGATATCTGTCTGCAGAAACACTTGCGACGCTCATTTTTAAGGTAAGCTACTTTTTTAGTTGTGCTGATAACTTCAGACTATAAAGTTGTGTCAATCAAAGTTTTCAACTTAAGTCTCTTCAACACTATCAGTTTACTTATGGGTGCTATCAACATTATATTTCAACCCTAATTGTTGCTGTTTATAGGTTAAGTGTATGAAGGAACTGTTCTTTTCTGGCAGTGAAAGTTACGAGTTTCCGGTCAGAAGAGTTCGCAATATGATGAAGCAGATATCAATTCCTATTGATGAAGATCTGCAGCAGACTTTGTCCTTTTTTGAAAAGGTTGAATATGTATTTGTCTTTCAACAATGTTCTATTGTGTTTTGCTCTTCTAACTTTTTTTATTTTCATAATCCCTTTTCCTTGTTTTGTTGGTTCTGTGTTAATTTTCTATCTAGATGTTATTTTTAAATATGCTGTCTCTTATAAAATTTTCAGCTGAATTTTTTTGTCTCTTGCTGTAGGTTGAAGCAAGGCGTGGAGGTTTGAACATGTTGAATTCCAGCGATGCTGCTTTTGATTGTTTAATTGAATCATTTCCCCGTCTACTTTTGTTATCAGTAAAATCTCACATGCAACCGTTAGTGGAGTTTCTTGAGAGTGTTGGAATCCAAAGAAGTCTCATCAGAAATATACTGTTGACTTTTCCTCCCTCTTTGCTGTGGAATATTGAAGTATTTAAAACTCGAGTGCTAGCCTTGAAAGAGGTATTTGAATTTTATTTTGGATTTTTATGTCTGTTTCCAATACACAAAATCTAGTTTTTTTTTAAAAAAAAAATTATAATCAAAATTCAGGTATTTTTTAATAATTTTTAACAACGAAGGGGCTTTTTTTTTTTTGAGTAATATGCACTCTTTTCTGGTGTATTTCTCAAATAAGCTTGGTGTGATCTCATCTCAGCCTCTCCTTCAACGTCTTTAAATTTGGGCCTCCATGTTCTTTACATGGAACTTCTACGTTTTGTCTTTGTCATGTGGGTGATTAATCAATCAACGTTTTCATTATGGAAATCATTTTCCATCCCCATGCAAGATTCTTTGCAGTTATGCACTCTTATGATGCTTACAATAGCTGAGTAACAATTCGTGTATAAAGAATGCTTTTCTTTTTAGTGGTATTTATTCTGTTGAACCTAGAATTAAAATGCTACACATAATCCTAACTCTTAATGTCATTATCTATCTGTGATTGAGAGTTGATTAGCTTGTTTATTTTGTAGATTGGTGGTGTAAATGACAATTATGCTAAGTTGCTGCTAAAATATCCATGGATACTATCTAAAAGCATTCAAGACAATTATCGGGAGGTTCTCTCTTTGTTTGATTCAGAGAAGGTATGGCCTTTTTTTATGTGTCAATTTAAATGCTTATGTGGCTAGGTCATTTCATATGTATGATTATAAGATGCGTTAAAAATAAAGAAAGCATATCCATTTTGGAGGTGGCTCTGTTAGAAAATTTATTTCTTGCTTAATTACTACTTCTAAAGTGAGTTAAGGGTCATAATTTTATGAAAAAGTGCAAGCTAGAAGTTGTAGAATGCACTATAATCAATGAGTTCTGTATCAACAAGATTAAAAGGCCAGGTTAGCTGTCCTGTAATTTATTACTCAAGGATCATTTTGCTTTTTCCCCTCCATATGCCTGCATAAAATACAGTAAATGAGTGGAGTTAAGACTTTAAACAATTGGGAATAATCAATATCGTCATAATGCTATTTTGAAATGGCAAATCTCATAACAGCAAAGCATTCTTTTTGACACGTAATTATGCATGAAATCAGTCTAATAGAACAAAAAGTTTCAACTAATTCTGAAAACTTGCATGTAGCAGTTTTTAGTGCTCCATGATGTTCATTGCATCCATTGTACAATTGTATCTCTATCAATAATAGTGATTAGCTATTTAATTATCCACCAATGTCTCATCTTGTTTTATGTTAATTCTTTGAATTCTATGTTAGCATAATGATATTCAAAAGTCAAAACTATTGCAAATTCAGGGGCAAGTACAATAATTTATGGAAATAATGGGCTATTAACAGAATGCCTCATGATAGGTTCCGAAGGCATTCGTTGATCGTGCAATCAAAAGCTGGCCCCATATATTGGGTTGTTCATCTAGCAAACTAAAGCTGATGGTTGATCAGTTTGGTGAAATAGGAGTTCAACACAAGAAGTTGGGTCAAGTTATTGCTAAAAGCCCTCAGCTACTGTTACAGAAGTCGCAAGATTTTCTCCAGGTACTCCTTGTTTTCATCCAAAATGTATCATCTGCGTTGCATACTTCTTTTGCCATTGCTAGTTCTTTTCTTTCTTTCTTTCTCTTTCATCCTAATGTATCATCTGCGTTGAATACAACTTCTTTGCTTTATTGTTGTTGTTCAAAACCGTGGACCCTCTATTCATTAGCAAATTGGCTTGAAAAACAGAGGATCGGGTTGAAAGTTTCAGATCATCAGTTTGATCTCCTTGTTCCTTCAGGACGCTCTGGGTCTCAGTCAGTGTTATCATATTCCTGACTACTATGATAACTATGAACGTACGTGCTTTTATTATGGAATCTCTTACATATGATTTCAGCTGATTATATGTGTGTTGGTGGACCTTAAAACTAGTGAATTTCCAGATAAGGCAACCTGCTGAATTGACATTCAGCAGTGCATTTTGATGATGCAGGATTCAGTAAAGAACATGCCTTGACCCCTCAGTTGCTTGGTTTTAAACCATTTCAACCCCTCTGTTTATTTAACTGTTGTGGGTCAACAACTCATTCAACATGGCATAAGTTTCCCATTCTCCATATTCATTGTCAAAACCAAAAAAAAAAAAAAAAAATTGTGGAATCATGTTTAGAACTTTGGATAATCCGAGTTTGAGTGGTGTTTTTTTCTTAGGAAAGGACTATGCAGTGGTTTGAAACAGTGCTCCCTTAAACTTCCTTCTGGTTCAACACCTTAGAACCTTTTTAGCACTCGATTGCGGAATTTCTCTTGCTTTATCTTTTAGTAGTTAGTTCTTGTTTAAGCCAAGTTCTTGATGTAACCGATGCCTCTGATACTGTTTTTTTGAGCTGTGTAAACGCTTGCATCACTGCTATTGCTATGTTGTTATTGTTTAATTGTAGAATAAGCTCTTTGTTCATTGTTGTTCATAGGCTGCTCTGTTCTTTGAAAATATGGGGTTTGATAGACAAACAATTGGGACAATACTGGCTCGCTGTCCTGAAATCTTTGCCGCTTGCCCTACCAAAACTCTCAAGAGAAAGATTGAGTTCCTACATGATATTGGCGTTTCTGAAATTCACCTTCCTCGGGTTATAAAAAAGTATCCAGAACTTCTTGTGTCTGACCCATACAGAACTATGCTACCTAGGTATTGTTCTGACTCATTTTAGAACGGAGTTGATTCTTTAATTCACAAACTTTTATCTTCTGGTTTTCTGTTCATATCATTGTTGCGTTTAGGTTGACCTCATCAATGTTTTGCCAATAACCAGTGTGCCTCTGAGTATCCTTGCAGTTGCAGTGATTATTTACTGTTTTGAACATTCTTGGCCCTTTTGAATGTGCCTTAAATCTGAGCCTTATATGAATTGTTACAGTCATTCCTGGTTTCTCTTTTTTTCATCAAATACAATATTTTGATAAGATATTCGATAGGCACGCACTGCTCAGATGCTAGATCCATATTTCTTCGATCCTTAAATATGACAAGAAGTAAAGAAAAAGGAAAAATAAGATGCAGGAAGACCCTTTATGCCAATACTTTAGGATATAATAAAAGATCAACACAGAGTATCCTTGATATTGCACAACAAGGAAGGAAAAGTAGTGCCTTTCGTTGTTTTAATTGTCTCTGTGATTTTGATCTTCTGGCACCATTGTGCAGGTTGATGTACTTGATGAAGTTAGGACTATCTGAAAGAGACATTGCATTCATGGTACGGTCATTTTCTCCTCTGTTTGGATACAGCATTGAGGAGGTTCTGAGACCAAAAGCAGAATTCCTGGTGAACACAATGGACAGGCCAGTGAGGGACGTGGTGGGGTACCCTAGGTATTTCAGCTACTCTTTAGAGAAGAAGATAAAGCCAAGATATTGGGTTCTCAAGGGAAGGAATATTGAGTGTAGTTTGAAGGATATGTTGGCCAAAAATGACGAAGAATTTGCTGCTGAATATATGAATCTCCCATCATCAACTCATTCTTGAACAATGCACTTCTAGATTACAGGTGTATATTTATTTTCACAATTCTTTTTACCAGATGAATGACCATAAGAAGATAGGATTTTGTTGTTGTCTGTTGTGTGCGCACACGCGTGCATGTTTTTAATTTTTTTTTAATTTTATAATTAGCTGATATTTGGTATGAGTAAAATTTAGATTTGAATATTACAAGGGTCTGAATGGAGAGTAGCCATCTTAGCCGATTTTTTTCAATCCATAAAATGCAAACTGAAATTCTTATGTAATATTGAGTTCTTTCTATTTTATTTTTTAATAAAGGGTCAAATCATGCATAAACATAAAAAGAAATTGCTCCCTCCAAAGGATATATTTGGAGAGTCGGTCTTGGTCCTAAATATAATGTATGTATTTTATGTTTGTCAATCTTTTCTTAATTTACCTCTATTAACGTTCTTTCAATAATAATTAAGAAGAAGAGGAAATGAAGGAATTAATAAAGATGATTAGAGTGTTTTAGAAAATACATGTCATATTAATTGATATAACTAATCTTTTCGGTCTAATTAAATTAGGTAAATAGTTCTAATATTAAAAACAGGGAGTACATAACAAGGGTTCTAATTGACTGTCCTAATAAAGAAATAGAACCCTTAATAGTTAAATAAAAAGGAAAAGGAAACAAAAGAAGTCAAAAGGGAAAATTATATTCTCAGCCAAGTAGAAGACTTTTTCTCTCATCAAATATCCAGTACACACCAAATGAACAAAATTTAAACTAAAATCAGAAATGATTTTATTTAGAGTTAATATAACTTTTGGTCCCTGAAGTTTGATCCAATTTTGGTTTTGGTCCCTCAAGTTTGAAATCTGTGGTTTTAGTCCCTGAAGTTTCACCCAATTTTGGATTTGGTCCCTGAAGTTTGAAATCGGTGGTTTTGGTCCCTGAAGTTTCACCCGATTTTGGTTTTGGTCCCTCAAGTTTGAAAAGGACTTGGTTTTTTTCTGGGTCAGGTCAGTTTTTTAATTGGGTCGCCAAGTCCTTTTCAAACTTGAGGGACCAAAACCAAAATCGGGTGAAACTTCAGGGACCAAAACCACATATTTCAAACTTGAGGGACCAAAACCAAAATTAGATCAAACTTCAGGGACCAAAAGTTATATTAACCCTTTTATTTATTTCATAAGACGTTAGGTCCTTCCTCTTTTTCTTGACATGAAGAAAGACACGTCCTTGACATTATCCCCGCATGAACAGAGAGTATTAGAATAAGAAATGAATTCCAAATAAATCAAACCCTTACGTGAGCATTTATGTTCACAAATTCTTTCAAGTTTCCTTCCTCTTTCACCAGTTAAACCATACCTATACACATATTTACTTGTAGCAAACAATAAAGAATCCCCATTCATTATTGCAAATTCATGAATAATGGTGTTCTTCCTCAACCCCATTTCTTTCAACCTCAATGTCAAGAAATTTGACCGAGAAGATGATTCATAATTGAAACAGAAACGGAAAACAGAACAATGAAACAGAGAAGAGAGAATGTGAACACATTGCATCCAACGTTGACATTGCATATGATGTAAGCACTGACGTTGTGAACAGGTAAGGGGGTTGGTGTGTGGTTGCCGGATCTGACTTTCTCATTATTTAAAGAATTTATAAGGTTGTGGTTTTAGTATAAATAGGTGTTTTGTTTTTCATTGTAATCATGAAGAATTTGAATAAACACATTTGAGTTTGGTTTCTATACCATTAATCAGTCAAAACCCAGAAAGTGAAAACAAGATCATCTTTTTCAAAAATCACCAAACAAACATCATCAATATAATTTGATCCTTCAACTTTGTCCCACCTGAAAAGATATATGTCATCAATCCCAATTTCTGTAACTTGTTTCGGAAAAAGAATCCTTCTTGTCTTGCCACTGTCAATATGGTACGATAATATATATCTTTTGAAGATAAAATAAAAGTATAACATATTATCCATAAATGAGCTTTTTTCTCTTTCTATCCACACACCTTTTTTTTTTTATGGTTTATGCAATGAATCATTTTTGGCCTTCGGTGCACCCACCTTCCAGGTATTCGGCGTTAACCTGAAGGCTAACGCCGGATTTACCGACATGGGCCCCCGACAACCGACTAGTCCTGGAGCCCCCAATCTGATAGGTCCGACAGGAATTCACCTCTTTGAGGCGCCCCAGGGGAGAGAGCTCCCAATAGAAATTCTTTACACCTTCCATTTCCTGGGATCGAACCCAGGAACGGATTGGTGTGGCGCAGATGCCTACCCATCTGCGCCAACTTCCATTGGTTCCACACACCTTCTTTTGGCATGTAAGCTTTGCAAACAAAATGCTCAGAATCTTCTTGGCTTCGATCATTATATTCCAAAAGAATTAGCTGATATTCTTCATCATCAACACCTTTATAAAGGTTGTATTCTATGTATTGTCGTTTTTCTGGCCAACTTGGTGGTGTAACAATGGGGGAGCATGTTTGTGTTGCAGGGTTACAAATAAATAATTCTACTTCTTTTGAACTTCCCTGTCTTTTAATTTCACATAGAAGCAGTCCCATGTAAGAGAGGAGGATTCTTACGTTTCTTTTACTAAGAAACTGAAGAAAGTTTGAAGGAATACCAGAAGAAGATGATGCTTCGTTTCCAACTAATAATGAGTGCATTTCAGTTTTAAAATTATTCCACCCAAACACTGCTTGAATGAAAAATGAAGAATCATGTTGTGAGGTCAAATTTTGAGTTTGCTTCACTGCAAAATTCGTTTCCTTTGTGAATTCATATATAGCTTTCGAGAATGACTTGAACTTGAAGATGGATTTTGCCGGCAGCCATGAGAATATTTCATATATCATACTTTCTGGTAGCTGATGATCCATTATCTTGAGCTGTACATAAAACATAATAGAAGTCTTATCCAAAAATAATTGTAACAAAAGTTTGTTTGGCAATTTTGTGATTGAAACAGAGATATATTACAATTCATCTTGCAAGACCATAAAATCTCTAATTAACTTAGTTATTAATGATTAAAGATATATTATGCTAATGATTTTGGTATATCTCTGTGCATATGATGATTAAGTGATACCACACACATGAACATCCCCTTTTCAACCGAACACTTCCAAACTTCAACAGGGATAACATTAGTACCGACCGCTTTATGATTTTTCATTTTGAAAATTGAATCAAACGCAATTTAAAAAATGTAAATAAATATCCTATTTAGTTATTTATATCTACAAGGTGTCTTATAAAAGGAAGTGCCTCGTGATAGGAAAAGGAGGGAGTAAATAGGAACATCAAAATAATTGTCTTGGAAAAAGGGAGGAGAGCAGGTGTAATGGAGTATAACCGACTGAATTCAAGTCTTTGTATATGAAAAAAATTATTGTTAGAAGAGATTTACATTAATTTGACTTGACTATGAGCAGGAGTATAATAGTTGGATTCAACCTGTTGTCAATATTATGAAAGAAGGGAAACAACAACAAAAAAGTGATATTGCAGGAAGCCAACCGAAGACATAAGCATTGGCCAAGGAAAAAAAAACAGAAGTACGCAAATTAAAGGTTGGACGGAAGATACCTTTTCGCCGTCAGTCATCTCTTCTTCTTGCATTAGGGCCGCCGCCGCCGCCATCCTTCTCGTCGTCACCATGCTGCGGTGGAGGATTTCTGCGCAGGGAATGCGCCGATCGATGTGTGTTCGGGGCTATTGTACAAGACACACACACACACACACTAAATAAAAGTAGAGCTGTCAGCCTTCTTCTCGCGATACGTAATAAGCCATCCTACCTTTCAATTTCAAAACATTTAAATAATGTATATATTATATATCATCTATCTATTATCTAATATAATCCTAATCCCATTATTTAGAAATTTTCTTTTCTCCTTATTTTTATCTATATATATATCCTTAAATTTTAGTATAACTTCCTATATTTTCTAAATATATATATAAAAAAAAAATCTTATATTAGATACTATATCTATTATCTATATAATCCTAGCACCCTTTGTTCAGAATTTCCTTACTATATAAAAGTAGAGGTGCCCATCTCCCAAGCGAAGTGTTGTTCTTTTAGGAATTCTGCAAGTAGAACACAAGAAATTTACAGTGTGCATATATTAAAACAGCTCAAAAAATGCCATTAAAACCACATATATTATTTGTAATAAAAGTGTATGAATTTTTGTTATATTATTCACAGGAAGATACAATATATATATATACAAAGAGTGAGGAGCCTGGGTATTAATTGCTCCTAAATGAGGGGATTGTAACGGTCAATCAATCCCACTAATTATGCTAATTGATCTAACAATAATGATAGAATATTTCCTTAACACTCCCCCTCAAGTTGGAGCATATATGTTAATCATGCCCAACTTGTTACAAAGATACTCAACCCGTATCCCAGTCAACGCTTTTGTCAGAAGGTCTGCTAGTTGGTCGTCCGATCGCACATATCCTGTAGATACAACATTTTCTTTGATCTTGTCCCGAATGAAGTGACAGTCGATCTCAATGTGCTTCGTCCGCTCATGGAACACAGAATTTGATGCTATATGAAGCGCTGCTTTATTGTCACACCAAAGCTTTGCAGGTAATGTCGTGACAATGCCAATTTCTTTCATGAGCTGAAGTACCCATACAATTTCTTGTACGGATTGTGACATAGCTTTGTATTCTGCCTCTGCGCTTGATTTTGATGCCACCCCTTGTTTCTTACTCCTCCAAGATATCAGGTTACCACTAACAAGCACACAGTAACCCGTAGTGGATCGTCTCGTGGCCTTGGATCCTGCATGATCCGCATCACAGAAACACTCAACTTTAGTGTGTCCAAAATCCGAATAGAGAATGCCCCGACCTGGAGATCCTTTCAGATAGTGCAAGATATGTTCTAAGGTTTCCTACTGTGCCACTGTTGGAGATGCCATGAATTGACTAAGTACACTAACCGAGAAGGTTATATCTGGACGAGTCACTGTCAGATAATTCAGCTTTCCAACCAATCTTCTATATCTCTCAGGATATGCAAATGGCTTCAGTTTCTCTGGATCAATTTTCTTCTTCAAGTCATCAGGAAGTTCATCGAACATACTATCATTCAAGTCCAGGTATGGATTTGGAATCATGGGAAGGCTACTTGATGCAGCTCCAAGCTTCCCAGTTTCCTTCAGAAGGTCGAGAACATACTTCCTCTGAGTCAACAGAATGCCTTTCTTGTTTCTCATAACTTCAATACCCAGAAAGTACTTCAATGGTCCTAAGTCTTTAGTCTGGAAGTGGAGGTTGAGAAAGACTTTAAGCTCGGAGATGCCAGAAGTGTTACTCCCTGTGATTACAATATCGTCAATATATACAACCAGAAGAATCATACCTGCATCGGTCTTCTGATGGAACATAGAATGATCACTCTTGCTTTGACTCAATCCGAACTTCTGAACCACGTTACAAAATCTATCAAACCAGGCACGTGGACTCTGTTTCAGACCGTATAATGACTTTCTGAGATAGCACACTTTCCCACACTCCCCCTGAGCAACAAAACCAGGAGGTTGCTCCATATAAACTTCCTCAAGAAGGTCACCATTCAAAAATGCATTCTTAACATCCAACTGATGCAAATCCCAATGATAAGTGGCAGCTAGAGAGACGAGGAGACGGACTGAAGTGAGCTTAGCGACCGGGGAGAAAGTCTCAGAGTAATCAATGCCATAAGTCTGAGCATATCCTTTAGCAACAAGCCGAGCTTTTAGTCGTTCCAAGGAACCATCAACTTTAGTTTTAACCACAAAGACCCATTTACACCCAATGGCCTTCTTCCCAGAAGGCAGATCAACAAGAGTCCAGGTACCAGCCTTTTCAAGGGCCATCATTTCTTCTTCCATCGCAGCACGCCAACCAGGATGAGCTAAGGCTTGGTGAAGGGAGGTAGGGGTGGTGATGGACTCAAGGGTGGCCACAAGGGAAGAGGAAACAGGGGACAATTGCTGGTAAGACACAAAGTTGGATATAGGATACATGCAGTCAGCATAGCGTTTAGGAGGACAATGGGGGCGGATACCTTTTCTGAGGGCAATTGGGAGGTCATTAGATGGGTCAATGGCAGAATCAGGCATAACGGTATCAGGGGCAGGAGTGGGAGGGTCTGGAGGCGCAGGAATAGAATCCAACGATGAAGCATCTACTGACAGAGGCGCAAAATTGGTGGGATCAGTCGTAGTGATGATATCAGGAATCGGAGCAGCAGCCTGAACTGGTGGGACACGATAAACCAAGAAATCATCCGTCGGATTAATGACCGAGGAAGACACAGAGATGATTGAAGACTTGAAGAAAGAAGAAGTCTCATGGAAGGTGACATTAGTGGACACAAGATAGCGACGAAGATCAGGAGAGTAACAACGATAACCTCTCTGGACTCGAGAATAACCAATGAAGACACACTTTAAAGACTTGGGATCAAGTTTACTGACACTCGGACGAACATCCCGAACAAAACAAATGCAACCAAAGATTTTCGGATCAACAGGGAAGAGTTTAATAGTGGGGAACAAAACAGAATAGGGAATGTCACCATTAAGAACAGCCGAAGGCATGCGATTGATAAGAAAACATGCAGTAGACACGGCATCAGCCCAAAATGGTGTCGGAACACTAGAATGAAACATAAGAGCTCGAGCAGTTTCTAAAAGGTGTCGATTCTTTCTTTCGGCAACACCATTTTGAGCAGGGGTATCGACACATGAGGATTGGTGAAGAATACCATGGCTATGCATGTAATCAGAAAAAGGGGCGGAAAAATATTCTTTCGCATTATCACTTCAAAGGATTTTAACAGGAGTATTGAACTGAGTTTGAATTTCAGCACAGAAGTTTTGAAAATGAGTAAACAATTCAGAGCGCTGTTTCATTAAATAGAGCCAAGTTGTTCGGGAAAAATCATCAACAAAAGTGACAAAATAACGATAACCAGTCTAAGATAAAACTGAACAAAGACCCCAAACATCAGAATGTACTAACTCAAAGGGGGACGCAGCCCGTTTATTGACTCGAGGTGCCAAATGAACACGATGGTGTTTGGCAAACTGACACGACTCACAATCCAAAGCAGATACAGAAGAAAACTGAGGATATAACCTCTTTAGAGACGAAAGTGACACATGACCAAGACGACAATGAATTTCAAAGGGAGATGACCCACCAGAACAGGCAACGGAACGCGGCACCCGATCATCCAGAATGTAGTGTCCACCAGATTCATAACCTCTACCAATAATACGCTTCGTCGACAGATCCTGGATCAAACAATGGTCAGGAAATAGTGAGATAAAGCAGTTCAAATGACGAGTCAGTTTACTGGGAGATAGAAGATTAAAGGTGAGATCAGGAATGTCAAGAACAGAAGATAGGGAAATAGAGGGGGTAGGGTTAATAGTGCCTGATCCAACTACACGGACGGGGGAACCATTGGCAACGTAGATGGAAGATGGGTTAGCATAGGCGGCATACGACGAAAATAAACGATGGTTACCTGTCATGTGGTCGGTAGCACCAGAATCAATGACCCACTTCGAGGAAGTGGTAGCAAGACCAGAGGGCAGAGTACCTGTAGATAAGGCCGCGGCAGAGGGCGAACCAGGTTCAGGCTGATTAGAGGTCTGGACAACATGAGCAAAGCCACGCTGCTGATCATGCTGCTGTTTATTTTGCAATTTTCGACAATGTTTCTTGATATGGCCAGGTTCCTGCAATAATGACAGATAATACCGCCAGAAGTCATACTCGGGGCACTGGAACCCTGTTTGGAGCCAGAATTCCTGTTGTCAAAGGGGCCTCGACCGGCCAAAGCACTCGCATTGGGATCCACAGAAGGGCGGGTCGCACCATCAGCGCGAAGGACGCGAGCGAACACATCTTCGAGGGATGGGAGCTCCTGACTAGACAGGATTTGAGAGCGGATGGTCTCATAAGATGGATCAAGGGCTTCGAGAAACCAATGATGGCCTGTAGTTCCAGATTTTTAATGCGAGTCTCAAGATCTGCTTGTGGCGACATGAGAACTTTCATTTCCTCATACAATCGTTTGTAATCCAAAAAGAAGTCCTTCAATGGACGACCCTGCTGCTGAGAGCGATAAAAACCTTTACAAACTTCGTGAATCCGAGTAAGGCTCCATTTACCAGAGAACATAAATTCTAGATAACCCATTATTTCCTTAACAATAGTACAATGGCTCACTGAAGACAAGATCCGGGGTTCAATAGAATTTCTAATCTGAAACAAGATTCTAGCATCAGCTCTTTTCCAAGCAACCAGTTTTTCTTTGTCACTAGGGGGTTCATCAGTTAAATGTTCTTCCTTCTCAATACCCATAATATAGATTTTAACAGTAGTGCTCCAATCACTATAATTAGTCCAGTTCAATTGTGAGAAAGTAATCTTCGCCGACATGGGTAACATTTCAGGAGCCTTAGGGTCAGCCATGGAATCCAGAACCGAATAAAAAAGGTCCAACAAATGAGAAAATCTCCAAATTCGGACACAAACAGTACCAAACAGTACCAAATAGTCCAAACAGTGCGAAACAGTACCACAAAACAGTGCGTAACAGTATAAAACGTCCAAACAGTGCAAAACAGTAATGAAACAGTGTCGCGCTATAGTACCGCTACAGGACGATGAACAGTGATGCGCTACAGTGCCGAACAGTACCGCTACAGGATCGATGAACAGGGCCGAACAGTGCCGCAACAGGACGATTAACAGTGACGAGCTACAGTGCCGAATAGTATAGCACTCCGATGAACAGCCGCTACAGTGCTCCGATGAACAGTACCGCCGCCAAATGAACAGTGTTACGCCGA
This sequence comes from Inga leiocalycina, assembly GCA_963242795.1. NCBI lineage: Eukaryota > Viridiplantae > Streptophyta > Magnoliopsida > Fabales > Fabaceae > Inga > Inga leiocalycina. The sequence continues at coordinate 17,008,523 of OY725320.1, forward strand.
TAAAAAAAATTCAGAAAAACCTACGCTCTGGTACCATGTAATAAAAGTGTATGAATTTTTGTTATATTATTCACAGGAAGATACAATATATATATATACAAAGAGTGAGGAGCCTGGGTATTAATTGCTCCTAAATGAGGGGATTGTAACGGTCAATCAATCCCACTAATTATGCTAATTGATCTAACAATAATGATAGAATATTTCCTTAACATTATTATTTCCATTATTTTGTTATTGTTGTTATCATGAGAACCATACGTACCACGTTATGATCTCCGATGCAATTTTTGGCCTTTGAACTTGAATTTGAAGAACTACTCATCCCTGCATTACCGATTCACTCACTGATTTCGTACGTGGCTAACATCTTACTGATTAAAAGCTCAAAATGAAAGATAGATATGAAACAAAACCCCTAAAACAGAGCATAGCATTAGCGTTGGCAAGATGGAAGTGAGAGAGAGAAAGAGATGATTTATTTAAACAAACAATCTGATTTCAGAAACATCATCAAAATGGAAGATACAAGTCCACATATGGGTGTTACGTGCCTATCTTTTCTATTTTCAAAAATAGATAATTATGATAACCAAATTTCGATTTCTTGGGATAAATAAATATTAACAAAAACAGAGAAAAGAGATACTAAAATATAGTTCATCCAAGGCAGATTATTCTGTAGTGTGGCCTGTTTGTGTATAATAATAAATAAATATTATTACAATTTATTGGGTATGTGTTTTCCCCAATGGGCCAGGTGAGGTATCCATATTTAGTTGGCGAGAGTGCCTCTGTGCTTATAAAATTTTTTAATACAAATGTTTTCAGTAAAAGAGCCAGGATCATCAATTAATTTGATACTGATATTTTAAAATATGACGCTGATATTTCAAAATTCGGCATTGATAATGAAATTTAATACAAATTAATATTCTAAAATTTGAATTAACACAGTTTTAGAATATAATGTTTAATGCTCAAATTTTATAATATAGTATCAGTGTCCAATTTACATTTCATAATGTCATGATTAAATTTTATAGGCTCATATCTAAAACGCGGACGCATGTATTTTTTTTTTAATTATTTAATAATTGGTATGAGTAAAATTTAGATTTGAATATTATAGGGTCTGAATGGAGAGTAGCTATAGCTATCTTATCTTAGCGATTTTTTTTAATCCATAAAATTCAAACTGAAATTCTTATTTAATATCGAGCACTTTCTATCTTATTTTCGAATAAAGGATCAAGTCATGCATAAAGATAAAAAAAAATACATAACAAAGGGTTCTAACTCGTCCTAATAATAAACAAATAGTATCCTTAATTACTAGTTTGAAAGGAAAAGGAAACAAATTAAAGAAATCAAAAGAAAAAAAAATTATATTCTCAGCCAAGTACAAAACTTTTTCTATCACCAAATATCCAGCACACACTAAATGAACAAATTTTAAACTATAAATCAGATACTTATTTCACCAAAGCCAGGTCCTTCCTCTTTTTCTTGAGATGAAGAAAGACCCGTCTTTGACATCATCTCCACATGAACATAGAGTATTAGAATAAGAAATGAATTCCAAACAAAGCAAACCCTGACGTGAGCATTTATGCTCACCAATTCTTTCAAGTTTCCTTCCTCTTTCACCTATGCACATATTTACTTGCAGCAAACACAAGAGAATCTCCCTTCATTGTTGAAAATCCATGAATAATGGTATTCTTCCTCAACCCCATTTACTTCAACTTCAATGTCAACAACTTTGACCAAGAAGACGATTCATAATCAGTCAAACCCCACAAAGCGAAAACAAGATCATCTTTTTCAAAAATCACCAAACGAACATCATCAATATAATTTGATCCTTCAACTTTGTTCCACCTGAAAAGATTTATGCCATCAATCCCATTTTCTGTAACTTGTTTCGGATAAAGAATCCTTCTTGTCTCGCCACTCTCAATATTATATGATAACATATAACTTGTCAAGATAAAATAACAACATAACTTGTTATCCCTAGATGAGATTTTTTCTCTTTTTTTCCACACACCTTCTTTTGGCATGTAAGCTTTACAAACAAAAGGCACAGAATCTTCTTGGCTTTGATCATTATATTCCATAAGAAGTAACTGATATTCTTCATCATCAACACCTTTATTATGGTTGTATATAAATGCAAATTCTATGTATTGACGTTTTTCTGGCCAACTTGGTGGTGTGGGAGCATGTTTGTGTTGCAGGGTTACAAATAAATAATTCCACTTCTTCTGAATTTCCTTGTCTTTTAAGTTCACATAGAAGCAGTCCAAAGTAAGAGAGGAGGGTTCTTACGTTCCTTTTATTAAGAAACTGGAAAGTTTGGAGGAATAACAGAAGAAGATGACGACGAAGACGATGCTTCGTTTCCAAGTAATAATGTGTGCATCTTAGTTTTGAAATTATTCCATCCAAACACTGCTTGAATGAAAAATGAAGAATCATGTTGTGAGGTCAAATTTTGAGTTTGCTTCACTGCAAAATTCGTCTCCTTTGTGAATTCATATATAGGTTTAGTGCATGACTTGAACTTGAAGATGGATTTTGCCGGCAACCATGAGAATATTTCATATATCATACTTTCAGATAGCTGATGAATAATTATCTTGAGCTGTACATAAAACATAATAGAAGTTTTATCTAAAAAATAATTATAACAAAATAGAAGTTTGTTTGGCAATTTTGTGACTGATACAAATATATACCACTCTAGTTCTATTTATAAGTCCTTTTGGACAAAAAATTTTGGTCCTATTTATAAGTCCATTTTCAGGGTAGTAAATGCATTTTATACTTTTTTACCCCTATTAATTGCAATATAAACAAAAAAAATTTATTCATGTTGACTTTTAGAACCAATCATAGATAAAGACGAAATTGAAAATTTAGCCCATAGTTAATGAGTTAACCAACTCTCCTTGGTATGTGAGAATTAGTTAAAAGAAGCTTATAAATAGGACCAGAGTGGTACTCCAGTACACTTCATCTTGCAGGACCATAAAATCTCTAATCAACTTAGTTATTAATGATTGAATAAATAAAAGATATATTATGCTAATCATTTTGGTATATCTATGTACATATGAATAAGTGACACCGCGCACACACAAACATACATTTTACTCTATCATAAAGAAGTGCCGGCCAAAAAAAAAAGAAAATCTCTGAAAAGAGGTCAAGTATTGGGTTTGAAATATGAACATTATCCACATGTGATTTCACTCATAGCAGCTAAATTAGTTAAAGTGGCCACACACTGTATTTTGAAATATGTTAATAGTTGAGATTGTAAGAATTATAAGTTTGGAATTATTTACCAATTTCTAGCATCTGGAAGAGGAATTTTTGGTCTTTTCATAAGCTAACGTGTAGGCATTTGCTACTCCTTGAACCAAAAAAAACATTATTCCCCTTTATATTTAATGTATGAACTATTTTTCTAATTTGATTAGATTATTGAAGTTAATTAAATTAGTTAATATAACATGTTTTTTCTAAAACAATCTAATCATCTTCCTTAATTCCTTTCATATATATCTATTACTTAATTATTATTGAGGGATTATCAATTGGGATAAATTAGGAAAGTGACTGATAAAGATCAATTTCAATTCCCAAATTAGGTCCTTTGTTAGGGGGAAAAAAGATATTGGAAATAAGCATTGACCAAGAAAAAGAAAAAAGAAAAACAGAAGAAATAAGCAAATTAAAGGTGGGACAGAAGATACCTCTTCGCCGTCAGTCACTTCATCTTGTTGCATTATGGCCGCCGCCGCCATCTTTCTCGTCGTCACCATGCTGCGGTGGAGTTGTGGGCAGGGAATGAATGGAGTAATTTTAGTAAGAAAGAATTTAAAAAAGATGAAAAGTAATATTGTTCAATATATATATATATATATATTCATGACAAAGTAAAACGATAAATATTCAATAACGTGCGTATCTTTTCTATTTTCTAAAATAGATGATCATCATAACCAAATTACGATTTCTTCGGATAAATAAATATTTAAAAAAAATTAGAAAAGAGATGCTGAAAAATAGTTTATTCAAGGAAGATTATCATGTGGTGTGGCATAGTGTGACAATAGTAAATAAATAATATAACAATTTAGTATTTTTAAATTTATAAGTTTTCTATCTAATAATACAATTTTTATCTTCTTCTCCAATAAATATTATTTTATGCCATTCGCTCTAATTTCTCCAAGAATCTTCTAATTTCCCCAAGATTCTTTTGTTAAAATTTAATTCTAATACCAACTGGTTGAGTTTACTAGTTTAATGCAAGGGGCTAGTTCATAACCATATGATGAATTAAAATTTGAATTCTCAGTCAGTGAGGTATCCATATTTAGTAGTCAATAGTGCCTTGAATAGTACCTATGGCTATGCCTATAAAAAATTTAATACAAATGTTTTCCGTGAAAGACGAGGATCATCAACCAATTTGATACCGATATCTTAAAATATGACACTGATATTTCAAAATTTGGCATTGATATTCTGAATTTTAATTCTAATTAATATTCTAAAATTTGAATTAACAAAATTTTAGAATATAATGTTATATGGTCAAATTTTATAATATATATAATATCAGTATCAAATTTTTATATATATTATAAAATTTAAGTTTCATGTCATATTTATATTTATATAGGGTATGTTTGTTTTAGCGATTCGATTGCTTATAAGTTGCTTTTTAATAGTGATTTACGGTATACGAAGTAAGTATGTGAGAGGAGTTGTGTCTCGATTTACGTAAAAAGCAACTTATAAGCAAATTTAAGCTCAAACAAACATGTTTATAATTAGGATTTTTAAGGCATTCTCCAATAAATATTATTTTTGTTAGGTCCTTCTCCCTAACGTTTCTATTTAGACTGGCAAAAAGTTCTTTGATAGTGCAAAGTTAGATCCCAAAACACATTAGATACATATCAGATGGAATTTAGGTTTTTGGTTAGGGAAAATTTAGTAATTTAAATTAATATTTTATTTTTTTCCTCCAAATAATTAGGATTTTTCAGGTCTTCTCCAATAAATATTATTTTCCCATGTCTTTTTCCCTAATTTTCCTTAAATTTTTATAGGGTCAAACAAAACTGAGACGCGCCTGCATGTTTTTTTTTTATTTGATATTTGGCATGAGTAAAAGTAAAACCAGTGTTTTTAAAACCGGACCGGACCGGCCGGTCCAACCATGAAACCGTTGGACCGGTGGTCCGATCAGTCCGGTTTGGTTACCGGGTTTCACGCGGTTTGACCGGTTTTTTTAATTTTTTAAATATTTTATTCAAATTTTCATATAAATAATTCTAAAATCTTTCCTTCCTCACCGGTCTAGCCCCAATTTAGCTCCAATTTGACCCCAATCTGACCCACTAACCCTTGACCCAGTACCCCGACCGGTTCAGTGACCGGTCCGGGTTTCAGAACCTTGAGTAAAACTTAGATTTAAATATTATAGAGTCTGAATGGAGAGTAGTTGTATATTTATTTTTCACAATTATTTTTACCATATACAAAGCCATAAGAAGATAGGATTGTTTTGGTGTTTGTCCTGTGCGCACGCGCATGCATGCATGTTTTTTTTTTTTTTAATTTTTTTGGTATGAGTAAAATTTAGATTTGAATATTTTATGGGTCTGAATGGAGAGTAGCTATCTTAGCGGATTTTCTAGTCCATAAAATTCAAACTGAAATTCTAATGTAATACTGAGTCCTTTCTATCTCATTTTCGAATAAGGGGCCGGTCAAATAATGCATAAAGATAAAAAGAAATTACTCCCTACAGTCCTTGACATATGACCTATTTGGGGAATTGATTTTGATCTTAAATATAAGACATATTTTTTATGTTTGTCAATTCCCCCCCCTAATTTTAATCAACAATAATAAAAAAGGGAAGGAAATGAGGGAATTAAGAAAAATACGTTTTAGAAAATACATGTCATATTAACTAATTTAACTAATTTTTTAATTTAATTAGATTAAGTAAATATGTCATATATTAATGATAGGAGGGAGTGCATAATAACAAGGGTTCTAACTTATTGTCCTTATAAAGAAACAGAACCCTTACTAGTTAAAGAAGCATGAGTAGTAAGGAAAAGGAAACAAAAGAAGTCAAGAGAAAAAGGTGTAGGCTAAAGTATGCTTTTAATTTTTTAAATTTGCATGAAGTTACATTTTGATTCTTTAAAGGTCAGTTTGGTGTGAGGGATTTGAAGGGGAAGGGAGGGGAGGGAAAATTTTTATGAGTTGAATTTTAAAAGATTGAAGAAGTAAGGTAATAAAATTTTAAAAAAGAGAATATATAAGATAAAAGAGTAATAAAAATTAATTAAAAATTTTTAACCCCACTTCTCTAATTTTTTTAAATTCAACTCAAAAAAATTTTCCCTTCGCCCACTTTACCTCGCCTCCCCTCAGACCAAACAAGCCCTCAGGGTCTGTTTGGTGTGAGGGATTTGGAAGGAAGGGAAAATTTTTATGAGTTGAATTTTAAAAGATTAAAGAAGTGGAGTAATAAAATTTTAATAAAGAGAATATATAAGATAAAAGAATAAGAAAAATTAATTAAAAATTTTTAACCCCACTTCTCTAATTTTTTTAAATTCAACTCAAAAAAATTTTCCCTCCCCTCCCCTCACATCAAACAAGTCCTAAATTTATAAAATATATTTTTAGTCTTTAAAATATAACACCGTTAATTATACTAACGGAAAATGTTGAATTTTACACTTCTCATTGCGATCTCAAAATTCTGGTGCTTCCTTTATCTATGGTTGTTGACCATAAGGAGTCGCATGAGAGGGGTTAGGGTTCATGGCTACGAGAGTTTCTCTCGGTTTCTTTTTTTAAAATTTTAAAAGTTGATTTATATTTCTTTTGATCTTTTCTCTAGATACTGAATTGATTTACCAACTAGTGTTGAAAGGTGCCAACGAGGTTAAATTTTGCTTGTTTAGTATTTTCTGTTAGTATCATTAACGGTGCTATGTTTTAAGAACTAAAATATACTTTACAAACTTAATGGATTAAAACTTAACCTCATGCAAAATTTGAAAGATCAAAAGTATACTTTAACTAGTATTCTCATCAAATATCCAGTACACATTAAATGAAGGAGGTTTAAACTAAAAATCAGGTGATTTTATATATTTCATAAGTCAAGTCCTTCCTCTTTTTCTTGACATGAAGAAAGAAAAGTCTTTGACATTATCTCCACATGAACAGAGAGTATTAGAATAAGGAATGAATTGCAAACACATGAAACCCTGACCCTGACGTGAGCATTTATGTTGACAAATTCTTTCAAGTTTCCTTCCTCTTCCACCAATTAATTCATACCTATACACATATTTACTTGTAGCAAACACAAGAGAATCTCCATTCATTACTGAAAATCCATGAATAATGGTATTCTTCCTCAACTCCATTTCCTTCAACCTCAATGTCAAGAACTTTGACCAAGAAGACGATTCATAATCAGTCAAAACCCACAAAGTGAAAACAAGATCATCTTCTTCCAAAATCACCAAACCAACATCATCAATATAATTTGATCCTTCAACTTTGTCCCAGCTGAAAAGGTTTATGGCATCAAACCCATTTTCTGTAACCTGTTTTGGATAAAGAATCCTTATTATCTCGCCACTCTCAACATTGCATGCTAATATATAACTTGTCAATAAAAAATAATGATACAACTCACTATCCATAAATGAGCTTTTTTCTCTTTCTTTCCACACACCTTCTTTTGGCATGTAAGCTTTACAAACAAAATGCTCAGAATGTTCTTGGCCTTGATCATTATATTCCAAAAGAATTAACTGATATTCTTCTTCATCAACACCTTTATAACGGTTGTATATAAAGGCAAATTCTATGTATTGACGTTTTTCTGGCCAACTTGGTGGTGTAACAATTGGGGAGCATGTTTGTGTTGCAGGGTTGCAAATAAATAATTCTACTTCTGAATTTCCCTGTCTTCTAATTTCACATAGAAGCAGTCCCATGTAAGAGAGGCGGATCCTTACATTCCTTTTACTAAGAAAATGAAGAAAGTTTGGAGGAATACAAGAAGAAGATGACGGCAACCACGATGAAGATGATGATGATACTTCGTTTCCAACTAAGAATGTGTGCATTTCGGTTTTGAAACTATTCCTTCCAAACACTGCTTGAATGAAAAATGAAGAATCATTCTGTGAGGTCAAATTTTGAGTTTGCTTCACTGCAAAATTTTTCTCCTTTGTGAATTCATATATAGATTTAGAGCATGACTTGAACCTGAAGATGGATTTTGCCGGCAACCATGAGAATATTTCAAATATCATATCTTCATGATGATCCATTGTCTTGAGCTGTACGTAAACATAATAGAAGTTTTATATAAAAGAAATTATAACAAAATAGAAAGTTTGTTTCACTGAAATAAAGATATATTACACTTCATCTTACTGGACCGCAAAATCTGAAATCAACATAGTTATTAATGATTAAATAAACACATGTAATTAATATCCTATTTAGTTACTTATATCTAAAAGGGGTGCTTTGCGATAGGAAAAGGGGGGTAAATAGGAACTCCAAAATCTTGTTAAAATAATTGTCTGTAAAAAAGGAATAGAGCAGTAGTAATGAAGGATAACCGACTGAATTCAAGTCTTTGTATATGAAAAAAAAGACTAATTTGATTAAATCAAGGAAGTTAGTTGAGTTAGTTAATATGAAATGTATTTTCTAAAACACCCTAATTATGTTTTTAATTCTCTTATTCTTTTTCCTCTTTGATTATTGTTGAGGAAGTTTCAATATGGGTAAATTAGAAAAATATTGAAAAATATGTAAATTATGTCCTATATTTAGGATCAAGATCAACAACCTAAATATATCTTATATATATTAAGGACCGGAGGAGTATTGTTAGAAGAGATTTACATTAATTTGACTTGACTATGAGCTGGAGTTTAATAGTTGAATCCAACCCGTTGGTAATATTAGGAAAAGAAGGGAAACAAAAAGAAAAAGTGATATTGCAGGCAGCCAACCGAAGATATATAACAAGCATTGGCCGGGAGGGGGGGGGAGGGGAGATACGCAAATTAAAGGTTGGACAGAAGATACCTTTTCGCCGGCCGCCACCTCTTCTTCTCGCATTAGAGCCGCCTCCGCCATCTTTCTCGTCGTCACCATGATGCAGTGGAGGAATTCTGTAATGCGCCGATCGATGTGTGTTCGTGGCTATTGTGCAAAACATACATACATACATACTTGCCTTTTTATATTCATAACAAAGTAAAACTATAAAAAACGTGGCCAATCGTGATAACCAGATCACGATTTCTTGGGATAAATAAATATTAACAAAAATATAGAAAAAAGATCCTAAAAAAATAGTTTATCGCAGGCAGATATTCTGTGATGTGGGTTGTTTGTGCGTACATAGTCTGACAATAATAAATAAATATCATTACTATTTAGTATATTTATAAATTTATAAATTTTTCTTCTAAGTAATTACAATTTTTTACGGTTTTTCCCTCAAATAATATTCTCTCTATGTCCTTCCCTCTAATTTCTTCAACATGATGAACTAAGGATTGAATCATCAATAAATGAGATATCCATATTTAGTAGACAGTGCCTTGAACAGGACGTGTGCCTATAAAAATTTAATATAATTCTTTTCAGTAAAAGACCAAGGATCGTCAATTAATTTGATACTGATATTTTAAAATATGACACTGATATTTCAAAATTTGGCATTGATATTCTGAAATTTAGTACTAATTAATATTCTGAAATTTGAATTAACACAATTTTAGAATATAATGTTATATGGTCAAATTTTATAATATAATATCAGTATCATTTAAATTTCATAATATTTTGATTAAATTTTAGGGAAAATAAGGGAGAAGGACATAGAAAAAATAATATTTATTGGAGACAATCTTAAAAATCATAATTATTTAAGAAGACTAAGTAATAAAATATTTATTTAAATTACTAAATTGTCCCTAACCAAATATCTCTAAAATAGCCAAAATATTTATCGGAAAAACCCTTAAAATCATAATTATAAAGGTTTTGATTCCACCCAATCCCCACAATAGTAGGATAGGACCGCAGATGAAGTTGTTAGCCAGGGAGACGCAGGCAAATTGTCATAATCTTTCTCTTATAAAATTGAATTGAACTGTCACTTCATGACCGTTAAATTAATCAAAATTGATTTTTTGTTTCAGTATAAGATATCAAAATTGGGTTGGAAAATAAGGTAGAAATTCTGAAGCAGATAAAAAAGACGATAAAGCATAGAAGGCATTTGGATGGCAGTGTGGAGTTGATTGGAACGTTTCTATTCGGGCTGGCAAAAGGTTCCTTTATATTGCAACTTAGAGGGAATTCAGGGGTTTGGTTAGAGAAAATTTAGTAACTTTAAATTAATGTTTTGTTATTTTTTCTAGGTCATTCTCCCTAAATTTTATAGGGTTAAAACTAGGATACGCATGCATGTTTTTTTTTTTAAATTTTTAATTACTTGATATTTGGCATGAGTAAAACTTAGATTTAAATATTGTAGGGTATGATTGAATGGACACTACTATAAAATATAGATTTTACTGCTTTAAAGGACGTCACTTTTTCAAAAAGGGAAATAAAAAATTAACACGGTGGCATTTTTGTAATTCTAGGAGAGAACTGAAAGCTTTAGGCGTCCCTAAATTAGATTGGGATGCCTAAAATCTGGATTTAGGAGTTCCAAGCTCTAGTTCACTTTAGAAACGCCTAAATACTATTACAAGATACATATTTTATTTCCTTGGAAAACATCCGTTTTATAAAAAAAGAGATGTAAAACATAAAGACAATGGTATTTTTATAATTATGTATAGGAATTTTGACATATTAAGCATCCCTATAATGAAAAAGGATGCCAACAATAAATTTTAGGAGTCCCAAAACCAAAATGGGATGCCTAAAGTAGCATTTTAGGCGTCCCGAATTCAAACCCTTAAGATGCCCAAAGGGATACTTTAGACGTCCTAATTTGGTTTTTTTTTTTTTTTTTTGGTTACAAGGGCAAGCAAAGCTTGATGGTGACAAGATCTATAGGCTAGATCCTATTGAGTGATCATGTGGTAACAAACCACGATCCAAATCAAAAAGATGGATGCATTCCATTGGGGAAAGTTCTAATTCCACATAGTCTTGTGGAATCCCATGCATCATTCCTGCTAGGTAGTCTGCACAACGAATGCTCTCCCTATGAGTGTGGGAAATTTCCAGTTCCCAGTCGCTATAAACAAGAGATCTGGTATCTAGAATAACCTCATACAAGGGATGATCAGGATCACAATGAGTGGATAGCAGGTGGACTGCCTGTAGAGAGTCTGTGAACAATTTGATTTTCATAAGCCCCATCTTTTTACAAAGAAGGAGACCTCGATAGATTGCATGGATTTCAGCAGCAGTTGGGAAGGTATGACCTAACTTCTGTTGGAAGCCGCGAATCCAGAGACCTTGGTGATCCCGGATAACACCCCCGCATGCAGCCTGACCATCTCTAATCACTGAACCATCTACGTCAATACGATGAAATCCCGGATCCGGGGGATGCCAATGGAGGAGACCTCGTTCTGGAATTTGGAATATCTGATGGTGATACCTACCATTCTCCACCCCTTCCGAGAGATGATGTAGACATCTGTGGATTATTCCTTTTGGATTGTCTGAAACCCCATCAAAGGCTTGACTGCAACGGTTCTTCCAAAGGAGCCAGCATGTGTAGCTGAAAACTTTGTGCCACTGCCATCTCGCCATCCTGTTATTTCCTGGTGATTGGTGTAGATTCAAATTGAGCCAGTCCTGCAAATTACCAGAGAAAAATATACTATAATATAGAGGGTTAGTTAAAGCTGACCAAACTCTCTGTGCATGCTCACAATCTCTCAGCATATGAAGGGTACTCTCCTCTCTGTCACACTGAAAAGGACATTTGTTTAGAACGCTATGGTTGTGTCTTGCTCTAAGCTCGTTAGTCGGAAGCCTGTTATGGAAAACTTGCCACAAGAAAATTTTGACGCTTTCAGGAATTCCCCAGTGCCATAGAGACTGCCAGTGATGTTGGGGCCTAAGGAAGTGCTGATGAAAGATAGCATCATATGCTGATCTTACGCTGAAATTCCCATCAGAAGCAATCCTCCAGCAAATCTTATCATCTTCGTTGCCTATAGGTGGGGATACCAACATTATTTTATCAACCACCCAGATAGGAAGAAAAGAAGCCCATTTAGCTCTATCCCAATGCCCCGATGGAGTCGTGAAAGAACGCACAGAGGCGCTCTTATCTACTAAGTGGATGTTTTTATCGATAAGGGATTCGAGAGGCTGATCAACAGGGGACCAGCAATCTTTCCATGCTAACGTATTCCGGCCGCTTTTAAGACATTTGCCAAGCCCACTCTTGAAGTCTTCCCAGACAGCCACAATTCCACTCCAAACAGCGGATTGCTTGCGCCGCCGCTGGATGAGGAGATCAGTAGGGGATCCACCTGAGTATTTTGTGCGTAAGCATCTAACCCAGAAGGCGTCCGGCTTTTTAATTAAGCACCAGCACAGCTTCATTAGGAAAGCTTTATTTTGGGAATGAAGGTCTTTTATTCCCAAGCCACCCTCACTTTTCCGTTGTTTAAGAATGTCCCAAGAAAGCAGATGCAACTTTTTGGAATCTTCATGATGGTTCCAAAAGAAGTCTCTGCTGAGCTTTTCAATAGCTGATAGCACCCCTTTCGGGACAAGAGTAGATTGCATCTGATATTGTGGAATAGCCGAAAGGACCGACTTAATAAGAGTCGTGCGACCAGCCATACTCAGGAATTTACCTTTCCAGTTAGCTAACTTCAATTTCACCTTTTGTAGTAACGGAGCAAAAGTTCTCTTAACCATCCTTTTGTGCAATAGAGGTACACCCAGATATTTCCCAAGGTCTGCCGACAAACCAACTCCAACAATCTGACTCATTTCATATGCCCTGTTAAAATGGACGTTTCTAGAAACGAACATTTTAGACTTGTTCAGATTAATCCTGTGACCAGAGACGCGACAGAAAAGAGCCATGACATCGCGAATTTCCACCATCTGATCATTTGAAGCTTCCCCGAAAAGAACAAGATCATCGACGAAGAAGAGATGTGAAATATTGGGGCCCGAAGAGCTCAATTTTAAAGGCCGCCAGTTCCCCATCTCAACTTCTTGATGGATAAGTTGTCCGAGCAGCTCCATACATAGGACGAACAGGAAAGGACTCAGTGGGTCGCCCTGTCTTACCCCTCTAGACGGGTGAAAACGTTCGGACGCAATCCCATTCCAGATAATGCTCATGGAAGGGGTTGAAACGCAGGTCATAATTAGCTTAACAAAATCCGCTCCCAAACCGAGGCTGTGAAGAGTGAATTCAAGGAAGCGCCAGTCTAGTCTATCAAAAGCCTTTTCCATATCTACTTTCACTGCAATGAATCCCTTCTTACCTTTCTTAAAACGCATGGTATGGATTGCTTCCTGGGCAATAATGATATTATCCAGACCCTGTCTTCCTGCAATAAAGCTACATTGGTTTTCAGCAACCAGATGATTCATAACTCCTTTAAAACGGTTAGCAATAACTTTGCTGACAATTTTGTAGCTCACGTTACAAAGAGAGATAGGCCTGAAATCCTTAAAAGAAGAAGGATGATCAATCTTGGGAATTAGAGAGATGTTCGTATGATTGATCTCCTGGATGATCTCCGGGTGCTCAAAGATCCTCATCACCAGCTCGCATATCTTCTGCCCAATGAGATTCCACTGGGTATGGAAGAAATGGGGATTTAAACCATCCGGGCCCGGAGCTTTAAAAGCTCCCATCTCAAAGGCTGCATTTTTTATCTCGGTAGGGGAAGCAACTCTTTGCAGCTGGGTCAACTGAAGACCATTCAGAGGTGGGAATCTTGCCTGCCATGGAGAAAAAGTAGAGGAAGAGCTGTCAGCTGAGTAGAGATTCTTGAAATAGTCAAAAGCCATGCCTCTTAAAAGAGACTCGTCCGACACCCAGTTGCCGGTATCATCTTGGAGAGCCTCAATCCTGTTCCTCTTCCTTTTTGCAGCAACACTTGCATGAAAGAATCTCGTATTTCTATCACCATCACCAATCCACTTACATCTTGATTTCTGGAACCAAATCAATTCCTCTTGTAAAGTGATTTTGTGGTACAAATCCCAGAGATGCTTTTCAATCTTGAAGAGACCATTAGGGCCACCTCCTCGACTCCTGACACGGTCAATCCCTTCCAGCCTACGAATGATATCTCTTTTTTTAATGGCTACGTTCCCCACCACTCTAGAGTTCCATTCCGAGGCATCTTTAGAAAATCTCTCCTGACCTTGGATCCAAGTTTTCTCATGCCAAGCATCTTTGACCACATCACTAAAACCATCCTCAATACTCCACGCTGCTTGGTAAAGGAAATGACCACCCCTTTTTTGGCCAGCAAAATTATTACTGTCCGCAACAACAATCACCCGATTTGAGACGCCAAAAGTGTCCCAAACAACTATTTTCGTCTTTTTTCAATTTTTCCCTCTGTTTCGCCAAAAGTGATTCTGAATGCAGAGAGGTGGACTGAGAGTTGCCTTTGAAGCTTGGAACTTTTACAATGAAGTTGGAGAAGAAGCCCCTAACATGGGTAGCCCAAGAGCTACTGACTGTTTCGATCTTTCGAGCTCAAGTAAGCCAAATCTCTCAACAAATAAAAGAGTTTCATTCATTAACATATATGCTCCGGTTGATTTGATTAGAATGCGCAGGTTCTCTGAAGCACAAGGTTACGGAAGTTGATAACAGACTTGGGGTAGGGAAACCATTTCATGGTTTGGGAGGAGATATAAACAACCCAGATCTGCATGTAGTGAAAAAGGAACTATATCTGGGTTCATCGCCTTTCACTTACGGAGACATCTATCCCCTCGGCGTTCGCCAAACGGTATGTTTGAATCTCACTCACCTCATGGACGTTTTCTGAGTCACATGACAGCGAAGGGAAATTTCAAAATAAATCATGTGCGGACATGGATCTAGATCTGGATTGCTCAGTGCTCCTTAGGTCACTTACCGCATCCCTAAGTGACCAACTTATGGCATCCCTTTTTTTTAAAAGGGATGCCGTAAGTGACTTACGACGTCCCATTTTTTACGGACTCTGTTTCTAAAGTTTATTACGTCACTCATATATGTATCCCCCTAAAAAGGATGTAGAAATAGCCTAAAAACAGATGTTAAAAGTGCTTTCTGTAGTAGTGGGAGAGTCACTATCTTATCTTAGCGGATTTTTTTAATCCATAAAATTCAAACTGAAATTCTCATGTAATATTGAGCCCTTTCTATCTTTTTTTCAAATAAAGGATCAAGTCATGCATAAAAATAAAAAAAATTAGTCCTTCTAGTCCTTAAGCTAGTTAATATGACATGAAGTTAGTTAAGCTAGTTAATATAACATGTATTTTCTAAAATATTCTAGTCATCTTTCTTAATTTCTTCATTCTCTCCTCATACTTGAGTATTATTTAGGAAGTATCAATAAAGGTAAATTAGAAAAATATTGGCAAATATAAAAAATATGTCTTATATTTAGTATTAAAATCAACTCTCCAAATATATCCTATATTAAGGACCGGAAGGAGGACATAATAGAGGGTTCTAACTCGTCCTACTAAAGGAATAGTATACTTACTAAGCTAGTTTGAAAGGAAAAGGAAACAAAAGAAGTCAAAAGGAAAAAAAAATATTTTCAGCCAAGTACAAGACTTTTTCTATCATCAAATATCCAGCACATACTAAATCAGAGTTGATTTTATTTATTTCATCAAAGCCAAGGCCTTCCGTCCCCTTTTTCTTGACATGATCAGAAAGGCAAGTCTTTAACATTAGCTCCACATGAACAAAGAGTATTAGAATAAGAAATTATTTTCAAATAAATCAAACCAGGACGTACGCATTTATGAAAAGTTTTTTCAAGTTTCCTTTCTCCTTCACCCATTAGATCATACCTATACAAACATCTTCTTGTAGCAAACACAAAAGAATCCCCAATTATTATTGCAGATCCATAAATAATGGTTTTCTTCTTCAACCCCATTTCTTTCAACCTCATTGTCAAAAACTTTGACCAAGAAAGCGATTCAAAATCAGTCAAAACCCACAAAGTGAAAATAAGATCTCCTTTTTCAAATATCACCATACAAACATCATCAATATTAGTTGTTCCGCCAACTTTGTCGCACTTGAAAATACCTATGGCATCAAACCGTCTTTCCGCAACTTGTTTTGGAAGAAGAATCCTTCTTGTCTGGCCACTCTCAAAATTGTGTGATAATATATAACTTCTCAATGCAAAATAACAAGATGACTTATCACCCATAAATAGGCTTCTTTCTCTTTCCTTCCACACACCTTGTTTTGGTAGGTAAGTTTTAATTTACAAACAAAATGTCCTTGATCAATATTATATTTCAAAAGATTTAATTGATATTCCTCCTCATTATCATCATCAGCACCTTTATTATGGTTGTATTCAAAGGCAAATCGTACGTATTGGCGTTTTTCTAGCCAACTTGGTGGTGTGGCAAGGAGGAGCATGTTTGTGTTGCAGGATTACAAATAAATAATTCTACTTCTTCACAATTTCCCTGTCCAAAGAAAGTTCGGAGGAATACCAGAAGAAGATGACGATGACGAAGAAGATGATGCTTCGTTTCCAACTAATAATGAGTGCATTTCAGTTTTGAAATTATTCCATCCAAACACTGCTTGAATGAAAAATGAAGAATCATGTTGTGACGTCAAATTTTGAGTTTACTTCTCTGCAAAGTTCGTCTTCTTTGTGAATTCATTGTTCACATCGCAAGTGCACTTGTCATGTCAAGTGATAAAATGATAAGTAGAGATTGTTCCCAGTGAGATTTGATCAAAAGATTAGTCAACCAACATGTTTAGTAATTCAATAAAGTTGAGCTAAAACAAGTTTTCATGAGGAAAGAGAATTTGAAAACTACTTTTAATACAAAAGTGATAAAAGCAAATGATTCTTTAACATCAAGAATTAAATGGAACCTAGGACTATTTCTCCCCTTTGTATTTCATAAACTAGATTACTTTCCTCTCTCAATAGTACTTCAATAAATATATGTGTTAGTCTAAGGTTTAAAAGCACTTGACAAAACTCTCTCAAGTCAAAATCAAGTTTTTCTTTTCATTAAATGCACAATATCTTACTACAATTAATGAAAATCAACTCTAAGCGACAACCTTAATGTGATAATGAAAGGTTAGTAAATATTTATCTGTTTAAGCAACAAACTATCTATTTATTAAGTAAATTTCAAGCCAAACATGATTTTAACCAAGTTCTACATCTAGATTAACTCTCTCAAGTTTAATCCAAATGAACATATAAATCTAAATGTGGGCCAAAGATTTAAAAGCGTTAAGTAAAGGATAAAATCAACACATATATCATTAATTACTAACATAGAGGAATAATCAAATCTTAATCCATACAAGGTTCAAAATAATCCTAGAATGAAGAGTTTAGCTACACAAAATCATAAAATATCTACAACTATCCAATATAATTATAGCCATGTCAAGAAACTATCAAAGAAAGGGAAGAAGAATGAGAAAAACTAAGAATTGAAGCTTCAGATCTCTTCTAACTTTGACCCCAAAGCTCCAAACTCTTCCAAATGCAAAACCCCGGCACCCAAAACATCCAAGAAGTTTAGAATGTGTGATTTTCGGCCTATCCCTAGCTGTTATACTTGTTTTTCCATGTCAATTTTCAAAATGCATAGCATCATTTTCATGCATTTGCCGTCAGTTCGCTATAGCGAAATCATAGTGAATTGTCAGATAGAGAGAGTGCTTTTTCAAGTGATTTCACTATAGCTTGGCTACGGCGAATCCATGGCCAAAGGGTAGACGTAGAGGTCTTCTTTTGAGGCAGCTTTGCAATGGCTTGACTATGGTAATTCCATGGCAAATGCAAACTTCTCTTCCATAGTTCCTTTTTATCTTCTTCTTCATTTCTTTCCTTCCCTTAACAACTTCCCATGATCTTTGAGATCTTTTACAACTTGTCATCTTCCACTTGCAAGGAGGAGGAATTTTTGAGCTCTTTAACTTTCACCAATAATCACAACTACATGCATTTAACAAAAGTTTGAGTTGCTTTTGTCACATCACATTTTCTTCTATAATCTCTTTATATGCACAATTAGAACAAAAAAATGAGGGAAAAGAGAAGAAAATGAGCTAGAATATTATCGATTTCTATGATTTAACATTCATATATAAAGTTAGAGCATGACTTGAACCCAAAGATGGATTTTGCTGGCAACCATGAGAATATTTCATATATTATATGTTCATGTTGCTGATAATCCATTGTCTTGAGCTGTACGTAAGCATAATAGAAGTTTTTCTTAAAATAATTATAACAAAATAGAAAGTTTGTTTGACAATTTTGGGATTGAAACAAAGATATATTACACTTCAACTTACTGGGCCATAACCAACTTAGTTATTAATGATTAAATAAATAATTATATATTACGCTAATCTCCGTACATATGATTGAGTGATAACCACCTAAATTGCGCATCAGAACTAAGGAAATGTGGTTAAGTTATTAATTTTTTTAAAAATAAAGAACTCCAAATTTACCATATTTTAAATCATAAGTTACACCTTTTGAAGCGGAAAAAAAGAAAAATTTTATCAACACAATTTTGAAAAAAATGTAATTAATATCGTATTTGGTTTCTTATAGCAAGAACCATTCATTCCTTCTATAAGGTCTTCTAAGGAAAGAGGGAAAAACCAAAAAAAAATAAAAAAGTGTGATATAGCAGGCAACCAAAAACAAAAGAAAGCATTGGCTACGATAAAAATAAGAAGAAAAAAGCAAGTTGGGCATAAGACACCTTTTTGGCGTCAGTCACCTCTTCTTCTTGCATTACAGCCGCCGCCACCATCTTTCTCGTCATCACCATGCTGCGGTGGAGGAGTTCTGGGTAGGGAATGAGCTGATCGATGTGGGTTTATAGGGAAATTTTAGTAAGAAAGAATTTTAAAAAAATGAAAATGTAATATTGTTCAAGATAGATACATACTACCTTCATTCATAAATATAATATTCAATTGACTTTTTTGAGATATTAAAAATGATAATTAAATTCACCATGATAACCCATTGTTTCTTCATGGATGACTTTGTGCTTTTTCTCAAAGCACAATTGGATAACATAGAGATGGTGAAGAACATTTTGAATTGTTATTGTGAAGCTTTAGGGAAGAAGATAAATTTTCAAAAATCCTATGCCTTTTTCTCTGAAAATACTTCGAAGGAAGTGAAAATTCATATTGTTCAGTTTTTGGGGGTAGTGGAAGCCGAGGATCCAAGGAAGTACTTAGGGCTGCTGGTATTGTGGAAGAGATATAAGACAGAGGCACTTTGTTTTGTCAAAGATAGGGTGCGAAAGAAGGTTCAAGGTTGGAAACAGCAACTTCTATCAATGACAAGGAAAGAGGTAATGATTAAAGTGGTAGCTAGTGCTATTCCTATTTTTCCAATGTCATGCTTCCTATTCCCAACTACTACATGTAAGGAAGAGAATAGGATAGCATAATGGCTAATTTTTGGTGGGGACAGCGAGGGGAAGAGAATAGGATCCACTGGGTGAATAATTGGAACTAATTAATTGATGTAAAATTGGTTGTTGATGAGTTAGGATTTAGGGACTTCCATTAGTTTAACTTGGCACGTCTAGCTAAGCAATGCTGGAGGTTGTTGAGTGAACCAGAGGAGTTGTGGGGGTTAAGATCATTAAAGGTATATACTTCCCTAATGGTAATTTCTTAGAAGCTAAGAGAGGGGGAAGAGCTTCTTGGGCATGGGTTAGTTTGTTGGAGGGAAGAAATTTGCTTAAGGAATATGTTTGTTACAATATGGGGAATGGTGAAAGGATTGATATGTGGGGACCCGTGGATCCCTTCCCTTGGCTCGTTCAACTTGAGTTCAGGTGCTCCAAATAAAGAAGCTGAACAATGGAAAGTAAGTAGATTGATTTACTGGACTAGCTAGAACTTGTAACCTATTTGGGCTTTTATTTCTGCTCTGGAAGAGAAGGCAATTTATGTTATTTTGCTAACTAGTAGACCTTGGGAAGATAATGTGTTCTGGATAAATAAGAGATGGTATCTACTCTGATAAAGCAGGTTATGAATGGGTAAAGAAAAATCACCTAGTTACCCAAAAAAGGCCTACCAGGTCACTCGCTACTGACAAAGGACTTTGGAAGGTCATATGGAAGTTGAAAGTTCCTTCTAAGGTGAAGTTGTTCACATGGAAAGTTGTTAAGAATGCTATCCCTACGAGAGAAGCATAATGGCGAAAGAGGTGTGTTACTTGTTCTACTTGATTGTTATGTAATTCAGAGCCTAAAACATTAGAACACTTGTGGCTGCTTTGTGATAAATCTCAGAGAGTATGGTTTGGATGCTGTCTTATGCTTAGAATAGATGCTAATGCCATCACCAGAATGGGTAACTTGAAAAGGTGTTAAATGACGAAGAGTGTTTATATAAGGCAAAAGCGTTGATTGCTTGTCTTCTTTGGCAGATTTGGAAGTCTTGATGTATGTGCCTTTGTTTTTTAGCAAAAAACTTTTGATCCCATGGTTATAGTCCAAATTGCTACGGAACCTACTAAACCGTTTTGGCAAGTAAATGGTTGGAACATGACTAATGTAAGAGCTCCTATCCCTTGTATTAGTGACTGTATTATTCAGGAAATGGAAAGCTCTGGGTATTATAGCATTAAGATGTGCTGTGATAGGTCTTGTTGGAAGGAACAGGGCTGGGAAGTTCTATGTTTGAGAGGTGAATGGATTGAGGTAGACTCTCCATTCAAAGCGGAGACTATGGCAATGCTCTTTGAATTAAAATGGTGTATTTCCAATGGCTTTGAACTTGGATAGGTAGAGTCTAACTGTCTTTTGCATTCAAGCGGTCAAAAATGATATTACATGCCCAGAATCAGATTACTTGAATATGGTAGAAGAGATTTCTAATCTTTTTGTTTAGGAACTAAAAGGGGTTGGACACCCAATTACACAGTTACTTTACGAGGAAAATAGTGTCCCTCTCGATCATCCTTCAAAATGCCTTCTACCTCCCCAGGAGGTGTTCTCCATTCTGGCCTGTCATTACTCATCTTTAAGCTAATCGCTGCCAACTCATTTGCACACCAGTTCCCTTCACGATAGATGTGCCTCATGCGGACTGTCTAGTTTATATGAATAAGCTCTTATAGCCTTCTCATCAGTCTCCTACAGCCGTTTAGAGTATTGCCTTGTTGAATTGCATCAATTAGTTCCCTGGAGTCACTTTCTACCTCTACCTACTTGAATCCCAATTCCCAGCCCCTTTTTAAACCTTCATAGATAGCTATAGCTTCTGCAATTAAAGGGAAGCTGCACACCAGTTTTATCGAAAAACCTTTGATCCACTCGCCTATATCTCCTCTGATAACTCCACCACAACCAGCCCATTTCGGATTAATCCATACTCCATCGACATTAATCTTACACCAGCCTCTCTCAGGGACTATCCAGGATATCATCTGCACAATGTTAATTAGGGATTGCATAGTTTCGCCCTCCCATTTATTCCTATAATACTGAAGATATAGGAACAAATGGGAGGGCGAAGCTATGCTTATATTTATTTAGTTTCCGTTGGTAGAAACTTTGCATAACAGACTATCTGACTCTTCTGCTTCTATATTCCTGATTCAGTTCTCATTGAAATCATCCCAAAGTTTGACTATTGCTTTCCACAGTGTTGAATCACTTCCCTTAGCTGTAGGTAGGTCATTTCTGTTCTCTGTTCGGCCATATTTCCCCAATAACACTTGTACCCACAAATTCTCAGGTTTTATTGCTAATCTCCAAAGTAGCTTAAGGAGAGATGCATCATTCATGAGGTCTAGAGATTTAATTCCTACCCCTCCCTCTGACTTCGGTCTGCACACTTGCTTCCACGCCACTGCATGTCTCTTTTTATTACCTTTTGTCTCCCCCCATACATACTTTCTCTACTCTCGCTCAATTTCCTCTAAAGTCCCCTTAGGAATCTTGTCATGTTGCATCGGGTATAGTGTCATCCTACTAGTGACTGATTTGACTAAGGTCATCCGCCCTGAAAGTGATAAACTTGCTGCCTGCCATCCTCTAAGTCATTTTCAAACATGTTACACCACTATTTTGAACTTGTCGCTTCTCCTTTTAGGATGGGAAATATTTGCACCAAGGTATCTTCCTAGCTCATCAACCTGTTTGAATTGGCATCTGGAACAAATTTCCCTTCTATCACGGGCATGAACATTGGGTGAGAAATAGATGAATGACTTTTCTTGGCTAACTGCATGGCCAGACATAAGTCCAAAATCCTACAAACAATTCATTATAACATCTATTTGGTTAGTAGAAGCTTCTGTAAAAAGCACAAGGTCATCAGCAAACATCATATGGGAAATAACCAGTCCTTTGCGACCCGCTCTCACTCCTCTCCAGTGTTTCACTCACACTCTATCTAATATCATGTGGGTAAGTTTTTCCATTCCAAGCACAAAGAGATATAGAGAAATAGGGTCCCTTTGCCTCAACCCTCTAGACGTACAAAACCCTTCTAGCTTCTCTCCATTCTATAGATTATTAGTATTAGCTGTTACTATACAGCCCATAATTCTCTCTATCATATCAGGATGATACTTAATTTCTGTCAACACCTTTCTCATATAGCACTAATTAATGCGGTTAGAGGCTTTTTGAAGATCCACTTTAATTTCCATAAAGCCTTTTTTACCTCTCATTTTTCTCATGGAGTAAATCATTTCATTCACAATAATGATATTGTGGTGAATTTTTCTTCCAGGCATAAAACTCACTTGGAAAGGAGATATAAGATCTGTCGAAATGGTTTTAAGCCTTTTCACTATTACCTTTGATAAACATTTGTACAGGACATTACACAGTGATATAGGTCGCAGCTGTGATACTTTTTCTGGATAGTCCACCTTTGGGATCAAGGTAACAAGAGTATTATATATTCAGCTCTTTTATTTTCTCTGGGTTGTTCCATATAGCTTTGACTGAGTTGATAACCCCTTCCCCCAACACTTCCCAATTTCTTTGGAAGAAAATAGCTGGATATCCATCGGGTCCTGGGGCTTTCATTTCTCCAATATTGAACATTGCTTGCTTTATTTCATCTTTGGATATATCTTCACACACTAGATTCCAATCTTCTATAGGCACTTCTGTTTCTTGAAACAAGCTCTTGAAAAAATTATTTACCACTTCAACCTTATGTTCTCCTTCAATCCACTTCTCATTTTCATCTTTTAGCATATTAACTCTGTTCCTTCGTCTTCTTATAGCTGTTTTTGTATGGTAATAGGATGTATTCCTATCACCATCATTGAGCCATCTCGTTCTAGCTTTCTGGAATCAAAGGATTTCTTCTCTATCCAAAATTTCTACTAATTCCTCATTAAGCTCTTTTTCAAGCTTCTCCAAGAATCTATTTCTCCCCTTTTGCATAGCTGTTTGAATGCCATTGATTCTTCTCAAGAGATCTCTTTCTTCTTTGTAATATTTATAAAGGTGTTCTCATTCCACTCTAGAAGCTTTGGTTTTAAGTATTCCAGCTCTTCCCAGGCTTTCTCTTGATTATGCCAGTGCATGTTCAACAGATTTTTAAAATCCGAATGTTTTAACCATGCTGCTTCGAATCTAAATAGGTGCTTATCCCTCCTACTATCCTTCCTTGTCAATGAAATGAGGAGAGGTTGATGATCTGATTTCTGGAATCAAAGGACCAATCTTTACTGATGCTTCATTGAATTCTTTTGTCCATGATGCATTACAGAAACCACGGTCTAATTTTTTATACAGTTGATTTGCAAATTGGGTAATTGGACCCTTCCATGTGTATTTTAGGCCTTCAAACCCAAAATCAATGAACTGGCAATACTCAATATTTTCCTGGAACCTATGCCACTTTCTTTCATTAATTGTTTCTCCTCCTCTTTGCTCATTCGCTACTTTTATGTCATTGAAATCGCCAGCTACTAACCAAGGTATGGTCATAGTTCTAGCAATCTCCTTTAAACCCTCCCACATAACATTCCTTTCTGTCTCTCTTGGGCTTCCATAAACTGCTATGAAAGCCCAAGGGCGACGTCCAATACCAGATATCAAGCAATGAATAAATTGATAATGTTGCACTATGGTATTAATAACTATCTCATCATTATTCCACAACACCCATATTTCCCCGGAAAACCCTCTCGCTTCTTCAATAATTTGATGGCGGAATCCCATCCTTTTAATCACTTTCTGGGCCTTAGCATCACTACATCTAGTCTCTACTAACACCACTATACAGGGTTGTACATATCTTCTCAACTTTTTAAGAGCAAGCAGGAAAGACTTACCAGCTGCTCCTCTAACGTTCCATTCTAGTATCATAATAAAACCAATAAGAAGTAATGGTTACCTCTTTAAATTAACTCTGAGCCATTGTGTCGCATACAACCTCTTGTATCTCTACTATCTCCTCACTCTTGCTATTCTGATCCACCATGTGTACCTCTATTGCAGAAAGACCCAAACAATTGTTTGGATCATTCAGGTCAGGAGGTTCAGGTTGGTCCAACATCATATCTGAACTTGGCATGGCTTCTACTAGCTTTTCAAAAATCTTCTCAGCTAGTATGCACTTATTTGGCTTATTTAGGCCCATGTTTTTCTCCCTATTTTGGCCCAATCGTGACACTCCTGAATTGGCCTAACTCTTCTTATTCTTCACTATATGCAGCCTAACTGAATTGATCTTTGATAAGTGAAATATTTGCATATTTATTTTCCCTTATATGATGATTTTATGGACGATATTTGAGCTTAATATAATATATTTGGGTGTAAAATAAATAGTATTTAAAAAATAAAGAAAAATATAAAAAAATAAGTACTGTAGCGTCGGTTACTATTCATCACGGATTCACTGTAGCAGGGTGTTACTGTAGCGGACGGAGGTGACTGTAGCGGATGGAATCACTGTAGCACTGTAGCAACACGGAAAAAACGCGTAAACCAACCGACAGGTTACTGTTCACTACTGTAGCAATACGTAAAAAGAAGGCAAAATCACTGTAGCATCGTAGAAAAAGTGACCCTATGTTGCCTATAAATACAATGGTCAGGCGTGGAGAATTTGGGGATTCGAGGAGAGAAGAAAGTGTGGAGAATTTTCTCTGACAGTCGGAGACCCTTTTCTGATAGGGAGAGATATTTTCTCTAACAGGTCTAAATAAATTGTGTTATTTTTTATTTTTAATTTTATGTATTGTATTATTTTTTTTATGCCTCCTACATGGAAGGCTTAGTATTGTATTACTTTTTGCATGCCTCCTACATGGAAGGCTTAGTATTGTATTACTTTTTGCATGCTGCCTACATGGAAGGTTTTACCTCCTAAATGGACGGCTAAATTTCTCCAGTTTTTTTTATGTATATTTTTGGTTGTATATTTATGTTTGAGAATTTAATGTTCAAGTTTATGCAGTATTTATGAGGATTTCATTCTAGTTTTATATAATGTCAATTTATTTTTATTTTGTTTTTTAATTTCATCATGTGCTAAATTTTCATTTTCCTAGGGTGATGACGTAGCTTACTAATGACGGATTGAATCTTAACTTATTAAATCTAGTTTTAATTTCTCCTTCATGATTGAGTTTTAATTATTGTTCTTAATGCTTTCATTTGATTGGCCACCTTTTGAATTATTACAATATGCATGTTGAGACCGGAAGGAGATGTATGTGTGTAGATCCTATAATTAAAATCATGACTTGCATATGAAATAGGAATATATTCATATGAGTTGTGTAGTCTTATTGAGTTTCATAAATCTTAATGCATAATTAATTGCTTAAATTCATATAGGAATATATTGGATTAACAATTAATTATAGAATTGCTTGACCTTGGAAGAGGCTAGTAATTAAATTAAGGAAACTCGACTATCAATCATGTGGAATAAATTGGGCTAGAATAGATAAGTGATTCAATCCGGAATTTGTTAAGTGAAATCTAATCCCTAGGACTTTTTCTCATATTTGTTTTCATATCATCTGCACTCATATTTAATTATTTTTCTTTTATTTGTACTCTCAATCACCAATTTATCGATCGACTAAATAGAATTAAAATTACCCATTTTGGTACTTAGTGATCAATCCTCGTGGGAACGATACTCTACTCACTTCTATATTACTTGATTACGACAGTGTACACTTGCACTATTTAATTGATCATCCAAACTCGTAACAATCTTCTCATGGCCTACTTCATTTTGACCTTCAATACTGTGTCCCAATTCCTCTTCTCTTTTTTTAACCTCTTTTTCACTCCTGACATACGGTACTCCTCTTTCCTGCCTCCTTATTCCCTCTTTTGGGTCTGTTTGGGAATACGATGAGGAGGAGCAACTGCGTGTTTGATCCTAAAAAAAGCTCAATTGGCTGATGAAGACCGTTTGGGAATGCGGTGAGGAGCATTGAGCTTTTATCCATACTATGGCTTCCAATAAAAGCTCAAAACAGCAGCTTCTGACTTCTGTCTTCTCCCCACGGTAGCTTCGAAATAGCAGGTGCTAATAATTATGATTCAATATCAGTAAGTTGAGGGGTAGTTTCCTGCATTGACTTCATTTTTTTACTTTGTTCATAATTATTTTCCGTTGCTATGATGGACATAGCGAAACCTCTCCCATGCTTAATGATAATAAGTTGAGAGAAACAAAAATCAAGATATATCGTTAAATTCATTGCACCATATATCGTCAATTTTTTTTAATATATTTTTATTTCTATTATCACAATATGTAAACACTACTACAAACTTTATATTTAACGACCCTAAAGGACGTCCCTTTTTAAATTTGGGACGCCCAAAATTCAATATTTAGCGGGAAACATTGGCGCTGGTTGAATTAAAAAAAAAATTTGAACCACTTTAGAAGTCCCCAGTCTGGACATCCCCAAAGTGACTGGGGACATCTAAAGTGAGCTTTAGACGTCCCCAGTCTGACTGGGGACGTCTAAAGTGGTTCAAATTTTTTTTTAATACTTTAGAAGTCCCCAGTCTGACTGGGGACGTCTAAAGTGCCACTTTAGAAGTCCCCAGTTAAACTGGGGATGTCTAAACCTCACTTTAAACGTCCCCAGTTTGACTAGGGACGTCAAAAGTGAGCTTTAGACGTCCCCATTTTGACTGGGGACGCGGAAAAACCTGTCAGACACCCATCCCATCAGTAGCAGACCAGCAGCTTTATTTTCCTTCCCCAAGCTTCATTCCGTTTTCCCTCGTGAGCTTCGTTCCAAGCTGTCTTCCTCTTTCCCCTTTCCTTTGCTTCCTTTCCCGTCTTCCTTCCTCTTTCTCAGTTCGTTGCTGCAACTCCCTTTCCCGTGCTTCCTTCCCTATCTGCCTTCCTCTTTCTCATAATCATATTTCTATTTTTCCCTCTCTCTTCTTTGAAGAGAGCACCATCGTTTGTGTCTCCCTTTCACAACTATCGTCTTCCTAGCTGGTGGCACCGTGAGTCATCTCCATTTTCGTCGTCCACAGGTTTGTCTCTCACTCCCACAACTTTGGATACAAATGATTGAACAAATGCTTGTAACTGTTAATTTAAATCAGATTATGAAACTGGAAAAACAGAGTAACTTGTATATGCATACTTTTAATCTGCTTCTAATTTGCTTGATATGGAAATGGACTGTCATTATTGCATACTTGTTTTTTTCGTCAGCAGACTTCAACACGGTGATGTATATATATAGACATGAGTTAAAAAAATGACAATGATACTTAGGAATGAATTTGGTTTGGCTTAGGTTAGGTTAGTCTAGTTTAACTAGCGCCAATATGTTTATTAGATTGTTGTGTTGTGTTGTTATATAAAATGACAATGATACTTAGAGTTGTGTTGTTGTACATACTATTAGATTGTTGGATAACATGTTTATTAGATAGTGCTGAACTGCTGTTGTTTCCATTCTGGTTTATGCAATATTTCTTCTATCCAATTTCTGTAGTTTAAATTTGCCAGACAGTGATGTATATATAAAAGACCATAAAAAAAACTTTAGATGTCCCCAGTGCAAACTGGGGACATCTAAAGTGTTTCTGAACCACTTTAGACGTCCCCAGTTTGCACTAGGGACGTCTAAAGTCATTTTCTATAATTATTATATCTTTTTAAATAATTTTTTTCATTATTTTCTTCATTTTTTAGATTTTTTCTTTCTTTATCTATTTTTCTCTTCATTTTAGTCTTCAACTTTCCATTTTGCCCTCAAAAAACACAAATTAAAAATTTGAAAAATTTTAAATAAAAAAAAATAAAGAAAGAAACCGGATCAACCGGTTGGACCACTAGTTTTACCGGTTTTAACCTGTCCAACCGATTCTGACCGGTTTACTGATCAAACCGGACCGGACCATGGACCGATTCCCGGTTCAACCGGTCGAACCGGCCGATCCGGTCCGGTTTTTTATACTCTGATCTAGACTAAAAAATAATATGCAAATACAATATTTTACTTCAGAATAGTCAGATCTTTCGCAGAAGACCGTATTAGAATAAGAAATAAACTTCAATTTCCAATCAAATCCAAAATTGTGCTCACCGATTTTTTCAGCTCCTTTTAATCTGCACCAGTCAAATCATACACATACACATCCCTGGAACACCAAAGAATTTTCATTTTTTATGGTGAATCCACAAATCAAAGAAGCTAATTCTTTCTCCAACCCCAGGTCTTCAAGACACTTATAGTCAAAAACTTTGATCAAGAAGATCGATAATCTTTCAAAACCCAAAAGTAAACGTACGGCTATCTTTGTTCCAAATTGCCAAATAAAAATCGCCATCATCCCCACTTGATGTTCCAACTTTGTTGACTTCAAAATACACAAGTGGCCAAAGTCAAATCTAGCGAGACCAAGATTGCCAGTTACTGTAACTTCTTCAGGAAAAAGAACCCTTCTAATCTGACCATTCACAAAGTATCGTTAAACTATGACGACTTTTTCTCTTTCTTTCCACATACCTTCTTTTGGCATGTAAATTTTACATGCAACGTGATCTGATCCTTCGGGTCGATGGTATTCAAAAAGAAGTAATTGATATTCGTTATTCTTGTTGGGTTCAAATGCCAATGATATTGGCATGGATGTAGAAGGAGAATGACTGTGTTGTAGGGTTACAAATGATTAATTCTCGTTCTGGAAGGACTTCACAGAGAAGCAATCCACTGCGAGAGGAAAGGATTCTCACTGACCTTTCATTTTTATCATCATTAACAAATTGAAGGAAGTTGTTAGGAATGATACCAGAAGAAGATGATACTTCTTCAAGTCCACAGCATAAGCCACTTCAACTAATTCATCAGAATCAAGAAATGATGGTTAACTCATTAAATTTACTTTAAATTCAAAGAAATTTCCAACTTTGCCCATATTAAATGAGGTTATGAAGGAGAGTGAAAAATACAATGAATAATATTTAAACATGAACTACATAGGCAAAATTGACAAATTAATGTTAATTGTTCATAAAGTGACTTATATAATAATAGACCAAACTATTATTCTAAAAGTGACTTATATTATGGACTGGATGAAGCATATCATATCATTTCTAGGTATTGCATATACTTATGTTTTGCAGAATCTACCCTTTTGTACTATCAAAAAAAAGAATCTACCCTTTTGGTTATTGTATCCTTGAATGAAAAAGGAAGAATCACCTTGTGGGCTCAACTTTTGAGTATGCATCACTGCAAAAATTGCCTCCTTTGTGGTTTAGAACATGACTTGAACTTCAAGATAGATTTCGTTGGCAACCCCAAGAATATTTCATATATTACAACCTCAGGAAGCTTCTGGACCCTTGACCTGTATAGCAAGTTTTTTCTCATGAATAATTATGACTTAAAATTTGTTACAAAATTCTAATTAAGTCACACATCTGTCACAAAAATTTTCTCTTTTTTCCAGAAATAAAAAGAATATTGATTTATTAGAAACTGTTAAACTAAAGTGATTAGAGAGAAATAAGAAGAATAACCTTAAACTCTCACATGCCAATGCAATAAGAAATCGATTCACTTAAACAGAAAATATCATAACTGCTATTCGGTGTGTATATATAAATAATATTTTGGATAAAGTATACTTTTGTTCTCTAAGCTTACATCAAGTTTTATATTTGTCCCTTAAGTTTAAGACGTACACTTTTACCGAGTCAGAATTTTCCGTTAAATAAAATTAATGGTGTTAAGACTAAAGGGCTAAAAATACACTTTTAGAACTTAAGGAACCTGAAACTTGTTATATAAAATATAAATGAAGTAATTATGTTATGGTATCTTTCTTACATCAATAGAATCTTCTAGTATTC
Source organism: Inga leiocalycina (assembly GCA_963242795.1). Lineage (NCBI taxonomy): Eukaryota > Viridiplantae > Streptophyta > Magnoliopsida > Fabales > Fabaceae > Inga > Inga leiocalycina. The sequence goes on from OY725320.1 coordinate 17,039,208, forward strand.
TAAAAATCTAAATAATTTAGGGAAAATCATATATGAATGATATTTATTGGAGAGGACCTTAAAAATATAAGTATTTAGAAAGACAAAGTAATAAAATATAAATTGAAAAAAAAATTACCCTTACTTAAACTTCCTATATTCTCTCTTGCCACATCTTATAATAATTTTCCCACTGTTTCATGAAATATAATAATCAAGATTTATTCAAAATAATTCAAACTAATTTAAATTTTAAAGTCAAAAACTAATTCTAAACAATTAAATTAACAACCAAAATTAGTTAATTCATTTTTTTTATCAATTTTAATTAATAAAAACTGTTTGGGCTTTTTGAATAATGAATATATTGAAATCATAAAGTTCAAGGGTATTTTTATTTATTTCATACTCTTATTTTCCTATACGCTACTTCGTACTCTTATGCCGGGCCATTATAATCCGAATCCTTAAGTACAAATTAAATCTCTTAGTTAATATAATTGCAAAATTTAAGAATAATATAATACTCCGTCAGATACTTTTTAACTATAAGGAACAATTACCAAAATTAAGCAGTTTAAAATATTACTTAAAAACAATAAATGTGTAAGATATGCACTTTTCTTTTTAATTATATCCTTATTTATAAGGAGGGTACATGAGATATTATGAGTGAAAATTTATTGTAGAAAAATATATATATATATATATATATATATATATAAAGAGTGACATATTTAATTAGGACAAAACTGAAAAGAAAAGACAGTTTAACATTTTAGACAAATATGATGATTTGTTCCTTCTATGAAGGATCACCTTTATGAGAGAGAATGTTCTTTATAAAAAAGATCTAATAGAATACTCCCTTCGGTTTTATTTATAAACAACTTCCTCTCTTATGAGGCTGAGCTTTTTTATAAGCAACTTTTATTTTTTATCTGAAAATGTAAGTTTTTTTTTCCTATTTTATCTTTATTAAATACTCATTCTTTCTTATATATTATACTCATCATCTCTCATTCTTTTTATCTATTCTCTCTCCTATACTCTTTTTATAAATAGGGGCATATATGAAAAAAAACATGACATTTTTGACACACTTATTACTTTTAACTATCAATTCATTTTACACAATCAAAAAAAAAAATTCTTATAAATAGAACTATAGGAGTAATAAATACCCACTCAAATTCTATTTATAAGCAATATTCTCGTGGGCTTTGGGCTTTGACCTATATATGAGCAGCAAGTTTGCCTTGTGTAGAAATTTAAAGCAATTTTTTTCGATATTTTCATTTCAATCCCAATTAATTGCATTTTTGATCTTTTTTCCTAGCCATTCTCTCTCATCTTTTTTCCACACATTCTCTCTCACCCATCATCTTAATAAATAAGGATATATTTGGAAAAAAATTATATCTCTTACACATTTATTGCCTTTAACTAATTTTAACCAATATTTGAGTAGTTGTTGTTCATTCTAAAAATGTTGGTGGAGTAATACATTAGTATAAGTGTATAACTTATCCATAACTTATAAGAATAAAAAATATCATAGCAATTTGATGCTGATATTCTAAAATTTGACATTAACAACTTTGAATTGTTTATTGTCAAATTTCTTAATCTACGTCAACTTTTTTGAAAGGATATAATCCATTTTAAGGCTTAGAGTGCAAAAAAATTTGCACTTCTCCTAACAAATTTCTTTTATATTTTATATTTCAAGTTTCTTTTTTCTGTTATCAAATAATCTTGCCCATCAACTGGCCACGCTAAATCAATCATAATGTTCTTCTGAAATAAAAAATTATGCGCTTGCCTTTCTCTTCTATCAGAACATTTTGATATTTATTCCGATCATGAGTAAAAACCCAAACAAATTAAAAAAGTAATTCGATTTAGGAAAAATTCAATACAACTTTATAGCCACAGAAAAATTTTAATCAAATTAAGAAAAAGAGTCAGAATTTAAAAGGCCCCTGGGATATTCTCCTTTCCCAAAATTCTCAACAAAATCTAAATTAGGGTTCATTCAAACCCACACCAAAGCGCCATTTTCTGCATCAATAATTCATCATCTTCAGTGACAACGTCAACGAACGTTATGTTTAGCTCAATGAAAAAGGCTTCTTTTAAATACACATGCAATCCATTAAAACACTATAATTACTGCTTGTAATATATATATATAAAGGTTGGAAATGAAACTTCAACTATAACTATTAGCTTAAGATGCGACTCCTTACGTTATATTGCTGCTCATTTCTCAGATTTCATACATGAAATCTTTGGCCCCAGCTCCACATCAACGGAGGGTACTAGAATAAGGAGGGTGGAAGAACTTGTTAGCACTTACAAAGTGCTTATTAGAGCTAAATTTGTTGCTAAATGTGGGTTCACTAATCTTTTCAAGTATTTTGTCTCTTGCACCAATCAAATCATACTTATACACATTCCCACTCCATGAAAGAATCGCTAACGAGTCTCCATTCATTATTCCAAACTGAAATAGAGAATAATGATCCCGTCCCATTTCTTTCAAACTTAATGAAAAAAACTTTGACCAAGAAGAGGATTCTAAATCTGCCAAAACCCATATAGTGAAAACCAAATCATTCTCTAAATTCACCACACTAACGGATTCACTTGAGGTTCCAACCTTTACCCCATTTGAAAATATACCCAACATTTTCCCCAATTTCTTCTGGAAAATAAACCCGCCTTGTTACCCCACTGTCAAAGTTATATGATGACATATAATATCTTTCCGTAAAATAGGAAGAAAATGAGGCAAAGCAAATATTTCCTTTGTAGAACACATGAGAGCCATATATATATATATATATATATCCTACTCTTATAACCCTTCATAGGTAACCTGTTCTCTCTCTCTTTCCACACACCTTCTTTTGGCATATAAACGTCGCACACATATCCCCATGTTGGGCTTTCATCACCTGTATTTAATTCCTCAAAACAAATTAACTAAAACTCCTCAGCATCATCACCTTCATTATTATGGTTCCATATGAAGGCAAATTTTTGTCGTAAGTAACGATTTTTTATCACATCATTTTCTGGGGTAGAAATGATGGAGTATGATTGTGTTGCAGGGTTACGTATGCATAATACCTTCTTTGGTCTTCTGATCAAAAGAAGGAGCACTCCGTTTCTTAAGGATACTCATTAACCTTTCATCAATAAATTGAAGAAATTTTGTGGAAATACCAGAAGAAGATGTCTCATTTCTGGATAATCTACATATCGCAGTTGGATAATATACATATGTCAGTTTTTTCACCGAGAAGGAAAAGAAAAGAGTCGTCTTTTAGCATCATATTTTGAGCTAGCTTCAATGCAAAATTTTTGTTATTTGTGAAATTGTATATGGATTTACAACATAACTTGAGCTTGAAGATTGATTTCGCTGGTAACCTCGAAAATATTTCATACATAATATCTTCGGCTAGGGCTATCTAGCCAAGATCTGTGCAGATTTAGGCACAAGCTTTTCATAAATAAATAGTTCTAAACACCAATAAATAGCACTCTTATCAATAAATATCTTTCTCTATTCAAATCAAATTGTAAGGTTCTTGATTTAGTATTTTAATTGATATTGTTAACGTCGAACTACACTTAAATTTTAAAAATTTTGTCTGTTCAAGCTGCCTATACAAAATTCAATATAAGATAACAATAAACATCAATGTATTTGTTTAAAGAATCGAAAGAATATTTCTTCTTTTGCAATTAGTCACATGCAAATGCAATTAGTCATAGTATTTTGTGATAGCTAAAGTGCTATTCAATTAGCAAAAAAACCAAGTTTATCATGTAAGGACGAAGCTTATTGATGTACGATATCACTTTATACGAGAAATATAATTTTAGAAGAAGGTGAAGTCATGATACAAAAGATTAGAACAAGTGAGAATCCTGTTGATATGCTGACAAAGGTGGTGACTTCTATCAAATTTCAACATTGTTTGGATCTAATCAACATTGTTGAACATTAATTATTGAATTGTAAATAGAATTTGTAATTAAGAGAATTAAGAATGTGGGAATTTTCCCAAGGTGGAGATTTGTTAGATGTGGGTGGGAAATATGTCCCACATCGCTGAATTTGCAAGGGAGGGCGCGCTCCTTATGCTATAAAAGGAGCTCTCCTTCCCTTTAACCTCACCCATCAACTTGCCTATTTCCTCCTATAAGGCATTTTGCATCTCCTCTCCTCTTATAATATTTCACTTGTAAATTATTTAGAGTGAAATTAGATTCTGGTATTTCCCTTATTGTTGTCCCATTTATTATTTATTATCTGTTATTAGACATAGTAGTTGTGATTTATTATATTATTAAATTACGACTAGAGATTTTGTTTCTAGTTTGTGATTTTTTAGTATAATCGGTTACACTCTATATATTCTGCTTCCGCAACCAAAACAACATAAGAAAGTATATATATGAAAGCAGCATAAATTTGATTAACTTATTATAAATAGGGTTAAGAGAAAGTATTTTCTGCACTTACCTGTTAATCGCCACTATAGGAGATACTGAGAACACTTTTTCCCTCCAAAAATCCAGAAATCGATTCAGTTAAAAGAAAACATCATTAGTGCTATCTTGAATATATATACATACATATATATATATATATATATATATGAAGTAATTATTTTCTGATATCTGTCTTATGTCTAATAGAATCCTATGTTGAGGTTAATTCAAAAATCAAAACTGATTGAGTAGTGCCTTCTTTTTTCTCCAACTGATTTGTTTAATTTATTATCTTTTTTATATTTTCTAAAGTTGCTGTAATCACCAAATCATTTAATTGAGAAAAGCAAAATTCAGAGACATTTCTTTCCCTCTCTCTGCTTTTTCGTCTTTTTCTGCATTAATTGTTCAACTATTCACTTTATCGTTTTTCGTCATTTTGCCAACATCCTATCCTTAGTATTCTAAAATATCTAAATAATTATTCCAGCTGGATTTTGAATTTCAATCTTCCTCGTCTTTTTCGCTATTATTCCGTATTAATTGGTTACCTTCTTCGTTTTGCTACTGCTGAATTACACACACACACAGATGTGTGTGTGTGTGTGAGCACCTCAACATTGAGTTAGCTACATACATATATATTTATATATATATATATATATATATATGTAAATATACACATACTTTATTATTTAAGAAAATCGACAATGAATTTATGCAAATAATAACTACTTTGTTGCCGTTAATTATCCGTTATTTGACTAATGAAATATAACTAGATCGACATATGCTTTTTTTTTATATGCATTAAAGCTTTGGAAACAATCTATATATAATATTTAAATTTTAGGAGAATTATTTCATAAAAAATTATATTAAGGGGGTATATAGCCAATAATAATAATGCATCATGTCCAGTTAGTGCTAATTCATAGCGAGGGATAATATGTGCGCATAAATTCCAAAATTCAGATAAATATGTTAAAGAGTTAGTTGGACAGAATTCAAAGTTACGCACCGGACGTAGGCGGTTTTTATTAATACATGTATCTTTATGAGGAGAACAGGCGTCTCAGGTGCTTGACTTCTTCCAGTAATGGCATGGAAGTTCTGTCCCTGTACTTGACATACATTGAAGAAAATGTGAAGACTTCCCTGGAGAAATGGTCCTGGATTCGCATAACCATTCAACGCTCAATAATGGAGTCACAGCCATGCATGGGAATTAATCTTCCTGGATTGGCATATTAACCACAAAGCACTCAAGGTAAGTCAAAGACGTACGGGACTAATTAGATTAAATTATATTTCATTTTGATTCTCCAAAATCGAATAATGAGTTGAGAGTGTGGAACCAATCAACGGTCCTCTTCCTCTTCCTTCAATATATCTGTGTTACCAACTGGATTTGGATATATGGATCAGGTTAGAGTCCCAAAAGGTTGGAAAATTGTAGCATGGTGCAGGACTGTTCACCTCAATCCTGAAATACTCTCTCCAGTCCTTAATATAAAATATATTTACCTGATTTGATTGGATTAAGAAAGTTAAGTTAGTTATTATGACATGCATTTTTTAATACACCCCCTCCTCCTTGATTATTGTTAAAGGGCATCAATAGTGGTAAATTTAGAAAAGACTGACAAATGTGAAAGATATGTCTTATATGTATGACCAATATTAACTTCCCAAATATATCTTATATTAGGGACTTGAGAGAGTATATCCCAATCCCAAGGAATTTAATCCCCCTAGATGGAATGTAAGTTTTCTGTCTTCTTGTTTTGGATGATAAAGCTTATAACTGGCACTATTTAAACATTTGTGAATTTGGTTGATGGGGACAGAAAAACTAAAATGAGCTGGGCACACATGGCTGCCAGAGAATTTCCTCTCAAGCCGGAACCAGAATGTGTCCCGGAAATGATCTTGCCAAGATGGAAATTGCAGTTTTTCTTCATCATTCTCTTCTCAATTACCGGTGGGTAGCTCTTGTCCAAGTTTCCAACATATATCTGTTGTTCACTACTAATTCTTAAGTATGATTTTATTTGCTATTGCTATACAGGATTGAATAGGCTAATCCTATGTGCCCCATGAGATACTCCCTTCGGTCCTTAACATAGGATCTATTTAGACAGTTGATCTTAGCAATTGGTTTTAAATATAAAACCTATTTTTCATGTTGGTCAATTTTTTTTCTAATTTACTCCTGTTGATACTCTCTAAACAATAATTAAGGAGGTGAGGGAAGGGGAATTAAGGAAGATGACTAGGGTATTTTAAAAATTAACTAACTTAACCAACTTCCTTAATATAATCAAATTAGGTAAATATGTCCTATATTAATTAAGGACTAGAGCAAGTACTTGCACACACCAGACCTCGAAACAATTGCCTGGCAAGAGGCCAAACTTTCATCTGCCTTAAACTCTGATGCATGAAGAAATAAAAAATTGCTCCATCATCCTATAATATTGTAATATATGTAAGGGAAAATTCTAAATAAATACCATTTGAACTTAGAAAACCCCAAAAAATCTGTTAACACATGAAAATGACAAATAGGTCAAAAGGGACTAATCTGGGTTTTTGAAATATTGTGTTTTTACCAAAATGCCCCTCAAGTTTTCTTTTTAAAAGACAAAAAGAAAAACCGTTGCTGGTGCCCAGCACCACCCCCACCGGCAGGACTTTGGCGGTCGACTACTGGAGCTCTAGCGCCAGCGGCTAGAGCTCTGATGACAACTTGAGTAATGAGATTGACTAGTTGAGCTCCTTAATCCCTATCTAGAGTCACTGACAAGTTGAATAAAGACAATGGTAACTTTAGTATTGGCAATGACAACTTGAGGGTAACCATTAATAACCCTGGGAGCACAATTTGTCAATCACTATATTCAAGTTATCATTACCTTTATTCAACTTGTTAATGATGTTAGATAGGGCTTATAAAGCTCAAGTAGCCAATCCCCATGCTAAAGTAGTCAATCTCATTACTTAAGTTGTCACTAGAGCTTTGGCCGCTGGGATCGGAATTTCGGCAGGTGGCCACCAGCGTCCCGTTGGCGGGGTGGTGCCGGCTTCCTAAGCTTGGGCGCCGATGAGGGTTCTTTCTTTTTTGGAAAAAAAAAACTTGAGAGGCATTTTTGAAACCTATTTATCATTTTCATGTAATAGCAGTCTTTTCGGAGTTTTTAAAGTTCAAATGGTATTTATTTAGAATTTTTCCTATATGTAACCCTATTGGACTCCGTCTAGCTAGGTATCTATTTATCGCAATTGCAGCACCGTTGAGATATCCAACATGTTCTGAGAAATGAGCACCAGTAACTTATAATGTTCCGTTTCCTAGTGATTTTTCATTACATAGCCAGACAATTCAACTTCAGTTTAAAACTAATATTCAATTTCTCTAAAGCTTTACCATAATTAAAGTAACTTATAAAATAGCAGTGTTTAAAGTATCCCGGTCAATGTTGTCCCAGCCCGTTCCCGGATATTTTGATCCCAGGAATTTCCCATCCTGGCCAGGACTGGGACTGGGACAGGAATTGGGATCATGTTGAGATCCCGGTCCCTTTTTTTTTTTACCTTATAAATTAAGCTATCATTTGATAATATGTATATCACATCTTTAGTTGAAGTTAAACCATACATATCGTGATATTAATCCTAACTATATAATGTATAAAGATAATAATGAATGAAGGTGGTGGTGGTGGTGGCGGCGATGATGATAAAAATGATATTCTTCAATTCTAAATCAGTTTATGTGATTGTTATGGCCTTATTAGGCGTTAAATGATCACTTTAAATAATAGACTATGGAAAATTTAATTAATATAATAATATATTTTAAATTCAACATTTTTTTAAAAACAGGGATTTCTCAGTCCGGCATTACTAGACCAAGATGCAATTTGCATCCAGACCAAAAATCGGGACTGGGAACCGGGATTGGGGGATCTTGGTCTGGTCTGGGTTATAAACACCCCTAGTATAAAATGAGCTAGAAATAAAGCAACTATACTTAACCAAAAGCAATAGCAACAAAGAAATTCTCTAGTACATTCATCGTATAGTTGGGTGGTATATAAATGATGCTCTTAACCTATTTAGTAACTAGTTGTCTCTTTTAATAATCACACTAGTAAGGGGAAAATGAATATAAAGTAAACAAGTTCATACGTACTAAGCAACAATCTAAACAAACCTAACCAATATATATAATTTTCCTTGTAATATAAAGATGTATCATGATTCTATATTTTACTTTTATAACTAAGAGGTTCATTTCCCCCAGCCTCGTTTTGCCAATATTATTTAAGACCCCCATCAACGATAAGAGGGGACTTTTTGTTAACTTCTTTATGAATAAAAATATATATTCACTCATGAGATTTCACAATAATTTAATGATTTTAAAAGGTCTTAAAGTATTTTCGAGTGTTGGTGGGATTTTGGAATACTTTTTTCAGTATCAAATTGATTAATTTTCTATTAACAAAATAGGCGAGAATGCATAAAATCCAACAGACCCTCAAGTTTTATAAAGCATGTGGGAAAAGCTTTATTTCAATTGTGCAAACGTGCTTACGATCAATAGTTCCAAAGAATCACTAAAGACAATCTAAATGGTTGAGGTTAATGACCATGAGGATCACTTGATGTTCACAATTGTCATCGGCATTGTGTTTTGGAGTGACTCGTCAAAGTGTGTCGCCAGATAATGTCACGGTAGATTATTATATTGATAATCTTTCGAAAGCTAAAAAGTACGGACAAGACAAGACCATATCGTTATCCAAAATCATCAAATAAATGTCATAATTTGATGTTCCGACTTTGCCCATTTAAAAATACAGTTATAGTCTAATCTAGTAAGACCAAACCGCCCTTCTTGTCTCGCTATTGTACGAGGGTAAACTAATCTTCAAGACCTTATACTTTACATCAATTTTGAATTGACCACTTACAGTTCAATTTGTTTGAATTGAGTCCTTACTCACTTAAACTTTGATGTATTGATGAGTTGACAGCTCATCATGCACACATGTGGGTATGTAACTTGATAGTGTTGGTTCTAATTCGTCCTTTCCCTCTCGGCCTTTTTCATTTTCATCTTCTTCTGTGAGTGATGTCTTTGTGAATTCTGGGCAAAATAGTGAGGAAGTGTTCCTGTGGGTGAACTGTCGAAGTAGCTTAGATTGACCACATAAAAATAAATCAAATTCATAGTGTTGGTTTGAGATCACAACCGAAAAACACTTGGACCCATTTGATTTGATTGCATTGCACACGGTCAATGATAATTTTTATTGTATTATCATAGGTGGACTGTTTGGTTGGACTTATTGATGGTAATGCAAATTGCAATGGTAAAATAGATTGCACATTTTTTTGGTAATGTCTATTCATAGGATGACTCATATGAATACCCATTGGAAGCATGCAATCCATGATGAATTTTCCGTTATAACCTTAATAATTGAAGGAAAAGACAAGATTTTTCCTCAATAAACAAATCGTGCAATCAAATCAATTTTTTTTAAAATCCTAAAGGCATGAGCACAAATACAAGAGTGTCGTGATTGATCGGAGGTGTATTGTTGGGAGGATCTTTGTATGGGTTGTAGTTATAGGCAGAGTATTGCCGCCACAATATTTTGCTTCTGAGTGTTTGGAAGATGAGGAGGAAAAAACCTATTTGCGTATACATGGATAGCTGTTTTGATATGATGCTGGTCGTTGGTGTTGCCAGCGACGCCGAAATTATCACCAACAAAGTCCTCTTGTGACTTCTCTGGAATAACTAACAAGTTTGTTGCCCCGGCCACTCATAATTTGCTTTTTCATGCCATTTTTCTTTTTTGTAGTTGTACCAATTCCCAAAGAATTTGTCCAATAAAGAATTTCACAAGAATTTCACTTTAATTCAATCGAAATTTTTTGTTGCCTAATTTGACTCCTATGTATAATCTTTGAAGGGTCTGGTGCTTGGAAATTTATAACTTATTACAGGGATCCTGCCAAGAGACGTTGATTCTGGGTGTTTTGGCTGAGGAAGAAGACAACTGGTTATAGAGTTTTTTTGTTCTTTTTTTTTGGTCTAAGAGACATTTTGGCATTTTTAATTCCAATTAAACATAAAAAAAATTCTCTCCATCTTGTTGTTAACACACCAAACATATTAATGGGTAATAAGGATTGCATTGTACCCCACAGTAGTTCATTGCATTACCAAGAGAGTCATCAGTTGAACCAAATGAGCGCCTTAATGCGCTTTACAAGAATACCTGCAATACAAAATAACTTAAAATAAACTGAACCAGACTAGCGCTTAGTCTAAATTCAAACTAAATATACTAGATATGATTTTACATCTATAATTCTCTCGCAGTAACTCCACATGAGCGAAAAGTACTAGAATAAGAAATGAAGTTGAATTCCCAACCTATTGTATGCCGACTGATTTCTTCAAGTCTTTCTCCTCTTTCACCAAACATATCGTAATGATACACATCCTTCCAAGTGGCGAATATCAAAGAAGACTCAAAATCTGTCAAAATCCACAAAGTAAAAGCAAGATTATCTTCATCCCAATTCACCAAATAAATGTCAGCATCCCTTGATGTTCCAACTGCTTTGTCGCACTTGAAAAGACGTACACGATGATAGTGTAATGTACCGGCATCAAACGAGCTGGTTTTTGTTGCTTCTTTAGGAAGAAGAAGCCTTCTCATCTCACCACTGTCAAAATTGTAGGATAACATACTATGACATCTTCCCCTAGGAAAATGACAACAAAGTAACGCCCAGCTATAACCCATGAGTAAGCCTTTTCCTCTTTCTTCCCACACTCCTTCTTTTGGCTTGTAAACTTTGCGTATAATATACTCTGATTCTTGCCCTTGATAGTGTTCAAAAAGAAGTCACTCATTGTGGTGGCTTCCAAAGGTGGCCAATATTATGTATGTATTATGATACTTTAGACAATTTTCTTTGAAACTAGGAGGTACAACAACGGAGGAGAATGATTGAGTTGTAGGGTTACATATAATTAATGCTCTTTCTTTATCGTGACGAAAATTTTCCTCCTCGTGGAAGGACTTCACAGAGAAGTAGTCCGTTGCTAGACGAAAGGATTCTAATGGGTCTTCTATTAAGAAGTTCAAGAACGTGTTGAGGAATACCAGAAGAGGATGATGCCTTGAATGAAAGTGTTTGAGGATTGATTCCATGAACTTCTTGAGTGAAAAAGGAAGAGTAGTCACGTTGTAGAGTCAAATTTCGAGAGCGCTTCGCTACAAAACTTGTCTCCTTGATGAATTTATATATAAATTAACAACATGACATGAACTTCAAGATGGATTTTGCTGGTAGCCATGAGAATATTTCGTATATGACATCTTCAGGTAGCTTCATAGTTTGTAAACACGTCAGGTTTTCTTTTCCTACTTAAACAAGCAAGCTACAGCAACAAGAAATTCAAAGTGGTGAAATACTGTATAGAAAAGGATTTGAAATCTCAACATTATTCACGTTAAATCTCATTCTTACGAACTAAATTAGCACAGGGTGACAAAGAACTATATTATGAAAAAATGGGTTTCTGATCATGTAATAATTCAGGCCTTAATTAATCTGAATTCCAAATTTTTTGAAGAAATGAGGTTAGAATATAGAAGATACCTTGTCTGTCGCTGCATTTCCCTCGCCGCCGTCATCATCTATCCTTGCCGTCACCATGACTCTATACCTATTCAAATACTTAAATGTTCTCCTTCCTAATTGTATCTATATATACAAATGAAGAAAAATTGTTATTGATACCGTCAATAGGTTTTCTTTTTAATCAATTTCAAACCCCACAACCCTTCAATTATTTTTTATTAAATAATCCTTCATCATTCTATAGCAGAAAATAATGGTTAAACACAAATTTCGCTCGAATGCAACCACTCAACTTCATATTTTGACTTGTGCAAATTTATCTCCACCACTTGTCTCAGCTGATCACTTAAAACGGACACAAACGCCAAGGGCGGGGTGGGTACAGCAAGTAATTAAGAGATCAACGGTTGAAATTTTATCAATCATATATATATATATATATATAAACTATATATATAAAAACTATTTCCGGTGTGTATAAAAGAAAACGACTATAAATATCAAAAAAGTATTTAAGATGAGGAAACATAATATTAGAAATTTAAACTAATAACCTAATTCATTAAAAAGGAAAGCAAAATAAATGACATATATGATGAGAATACTCTCAAAATAATTTTTCTCATTTTCTTCTTAAAATATCATTTCCACCCTCAAATAAAAAATAAATGGTTCATATTTAATATTTTTTAAAATAATTATTACACTATTTTATAATTTAATTTTTTAAAATTTTGTTTGTGTTGGATTTATAAATTGGGCAAATTAGATTTTAATATTTTAAATTTATTAATTTATGTTTAAAATAATAGTTTTATAAAATATGAAATCTGAGCTATTTATTTTTTTTAATCCGATAGTCGAGATGGGATTTTGAGAGGAAAAGGAGACAAAAGGTTATGAGAGAACCCAAACCCAACGAAAACATCTTGTTTCTCTCTGTTTTTTCAAAGAACAAAAAAATATTAAATTTTGCTAAAAAAAAAGAATATTAAATTATTAGAAACTTTCTTCGTTGTAGTTAATTAGTCACATGCAAGTAAATGCAATTGAAATTTTCTTGAACATTAGCCTTCATCAAAACTCCCTCTGGTCCTTGATATACGATATATTTATGAAGTTGATTTTGGCTATAAATAAAAGACATATACTCCCTCCGGTCCTAATTATAAGATAAAGTTAATTTTTTTGGAGAAATTAAGGAAGCCAATTTAATTACTTTAGAGTGTTTATATTTTTATTTTTTTCTCCAAACTAATTAATTTGACTAATAAACTAATATATAGTCTAAGGATACTAAAAATATAAGCATTCTAAAGTAATTTAATTAGCTTCCTTAATTTCTCTAAAAAAGTTAACTTTGTCTTATAATTAATTAGGACCGGAGGGAGTATAATTTTCATATTTGTCAATCTTTTTCTAATTTATTCCTATTAATACCCTTCAACAATAATCAAAGAGGAGAGGAAATGAGAGAATTAAGAAAGATGACTATGATATTTTAAAAAATACATGTCATAATAATTAACTTCCTTAATTTAATTAAATTAGGTAAATATGTATAGTGGAAGTACTAACATCAAATAAGCACCTGAAGAGAGTAGATGATTAAGAACGTTATAAAACTTATTTTCGTCATTGTATTGAATATTTTGTGAATTAGTGATTAAAGGAACTTTCAAGATATATGATCATCAAAGAAACATAAGAAGATATATACCAAATTAAAGCATCATAAATATGATTAAATTAATAAACATGAAGAGAAAAATATCTTCTTCACTTATTGCCACGATAGGATTGGAGATTGCTGAGAACACTTTTTTGCTCTCTGAAACCCAATCACTTACACTACTACAGAATATAGATACTGCTATCCTAAAAGACGTTCCTTTTTAAAATAGGGACGTCTAAAACATAGGCGGTGGCAATTTTGTAATTATATGTGGGAATTTAGTAGCTTTAGACGTCCCAAATTCAATTTGGGAGTCTAAAGTAGTACTTTAGACGTCCCAAATTCCACTTTAGACATCCCAAACTCAATTTGGGACATCTAAAGTGATGTCTAAAATAAAAAAAAAATTTTACACTTTAGATGTCCCAAATGGAATTTGGGACATCTAAAGTGTAAAATAAAAAAAATTAAATATTTTTTTTTTACAGTTTAGAGTGGGACTTTAGACGTCCCAAATAGAATATTGGGACGTCTAAAGTGTAAAAAAAACTTAAATATTTTTTTTATAGTTTAAACGTCCCAAATTCCATTTGGGACGTCTAAAGTGGGGACTTTAGACGTCCCAAATGGAATTTGGGACGTCTAAAGTAATTTAAAAATTTTCCCGCGACCTGTATTGAATATAAGGGATGCTCGTGCCTTATATTAAATAAAGGGAAGCTTTCCTTCCTCTCTCTCTCCCACAGCAGTTTTCAATTTCTTTGATAAGAGTTGTAGAGAAAGACCCACCTTCTATAGATTCAAATAGCTTTTTCCTTCAGTGTTTTCGCCATCGTCCCCCCTCTCATCATGCCCTTCTGTGCATAGCTTTTTCCTTCGGTGTTTTCGCCATCGTCCCCCCTCTCATCATGCCTTTCTATGCCTCTATTTGCGACGGTAACTCTCTCTTTATCACTTCTCAAATCTTACATGCTTGTATATTTATTATTATTATTATAATAAGTTCCTCTCTCTTTTCACAATCAGATCTGGTACAGTGCAACTAAGTAAAAAATGGATTTTTTGAAGTTTAAAGTTTAACTAAAAGAAGTTTGAACAAAGCTAGCAAAGTGGTGGAAATGTGGTGATGCTAAAAAAGGAAATTCCGGAGCCAAAAAGAGAATGGAGAGAGCTAGCATTTATGTTCAACAAAACTATTACAGAGGATTCTCGTCTGGAACTTGTGTTTGCTTTCGTAATTGATGACCTCAACATCTACAGGAAATTTGAAATTCAAATGACTTTAGACGTCCCAAATTGAGATTTAGGAGGTCTAAAGTCCTCCAATGTAGGACTTTAGACGTCCCAAATTGAGATTTGGGAGGTCTAAAGTCCTCCAATGTAGGACTTTAGACGTCCCAAATCTCAATTTGGGACGTCTAAAGTCCTCCCTTTAGACGTCCCATTTTTTTCAGACGTCTTTTCTTAAAACATATTACGTCCCCACATAGACGTCCCCCCAATTTTTGGACGTTAAAAGTGTCAAAATAGGGACGTTAAAACCCCTTTTTATAATAGTGTTAGCTTATACAGTAAATATCAGAACTGCCTATTATACGTGGATATATATATATATATATATAATGCCTGATCTGTTGACATTTTTTTTTGTTATAAGCACAAAATACGTATCTTAATTATTTTTTCATAACCATATATATATATATATATATATATATTTGATGAGTATAATAATCAGATAATGATATCACACAATTTCACACTAGCTAGTATTTCAAAATTTGACAAAAGTTATTTTTGTCAAAATTTGACCCTAATATTTTCAGAAAAATACCAAAGGTTATTAAATAATTTAAAAATGATATTCAAAGATTTATTCATTCGTTATTGTTGGTCAAGGATTATTATTTATCTAATGGCCTTTTATTGCCATACATATGTTTCGAAGCAGAGCATACATACACTGATATACACCCATATATTTCTTTAGGCTTAGGTTTTTTTTTTTTTTTTTTTGTGGCAACATTTCTTTGGGTTCACGTTAGCATATCTGGAAGTTGTTAATTAAAAAACGATAAAAGAAAAAGGAAAAATATATTATTTGAACAGAGATAAAAGGCGGGGTTGTCAATTGTCATGTTACCACTAACCGTCAAAACCGTCACTACTGATAGTGGGGGGCAACAATCCGCTACATCCCGGACAAAAACAACCAGCGAGTAATACTCCGCCACGTCATCATTTACAAAAATGCACCAATGTAACGGGTCCCACTCATTCAAAATGGTCCAATACACACGCAAGTGCTCCGAGATTGAGGAAAATTAACAACACACATGATCAGAACATGGCTCGCACCATTTCATAATATGTTACAACACCCCATGAAATTACAAAGGCACTAACTATCTGAGAAATCTTATTGATTAGAAGAGAAGGAAAAAAAAGAAGCTTTTCTGTGTGTCTTTTATAGATGAAACGGAGAGATTCATCAGAAATATTTACAGAAGAGGAGGAAGATGAAGAGAGAGAGTATGGTGGAAGAGGAACATACATAAAGAAAGGACCATGGAGTGCTGAAGAAGATGAGATTCTCATGAAACATGTCAAGAAAAACGGTCCAAGGGATTGGAGCTCCATTCGATCCAAAGGTTTGCTTCCTCGGACCGGAAAATCTTGCCGGCTCCGATGGGTTAACAAGCTTAGACCCAACTTGAAGACGTACGTAATACGTATAATTAAGATGACTCCATTTTTGTTCTATCCTTCTTCACCTTCTTCTGTTCTTTCATTTGTGTGATACTTTGTTGTTATTTTCATAGTGGTAATGAACTATGAAGTAAAACCATATTGTGTGTTGATTTAAGGAGTAAAATATAGAGCGCTACTTTTGTGTGCCATGTTTGTTTTAGTTTTCAGTTAATATATACACGAACTCCTATGTTAATCATGTCCTATCTTAGATATGTGAATCTTACATTGTGTGGTAGGCGAGGAAATACGTTTTGTTTAGATGATGAAGCTATTCGTTTCATTACTTTTCAATGGTTCTATATATGAATCATTTCTCTACTTTAAAACCGAACTGATATATATGCTATATCTTCAGTGGCCCCATACATATATATATATATATAGAGAGAGAGAGAGACTATAGGTTGATACTTATTGTTATTAAAAATGCATAGAGTAGACTGAATCTATCTGTGTGGGTGTGTTTGTTTGGGATTTCAGAGGATGCAAGTTTTCAGCAGAAGAAGAAAGAGTGGTGATAGAATTGCAGGCAGAGTTTGGGAACAAGTGGGCGAAAATAGCGACATACTTGGAAGGAAGGACAGATAACGATGTGAAGAATTTCTGGAGCAGTAGGAGAAAGAGGTTAGAGAGAATGTTGCAGAAACCATCCCCACCACCATCATCAAAGCCAAACAATAAGAACAAAGCGACATCTCATATTCCTCATCAGCCACCACAAGTAGTTGAACAGGTATATATATAAACATATACATTTTGAAGATATAAGTAAGTCTCTGATGATGATGATTGAGAATTTTCAGGCTCCTGCTTCAAATCAAGGGGAGCAAAACCCATCAGGCAATAACGAGATTCAGGTGGTTGAAGTGAAAGCAGAGGAGGCCACTCCACTTGACATGGTTCCATCTTCATTTGAGTCTTGTTCATCAGACTACACTTTTCCTCAAGTGCTTCTTCCTGATGTGTCCCACCACCAAGTGGACTATGGCGGTCTCTTGCCGCCGCCGGTGTGCCATGGCCTACTTGATCCGGAGCCTTTCGATGATGCCACCTTCCTCGATGTTTTCGAGCAGCACAATAGCCTGGGGGGGATTACTCTGACTTCATCAATTCCAGCAAATACTTTCTTTGAGGACTTCCCAAGTGACATATTTGACTATTTTGAAGACCTTCCTAACTCATTAGACAAATGAACTCTCTTCCATTGTCTTTCTCTTTATGTTTCCGATGCTTCAATTTCAATGCCGTATTTATAACTTGAGCCCAACATGCTGTATTGTGCCGCAAGGGCCTAATCTAAGCTTTACTAATTTGACAACTCGTGTGTTATGGACAACTTGAATCTTGCAATTTAGATGCGTGAATCATTATTTCAGTGATATCACATCGCCGCTTTAAACCTCCGTTGCACATTGGACTTGATTCCTATGTTTCTTTGAAGTAATATAAAGTGAAACATATTTTTGTCATAAAAAATTAAACTTTTTTGAAGAGATACAATCCCTCGATAGGGAAGACGGATCATGAGACAAAAGCTGTGAAGGAGCAAGTAAATAAATGGTTGTGTTCCAATGTTGATAAATGAAAAAATGAAGACGAGAGAATATTGTAGACAGTACCATCCAAATGACAAATAACAGATGTACCCTCGTTGCCATTGTAACTTTAAAGTGTGTGTGTGTGTAATCTCTTGCACCTTTGTTGTCAAGTTCTCTCATCAGAATAATATAATTATCTAATAAAATCATGGCAAGACCATGACTATTGCAATTAATTATGGTCTTCACATTACATCAATTGCCTCTTTTTTGAAACGCATACATCAGAAAGGACACACATCTTTCTGGCCATCTAGATAAGATATAAATGATAATCTATGTCATTAAATGGTGCACCAAAATTGACCATGATTATCAACTAAAATCAGTTTCTCTATTCATTGACTATGAACAACAATCACATGTCATTATCAATCATAGAAAAAGCCACAGTAACACATCAGAGTGATGTATTGTTAAGGGAAATCAGTGCATTTCTCCAATTTCTCAAGCAAGACATCAAGAAAAGCAGCAACACCCCCTGCTTTTTATTGCTATCTTAAGTAAAAACTGCACAACTATAAACAAAAAAGACTATGAAAATCGAATTCAAAACCGAAAACAAGAGAATTAAGAAAATCATAATGACTCCATCACTTCAACTCCACACTAGCATCCAAAATCCTTCCCCAGAATGATGGTCTTCATCCAACTTCAAAAAATACAGCTTCTAATATAATAATCTTGACCAGATTGGAGAGGAACTTCAAGGTTGAAGGAGGGGGAAAAACAAAAGAAGCTCCTATTCTATGATATTCACATCATTGAATCCAGTGCAGAAGGAGGAGGATCAGTGTTATTCATCTCCACACTGTTTCATTTGCATCGGTGAAAATCGCATTATGATGTTCGATGAGGTATTGAACAACCTCGATAGCAGCAAAGTCAATTGGGGTACCATCGTCCAAAGGAATGTGAGAGGATGCGTCCATGTCTTCACCCTCATCTGCAACAAAAGATTTAAAATAAAAAAGAGACCATCTCTAATTATTTTTAATTCCGTACACCAGATATTTCTTAAGAAAAAAATTATTTTAATATAAGTGCCAAAAGAATTAAGTGTTATATTAACTTCTTACATTTCTTCATAAAAATTTTTAAATTATTCTACTGATGAAAGAAGAGCCTGTGTATAAACAGTCAAATAGATTAAAAAAATTAAATAAGTAAGCCTGACTCAGATACTTTGGTTAAAGAGAAAAACTTATTTCACACACCCTTAATATTTTCAGTAACATGCAAGAAGAAAAACT
Organism: Inga leiocalycina; assembly: GCA_963242795.1. Lineage (NCBI taxonomy): Eukaryota > Viridiplantae > Streptophyta > Magnoliopsida > Fabales > Fabaceae > Inga > Inga leiocalycina. The sequence goes on from OY725320.1 coordinate 17,058,659, forward strand.
GGTTCATAAACAAATGCATGAATTATTCCATCTCCATAATTACTAAGAAAATCCCATGGCTTGAGATGAAACCAGAGGCGTAACAAGTCCCAAACAGTTTCACTAATATCTTATTCTAAGTATTTCCACCTTCCCTGATCTCTGTAGCTTGTAATAAACACCTAACCAGTATTAATCTGCTTCAAACATGAACAAGACTAGTTTTGATATCTCATCTCCTTCAGTCGATCCACACATTATATGCACTGCCAATAATAAAACTTACTATTCGGTTCAGATGGATATCAATTGCCAGAGTTGAATTGATCAGGGGTGTTTTCATGAAATTTCCCATATAATTGGAATTGGAATCCTTATAGATATAACCATATATTGGCTAGTGTAACAATTTCTATCAACTCAATTAGACTCTAGAAGAAGATCTTTGTTGGCAAAATCTGACTTACCATTAAGCATGTCCCAGGAAGCACCAGGTGGTGGATCCAAGCTCTTGTTGGGAGAACGTTTGGACAACTGATTCCAATAATGACGATAAAATTCAGGATTCGACCCCTTTTGCCACATAATAACAGGTGCCATTTCCACTGCAAGGCTGTGAGCATCCATCTGCATAAAGTCAACAGTATGCTTATCAAATGGGAACTAGCATCTAAAAACTAGGCGAATGTACTGGACGTCAAACGCTAAACAGAATCCAGAAATCATAAACCATTCTGATGATCATATCACAGGGAGAAAGTATGTCTGATAATTATAAAAAGGGGAAGTAGTTCATGCAACTAAGAAATTAGTTCTATTTCCTCCACATTGTTAGATCGATGAGAAGCTTGGAGATCATTGAAGAGAAGGTTAAAAGAAACCAACCACAAGAATTTCTCCAAGAACTGGAAAGAAAAATGATGTAAAACAGACAAAAGAAAAAGGAAAAAAGATACTCCAATCCTTGTGAAAATCAGAAGTCAAAACACCTAACAAGACCACTAACAGAAATGGTGAAGCTAGCAAATGACACTATTTCAGATAAGATCAGAAGATAAGTATGTTGCTCAACAAGTTTTGGCATACTGCCCGGCCAAATCCACCACATTCTCCAGCCACCAAAGAAAAGTATAATATCTGTTTACTGCTGTATGGGAGACTTTTTTTGGCGATGTTGAACAAAAATTTTAGCCAGTGCAAAAGGTAAATTCTTTTAAGGATGTTTAATGCCTTCATGTTTATTTTGAAATAGGATTGTCTCTACAGAACCTGTGGTATTTAATGAGTAGTGTTTTTAGGATAATGCCATCGATAGACATATAGAAAACAATATTAACTTCTTTAAAAGAAAAAGAAAAGAACACGAGAAAAAGAGTAGCAGTATTTCAGAAATGGAAGATTGTAATCCACTTCACATTTTTAGGAAAATAAGCAGAGGTCTGGCAACTACAGCAACAACACATGCCAGTTGAAATATGCCTTAACATATTTTATTTTTCAGTCTATTAACAGGCTTTCATAATAAATATAGAATATAATTCACTGACATTACCCACCAAGGATTCCAGTGTACGAAGAGATAAAATAATCAAGTGCACATCCCAACAAACGTATGACCCACTGTTTTTCTCACAACAAACAAAACACAGAAAGAGAGAGTGACTGAGAGAGATGTCCCCTGCCTTATTGAGTAGTGACTTCTGGCTAACACGAAGCAATAGCGCAGTTACATACTCTAGAGTCATGTAATTTACACTGGGGAGCTTCTTCAGTATGTTTCTCATGGAATGCACACTGGATCGAGCCCCTTTGATCTCATTATAAAGGTCCAGTGTGGTAAGGGGCTCAGGAAGGCTAGCAAGATAATATTTGACAAGAGCTGCCACATCAACTGGGCTTGTACCTTCAGGTATTGATGCAGCTAAATCTGTAACACGAGTAACAGCAGATGTCCATTATTCATATATAAAAGCTACAATAAAATCCAATTGCTAACAGAATGGTTTCAGAACCTTGGTTATATAAGTGAACCAACTGTTGAATAACCTTTTTATCCCCTTCAGATTTAAAGAGATATGGGGAGTTCAACCCTACAAAGAATGAGTAAAAAGAGATTACAATTGCATTGAAACAACAAAAGAAGGGCTGATTTGTGTAACTTACTCTCAAACTAAGCTACCTGACAGTATAAGATAATCAGCGCATTTGACCAATATCTGAGGAATAGGTCGGCTGGAATCATGCCTTTGTACAGTAACCTCAATAGGAACTCCAAATGCTGGGAACAAATGATTAAGTATCATAATACAGGCTGTCAACAATTGAATACTGAAAAGTCTAGCATGGTAACAAAGTGTTCTAGACACCAAACAATTTTATATTTAGTCTTCTGTAACACTGCTTGTCTCCAAACTGTAACACTGTCTCTGTTTGGCTAACAGAGACAATCAAACAACAGTCATCGAAGAGCCATGACATGGAAAAACTTACCATCAGTGCTTGCAACTCCCTGCAAAAGAAAATTTTGATTAATTTTGTTTCCAAATTGATGCATAGTAGTAAATGCATGGCACAGTCAGCTTAAAACCAATTTACCTTCTGCCATCTTTCAATGTCTGTCAATATTGTCTTACTCTTCTGCGCTGTTTTCTTTGCAACCTAATATACATCATCATGATGCCAAACAAATAAGAAAAAGGATAGAAAAGAAAATAATCTAATCACCAAATTTATACAGGGAAAATTTACTGAGACGATGATTTATGTTGAACCAGCAAATATTGGATAGAAAGACAGAGAAGAGTGGAAAGACAAAAAAGATAGATAGCTTTCAACAAAAATTCCATTTAACCAGTACCAAATCCATGAGCTGCTTGAACTAAAGCCAATAGAGAACTAAAAGCTATCAGATATCCAACAGACTGAAAATGAATTCAAGTGACCCGAAATCAAGTAACCAATATAAATCAGAATGCCATCCTTTGACTGAAAGGAACACCTTTATTGATATTACCTCTTCAACTTTTGTCTTCCCAACTGCCACCTTATCCTTTGTCCCAGATAAGCTTCTCCTTAGCAATGTACCAGTTGTAGCAGCAGCTGTTATCAAACGGTCCTGGACAGCATGTCTTGTTGATGGCTGCTGAAGCACTGCCCATCGACTTTTGACCATTGAACCAACTCGTTCTGCCACATCAGCAACATTACTCTTTGCATCCTTTGTGACCTCACCCACAAATGCTCCTGCTGATTGCCTAGCCTGTTTAAGTTTGACCCCTGCATTCAAATTACATTTGAGAACAATCGGAGAAATAGAGGCATAGAGTGAACATGAAAGAGGGAAAACTTTAGCCATAGACACCTGAGGAAGAAAAGAAACCACTGGCCTTCTCTTGCCATTGAGGTGAGAGAGCAGACGGCATTTGAACAGAACCAAAGGCGAGAATCAACCTCAATGAATATTATTAGTCGACCCTGTTCAGAAGAGAAACAACGAAGACAAGTCGATGGAATGGGAAAGTATTCATCAACTCAATAATAACAAGCTCTTACTGACTTAAACTAAAAGCGGTGTGATTATTTATTCTTTCACAATTTACTACACAACCATTATTGTCAACAGAAAGCTCATCAATTTATGTGAATCCATTCTATCCAACATAATCAACATCTTCACTTTCCAGCCTTCTTGAAAGATCATAAGAAGCAAAGAGCACAATAGTAAAAAGGGCTTAACCCACAAAAATTTTACACTGAAAGACCAAAATCCCATCTCAAGCAGTTTGATAGCAGGGAAGATGGTAAATACAAAACTAATCATAATCAAGACAACACCATGTCTCAACTAAAATCGATTGAACTACAGTAGACATCAGGGTATCTCTGGTGCCGTTCAAAAAGCAACCTTGACGGGCTTTCCAAACAAACTATCACAATCAAAGAAAAAGAAACCAACCCCACTTTTCGTTTGCATCAAAAACCTTAAGTTCTTCAAGAAGGGGGGGGGGGAAGAAACGAAGAAAGCGATGAATAAGCCGATTCGAAAACCCTAAACTTCCCAAGTAGTTGGAAAGAATCAAATCAAAATTACCTTCGAGAAAAGCTGACTTGAGCACCAGCAAGAGAGATCTTCGCAGCTGCTTTTTATGTCTTGAGAGAGAAAGAGATGATGAGTAAAAATAATAAAACCCAAAAGTAGTTATGAGATGAGAGAGAAAGAAAGAGATTCACTCGGGGAAAAAATATACCGAGGTGAGAGGGTGATAGTGAGAGAAAGCGATAGTAGTTACAATTTTCAAAAGGAGGGGGCTTCATACATTAGGACTTAGAAGGGGTCAGTGAAGGCGTCGCTGGTTTTGTCGAACCAATGGGCGGCAACCACGAACCTAATTCTGGTGCACGGCACGTGCTTTTCTTGGCTCTTCTGGACGGGTCCAACGACTATAACGGTACTTCTTTTGTTTTTCACTTGGCTGCTTCGTCGGGGCATCCTAAAATACACACACAATCTGGTTAACCTGAATTCTTTTTTTTTAAAAAAATATAACTTGATTAGGTGATAAAAAACAATACATAGATACATATTTTAAAATTTTTTACTGCAAGTTAAAATATTAAAAATTAATACATTTGTAGTAGAAGAAATAATTAAACTACCTCATCATGTTTGCACCAAAATTTGAAGTCATATCATTTACTTAATTATAAAAGAAATTTTTAAAGGTTTTGTAGTATCTCTTTGTATGAGGAATCTTACAAAATTTCAAGAGTAATTAATTTTTTTCTTAAAATGCCCCTAAACAATTAATAAAAATGGTTTGAATCACTCAATGAAAAAAAATTGAGCAGGTTTTCATATGCATAAAATTGGAAAGAAGAAAATGAGGGGCATTAATTAATGTCATAATTGAAAAAAAAAATGGAATTAATTCTCAAACATAAACTGATTTTAATAATTTTTTAATATTTGTAGGTCAGGTAATCAGCTTTCATGTGCAAATTTATCCTTTATCTAATATGAATGAAGTCGAGCTTGATTATTAATATTTTTATTAATTATTTGTATATTTCATATGTTAGTTTTATTTAACTGATTAATGATTATTATTACCATTTGCTAAAGTGAAGGGAGAACTAGTAAACGAGGCTTATGTGTTATGTCAAACAAGCGTCTTCTTCCAAAAATATAGGATCTGAAGCAAAGAGACCATCCCATTCCCACAATCAACTCGTTCCAACAAAAACAATTAACTTTCTCCACAATTCAACACTCGATTATTCCTCCAAATTTCTGGGTTTCTGACAAAGAATATTGACGCGAAAATGGACGCCACACACACCATGTTCTGTCGTCAAAACGATTTGATAAACCCTCTTAGCTCAATGTGCATGCAAGTCTCCTGCATTCTCGTCATCTCACACTTCTTCAACGTTGTGCTCAAGACTTTCGGTCAGCCTGGACCCATTGCGCAAATTTTGGTAATTTCCCCTTTTTCTCAATCGAAATCCTTTTCATAATTTTGGTAATTTCCCTTTTTTCTCAATCGAAATGGAGAGATTCAAGTTCATTGATGATGAAATTGTGGTTGTGTTATTGTTGAACAGGCTGGAGTGGTATTAGGGCCAACGGCATTATCTCATGTTAAGCAAATACAAGATTATTTTTTCCTTCAGAGTTCCACAAATTACTATGAAGTTGTGAGCTTCTTCTGCAGAATCTTCATCACGTTCTTGTTTGGATTAGAGATGAATACTCAATACATGTTTCTCAACCTACGTCTAGTCAGTTTGGTAGCCTGTGGTGGTGCAACACTAGCTGCCATTTTCGGTTTAGGAGTGTCCTTTTATCTGTACAAGCAGTTAACAAGCAATGCCTCTTTGCCATACTTCTGCATTATCATTATGCTTATAGTATCATACACAAGTTCTCCCTTGGTGATTCGTTTGGCATCAGAAATGAGGTTGATTGAATCGAACATAGGGCGAATCGCTGTGTCTTCCGCGATAATCACAGAAATGACTTGCTTGTTATTTTTCAATCTGTTAGTTAACTGGCATTCAAAGAATTTTCTGGGTGGATTTGGTTGTCTTGTGAGTACTGGGGTGTTGATTCTCATAAACAGGCATTTAGCCTTATGGCTAAATAAAAGACATGCAAACCAAAAGTATCTAAAGGCCCCTCAATTGTTACTCATCCTATTCCTTCTTGTAGGGAATTCAATGATTATAGAAATCTGGGGTTTCAACAGTATAACCAGTTGCTTTTTAGTTGGCTTGATGTTTCCAAGGGAAGGTAAAGCTGCTAGAACATTGATACATAAACTTGGTTATTCTATTTACAACTTTGTACTTCCGGTGTACTTTGGCTATTTAGGCTTTCAGTGCAACCTCATTGCCTTTAGAAGCCTGAATGATGTAGCCAATGCCGCCATGTTGATCTTGCTGAGCCTTGGCAGTAAGCTTAGTGGCACTCTTCTCGCTTGTCGCTACCTTCAAATTCCTCCAAGCGAGGGCATTTTTCTTGGCTTCATATTGAACACCAGAGGGTATGCTGATCTTCTATTTTTCGGTGCGGCTGCCAAGGGAATAATTGTAAGTTCATGTCTTGACTTCATTCAATTCGATCACAGTTACAATCTCAACTTCCTGTACTGATTCACTGGCTCCTTTAAATCTGCAGAGTTTTTCTGCAGAAGCTTACAATGTGTTGGTAGCAGCAACAGTGCTCAACACAATTATATCAGGAATAGTTGTTGCTTCTCTGACCAGAGCGGATGATAAAATGTTTGCAAACCAAGACACAACTCTGGAATCACAACAAATGGGGGATGAGCTTCGAATTCTAGCTTGCGTGTATGATCCTCGTCAAGTATCCGCTGTACTAGCATTGGTTTTAGCGATAAATGGCGCTAAAACATCACCAGCTACCATTCACTCAATGCACCTAATAGAGCTTGTAAAGAAAATCAAGTCAAATATGTTATACCACCAGAAAGAAAATGCTGAGCTTAGTGATGATGATGACTATGGTGGCAATGATGTTGTGGAAATCAATGAAGCTATTGACAACTTCACTACTCAGACCAAGATTTTGATCCACCAAAGGAAGGCAGTTTCTGCTTTCCCAAGTCTGTATGAAGACGTTTGCAATGAAGCAGAGGATTTACATGTGACTATCATTTTGCTTCCTTTTCACAAGCACCAACGTATTGATGGGAAATTGGAAAGCGGCAAGGAAGGCATAAGGACTACGAACCAGAAGGTTCTTAGACATGCCCCTTGTTCAGTTGGTGTTATTGTAGAAAGAGGACTGGGTAGAGCTCCTGGCTTTTCACAACTAATTGCCTCAGAAGGCATACAGAATGTTGCAACACTCTTCTTTGGAGGCTCAGATGATCGAGAGGCCATTGCTTGGAGCATGCGCATGGCGCAACACTCTAAAATCAACCTGACCATCATCCGGTTCCTGCTTGCTTCTATGCCAAGCCAGACATCCACTGAAGAATCAGAAGACAAAGAAATTCTCATGTCACTGTCAGGGCAAGAAACCGTGAACGAGGTCGATAACACCTTCATGGTCGACTTCTACAACCGATTTGTGGCGTCGGGTCAGATCGGGTACGTGGAGAAGTTCGTGAGCAACGGAGCACAAACAGTTCAAGTTCTCAAGGAAATAGGGGATATGTATTCTTTGTATATAGTAGGAAAGGGTGGAAGAGGACATTGTCCTTTGACAATTGGTATGAGTGATTGGGAGGAGTGTCCAGAACTTGGGACAGTTGGTGATGTCTTGGCTTCTTCAGAATTGGCCATTCATGGCTCAGTTTTGGTTGTACAACAGCATAGGGATGTGAAGAAAAACTTGATGAATGATTGATAAATAAAAGTGTAAACTTAGACATTCATAATTTGCTACATTAACTTTTGTGTACATACTCTGTATATATAGGTATAAAGGAGAAGATTTAATTTCTATTGTCTTTCTGGGTATTCAGGTTATGGTATAATCAAAGAAGATGATATTGATAACTAAAATTAATGGTTTTGGAATCTCTTGGGAAACTTTTAGGATGAAAAATGCGGTCTGGAGCATTCCCTATAAAATATTAGAGGGAAATCAATTTTTTTTTATTGGTTAATATAATTTTTGGTCTCTTAAATTTATTTTTATTTTAGTTTTGATCCCTTAATTTTTAAATCATAGATTTTGGTACCTGAAGTTTTATTTCTTTTAAAACATTATCCCTGTAACTCAATAAAAACCTTGATCATTTTAGTCATAATTGGACCAAAATTTATGATTTAAAATTTAAAAGACTAAAACCAAAATAAACACAAATTTAAAGGATCAAAGATGGTATTTTAGAATGGATATAAGTTTCTAAAAAAACCAGAAGGGAAAAGATTCTGAGAAGATTGACATAGGATTTTCACATAAAGTTAAAACATTTATGGCAGTGAGGTTCTAGGATTGATATGATATATTGTGAATTTGTGGGGTGATTTAGGTTTTAAACACTTTAGGGCTATTTAATTTGTGAGGAAAAGATAAATAAATATCACTTGTACTTTAAAATCCTAAAATCAATAATTTTTAAAAATAAGAGTTATTAATTACTATATTTTCTTTGTCAATTTCATTACTCTTATTGTCAACAAAATCAATTTAAGATTTTGAAGTTCAAGTAGTATTTAAATATCTTTTTTTCTTAATTTTTTTTGCTAAATTAAGAATATAATTTTTATTTAACCTCTTAAATTAAAGTTTCACATGAATGAATAAAATTGAGTAAAATACTCTAACCTCCTCTCTATTTTACCTTAATTACACAAACCTCCCCTCTATTTTGAAAACCCGTATAAACCTCCCTTAAAACTAAAATATATGTTATACAAACCTCCCTTATAGTTTGAGATTCTATTTCCATCCACCAAAACCGTTAGTTAACCGTTAAGTTTAACTTTTAATTTGAGATTCTATTTCCATCCACCCAAACCTCCCTTATAGTTTGAGATTCTATTTCCATCCACCCAAACCGTTAGTTAACCGTTAAGTTTAACTTTTAAACTTTTTTTAACCAAAATGCCCTTCTTCAGTATTAAAATTATATATATATATATATATATATATATATAGGGGCTAATAAAAATTTATACAACCATAAATTTACTCTATTAGATTCTCTAACTTTGTAATTTTTTAAAAAATTTATTAATTTTGATATTATAAATTATTTTTGACTTAAAATATATATTAAACACATATTTTTATCGAATATAATAAATTATATAAGTATGAGATTGAATGTATCATTTAAATTTATAATTTAATATTTTTTCCACAAATATTAATGAATACATTTGATCAAGCATATTTTTATTTAAAATCTTGCTTGAATATTCAACGTTTGTGATATTTACATTAACTAATGCTAAAATCATCAAACAGATAACTACTTGTAAAGATAAAAATAGAAATTAAGGAATAGATAAAAAAACTCTTAAATTCTTTAAAACAACTTTAGTCAAAATGTATAAGAAAAAATAAATTTAATTAAAAAAATATATTTTTAGAATATTTTTAACGGAGTTAACTGTTTGGATTTAAATGTATGTTTTTAAAATAGAGAGGAGGTCTGTGTAATTAATGTAAAATTGGAGAGTGGTCAGAGTATTTTACACTAAATTTAAACAAATTTCTAATGCTCAATTAATGACGGGAATAAGAATCCTTGCTGAAAAAGTTCAATCCGGCACAGGGTAAAAAGCAAAGCCGCAAAAATGAAAAGAAAGGAAAAGAAAAGACCAAGAAATCAAATTCCGAAATGTTAAAAAAACAAAAAGCAAAAAACAAAAGGCGAAGGAGCAGCAGAGGCAGAGTGAGCGAAATCCATCGCTGTTACTGGCATTTGCATAATCCAAGCTGCCTTCTTGTCTCCGAAGAACCAATTGTGAACAACACCGAAGAAAGAAACTTGTGATCGAAAACTTTTTCGCTGCCCATGCCTTCATTCAAGGTGGCTTCCACAATTATTTTATGTTCCCCGTACTTCTTTCTTCGAACTCCAGAATCGGCGGCTTTTGTTCGAGTTTCCTGTTCAAAGTACGGTTTCTATGAAGCTTGTCGAAGGACCTCAAACGTCTTGGTAATTAGTTTGCATTTTGTGATTATGTTGATAATTTTTATCAAAGATATGACTTGATGGAGTTAGATTTGTGTTTGATGTGGTACTTGGATGCATACTTTATACTTATTTAGTTAAATTTCGCGAACAATTTAAGTCTTTGGTCAAAAAAGCAGCAATGGATGATTCAGCTTGTGATTTCACTTCCGGCTGATTAACAGATGATGGTGTTTGTATTTTCATTCTTGTACATATGTACCCAAAGTTATTTTTGTAGTTTAAGTGAAAGACTTCTAAAAAGAAGGACTTTCTATATAACCATATCTGGTGCTTACTTTGTCCTTAACGGGTATATGTCAGCAAAAATGGGTCCCTGTTTGAAATCTTCCGATTATACAATATTTTTTGTTTTCAATTTTTTTTTTAAAGCAGAATATCTTTGTTTGGAAAGTATTGCCGTTTAGCAATTGTGAACATAAAAGATAGGGAGAAAAAATGGACTGAAAAAAGTGTTTACTGCCCATGATAGATAAGAGCTATGTTCTTGTGCTGGATCTGCATCAAGAAGTTTGGTTGGTTAGCTGTGGCTGAAAAAATTTAGAAAGTTTGGTTGGTTGTCAAGCTTAGGTAGAAGCTATGGTATGTTGTCTTAAAAGCTGCCTTTTCAAGTAGGAAATTTTCTTTATTAATGACAAGCTGAGATTTTTCATCAATGAGCATATGTTGATGTTGTTGGCTGGTTGCTGAACAACCCCTTCCTTGAGAACCGTTTTTATGAACATCTTTGATATTTATTTTTCTCATTCTGTATTATGATCTGGAATAAACCTCTAGTTTACTTTGATATTTGTTGCAAAGGATGCGTAGGCCTGGGAGGAAGAATTGGAGAAAGAGGCATGAATTTGGACTAGGATCAAATCCTTAACATCTAGCTCATGACATTCTTAAAGACTGAGGTTGGTGTCATGTAAACAATTTGCTCAGTCTAGTTTGCAGATGTATCAATGTAGAATTCTGGCGGACCTGGTTCTGCCTGCATTAAGATCCTGGCTGACCATGTTTGTGACATACAATATACTATCTATTTTTTGTCAATGGCCTATTTTCTAACAGCACTTACCCCATCTCTAAGGATATGATGGAGGGTAAGATCAGTGGATTTAGCTAGAACCTACCCTGTCAGTGATCCTGCATATCAAGAAGATAGATTTATCCCCGCCAGACTCTTAAATAGTCCATAAATTTGATCATTCTGTGAATAACATTTGATGAAACTTTGTTTTTCAGACTTTAATCCCTCCCTTTTGTTTTATCTAATAGTTTTCAACTCTCTGCTTCTATTTTCACAGGTTCAAATGTAGTAGACAGGTTTCTACAAGTTAAAAGAGAAGTTCAAATTTTGTGTATGGGGATAGATCTTGAGCAGCCATCTGGAGAATGTCACGAGGAAGACAGTAGTAATCCTGTAATTGCTGATGTGTTTGATGGAGTGGATGGTGTAAATAATGGCAATGAACCCAGAAGTTCATTAAAAGTTGTTGGAAATGATAAGGAGAATGCAGGGCTAGGTATCAATGCTGATTTATCAAATTATGGAAATGAAGGGTATTCTGGACGAGGAACCAACTTGAATTCTTCAAAATTACCAGAGCCTCATGATGGAATGGAATTTGATTCAAAGGAGGAATCGTTTTCATATTATAAAGATTATGCGAAATCTGTGGGATTTACTGCTATTATAAAAGCTAGCCGTCGGTCCAGAATATCTGGAAAATTTATTGATGCAAAATTTGCATGTACCAGATATGGAAACAAGCAAGAACCCTGTGCAGCTGAAGCTTCAAATTCTCTTTCAAATACAGATAATATACCAAGTAGTCCTGTAAAAAGGAAACGGGGTAGGGTGAACTTGTCTTGGGCAAAAACAGATTGCAAGGCCTGCATGCATGTTAAAAGAAGGCAAGATGATAGGTGGATCATCTGTAGTTTCATAAAAGAACATAACCATGAAATTTTTCCTGACCAAGCCTATTACTTTAGGGGACATGGTAGCAGGGCTAGAACAAAACAGATGTGTGTTCCCATGCCCAGAAAATCTGATGGATATAAGAAAGTTGACAACAGAAAAGGTAACAGTGGAAACCATTCAGGTAATAGACAGCATCTGGCTTTAGATGAAGCAGATGTCCATGCTCTGCTTGACCATTTTATGTGTATGCAAGGCGAGAATCCTAATTTCTTTTATGCTATAGATCTGAATGAAGAGCAGCAATTGAGAAGTGTTTTCTGGGTTGATGCCAAAAGTAGGCTTGATTATGGACACTTTGGGGATGTGATTCTTCTTGACACCACACATATCAAGAATGAATATAAACTTCCTATTATTCCCTTTATTGGTGTGAACCATCACTATCAATTCCTGTTGCCGGGATGTGCTATTGTGTCTGATGAGTCTAAATCAACTTATACATGGCTGTTACAGACATGGTTGAGGGCAATGGGTGGATGTGCTCCGAAGCTAATACTTACAGACCAAGACAGAGCTCTAAAAGAAGCTGTTGCTGAAGTGCTTCCAGGGGTTCAGCATTGTTTTTGTTTGTGGCATATCCTGAGCAAGATTCCAGAAAAGTTAAGTCATGTAACACGGCAGCATGCAAATTTTATGACTAAATTTAACAAATGCGTGTTTAAGTCTTGGTCAAATGAACAATTTGAGAAGCGATGGTGGAAAATGATTAGGAGATTCGATTTAAGTGATGAGAATTGGTTATGCTCAATTTATGAGGATCGTGAACACTGGATACCTACTTTTATCAGAGACAAATTCTTAGCAGGAATGTCTACAAGGAAAAGAGAAGAAGCTATAAACGGTTTGTTGGACAAACATGTGCAGAGGAAAACTACACTGAAGGAGTTTTTAGAGCAATACAAAGTGATATTACGAGGGAAATGTGAAGAGGAAGCAAAAGCAGATTTTGAAACTTTTCATAAGCAACCAGCATTAAAATCCCCCTCACCTTTTGAGAAACAAATGGTACCATTGTACACACGAACAATATTTAAGAAATTCCAGAGTGAGGTCTTGGGAGTTGTTGCTTGCCATCCAAAAATGGAAAGTGAAAATGGACCAACAAAGATGTTTAGGGTTCAAGATTTTGAAGATAATCAACAATTTATTGTCTCGTGGAACAATATAACTTCAGATACATCTTGCTCATGCCATTTTTTCGAATTCAATGGTTTTCTTTGTAGGCATGTGATGATTGTTCTGCAAATCTCTGGGGTACACAATATCCCATCTCAGTATATACTAAAACGATGGACAAAAGAAGCAAAGAATAGACAGATAGTAAGAGAATCGTCTGATGTGGGGGACTCTATGAGCAAACGCTGTACTAATCTATCTCAACTAGCATTTAAGTTGGGTGATGAAGGGTCTTTATCACAAGCGAGTTACACTACTGCTGTAAATGCATTGGAAGAAGTTTTGAGAAAGTGTGAGAACATGAACAACTCAACTAAGAGTGTCATGGAACCAATCTTCCCGATTCTTGGTTCTAATCATGTGAATATGAGTAGCTCTGTTTGTAATATGAACAGGAAGGACAATTCTTTGAAGAAAAGACAGGTTAATTGGAGTTCAGTCCGTCATTGCACTCATTTTATTTTTGTTTCATTAACCTGACTGATTTTTCTTACACCACTATTATGTATTAATAGGCACTTCCCGAGCCAAATATCATTGCTATAGGAATTGATAGCAGCTGGCAGCAAATGGTTGGTTCACTTTTTATATAAAGGAAAAATCTGATTACGCTGTTATATTACTGTAGCACTTCTTTATCTTTCTATAAAAGTATGAATTGAACAGCTAGTTAGTTGGATTTTCTTATTAGAAGCATCTAGAAGATGCTGATTATGATATTACATTGTGGAGGAATATTTTATAAATTGTGTTCTTTATAGGCCAATTCTACAAGAACAGCAGGCCTTGATTGTTCTTATGAATCACAGCAGAGCATTCAAGAAATGGTATGGCATAATTTCATTGGCACTATTTACACTAAAGCATGGGATTATGGTGTGACTATTTTCCTAACCACTGGAAATTTACAACTTTTGAAATTTGGGCCCCTTTTGTGAATTTTATTTTAGGATCAGCTAAACTCAAGATCTCAGAACGTGGATGGCTATTATGCATCTCAACAAATTGTCTCGGGGATGGTTAGAAATCCTCTATAACCGTGGATCAAGAAACTCATTTTCTACTTTAAAAAACCATATATCTTGTGCTTGGTGATATTGATTACTCTGACAGCTCTCTAATGTTATGTTTCAGGGACAATTGAACACAATGGCTTCCAACCGTATTGATTTTCACGGCAACCATAGCATCCAAGGCCTGGTAATGAAATTTGGCTAGTCTTTGGTGTGCATTTTCTATATATTGTATTTTATTGGGCTTCAACAGCTGAATTTAGATTGATCCTTGTTACAGGGACAATTGAACTCTATCACTCTTATCCATGATGCCCACTACATACCACAAGGGATGGATGGGATGGTACATTATTCTAGCTTATTTTCCGAGGATTGGGATTGAGATTACTTTTTATTTAAACTTTTCTAATACTGAGAATTGAAGAAAGGAGAAACTATTTATTTAGAACTCTCAAATGGCTAATCGTTTTCAATACTATGTCACCCTTTTAATCTTGAAGGATTCTGATAAGCACAAGCCATTATTATTCTGTGACATTACCTGGTATTATCCCTTGCATTGTGTCTTGCGACTCTTGAATATATGCAAAGCTAGGCCATTTCTAGCTATTCTTGCTGTGTATCATTATCATTGTCGTCAGGTATTTCAACAATGACATCTGGCTGCTGATTTATGCTTGTAGGCAGAGTTACATTTCAGACAACAAACTAACCCGAATTGTTTTGATCTTCAAGATGGCTTGCGAAATGTGGTACTTGAGTTAACTCTTAAATTGTTGTTGTCTAAATTTTCCATCCCCGGACTATTCATAACAGTTTTTTTTCCAATACATTGCAGGAACAGTCCTCTGAAGGATCCTCACATTTACTTGAGATTGGAGCCAAACAACTCAATTCAAGGCACCTTTTGCAATAGTTTTTAACTGATAGTGAGTTGTATATCGTCATATCTGTTCAGTGTCATATGTTTGATAAAAGTCAAATACTAACCCCTTTATCTGATGAGCTTAAATTGATTTATCCCAGTCTGGCATGGTAGGGCCTGACAAAAAGTACCAACCCAAATTTTATTCTACTTTTAATAGAAAGAGAAATTTTACTAACGAGAGTTACAGAAGATGATAATGTAATATCTCCAAATGGAACCACATAAACAGAGATGAACAAAAATTGAGTTAATGGGACAAGATTTTAAATCAAAATGTCTTTTAGCACCTCAATCCCGTTTCATTGGAATTTAAGTCGTCAAATGTCATGTAATAATAATCAGTAACATTTGCTGGTGACATGGTCCAGAATAATAGCCTTTCATAGGAACAACTTCTTGTGAATTTTCCGAGTCCATGGAGTGTGGCCGTGATGCAATAGTGACGCATCCCCTGAGAAGGTAAAATTGACAACACACTCCATGGTTTAATTTCATAGGCATATTGGATGAACCTAAGAGGTCCAAGATACGTGAATATGTATTTTCTCTACTGATATTGAACTTGAAAGCTTAATTTAGTTTGTCTCTGGATATGGGTCAGTTTTTTTAAAATATAGTGTACATGCCAAAATAAATTATGAACCCAAAATCATGATTATCTTATTGATTTTATAAATTCTGTTTTTCTCAATGCTACTCCTAACATATTCAAAGCACGTGGCAGTTACTTACGAGAAATATGGTTGAGAGTCTCAAAATTGATTTAATTGAAATATGGGTTGAGAGACTCATAATCGATTTAATCATATGGTTATCTGGATCAATTTTTAGAAACCACGGTTGTGGCCTTCAAAATTGATTTTGAAGGGCATCACAACAGGCAGTGAGTTATTTTCCCCCTATTTTACTGTTCACCTTAATCAAACTTTTGCTTTTTGAGAGATGTGTCCTGGGCATTTGGTAAGTTCATATTTACAAATTCTTCTGTTTATAATATAAACAAGTCATTATTTTCTTCGTCTGCATAATATTTTCACTATTGCATGTCATTAATACACAGGCCTATAGAAACAGAACCTTGTCAGGGTGTCTGAGATCTGGGAAAATTTAACTTCGAGAAGAAATTGACTCTATTACAGCAAGTAAAATCATAAGCAGTAAAGAGCAACTTCCATTACTCTTAATTTTATAGACCAAATAACTGCCGTAATGAAAAAATGTTGTGCCTAGTACCCCTAGTGTGTTTGGACTGCCCCCACAATGGGGACTTGCTTAAAAAAGTGTGTAACTTAAGGGGCCTCCACATCTATTTTCGCTTCACTGAACTTATGTATTTATTTCCTTGTTTATTGGATGAATTATGGAAACAAGGATCTTATTATTTGATGGTCAAGATATGTTCAAGCATTACATTTTTTTTTTAACACAACCCCGCAATTCACGATTTTTAAAAGGTTATACTTATACAGTTTTCAATGTCACCAAGTGAATGTTGACATTTTTTTTTTGAATGTTGACATTTGTAATCATGAATATTCCTCCTAGTCAGCTTCCTAGCCAATTTTTTATATAGTCAATTTTCAGAAAATTCCCGCCCAAGGCTTATCTTCCTAGCTACTTAGCTAGCCTCTGCATTCAGGCAACTTTTTTTTTTCCAAGAAAAAATGTTATGCATCTTACTTTCTTTTTTTTTTTCTGACTAAATTATTCAAAACCCACATGAACTTTAGGTCAATTGTATATAATTCTTTAATATTTTAAAGTTTAAATTTAACATCCTTGATATTTTTTTTTTTTTTGTTAACCCTCTGCCGATAACAGACCGTTATTTTTTTAATAAAAATTGACACATCAGATTAAGAAATGACACATGACATCCTACAAGCCATCCTATGTAAATTACTAATTTCATAAAATTCTTTAGAATTTTGACCAGTCATAAATAATCCCTCTGAAATTTAATTAGTTACAAATAACCCCTGACATTCAAAATTTAAATTAACCCCCTTAAAATCTTTTTTTATAATATTAAACATCATGTAATTATTTTTATAATTTTAATAAATTTATTAATATTTTTACTATAATTTATCAATTAAAATAGTTTTTTAATGGAAAAAAGGTGAAGAACAGTGTTTAAAAAATATAAAAAAAATGTTGAATCTCTTATTGAAGAAAATATATGCAATACTAATAAAAGTAGAATTAATGAGGGAAAAAGATGTCTTCTAATATACAAATGTAATATTTAAACTATCAATGCTCAATTATCTAAAGAAAATATTTAACATAAATAATGACATTGTTTTACTATCAATGCTCAATTATCCTAATAAAATAAGCAAATGTTATGCAAATGATGACATGTTTATTTTTATATTTTTTAAACTATTATTATTCTTCTTCTTTTTTTGGCATACAAAACTGTTTTAATTGATAAATGATAGTAAAAATCTGAATAAACTTATTAAAATGATAAAAGCAATGACATGGGGTTTAATATTATAAATAATGATTTATTTTTCTTTTCTTTCCCACAAAATAAATCATAGTTTTCATGATATTTTAAAACTTCCCTTAACTATTTCATGAATTTATGTTCCCCGGAACTATTCCTACTTCGAAATCAAATGACTAATTAGGATATGAGGGCTTGTTTGCTTCAGGGAAAATACAGCGCGGGAAAGAGAAAATCAAATTTTCCCGCCATATCCAATTTTTAGCTACATAGCTGAAAATGTATTCCCACCAAAATTAGTGGAACCAATTTTCAAGGCGCCTAGAAAAAAGACACAAAAGCCCCTAAATGTGATATAAAAAAGTGATGGCTTTGAGAGAAATCTATAGTGTTGCAATTGGAGAAAACATAGTGAGTTGAAGAACAGAGGACAGGGGCGTCTTGCTCTGATGACGACGACGCCTTCCATCAACCACAAACAACAGGGGGTTTCTTATACTCGGTCGTTGTCGTTCTTTTGTTTGTGTTTCCCATGAATGTGATGCACCCATCATTAATGGTTTCTCTATTGAGGAATGAGAAGAGCCCATTCCCTGCCAGAATTGAATCTGAGCAGACAAAGGTGATCAATGATATTTATATAAGGAAAGTAGTCTTGACTAGATGTAGTTGATAGGTGTATAACAGTTGAGAGTGTAATTAGATAACTATCCCGTAACCATGAAGTACTCATAAGTAAAATTAGACCACATGAAAGTGGTTGTGATTACATGTGAGTGATGAGTATGCGATGATTAAGAGTTGTGAAGTTGAAATAAACTTGAAACTATATTTCATTCATATCGAAAAGAGAGGATTACAAGTTATATATATACACAGAAAATGAAGACAAAGGAAGAGTGATTATCGGTGAGATAGAGAAACTAAAGTCAACAAAATCATGCTACCGAATTGCTTCTGACTTTCTACGTTTCTAACACTCCCCCTCAAGTTGGAGCATAGATATTTATCATACCCAACTTGTTACAAAGATACTTAACTCGTGTCCCATGTAAGGCTTTCGTCAGAAGATCTGCCAGTTGGTCGTTTGATTGCATATGCCCTGTAGATACAACATTTTCTTTAATCTTATCATGAATAAAATGACAATCGATTTCAATATGTTTGGTACGTTCATGGAATACAGAGTTCGATGCTATATGAAGTGCTGCTTTATTATCACACCATAGCTTTGCAAGCAATGTTGTGGTGATACCAATTTCCTTTAAGAGTTGAAATACCCACACAATTTCTTGTACTGACTGTGACATGGCTCTATATTCCGCTTCTGCACTTGATTTTGACACAACTCCTTGCTTCTTACTTCTCCAAGATATCAAATTTTCACCAATAAACACACAATAACCCGTAGTGGATCGTCTTGTGGCTTTAGATCCTGCATGATCCGCATCACAGAAACACTCGACTTTAGTGTGCCCATAATCTGTATAAAGAATACCAAGACCTGGAGAACCTTTCAAATAATGCAAGATATGTTCTAAAGCTTCCCATTGTGCCACCATTGGTGATGCCATGAATTGTCTGAGCCTACTGACTAAGAATGTTATATTAGGGCGAGTTACTGTCAGATAATTCAACTTCCCAATGAGTCTTCTATATCTTTCGGGAAATGCAAACGGCTTCAGTTTCTCTGGATCAATCTTCTTCTTCAAGTCATCAGGAAGCTCATCAAACATACTAGCATCAAGATCCAGGAAAGGATTCAGAATCATGGGGATGCTGCTTGGTGTAGCTCCAAGCTTTCCAGTATCCTTTAAGAGATAGAGAACATACTTCCTCTGAGTCAAAAGAATGCCTTTCTTGTTTCTCAAAACCTCAATACCAAGGAAGTACCTTAATGATCCCAAATCTTTTGTCTGGAAGTGAGAGTTCAAAAAGATTTTAAGTTCTGAGATTCCAGAAATGTTACTCCCTGTAATCACAATATCATCAACATATACTACTAGAAGAATCATGCCTGCATCAGATTGCTGGTAGAATACAGAGTCATCACACTTGCTTTGATTTAACCCCAAACTTCTTTACTACTGCACAGAATCTATCAAACCAAGCTTGAGGACTTTGCTTTAGACCATACAGTGACTTCCGGAGCTAGCACACTTTCATATTCTCCCCCTGAGCAACGAACCCAGGTGGTTGCTCCATATAAACTTCTTCAAGAAGGTTGCCATTCAAGAAGGCATTCTTAACATCTAATTGATGCAAATCCCAATTATGTGTGGCCGCCAAAGAAACAAGAAGACGAACTGAGGTGAGTTTGGCCACAGGAGAGAAAGTCTCAGAATAATCAATACCATAAGTTTGGGCATACCCTTTAGCAACAAGTCGAGCTTTTAGCCGTTCCAAGGAACCATCAGCCTTAGTCTTAACAACAAATACCCATTTACATCCAATGGCCTTCTTTCCAGGAGGGAGATCAACAAGAGTCCAAGTACCAGCTGTTTCTAGTGCTAAGAGTTCTTCTTCCATTGCGGTATGCCAACCAGGGTGAGTCAGGGCTTGGTGAAGGGTAGTAGGGGTGGAGATGGAATCAAGGGTGGCCACAAGAGAAGAGGAGACAAAGGACAAAGAGTTATAGGATACAAAAGATGAGATAGGATAGGTACAGTTAGCATATCTTTTGGGAGGATAATGAGGACGAGTACCTTTTCGAAGGGCAATGGGCAGGTCATCATAAGTATCAATAGGAGAATAAAGACTAAGTGATTCAATAGCAACAAGAGGAGAATAAGTGGAAACAGTGTTGGAAATTGTGCCCTAAGGGCCAATTATTGTACTTTAAACATTATTATTTTAATGAAATTTCTCTATTCTGTTATCATATTATTTGCATGTTAACTGTGATAATTGTATCCTTGGATAATTCATAAAGATTGTCCTAAAATGTCCCTGGTCGGTCATCTATGCGGGAGCAGAGATGAAACAAGACCAGTATGACTTTGATAAGATATAGAGATACGAATCAAATTCTTAGGCACTTGTAAGAGTACAAGGTGCTGGACCGACCCACTATGAGAAAGCTACATGGATCAAGTCATAAGCTTTTCTCATGTATAACCACGTCACAATGCCCTTAGACCTGAGGTCATCATGGATTCCTACATGAGAGTTGCTAAGCTTTGAACTAGTTAAAAGTCACCTTTGACCGGGTGATGATAAAGGCTACGATCGGGCTTGGTGGTTTTTCATGTAGAGGAATATGAATGATCAAGATGGAATTTGTCCCTCACATTAGTAGAGGATATTACTGGGCCCCTCGATGAGTGAGTCTGAGAAATGTATGGCCATACTATGATGAAAGGAGTTTCTGTCTCTGTTATCAGGCTACTCAGGAATCGAGAAAGTAATGGTCAGGAACAAGAGGATGACATTTTCCATGCCTTATCCTTGATCGATATATCGTGTGACAAAAGGGACGTGACATGGTTGTATGACAGGTTGCATCGTGATAACGATCCTCATATGAATTGGGTAGTTGTAATATCTTGCTAGAGGCCGCTTGCGACTTTTGGGTTAGTATAGTTATTGGCCCACTGCCAACTTCATATGGGCCTACAGGGTCGCACACAAGAATGACCCAACACGAGATAATGTTTGATTTAGGGTGGATGAATTTTATATATATATATATATAAAATATAAAATTCATTAATAATATTATATAGATATATATATTTTTTTGAAATATTATATATATATATATATATATATTATATTATTATATTTAATAATGTTATATAGATATATATATTTTTGAAAAATATTATATATATATATGTGTGTGTGTGTGTATATATATATTATATGATATTATTATATTGTGTTGGTTTTAAATTTAATTTATTAAGATATATTAAATTTAATAACTAACATGATAGAGATATAGTATCTCAGATTTAAATTATGAGATAAATTAAATCTAATGGCTCTTTATTTAGATTAAATAAATAGGTTAAATTAAAACTGTTGGAAAGATTTAATTTAAACTGAATTTATTTAATTAGCTCATCAAGATAATTAATTGTTAATTAATTTCAAAATTAATGATGATTAATTTTGAAATTTGAAAATAACCCTCATGGGTTATAAACTTGATAGAGCTGATAGACTCAGGGTACATCATAATAGAGAGCCGCAAGTTAAACCCTTGGAGACATTAGAGGCGCTAGCACGCAGTCTCGGTTGGAGAGCATTCGTGTGGATACCGGTAGAGGGAGCGGACCTGACGTGTTGGCTCCTAGAGATCGTGAAAACTCTGAATCATCAAAAAGGTATGAATCCTTCCAACTTGGTTTAAACGCCGTTGATAGATCCTCGATTAGGATCGGTGAACAACATGGCTTTAGAATTTTACAAAGGTTGTAATATTTAAATACGGCCTGCGTGCCGTGCCTTTCTCTAAATACTCTCGATGTACATTCTCTTCTCATCTCACTCCCCTCGAATGTTTAAACGAGGTTTCTCTCAATGTATTTCTCTTTTTTTTTAGAGAAGTCCTCTCATTGGCTTGGGAGGATTTTAAGTTAGGTAAGCCATATTGTGTCACGTTTAAATTATGCTTTTGATAAGATCATTGCATGATTACTTTTACGTTTATATGTATTTATCTGTATGAGATACGACCACGATTGCATCCATATAAACAAAACTAATTAATTAAGCCCTCTAAATTAAATCTTAAGTCATAATGCCGTCAATTAATGAATACTTGTCAAAACCTAGATCGCTCAATTGTGGAAACCACCAAAGTGGATGCACTTGAGTTATCTTGATGAGACAAGCTTGAGTAATTGTGATGCTCATAATATTCATTATTGTTTTGACTTAATTGAGATTAACAAAACGGTTTTGAATCTCAAGGCATTAGATGGGGTTAAACATGCCAGATCATATGATGATTAAATCCCATAAAGATCTAAGAGTTACATGTGATATAATTGGTAAATAGGTTACCTACCTAAATAACTTGAATTTAAGCGTCTTGCCAAAGCGGACTTAAGTTTAAGCCAAATATGAATCTTAGCCCACTAATTATTATATTGAGGGTTGTTAATTTAGTGGGAGATTACTAAATAACTTTGCATATTTTAATTGTAAAATCATATCGACTAGTAATACTGCTATACTATCATTGCGATCGGTCCTTAAGAAAGACAAACTCAATGGGACAAACTTTCTTGACTGGTTCAGGAACTTGAGAATTGTTCTCAAGCAGGAAAGAAAGGCTTATGTCCTAGATCAACCCATTTCTGAGGAGCCTGCAGCTAATGCTCCAAGAGCTCAGAGAGATGCTTACACAAAGCATAAGAATGACTCTGTGGATGTAGGTTGCCTGATGCTTGCCACTATGGTTCCAGAGCTCCAAAAAGATCTGGAACTCATGGAGGCTCATGAGATGATAGTACATCTCAAGGAAATGTTCCAGCAACAGGCAAGGCAAGAAAGGTATGAGACCACAAAGGCCTTACATTCTTGCAAAATGGATGAAGGTGCATCAGTTAGTACTCATGTGTTAAAGATGAAAGGCTATATTGATCACCTTGAGAGGCTTGGATTTCCCATGAGCCAGGAGTTAGCTACGGATTTGATCCTCAACTCACTCCCAGAGAGTTATGACCAGTTTGTTATGAACTACAACATGAACAACATGGAGAAATCAATTTCTGAGCCGCATGGGATGCTTAAAACTGCCGAGCAAAGCATTAAGAAAAAGCCTAGCACAGTTTTGATGGTTCAAAAAGGAAAGGGTATAAAAAGGAAAGGGAAGGGCAAATGGAAGGGTAATGGCCCAGGTGAAAGACCAAAGAGTCAAACAAGCCCGAAACCAAGCCTGCACCCAAGAAGGCAAAGCCTCTAAAGGAAGGAGTCTGCTACTTTTGCAATAAACCCGGTCATTGGAAGAGGAATTGCAAACTCTACCTGGAAGATCTGAAAAAGAGGATAAAATCAAACGATTTGAATCCAACCTACCTATGGCATTGTCGTCTAGGCCACATAAATGAGAAACGCATTTCTAAACTCCATCAAGATGGATTTCTAAACTCATTTGATTTTGAATCACATGATACATGCAAATCTTGCTTATTAGGAAAGATGACTAAGGCACCTTTCACTGGGCATAGTGAGAGGGCCACTGAATTATTAGGCCTCATACATACAGATGTATGTGGACCATTAAATATAGCTGCCAGAGGAGGTTATGTCTACTTCATTACATTTAGATGACTTTAGTAGATATGGCTGTATCTATCTAATGAAACATAAATCTGAATCTTTTGAAATGTTCAAAATATTCCAAAATGAAGTACAAAACCAACTTGGTAAAACAATTAAAGCACTTAGATTTGATCGAGGTGGTGAATATTTGAGCCAAGAATTCACTGACCATCTTAAGAGTTGTAGGATAATCTCACAATTGACTCTTCCAGGAACATCACAATGGAATGGCGTTTCTAAACGGAGGAATCGAACACTATTAGATATGGTTCGATCTATGATGAGTCAAATAGATCTTCCACCGTCCTTTTGGGGACATGCCCTAGAGACAGCTGCGTTCACACTAAATCGTGTTCCATCTACGGCAATTGAAAAGACACCATATGAGATATGGACTAGAAAGAAACCAAGTTTATCTTTTCTTAAGATCTAGGGATGTGAGGTATATGTTAAGCAACAAGCCTCTGATAAATCAGTACCCAGATCTATAAAGTGCCTTTTCGTAGGGTATCCTAAAGAAATGAAAGGATACTATGTCTACAATCCCACCAATAACAAAGTGTTTGTTATTCGAAATGGCAAGTTTCTAGAAAGAGAGTTTGTCTCTAAAACAACCAGTGGGAGCGACGTACATCTCGAAGAAATTCGAGATTCACAAGATGGTACAAAACCACATATGGAAATTAGAGAAGACTCGCAACAAGTTGCTGAGCCTCCTCAAGTAACACAAGGTCCACGAAGATTTGATAGGACACGACATCAGCCTTAGAGATATGGATTTCTGATTACTGAAGGCCGTGATGTGTTGCTCATTGAGCAAAATGAGCCCACCACCTATCGAGAAGCCACAGTGGGACCAAACTCTGAGAAATGGCTAAATGCCATGAAGTCTGAAATACAATCCATGTACGACAATCAGGTATGGACCTTAGTCGATCCACCTGAAGGTGTAAAAACCATTGGGTGCAAATGAGTTTTCAAGGAGAAAACTGACATGGATGGCAATGTAAATGTCTTCAAGGCACGACTGGTTGCAAAAGGATTCACTCAAACTCATGGTGTAGACTATGATGAAACATTTTCCCCAGTTGCAATGGCCAAATCAATCAGAATCCTTCTTGCTATTGCAGCATATTATGACTATGAAATATGACAGATGGATGTCAAAACAGCCTTCCTTAATGGAAAGCTGCTTGAGGATGTGTACATGACACAACCTGAAGGTTTTGTGCGTCCAGAGGACTCTGGTAAAATTTGCAAGCTTCAAAGATCCATTTATGGATTGAAGCAAGCATCTCGGAGCTGAAATCATCGTTTTGATGAAGTAGTCAAAGAGTTTGGATTCATTCAAAACATCGATGAACCTTGTGTTTACAAGAAGGTTAGGGGGAGCATAGTTGTATTTCTAGTGTTTTATGTAGATGACATCCTACTCATTGGGAATGATATTCCTACCTTGTAGAGTGTCAAGTCTTGGTTAGGAAAGTCCTTTTCAATGAAAGACTTAGGTGAAGCCACCTATATCCTAGGGATTATGATCTATAGGGATAGATCCAAAAGACTAATAGGCCTAAGTCAGAGCACATACATAGATAAGATACTGCATAGGTTTAATATGCATGATTCAAAAAGGGGTTACATACCTATGTCTCATGGCATCCATCTTAGCAAGGATCTGTGTCCTAGTACACCTGATCAGCGAGATCACATGAGTAAGGTTCCATATGCCTCCGCCATTGGATCCATCATGTATGCCATGTTATGTACTCGACCGGATGTCTCGTTTGCCTTAAGTATGACCAGCAGATACCAACAAGATCCTGGTGAGGGTTATTGGACTGTCGTTAAGAATATCCTAAAGTACTTAAGAAGGACTAAGGACTTATTTTTGGTCTATGGTGGATTGGATGATGAGCTCTGTGTAACCGGTTACACAGATGTAAGTTTCTAAACTGACCAAAACGACCTTAAATCGCAATCTGGATATGTATTCCTCCTGAATGGTGGAGCAGTAAGCTGGAAGAACTCCAAGCAAAGCACTATAGCAGATTCTGCAACAGAAGCTGAGTATATAGCAGCATCAGATGTAGCTAAAGAAGCCATTTAGATCAGAAAGTTCATTACTGAACTAGGGGTGGTGCCTACCATCTCAAATCCAATAGATTTGTTATGTGACAATAGCGGTGCTATTGCACAGGCCAAGGAGCCTAGGTCACATCAAAGGACCAAACACATATTCAGGCGATTTCATTTTATTAGAGAAATCAATGATAGAGGTGATATAAAGATATCCAAAGTAGCAGGAGAAGATAATGTTGCTGATCCTCTTACTAAGCCACTTGCACAGGCAAAGCATGAGCGTCATGTTAAGGCAATGGGAATTAGGCAAATTAATTATTGCACCTAGGGCAAGTGGGAGGATGTTGGAAATTGTGCCCTAAGGGCCAATAATTGTACTTTAAACATTATTATTTTAATGAAATTTCTCCATTCTGTTATCATATTATTTGCATGTTAACTGTGATAATTGTATCCTTGGATAATTCATAAAGATTGTCCTAAAATGTCCCTGGTCAGTCATCTATGCGGGAGCAAAGATGAAACAAGACCAGTATGACTTTGATAAGATATGGAGATACGAATCAAAGTCTTAGGCACTTGTAAGAGTACAAGGTGCTGGACCGACCCACTATGAGAAAGCTACATGGATCAAGTCATAAGCTTTTCTCATGTATAACCACGTCACAATGCCCTTAAACCTGAGGTCATCATGGATTCCTACATGAGAGTTGCTAAGCTTTGAACTAGTTAAAAGTCACCTTTGACCGGGTGATGATAAAGGCTACGATCGGGCTTGGTGGTTTTTCATGTAGAGGAATATGAATGATCAAGATGGAATTTGTCCCTCACATTAGTAGAGAGATATTACTGGGCCCCTCGATGAGTGAGTCTGAGAAATGTATGGCCATACTATGATGAAAGGAGTTTCTGTCTCTGTTATCAGGCTACTCAGGAATCGAGAAAGTAATGGTCAGGAACAAGAGGATGACATTTTCCATGCCTTATCCTTGATCGATATATCGTGTGACAAAAGGGACGTGACATGGTTGTATGACAGGTTGCATCGTGATAACAATCCTCATATGAATTGGGTAGTCATAATGTCTTGCTAGAGGCCGCTTGCGACTTTTGGGTTAGTGTAGTTATTGGCCCACTGCCAACTTCATATGGGCCTACAGGGTCGCACACAAGAATGGCCCAACACGAGATAATGTTTGATTTAGGGTGGATGAATTTTATATATATATATATATATATAAAATATAAAATTCATTAATAATATTATATAGATATATATATTTTTTTGAAATATATTATATATATATATATTATATTATTATATTTAATAATGTTATATAGATATATATATTTTCGAAAAATATTATATATATATATATGTGTGTGTGTGTGTGTATATATATTATATGATATTATTATATTGTGTTGGTTTTAAATTTAATTTATTAAGATATATTAAATTTAATAACTAACATGATAGAGATATAGTATCTCAGATTTAAATTATGAGATAAATTAAATCTAATGGCTCTTTATTTAGATTAAATAAATAGGTTAAATTAAAACTGTTGGACAGATTTAATTTAAACTGAATTTATTTAATTAGCTCATCAAGATAATTAATTGTTAATTAATTTCAAAATTAATGATGATTAATTTTGAAATTTGAAAATAACCCTCATGGGTTATAAACTTGATAGAGCTGATAGACTCAGGGTACATCATAATAGAGAGCCGCAAGTTAAACCCTTGGAGACATTAGAGGCGCTAGCACGCAGTCTCGGTTGGAGAGCATTCGTGTGGATACCGGTAGAGGGAGCGGACCTGACGTGTTGGCTCCTAGAGATCGTGAAAACTCTGAATCATCAAAAAGGTATGAATCCTTCCAACTTGGTTTAAACGCCGTTGATAGATCCTCGATTAGGATCGGTGAAATTTTTTTTTTAAATTCTTCCGCTGTACTCACCAATCCTACAAACAGGAGTAGGAACTAAGGAGGCATCAACAGAATCAATCGGCGAAGCAGGAGCTGGCGAAAGTGAATCATTGGCAACATCAGCATCATTGGTGATATCAGGTTCTGGAACAGTAGCCTGTACTGGTGAGAGAGAGAGATAGGATAAATCAGGATATCATCAGATTCATCCATGATAGAAGGAGACTCAGAGACGGTCAACGTCTTAAAGAAAGGAGAGGACTCATGAAAAGTTACATCAGTGGACATAAAGTAACGACGAAGATCAGGAGAGTAACATTGATAACCTTTCTGAATTTTATAATATCCAAGAAAAACACATTTTAAGGACTTGGGATCGAGTTTACTAATACTAGGACGGACATCTCGAATAAAACAAACACAACCAAAGATTTTAGGATCAATAGGGAACAACCTAGTGGTGGGAAACAGAATGGAATACGGAATATCCCCACCAAGAACAGCCGAAGGCATGTGATTGATGAGAAAACAAGCAGTAGACACGGCATCAGCCCAAAAACTTTTAGGGACAGAGGAATAAAACATGAGAGCTCTGGAAGTTTCTAAAAGATGTCGGTTTTTCCTTTCAGCAACACCATTTTGAGAAGGGGTATCAACACAAGAGGATTGATGAAGAATACCATGACTTTGCAAGTACTCGGTGAATGGGGCAGAAAAATATTCTTTTGCATTATCACTTCGTAAGATTTTCACAGGAGTATTAAACTGGGTTTGAATCTCAGCACAGAAATTATAAAAGTGAGTAAATAATTCAGAACGTTGTTTCATTAAATAAAGCCAAGTGGTTCGAGAAAAATCATCAACAAAAGTAACAAAATAACGATAACCAGTTTGAGACAGGATTTGACAAGGACCCCAAACATCAGAATGTACTAACTCAAAGGGGGACGCAGCTCGTTTATTGACTCAAGATGACAAATGTACACGATGGTGTTTGACAAACTGACATGACTCACAATTTAAAATAGACACAGAAGAGAACTGAGGATACAATTTTTGGAGAGATGACAGAGACATATGACCCAGACGATAATGAACTTCAAATAGAGATGACCCACCAGAACAAGCAACAGAACGTGGCACCTGATCATCAAGGATGTAATGGCCACCAGATTCATAGCCTTTACCAATAACCTGTTTCGTCGTGAGATCCTGAATCAAACAATGGTCAGGAAAGAGTGTGATAAAACAATTTAATTGTCGAGTAAGTTTGATAGTAGATAAAAGATTAAAAGCAAGGTCAGGAACATAAAGGACAGAGGATAAAGGAACAGACGGGGTAGGTCTGATAGTGCCAGATCCAAGAACATGAGAATAAGAACCATTGGCAATGGTTATACCAAAGGGATTGGCATAAGGTGCATATGAGGAGAACAAGTTCTTGTTACTTGTCATATGATCAGTGGCACCGGAATCGATAATCCACTTTGAGGAACAAGTGGCAAGACTAGAAGTAATATTACTTGTGGCAAGAGCATATGAAGGTTTGGATTTAGATTCAACCATCATCATGAGAAGATGTACCAAATAGCAAGTAAGCAAAGATGCAACTACAACAAATTCTATGAGTAAGAATAAGAGAATCACACAATCATAAATTACAGCAACAATGTGAAATATCCCAAACGAGGCTTCAAGGTCCTCTGACCACAACAGCAAACGTCACACTAGTGACCAAATAGAGATTTACCAGAAATATCCCAAACGATGAACAGTAGCCGTCAAATGAACAGTACCTTCAAATTTGCAAATGGCAAGTTGGTTCTTTAAATTGAAAAAATACCAGTTTAGACCTTCAAAATTTTAAAATGACAGTTTGGTCTTACGAATTTGCAGAATGACAGATAAGTCCTCTGAATTTATAAAATGACAAAATAGTCTTACGAATTTGCAGAATGACAAACAAGTCTCCCAAATGACGACAGAAGCTTGCACACCCATAAGAACCAGAAGCAATAATATCAGAATGGAAACTAATATAAGATATACCCGAAAAGCCAACTTTAGAACTAGATCACACAGCCCCTAAGGATGAACGAGCTCGAAGAGTTGATCAAAACGCACCTAGAACTTCTCTGAAACGATCGCCGGAACTTGCTACACTCGCCGGCGCGTGGTATGGACAACGGAGGAGACGGTAGCGCGTAAAGGAGACGCGTTGTCGGAACTTGACGCCACCAACTGGGTTTTGTTGATCTTAGGCCGGAGAAGAAGGATGAATGGTGTGTGTGGTCAGAGGAGGCTCCTGCGAAGGAAGATCTACAACTGAACTCAAGTAAGCTTCACCGGAAAAAAATGGAGTTTTCGCCGGAAAATAACACTGAAATCACACTGGCTCTTGTACCATGTGAAGTTGAAATAAACTTGAAACTATATTTCATTCATATCGAAAAGAGAGGATTACAAGTTATATATATACACAGAAAATGAAGACAGAGGAAGAGTGATTATCGGTGAGATAGAGAAACTAAAGTCAACAAAATCATGCTACCGAATTGCTCCTGACTTTCTACGTTTCTAACAGTAAAGTTGTTTTGGTCACATGTAACCATAAGTCACCCATCATACACATATAGTTAAAATTGTTGATTCATTCATGTATGACCATAAGCGAGTGGTGGGTATCTCATGGGTAAAAGTAAATTTGTTGTTAATGTGTCATAACCTTTAGCCGCCCAGCCATTGCATCTGGGTGATCTAATGGCTTGGACCATGTGTTATTTTGGGGAAAAAGATGAATATGGCGTAAAGTTTGATTCCCTATTGTGTTTTGTAAGGCAGTCACTTATTTTGGGTATTTTGGGATACTAACATAAACTCTTTGTAAAGGCAATCCATAGATGTGATTGCAATGACAAACAACATTATTTTGTGTTTATGGTATATTTAAATGAATGAAATATATATTTGAATGTTCAAAGGATTGATTTGGAAGTTTCAATTTGACACTTGCATTGCTTGATCTGTTACATTAGTGGGAAACATGATCAAACAGAGTTCTTTTTTCTATATTTTTACTACATGCAGGTGATTAAATCATGGTTATATGGGAATTATTTGAAGTGATTCATAGCTATGGGTTACACATGGAGTGCATATGGTTAGAGGGATTAAAGTGAAAACAGAGGCTTTTAAATAATAATTTTAAAACAGGGGTAAAAATGTCTTTTAGCTCATTTTCCTATCTCATTTTCTTCATACCAAACAAAAATTTTTCTAATAGCTCAATTTCTTTTCTTGTGCAAACCAAACCCCTCTGTGACAAAATATTTTTCATTCTTTTCCATTCCATTAATTTCTAACCCATTATTGGATCCATACGGTCTCTAGTACCTTTCAATAATATCAAATAACTGCGGGTATGATTATGAGTATAGATTCTCCTTTTTCTTCTTTTTTTTTTGGTAATAAGTATGGATTCTCCTCTATGAATAACCTTTATTATTACGTGAATTATACAAGTTCGTGAGAGGCTGACAATTGTGACTATTCTTAATTATCCCAGCCAATAATCTCAATTAAAACATAATTGTTAACGTGAAGCCAAAATGTATCCTTGTCCTCATCAACAATATGAAATTTAGGGGTGAGCATGGTGCCCAGTAGCCCGGTGTGTCTACCCTGGCCCTGTAAAAAATTGCCCAGCCCAGACCTAAAAAAGTGGCCCGAAAAGATTTTAGGCAGCTTTGGGCGGGCTAATAACCGGGCAGGGCCGGGCATCGGGCAAGGGGTACTGCCCTGCCCATTTGGCCCTGCCCTGAAAATTATTTTCATTTATTTAAAATATAAAATTTCATATCAATTAAATATTATTTTATATATATATTTTTATTTAAAATATATATTGTCTATTGTATAATACTCTTCTGATCCTCTCTTTTTTGCCCTAACCACTAAACACTATTTATAAGTAGATTTCTTCCTTTCTTCTTTTCTTTATGCTGTATTAAATTATAGTTGCTTTTTATTTTCTTTCCAGATACTTCATCATTTGATCAACTTTTGGGACATTGAATTGATGCAAACTACTTTGACTTCACGGCTTTAATTACAATCATTTTGTTTTCTTATTTATAATGGATTATGAATGTTGTTTAATTTTTAAAGTATGGATATTTGTTAAGACATATGGTATTTTTTAAATTTCAAGATTCAAGTTGTAGACTTATTTTGAAATATCCCAAGATGTGAAATCATCGAATATATTTGAAGTTTATATTACACTACTACAAAAAACCAAATCTGTGGCGCTTATAATTGCATTAGCTGTGGCGCTTGCGAAATGCCACCTATCTTAACGCTACTAAAAAAAGCTGTGGCGCTTGGAAGCGCCACAGCTATTTAAATTTTTTTTTTTTTAAATAGCCTCCTGTGGCGCCTGACCAGTCAGGCGCCACAGGAGGCTACCTTCCTGCCAGGCGCCACAAAAGGCCTTTATTTTTTTTATTTATTTATTTATTTATTTTTTTGCGTTTTCTTTTTCTTTTCTTTCCTGTGGTCCTTTTTTTTGCTTCCTGATTGTGAAGCTTTATTTTATAATGAGTTGCTTTCATGTTTATCATCTCTCAAATTTTCAATCTTTCTATTTTATATTTCAACCTATTATATATATATATATAATTTTCACATTTAAAATTCAAGTTCCCCAACAATAATTTTCTTACACAACAATATATTTATTGTCATTTCCTCAACAATAATGTTCTTACATTAATACTCTCCAAAGCTAACATAAAAAATATCACAATACAAGAACTTGATATGTGAACACAGTACATCAACAACTGATTAAGTAAATTAAAAGATTACTAAAAAAATTTAAACAAAGCAAGCTAGAATGAAACAATCTTCTTCTTACGTTGGTGACGCTAGCTTGAGTGACGAGGATGAGCAAATGTGAGCTGTGGAGTGGATCAGTAGGGATCAACTGTAGTGGGGTTCAAAAGAGGAAGAGAGACAGAGAGTATGAAGAAAAGGGAACAACTAGGAACAAAAGTGGGGACAGACGAAACAAAATGGAAAAAGGGACAAGAGAATTTAATGAAGAAGACGAGTGTGTGTTTTTGTTGTGCAAGAGAAAGTGATATCTTTTACGAGGGAGAGGCGTCAACATGAGCTATGGAAGAGGGAATAAAAAGGAAAAAGAGAGGGAAAAGATAAAAAGTAAAGTTAAAGGAGGGAAATCTGATTGGCGGGAGAGTTGAAAAAATTCATTATTCAAGCAATTGTGGCATTTCTTTAAAGAAGTGCCACAACTGCCCCTTTTTTTTATCTATTTAATTTTTTTTTTTTTAGGACCCAATTGTGGCGCCTGGCAAGGCAGGCGCCACCTTTGGGTGTAACCAGCTGTGGCGCCTGGTCCACCAGGCGCCACAGCTGGCCAATTGTGGCGCCTGCCTTGCCAGGCGCCACAATTGGCCCCACCAGCTGTGGCGCCTGGTGGACCAGGCGCCACAGCTGGTCCCAAAAAAAAAATAAAAAAAAAATAAAAAAAAAAAGGGCAGCTGTGGCACTTCTTTAAAGAAGTGCCACAAAATATGCGCCACCTTTCAATCTTTTTGTAGTAGTGTTACTTAGGGCGAAGTTAAGATATATATGGTATTAGTAACTACAGGAATGTTTATGAAATTCATAAGAAATTATTTTTTTTATAAGTGGACAAGATAAGGCGTTATCACTTGGGTAGGGAAGCCCACCCTGCCCAGCCCACCCTTGCCCAGCCCAAAATGGTTAGGGCTTTTAGCGGGCAGGGCCGGGCATCGGGCTGCAAAATGCAGCCCGTTCTTCCTTTGGGCAGGGCATCAGGCAGGGGTCTCGCCCTGCCCAACCCTACCCATGCCCACCCCTAATGAAATTACATTAAATTTTCCAATAAATACTTTACGTTCATATAAATAAAGGGATAAGGCACAAAAAGAATTTGAAAATTGCTAAATAACGAAAAAGGTACCTGAATTTCTATAAACCATGTAAACGTAAGACATGCCAAAATGAGATTTTGAAATTCAAAGGAGAAAAAATAAAATACAAGGAAAAACATAGAAATGCCCCTTATTTTTTTTTAAAAAAAAGTTCATAATCAATCACCTCACTAGAAACCCCACTGGCAATCAGCTATCGGCCACTGGCAACCCAACCCTTGCCAGTTTGTCAGGGGAGGAATATTTTTGGGCAAGTGGTGAAGGTGAGATTTGATTCCTCAATCACTTGCATTCTAATATTAAAAGTGATCATTGAGCCACAAAATTTTATTATCATTAGAATGCAAACATTTATACAAGTTAACTCCTTAGCTTAACTGTAGCTTATTTACAACTTTTATATAGCTATTCACTATATTTCATTAGCTGCTGACAAGGCAAGTTTCTCATGTTATTGACAACTTTGTGCCTATAAAAAAGGAATGAGGAAGGAGAGGAAACACCACTAAATATAAAGACACACCCTCATAAAAAAAAAAAAAGCAGCTCTCTGATCAGTTTCTCATTAACAGCAAAAATCCTCAACATTTTTATTTGGGAAAATTCCAAATAAATACCATTTGAAAATGTATAACCCTAAAAAGTCTATTAACACTTTAAAAAGACTTAGAGGTATCAAGTACCAAATTGGGTTTTTCAAGTTTTGACACATTTATCATTTTACCCCTCAATTTTTTTTTTAAAAACAATAGTGGTGCCCCCGCCGGAGCACCACCGCCGGCCGTCGCCGCCCCGGTGGCCGGCCGACCAGGACCCCCGACGACCAGAGCTCCGGTCGCCAGTGATAGGAGCTCCGGCCGGCAGAAGTTTTTTTTGTGGGAGGGGGTTTTTTTTTTGAAAAAAAGTTGTATAGAAATGGCAAAGGGTGAGATCGAACCCATCCCACCCCTTTAGAAAAGAAGCATGGTGGCCACTGGGCTACCAAAGCTTCTTTATTATATATATGCCTTATTAAATATGTATAATATAATTAAACGTGTAGTAGCTTTGACAAAGTCAATAATGACGTTGACAAATTCAATAATGGAAATAACAAGATTCGTAATGGTATTGACAAAATCGTTTGTTGATGAACCTTGACTTGCATGTTTTCATCAGCATTTTTGCACAAAATGTTTTTGTCAAAACCATTACAATTCTTGTCAAAATCATTATTAAACTTGTCAATCTCATTACTAAATTTGTTAAAATCATTTTATTTACATTATGAATGTTTTTATAATGGAATCTCATAATAGGATTGTTAAAACTATTACAATTCTTGTCAATCTCATTACTAAACTTGTCAATCTCATTACTGAATTTGTTAAAATCCTTTTATTTATATTATGAATGTTTTTATAATGGAATCTCATAATGGGATTGTCAAAACTATTATAATTCTTGTCAATCTCATTACTAAACTTGTCAATCTCATTACTGAATTTGTTAAAATCATTTTATTTATATTATGAATGTTTTCATAATGGAATCTCATAATGAGATTGTCAAAACTATTACAATTCTTGTCAATCTCATTATTAAACTTGTCAATCTCATTACTGAATTTGTTAAAATCCTTTTATTTATATTATGAATGTTTTCATAATGGAATCTCATAATGAGATTGTCAAAACCATTACAATTATTGTCAATCTCATTACTAAATTTGTTAAAATCAGTTTATTTATATTATGAATGTTTTCATAATGGAATCTCATAATGGGATTGTCAAAACCATTACAATTCTTGTCAATCTCATTACTAAACTTGTTAATATAAATAAAAGGATTTTAACAAATTCAGTAATGAGATTGACAAGTTTAGTAATGAGATTGACAAGAATTGTAATAGTTTTGACAATCCCATTATGAGATTCCATTATGAAAACAATTATAATATAAATAAAAGGATTTTAACAAATTCAGTAATGAGATTGGCAAGAATTATAATAGTTTTGACAATCCCATTATGAGATTCCATTATGAAAACATTTATAATATAAATAAAATGATTTTAACAAATTTAGTAATGATTTTGACAAGAATTGTAATGGTTTTGACAAAAACGTTTTGTGCAAAAATGCTGATGAAAACATGCAAGTCAAGGTTCATCAGCAAACGGTTTTGTCAATACCATTACGAATCTTATTATTTCTATTATTGAATTTGTCAATGCTATTACTGACTTTGTCAAAACTACTACACGTTTAATTATATTATACATATTTATATTGCATGTATATAACAAAAAAGCTTTGGTGGCCCAGTGGCCACCATGCTTCTTTTCTAAAGGGGTGGGATGGGTTTGATCCCACCCCTTGCCATTTCTATACAACCTTTTTTCAAAAAAAAAAACTCCCTCCCCACCAAAAAAACTTCCGTCGGCTAGAGCTCCTATCACCGGCGACCGGAGCTCTGGCCGTCGGGGGTCTTGGTCGGCCGGCCACCGGGTCGGTGGCGGCCGGCCGGCGGTGGTGCTCCGGCAGGGACACCACTATTATTTTAAAAAAAAATTTGAGAGGTAAAATGGTAAATGTGTCAAAACTTGAAAAATCCAATTTAGTACTTGGTACCTTTAAGTTTTTTTAAAGTGTTAATAGACTTTTTAGGGTTATACATTTTCAAATGGTATTTATTTAGAATTTTCCCTTTTTATTTCCGGCACTAGTTAGTAGTTTCAAAGCATTGTTTATTTGTTGCTCTTGTATTTTCTTCTATTTTTCATCTTAGGGTTTTTGTAATTTTTGTAAAGGGTGTTTGGCTAAGGGTTTAATAACTGATTTAATCAAAATATGAGTGTTTGATGGCATAACTTTTAGAAAAGCACATTTTTCCTTTCAAAATTGATTATATATATAGCATGGAACTTCATCCCTGTACAGCCTGCTAAGTAAGAAAAACATAGTTCTAAATACGATTTTTTATAGGGTTAAGTTGCATCCAGCACCCTAATGTATTTTTTCATGTGCATTCAGTGCCCTAAAATATTTTGTTGTGCATCCGGTATCTTGAAATATTTTTTCAGATGCGTCCATCACCCTAAAATATTATTTTGTGAAATTTTTCACCTAACAATTTAAGTAATTTAGAATGTTGGATACACATGAAAAAATACTTCAAGATATTCTATGAATTAAACATAATTTAGAGTGCTGAAGGCAATTAAAAAAATATTTCAAGGTGCTGGGTATATTATAAAATATTTTAGAATACTGGAGGCACTGGGAAAAATATTTTAGGATTGCAGAGTCACCTTAAACATTTTTTTATAAGCATACCAATATTTATACAAGACACGATATAAGGAGTAGAACTACGTTTATATGGCTACTAGGTTCAATTTTTATTGTCAACAAAATCCGGCCGGTACAAAAATTACGATTCCATTGCCCTGTCATAACAAAATCAGACAATACACACAATCAAATTCCAAAATTAATTATACACAGCTGTGAATTTACTTTACTACTTGGAGGATAGAAAATATGGTCTGGACAACCGTGAGAAAGAGCAGTACAATTGCAGCAATTGAAGCAACAATTTGCCAAGGTGTATGACAATAATCTCGTTTTAGAGTTGCCTTCATCTTGTGCCAAGGATCTTCACAATAGCTATTCAGCCTCTTGAAAATATCAAGGTATTCAGAATTGAAATTTGAGAAAAGGACATTTTTTGGAAGACCATTAAATAATGAAGCAACACTACTGGCATCACCTAATATAAAGTTGCCGACAATTTTCTTGCGAACGAGGAGATCCACATCTTTATGTGTGTCTGTTAGACAATCCAATACAACAGCATAGTCAGCAATGTAAGCAGCATTAGGATAAACACATTGTTCTAATGCTATCATATTACGAAATAAAAGTTCCATGTCATCCTCCACAAAAATTTGTGGAATTTCAAGAACATGTCCTAAAAATTTCAAATCTAATAGGCACTTGCTTGTACCAGCCTTCAACTTTATGCCTGCTTCTTGCAATGCATTCACATTGTGTGAAAGAATATGGCTTCCAATTGGTAGTCGTTCAGACATTTTTCCTTGCAGGTAAAATAATCTAAGAAGATCTGTAAAATGTTTTATCTTAACATCAGTGTTAGGCTCTAAATTTTGACAGTTAAAGTACCCAAAATAATAATACGTAAGCTCAAGAAATGAAGGGAGGCTATCGTGACTGTCATGGGGAAATGCTTTATTGAATAACTCTTCAATAATAAAGAATGGCAGTTGATTCTCAAGTAAAAGCAAATCAACAAGTATAGTTGACTGGAACATTGGCGATGACAATTTAGCATCGTTGCTTAACTCATGCTGCTCATAGTTCATGATGAAGAGTTGAATGATGAAGCCAGCATTTGTTAATGTCAGTTTCACAAGTTGATGTTCAGTAAGGTTAATGGTCTCTGAATAAGAAGCATGGACTTTTGGTTCTAAATCTCTTACTAAACGAACCAAATCGTCCAATCTTGACCTAGCCTTGTGAGTAAATCTTTTGAACATTATTTGTTTATGCCCTTCCATGTCTTGAAGCCTCTCATTACCATAATGAAAAGGGCCCACTGAAACATGTTTTGGAGTGTAAGCCTCTTCATTAAGTTGTCGTAGTTCAAGGGGCACCCTGTAGATACAACACTCTGGTAACAAAACGCCATCTCCGTAATCTTGAATCATCTCTTTCATTTCTATAGTCACCTCATCATCTTCCACCTATCAAGTTTGATTTAGAATAACGCAACCAGGAATTACACAAACAATATATGAATATATATATATATATGAAGAGTCCCCTATTCCCAAAATAAATAAATAAATAAATAAAAATAAAGAAAGAAAGAAAAACACTATTACAAAAAAAAATGCGATTTTATGACGCTTAAAACTTGAAAGTTGATGAATATAGAAAAATGTGGTGTAAGTTGAGAGAGAAGTTGAGGGAA
Source organism: Inga leiocalycina (assembly GCA_963242795.1). Lineage (NCBI taxonomy): Eukaryota > Viridiplantae > Streptophyta > Magnoliopsida > Fabales > Fabaceae > Inga > Inga leiocalycina. The sequence continues at coordinate 17,097,620 of OY725320.1, forward strand.
TACTTAATTGAAGGTTGAATAACGGTCAAAGAAAATCAGAGATCGACTTTATATAACATCTCAGTATTGACTTGTATACATATTGATAAAATAATAATTACAAAAATGGTGACAAAGAGCCTATACGATCTAAATAGTGTTCTTGATAATAACTGATTTATATTATAAATTGTATAAAAGCAAAATCGGATAAAGCCAAGAAAAGGGTTTGAAAAAAAAAAAGATAAGAGAGAGACTGCAACGGGGTATATAGTAAACACAAGCAATCTAACAGGGTGCGAGCAAATTAAAGGGAATGTAATGAAATTAATAAAAGCCATCACGAATGAAAAGCACAGGATGCATACTTGCAATCTGACATGTATGTATCTTCGAAAGATGAAACAGAATGTGGCTAAAAAAGCATAATAGTTGACGAATGAAACTGAAAGAAACCTTAAAAATTGTTGTAAGCAGAAAGGAATTAAGTAAATTAGAGAAAATAAGAAAAGGCTTCACAAATTAACAAAGAGCGGTGAAGGAAGGATGCATACGTGTTGTTGTTGGGTTGAGAGGAGTGGTCGCTTCAACTCCACCATTTGTTGTTGAGCACTCTCAGTCTCTGAGGCTAAATCTTTTTTATTCATTATCTCATTATTAGCCATCATCTCCCCGTGAATCTTACTATGTGTTGCTTCTGCTATCTCAACTTACCCAAACAAGCTAATTATATATCATGCGAAAGTTCATCCCCGAACAAGCTAAAACTTCTCTTGTTTTTCTTTCATTTTTTGAAAAAAAAAAAAAATTATCACGTTGGATGGAAGTAATATTCTTGAGAAAACATATGTTTTCTCAAGAATATTACTTCCATCCATCGTGAAAGGTGAAATTAATAGCAAAGTAAAAAGGTCTTGAAGCCAAAAAAAAATATTTGCCTTTTGTAAACAATACTCTTAATTAAAATATCAAATTTATATGGAAAAATGGGAAATTGTTGTGTATATTTTGAGTTATAGGTGGGCCATCTAAACTGAGTTAAAGTGGAAAGAAACCTAACAACTAAATTTGTTAAGTTCACACAAAACTTTATTGCTTGACCAAAAATAATACCTTGATGTTATTAAAAAAAACCCTAGAGAATCTGATGTCTTGCAAGTTATGCAAGGATATAGTTTTATATTTATTATAACTTTTGTGGAAAAAAAAAGGTCCCACTTTCATGATTCCCAGGTATCTTGTATCTTTTTCGTTATTACATGGACAGCCACTTGTACAAGACACGCTGACTAGAAAGAAAGACATAACAAGCTAAAACAAACAAATCCCAAGTACCTAAGCTCAAGTTGATCATTTATGGAGAAAATGATAGTCAAAGACAAATAATTCAAGGTGCTAGATAAAATTTTTACAATTTATTTTTGTGGATCATAAACTTAGTTGTCATTGATATTATAACACGTAGTTATGGCTGGCGATTGTGTAAGGGCATGATTACTGATCAATCTTTTTTTCTTTTTAAGAATTAAGAATCTTGAAGTCACTATCAATCTTTTTCTTTTTAGGCGTCAGATTGTTAATGTTTATATTCTACCAACCATCACTACTTTATTCAAGTGGCTTTATTTTGTTAGTTTTTCCTTCTTTGTGCAATTAAGTAGCCAAAGTTACCTAAATTATATCCTCGAAACTTCTTGACGATATTTTAAAAACTAAACATTACCTGGACGAAAAAAAAACTTTTGCTGAGCCCTCTAAATCAATATCAATATTTTGAACATGAAATGCTTTTTGATATATAATTGAAATGTAAAGATACAATTGAACATGACATTATAAGGGATTCGTTTCAGAAAATCCAAGCAAAATAGATTCCATCATAACATAAATGAAATTATATGAAAAATTATTAAACGAACAAAACAGACTGCAAGATTAAAAAAAAAAAAAACAACATTCATAGTTGTAGTTTTTCTGAGTCCATGGAGTGTGGCAGTGATGCAATATTCACACAGCCTCTGAGAAGGTAAAATTAACAACACAATCCAAATTGTTGGTTTAATTTCATTGGCATATTGGATGACCCTAATTAAAAGGTCCAAGATATGTGAATATGAATTTTCTCTATATATCTAAAATTAGACTATTCATTTCACCCCCACTGATATAGAAGGCTTAATTTAGTTTGTCCATGGATATGGGTCAGTTGTTCCCCAAACCCCCCCCCCCCAACATCATTTGTCCATCTTATTCAAAATTTAGCTTTTGGAGAGATTGGTTTAGGCACTTGTTAGGTTCATATTTACAAATTCTTCTGTTCAAAACATATATAGGTTATGTTTTTCTTGGTCTGCATAATATTTTTTAACTCATCATTGTATTTCATTAAATTAACATATACACAGGCCTACAGAAACAGAACCTTATCAGGGTGCCAAATTGGAGGACGGGAAAATTTAACTTGAGAAGAAATAAACTCCCTCCAGTTCTTTTTATAAGGATGAGCATAGCCAAGTCTGGTAAATCTTAAGTGATATTTTTTAAATTCCAAACTTGATGTCCCAATTCTGTAATAAGACCTGACATGGTTTGCAAAGCGAACTCCAACACCAAGCAAAAGGTGACCAAGAATGAGCATATAGACATTGAAAGCTGCACCACCAAAGGCTGAACCAGAAAGAAATAGGAAGAGAGCTTTTCTTCCAAAAGCTCTGGTGATATAGGAAGTAGGAAGCAAGTAAGCAGGCCAGCCAGATAGAGCGAAGATGTGAATGTTATGAGTAGTTGACTGTCAAATATGCCGTAGTTGCTCACTTCTGTGTCCTCCTTCATCTTCTTGTATATTTCTTGGAAGAACTTCACCAGAAATGGAGACATTGAAATCACCCCACCTTCAGATTGTCACATTGAAAATAGATTTGGGATTTTTCTTTTGGTATGTGAGTTTGACCTAGTCACTCAGGGACTCACTAAGGTCAACACAGGTTCAATGATATATAATACTTATAGCTTACCCACTAACAGGGTCCTCAATTAGCGAGAGAACTTGAACCAACACTTTTGCAGGGTATGAGTTAAGTCCTTATTGGACTTTCTTTTTTTTTTCTTTTTTTTTTTTTTTTGTAGTACTATCTAACCAGATGTAAACATTATCATCTCTAATCAGGTGTAGCAAACATAATTTGATTCTTTACACAAAGGTTCAAATATTCAACCTTGTTTAAGAAGAATCAAGCCCTTTTCATTCGACTAAATTCTTGTCAGTCTTGTCAGACCAATCTTTGTTAGCATGATTTAAGGTTTCTATCTATAGCAAGAGTGCTCGCCTGATATACTGATGTCCTAGCCGAAGAAGACACCTCCCATGGCAGCCATCATGCAAGATAAGACAACAAACAAGGTTATCTTGCCATTGTTGTGTTCATTTCCGCTTGTTACTGAAAAGCTCAGAGCCATCAGATTTTTTTCCCTTAAGCTTACACAGTAGTGAGTAGAAACTGAGGAAGATGGAGCAGGAGGCTACTGTCGAAGAATAGCAAGACTAGTCTTTGCTGGATCTGATGAGTATAAGTCCACCAAGGTTTGGTGGAAACAATTTTTTAACAGTATCTTGGTTTGAGTTTCAATACAAGCAACCTTGTGTTTTGCTGACTTGGATTAATGTTATTTTGTCTTTTTCTTTATTCTAATAATATGATTTGCTTATTTATAATGTATAGAAAGTTTAAAAGAGAGTTGTAACTTCTAAGCAAATACCTGAAAAAAAATTATAAGCACACATAAAAACTATAAATTAAGATTCATGATAAATTTTAAACTTAAAAAAAAAAAAAGAGGTCTCCTCCTGCACTTGTTTGAATAAGTGCCATAAGATTATCGCAGCTAAATATATATTTTATAGTAGTGGTAATCCTTCCCTTATTCTCCACCAAATCTCTTCATCTTTCTCTTATCTCATTTAATTTCTCAATGTAACATCTAAATTGAAATTTCACCAGCACAATATCTGATATAGCCCTTATTTCTCTCTCCCTAACTCATTTTCTTTTTCAGACGTCAGTAACCAGATTGTTTACGTCACCACCCAGAGCCGCATGGAGCAACTAGCGGTTGAGGCTTATCAAGTCGCAATTGTTAGTTTTATTTTGGGCCCCACTGATTTAATTTGAGAGCGCTTTGAGTAGTCCTTGGGACGTCTGGTTCGTAATTAAAGGATAGGGGTGGGCATGGGCAGGGTTGGGTAGGACGAGACTCCTGCCCAATGCCCTGCCCGAAGGATGAATGGGCTGCATTTTGCAGTTTGATGCCCGGTCCTGCCCATTAAAAGCCCTAACTATTTGGGGCTGGGCAGGGTGGGCTTCCCTGCTCAAGTGATAATACCTTATCTTATACACATATGAAAAAAATAATTTCATGTAAATTTCATAAACATTCATATAATTACCAATACTATATGTCTTAACTTCGCCCTAATTAATATAAATTTCAAATGCATTCGATGATTACACATTTTGGAATATTTTAAAATAAGTCTACAACTTAAGTTTTGAAATTTAAAAAATACCATATGTCTTAACAAATATCCATACTTTAAAAATTAAACAACATCCATAATCTATTATAAATAAGGAAACAAAATGATTGTAATTAAAGCTGTGAAATCAAAGTAATTTGTATCAATTCAATGTCCCAAAAGTTGATCAAATGATGAAGTATCTAGAAAAAAAATAAAAAACAACTATAATTTAATACATCACGAAGTAAAAAAGAAAGGAAGAAATCTACTTGTAAATAGTGTTTAGTGGCTAGGGCAAAATAGAAAGGACCAGAAGAGTATTATACAATAGACAATATATATTTTAAATAAAAATATATATATGAAATAATATTTAATTAATATGAAATTTTATATTTTAAATAAATGAAAATAATTTTCAGGGTGGGGCCAAATGGGCAGGGCAGCACCCCTTGCCCGATGCCTGGCCCTGCCAGATTATTAGCCAGCCCAAAACTGCCCAAAAATTTTTCGGGCCACTTTTTTAGGGCTGGGCCTAGCAATTTTTTGTAGGGCTAGGGTGGGCGCACTGGGCCACTAGGCACCATGCTCACCCCTATTAAAGGGGGCAAAATAAGCTGAGAGATGAATTGTAGTGGAAGAGAATCCTCCAGATGCCTGTATACTATATTCTATGTCAAATCTCATTTGCAACAGAGGGAGGAGAATGGAGGTAAAAGAATAGAGGAGCAAGCGGCTAGGTTTTAAAGGGTGAATGCTTAAAAATGAAGGGAGTGATAAAAAACCTAGGCGTGCTATGGTAGTTTAATAATTATATCTTTAAATTAAAATAAAAGAATGAAAAATATAAATATAAGATATATATGTATGTATATTATATAAATATAATTATATTTTAAAAAATGTATAAAAAGGGTCAGGCCTGAAGGCTTACAAGTTAGGCTTTCACAAAATATGCCTAGCCTATTTACATATTTAGGCCTCTAAATGGGTCTTAGCTTGGCCTCTTTATTAACCAAGCTAAACTGTAGATCGCTTGGCCTATTTTCATCCCTAAAGATGATGAAATTTGGTCCACAATCACTTGCATTTTAATATTAAAAGTGATCATTGAGCCACAAAATTTTATTGTCACAAAATTTTATTGTCATTAGACTGCAAACACTTATATAAGTTAACTCCTTAGCTTTAGCTATAGCTTATTTACGACTTCTGTATACCTAATCACTATATTACATTAGCTATTAACAATTTTTGTTTAGCAATTAACAATGCAAGTTTATGAGGTTATTAACAACTTTATGCCTATAAAAAATAAATAAGGAAGAAGAGGAAACACCACTAAATATAACGACATATCCTCTTAAAAAGCTCTCTGCAGTTTCTCAGTAACAGTAAAAATCCGCAATATTTTTATTTCCAGCATTCGTTAGTACATCAAAGCATTGTTTATTTGTTGCTCTAGTATTTTCTTCTATTTTTCTTCTTAGGGTTTTTCTAATTTTTGTAAAGGGTGTTTGGCTAAGGGTCTAGTAACTGATTTAATCAAAATGTGAGTGTTTGAATAACTTTTAGAATACCACATTTTGCCTTTCAGAATTGGTTATATATATAGAGCAAGTAACTTCATCCCTGTACGACCTGCTAAGTAAGAAAAACATAGACTAAAATACAACTTTTCATAGAGTTAAATTGCATCCAGCACCCTAATGTATTTTTTTAAGTGCATTTAGTGCCCTAAGTATTTTGTTGTCCATTCGGCACCTCGAAATATTTTTTCATATGCACCCATCACCCTAAAGTACTATTTTGTGCAATTTTGCACCTAATAATTTAAGTAATTTATGGTGTTGGATACACATGAAAAAATACTTCAAAATATTAGATGGACTAAAAATAATTTAGAGCAATAGATGCAATTGAAAAAGAATTTCAAAATATTAGGTATACTACAAAATACTTTACAATACCGGAGGCCCTCGGAAAAATATTTTATGATTGTGGAGTCACCTTAAACTTTTCATATAAGCATTATAGTGAACCGATACTCAAACAAGACACGAAATAAGGAGTAGAACTACGTTTATATATATGGCTACTAGGTGCAATTTTTATAGTCAACAAAACCCGGCCGGTACAAAAATTACGATTACATTGCCCTGTCATAACAAAATCAGACAATACACACAATCAAATCCCAACATTAATTATACAAAGGTGTGGATTTACTTAACTACTTGGAGGATAGAAAATATGGTTTGGACAATGGTGAGAAAGACGAGTACAATTGCAGCAATAGAAGCAACGATTTGCCAAGGTGTATGACAATAATCTCGTTTTAGAGTTGCCTTCATCTTGTGCCAAGGATCTTCACAATAGCTATTCAGCCGTTTGCAAATATTAAGGTATTCAGAACTGAAAGTTGAGACAAGGACATTTTTCGGAAAACCATTAAATAATGAAGCAACATTATTGGCATAACCTAATATAAAGTTGTCAACTATTTTCTTGAGAACGAGGAGATCCACATTTTTATGTGTGTCTATTAGACAATCCAATACAAGAGTATAGTCGGCAATGTAAGTAGCATTAGGATAAATACATTGTTCTAATGCTATCATATTACGAAACACAAGTTCAGTTGTATCCTCCATCACAATTTATGGAATTTCAAGAACATGTCCTGTAAATTTCAAGTCTAATAAGCACTTGCTTGTACCAGCCTTCAACTTTATGCCTGCTTCTTACAATGCATTTGCATTGTATGAAAGAATATGGCTTCCATCCCCCACATAGCACTTACACTATTGAGGCATATTTTCATGCAAGTAAAACAATCTGAGAAGATCGGTAAAATGCTTTATCTTCACATCATCAAGATTAATAGGCTTCAATTTTTGACGATTATAATACGAAAAATTCTCATATGTGAGCTCAAGAAATGAAGGGCAACTACTACCGTGATGGTTGTGGGGGAAAACTTTATTGAACAGCTCTTCAATAATAGAGAATGGAAGTTGATTCTTGAGTAAAATCAAATCTTCAATTATATAGTCCTGCTAACATGACTGGGACAATTTATCATCTTTGTTTAACTCCTTTTCATCCATGAAGAAGTATTCAATAATGAACCCGGCATCCACCAGTGTCAATTTCACAAGTTGTTGTTGAGTAAGGTTAATGGACTCTGAATAAGAAGCACGTACTTTTGGCTCTAAATCTTTTACCAAACAACCCAAATCTTCCAAACTTGACATAGCTCTTTGAGTAAATCTTTTGAATAATATTTGTTTATGCCTTTCCATGTCTTGAAACCTCTCATTGCCATAATGAAAAGGGCCAATGGAAACAACTTTTGGAGTGTAAACATCTTCATTAGGATGACAGAGTGTAAGCGGCACCCTATAGATACAACAATCTAGTAACAAAAGACCATCTCCGCAATCTTGAATCATTTCGTTGATGTCTACAGTCACCTCATCATCTTCCACCTATGAAACTTACTTCAGAATATATGCAAGACATGCACACATCAAGTGTGCCCTATTTCTAAATGCCTCTGTGCCGCGCGCTTCAAATTTTTCTAATTTTCCAAATATTTTTCTTACATTTTTTATCACTAGATTCTATATAAAACGAGTGATGTCTTGATATGATATGGGCAAAAAGTGGTGCTCTTTTCAATTTTTTTACTATTTTTTGAGGAAAAATATCTTAATACGGTATTTTTTTTTCCAAAAAATGCTGCAAAAATATGGTACTTTTCCTTTAAAAAATGGTAAAAAAAATTGAAAAGTGCACTACTTTTTGCCCATAACATATTAAGATATCATTCATTTATTGTAGAATATAATAATAAAAAGAAATAAGAGGAAGTTTATAAAAAAAAACATTTGGCAAGTTGAAAATATGTGAGGGGCAGCAGATGGGGCATTAGACACCTCAAGTCTGAAAAATAAAAAGAAAGAATGAAAAATTACTACTGCAAAATTAAATGGTATTTTTACACTTTAAAAAACCCACTACTTTTTTTTTATCGGAAAAAAAACCCACTACTTAAAAAACTGGGTTTAGCAGCATTTTATAAATGAAACGCTACCTTTTTTATAAATTGAATGTTTTTAAGCTAAATGGTAGCACTTAGGCCCAGTTTGGTACGAGGCAATGGGGAGCAGGGATTGGGATTGGATTAATTGTATTGTTTGGTATGAGGGGGTTAAGGATAACCAGGGGTTGGGAGTACCACGAAAGTGGGATTGATGCAAAGTCACCTCCCCCCTGGTATTACATTTTCAAGCCTGGGATTGCAAATTTCATAGACAAAAATATCCCTGTTTATAATATTTTCGGGACAAAAATACGCTCAATAAATTTTAACCTAAATAAATCCATCTACACCTCGCCTTACAATCACTTTGCACCACGCCTTCCATCAAACAAGAAAATCTAGATTAATTCAATAACCAAAATGGGATAATCGCATAACTGTGGAAGTTCGGTTTTCCTCATAATTCTTCTACTGCTTCTCTTTATCTAGGTTGGATCATTGGGATCCCATAATTATTGTAGAACGCATTTTGTTTCTGATGTCCTCGGACTTTAGGGATTTAATGCTTTTCCAATTTGTTGAACTGGTCACAGGTACTCAATTAGGAAGGATTCAGATTCCACGACTGTTCAATGATTACCACAATCAAGCAAAAAATGAGAAAAACGCAGAAATTCATCGGAGGTTGGAGATGTTGGGACTGAAGGTGAAACTTGCATCTAGATTGTAGATTAAATTTGGGATTTAGGACAGAGGTATTTGAGTCTTTTCATAATTAATAGCTACTTATGAAATAAAATTAATGAAATCATTCCTTCCAACTAGTACTTCGTACCAAACATATTTTTAAATATCAGTCTTAGTCCCAATCCCAATCTCAATCCCAATCCATCGAAATTCAGTGCTTCGTACCAAACAGGGCCTTAGTGCTGTAAGCGCTACCACTTAGCTAGCAATGAGGTAGCATTCGGATGAACCAAACACTACCACCGCATTATAATTAGACTAAATAGTACCTCCTAAATAAGAGTGATGTAGCGATTAGGGCTTTGATTTGTATAATTTGTTAAGAAAAAGGAGCTACAATCTTGCAAGGTGTGAGAATGAAACGAAATTAAGAAAAGGCATCAGGAACGAAAAGCGCAGGATGCATACTTGCAATTTAACAAGTGTCTTTTTGAAAGTGAAACAAACTAAGGCAAAAAAAGGTCTAATAATGGAGGTATATATTAAAAATGAAGAAACCTTGAAAACTGTAAGAATAAAGAAAGTAAAAAAAATAAGAAAAAGCTTCACAATTGAAGAAAGAGTAATAAAGGTGCATATATACGTAGGTGTTCTTGTTTTGGCAAGAAATTGGAGGACGACGGATCTGAAGACTGAGACGATGAGGCAAGTCGTCGCAGCTCCACCATTTGTTGTTTAGCAGTCTCAGTCTCAGAGGCCAAGTCTATTTGTTGATTCATGTCATTATTACGCATATTCTCACTGTGAATCTCATTATCCATTGCTTCTGCCATCTCAATTTAGCCTATGTTTAGGATAACTTTTTTTTTTTACTTATAAGCATTTTTAAATCATTATTTATAATACAAGATAAATATGTACTTACATTCTGCTCTGGCCAGCAATCCACATGACACTCGTTGAGTCGTTGAAGAAGGCTATAATAATTAGTACACCCATTAAAAACAAAAAGGGAACTTCCTATAGTCCCTCTTGTTATCTGTATTCCACTTCTTTGAAAAAGTTAAAGAGGAAAGAATCCAACTATGTCGACCCACTTGCTATAGATAAATGATTTTTAATTTGGCAATTTAAAAATGAGGATGGTAACGGCCAATATATATTGGAGAATCTTTAAGAAGAATTTAGAAATTTTAAAATGATAAATCATATTTTTTATAAAAAAAATTGATTAGAAAATGTCGAAATTTGATAAATAATTTTTAATTTATTTTTAAAAAAATATCTGATTTATCTTTTTACAATTTTTAAATTCTTTTTTAAGAATTCTTCCTGTGTGTGTGTATATATATACACTTCCATGAAATGATATTTTTGTACTTTATTTTAATCATAAATGTTTCTGGACGGACGCGCATTGACTGTTAATTAAGATATAATTATAAAACAAAATATCCTGAAGACTTCCAACACATGACAAGGATGGTCAACATGTGAAATTTGCAAGGATGGAATCCATCGTTGATTGCAGCACATTTCTTTTTTTTTTTTATACATAAATTTTAGGAAGGGGTTCAGGCTTAACCCAATCTAAGGGCAGAGCCCCTAACTCATGATCCACTGGAAGCCTGTCCCTATGGGCTCCTGGTTGGCAAGCCGCTCAATCCACACAGGTAGGTAGGGAACTTTCACCCCAGCTTCACTTAGCTGTGAAAATGCCTCCCCAAGCGCCGCAATTGGAGGCATAACTAAATGCCATTCCCAGGGATCGAACTCATACCAAGGGGTCACCCAGGCACTCATTGTCCGGTCTCCTCATTGCACCACATTTCTGGGAGTTACATTACAACAGAACTGACTGCAGGACAAACATTACAATAAATTCTCAGCATAGGAATAAAAGGTTGGAGTTAGACCCCAGCCAAATCTACTAAATCTGAAGAAAGATTGAGAACTACACAATTTTTTGGTACAACTAATTCTTTAAAAAGACATTTAGGACTAAATTATGATTGTCTAGCTAGATCAAATTTGTAAAGTCTAAATTTATTTATTTTTTTAATTGATGATTTTTAAATAAAAAATTATTTTTTTAAAAAAATGTTAGTTAATATATTATTTTATTTTAGATTCGCTATCTATTAAAATAATTTTTTTAAAAAAAAAAAGTTAAAAAAAATCAGAACAATCCAGATAAGATGAAAGTAGTCATCAGATGAAAGGATGGGCACCCAAAATGATTTGGAAGGCATATATACTTGCAACCTGGCAAGTGTGTCTTCGAAAGGTGAAACAGAATAAGGCTAATAAAAAAATCTAATAAGTAACAAATGACGAATGAAACAGAAAGAAACCTTAAAAATTGTAAGAATAGAGTAAGTAAAGAAAATAAGAAAAGGCTTCTCAAATGAACAAAGAGTGGTAAAGGAAGTATGCATACTTTTTGTTTTTGTTGTTGATGAGATGACAGAAGTGGTCGCCTCAGCTCCACCATTTGTTGGGCATTCTCATAGGCCAAGTCTGTTTGATTAATCTCATCAGGCATCTCCCTGTGGATCTCACAATGTATTGCTTCTGCCATCTAAGCTTTGTCAAGAAACAACAGATCCACGCGACAACGGCGAGCAGATCTGAAGGAAGAGAATAGAGTAGACATGTTCTGCAGACTGCACAGCAATCCACCCCACCGACACTCAATGAAGAAGCCTGTAATTACTAATTAGTACACCCGATTAAAAAATAAGAAAAAAAAGACCCCAGAAAGAAAATGCAAAGGCAAAGGCTGGGAATCTTCTTCCATGCACGGTCCCACTTGTTATATCTGTAGTCCACTTCCTTTGAAATATTATTAAAAGAGGACATCAAAGAAACCTGTCGTCTACTTTATATTTCCTTTTGCTCTGCAGTTTTTATTCTTTCGGGAAGGGTTAAGGTGTAAATTGCAACAATGCAGTTTTTCGCCACCAATATCTGGCAATATTAAAATTTGAATGATATAAAGGTGGACTCAATATTTTAAAAACGGATCAATTTCATCAAATTTGTCCAAACCTCTATCTTTTGTTTTAGGTGAGATTCATTTGTTATCTCTCTAGTTTTATTAGGGACATTCGGACTAGTTTAACATAATTGTTAAAGTTGCACTATTTTTAAAAAATTGGTCCTACTATTATACCCTTCAAAACTTAATTATGTCAAATACTCATGGCAAAAAAAAATTCATTGTTAAAATGGTTAATGTGCAATTTTAGCAACAAAGTTTTTGCCATAAGCATCTAGCACAATTAAATTTTAAAGAGCGTAAAAGTAGACACAATCTTTTAAAAATGTTGCAAGTTTAGCAATTCCGTTAAATTGACTTAAACATCTGTTATAAAATTTGTGAGAGAATAAGTGGATCCCAAATAAAAAGTAACAGGTGTTTTGACCAATTTAAGATAATTGCTAAAGTTGCATCATTTTTAAAAATTTGTGTCTACGTTTGCACCATTCAAAATTATTTGTGCTAAACATTCATAGCAAAAGCTTCATTACTAAAATTGCATCTTAGCTCTTATTAAAATTGCACCATAAACCAATTATTCAGAAGTACAAAGTAAATTTAATATCACCTTTTGTCTTTAATATAAGGCTTACTTTAATAAAGAAATTGAACTATAAAGTGGGTCTTATTATTTATTTATTTTTCCATGAACTTATTTTATTATTTGTTATACCTTATACACTTGTAGTTTATATTAGTTGGTTAGAAGATTTATTGTTTTATTATTTAAGAGTTTTATAAGATTTATTATTTTCATATTTGGTTAAATTTGTAATGGTTGACTAAATGATGAGTTTGATCCTGGATTAAGGGTCATTTTTGCTACGGAAGTTCTTGGTAAGGTGTAATATCCCAAATTTTATTCACCAAGAATATATTATAATTATTATATAAATTCAATGAAATGGTGAATATTTAAGGCCAACGAAATTAAATATTAAAAATTGAAAGTGAAAAAGTGGTTTCAGTGAAATCACCTGCGAGGCAGTGAGTTTGTCATGTGGTTTTGGAATACCAAATGATGATCAAAAGTTATGAAATTTTACAAGGTGAAAGTAGACATCCTAAGCTTTAATTTGATAGGTTATATGACTCAATTGAAGCTATGAACAAAAATATATGAATTTTTAAAGTTAATCCAGAAAATTAGGAAATTTTCTGGAGCAGTGGTCAAAGATTGAAAATATGGCAATAATATGATCCTATCCAGTAAAATTGCATATTTTTCCTTGAATCTAAACTTAATGAGGGTTCCATAGGCTTTGGAATCGCTTCGAAACGATGTCTACAAAATTAGTTATGATTTTTCAAAGTTAAGGCAGAAAATCTGCCAGAATTGGCATTATTCTGAAAATTTAAGAAATAAAGTAATCTTCCTTTTTCTCTTAATTATTTTAGAAATTAAGGGATGAAGGAGGAGAAGACAAGTGTCAAAATCCAATAAGACTAAGTGTCAACACCACATGAAAGATGATGGAAATAATTGTTGTGTCATAAGTCCTTACTTATGTCATAAGGTTAGGTAGCCAACTCTTGTACCAATTGACTTGAGTAAATGGAAGGAACACTTGATTTAGTTGGAGCATAAGAGGGAGCACGTTTTTGGCCAACCAAGGAAGAAGGAAATGATAATCAAGGTTGAGTGCACACAAAAGGGAAGTATGGTGCAAGCATGGAGGAAAGTATGGTAGTTGGCATGTGTCACTATAACAACCTTAGATGAGATCAATGGTTGGAAATCAAGGGACCATTTTTATGAAGGCTTTCTCTTCCCTTCCCTTCATGCATTTTCGTTCAACATAGAGAGGGAGAGAGTTTGGAGAAACTTTGAAGAGTTAGAGGGAAGAGGAAGAAGAAATCTTAAGGTAAGAGTTAATTCTTAAGCTTTCCTTGTAACATTTCCCCTAGATCATTCTCTAAACCATGTTTCTTCATGAATCTATGATCTTGAAGACTCATTCTTAGCTCAAGGAGAAGAGAGAGAGGACGTCATAGAGAGAGAAACATCAAGGATCAAGAGGTAATCTCTAAAACCTCAACTTCTTAGTGTATGGAAGTTGTTGTTGATGGTGATTGTTGTTTGGTTATGTGATTTTTGGGTTAAGTTGTAAAATTAGAAAAGCCATGACCCTAAGGGGTTATGCTGCCCAAAATACTTTAAATCATGATTATGAAGTGTTTAAATGAGTTAACTAAGGATTAGAAGTGGAAAAGTACAAGTTTTGGAAGTAAAAACACAAAACCTCATTTTCCCCATTTTTTCCTCATATTTCGGCCAGGACCAGAACTGGTAGTAGGAGTTTGATTTTTATGAAATAAATGGTTCCATTGGACTCAGTGGGCAAAAATAGGTGGGGTTACAGTTGGGCACTTTTTCGGTAGAGGCCGAAAAAGCATAATTACGAAAACGCCACTGAAATCCCTAAATAGGGTTTGTCAAGGGTATTTTCGTAATTTGAAACTGAATTTGGTGATTTTGAACCCGGAAATGGATTCCTTGTGCGAAAATAAGTCAGAATAGCCTTAGTCAAAATTTTGGAAAAACGTGCCATCAGGCCAGGTACGGGGGGCTGGGCCGGGTTCCCAGGGGCATTTCTGTAAATTTTTATCATATACTAATATAACCACAATAAACACTATGGAAGAGTTTAAAATGATACTTGGATAGGTTATGACCTATTTCTGGTACATTTAATATTTTAGGACCAATTTGGAGGCCAGATACGACACGTTCTTCGAGGCACATTTAAAAAGGGGATATTAAAGTTTTGAGGTAGGGACATTATCCTTCATACACTATGCCATAGTTATATGATTGTGTGGACGCCAATGTTTGTTAATGCGCTTTATTAATCAATACGATTTGCCCAGAGAAGGGACAGAAGTGTTAGAGGCACTTACACTGGAGTTGGTGAAAACCCAACTGGTGCAGAATAGTGGGGCTAGGCCCTACTCATGTATACATGCAGATGATATGTTTATAATGTTCATTAATTGGTGCATACATGGCATATATCATATTTACTTTTCGCATTTTCTATGAACGATAGCATGTTTCTACTGGGGTTCTCCGGAATCTCACCCTATTTTTAATAAACACCTCAGCGGGTACCAGTGGGTCTAAGGGAAAAGATGTAGGCGCCGGAAAGTGAGCAGCACAGGTCTCGAGGCGAGGACAAGATCGTGGTCATAATTAATCTATTTTGTGATATTTTGGTGAAATTTGTAAATATTAAGTTTCCGCTATATTTTCTGTTTTTCGTTGACGAACGATATCAGAATTGTAAATGAATATTTTTATCAATATAATTGTACTTTTCTGTATGTGCATTGAATTCCGTCTTTATTACTCTTCGATTATCAAAATGGAAACGAGTGTTGACATAAGGAGCAGTAGGTAATTGAAAGTTTTGGTGAGAGCAATTTTACCTCGAATATTGAAAAATTTTTGCAATTTTACCTTGCCGTCCTCAATATTAAGTATGAAAGTTAAATCAAGGTTGTGTTTGGAATAATGGTGGGAAAAATGGCTTTTTTTTTTAATTTGACTTATGGAGTCTTAAGATTGGGGAAAAGTAAAATTGAGTAAAATGATTAATATTTGGATTGATGATTGGATAAGTTCTTTTATGAAATTAAAAGGTGTTTAGTTTGACTTTTACATAAATGGTTTTTGTGATATTTAAGAGAAGAAATTTTAAAAAATATAAAAAGTGAAAAAATTAACTTTGAAAATTTGGAAATGGTCAAATACATAATAAAGTTACAATAAAAATGCGGATAAATCAGAAATTATACAAGCTTAAAATTTGAGATAAAGTAAAATATAACAGCACTTATTAGATCAAAGGTCCCGTACAATCTGGTCGAAGCTGTACTTACTCATTTTTTGTAATATTTCGAATCTATTTTACTATACTCCAAAAGTCCTTTTTGTTGTGCACCTCAAGCTTAAAATTTATAAATTATATCAAACTCTAATTTAAATATTAAATCATAACTCATATTTTCACATAGCTCAAAATCTAACAAAATAAACCAATTAAAACCTCAATAATACCTCTAATAATCCAAATAAATTATTTAAACTAAATTTAACAGGTAAAAACACCATATAGAAATTAATTTATGACATGTTTATAAAAGAAATTAATTATGAATTTATAAAACAACCAAATAATAAATCTAAACTGATTAATATTAATTATTAATTATTCTCTATATTTCTACAGTCATATATTGACCAAACTCAAAACTTGTCTAAACTCTTATCCTAAAGTGTTCTCTAACTAATAGAAGATTACTATCTAAAGAAAGAGAAAATTATTTAGAACATTTTTCATAAAAGAAGTTTTATAATTAGAAGTGATTTTGAGTGCCTTATTGATCTACAAAAATATGAAAATATTCCTATCAATATTATTATATATATACACATATATAAGCCACAAGACAGAAGTCAATCGCACGAATAAGTCACGAGTGAGTGCTTCAAAAAATAAGCCACTTCTACGTATAAACACAACTCTCAATTGGTCTAACCAAACATACTAGCATAAGTCAAAAGTTGAGGGTTTTTGTCCCCCAAATCGCATGGTTGGTTTGGATTTTCGCCAATCCAAAACTATTATAAATAAGTTAAACATGCCATATGGTAGGCCATCCATCATCCACGTGACCGAGCTTCATCACACCTCATCATCTTTTTTTCTCTCTTCCTTATTGTTAAGGAAATATTATATCATTATTAGAATTATTCTATCATTATTGTTAGATCAATTAGCATAATTAACGGGATTGATTGACCGTTACGATCCCCTCCTTTAGGAGTAATTAATACTCAGGCTCCTCACTCTTTGTATATATATATATATATATATATTGTATCTTTATGTGAATAATACTACACAATTCGGATACTTTTGTTACATGGTATCAGAGAGTAGGGTTTTCTGAAATTATTTTTCCTACATGCACTGTTCATCCGCGTCACTGTTTATCGAACGGCGGTACTGTTCCAAGCATTGTAGTGGCGCTTTTCATCGAGTACTGTTTCGGGCACTGTAGCTCACCACTGTGCATCACTATAGCGTCACTGTTCATCAGTCCTATAGCGATACTGTAGTGTGACACTATTTCGGTACTGTTTGGACGTTTTTCACTGTTACGTACTGTTTTGCACTATTTTGTGGTACTGTTTCAACACTGTTTGGTACTGTTTGTGTCCAAATTTAGAGATTTTCTCATTTGTTGGACTTCTTTATTATTGTTCTTCACTTCTGGACTCCATGGTTGACCCTAAGACTCCTGAAATGTTACCCATGTCGGCTAAGATTACTTTCTCACAATTGAACTGGACTAATTATAGTGATTGGAACACTACTGTTAAGATTTATATTATGGGTATTGTGAAGGAAGAACATTTAACTGATAACCCCTAGTGACAAAGACAAACTGGTTGCTTGGAAAAGGGCTGATGCTAGAATCTTATTTCAGATTAGAAATTCTATTGAACCCCGGATCTTGTCTTCAGTGAGTCATTGTACTACGATTAAGGAAATAATGGGTTATCTAGAATTTATGTTCTCTGGTAAAGGGAGCCTTACTCAGATTCATGAAGTTTGTAAAGGTTTTTATCGCTCTTAGCAGTAGGGTCATCCATTGAAGGACTTCTTTTTGGATTATAAACGATTGTATGAGGAAATGAAGGTTCTCATGTCACCACAAGCAGATCTTGAGACTCACATTAAAAATCTGGAACTACAGGCCATCATTGGTTTTCTCGAAGCCCTTGATCCATCTTATGAGACCATCCGCTCTCAAATCCTGTCTAGTTAGGAGCTCCTATCCCTCAAAGATGTGTTCGCACGCGTCCTTTACGCTGATGGTGTGACCCGCCCATCTGTGGATCCCAATGCGAGTTCTTTGGCCGGTCGGGGCCCCTTTGACAACAGGAATTCTGGCTCCAAAGAAGGTTCCAGTGCCCCGAGCATGACTTCTGACGGTATTATTATTGTAAGGAACCTAGCTATATCAAGAAAAATTATAGAAAATTGCAGATTAAACAACAACGTGATCAGCAACGTGGTTTTGCTCATGTTGCCCATACCTCTGATCCGTCTGCCCCTGGTTCGCCATATGCCGCAGCCTTATATACAGGTGCACTGCCCTCTGGTCTTGCTACCACTTCCTCGAAGTGGATCATTGATTCTTGTGCTACCGACCACATGACAGGTAACCATGGTTTATTTTCGTCGTATGCCACCTATGCTAACCCATCTTCCATTTACGTTGCCAATTGTTCCCCCGTTCGTGTAGTTGGATCAAGCACTATTAACCCCACCCCCTCTATTTCACTAACTTTTGTTCTTGATATTCTCGATCTCACATTTAATCTTCTATCTCCCAGTAAACTGACTCGTCATTTGAACTGCTTTATCTCACTATTTCCTGACCATTGTTTGATCCAGGATCTGTTGACGAAGCATATTATTGGTAGAGGTTATGAATCTGGTGGACACTACATTCTGGATGATCAGGTGTCGCATTCCATTGCATGTTCTGGTAGGTCATCTCCCTTTAAAGTTCATTGTCGTCTTGGTCATGTGTCAATTTCGTCTCTAAAGAGGTTATATCCTCAGTTTTCTTCTGTATCTGCTTTGGATTGTGAGTCGTGTCAGTTTGCCAAACACCATCGTGTTCATTTGGCACCTCGAGTCAATAAACGGGTTGCGTCCCCCTTTGAGTTAGTACATCTGATGTTTGGGGTCCTTGTTCATTTTTATCTCAAACTGGTTATCGTTATTTTATCACTTTTGTTGATGATTTTTCCCGAACAACTTGGCTTTATTTAATGAAACAACGTTCTAAATTGTTTACTCATTTACAAAACTTCTGTGCTGAAATTCAAACTCAGTTCAATACTCCTGTCAAAATCCTTCGAAGTGATAATGCGAAATAATGTTTTTCCGCCCCTTTTACTGATTACATGCATAGCCATGGTATTATTCACCAATCCTCATGTGTCAATACCCCTACTCAAAATGGTGTTGCCGAAAGAAAGAATCACCACCTTTTAGAAACTGCTCGAGCTCTTATGTTTCATTCTAGTGGTCCTACACCATTTTGGGCTGATGCAGTGTCTACTGCATGTTTTCTTATCAATCGCATGCCTTCGGCTGTTCTTAATGGTGACATTCCCTATTCTGTTTTGTTCCCCACTACTAAACTCTTCCCTGTTGATCAGAAAATCTTTGGTTGCATTTGTTTTGTTCGGGATATTCGTCCGAGTGTCAGTAAACTCAATCCCAAGTCTTTAAAGTGTGTCTTCCTTGGTTATTCTCGAGTCCAGAGAGGTTATCGTTGTTACTCTTCTGATCTTCGTCGTTATCTTGTGTCAACTGATGTCACCTTCCATGAGACTTCTTCTTTCTTCAAGTCTTCAATAATCTCTGTGTCTTCCTCGGTCATTGATCTGATGGATGATTTCTTGGTTTATCGTGTCCCACCAGTTTAGGCTGCTGTTCCGGTTCCTGATATCATCACTGAGACTAATCCTACCAATTCTGAACCTCTGTCAGTAGATGCTTCACCGTCGGATTCTATTATTGCGACTCCAGACCCTCCCACTCCTGCTCCTAATCCAGTTGTGCTTGATTTTGCCATTGACCCGTCTAATGATCTCCCTATTGCCCTTATAAAAGGTATCCGCCCCCATTGTCCTCCTAAACGCTATGTTGACTGCACGTATCCTATATCAAACTTTGTGTCTTACCAGCAATTGTCCCCTGTTTTCTCTTCCCTTATGGCCACCCTTGAGTCCATAACCACCCCTACCTCCCTTCACCAAGCCTTAGCTCATCCTGGTTGGTGTGCTGCAATGGAAGAAGAAATGATGGCCCTTGAAAAAGCTGGTACCTGGACTCTTGTTGATCTGCCTTATGGGAAGAAGGCCATTGGGTGTAAATGGGTATTTGTGGTTAAGACTAAGGCTGATGGTTCCTTGGAACGGCTAAAAGCTCAGCTTGTTGCTAAAGGGTATGCTCAAACTTATGGCATTGATTACTCTGAGACTTCTTCCCCGGTCGCTAAGCTCACTTCCGTCCTTCTCCTTGTCTCTCTGCTGCCACCTATCGTTGGGATTTGCATCAGTTGGATGTTAAGAATGCCTTTTTGAATGGTGACTTTCTTAAGGAAGTTTATATGGAGCAACCTCCTGGTTTTGTTGCTCATGGGGAGTATGGGAAAGTGTGCTATCTCAGAAAGTCATTGTACGGTCTGAAACAGAGCCCACGTGCCTGATTTGATAGATTTTGTAACGTGGTTCAGAAGTTTGGATTGAGCCAAAGCAAAAGTGATCATTCTGTGTTCTATCAGAAGACCGATACAGGTATGATTCTTCTAGTTGTAAATGTTGACAACATTGTAATCACAGGGAGTAACACTTCTGGAATTTCTGAGCTTAAAGTCTTTCTCAACCTCCACTTCCAGACGAAAGACTTAAGACCATTGAAGTACTTTCTGGGTATTGAAGTTATGAGAAACAATAAAGGCATTATGTTGACTCAGAGGAAGTATGTTCTCGACCTCTTGAAGGAAACTGGGAAGCTTGGAGCTGTACCAAGTAGCCTTCCCATGATTCCAAATCCATACCTGGACTTGAATGATAGTATGTTTAATGAACTTCCTGATGACTTGAAAAAGAAGATTGATCCAGAGAAACTGAAGCCTTTTGCATATCCTGAGAGATATAGAAGATTGGTTGGAAAGCTGAATTATCTGACAGTAACTCATCCGGATGTAACCTTCTCGGTTAGTGTATTTAGTCAATTCATAGCATCTCCAACAATGGCATAGTGGGAAGCCTTAGAACATATCTTGCACTATCTGAAAGCCTCCCCAGGTCAGGGCATTCACAATCCGTACAAGAAATTGTATGGGTACTTCAGCTCATGAAGGAAATTGGCATTGTCACGACATTACCTACGAAGCTTTGGTGTGACAATAAAGCAGTGCTTCATATAGCATCAAATTCTGTGTTCCATGAACGGACGAAGCACATTGAGATCGATTGTCACTTCATTCGGGACAAGATCAAAGAAAATGTTATATCTACAGGACATGTGCGATCGAACGACCAGCTAGCAGACCTTCTGACAAAAGCGTTGACTGGGATACGGGTTGAGTATCTTTCTAACAAGTTAGGCATGATTAACATATATGCTCCAACTTGAGGGGGAGTGTTAAGGAAATATTATATCATTATTAGAATTATTCTATCATTATTGTTAGATCAATTAGCATAATTAACGGGATTGATTGACCGTTAAGATCCCCTCATTTAGGAGCAATTAATACTCAGGCTCCTCACTCTTTGTGTGTGTGTGTATATATATATATATTGTATCTTTCTGTGAATAATACTACACAATCCAAATACTTTTGTTACACTCATAAATAGAATCAAAGAAGTAATCCCTCTAGTCCTAAATATAAGACAGGATTAACTTTTTTTTAAGAGATTAAAAAAGTTAAATAAGTTACTTAACCCATATTATATGTTGTGTATCCTAAGATTATATATCAGTTTATAAGTTAGGCAAAATGGTTTGAAGAAAAAATGATAAATATAAATATTTTAAAGTAGTTTAATTAGTTTTCTTAATATCTCCAAAATAGGCAACTCTGTCTTATATTTAGGACTAGAAGGAGTAATAATTTTTTAAGGTGTTTTATATTTGATAGAATAATTTTAGTATGCAAAACAATAATGTTTAATTATTTGTAAATAACAGTTCTGTGTTTTGGATAAAAATGCCACTATGCTGTTAAAATTTTGTGGGTCATTTAATATCATCATTCTAGCTAGACGCCACACACACCACATTTGCGTTTCACCATTTCCTCCAACGCACGTCGTGTACCCGCAATGGAGGCGCTAAGGACGGGAAATTCATGGGAGAGAAGCTGAGCCCGGAAAAAAAGAGATGATGAGGTGTGATGACAGGCTTGGCGGGTCATATGGGATGTTTTACTGATTTTATAATTAAGCCTAGATGACAGAGCAAAATTATTACGTTTTGTAAACTTTTAGAGTAAAATTGTTCGAAAAAAACTTCCAGATACCTACTGTTACTCTGCGAAAACTTTCATAGCAAAAATTGACCCATGACCCATCTTTTATGACAGTATAATATCTTTTTCACAATTACAAAAAACTTAGTGTAAAGCAAACTAATATCATTATTAATACTAATCATGTAGCCAGGGGTGATGGGCCAAGTCCGTTTGCCTCATCTCAATAGGCATCTCCCCTCGAATCTCAGCAGTATTTGCTTCCCTCATAATCTTTGCTGGATCTGTTGAGTACAAGTCTACCAAGGGTTGGTGAGCCACTCAAAAACCTAAATAATAGCTTACTAGTAACATAAGAGTTCTTGTATAAGTGGGAGATCGATTCTGCGGCCGTTAGTGTCTACCCATTTATTCATTTATTTATTGTTATATAAACCAACTAGTAGCTGCTTTATTGATATCGGATTAATTCGATTGCATTGAAAATTGAAAGAATAGAAAAAGGACATGTGACTTATTGAAAAATAAAAAATAAAAACAGAAAGATAGAGAGGGAGATGGAGGGAGAGAGGACGTGTGTGTAACATTTTTTTATAAACTTAAAAGTGGACAAATATTTAAACAGAATCATAACTACATTTCTATGACTACAACGTGCAATTTTTATTATCAACAAAACCTAGTACAAGAAATTGCTTCACTAGTTGTGAGTACAGTCCATTCATAACAAACTCTGAGAATACAATTGTCTGGCCCGGAAAAATAAGGGTGACGGGCACAAATTACGAGAAAACTCATATTTCATAAACAATATAAATACTTGACATACCTAAATATAATAGCATTTATAATACTATAATTAATATAATAATCTTGCATATACATGTACTATCTCTAGATATGTATAAATATATTCCTTATGAATAAAAGCTTTTTGTAGAAATTTCGACATAGCCTTATCTGTAAGTTGAACTTCCCGAAATTTCTACATGTTTGTACAGTACAGCATACAGAGCTTTGCTCCATAATAATATACATGTACATAAATCCCAAAATATCAAAAGGAGTCAGTAATCCTACCTATAGAATACGTGGAGCGACTCAAATAAATCATACAAAAGTATAAATAATTTGTGTTAAAGAGGTGGCATTCATAGACCTCTTATCCAAGGTGAGCTTCAGGAGTCGATTGGGGGGACAAGTGCACTTCTACCATCTAAGTGCAAAAAATACTTTTCCAGTGAATAATATCCCCACAACAAAATATAAATACACGATAACAATAAATTGGTTAAGTAATAATAAAATAGATCGAGTAACTTGGCATTTGAGTAGGAAAATATTAATTATTCATCATGTAAACAAATTAAGCAACTAAGAGTATAGGAAGGAAAATAAAGAACTAATCATTAATTGCTATTTAATACAAAAATAAATTCAAAGATCTTTTTGTTTGAAAATCAATAACATAATTAAAAAGAACAGTTTTATGCTTAATCGGGACCTAGACAGAATAATAACAGAAGTGGACACAAAGTCCACGAGGGTAAGTAACCAATCTGGTGCTGCTAAAAGCCATGAAGAATTGGCGTGAGTAATACTCACGAAAACCCTTCCTCTACTCCACGTGTGTTGGGCGTCACACAGGGCTACACCTCCTAATCACCCTGCTAGCTATTTTTCAAATCGCTTTCAATCCCTTGAAAATAGTTTTTCAGCATACATGGAAGTAAACTATCTTGTAATTTCAAATCGCTTCGTTACAGAATAAACAAGTGCTTCCTTAAAAAAAATAAATTGATCCCTTCTATATTTGTATATAAAGTTAAACTCAACTAGGAAAAAAAATCAAATAAAACATATCCTAATTTCTATAAAAAAAAAAACTGTAATATGTCATTTTTCACGGTGCTAATGCTCAAGTAATGACCTTTATAAAAAAAAAATAGCATAGTTAAAAAGGTTTACTCAAGCTGTTAGTAACGACCTTTAATTAAAAATATTATATCTATATCCATGGGACGTTATTTATTCTACTGTTAAGTTGCCAAATACTTACAATTCACTTTACTAGCAGCTTCCATGTGGGGTCCA
The DNA here is from genome assembly GCA_963242795.1 of Inga leiocalycina. Taxonomy (NCBI): domain Eukaryota; kingdom Viridiplantae; phylum Streptophyta; class Magnoliopsida; order Fabales; family Fabaceae; genus Inga; species Inga leiocalycina. Next base: position 17,122,061 of record OY725320.1, read on the forward strand.
CACCTTATACGTCCTTATGCCCAAAACAAAACTATTATAATTCCCCTATCACAACCTTTATAAAAATTCAAAGAACCAATTTAATAAAATGCGTACTGCTACTTATTTAGTAGTGCCCATCCTATTATTTTGATCACCAATGTTCAAGCATCAATCTAATTTCTTTAAATTATTTAACAATAATTTTCATTGACCCAAGCACATCAACCGTTCTAAGCTCATACCAGTTCAATAGATATAAAGAATGATTCACACACACATGCTTTTTTCAAATATCCTCATACAGGATATGACTTTGAATTTAATAACTAATAGTATACTACATCATCATAACCGATCGCTAGCAAGTTCAGAAAATTATCCACTAAAGCGTAAAAAAAAATGTCTCATTCTTCTTTTTTAGACAAGGATCAACATTCAAACAGTCACATGAAACTTCAATACCAAATCTCTTGCATATTTCCACCATATTCCTTTTTATACATTTTATCAAACACTTTATGTGCACATCAAATTTAACACATAAGACAGCACCATAACTCATCAAGTATCAACCACACATCCAAATGGGTTTACAAAGTTTCATAAACACCTTATGGATATTCAAAATTAACTCACAAAACAATACTCCAATTCATAATTACCAACACTTTATACTTTTCCAGCCACTACAGAAAAACAAAAGAATTTCAATTCTTTTCTCCATATATCACGGTAATCTGAAAGGGAAGAAGGATTTGGCCCCTGAACACACATACCAAACTAGCAGATAAAAATAAAGGGACAAACACATACTAAGCAACAAATCGCAGATACACACCTTAGCATAGAAGAACATGTTCGAATCTCTGCACATCCTTGCACACGGGGAAGCATCGAACAAAGAAAATGAAAAAGATTCAACTATTCTGGCACAATGGCGATAGAGAACAGTTCACACAAACAAATAATTCTTCTACACATGAACGTCAGCAAGAAAGGAAGAAGACGGACATAAACTTTGGCGCTCTGATTACTAAAAATTATAGGAGTTAAAATTTCATTAAGTCTAAAAAATAACCTCAAGATAACACTCAAATCTAATATTCTCAATTAATAGTAGCTCCTACAAACATAGCTAACTACTATCTTTTGAGATATTGTTCAACACTACTTATGTGTAATTAAAATTGGAATGATGCAAATTGTTCTTTTTCAATTAGAATGTTCTAACGAACCATTCAAGAATTGATACAAAAGTAATTTGGGAAAAATGAATTGATGTATTATCATTGATAAGTGAGTCTATATATACAAAATGAATAAACTCAATCTGTGTAATCTAGTTGTACAGTGAATAATGACCTTACAACTGAAAGTATAACAAATACAACAGAAATTACGCCGATTCATAAGGTTTTTTCCTTGGTTCTTCAACAAGAACGGGAATTGAATATTTCTCCTGATGCTAAGATCCTTTTGGCGGCTAAATCCTTTTGTCCTGTTCCTTCTGGATCTCGTAATCAGAAGCTCTGCACCTACTGTGGTAAACCTTGTCATACCGAGGATACTTGCTATCGCAAGCATGGATTTCCACCTGGTTTTCATTTTTGGACGTCCACCGCATCTCATTTAAACCCTTCAAAAAATGAATAATAGAATATTCATCTCGATGATGAAGAGCCACAGTAGTAGATCCGCAATCACAAGCCTTAAGAGGTCATATATTCGAAAGTTCATCCCATAGAATTTTCAGTTGAGTGTAGTAATCACTTACACTAAGGCTGCCTTGCTGGAGATTGTAGATTTCCTCTTGAAGCTCTGCGATTCGGAAGAGATCAATCTGAGAGAATCGTGACAGAAGATCGCTCCATATCTCAGAGGCACGATCGAACCATAGAATGCTCTTGACGATGCTAGGTGAGAGGGATTTGATAAGCCATCCTTGAACTAAGTTGTTGCACTATTCCCACGCCGGAAACAATGGATCACTGACCTATGGTGGAGAGATGGAACCATCGACGAACTTGAATTTATTTTTGGAGGGAAGAGCCCAAGTAGAGTAATTCAAACTGCTGAGAGGAGGAGCAACTAGAATCAAGGCCAAATTCTCACTCGAATGGATGTAGAAGGGGCTACTTTGGTCAAAGACACAATCAGCAGCCATGAAGAAAGGGATTAGGGTTCGAAAAAAAAAGTGAGCAAAGAAAAGAAAGAAAGAGACGACGAAAAGGAAGAGAGAGAATGTGTTGAAAAATATTAGAAGGCTCTGATACCATGATACAAAAGTAATTTGGGAAAAATGAATTGATGTATTATCATTGATAAGTGAGTCTAGATTCACAAAATGAATAAACTCAATCAGTGTAATCTAGCTGTACAGTGAATAATAACCTTACAACTGAAAGTATAACAAATACAACAGAAATTAGTTACAATAAATATATTGTTATTCCCTTGACAAGAACTAAAAACAACTATGATTACCATTCATAAACATGACAACAAGCATAATTTCATCAAACACATCGAAAGACATATTTAAACGTGAACATCAAGATACATCATCCAATTGAAACTATAATGATCAATCAACATAAACAGCATAACTGCAATCCAAGTCTCACAACTACACAATGATAAACCTAAACAAGGAAATCAAATATATAGTCTAAGCAAAAGATTGAATCAAAGAACTCCCCTATTGAAGCACAAATGCTCAAGCCACAAATCTCAATCACCAAGCAGCAATAAAATTAGCTACACATAGCCATGGCATAACCCAACACACTGCATAACCGAAATCACCAAAGAAGTTGGTAGTAGCATCAGACTTAATGGAAATAAGAGAATAGAACCACAGTGTCAAGCTTAACCGATGGTGATGATGGAAGTGATAGACAGGGAGGATTCGACGGTGTAGGTGGTTTGAGAGAGAGTCGACAGAAACAGATTTAGTTGACCAAGAGAAGATGAATAAAGGCGTTGTACAATGTCTTGCCGAAAATGGAGGACGAAGGAATTGGCGCCGATTTCAACAATGAAGGAGAAAGGATGAAGTTAACGGCCAAACGATGCTGGTGATTGACTGGCGGTGGTGGTGTTTGGTTCCGGTGACAATGGCGTTTGGTGAGGAAGGGATGTCAAGGTTCTCTTCTCCGTCTGGAAGTGTTGACAACAGTGGTCATGTCAACATTGGAGATGGTCGACGGTGGAGTTGTTTTCATTAAAGGTGGAGTAAGGGAGGTCAATCTCTCTGCACACTTCTTGCCGCGGCTCACCAACAGCCACACCCAAGCTTGAGTTCTCTCGCCCCACTGATTCTGAGTATAAAAGTTCAAAAAATCATTTGTATAAATATTTAACAACGGCCACTATTACGAGTGTGAATGATCAATTAAATAGTGCAAGTGTACACTGTCGTAATCAAGTAATATAGAAGTGAGTAAAGTATCGTTCCCACGAGGATTGATCACTAAGTACCAAAATGGGTAATTTTAATTCTATTTAGTCGATCGATAAATTGGTGATTGAGAGTGCAAATAAAAGAAAAATAATTAAATATGAGTGCAGATGATATGAAAACAAATATGAGAAAAAGTCCTAGGGATTAGATTTCACTTAACAAATTTCAGATTGAATCACTTATCTATTCTAGCCCAATTTATTCCACATGATTGATAGTCGAGTTTCCCTAATTTAATTACTAGCCTCTTCCAAGGTCAAGCAATTCTATAATTAATTGCTAATCCAATATATTCCTATATGAATTTAAGCAATTAATTATGCATTAAGATTTATGAAACTCAATAGACTACACAACTCATATGAATATATTTCTATTTCATATGGAAGTCATGGTTTTAATTATAGGATCTATACACATGCATCTCCTTCCGGTCTCAACATGCATATTATAATCATTTAAAAGGTGGCCAATCAAATGAAAGCGTTAAGAACAATAATTAAAACTCAATCATGAAGGAGAAATTAAAACTATATTTAATAAGTTAAGATTCAATCCGTCATTAGTAAGCTACGTCATCACCGTAGGAAAATGAAAATTTAGCTAATGATAAAATAAAAAACAAAATCAAAATAAATTGACATTATATGAAGCTAGAATGAAATCTTCATAAATACTGCATAAACTTGAATATTAAATTCTCAAACATAAATATACAATCAAAAAGATACATGAAAAACTAAAGAAATCTAGCCGTCCATTTAGGAGGTAAAACCTTCCATGTAGGCAGCATGCAAAAAGTAATACAATACTAAGCCTTCCATGTAAGAGGCATACAGAAAATAATATAATACTAAGCTTTCCATGTAGGAGGCATGCAAAAAGTAATACAATACATAAAATTAAAAATAAAAAATAACACAATTTATTTAGAACTGTCAGAAAAAGTATCTCTCACTATCAGAGAAGTATCTCCTTATCAAAGAAAATATCTCCACTATATTTCTTCTCTCCTCCTCCTTCCATTTTGTAAAGAAGCACACATATATATATATAGGCAAGCAAAGTGCGTCTGTTGCTTCTTCTTCTTCTTTTTTCCACATGTGCTACAGTGTTTTGCCTTCTTTTCACGCGTGAACATGACTTCTCAGCAAACCGACGTATTTTTTCCACGACTGCTACAGTGTTTTGTCATCTGCTACAGTGATTCCGTCTGCTACATCACCTCCGTCCGCTGCAGTAACGCCCTGCTATAGTGATTCCGTCATGAATAGCGACCGACGCTACAGTACTGACCTTTTTTTATATTTTTATTATTTTTTTAAATACTATTTATTTTACACCCAAATATATTATATTAAGCTCAAATATCGTCCATAAAATCATCATATAAGGGAAAATAAATATGTAAATATTTTACTTATCAGCCACACCCAAGTTTGAGTTCTCTCATCCCACCGATTCTGAGTATAAAAGTTTAAAAAATCATTTGTATAAATATTTAATAATTTATGACAGTTTTTTTGGAGCAATTTTATGACAGTTTTTAATTACACTTAATTAAATATAAATGTCTCTAATTTAAATTAATACTCAATCATATAACAATCCTCAAAAAATACATTAAAAATCTTAATTTAATTATAAAAAATTATATAAAAAAATATGATTCAACCAACGTGCCTAAACACTCCCAGAAATTTCCTCTGCCTTTCCTCTATCCTCACCGACATGAAATGGAAAGGAAAAGATAAGGGAGTGATAAAATATCTTGAGTGTCTGTTTGTTTGTTTTTTTAATTTTGAGAACATCCCTAAGGCCCACATCAAGCAATTGGAGCCATATAAAAATATGGGCTGTTTGATACTTTTCTTGGACCTAAACTCAAATTGCCCCCTTCCACTTTGTTGCATTTGATAATTTTAATTTTTTTAATAAATAGGAATGATTTATTATTTTTTTACCTTCCCTTTTTATTTATAAAAATATCTTAATCTTCAATTTAATTTAAATCCAAATATCTTTTTATCTTAAATTTTTTTCATTTTCATTTTTGTTAGAATTGCTAAATTCCTGGGTTATTACAACAATAATCAAATTTCAATATTATACAAAGCATAGCATTTACTTCACCACTTGGAGAATAGAAAAAATGGTTTAAACAATGGTTAATAAGAGGAAAAAATGGTTTGAACAACGGTTAATAAGAGGAGTACAATTGCAGCAATAGAAGCAACAATTTGCCAAGGTGTACGACAATAATCACGCTTTAAAGTTGCCTTCATCTTATGCCTAGGATCTTCACAATAGCTATTCAACCTTTTACAAATATTAAGGTATTCAGAATTGAAACTCGAGAAAACGGCATTTTCCAGAATACCATTAAATGATAAAGCAACATTACTGGCATCGCCAAACATAAAGTTACCGATTATTTTGTTGTGAACAAGGAGATCCACATCTTTATATGTGTCTATTAGACAATACAATATGAGAGCATAGTCAGCAATGCAAGCAGCATGAGGATAATAACATTGTTTTGATGATATCATATTACGAAACAAAAGTTCAGTGTCATCCTCCACATAGATTTTTGGAATTTCAAGTATGTGTCATGAAAATTTTAGGTCTAATAAATACTTGCTCGTACTGGCCTTCAACTTTATGCTTGCTTCTTGCAATGTATTTGCATTGTAGGAAAGAATATGGCTTCCAAACTCCTTTAAGAGTGGTTGTCGTTGAGATATTTTTTCTTACAAGTAAAACAATCTAAGAATATATGTAAAATGCTTTATCTTAACATCAAGATTAGGCTCTAAGTGTTATATGTTGTAATACCCAAAATACTCAAGTGTGAGCCTAAAAAATGAAGGGAGGCTACCGCGAAGGTCATGAGAAAAAGCTTTATTGAACATCTTGTCAATAATAAAAAGTGGAAGTTATTCTCAAGTGAAAGTAAATCTTTACGTATAACATGTTGTGACCATGGCAGTGACAATTTAGCATCATTAATTAAGCACCTCATCCATCTCATAGTCCATAACGAAGAGTTCAATAATGAAGCCAGCATCCATTAATGTCAGTTTCACAAGTTCTTGTTCGGTAAGCTTAATGATCTCTGAATAAGAACCATGAAGTCTTGGCTCTAAATGTTTTACACAACAAAATCCAAGCTTAACATGGCTCTTTGAGTAAATCTTTTGAATAATATTTGTTTATTCCTTTCCTTGTCTTGTAGCCTCTCATTACCATAATGAAAAGGGCCAATCAAAACAAGTTTTGGAGTGTTAGCCTCTGCTTTAAGATGATCGGATGCAATGGTCGCCCTGTAGATACAACAGTCTGACAACAAAAAATCATCACCGCAGTTTTAAATAATTTCTTTCAAGCCACATATTTATATAGAAAGAGTGCCCTACTCCTAAAAATAATAATAAGGAATGAATGAAAAATTACTTCTACCAACAAGGATGAGCTTTTTTACACTAAAAACATGACGGTTGAGTAGAAAAGCATGCACTACTTAAAAAACTGGCTTTAGAAGCATTTTATAAAGAAAATGCTACCTTCTATTTTTTAATTATATTTAAAAATTTTAAGCTAGATCGTAGATATTTTCTTCCTCAAAGATATTTTCTTAAAAATCAAGCATGGAGGTAGTGCTTGGGGTGGGAAAGTCACTACCTCATTCGCTTTCATTTGAGTGGCATGCGTTTTGGTTTCAATTTCTTCCATCCTTGCATTTCCTTCATCTCTTTCAAGACTCTCTAGTGAAATCTGAATTAAACCGGCACCTGATAGTACGCAGACGGTAGTATTGCTTGCCTTAAAAAAAACAAGGGGTTCTAGCTGTAAAAGTGCTATGTTTGACCACCTTTAGCTACCATTTGATAGCACAAAATAAGAAAGCATTTATAAAACGCTGCCAATTAGGAAAGAAAATGCCACCGCTCTGTTTTTTCCGTAACGGTGGTGGTATAAGTTGAGGCAGAAATTGGGGGAGTACTTGATCAATGATTATGAATTTGACTGTTCAATTTGTTGACAAAATATGTGTAGTTAAATAAATAACTATCAATCACAGATGAATCGAAATTAAGGAAAGCCATCATGGATGCATACTTGCAAGAGTATTTGAAAGTAACACTAAATAAGGCTAGAAAAAATTCTAATAATGGAGGCATTAAACAAAAAGAAACCTTAAAAATTGTAAGCAAAAAGAAAGAAATAAAGAAAATAAGATAAGGCCTCACAATTGAACAAAGAGTAGTAAAGGATGATGCATATAAGGCTGAGATGAGAGAAGTGGTCGCTTCAGTCCCACCATTTGTTGTGAACTCTCAGTCTTAAAGGCCAAGTCTTTTCGATTCATCTTATTATTAGGCATCTCCTTGTGAATCTCAGTATCTATTGCTTCTGCCATCTAAACTTTACTCATGAAGAAAGTCGATCTGCTATATGCTCAGCAATCCACACGACACTTGCTCGTTCAAGATGCCTTTAATAAGTAAACCCATTAAAAAATTAAAAAAGGGGACTTTCTGTAATCCCACTTGTTATCTGTATTCCACTTATTTAAAAATGTTAAAAGAAGAAAGAAACTAGCCATATTGACCGACTTGCTATATATAAAAGATTTTTAATTTGGAAATTTAGAAATGAGGATGGTGATGTTGACTATATACTTCCATGATGAAATGAAATTTTTGTAAGTTATCTTAATCATATATGTTTCTGAACATGCATTGGTTGTTAATTAATTAAGAACCCGCCCAAAAGATATATGATATACAACTAGCTTGTATAGTTAGGGCCTTATAACCCAATTGAAATCAGACCTCAAGACTTATGAGATTGTTAGTTGAACGTTGTGTGAAGGGTATAAAATGATGTATGATTTATGAAAATAATATTGCTTATATAGTTTACAAAATAATTATCAATTTGGAACTGATTTTATAGATTTCTCTTTCTAATATACTAAATTTCATGGGCTCTCAGAATAAATATTACACGCCAAGTGACATGAATTTTCGATTATTAAATACGTGGTTGATGGGTTTGATGCCCAATCATGTTAAAAATAAACTTTATCGAAAGAGGCCTATGTATATTCCTTAACTCTCTATACTCTAAAAGAGGTTAGTTTCTAACTTTCTATCAGCAGAGGATCCTCCCGGTCTAAATAATAAAAAAAGACTTTATTTTGATTCCCTTGAATTTAATTAATTGGATTCGGTTAGTGCACACTGTCAAATTATTATGTTAATTAAATACTCTCTAATCGCTTCATTGCCTTTGGTTAGAGGCTAGCTAACAAGTAACAACGCTGAAGTTGTTAAGTTCACACAATTTTTATTGATTGACAAAAACAAAAAAAAAACTTGAGAAAACTGAGCCTAATTATTTTGTACGTTGATTTTTTTTTTTTCTGAAAAAAAATTAAAATTTACAACTAAGATACCGTTGGCAATTGTGTAAGGGCATGTTTACTGACCAACCTTTTTCTGATTGATCAAAACAATTATCTGTTAACTTCATGCAAGGCGACGTTTCTGAAAATTAAGTAAAAATATAAAATATGACGGGCACGATGAACATAATAATTGGTAAAATATAAACAGGTGAAGGAAAACAAGAAAAGCAATTAAAACTATACCTATCTGTTGTAGTCCCATCGAAAATAAAATAGAATATCTTGAAGACTTCCAACTCAGGACAAGGATGGTCAATATGTGAAATTTGAAAGAGCATGGATCAAATGGAAAACCACCACTTTATGCCTATGAAAAAGGAACAAGGAAGGAGAGGAAACATCACTAAATATAAAGACATATCCCTCTTTTTTTCTTATTAAAAAAAAAAATTTCTTCGTTTTCCCTGCATCAATGTAGATCCAGCTCAAATCTGCAGTCTTCAGCATCAAATAGATTCTCAGTACCAGCAAAGATCCGCAACACGTATTTTCTTTGTTTGTTGCTCTCGTATTTTCTTCTATTTTCATCTGAATGCTTTTGTAATTTTCTGTAAAGGGTGTTTGGTTAAGGGTCTCATAACTGATTTAATCAAAATATGAGTGTTTTGAAAACCTCAATTTTTCCCTTCAAAATTGATTATAGCATGGAACTTCATCCCTGTACAACCTGCTAAGTAAGAAAAACATAGGCTAAAAACACAATTTATATTTATATAGTGTACCAACATTTACAAGAGACGAAATAAGGAGCATAACTACATTTCTATGGCTACAAGTAGAGCCGGGAAAACGGGCCAAGCCTGTCGGGCAGGCCCTTTTAGGCCTTGGCCCTTCAAGGGCCGGGCTTGTAAATTATAGCCTTAAAAGGAAGTCGGGCTTAAAAGGGCTGGCCCTGGAGGGCCTCAAGCCAGCCCTTTAAGCCCGTTTATTTTTTATTTTTCTTTTTTGCTAGGAAAGGAACCATGTTATATTTTTTAATTGCCTTATTGAATCTATATGTCACTCTGTCCTCATATTGTATAAAGTATGATTTTTGAATATATTATTTTGTCTAATTGAATCATATTATGATTTTTGAGTATATTGTTCTACCTATTTAGAATAAAATCATATTATATACTATTCTTCCTGATAGAGTATGGTTTTTTATGGAGGTTGTGATTATTTGACTACTTGAATCTACTACTCAAAGTGAAACACAATCAAATGTCCTTGAAATTGATAATAGTGGCGAAGAAGTTGAAAATGATAGTCGTCATACTCAAGTTGTTTAGAGATTAGAGTATTTAGCTTCTTGCTTTCTTATACTTTAACCTTTGTGTGAGTTATTTATGGACATGATTTTACCTTTGATTATACATTAATAATTGTATTTGTTTGTTGCAAGAGACGTGTTATTTAAACCATAATGTTGACAACATTTATATATTAAATTAGAACTTTAATCATTGTTATTTACTAATTATATCTCTCTGGGGAAAATACGCAGGAAAAATAGTTAAATATTGTGAAAAAGACTTCCCGGCCCTGTGGGCCAGCCCTGATGCTCTCGTACCGAGCCTTGAAAAACTGTAATTTTCCTTACCTCGAGCCCTTTAGGGCCGGCCCTGACCTGTCAAGGGCTGGCCCTAATTCCCGGCCCTAGCTACAAGGTGCAATATTAGTTGTGAACAAAACCTGGTACAAGAAATTTCTTCACAAAAATTACGATTACATTGCCCCGTCTTAACAAAATCAGACAATACGTACACACCATTAAATTCCAACATTAATTATACAAAAGCTGTGAATTTACATAACTACTTGTAGGATAGAAAATATGGTTTGAACAACGGTGAGAAAAAGGAGTACAATTGCAGCAATAGAAGCAACAATTTGCCAAGGAGTGTTGCAGTAATCACGTTTAAGAGTTGCCGTCATCTTGTGCCAAGGATCTTCACAATAATCATTCAACCTTTTGCAGATATCAAGGTATTCAGAACTAAAAGTTGAGTGAATGACATGTTCTGAAAGACTGTTAAATAACAAAGCAACATTATTGGCATCACCTAAATAATTTCTGACTATTTTGTTGTGAACGAGGAGATCCACATCTTTAGATGTGTCAATTAGCAAATCCAACGCAAGAGCATAGTCAGTAATGTAAGCATCATCAGGATAATGACACTGTTCTAATGCTATCATATTACCAAACAAAAGTTTAGTGATATCATCCACGTCAAATTTTGGAATTTCAAGAGTATGTCCTGAAAATTTTAAGTCTAATAAGCACTTGCTCTCACTAGCCTTCAACTTTATGCCTGCTTCTTGCAATGCATTCACATTGTATGAAAGAATATGGCTTCCAACTTCATCCTTTGAGAAAAAATGCCGCAGAGTCTTTTTTCCTTGCACGTAAAACAATCTAAGAAGATCTGTAAAATGCTTTACCTTAACATTAGGATCAAGCTCTAATTCTCTTGTGTTATAATACCCAAAATACTCATACGCGAGCTCAAGAAATGAAGGATGACTACCATCATTCTGGGGAAAAGCTTTATTGAACAACTCTTCAATAACAAAGAATGGAAGTTGATTCTCAAGTAAAAGCAAATCTTTACGTATAGAAGTCCGTAGCCATGGCTGTGAAAATTTAGCATCGTTGCTTATATCGTGCCACTCATAGTGCATGATGAAGAGTTCAATGATGAACCCGGCATCCAGTAATATCAGTTTCGCAAGTTCATGTTCAGTAAGGTTAATGGTCTCTGAATAAGATGCATGGACTTTTGGAACTAAATGATTTACAAATGGAAGCAAATCGTCCCAACTTGACTCAGCTCTTTCAGTGAATCTTTTGAACAATATTTGTTTATGCCTTTGCATGTCTTGCTGCCTCTCATTACCATAATGAAAAGGGCCAATCGAAACATGTTTTGGAGTGTAAGTCTCTTCATTAAGATGACGGAGTGTAATGGGCACCCTGTAGATACAACATTCAGGTAACAAAACACCATCTCCGCAATCTTGAATCACTTCCTTCATGTCTATAGTCGCCTCATTATCTTCTATCTATGAAGTTTGATTTAGAATGAACCAGGAATTACACAAGCAATATATGAATGAATACACACACACACACATCATATATATAAAGAGTCCCCTTTTCTTTGGCTTTATCATCAGACTTTATTTGGGGATCAGGGTGGGTGCTGCGCACCTCCCTGATGTGCAGCCTGCTGCGCGCCCCATTTGGGGCACTTCCCAAATGTATTTTTTATGGTTCCTTATATCATTAGATTCTAGATGAAATGAGCGACATTTTGATATATTATGGGAAAAAAATGGAGTTGTTTTCAATTTTATATGATTTTCCAAAGATTCAGTGCATTTTTTTTGGAAACATGGTACAGTTTTTTTTTCAATTTGAGCACTGAATCTTTGAAAAATCATATAAAATATTTTTTGCCCATAATATATCAAAATGTCACTCATTTCATGTAAAATCTAATGATATAAGGAACCACAAAAAATATATTTGGGAAGGGCCCCAAATAAGGCGCGCAGCACCTGCGCATCAGGGAGGTGCACAGCACCCACCCCTGATCCCTTTATTTGACGGTTGAATAACGGTCAAATAAAGCCAGAGACCTTATATAACATCTCAATATTGATTTGTATATATATTGATAAAATAATTATTATAAAAACGGTGACAAAGAGCCTGTACGATCTAAATTTTGTTCGTGATCCTAACTTTTTTTTTTATCAAAAAATGTTTATAAGCTAAAATAAGGTACAGCCAAAGAAAAGGGTTTGAAAAGAAAAATATAAGAGAGGCTACAACGGGGTATACACAAGCAATCTAACAAAGTGCGAGCAAATTAAAGGGAATGTAATGAAATTAATAAAAGCCGTTATCACGAACGAAAAGAACAGGATGCATACTGGCAATCTGACAAGTGTGTATCTTCGGAAGGTGAAACAGAATAAGGATAACAAAAGTATAATAACTGACGAATGAGACAGAAAAAAACCTTAAAAATTGTAGTAAGCAGAAAGGAATAAATTAGAGAAAAATAAGAAAAGGCTTCACAAATAATGAACAAATAGTAAAGGAAGGATGCATACGCGTTGTTGAGATGAGAGAAGTGGTCGCTTCAGCCGCACCATTTGTTGAGCACTCTCAGTCTCAGAGGCTAAGTCTTTTTGATTCCTCTCAATATTATTGGCCATCTCCCTCTGAATCTATCACTATGTGTTTCCTCTGCCATCTAAACTTACTCAAACAAGCTAATTATATATCATGCAAAAGTTCAACCCCATACAAGCTAGAACTTCTCTTGTTTTTCTTTGATTTATGGGAAAAAAAATTATCGCGTTAGACGTAAGTAATATTCTTGAGACGTAATGTTTTCTCAAGAATATTACTTCCGTCCATCGTGAAAAGTGAAATTAATAGCACAACTGGTAAAAATTAATAGCAAAGTTGTTGGAATAGGTCTGGTCCACCCTTGGTGGATCAGGCCCAAAGCCCAATTCAGTTGGGGCTATTATAAAATTATGAAAAAGTTTGGGTTTGAATAAGAAGTTTTATCCTTATGATTTGAAATTCAAATCAGTAACTTCCTGTACGTTAAATATGGGAATAATAGATTGTGATAGTCAGTGGTTTTCAATATGAGAAAAACTTCCAAAAAACTTCTCTTATGGTTCCTCCCCATCCGTATGGTGAATCTGCCATATAACGTGATCAGAGTCCGAATTGGTGCTCCGATCTCGTGTGGGTACTCAGTGAGTCAATCGGATTCCAAGTACGCCCGAAATCCTACGCTTTTTGAACTCCTCAAATTCATATTTATCTTATTAAAAATATTTCAGGATTTTTAAACTCATAAAAAATCATTCAAGATAGCACTAAATGCCTCTAAAACAGATTCAAATATATTCAAAAAAATTTTGAATACACATCAACATGAAGATCTTGAATTTTGGGAATTTTAAAAACAAACAATGTCTGAATCGGAGCCCAAACGCGCCCCTAGAAGGAGGAGAAAGGGGAAATTCTGGAAAAATTCGAAAAAATGCATCGAATCCCACTCTCGCACAGCACGCGCCGCCTCAGGGTTTTCTAAATGTGTCACGTGCCATCTTTTTAGATTCCACGCGCCGTCTGCTATCGGTTTATGTCTGCCACGTGTCAAACGGGTATGCCACGTGGCCACACGCACCTCATGGCGTTTCTAACCCTTTTTTTTTTTTGGTTGGCGGATCGGGTCGGACTATTCACCCGAACTGCCCACCCAGTCCACCTTTGACTAGTTTTTTTTTTTTTTTGGGTTGGGCCAAATTCGGCCCAATCCTTTTTTTTTTAAAAATGCGTCAAAACGACGCCGTTTAGAGGGTCTGGAGGTTGTCTTCAACCTCCAGCCGGGTCGACCCGGACCCGGTTTCAGGTGCGGGTCGGGTCCGTCGACCCGGTACATTCTCTCCTCCGTAACTTCGCCGTCTGACATCCGTTTTGCGCGTTCTTAGTGTCCATTTTCATCGTTTTTTCGAGATCTAAGCAATGGGATTATTTTCAAGGACTGAATCACTCATTTTAAGAGGACCCAATTCAATTTTGCATTTCGTTTCTCGTTCGTTCCTTCGATTTCTCAACCCTATAAGTTATTTTGTTTCATACAATTATAAAGTGTATTATGAGGCTTTTGAAGCACACTTTTTTTTTCATAGGACCAAATCGTAAGCACTCAACAAGAATTAAAAAAAAACTGAATCCACAATATATCACCGAAAATAAAAGGAAGAAACGATGTGCACACATATATAGTTTTGTTCAAAATATATGAACAGAAAACTCAATCTCATACAGATATTCATATGTTCAGATAATGAGAATTTTCTATAGGAAGATATTCATATATTTATGAACAAAACAAAACACAGACGGAGAATCAATTTTTTATATACATATGCTTTCATGTTTATGGACACAGACGTATAGCAGAAGTCATATTCAAGACTGATTACAACCAGGCTCTGATACCACTGTAGGATTTCGGGCGTACCTGGAATCCGATTGACTCACTGAGTACCCACACGAGATCGGAGCACCAATTCGGACTCTGATCATGTTATACGGCAGATTCACCATACGGATGGGGAGGAACCATAAGAGAAGTTTTCTGGAAGTTTTTCTCATATTGAAAACCACTGACTATCACAATCTATTATTCCCATATTTAACGTACAAGAAGTTACTGATTTGAATTTCAAATCATAAGGATAAAACTCCTTATTCAAACCCAAACTTTTTCATAATTTTATAATAGCCCCAACTGAATTGGACTTTGGGCCTGATCCACCAAGGGTGGACCAGACCTATTCCAACAAAAGTAAAGATGTTAAAGGCGTAAAAAAAAGGAAGATTAATTTGCCTTTTGTAAACAATACTCTTCCTTAAAGTATCAAATTTATATGGGAAAAGGGGAATTGTTATATATATATATATATACATATATATAATGAGTTATAGGTGTCCTGTGTGTTGCTTTGGGAATCTAAACTGAGTTAAAGAGGAAAAAAACCTAACAACTAAATTGTTCGGTTCACACAAAATTTTTATTGATTGACCGAAAACAATACCTTGATGTAAATGCAAAAATAAACACGAGAATCTGTTGTCTTGCAAGTTATGCAAGGACGTAATTTTATATTTATCACAATTTTTTTTTTTGAAAAACAAGGTACCATTTTCATGTTTGCCAGGTATCTTATATCTTTTTCGTTATTGCATGAACAGCCACTAATACAAGACACGCCGGCTAGACAGACAAAACAAACTAAAAGCCTAAAGCAAACAAATCCCAAGGACCCAAGCTTAAGTTGATAATTTATTGAGAAAATTACGGTAAAAGAATCTTAAATTAGTTTGTATTGATATTACAACGTTGTTATGGCTGGCGATTCTGTAAGGGCATAGTACCATGATCAATCTTTTTTCTTTTTGAGAATTAAGAATCTTAAAAATGAACCTCTAAAAATGGCTAGTAACATTGGCACCAAATAATAGCACCGTTCGGAGCATATTTAGGTATATCGTTCCAATAAGCACCGAAACTGAAGTTCTTTAACAGTAGCTAGTAAGATATAAGGGTAAAAATTAAGCTAATGATTTTGGAAGTAGGCATACAACACTTCGCAATCTTACAACCTGAAGTTCTTTTATTATCACGCCGCAACAAAGTAATATTCTTTTTTTTTTTTTTTCAAAATGCAACAAGGAAGTAATGTTCTTGAGAAAACTATTTTGACGTTAGTTTGAAAAGTGAAATTAATAGCACAACTCATACAATTAGAGGTATAAATTATTTGAGTTTAAGTGGAAAGTACAGAAAATTATATAAAATTAAAGCTTCACTCAGTGATAGAGTTGTTAATACTTCAACAAAATTATGCGTACTAATCACATTTGGTAGGATATTCAAGTGTGAATGTACTTAATTCAACAAAATTATATATGCTAATTATAAATTTTATAGTGTACCAATTTTTAAACTGAACATGTCCGATCGTAACAAAGTCAGAGGACACAATAATCAAATTTTAACATTATCATACAAAGCTGTGAATCTACTTTACTACTTGAATACTTAAGACTTGACAATTGAATAGATCTAAAATCATGGTATATGTTGACGGTTATTAATTTTACGGTGAAAATATGTGATGATTAACTAATTAACTATCAAATAGGTTTAATTTTTTTATTTGTAAACAAAAATGTTGATTAATTGACTTTTTTTTTTTAACTATGATTAATTGACTATTGATTATTACAAAATAAAAGACAACAAAAATATTTACCATTAATTATCAAAACAAATATATTTATAGTTAGAGATAATTCATCTGTAAGTCCTTACAATTTCAACCAATTTTCAATTGGGTCTCTATAGGTTTTTCTATTTATCAGGTCCTTATATTTTCACTTATTTTTTTATTTGGGTCCTTTTAGTTTTTTTATTTTGATAAGGTTTTTATAGTTTCACATAATTTTTAATTAGGTCCATGTACTATTGTTTTCATTTACTCAATAAATTCAAACAATATTTTTTTATAAATATAAAATATAATATTATTAAATATTATTCTATAATTATTAATATTCTATAAATAAGAAAAAATAGTGATATTTTTAATTTAAAATTATTTTTAATGAATTATTTTAATATTCTTCATAATTTTTTAATTAAAAATATATTTGTATTATTTATTTTTTTTAATTTTATTTATTTTTATAATTATAAATTTGAATTACAATTATGAATTTTGCTAAAAACAGGATAGAATTATATTTAATTAATTAAAAATTAGTAATTAATTATATTAATTATTTTTTGATATATTTAATCATTAATTTAAATTTATTGTTAGTAAGTTATATTTTAATATTATTTATTTATTTAAATTTCGATTAAATTAATAAAATAAAATCCAAAAGGACCTACAAACTTGATTAAAATTAATCCGGTGAAATAATAAGGATTTGATAAAAAGAAAAAATTCTACAAGGACCTATTTAAGAATAGGTGAAAGTATAAGACCTAATAAAAAGGGGAAAAAAACTATAGGGACTTAATTAAAAGTTAATTGAAATTATAAAGACATGTAGATTAGTTACCCCAAAAAATTATATCATTAACTCAAAAGGTTTGAAATCCCATGTTTTTAAACCCGAACTAGACCGGTTTACTGGCTAAGGTCTGGAAACGGATCCGGTCTAGCACTACTACAAAAATGGGTTTTAACGTCCCTATTTTGGCACTTTTAACTTCCAAAAATTGGGGGGACGTTTATGTGGGGGGCGTAATATGTTTTAAGAAAAGACGTCCGAAAAAAAAGGGACGTCTAAAGGGAGGACTTTAGACGTCCCAAATTGAGATTTGGGACGTCTAAAGTCCCCCTGTGTAGGACTTTAGACGTCCCAAATTGACCTAAAGTCCTCCACTTTAGACGTCCCAAATCTAAAATTGGGACGTCTAAAGTCATTTGAATTTCAGACGAGAATCCTTTGTAATAGTTTTGTTGAACATAAATGCTATCTTTCTCCATTCTCTTTTTGGCTCCGGAATTTCCTTTTTTAGTATCACCACACTTCCACCACTTTGCTAGCTTTGTTCAAACTTCTTTTAGTCAAACTTTAAAATTCAAAAAATTCATTTTTTACCCAGATGCACTGTACCATATCTGATTGTGAAAAAAGAGAGGAACTTATATAATAATAATAATAATAAATATACAAGCATGTAAGATTTGAGAAGTGATAAAGAGAGAGTTACCGTTGCAAATAGAGGCATCGAAGGGCATGATAAGAGGGGGGACGATGGCGAAAACACCGAAGGAAAAAGCTATGCACAGAAGGGCATGATGAGAGGGGGGACGATGGCGAAAACACCGAAGGAAAAAGCTATGCACAGAAGGGCATGATGAGAGGGGGGACGATGGCAAAAACATTAAAGGAAAAAGCTATTTGAATCTATAGAATGTGGGTCTTTATCTGCAACTCTTATCAAAGAAATTGAAAACTGATGTGGGAGCGAAAGAGAGAGAAAGGAAGGAAAGCTTCCCTTTATTTGATATAAGACACGAGCGTCCCTTATATTCAATACAGGTCGCGGGAAAATTTTTGAATTACTTTAGACGTCTCAAATGGAATTTGGGACGTCTAAACTGTAAAAAAAATATTTAATTTCTTTTTTTTTTACACTTTAGATGTCCCAAATGGAATTTGGGACATCTTAAGTGTAAATTTTTTTTTTTTTTACTTTAGACGTCCCAAATTCAATTTGGGACGTCTAAAGTCTTAAAGTTAAAAAAAAATTAATTTTTTTTTTTAACACTTTAGATGTCCCAAATGGAATTTGGGACATTTAAAGTGTAAAATTTTTGTTTTTTATTTTAGACATCACTTTAGAGGTCCCAAATTGAATTTGGGACATCTAAAGTGGGATTTTAAATGTCCCAAATAGAATTTGGGACATCTAAAGTATAAATTTTTTTTTTATTTTAGACATCACTTTAGAGGTTCCAAATTGAATTTGGGACATCTAAAGTGTTAAAAAAAAAAAAATTTACTTTAGACGTCCCAAATTGAATTTGGGACGTCTAAAGTGAAAAAAAATATTAAATTTTTGTTTTTTAACTTTAGACGTCCCAAATTGAATTTGAGACGTCTAAAGCTACTAAGTTCTCACACATAATTACAAAAATGCCACCGCCTATGTTTTAGACTCCCTATTTTAAAAAGGGACATTTTTTAGGGTAGCAGTATCTATATTCTGTAGTAGTGTAGGGTTTATTTTTAAAAAAAATTATTTTTTTTATTTTTTCAGGATTTCATATTATTAAGTTTAAAATCTTCAATTTCTTATCGGTTTGACTCCGGATTAGCTGTGGTTTAACTCCGATCTAACCCATTGACCCTTGAACCAGTACCTCAACTAATCTAGTGACCAGTTTGAGTTTCAGAACCTTATTAAAATCCGAATTAAACAAGTGTTAGATAAGTCCCAACCAAAATGCCCAAATGTGTGTTTGGGAATACTTTTAAAACCATGGTTTTAAAAAATGGAGTAGCCAAACACCCCCTCAAAACCCAAAACAGCTTTTAAGTTTTAACCATGGTTTGAGTTAAGCGACCAAATACTAATCAAACTCTCAAAACTATTGACAAGAAAACCATGATTTTCCTTTTTTTTTTTTATACCTCTTTGGAAGCTATATTCCAAAAGCTCAACTGTTTAAGGTTGATGAACGGTGGCTAACTAATAATTGAGGGGTTGAACCGTAGCAAGCTTAAAAAATTAATCGAAAGCAAAAAATAAAAGTAAAGGAAAAAAAACCCTTCACAATGGAAGAAAGAGTAGTAAATGAAGGATAATTGAGGGGTTGAACCGTAGCAAGCTTAAAAAATTAATCGAAAGCAAAAAATAAAAGTAAAGGAAAAAAAACCCTTCACAATGGAAGAAAGAGTAGTAAATGAAGGATGCACACGTGTTGTTGTTGTTGTTGTTGTTAGGAACTGGAGGATAAATTTGTAGGCTGAGATGAGAGTAGTGGTCGCTGCAGTTCCACCATTTGTTGAGCACTCTCAGTCTCACAGGGCAAGCCTTTTTGATTCTCCGTATGTATTGCTTCTGCCATCTAAGCTTTTGTCAAGAAACAGCAGATCCACGTGACAACGGCGAGCAGATCTGAAGGAGGAGGAGAAAGTCGATCTGCTCTGCTCAGCAATCCACACCACCGACACTCTTTGAAGAAGTCTATTAAAAATAAACAAAGGGAATCTTTTGTAGTCCCCCTTGTCATCTGCATTCCAACTTTTAAACTTGCTCTGCCGTTTAAGAAATACGCGAAGGGCCAAGGGACGCCGTTAAGAGGTCTTAAAAACAACTTGGGTAAGTCACGTTTTGGGGAAGGTAGAAGTAAATCGCATGTACAGTTGTGGTTAATGGAGAAGCAAATCGCTTTGCAGAAGTCGATTCCTCGAAAGAAACATGGAGAACCCCTCCTTCCTCTGTTCATCCTTATGTGGGTATGTTGAAGATTCGTTCTGGGTTGTGAAACTTTTGTGTGGGTATGACTTGAAGATTCTTTATAGTCTATTGATTCCAATGTTGCTGAGAATAATGGCGATGTGAATGATGTAGGCGTTTAGTTGTGCTCTTTGATTTTTAAAGAGTGGTGTTGAGGATTAAGTTATTGGGGTATGATTTTCCAGATCTGGAGAGGCTTGAAGCTCTTGTTGATGTTGAGAATGTGGCATCTCAGAGAGTTCAAAGGGAAAGAATTCTCAGCAAGCCACCATTGTAATCAATTGCCTTTTCAGCCAAACTCATAAATGAGTGACAGCAACGAATCATACCTCTTTTTTCAGATGAGCGACAGAGATTGAATTGAGCAACAGCCATCGTTGAGTTCAAGGGAGGGGCTGGAGGGTTAGGAAGTCGGAAAGGAGGGTTAGGAAGTCAGAAACGAGGTTGTCGATCAACAGGTTGAAGGAGGAGGATTCGTCCTTGCGTGGATGTCGGCTGGGTGAGAGATGGAAGGGGGTAGGATGAAGAAGACAGGGAATAATTTCCTTCGGGTATTTTATTTTTTAATTTTAATTTTGTTTTGGGTTAATATAACTTTTAGTCCTTCAAGTTTGATCCTATTTTGGTCTTGGTCCCTCAAATTTGAAATATGTGGTTTTAGTCCCTGAAGTTTGAAATAGGTGGTTTTGGTCCCTGAAGTTTCACCCGATTTTAGTTTTGATCCCTCAAGTTTGAAAAGGACTTGGCGACCCAATTAAAAAACCCGACCCGACCCAGAAAAAAAACCAAGTCCTTTTCAAATTTGAGGGACCAAAACCAAAATCGGGTGAAATTTCAGGGACCAAAATCATCGATTTCAATTTTCAAGGACCAAAACCAAAATTGGGTGAAATTTCAGGGACCAAAACCACCGATTTCAAACTTGAGGGACCAAAACCAAAATTGGATCAAACTTTAGGAACTAAAAGTTATATTAACCTTTTGTTTTTATCATTTATTAAATGAGTGACAGCTAGGATTTTAAATTAAATGAGATAGCATATCATGATTGATCAGCAAATCATATTTTTCAATACAGCAAGCCACACGTATATAAGTCGGTTTAACATGGGATTTCAAAGTAAAAATTAACACTTACTGATGGTCAGGATAACATTGCATTACTTTTGACACTTTCAGGATAATATTGCATCCTAAAAAACTTTTGGGATAAATTTATTTTTTTTATAACTTTTAGGGATAAAAATGTACCTTAACTCTATATATTATTTCCTTATTTGTTAGATAAATTAAGGAACTCGTGTATCTCATTTTGTGTGTTGGGGGGGAGCCCCCAAAACGCCCAATTCATCAACAAATGCCCAATGGGCAATTTAAAAAAAAAAAAAGTGAGTGTTTGGGGATCAAAATGAGCAATTGAGTTTGAGATTGAAAAAATAGCTTTTGGCATAAGCTCAACTTTGGAGCTTTTGGTGATTTAGATTTTAGGGAGAGTAAGAATGATTAAAATATTTTTTCAGTTGTGTCCAGTATGATATCAGACTGATTGCAATTTTACCCTTAATGTACTTTTTCGACTACCAAAATTAATTTCAACTATTTTTTGGTGCTTGTAACCCTTAAAATATTTTTTCAACTATACTCAGTGTGTTATTATACTGATTGCAATTTTATCCTTAATGTACTTTTTCAGTTCCAAAAATTATTTTAAAATATTTTTTGGTGTTTTTAACCCTTTAAAATATTTTTCCACCCGCTTTCTCTTACTATTATCACAAAAGTCACTTGTGCTTAAGTCAATCTAAACAAGTTTTATTTTTACAAAAGTCATTTATATAATCGTTGTTCCAAACATAAATCACATTACACAATCGAGCTTTTACCAAAAATAAAATTACCAAACATTAAATTAGGAAACTCTATTTTTCCCATCTCTATTCCAAACACACTCATTATTTAATGATCAAGATATATTTTGACTCTTGCTTTCTTTTCAAAACTACACAAATCACCCCAATTTACGATTTGGGCAAACCTGATTTGAACAAAGCACATTTGGCATTAACGGGCGTCAGTTTTGCTTACATGGACGTTTTATCATCACACCCATTACCATTTCTTCACACCCCACCTTATCTTATCTCTTCCTTTTCTGGTTCATCTCTTAGGTCTCTGTTTGGACGTGGATTTTCTAGGTGCTTCTGGGAAATTCGAGTCTGAAACAGGAGCTTGGATTAGAGGAAGGTGAAGTGTAGATTCTTTGGTTGGATAATTTCTGCATTTTGGGAAGGTGAACATGTTTTCTCAGAGTAAAGGAGTTCAAAAGCTCCGTATCAATACCATAAAATCACAAATGGGCCATACTTCTGTTCAATGCCAACGGAAATTGATCTTGTGGCTTCATTGTGTGGTGATAAGAGCGCCCATGTAAGCCGAACTGACAGCGCATTGTTCAAATCAGTTTTTGGTCCTTTGATAAAGGACTAACCCCACTACGAACAGAGTAAAATACAAGGACCATTTCTTAGTGTTTTAAAGTATAGAGACTTGATTAAAAAAAGTGTGTAAATCATAGGGGCCTCCAGATCCATTTTCCCTTCATATTTTTTTTTTCTTGGGAACATATTCTACTCTGTTACTGAATCTCTGTTTCATTGAACATGCTCCATATGTTTGGGTACTATTGAAAATTATACAACCCCCAAATTTACGATTTTCCGAATAAACGCTGAAATTGTTATCATAAATATTCCTCCTATATAGCCATTTTTTCAAAGAAAATTTCTGTCCAAGGCTTCCTCGGGCTTCTAGCTAGCTAGTCTCTATGCATTTACGCAGCTTTTTATTCCAAAAAAATGGTTACACGTTTTACTTTTTTTTTTTATAAAAAAAATAGATTTTTAATCATTTCATTAATATTAATAAAATTTGTTAATATTGGTGAATTTATAACATGTGTAAAAAAATTTCATGATATTCTAAAACTGTCCTTAATTATTTCATCAATTCATGTTCCATGTAATATCCCAATTTCCACTAATCAAATGATAGTTGGCAAAGAGCTCATCAATGTTTGAGAAAATGCGGCGTACATGTGGTCTTATATTTACTAAAATACTTACTAAGAAAACCTTATAAAGAAAGGAGGGAAGGTGTAATGAATTTATGAATTTTGGATCAGTATTAATTATTATTAGACTTTTTTAACCGCCCTAATATCAAATAATTCCCCCGCCCGGGGATGAATTTATAAGAACATTTACAATACAAATAATGACATCTAAAAAAAATAGAGAGATTTACAAGAAAAATAAAAAGGATTTAAAAGAAATTAGGGAGTAAACAAGAATATTTTGACTATTCACAAAATAAGTGAGAGCATTAGCAAGACAATATTTACAAGATAAATAAAAGGATTCAAAAGATCTCATGTTTTTTTAAAAATATTTTGGTCATTGACAACACAAATAAGAGAATTCGAAAAATAAAGAAATGGTTTCATTATCTTTTCATCTAC
Organism: Inga leiocalycina; assembly: GCA_963242795.1. Classification (NCBI taxonomy): domain Eukaryota; kingdom Viridiplantae; phylum Streptophyta; class Magnoliopsida; order Fabales; family Fabaceae; genus Inga; species Inga leiocalycina. The sequence continues at coordinate 17,146,078 of OY725320.1, forward strand.
AAAACTTAATTTTATTTTGACTCAATAGATGTAGTGAAATTTCAGAAATTTTTTGGAATTAATTGAAATTAAATTGCTTCCATGGGACTGGATAAAAATTTCCCTTCCTTTAAATTATCCCAGCCAATAATCTCAATTAACGCATATTTGTTAAAATGAAGCCAAAATATATCCTGGTCCTCATCAACAATGTGAAGTTACATTTTTTTTCAATAAATACTTTGCACGCATATAAATAAATGAGTAATCACTACAGTACAGGCATACTACTTGCTCCTTGTTCCCTATTTCCGATATCATTTCAATTAAGCAATATAATATAATAATATAATATAAAGGGGTTAGGGAATAAAAACCCAACTTCTGGCTGCTTCATGGATATCAATAAAAAATATCCACGTGTAATGTACTGTTAATTATATAAGAATATATTGCGAACCAAAACTCTATAATTTTTTTCTGGCCTTCGACAATAAATATCCTCAGATGGGTTGATTAAGAAAAAAAATGTACCCGGATTATCATATTAAAGAAAAATCCTTTTAAAAGTTATACGAAGTACTTACAATCTAATTTGGATAACTGACCTTGACTAATTATTAATTAGGTCAAATGGAGTAAAGTAAAATTTAGAAATTGGGTCATATTATTTCTATACCCTGACTTATTAAACCTTAAAACCCCATGCCTATGAAAGATTATTATTCGATTAAATCTTGAAACACAAAGTCTTACGATACAAACAAAGAAAACTTAAAATAAAAAAATTAAACATCAAAAGTTCGGAACAACTAGATGATAATAAGCCATTATCAAAAGTTGCATCCGCACAATTCGGATGAACAAGATTCTTATAAGAGATTTCCTTTGTATTCATGCTTCTCTTTTTTGTGGGTCGTTCGCAATTTGGTGTTTATATCCCCTGATTTTCGCTAATTAATTTTCTACTTCATTTATCACTCAATTCAATTATAAATTCCAGCCAGTACGAATAAGAATGGAGGCACAAAATTAAAAGCATAGCAGAGCACTAGGATAACATACTATGCAAATCCTACAGTCTTTGTTGTTCATACAAAGGGGGGGGGGGGAAGGGGTAGTAGGAGATCTAATATTTGTTCAAAAAATAAGAAAAAGGAGATCTAATACAAAGGCGGGAATAACATGACAAGAGGAGAGAAAGAGGGTAGTAAAATCATTTTATCTATATTTTACATTTTTAAATTCTAAATTGGGTCTACGACTGGATTAAGGGTTTGTTGAATTTACTAATCTAATTTAAGATTTCATTAATTCAGGTGATTTTATATTGAATTTTTTCTATATTAAAAAGATTACCGTACATAGGATAATACACGAGAGGACTCTACCAATGGCAACCAATGAAGAGAGACCACCACGAAAGCCTCTGGCCCAATTCCCATAAGTTGACTCATAGCCCAATACAAACTAAGATAAAGTACGTTCATGACAGAGCCCAAGTCCAGCTAAAACTTCTCTTGTTTTTATTTGATTTTTTGAAAAAAAAAAAAAGTTATCACGTTGGAAGGAAGTAATATTCTTTGGACATAATATTTTCTCAAGAATATTACTTCCATCCATCGTGAAAGGTGAAATTAATAGCACAACTAGTAAAGTTAATAGCAAAGTAAAGGTCTTGAAGCCAAAAAAAAAAAATTAATTTGCCTTTTGTAAACAATACTCTTAATTAAAATATCAAATTTATATGTAAAAAAGGGAAATTGTTGTATATATTTTGAGTTGTAGGTGGGTCATCTAAACTGCGTTAAAGTGGAAAGAAACCTAACAACTACATTTGTTAAGTTCACACAAAATTTTATTGTTCGGCCAAAAATGATACCTGAATGTTAATACAAAAAAAAAAAAAAAACTAGAGAATCTGATGTCTTGCAAGTTATGCAAGGATATAGTTTTATATTTATTACAATTTTTGTGAAAAAATGTCCCACTTTCATGATTGCCAGGTATCTTGTATCATTTTCGTAATTGCATGGACAGCAACTTGTACAAGACACGCTGACTAGAAAGAAAGACATAACAAGCTAAAACAAACAAATCCGAAGGACCCAAGCTCAAGTTGATAATTTATTGAGAAAATGATAGTCAAAGACAAATAATTCAAGGTGCTAGATAAAACTTTTACAATTTACTTTTGCAGATCGTAAACTTAGTTTTTATTGATATACAACGTGGTTATGGCCGGCGATTGTGTAAGGGCATGATTACTTTTTTTTGATTGATAACTGGAATTCATTTAGTTACAACTTAGAACTTAATATAAGGGCATGATTACTGATCGATCTTTTTTTCTTTTTGAGAATTAAGAATCTTGAAGTCACTATCAATCTTTTTCTTTTTAGACGTCAGATTGTTAATGTTTATATTCTACCAACCATCACTACTTTATTCACATGGCTTTACTTTATTAGTCTTTCCTTTGTGCGATAAACTAGCCAAAGTTACCTAAATTTTATTCTCGAAGCTTCTTGACGAGATTTTAAAAACGAAGCGTTACCGGGACCAAAAAAAGGCTTTCGCTGAGCCCTCTAAATCAATGTCAATATTTTGAAATGTACAGATACAAGTGAACATGACATTATAAGGGATTCGTTTCAGAAAATCCAAGCAAAATAGATTCCATCACAACATAAATGAAATTATATGAAAAATTATTAAAAAAACAAAACAGTCTGCAATATTCACGCATCCTCTGAGAATGTAAAATTAACAACACAATCCAAATTGTTGGTTTAATTTCATTGGCCTATTGGATGACCCTAATTAAAAGGTCCATATGTGAATATGAATTTTCTCTACATATCTAAAATTAGACTATTCATTTCACCCCTCACTGATATAGAAGGCTTAATTTAGTTTGTCCATGGATATGGGTCAGTTGTTTTCCCCCCATCATTTGTCCATCTTATTCAAACGTTAGCTTTTGGAGAGATGTGTTTAGGCACTTGTTAGGTTCATATTTACAAATTCTTCTGTTCATAACATATATAGGTTATGTTTTTCTTGGTCTGCATAATATTTTTTAACTCATCATTGTATTTCATTAAATTTGATGACCGGGAAAATTAAACTTGAGAAGAAATAAACTCCCTCCGGTTCTTTTTATAAGGATGAGCATAGCCAAGTCTGCCAAATCTTAGGTGATATTTTTTAAATTCCAAACTTGATATTCCAATTCTGTAATAAGACCTGACATGGTTTGCAAAGCGAACTCCAACACCAAGCAAAAGGCGACCAAGAATGAGCATATAGATATTGAAAGCTGCACCACCAAATGCTGAACCAGAGAGAAATATAGGAAGAGAGCTTTTCTTCCAAAAGCTCTGGTCATAGGAAGCTAGGAAGCAAGTTAGCAGGCCAGTCAGATAGAGCGAAGATGTGAATGTTGTGAGTAGTTGCTCACTTCTGTTTCCTCCTTCATCTTCTTGTATATCTCTGGGAAGAACTTCACTTGAACTGGAGACATTGAAGTCACCCTACCTTCAGATGACCAGTTATAGATAACTCTCTGAACTTTAATCAGCTATAAATAATTCTTGACATTTCAAAATTTAAATTAATCCTGTAAAATCTTTATTTATAAGGGGGAATGTGCAGAATTAACAAAAAAACTCTTTTAAAAGATGGGCTTGGCACCATAAAATTATTTTAAGTGCAAAATTACTCATGAACTCTCTTAAAGGGGCAAAATTAACGAATCCGGATTCTCTCACATACTCTTCCCCTCCCTTGCGCCTCCCTTACTCAAAACAGTGCCGTTTTGGGTCCAAAAAACAAGGGATTGGGTCCTTTTTTAAAAAAAAAATAATATGTAGCATCCTAAAGTATTTTTTCAGTACCGCCCAGTGTCATGAAATAATTTTTAAGTGGCACCCAGTATCTTAAAATAATTTTTGTCACACTGATCACTCTCAAATATTTTTTTAGTAGTAATTACTGTCTATCAAATTGCACTCTAAAGTATTATTTTAGTAACACCTAATATCATAAATTAATTTTTAGCTTACTCAGCATCTTAAATAATTTTTCAGTAGTAACTATTGTCTAGCAAACTATATTCTAAAGTATTTTTTTTAGTAACATCCAGTATGATAAATTTTTTTTAACTCATTTTGCACTTTAAATAATTTTTTTCAATAATACCTAGTATCTTAAAATAATTATTTTTTGCATCTAATCCCCTGAAATATTTTTTATCACCACTCTGTATCTTAAGTTTAGACTGTTCATTGCAATTAGAAAAATATTTTACCACATTGAATGTAGAAAATATTATTTCATAATACTAAATGGTATTAAAAAAATATTTCAGGATGCTGCATATTTTTTCTTTCTTTTAAAAGGACCCAACCCCCTATTTTTTGGACCCAAAACGGCGCTGTTTAAGTAAGGGAGGCGTAATGGAGGGGAAGAGTATGGGATTCAAAATTAACACAACCATTAGCAATTGCAAACGTCACTTTTTTGCTCCAGATGGTTGCTACTTTTGCCACGTCACCGCACCGCACCTCTTCACCTCTTTTTCCTCCAAGATCTCTCCTCCCCGTATGCTTCTTGAGCCACTGAACCAGAAGCAAGAAATAGTTCGAAGCATTCACGCTGTCTCTGGTTAGTTGATTGAACCATATTTTTATATGAATTTTTTATGATTAATTTAGAATTTTAATGTATTTCTTGGGACATTATTACATTATTAAGCATTAATTATGGTTACGGACAATTGTTTTGAATTAATGATAATTAGGGGTAAAATGGTCAAAATTTATTAATTATTATTATTATTTACAATTGTACCCTGAACTTTTAATACTATCTTTTGTTTAATTTTGTATTGTAGGTGTTAAAGAGGAAATCAAGGATTTTGGAGGTTCAAATTATTGGGCCCAGTGAAAAAAACAATAGAGGCAAGCTGAAATCTGGAGGCCAGGAAGGAAACAAAAAACAAAAGAGCAGACTTGAAACTGGTTTTTCTTGGGCTTGAGCTGAAAACAAAAGAAAAAAAAGGGCCCAAGCATACATAGAGAAAGCACGGCCCAATAAGCTGACAAAATGATCCGCCCTATTATTGGGCTTCATGGAGACATTCTGGGTGTGGGACGCCTGGAGGATGACAGACCCGATAATTGAGAAGCAGCTGAGAATAAAAAAAAAAAAAGAAACAGAGCAGCGCCGCAAGGGAAGCATCGCAGGTCATCATCTTCGAATCATCTTCACCTTCTTCCCCTTTCATCTAAGGTCGCCGGCGACATCATCTCTTCCACCATTATCGCCGGCGATGCCCCTTCTTCCCTTCACCGTCAACCATCACAGAGGACGATAACAGAGAGCGCGCCGCTGGTCTCGAGAGACGACAGACCCGAGAGTGAGATTGAGAGAGAGTGAGTGGTGGCGGCTGCAAGTGGGAGAACGCAGAGACAGACCCGAGAACATCACAGGGGGATGATGACCTAGACTACCTCTGCCCTCACCGGCGACCTTCACTTCCTTTCCTCCATTCTCTCCGTCGCCGGTGAGGTTCAGATTAGGAGAACCAGAAACAGTGTGAGACCGAGAAGGAAAAGAAACAAAGACGCAGCTGGAGATTGGGAAGGGGGTGACAGCGCCGCAGCTGGATTGGGAGAGCCTGGAAAATGGGAAACATTGAGAGAGACCCGTGAGAGGCAATCTGAAAAGCTGGGGACGGAGACAGACCCGAGACCATGTTTTGAACAAAAGCAGAGGGAAGAGCAGTAAGAGGAGACCGGAGCTGGCACTACCACCGTCGGAATTGTACTCCACCACCACCGTTAGCAGCATCACCGCCGTCACGCTTCATCATCACATCACTTCCTTCCACCACTTCACCACCAGCTCCACCATTCACCTGCTTCCTTTGTTTCATTGTCCATTTTATCTTTAATCATCACTGTTTTTTTCCCCTTCTCTAACCATTTGACCACCAGTACCGATCCCATTCTTCATTTCCTCTGCTCCTCAACATCACTACCATGAGCATCCTCTGCGTGTTCATTTTTCCAGATTTTCCCATCTTAATTCATCATTTTAATTCAGTCTTCCATTGAATCTAGTGCTCGTTTGGAATAGCTTATTTTTGGGTAATAAGTGCTTATAAATTGTGATTCACGGTATATGAGGTAAGTATGTGAAAGGAGTTTTATCTCGACTTGTGTAATAAGGACTTATTGTCCAAAAATAAGTGTTTCCAAACACAGCTTTAAATGGCTTTGCTGAGGTTCGGAAATTCTATGGCTACTATTAAATTCATGGAGGCTGATTTCAGTGAGTCTTGGTGGGAGAGGAGGTAGCTGGAGCTTTAAGGTTTTACACGGGAGTTTATTATTTTTCATTTACTCAATTTATACTTTATGTCTTTGTGAATTAATTTTGTATTAAGAATCGTATGTCTTGAGACTTAGATGAGTGATTTTTTGTCTATGTTGGTTAATATCTTGTGTTGTATTTGGTATTGGTGCATTTGAGTTTTATTGAACTTATTTTCCTTTTAGATTAATGAAGTTATACATTCTATGTGATATCTAGATTGTGTGATGGATTTAATTTAATTTGAATGTTGTGATTGTGCTTTCAATTAAGAGGAACTAAGTGCATTAATCCATTTTTCAAATACACATCAAATGGGTTTTTAACAATTTGTTTAAGAGGTGACTATGAATGCGATTGTAAGACTAATCATTCATTAAGTAGATTGGACCTAATGAGATTGCTTAGAGTTTTAATTTGACTTGATGTAAAAATAACTCTCAATCTATGTTAAGGAGCTAGGAAAGCCACCAAATTTACCACTAAGATTCATTTCATTATTCATATTTTCAATTCCAAATTCCTTTCCATTCACTCCTTCATCATTTTTATAGAAAAGATAAAAAAAAAAAATAGTAGTTTAGGGATTTTAATTAACTTTTGCATTAATCCTTTAGTTTATTAATTTGAAAAATCCAAAACAATTTTTCTCCTTGTTTTTATTGCATTCGCATGGCATATAGATTATTTAGATAGCTCAATAAAAGGCTTCTTGAGTGAGACGACCCGAATATTACATTGTACTGCAATTCTTAGATTAAAAATATTTTATATTTGACTCCAAGACATAAATACATGGTCAAATCATTAGTCCCAGCAGCAAATACGCTTTTGATTGGGCTCTCATCCACCTCTGCCGCCTCGCCGACACTATCCATCTCATTCACGCCGTCTCCGGTTAGTCCTTCCCTCATTCTCCACCAAATGTCCTCATTTTTCTCTTATCTCATTTAATTTCTCAATGTAACATCTAAATTGAAATTTCACCTGCACAATATATGATATAGCCTTAATTTCTCTCTTTCTAACGCATTTTCTTTTTCAGACGTTAGTAACCAGATTGTTTACGACCCCACCCAGAGCTTCATGGAGCAACTAGCGGTTGAGGCTTATCAAGTCGCAATAGTTAGTTTTTTTTGGCCCCCACTGATTTAATTTGAGAGTGCTTTGACTAGTCCTTGAGATGTCTGGTTTGTAATTAAAGGGGGGGAAATTGGCTGAGAGATGGATAGTAGAGGAAGAGAATTCTCCAGATGCCTGTGTATTCTATTTCAAATCTCATTTGCAACAGAGGAGGCGAATGGAGGTAAAAGAATAGAGGACCAAGCGGCTAGGTTTTAAAGGTTGAATGTTTAAAAATGAAGGGAGTGATAAAAAAACCTAGGCGTGCTATGGTAGTTTAATAATTATATCTTTAAATTAAAATAAAAGAATGAAAAATATAAATAAAAGATATGCATGTATCTGTGTATATAATATAAATATAATTATATTTTCAAAAATGTGTAAAATAGGGAAGGCCTGAAGATTTATAGGTTAGGCCTTCACAAAATAGGTCTAGCCTATTTATATATTTAAGCCTCTAAATGGGCTTTAGCTTGGCATCTTTATTAATCAAGTCAGGCCGTAGGCCGCTTAGCCTATTTCTACCCTTTAAAGGTGATATTGGATCCGCAATCACTTACATTCTAATATTAAAAGTGATCACCGAGCTACAAAATTTTATTGTCATTAGACTGCAAACACTTATATAAGTTAACTCCTTAGCTTTAATTGTAGCTTATTTACTTTGGCCAAACAAAAAAAAACTGTAGCTTATTTACAACTTTTCTATAGGTGTTCATTATATTTCATTAGCTATTAACAATTATTGTTTAGCAATTAACAAGGCAAGTTTCTCAGGTTATTAACAACTTTATGCCTATAAAAAAGGAATAAGGAAGGAGAGGAAACACCACTAAATATAAAGACACATCCTCTTAACCAAAAACAACTCTCTTCAGTTTCTCAGTAACAGGAAAATTCCGCAACAGTTTTATTTCCAGCACTAGTTAGTACGTTCAAAGCATTGTTTGTTTGTTGCTCTAGTATTTTCTTCTATTTTTCATCTAAGGGTTTTTGTAATTTCTGTAAAGGGTGTTTGGCTAAGGGTCTAATAACTGATTTAATCAAAATATGATATTTTAAATAACTTTTAGAAAACCATATTTTGCCTATCAAAATTGATTATATATGTAGAGCATGGAACTTCATCCCTGTACAACCTGCTAAGTAAGAAAACGATAGGCTAAAATACAAATTTTCATAGGGTTAACTTGCATCTAGCATCTTGATGTATTTTTTCAAATACATCCAGTGACCTAAAGTATTTTGTTGTATATCCGGCATCTTAAAATATTTTTTCATATGCGTCCATCACCTTAAAGTACTATTTTGTCCAATTTTTCACCTAATAATTTAAGTAATTTAGGGTGTTTGATACACATGAAAAAATACTTCAAAATGTTAGATGGACTAAAAATAATTTAGAGCGCTAGATGCAATTGAAAAAATATTTTAACGTACTGAATGTACTATAAAATACTTTAGAATACTGGAGGTGATAAAAAAATTATTTTAGGATTGTGGAGTCACCTTAAACTTTTTTTATAAGCATTGTAGTGAACCAATATTTAATCAAGACACGAAATAAGGAGTAGGACTACGTTTATATGGCTACTGGGTGCAGTTTTTATAGTCAACAAAACCCGGCCGGTACAAAAATTACGATTAAATTGACCTGTCATAACAAAATCAGACAATACACACAATCAAATCCCAACATTAATTATACAAAGCTGTGAATTTACTTAACTAGGAGGATAGAAATATGGTTTGGACAACGGTGAGAAAGAGGAGTACAATTGCAGCAATAGAAGCAACAATTTGCCAAGTTGTACGACAATAATCACGCATGGGAATTGCTTTCATCTTGTGCCAAGGATTTTCACAATAGCTATTCAGTCTTTTGCAAATATTAAGGTGTTCAGAATTGAAAGTTAAAACAACAACATTTTTCAGAAGAGCATTAAATTATGAAGCAACATTATTGGCACCGCCTAGTATAAAGTTGCCGACTATTTTCTTGCGAACGAGGAGATCCACATCTTTATGTGTGTCTATTAGACAATCCAATACACGAGCATAGTTAGCAATGTAAGCGGGCATCAGGATAAAGGCATTATTCTAATGCTATCATATTACGAAACAAAAGTTCAGTTCTATCATCCACTGCAATTTGTGGAATTTTAAGAACATGTTCTGAAAATGTCAAGTCTAATAAGCATTTGGTCGTACAAGTCTTCAATTTTATGCCTGTTTCTTGCAATGCATTCGCATTGTATGAAAGAATGTGGCTTCCAAACAGATCCAATGAGAATGACTGTCGTTGTGACACTTTTTCTTATAGGTAAAAGAATCTAAGAAGATCTGTAAAATACTTTATCTTAACATTAGCATTAGGCTTTTGGTTTTTTCTGTTAAATTTCCCAAAATACCTATACGTGAGCTCAAGAAATGAAGGGAGCCTGTCACGACTGTCATGGGGGAAATGCTTTATTGAATAACGCTTTAATTACAAAGAATGATAGTTGATTCTCGAATAAAATCAAATCTTCAAATTTACATGTTCGGAATCTTTGCAGTGACAATTTAGCATCGTTGTGTAACTCATGCCACTCATGGAATATGATGAAGAGTTGAATGATGAAGCCAGCATCCATTAATGTCAGTTTCACAAGTTGATGTTCAGTAAGGTTAATGGTTTCTGAATAAGAAGTTCGAACTTTTGACTCTAAATCTTTCACAAAACTAACCAAATCATTCATGCTTGACTTAGCCCTGTGAATAATCTTTTGAACATTATTTGTTTATGCCTTTCCATGTCTTGAAGCCTCTCATTACCATAATGAAAAGGGCCAACTGAAACAAGTTTTGGAGTGTAAGCCTCTTCATTAAGTTGACGGAGTATGAGGGGCACCCTGTAGATACAACACTCTGGTAACAAAACACCATCTCCGCAATCTCGAATAATTTCTTTCACATCTATAGTCACATCATCTTCCACCTATGAAATTTGATTTAGAATATATAAACAAGGGTTTATGCAAACAATATATATACACATAAAGAGTGCCCTATTCCTAAATGCCTGCTTTGCTACCTCTCAAATTTTTCCAACTTTCCAAATATTTTTTTATTTCGTTTTATTGTTAGATTCTATATCTTGATATATTATAGGCAAAAATAATGCAGTTTTCACTTTTTTACAACTTTTGTTTAAAGAAAACTACCTTAAATTAAAAAGAAACTACACAATTTTAGTGAAACACGGAGGATGCATACTTGCAATCTGACAAGTGTCTTTGGAAGTGAAACAAAATCAGGCCAAAACAGTGTAATAATTGAGGAATTAAACATGCACGAAGAGACCTTAAACATTGTAAGCTAAAATAAAGTGAAGAAAACAAGAAAAGGATTCTCAAATGAAGAAAGAGTAGTAAAGGATGATGCATACGTACATGTTATGGAGCAGTCCCAGCCTCAGAGCCCAAGTCTGTTTGAATCTCACTATGTGTTGCTTCTGCCATCAATAATAGATGGGATGCGAGGCGCTGTGCTTCTCCTACTATTAGGGGTAGAAACAGGCCAGACGGTCTGTCAGGGGCCTGTGGCCTGGCCTGATCAAGCCTGGTCTATTAGAATAAAAGGTCAGGCCTAGACATTTTTTAAAGCTTATTAGGCCTAGGCCTATTAATAGGCCTTTTAAGCCTAACAAGCCGACCTGTTGTGTATATAAAAAAAAATCGGTCATTCCACCCAATAGCCCAACCCCACTCTTCACTAGCCTAACACCCACTATCTCCATAGATTTTTTTATGTTTCCATCGACCATCGTGCACCCCCTCAAATCCTCGCTTCTAGCACTGGGAAATCGGGTCGGGCTGGCGGGCTCAGCCCGCCAGCCCGTTTTTTTTGTCGGGTTCGGGCTGAGGAAATCAGCCCGATTAGAGATACGGGTTAAACGGGTTAAACCCGTTTAACCGCGGGTTAAAAGGGTTAACCCGCGGGTTAAACGGGTTGACCCGATTAACCCGATATGAGAGGAGCAGGCTGTGAGCTGTCCGAGACGCACCTGGCTGGCCACCTCCCACGTTTCCACTTTCCCCTTTTCTCATTTCTTCACTCCCGCGTTTCTTCTCAGTTCTCAGCATTTTCCCCTTTCTCTATCAATCTGATTCGACTCTCGGCGACAGGCGGCGACAGGCGAGCGAAACTGCTATTCGGCTCTTCCTCTTTCTCTCGTGCGGCCGTCGGGCGACTGCCGAGTAGCGAGTGGCGAGTTGCAACGATGAGATCTGAAATGCCCTAATCAAGTAATCATCCACATCTGACATCAGCTTCCTCTCTCGTCTCGGCTCGACTCCGCTGCTCATCAAGCAACATAGTCGTGACTCGTCACTCGTTAGCCGAGCTTAGCGGGGGTTGTCGGTGGGGTTCGAGTTTGGCTGTGAACTCGGTGTCGGTGGGGTGCGACGTGCGAGGGTGCGACCGTTCGAGTTGGGGTTGCATCTCTCTCAACCTGATGGTGAATTTGTGATGAACAAGCACATAGTCTTGTTGGTGTTGTTGAGGCGTTGAGTTGTGCAATGGAGTAAAAGCTCTGTGGTAGGGATTTTCGAACAACCATACTCTAGAGTCTAGAATTATGAATTCTCTGTGGACTGTGGTAGAGACTTTAGTTTAAATGATGTATGAATTCTTTGTGTTGCAGAACCCCTTATTTGATACTAACCGAGGATCAATTCGTGGTACAGTGGTAGGGATTTCGAACCATACTCTTGAATGATTGGTTGCCTTGCATTAGTTTCAACTGAAATAATGAATTGGTGTGGTACAAAAAGAAATAATGAATTGGCGTATGGGGATTTTGTTTGAAAACACTATATAATAAATTCTGTGAGTTTTGTTTAAGTTGAAATTGATATATGCTTTTATTATTTATAGGGTTATTACACAAATAGAGTTAGGATTTTCAGTTACATTCAACTTTAATGATTGAGTAATTCGATAAGAATTCCTATTGAACTTTATTGTCTGGACTCTGGATGATCAATAATGCATGTTAATACGATGAATTGCCATTACAGATTATCAATAACATAGGGGATAATAGCTTTATATTTTTAATTCATGGTCCCATACTACTCCGGATAATAGGGGATAATAAATTCTGTGGTAGGGATTTTGTTTAAAATCATTTAGATAAAAAAAAAATTCATTGATTATTTGTACTTATTCAAATTATACACACACATATATTTGAATGAATCTACCAGAGTACCAGTGATAGCAATTTTATTTTGCTCATGTAACAAGTAGCAGTAGGGGTGGAATTTGACTCAGTCCGGTCTCTGTTAACATTTAGGATGTGCAAATGATTTGAAACTGAGAAACTCCTTTCTCATGAAACAGATCAGCACATATGTTCTAGCTTCTTAGATTGCTAATTGTGGCTTTGAATGAGTGGATTTGTCCATTGTGCCTTTGATTCGTTGAGAGTCTCATCTCCTCCGGCGTCCAGTCTCTCTCTCTCTGACTCTCAGGTATCTGAATTTATAACATTGGAAAATAAAATTGATTGGCGTAGTATTCTGAATTCTGAATTGGTTGGTAGATTTTGTTTTTTGCAATAGTGTTGCTAATCTTGATTTATATTGTCTGTGATTGTTGCAATATGCAATGTGCTGGACTTTTTGATTAATTTTTTGTTATAAAAAAGATGGCTACAATTACAAATGTGAATGATGAAGATAAAGATAATAAAAGAAAGAATGTTGACAGTGCTACAACTTCTGCAATGGATGTTGATGATGTCAATGTGACGACACAATCTGAACAACCTGCTGCACCTGACTCTTCTTGTGTACAAACACAAAATAAAGATGATCCTGCTCCAAGTAAAAAAGCGAGGTGTACGACATCTGATGTTTGGAGGTATTTTACCAAAATTGGTGTAGTCGACGGTAAAGAAAAAGCCAAATGTAATGGATGTGGGAGGCCGTATGTTGTGGGAAGCAAGGATTGTGGGACTTCACACCTTCGGCGTCATGTTGAACATTGTAAGTCACTCCCAAAATATAAGGATGTTGGTGCTATGATGATAGACCAAGCTGGGATTGTAAGATCTAGAAATATTGACCCAAATAGGGTACGAGAAATCATTGCATATTGCATCATCAAACATAATCTTCCATATTCTTTTGTGGAGTATGATGGAATTAGGGAGTTGCTTGCATATTTAAATCCTGATTATAGGAACATTACTAGAAAAACTGCTGTGGTTGATGTTTGGAATTTTTATCTTCATCAAAAGGATAACTTGAAGAAAAAACTGTTAATGAGTCCAAGTAGGATATGCTTGACATTTGATTGTTGGACAGCAATAACCGCTGAAGGTTATCTTTGCTTGACTGCTCACTTTGTTGACGAGCAGTGGAATCTTAATAGCAAAATACTTTCATTTTCTAAGATGGAGCCTCCTCACACTGGATCTGAAATGGCAAAAAGGGCACATGAGATATTGGCTGAATGGGGAATTGAAAAGAAAGTATTCTCGATCACTTTGGATAATGCTTCAGCCAATTTTCAGATGCAAAGAATTTTGAAAGAGAATTTAAACTTGAGTAATAGCTTGATATGCAACGGAGAGTTCTTCCACGTTCGATGTTCTGCCCACATCTTGAATCTCATAGTTCAGGATGGCTTGAGAGTAGCAGAAGGTGCTTTGAACAAGATTAGGGCTAGCATTCAATATGTAAGGAAATCAGAGGCAAGGATGATTGAATTCAGGAAAAGGGTTGAAGCAGTTGGGGGTATTGACACTTCAGTCGGTTTACGATATGATGTCCCGACTAGGTGGAATTCCACACATGCAATGCTTGAGTCTGCACTTAAGTATCGTCGAGCTTTTGCTAGTTTAGCTTTGAACGACTCAAATTACAGCCATTGTCCAACAAGCGAAGAGTGGGCTAGAGCAGAGATCATGTGCACATTCTTGAAGCCTTTTGCGGTGATAACAAACTTGATTTCTGGATCATCATATCCCACTTCTAACATGTATTTCACACAGATTTCGAAGATTGAGTTGTTGTTGAAAGGACATTTGCATAATAACGATTCTGTGATCCGGGAAATGGCTCAGTCTATGCTTGACAAGTTCGACAAATATTGGAGTGACTATAGTGTCATCCTTGCCCTAGCAATTATCCTTGATCCTCGGATGAAGCTTGATGTGATTAAGTTCACATTTGGAAAAGTGGATCCCATTAACTCTCATGAAAAGATTGAAAACATAAGGAGCAAGTTGTATTATGTTTTTAATGAGTATAAAAGTGGGATATCATCTTCATCTTCAGCCCCAACTGCTGGAGCTGCTTCTTCAAGCTCTAATGCAAACAATGTCTTCTTCACACAACCTGTTGTTGCCCCTAACCCCAGTCAAGTTGATGATTATGATGTATTTGATGTAAGTTTGAATTTCTTTACTAGTTAAATGTTTAGATTTAATGTTATTTTGATTGCCACTTTGTTATGTTAATCCTTTATTAATTATACGGGTGTAGGATTTTTTTTCATTCAAGAGTCAAGATGAGTCGACGATCGAAAAGTCTGAATTGGATTATTATTTGGAAGAAGGGACTCTTGATAATAGATTGGCGACAAAATTTAATGTCTTGGATTATTGGAAAGCTAACTCTTCTCGATTTCCTTGCCTTTCAAAGATGGCATGTGATATTCTCAGCATTCCAATTACCACTGTTGCTAGTGAATCAGCCTTTAGCATTGGATCTCGCGTTCTCACAAAGTATCGAGCTTCCCTTCTTCCAGATAATGTTGAAGCTCTTATTTGCACTCGAAACTGGCTTCTTGGTTTTCCATGGGATGGTAACATCTAATTTGTTAATTTTTGTTGTTTATGGTAACATCAAAATTATCTTACTGAATACTGACTTATTAGCACTCTTTGTTATTTATGTCTTTATGTGTGGCAGAGGATCCTGAGACAGAGAAAAGGCAAATTGCTCCTGTTCCTGTTTTTGCAGCTTCCGATAATGCATCAAATATCATTATTGATGAATGAAGAATGAGGAGGATTATAATTTATAAGTTTGTTGTTATCCGTTGTTAATTTGTTATGGACTTGTGTTTATTTTGATTTACTTTTTTAAGTTTGGCCTTCTCATCTTTGAAAGATAGGATATTTACTTATTGATTTCACATGTAGTTTGATCTTTGATACATCAAACAAGCACGCATGAAGGGTGGATGAGTTGTAGGCAAGGAGGGAGAGCCGAGAGAGGGGTCCTGAATGCTGAAGAAAAGAAGGGAAGTGATGGCACTGATGATGGGTCACGTGTAGAGTGTAGTGTCTCCTGCAGCTTATGTTAATTGGGGTCAGATTTTGAGACCTTCTTTTGTCCCAATTCCACTCCCCAAATCCATGCAAAGATCTTCCCTCGTCCTTTCTGTTCATAATTACTGCCCCCTTAGACATTGGAGGAACATGATGAATTGCAATTTGCAAGTATTATGTGTTTAATTAGAAGACATATATGTATATTTTTTTGGGTACAATTCATGATCAGAATTCAGAAACCTATGGCTTGATTGGTTTCTATGCTTGACATTAATTGTGATGAATTATTGAAATGCATGTTTGTTTTTATATATATTTTTCTTTGTACATGCTTGATTGATGATGTATTGATGTTTTTTATTTGTTTACATTGGAGGAACATGTTTGTTTTTTATTCAGAAACCTATTTTTTTTGTGTGCTGATCCAGTTCTTTGTATATGCTTGATTGAGTTTACATCTGCCGGAAATGCGTTTGTTTTTATTTGCTTGATTGATGTAAAGTCCAAGTGAATGCACCATGTAACAAACCAGTTTTTTGGGCTGCACCTTGTTTTGGGCCTCAAAAAATTTTACAAAAACAAAAAAAAAATCGGGCTGGCGGGCTGGCCCGTTTAGCCCGCCAGCCCGATCAATCGGGCTCGGGCTGCCAATTTGGCAGCCCGTTTCATGTCGGGCTGAACAATTTCAGCCCGACGGGCTGCCAGCCCGTGTCGGGCCAGCCCGACGGGCTCGGGCTGGCCCGATTTACCAGTACTACTCGCTTCCACCCCACCCCGCCCCTTACGCTCATCACCAGTCGTCTCTGTCTTGAAGCTTGTCGACACCGTCACAGTTCTCTCCATCCTAGTAAGTTCCTCTCACTCTCTTTCTCTTCTCCCTTGCTATTTCCTCTTTTTCAAAGAAAAGAAACTGATTTGGGGATTAGGGTTTTTGTTTGAGCTTGGAGATGGCACTACTCATTAAAAAGAATCTCCAGTTCAATGAAAAACAAGGGTATAGAGGAGTTTCGATATGGGAATTTGAGCACAAATAACGTTAGGTTAATGTGATCCATGTAGGAGTTTGAGCGTTTCTGATATGAACTTCAACCTAAATCTATTAAAATATTTGACTTGCATCATGGATCTGTTGAACCACATCAAACATTACCCAGATTGCAAGTTTATATATGCGTTTTTTGTTATCACGGACAAAAATGCATTAGCAATAAAAAAAAACCTTGCAAACTTTGTGAAAGTGGACTTCAACCTAAAGCACTTTCGGTTGTACTTAATTATATTCTATTTGTTTGGCCTTGCTTTTCTTCTTCTTTTTTTTGGACCTAGATCTGTTTGGCCTATCTTAAAATTTTGAGAATTAGGTGCTGGTAAATGTTTCATATTAGACCCAAGTTGCAAACTACTTCACAATTCATACTTGCCGGTAGGTGTTGAGAATTAGATACTGCACAATTTTGATATTAACTAGTGCAGGTTCAACTCAATTCCAACTACTGCATAATTTAATCAGTTGGGTTGGAAATGTTCATGTTAGATCGAAACTATTCTGTTTTTATGTGCACTCTATGTTACTCTTTGCACTTAAACTTAAAATGCATTACCTTGTATGTTTCATATAAGTAGGTTTTTTGGAAAGGAGAGACAAAGAGCAGCTATACCTAGCTATACCTTGCAGCAAAGGAGGAAGGTCGTGTGAGACGGCTTGCAAAAGAAATTAGCGAGTTGCAGCAGAAGCACGAGCAAGAGATTGTATTGGGTTTTATCTTCTTGATTAATTAGATTATAACATATTTTAGGATGTATTTTTGTAATTTTGGCCTGTTTAAAGGTGGCCTGTTTTCGACCTATTTTTCGTGAGGCCTATGGCCTGTTAGCCTGTTTATAAGGTTTTAAAAAATATAGGCTTTTTTAACAGGCTTCAAGCCAGATCAGGCCTTTGTACAGGCCAAGCTTAGGCCAGATAAAAGGTCTGTAATAGGCCACAGGTCAAGCTTAGGCCAATCTATTACAAAATAAGCTTGGCTAGCTAAAGGTGAAGTTTGACCTGATCTATTTCCACCCCTACCTAGTATATATATATTGTTTTCACTCTAACATTTAAATTGTTGTTATTGTTGTTTTTCGCCGTCAACGCCTGCATTTAGTCTAATCTATATCACATAATTTTCTTTAATTAATAAATGCAGTTGCCAAATAAAATAGGAAGATCAGAAAATGTTGACGAGAATAACAACGCCGTGGGTCCCATATATTGGTGTGGTTGTGACTTGTGAGCAGAGCATATAGGCTCTCTTCTCCTTCACATACGTACACACACACACACATATCACATATGTATATATATCGGCTCGCGTGGGTCTGCTCTTTCTTGACTCAGTTTAGATGGCACAGCAACACGTATGCATCCTTTACCACTCTCTTTGTTCAATTCTGAAGCCTTTCCTGATTTTGTTTATTACCTCTCGTCTTAAATATAAAAATTAATTAATTTTTTAAGAAGATTAATAAAATTATTTTAAAATATTTTTATTTATAATTTTTCTCTAAACTATTTTATCTAATTTATAAACTGAAATATAATTTAATCATACATAACATATGATATAATTAAATAATTTTTTTAATTTTTTTAATCCCTCGAAAAAAATAAAATAAAGTCAACTAGGTCTTATATTTATTACCGGAGTTCGGATGGAGTATTTTCTTTTGGCTTACAATTTTTAAGGTTGCTCCTGTTTGATTCCTCAATTATTAGCCATATTTTGTTTCACTTTCAAAGACCCTCGTCGGATTCGAGTATGCATAATGTGCTTTTCCTTCGTGATGCCTTTTCTTTCTTACTTAGTTTTATTGCATTCCCTTTAATTTTCTTGCATCTTGTTTGATTGCTCGCGTTTAATACTGCCCATTGTACGCGTAGCCTTTTTTTTAATCTTTTCTTTAGTGTTATCTGATCTTATATTTAATACCAAGATCAACTTCTTAATTATATATACATCGGGTACCTGAGGAGTAACAATATCCAAATCATTACTCATGCATGTTCACACTCGGGCTAATCGCTGGGTTTACTTAGACTTCATATGACATTATAATTGGAAGTTGTCCGAAGAAGAGTGTGAGCTTCAAATGCAAGAACAATAGATACCATTACTATGCATCTCTTAAAGAAGGAAGAATCAAAATGAAGAAAAGAGTATCCAAGAAGCTTAAACAACCAAAACTGAAACGGTTTATTATCCGATGATTCTCCTTAAACAACCATCATCAATTTAGTTCCATTTTTTTTAACGACTGAATAACGATCAAATAAAGGCAGAGACATTAAATGACGTACTAATTTGTATTGGTAAAATAATAATTAAAAAAGGTGACAAGTGTATATATATCTTTGAAAGCGAAGCAAAAATAAGGCAAAAAAAAAAAAAAAGTCTAATAATCGAAGAATTGAACAGAGAAGCAGCCGTAAATATTGTAAGCAGAAAGGAAGAAGTAATAAATGAGAAAAAAAAAAGGATATAGAATTGAAGAAAGAGTACTAAACGATGCATATATGATTATATATACGTACGTGTTATTGTTGTGGCAAGAAATTGGAGGATAAATGATCTGAAGGGTGAGATGATGAGAGACGTGGTTGCAGCTCCACCATTTGTTGTTGAGCACTCTCAGTTTCAGTCTCAGAGGAGTAGAGGACAGAGGCCAAGTCTGTTTGAAGATTCATGTAACATTTTTTAATGATTTGTCAGTTGCATTTATTAATGATTTCGTGCGTGTGTGATTATTTGACATTATAATAATGAGCTAAGTCACATGCATTCGTGGGTGTTTGGGTCATATTCAAGAGACCCCCAAAAGAGCTTTCAGAAATGTGAGAACTAGATGCAGAAATTAAATGGGTGAAGTTGTAAATTTAATAACTAAGTTTTCGTAAAATATAATTAACGTATACTATAATTCAGTTTTTAAAGGGGTAAGAGTAGATATAATCTTTTAAAAATATTACAATTTCACCAATTCCATTAAATTGACTCAAACAGCACACTTCTCACAACTGGGACAACATCAAGAGGAGAGAATTTTGGGAAAAAGGATAAGAAAGGAAAGAAATTAAAACACAACTAAATATTTTTTTTTGGATGAAGGTGTAATTTTAACAATAATATTATGTCAGGGATAACTGACACGGTTAAGTTTTTAATGGTGTTAAAATAGACATAAATTTAGTAATCAGGAGCAATTTTACTAATAACGTTAATTATAAGAAAACAGATGTTAGTGGGTCCCATGTGGTGTACACGTGTCATTTTTCCCCCTTACTATATTGCAAGACACACCTCAGCCATAGTTCTTTCTCTTCTCTCCACGGCGTGAGTCTTCTCATCCTCATAACTATATCAGCCACTCCTCCATTAAAGGTGAGCATTGCCACAATTCTCTCTTTCTCTCGCAAGTTTCAATCGAAGACACGTTCCACTCTTGTTCAATATTTCATTTGGCCTTCTCATGCCAATGTGGAAACAAGCAGAAAAGAACGAAACAATTGATGGGAGTACTCTGTTGGTGAAAAGAGCTACAGGGGAGTGATAAAAAGAGGGCGTGAGGTGAGGGGTGGTTGGCGGAGATATGCAACCGCATCGGGCAGCGCAGGCACTGGCTGGGTACGTTCGACATGGCGGAGGAGGCAGCCTGTGCGTACAACGCGGCCGCTAGGCGACTGAGAAGCGCCAAGGCAAGGACCAACTTCGAGATACTGTCGGTTCTGCCATTATTGTCACCGTCTTCTTTCTCTTCAAATTCAAGCTTAGAAGTGAAAAGCAAAGGGAAGGATTTGGGTAATAACAAGAAATATTGTGTGTTTTTTTTTAAAAAAAATGGAATTTCAAAATCTACAATTTTGATCTGCTTCTCTCACCTGCTCTTAATTTTCTTCTTCCTCCCATGTCGGCAAAGATGCCATGAATGGAAGCTTCACCTTCAAGCTCCTACTCTCAATGCTTCAATGTATTGCAAAGGTCGTGGGGCATAGATCTGGAGATGAGAGAAACAGAGAGAGGTGAGGTTGCAGAAGCTTAAAGACGATGTGATCGAGGAGATGGATGATTTTGTTCTGCTAACAAAATGTCTTTGAATACAGTCAAGGAGGGAAAGGCAACACGTGTACACCACATGGGACCTACTAACGTCTGTTTTCTCATACTTAACACCGTTGATAAAATTGCTCATGTTTATAAAGTTTATGTCTATTTTAGCACCATTAAAAACTTAATGGTGCCAGTTACCCTGACACAAAATATTATTGTTAAAATTGCACCTTCATCTTTTTTTTTTTTTTTTTTAAAGCTCTCTTCATTTTCTCTACATCAATGTAGATCTAGCACAACTCTGCAATCTTCAGCATCAAATAAATTCTCGGTAAGAGCAAAAATCCACAACATTTTTCTTTCCAACACTAAGTATCCAGTTTCGCTGCTCATCAAAATGATGATCAGGGAGATCTAGCATGATCTGGATCGTTTAGATCAGATCTGGACAGTCCAAATTTCATTTTTTAAATTTTTTTTTAAAAAAATTATTTTAATAAATAGAGAATCTAAAATAAAAATAATCTCTTAACTAACATTTTTTCAAAAAATGATTTTTTCTAATTAAAAATCATAATTAAAAAAATTGAAATCTGGACCATTTAAATCTAATCTGGACGATTCAGATCATGTTAGCTCTCCCTGCTCATCATTTTGATGAGCAGCGAAACTGGATCCCCAACATTAATTAGTGGATTCAAAGCATTGTTTATTTGTTGCTATTTTTCATCTTAGTGCTTTTGTAATTTTGGTAATGGGTGTTTGCTCAAGGGTCACATTACTGATTTAATCAAAATATGAGCATCCGAATAACTTTTAGGAAAAAGTGCATTTAGGTCATGGGCAAGAGAAAATATGATAAAATGGTCCCTTAAAATCTCAAAATTGTATTTAAGTCTCGTGAGACTTTTTTGCAATAAATTTCAATTGTCAAATATTTATAAACTTGTCAATAGGCGCCCCTGGATTTGTTAGTGTAAGCGTCCATGGACTTGTTAGTGTAAGCGCCCATGGACTTGTCAATGGACGCCCTTGGACTTATCAGTAGAGTTAAAATTTATTGCAAAAAAGTCTCACATAACTTAAATGCAATTTTGAAATTTTAAAGGATAATTTTATCGTATTTTTTCTTGTTCAGGACCTAAATGCAATTTTCTGTAAGCATAACACAATTTTACCTTTTAAATGCTCTAGATGATTGACCTATTTTCAGAAAATCATAATGAAGATTCCACTGAGCATTTTCGGTTGCAGATTTTGTGAATGAAAAATTTTGCAGCACCCTTATTTGCGACAATGGCTATCCTTCCATCCCAGAATCTGTTGCAAAAGCAGTTAGGAATAGATTTCGTTGGTTTTCATTGCAAATTTCATTTATTCATGGGACAAGGTTATCTTTCCTCCGATCTTGCTGTCCATCTTATTCAAACTTTAGCTTTTGGAGAGACGTGTTGGGGCATTTGTTAAGTTCATATTTACAAATTCTTGTTTATAATATATATATATATATATATAGATATATTATAAAAACAATATGGTTTAGAAAATCGCAGAGCAAAAAAACAAAAAACAAACTTGGAACTAGATGTTTAACAAGAGTCAGAGTCCACACTCTTGTTCTCTCTTATCAATCCCTTCACCCACCATTCTCTTCCAAAACCAATGTTGATGCCTCACCCCCTGCATCTGTTCAATTGGCACATTCTTGATCTCTGGCAGGAAATAGTACACAAACACCGTCATCACCAGCACCCAACCCCCAAAGAAGAAGAAAATCCCAGACCTGAAGTGGCAAAGCATGGTCAGAAATGCCTGAGCAACAATGAAAGTAAAGAGGAAGTTCACTGCCACTGTGTTGCTTTGCTGGGCCAATCGAATCTCCAACGGAAAAATCTCACTCGGTATTAACCACCCCAATGGTCCCCATGACCATCCAAATCCAGCAACATTTATGCATATCATCACCAAAACCAAGTATGCCCTTTGCTTACTTCAACAGACGTTAAGTCCATCAATGTTTGCCTTCAAGTATTGAATTAATATCCTTCAACAGAGCGTCCAGCATTGGTTGCTGGGCCGAGGGAACTGGACTAAAAAAATGGAAAGAATGGAAGAGGATGTGTATATATATTAATCTTCTATAAGCTTCATATAAAAATAAAAACTGTGCGTTTCTTATCCGTTAGGGTGCCATGGCACTCCTACTATTGTGCTGTGGCACTCGAAGGTTTTTATCTCTTTTCTTAGCAGAGTGTCGTGGCACTTCAGGTACTCACTAAGGTCTAGACAGGTTCAATGATATATCATACTTATATATTATTCACTAACAAGGAACGCTTGTGTAGGGTATGAGTTTAGTCCTTATTGGATTAACCCTTTATGAGTTCAAATATATAGATTATGGCCTGTTTACGCAGAGCAGTTGAGGGGAGGGGGTAGAGAGGTGAAGGGGAGAAGACGAGGCCCAAACCAAGAAAGCTCCTTATGAGTCACTGAGTCACTCGACCAAATGGTGACAACAGGAAGAGAGAACAAATTTGTCTGCATGAAGTACTATTCTACCCCTCGAGTCCTCAATGTATAAATTATTTAACTAATTTGATTAAAGCATGCAGATAGGTAGTTAAGTTAGTTAATGATAATAAATACGATAGTATATTTTTTTCTCTAAACTACACTTGTTTAAAATTAAATTTCTAAATTCTGTAAAAAAAAATTAAATTTCTAGAAAATGATTTATATATTTTTGAGAGAGTATCAATAAAGTTAATTTAAAGAAAATGATAAATATGCTTTATATTTAAGACCAAAACCAATATCTCAATTATATCTTCCATTAATTACTAAAGGAGTATTAAAATTTAGAATTTGATTTGGAGCTTGCTAGGATGCCATCTCATCAGCTTCTTTTAACAGAGTTAGCTCAGTTTTCTGCCTCCTTTACGAATTTTCATGCTTTACATGAGTTTTATCAATTTTATCTTTTTAAAAAGTACATAGAGTAAGTTATGATGACTTAAAAATATAGCTACTGAGTTATATCAGTCAAACTTAAATGATTAAGTTATAAATCAATTAAAAGTGTAGAGATTAAATGAATAATTTTTCCTATATATATAATACCTTTCAGTTGTTTTAGAAAGTGACTAATTAATATGACTAGAGGGAGTATTTTAACTTTATTGTACAAGCTTTAAATCCACTTCGTCAATGCTCTACTCGGAAGACAGAAAATATGGCTTTAAAAAGGGTTATAATTATAACGCCACAACTGCTGTAGCAAACCTACTAAATATATATGCTCGAGAGTTGTCTTATTATTTAGATACCTCTGAGGCTGTTTTTCTTTTGGACTGAAGATACCTTAGAGGCTATAGATAGATATAATAAGAAATTACAGATAAAAAATTCTTTAAATGATAGAACGCTATACCTTGGAGGCTATAGATAGACTTAATAAGAAATTACAGATCAAACATTGTTCAGATGATAGAATACTCAAATTAAATACACAATAAATCTACTTCTTCAGTACATCTTGGAGGATTGAAAATATGGTTTGAACAATGGTGAGAATAAGGAGCATGATTAATTCCAGCAATGGAAGCTACAGTACGCCAAGGAGTGTTGCAATAATCACATCTTAGAGTTGCCCTCATCTTGTTCCAAAGATCTTCACAATAGCCATTAGCCTTTGGCAGATATCAATGTATTCGGAACTGAAATTCGCTTGAGCAACATTTTTCCAGAGATCATTAAATAATAAAGCAACATTGCTGGTATCACCTAAAAAGTTGCTGATTATTTTCTTGTGAATAAGGAGATCCACATCCTTATGTGTGTCTACTAGACAATCCCATACAAGAGCATAGTCAGTAATGTAAGAAGCATGAGGATAATAACAAAGCTCTAATGCTATCATATTACGAAACAAAAGTTCGACGCAATCCTCCACCAAAATGTGTGGAATTTCAAGAATATTTCCTGATAATTTAAAGTCTAATGGGCACTTGCTCGTACTAGCCATCAACTTTACCCCTGCTTCTTGCAATGCGTTTGCATTGTATGAAAGAATAAAGCCCCCTACAGCCTCCCTTGAAAATGAACGCCATTCAGGCATTTTTCCTTGTAAGTAAAACAATCTAAGAAGATTTGTAAAAATACTTTATCTTAATATCATGATTAGGCTCTACTTTTTGAATGTTAAAATACCCAAAATACCTATATGTGAGCCTAAGAATTGAAGAAAGGCTACCGCGATGGCCAATGGGAAAAGCTTTATTAAACAATTCCTCAATAATAAAGAGTGGAAGTTGATTCTCTAGGAAAAGAAAGAGGTGCGGGTTGCATATATTAAAGGGATTTAGGACATATATGAGGGGGTTACAATCGATATTAGAATTCCTAGAGGTGTTATGAAAGATTTTCCTATAAGGATTGGCCTATATTAAGGATCAAATTTGAGCCCTTATTTGTTTAATCTAGTGGTAGATGTTCTAACTGAGCCTATAAAAGAGGAGATCTCTAAATGCATGGTTTTTGTGAATGATATAGTTCTGTTGGCTGAATCCAGGGAGGAAATTAATTTTAGATTTGAAATGTGAAGACGGACTTTGGAATCGAAGGGCTTTCGCCTGAGTAGGAGCAAAACTGAATATATGCATTGCAAGTATGATAAGAGACAAAGTCGAAGTGAAGTGGAAGTTAAATTAGGGGGCAGGTTATTCCACAAGTGACAAAATTTAAGTATTTGGCATCAGTTATACAACAAGATGGTGAAATTGATGGAGATGTTAGTAACAGAATTCAAGCTGGATGGTATAAATAGAGAAAAGCTACTGGAGTTATTTGTGATCAGAAAGTACCTAATAAGGCAAAAGGAAAGTTCTATCGCATTACTATATGACCAGCAATGCTATATGGTAGTAACTGTTGGACTTTAAAGGGACAACATGAACATAAAATGGGGGTAGCCGAGATAAGGATATTGAAATGGATGCGTGGTCATACAAGAAAAGATAAGATTCGTAATAATAATATACGTGAACGAGTTGGAGTGGCCTCTATTGAAAGAAAAATGGTAGAAAGCCATTTGAGGTGGTTTGAACATGTTCAATGAAAGCCATTGAATGCTCCGGTGATGAGGGTTAATTAAGTGGTATGGAGTCTTATAAAATGAGGTTGAGGAAGGTCGAAGCAAACGCTCAATGAGGTCATAAAGCGAGACCTTTTGATTAATAATATATCTAAAGAGATGGTTTTCAACAGAGCACAATGGCGTCGTGCGATCTATGTAGCCGACCCCACCTAGTGAGATAAAGGCTTTGTTGTTGTTGTTGTATTATAATCTGGAATAAACCTCTAGTTTACTAAAATAGAAATAAAACAGAACAACAATGACGCAGGGAATGACATTTGAAACAGGAAAAGATAGCTAGGGGGTTGATGGCTGAAGGAGTAGGTGCCACCATTGTTAACTCTTGCAATATTATACTTAACAATTAGTAGTATAAATAGGTGGTTTATTTTCATTGTAAATCATCTAAGAATTAGAAAAAAATATTTGAGATTGGTTCTTCTACCATTTTGGTATCAGAGCTGAGTTCCATAAGGTCATAGAGTGAAAGAGTGAGGAGCGGGTGAGAAAAAAAAATGTGAGAAAAAGAGGGTGTCGGATTTTCACTCTCGTAGCATTTTTTGAAAAAACTGACCTCCCCATCATGTTCAGAAGGCCAAAAAACCTTAGAATAGCCACGGTTTCCTCCGTGAAACAGTCCCACGCGCCGCCACGAGACTCGCCAGAAAGTCACGTTCTATTGCCGGAATTTCACACACAGTCATCAGAGTTTAAAGGTTGAAGATGATGACGTCATCCGTCATGTCATCTTGATCTGCTGCGTTAGCAACAAGTCAGCCAACCACTGACTGCCACGTGTCCTGTTCTTCCATGTCAACGTACCAGTTAGCAAAACTTTCAAAAATTGTATTTTGACCCCTAAATTTGGTCAAAATTACTTTTTCTACCCCAAAATTTCAGAAAAGTTCATTTTTACCCCAGAATTTTGCCAAAATTACATTTCGGCCCCTAAACTTTCTGAAATTATATTTTGACTCCAGAGTTTTGTCAAAATTGCATTTCTGCCCCTAAGCTTTCTGAAATTACATTTTGACCCTTGAATTCTGTCAAAATTACATTTCAGCCCCTAAACTTTCCAAAATTACATTTTGACCCCTGAAACTTACCAAAAAATTCCACTTTTAGCCCTTCTTTTTCCAAATACACCAGTCCTACCCCAAATTGTTCGTAAAATTTCCAATTTCACTACATTTGTTTCATAAATACTGACCCTACCCCTATACCCTTTCACCCTACACCTAATAACTATATTCTTTAAGTCCTAACCTTACAAGAACAATCCAAAATGCCTCCAAGACATAGAAACACACATGAGATTGAGATGGAGGAAATGAGACGTCGGATACAGGAGCTGGAGACCACTGTAGAATCACAGCAACCCTTGCTACAATATCGCAGTGAATATCTAGAGGATGATTCAGATAACAACAGTTTGTCATCCACCGATTACCGCCTCCATCCTCAACAACAGTCATTTTGCCTTAATTACATTAAATTAGACATACCTGAATTCGAGGGAAGACTTCAACCAGACAAATTTGTTGATTGGCTTCAAACTGTTGAACAAGTTTTTGAATACAAAGAGATTCCCGATAAACAAAAAGTCAAAATTGTCGCCATCAAACTAAAGAAACATGCTTCCATATGGTGGGAAAATATCAAGAAAAGGCGTGAAAGAGAAGGAAAAAGTAAGATCTGAAAGTGGGACAAGATGCGACGTGAGCTTTCACGTAAGTTTTTTCCTGATAATTATTATCAAGATAATTTCCTTCAATTACATAATCTCCACCAAAAGCCTATGTCTATGGAAGAATCACTACAAAAAAAAAAGATAATTCGTAGCGGTGCATTTGTAGCGGTTAGAATAAACCGCTACAAATATCAGGATTTGTAGCGCTTTTAAGCAACACCGCTACAAATTTGCAACGGTATGCTTTGCACCAAGTGGCTCGAGGGTTAGGGAACGCGATTTGTAGTGCTTTACAAGACATAACCGCTACAAATTTTGGGGGCCAAACCCGCCAAAATTTGTCGCGGTTAGTCTATATTAACCGCTACAAATGTGGCGCCAATTTGACGTGAAGCTAGCGTGACTATTGTGGCGGTTTTTTTGTAGCGGTTTTTATGATAGTAACCGCTACGGAATTTAGAGGGTCGCCTTTTTGTAGCGGTTACAAAGAACCGCTACAAAATTTAACTCATATTTGTAGCGGTTACAGTGTATAACCGTTACAGAATGTATTTAAAATAAATATTTATTAAAAAAATAAATAAAACATTTGTAACGGTTTATATTTAAAAACCGCTACAAAATATAAATATTTGTAACAGTTAAATGGATGAAATCGCTACAAAGTGATACGTAACTTTGTAGCGGTTTGACAAACAAAACCGCTACAAATTGAACATTTGAAAAATTTTAATTCCCACCAACAATTATGAATATTTGTAACGGTTTTTTAATACTAACTGCTACAAAGTGTTCATTTAAAATTTGAATATTTTAATTTCCGCTAACAATCATGAATATTTGTAGCGGTTTTTTTGACATAACCGTTACAAAGTGTTGCACATTGAAAATTTGAATTTCAAATCCTGTCAACGGTGGTGAAAATTTGTAACGGTTTTTATCGTATAACTGCTACAGAATACATTTGAAATAAATATTTATAAAAAAAATAAATAAAAAAATGAATTTGTAGCGGTTTTTATATATAAACCGCTACAAAGTATAAATATTTGTAGCGGTTTTACAAACAAAATCACTACAAATTGAACATTTGAAATTTAAAATATTTTTATAAAGAAAATTCAGGCAAATATTAGTAGGGGTTATGAAACCGCTACAAAATCAAATAAAACCACTACAAGTGTGAAATATTTTTATTAAAAAAAATCAGACTAATATTCGTAGAGGTTATGAAACTGCTACAAAATCAAATAAAATCGTTACAAATGTGAAACCGCTACAAATAATGTCACATAAACCGCTACAAAACTAGTCACATTAATCGCTACAAGCGCTATGCAGATCCCTATAAATACCTTCAGTACACCTCATTTCAAACACTCTTCCATTTCTTTCAACCTTTCTTCTCTTTCATTTTCTCTCATCTGAAATTTTTTTTTAAAAGCCAAAGAGCTGAGTAAGGTGGTCAAATATAGTAAAAGAAATTTTAATTCTTTGATTTCAACATTTTCTCCCCTCTCATAATATTTATACTCATTATCTGCACATTCTCAATAATATTATCTATATAAAGTTGATTCTTATCTAACTTAATTTAATCATTCTTTATAAATAATAACGATATCATTTAAGTTACTTAAATAATAAACTATTCAACACAATATTATAACAATGGACTCAAATAATTGTATAATTTTTTTTAAAAAAATTCCAAAATTTTGTAGCGATTTTAGAACCGCTACAAATGTAAACTCGAAATAGTATTAAAGTTTTGGTGTTGCTTTTGAAATTCTCATTTGAATTTAGTAGCGGTTTTCCAACCGCTACAAAATTGGAGCCAAATTTTCATTTTTGATTTTCTGTCACGCGAAATTGTGGCGCCAACATTTGTAGCGGTTTAGTAACCACTACTAAATTTGTAGCGGTTGTATTACGTAAGTAGCGATTGTTATAAACCACTACAAATACGTTTGCAACAGTGGATTTGGTAGCGGTTTTTACAACCGCTACTAATACACATTTTTAATCGCTACTAAATCACAATTTTTTTGTAGTGAATATACCTAGGAATTTGAGAAGCTCATGATGAAGTGTGATATCCAAGAGAGGGGGGAGCAAACAATAGCCCGTTATATCGGAGGGTTAAATACCAATATTGCCCATCCAGTACAACTCCAACAATACTGGACTTTGGATGACATCATTCATCTAGCCATCGGTATTGAGAAATAGTTGACCAAAAGGTTTCCGTTTCAACCGTCTTCCTCCACCGAAATTCCTTTTGATGGACATGAAGCACACATGCATCAGCCTACACAAATGCATCAGCATAACTCTTCAAGCAAGCCTATATAAGTATATCAGTTTAACTCTTCAAGCAAGCCTCCACCAAAGGCTACCAAGGAATTTAACTCCAAAGCATCTAAGTGTTTTAAATGCCAAGGGTTCGGTCATATCACTTCAGAATGTCCTACCAGCAGAGTTGTTACTATTATTGAAGGGGAAACTTCTGCAGTATTTGAAGAAGAAGAAGAGGAGCTTATGCCTGATAAAGAGCCATTCTTTGATGAAGAGCCAATTTTTTATGAAGAAGTCATTCCTCCTGATCACGATGAAACACTTGTGATTAGACGAAGCTTGCATACAGCCACATTGAAAGAAGAGACTTGGCTACATCACAACATTTTTCATACTCGTTGCACTACTCAAGGTAAAGTTTGTGACATCATTATTGACAACGGAAGCTGTGAAAATGTAGTCTCTAACTACATGGTAGAAAAGTTGCAACTATCAACTCACAACCATCCGTACCCGTACAAGCTCCAATGGTTTAATAAAGGAAGTGCTGTAAAAGCTTTAAAACGATGCCTTGTTACTTTTTCAATCGGTAAAAGGTATCACGATGAAGTTTAGTGTGATATTGTTACGATAGACGCTTGTCATCTTCTTCTGGGAAGACCTTGGCAATATGATCGACGCGCCCTGTACGACGGTCATGCAAACACATATTCATTCCAGAAAGACGACATGAAGATTCAGTTCTAACCTTTGCCACCAGATAAACACATTAAAGTAAAAAATGAGTCCAAGTCGTTTTTACTCAAGCATAAGGTTGCGGATCTATCTCCGTATCTTGATGATGACATTGTTTCTGACTCGAGGACGAGTCTTGTCTAACCCTAGGAGAATGAAACAGAAATAAAACAGAACAATGATGCAAGGGATGACATCTGAAACAGGAAAAGACGGCTGGGGGGGTTGGTGGCTGAAGGAGTAGGTGCCACCATTGTTGACTCTTGCAATATTATACTAAACAATCAGTAGTATAAATAGGTGGTTTATTTTCATTGTAAATCATCTGAGAATTAGAAAAAAAGCCATTTGAGATTGGTTCCTATACCATTTACTTTGATATTTGTTGCAAAAGATGCATAGGCCTAGGAGGAAGAGTTGGAGAAAGAGGCATGAATTTGGACTAGGATCAAATCCTTAACATCTAGCTCATGACATTCTTAAAGACTGAGGTTGGTGTCATGTAAACAATTTGCTCATGCTAGTTTGCAGATGTATCAATGTAGAATTCTGGCAGACATGGTTCTGCCTGCATTAAGATCCTGGCTGACCATGTTTGTGACATACAATATACTATCTATTTTTTCTCAATGGCCTATTTTCTAACAGCACTTACCACATCTCTAAGGATATGATGGAGGGTGAGATCGGTGGATTCAGCTAGAACCTACCCTGTCAGTGATCCTGCATATAAACAAGATAGATTTATCCCTGCCAGACTCTTAAATAGTCCATTAATTTGATCATTCTGTGAATTACATTTGACGAAACTTTGTTTTTCAGACTTTAATTCCTCCCTTTTGTTTTATCTAATAGTTTTCAACTGTATGCTTCTATTTTCACAGGTTCAAATGTAGTAGATAGGTTTCTACAAGTTAAAAGAGAAGTTCAAATTTAGTGTATGGGGATAGAACTTGAGCAGCCATCTGGAGAATGTCATGAGGAAAACAGTGGGAATCCTGTAACTGCTGATGTGTTTGATGGAGTGGATGGTGTAAATAATGGCAATGAACCGAGAAGTTCATTAAAAGTTGTTGGAAATGATAAGGAGAATGCAGGGCTAGGTATCAATGCTGATTTATCAAATTATGGAAATGAAGGGTATTCTGGACAAGGAACCAACTTGAATTCTTCAAAATTACCAGAGCCTCATGATGGAATGGAATTTGATTCAAAGGAGGAAGCGTTTGCATGTTATAAAGATTATGCGAAATCCATGGGATTTACTGCTATTATAAAAGCTAGCCGTCGGTCCAGAATATCTGGAGAATTTATTGATGCAAAATTTGCATGTACCAGATATGGAAACAAGCAAGAACCCTGTGCAGCTGAAACTTCAAATTCTCTTTCAAATACAGATAATATACCAAGCAGTCCTGTAAAAAGGAAACGGGGTGGGGTGAACTTGTCTTGGGCAAAAACAGATTGCAAGGCCTGCATGCATGTTAAAAGAAGGCAAGATGAGAGGTGGATCATCTGTAGTTTCATAAAAGAACATAACCATGAAATTTTTCCTGACCAAGCCTATTACTTTAGGGGACATGGTAGCAGGGCTAGAACAAAACAGATGTGTGTTGCCATGCCCAGAAAATCTGATGGATATAAGAAAGTTGACAATAGAAAAGGTAACAGTGAAAACCATTCGGGTAATAGACAGCATCTGGCTTTAGATGAATCAGATGTCCATGCTCTGCTTGACCATTTTATGTGTATGCAAGGCGAGAATCCTAATTTCTTTTATGCTATAGATCTGAATGAAGAGCAGCAATTGAGAAGTGTTTTCTGGGTTGATGCAAAAAGTAGGCTTGATTATGGACACTTTGGTGATGTGATTCTTCTTGACACCACACATATCAAGAATGAACATAAACTTCCTATTATTCCCTTTATTGGTGTGAACCATCACTATCAATTCCTGTTGCCCGGATGTGCTATTGTGTCTGATGAGTCTAAATCAACTTATACATGGCTGTTACAGACATGGTTGAGGGCAATGGGTGGATGTGCTCCGAAGGTAATACTTACAGACCAAGACAGAGCTCTAAAAGAAGCTGTTGCTGAAGTGCTTCCAGGGGTTCATCATTGTTTTGGTTTGTGGCATATCCTGAGCAAGATTCCAGAAAAGTTAAGTCATGTAACACAGCAGCATACAAATTTTATGACTAAATTTAACAAATGTGTGTTCAAGTCTTGGTCATATGAACAATTTGAGAAGCGATGGTGGAAAATGATTAGGAGATTCGATTTAAGTGATGAGAATTGGTTATGCTCAAT
This sequence comes from Inga leiocalycina, assembly GCA_963242795.1. Lineage (NCBI taxonomy): Eukaryota > Viridiplantae > Streptophyta > Magnoliopsida > Fabales > Fabaceae > Inga > Inga leiocalycina. The sequence goes on from OY725320.1 coordinate 17,179,152, forward strand.
TTATGAGGATCGTGAACACTGGATACCTACTTTTATCAGAGACAAATTCTTAGCAGGAATGTCTACAAGGAAAAGAGAAGAAGCTATAAACGGTTTGTTGGACAAACATGTGCAGAGGAAAACTACACTGAAGGAGTTTTTAGAGCAATACAAAGTGCTATTACGAGGGAAATGTGAAGAGGAAGCAAAAGCAGATTTTGAAACTTTTCATAAACAACCAGCATTAAAATCCCCCTCACCTTTTGAGAAACAAATGGTATCATTGTACACACGAACAATATTTAAGAAATTCCAGAGTGAGGTATTGGGAGTTGTTGCTTGCCATCCAAAAATGGAAAGTGAAAATGAACCAACAAAGATGTTTAGGGTTCGAGATTTTGAAGATAATCAACAATTTATTGTCTCGTGGAACAACATAACTTCAGATACATCTTGGTCATGCCATTTTTTTGAATTCAATGGTTTGCTTTGTAGGCATGTAATGATAGTTCTGCAAATCTCTGGGGTTGTCTGATGGACAAAAGAAGCAAAGAATAGACAGATAGTAAGAGAGTTGTCTGATGTGGTGGACTCTAGGAGCAAACGCTGTACTAATCTATCTCAACTAGCATTTAAGTTGGGTGATGAAGGGTCTTTATCACAAGCGAGTTACACTACTGCTGTAAATGCATTGGAAGAAGCTTTGAGAAAGTGTGAGAACATGAACAACTCAACTAAGAGTGTCATGGAACCAATCTTCCCGATTCTTGGTTCTAATCATGTGAATATGAGTAGCTCTGTTTGTAATATGAACAGGAAGGACAATTCTTTGAAGAAAAGACAGGTTAATTAGAGTTCAGTCCATCATTACACTCATTTTATTTTTGTTTCATTAACTTGACTGATTTTTCTTACACCACTATTATGTATTAATAGGCACTTCCCGAGCCAAATATCATTGCTATAGGAATTGATAGCAGCTGGCAGCAAATGGTTGGTTCACTATTTATATAAAAGAAAAATCTGATTACGCTGTTATATTACTGTAGCACTGCTTGATCTTTCTATAAATGTATGAATTGAACAGCTAGTTAGTTGGATTTTCTTATTAGAAGCATCTAGAAGATGCTGATTATGATATTACATTGTGGAGGAATATTTTATAAATTGTGTTCTTTATAGGCCAATTCTACAAGAACAGCAGGCCTTGATTGTTCTTATGAATCACAGCAGAGCATTCAAGAAATGGTATGGCATAATTTCATTGGTACTATATACCCTAAAGCATGGTATTATGGCGTGACTATTTTCCTAACCACTGGAAATTTACAGCTTTTGAAATTTGGGCCCCTTTGTGAATTTTATTTTAGGATCAGCTGAACTCAAGATCTCAGAACTTGGATGGCTATTGTGCATCTCAACAAATTGTCTCGGGGATGGTAAGAAATCCTCTTTAACCGTGGATCAAGAAACTCATTTTCTACTTTAAAAAACCATATATCTTGTGCTTGGCGATATTGATTACTCTGACAGCTCTCTGATGTTATGTTTTAGGGACAATTGAACACAATGGCTACCAACCGTATTGATTTTCACCGCAACCATAACATCCAAGGCCTGGTAATGCAAATTTGGCTAGTCTTTGGTGTGCATTTTCTATATACTGTATTTTAGTGGGCTTCAACAGTTGAATTTGATTGATCTTTGTTAAGAGGTCCAAGATATGTTAATATGTATTTTCTCTACTGATATAGAAGGCTTAATTTAGTCTGTCTATGGGTATGGGTCAGTTTTTTCAAAATATTGCGTACATGCCAAAATAAATTATGAACCCAAAATCATGATTATCTTATTAATTGATTTTATAAATTCTGTTTTACTCAATGCTAATCCTAACATATTCAAAGTACGTGGCAGTTACTTATGAGAAATATGGTTGAGAGTCTCATAATTGATTTAATTGGAATATGGGTTGAGAGACTCAATCGATTTAATCATATGGTTGTCTGGATCAATTTTTAGAAACCACGGTTGTGGCCTTTCAAATTGATTTTGAAGGGTATCACAACAGGCACTGAGTTATTTCCCCCCTATTTTCCTGTCTACCTTAATCGAACTTTTACTTTTTGAGAGACGTGTCCTGGGCATTTGGTAAGTTCATATTCACAAATTCTTCTGTTTATAATATAAACAAGTCATTATTTTCTTCGTCTGCATAATATTTTCACTATTGCATGTCCTTAATACACAGGCCTACAGAAACAGAACCTTGTCAGGGTGCCTGAGAACTGGGAAAATCTAACTTCGAGAAGAAATCGACTCTATTACAGCAAGTAAAATCATGAGCAGTAAAGAGCAACTTCCATTACTCTTAATTTTATAGACCAAATAACTGTCGTAATGAAAAAATTTTGTGCCTAGTACCCCTAGTATGTTTGGACTGCCCCCACTTAGCTGGATAAGTTTTGTTGCTGTTGTTGTGCCCCCTGTTTGGTGGATAGAATGAAATGAAAGGTAGAAATGATTGGAAATAAAGCAATTTCGAAGATGAAAAGTAATTATCGTACCCCTACTTTGAAAAGTAGAAAGAAATAGAAACTGTTGAAAATTAATTACAAAGACATGAAAGTCATTGTGAATGAAGGTAAAGAAATTCTTTTCTTTCATTATACCAAGGGAACTAGATTTTCAAGAAGAGTCAGAGTCTGCTCTCTTGTTCTCTCTTATTATCAATCCCTTCATCCACCATTCTCTTCCAAAACCAATGTTCATGCCACACCTTCTGCATCTGTTCAATTGGCACATTCTTGGTCTCTGGCAGGAAATAGTACACAAACACAGTCATCACCAGCACCCAACCCCCAAAGAAGAAGAAAATCCCAGACTTGAAGTGGCAAAGCATGGCCAGAAATGTCTGAGCAACAATGAAAGTGAAGAGGAAGCTCACTGCCACTGTGATGCTTTGCCCAGCTGATCGAATCTCCAGAGGAAAAATCTCACTTGGTACTAACCACCCCAATGGCCCCCATGACCATCCAAATCCAGCAACATATATGCATATCATCACCAAAACCAAGTAAGCATACCCTTTGCTCAGTCCTCCTTCATCTTTCAGATAAGCTGCCATCATCCCTCCTATTATACTCTGAGATGCAAACATCTGAATGCCTCCTATTGCAAACAAGGTTCTCCTGCCAAATTTGTCAACAACAAGCATCGATATGAAGGTCGAGCCAGCGCCTACAATGCCAGTCATGGCTGCAGACAAGAGTGAAGCACTTTCACCTAACCCTATTGTCCTGAAAAGCAAAGGGGCGTAGAAGGCTATGACATTGATCCCTGTCACTTGCTGGAAAAATGGTATTGCTACTGCCATTACAAGCTGTGGTCTGTACTTTCGTTTAAGGATGAGCTTGAACGAGTGATCAGTGTTTTTTGATGTTGAACTTGCTTTGATGAGTCCATCAAGCTCAGTTTGAACATCATCTATTCCTCGAATTCGTTGAAGTATTAGCTCTGCCTTTTGGTGATCTTGACTGCGTTGGATTAGGCTATTGGGAGTTTCTGGGAGGAAAAGTGCACCCAATGTGAGGATCAAGGCTGGCACACCTGCCATGGCTAGTGAGATACGCCAGCCCCATCCACCTTTGATCTTCTGTGTGCCATAATTGATAAAATTAGCACATAAAGCTCCAATTCCAATACTGAATTGGAATCCATTGTTGATTGCACCTCTTAGTCTTGGTGGTGCCATTTCTGATAGATACAGTGGAACTGACTGCAGAACAAACATTACTAGAAATTGTTAGCATAGGAAAGTGGTTGGAATTAGATCATAGCCAAGAGTGCTAAATCTTAAGAAAGCATGAGAACTTCAAGTGATTCTTTGAACTATGTCGTTTAAACTAAGCTGTTGAGGTTTTGTGGATGTGTAACTATCTCTTGGGAAACATGGAGTTTCCTACTATTTCTTGAATTTGTCAAGTTAATATGATATTTCAAAAGAAACAGTTTACTCTGATCATGAGTAAGAACTGGAAGAAATCAGCCTACCTGGTTTGCAAAGCCAACTCCAACACCAAGCAAAAGGCGACCAAGGATGAGCATATAGACATTGAAAGCTGCACCACCAAATGCTGAACCTGCAAGAAAAGCAGCACCTCCTGCAGTAATGGAAGGCTTTCTTCCAAAAGCTCTGGTGATATAGGAAGCCAGGAAGCAAGTAAGCAGCCCAGCCAAATAGAGCGAAGATGTGAATGTTGTCAGTCGTTGACTGTCAAATATGCAGTAGTTGCTCACTTCTGTGTCCTCCTTCATCTTCTTGTATATATCTGGGAAGAACTTCAGCAGAAATGGCGACATTGATGTCACCCCACCTTCAGATTGTGACATTGAAAATAGATTTGAGATTTTTCTTTTGGTATGTGAGTTTGACTGAATCACTCAAGGACTCACTAAGGTCAACCCAGGTTCAATGATATATAATACTTATAGATTACCTACTAGGTCCTCAATTAGCGAGAGGACTTGAACCAACACTTATGCAGGGCATGAGTTAAGTCCTTATTGGACTTTTTTTTTTTTTTATGTAGTACTATCTGATCAGATATAAACATTATCGTGTCTAATCAGGGGTAGCAAACTTTATTTTTTACACAAGGTTCAAATATTCAACCTTGTTTTAGAGGAATCAAGTCCTTTTCATTCGACTAAATTCTTGTTAGTCTTAACAGACCAATCTTTGTTAGCATGATATAAGGTTTCTATTTATAGCAAGAGTACTCACCTGATATACCGATGTCATAGCCGAAGATGACACCTCCCATGGCAGCCATCATGCAAGATAAGACAACAAACAAGGTTATCTTGCCATTGTTGTGTTCATTTCCGCTTGTTACTGAAAAGCTCAGAGCCATCAGATTTTTTTCCCTTGAGCTTACACAGTAGTGAGTAGAAACTGAGGAAGATGGAGCAGGAGGCTACTGTCGAAGAACAGCAAGACTAGTCTTTTCTGGGTCTGATTAGTACAAGTCCACCAAGGTTTGGTGGAAACAATATTTTAACAGTCTCGTGGTTTGAGTTTTCAATACAAGCAACCTTGTGTTTTGTTGACTTGGAATGTTATTTTGTCTTTTACTTTATTCCAATAATGTGATCGGCTTACTTTTCAATACAAGCTTTGATTTATTGATAAGAGTTCCGTGTGATCACTCAAATTCTACTGTGTTGCCAAATCTCCTTGATTCATTGAACATATATATTATTTCCTTGTTTATTGGATGAATTTTGCCAAATCTCCTTGAATCATTGAACGTATATATTATTTCCTTGTTTATTGGATGAATTAAGGAAATGTGTATCTCATTATTTAATGAAGAAGATATGTTTTGAGTCTTACTTTTCAAAACTACACAAATCACCCCAATTTATGATTTGGGCAAACACTGATTTTAACAAAGAACATTTTGCATTAACGGCGTTAGTTTTGCTTACATGGAGGTTTTAACATCACACCCATTACCATTATATCTCCACGCCCACCTTATCTCTTCTCGAATGTGGCAAGGAAGAATGAGCGACGATGGTGCAAGGCTCCTCCTTCTCTAGTTCGTCTCTTAGGTCTCTGTTTGGACGTGGACTTTCTAGGTGTTTCTGGAAAATTAGTGTCTGAAACAGAAACCTGGGTTAGAGGAAGTGGTGAAGTGTTGATTCTGTGGTTGGATAATTTATGCATTTTGGGAAGGAGAACTTGTTTTCTCATAGTAGAGTTCAGAAGCACCGTCAATACCATAAAATCACAAATTGACCATAATTCTATTCAATGGCCATGGAAACTAATCTTGTGGCTTCATTGGTGTAGAAGAGATAAGGTGGAGCATGAAGATATAATGGTTGTGTGATGATAAAGCGTCCATGTAAGCAAAACTGACAGCGCATTGGTCAAATTAGTTTTTGGTTCTTTCTCCTTTGTAACTTCAAGGACCAATTCTTGGGGACTTGATTAAAAAAGTGTGTAAATTATAGGGGCCTCCACATCTATTTTCCCTTCACTGAAACGTATGTATTTATTTCCTTGTTTATTGGATGAATTATGGAAACGTGGATCTTATTATTTAATGGTCAAGATAGGTTTAAGCATTACATTTGAAAATTACGCAACCCCGCAATTCACGATTTTTAAAAGGTTATACTTGTACAGTTTTCAATGTCATTAAGGGTGTGTTTGGATTAGCTTTTAGAAAATTGCTTCTGGAGAAAAAGTGAAGAATAGCTTTTGGAGAATAGATTATGAAGAGAATAGATTATTGGGAAAAAATGATTTTGATAAAATAAGAGTGTTTAGATGTTTTGATCAGAATAGTTTTTTTTCATGGTCAAATGATTAAAAAGGACATTAACTTTTGTGATAATTGCATATAAAGGAAAAGATTATATTTTAAGTATTATTTAACATTAAATTGCATAATAAATACAAAAAATGAAATAAAATTGTAAATTTTTTTAAAAATTATAACATTTGTCAATTATGAAATGAAAAAATGAAAAAATTTTAAAATTATAACATTAGTCAATTATGTAGTAAATTACAAAATTAGATCAAATATACATACTGAAGGCGTACACCATACTAATTTTCATCTCCTTTCATAACTCGGGTTATCTTTTGGCAAATCCACTGTATTATTCTTCATTAAATTCTTGTGGACATTTTTTTATTTTTGCAAGTGTGTCCGTGTCTTTAAATTCTGTTTTGTTTTTTGTTTACCACTCCTGCCCAATCTCTCAATATATATATATATATATATAAGTATATTAACAAATTGTTAAAATAAGCCATCTTTTCTACATAGTAAGGATTTAAATTAATCTATTACAAAACACCAAAGTACAAATTCAGCCTAATTGTCAATAATAAAGTAAGTCAAGATATGGATACAATCACATTTAACATATTGTCAATAAAAGTGTACGTAAAAATACGAAAACAAAACATGACTACTACTCTTGCGTATAATAAATGATTTGATCTTTTATCAAATCACGAAGAGAAGCTATGTCAAATGATGATGCAACAAATGAAGGTATTGCTGAAGAGTCTATAGCGTCATGGGCATCAACATCAACCAAAGTATCCTCTCATTCACGGTGCCGGAAGTCAGGATCAGAAATAGATTTTCTTCTGATGAAATTGTGTATAGACTTCGTCGCACAAACATTCTAACCTATGTGGGAAAGCGATAGCTATGCATTTTCTGTAAGATTTTAAACTTGTTCTTCCAAATCCCAAATGTTCTTTCCATTGTGTACCTAAGACTTGAATGCAAGTAATTAAAGGTCTCATTGTCATTTTCAAGCCTAGATGACCTCCAAAAGTCAAGGAGATAGTAACACTTGCATTCGTATGGCCCCAGATATCTAGTTGGGGTAGGGTAGCCGACATCTACCAAGTAATATTTATCTGCATGAAAGAATAAGCTTAATGCCAATACATGTCTGTGTGGTTAAAAATAATTAAATTGTACAAAGTATAAGAATACATGTAAGCGGATGTGGAAAATTCATTGACGGAGTTGTCAGGGCATGATGAAATATGCGAGAATCATGTGTCGTTCCTTCCCATCCAGCCAGTACAAAGGTAAAACATATGTCCCAATCACAAACCGCCATCACATTTTGCGATACAAATCCTTTTCTTCCAATATATGTTGTTTTCTCCCTTGCTTTGACCTTACATAGAATGTGTGTGCTATCAATTGCACCAATAGCATTTTTTAAAAAAAAGGTCAATATCTATTGCTTTGACTTATCTTAGAGTGAATGCTCTGAAATATAGGATCCAGCGGTTTGATGTTGGACATTGCAAGACTACAACATACCTGTAAGACAGCATGCAGCGCCCTATGAATTGTATCTCTGAAGCGCATAAATCTTTCTTGTACCAGTCTACTTGATGCCGCATGTCCAACCGTGTGCAAAAAAATCGCCACCATTTCATGTGTGCCCATATTTTGAGTTTCTCTCAAACCATGTAGTATATAAACCAAACTCAAATGTGTTTATTCCAAATGTTGATGTTTTACATTGAAGTTTAGAACCTATTTATAATACTAATTCATGCATTAAAATACTGTAATAGTCAACAATGGCATCTTCACAAACTCTTCTCCACCTACTCCCTCTGCATAATCGTCATGCCTTGCATCATTTCAGTCATATGCTTTTATGTCCACGTTGGCTGCTCTGCTCTGTTTCATTCTCCCTGTTCTATTTCATTCCCCCGGGGTTGGACAGGACTCATCCTCGAGTCAAAAACAACATCATCATCAATGAATGGAGATTGATATGAAACTTTATGCTTCAGTAAAAATGACTTAGGCTTATTTTTTATTTTAACGTGTTTATCTGGTGGCAAAGGTTCAAGCTGAATCTTCACATCATCCTTCTGGAAGGAATATGTGTTTGCATACCCGTCGTATAGAGCGTGCCGATCATATTGCCAAGGTCTTCCCAGAAGAAGATGACAAGCATCCATTGGAACAACATCACACCAAACTTCATCGTGATATCTTTTACCGATAGAGAAAGTAACAAGGCATTGTTTGGAGACTTTTACCGTGGTTCCTTTGTTAAACCATTGGAGTTTGTACGGGTACGGATGGTTATGAGTTGGTAGTTGCAGCTTTTCTGCCATGTAGTTAGAGACTATATTTTAACAGCTTCTGTTGTTGATAATGACGTCACAGACTTTACCTTGAGTAGTGCAACGAGTATAAAAAATATTGTGACGTAGCCACGACTCTTCTTTCACTGTGGCTGTATGCAAGCTTTGTCTAATCACAAGTGTTTCACCTTGATAAGGAGGAATGACTTCTTCATCAAAAATTGGCTCTTCATCAAAGACAGGTTCTTTGTCGGGTATGAGCTCCTCTTCTTCTTCAAAAACTGCAGAAGTTTCCCCTTTAATAATAGTAACAACTTTGCGGGTAGGACATTCTGAAGCGATATGACCGAACCCTTGGCATTTGAAGCACTTAGGTGCTTTAGAGCTGAATTCCTTGATAGCCTTTAGTGGAGGCTTGCTTGAAGAGTTAGATTGATATTCTTGTGTATGCTTGTTTGAAGAGTTATGCTGATGCATTTGTGTAGGCTGATGCATGTGTGTTTCATGTCCATCAAAAGGAATTTCAATGGAGGAAGACGATTGAAACGAAAACCTTTTGGGTAATTGTTTCTCAATACGGATGGCTAGACGAATGACGTCGTCCAGAGTCCAGTATTGTTGGAGCTGTACCGGATGAGCAATGTTGATATTTAATCCTCTGATATAACGGGCTATTGTTTGCTCCTCCCTCTCTTGGATATCACATTTCATCATAAGTTTCTCAAATTCCATGGTATATTCCTCTACAGACATAACCTTTTAGCGGAGATTATGTAATTGACGGAAGTTATCTTGATAATAATTGTCGAGAAGAAACTTACGTGAGAGCTCGCGTCGCATCTTGTCCCACATTCTTATCTTACTCTTTCCTTCTCTTTCACGCCTTCTTTTGAGATTCTCCCACCATATGAAGGCATGTTTCTTTAGTTTGATAGCAACAATTTTAACTTTCTGCTCATCTGGAATCTTTTTATACTCAAAGACTCGTTCAACAGTTTGTAGCCAGTCAATGAATTCGTCCGGTTGGAGTCTTCCCTTGAATTCAGGAATGTCTACCTTAATGTCATTAAGGCGGAATGGTTGTTGTCGAGGACGCTGATGGTAGTCAGGGGATGACGAACTGTGGCTATTCAAATCATCTTCTGAGTGGTCTCTACGAGTTTCGAGCAAGGCTTGCTGTTCTGTTATAGTGGCCTCTAGTTCTTGAATCCGGTGTCTCATCTCTTCCATCTCAATCTCATGTCTATTTCTGCGTCTTGGAGGCATTTTGCAGTTTTTCTGACATGTTTTGACTTTAAGTACACAGTTATTAGGTACAAGGTAGAAGGGTAGGGTAAGGATTTGTGTCTATGGAAAAGTCAGGGGTAAAATAGGAAATTTGGGTAATTAGGGGCAACAATGTAATTTTGGGCAAAATCTGGGGGTCAAAATGCAATTTCAGAAAGTTTGGGGGGGTCTGAAATGTAATTTTGGCAGAATCTGGGGGGTCAAAATGTAATTTCAGAAAGTTCAGGGGTCTAAAATGTAATTTTGGCAGAATCTGGAGGTCAAAATATAATTTTGGCAGAATTTAGGGCACAAAATGTAATTTTAACAAAATTCTGGCTGACCGTTATGCTGACGTGGCTATATGGATTTGTCCACGTTGCGTTGACTGATGACGTGGATGCTGATTGGACGGGGTGACGTGGCAATGCTGACGGTGATGCTGGCGTGGCACTATTGACACGTGGCGTAATGTGATTGGACGACATAGCGCTGACTGGTCAGACAGTGATGACGTGGCAGCTGACTGGGTTTTCTTCAACCTCTGGGTGCGTGGCCGGCGCGTGGGCTTTGTTGACGGCGCGTGGGTCTCAGGCGGTGGCGCGTGGCGGCGCGTGGAGCCGTTTCTCGGTGGTGGCCAACTCCTGTCCTAGGTTTTGGGACCTTTTGAACACAATGGTGTGGTCAGATTTTTGAGAAAAGGTCGGCAGGATGGAATTCGCACACCCTGTTTTCCCAACGATTTTTCCTCTCAATCCTATTCCTCACTCTCTCGTTTTCCCTCCCTCTGGAACCAGGCTCTGATGCCAAAATGGTATAGAAACCAAACTCAAATGTGTTTATTCCAAATGTTGATGTTTTACACTGAAGTTTAGAACCTATTTATAATACTAATTCATGTATTAAAATACTGTAATAGTCAACAATGGCATCTTTTGGAAGAGGGGATCTAGAAGAGAATGAGAATGAGAACAGGAAAGGAAAGGGTCACTGAAAGAGCAGTGAGATGGGAGACAGGGACGACGGGAATGAAGAAAAAGGGAAGACACGGGAAAGGGAAAGAGAAAAAGAGAATCTGAGGCTGATAGGACATAATAATTACCCCCAACAGTCATGATTTGTGTGAAAAATCGGATACAAATAGCTTCTGGACAAAACCTTGGTTTTGGGCTGAAACCATGGTTTGAAAAAAAAACGGGATTGTGAACAAATATGAGTGTTCGGTGACTTTTTTACAAAACCTAGGTTTTGTCAAATAATCAATTTTTTTAGCATTTATTCGAACTCACACCATGTGAATGTTGACATTGTTGTCATGAATATTCCTCCTAGCCAGCTTCCTAGCCAATTTTTTTATGTGGTAGCTAGCCTCTGCATTAATGTTTTAAAAGCCAAACCGAACGTTGAGCTGGAAAGGTCAGCAGGTCATGGTTCAACCGGTTGGAACGATTGAGCCATTTAACCAGACCGGTGATTTAATAATTAAATTTAAAAATAATATATATATATATATATATATATTACACTAATTAGTTTTTAGTCTAATTTTAGATGACGTTAGTAAAGTCAACCATTAACCTAACAAAAAGCACAAATAATAATGATTTCATGACTGGTCAAGCATTGGAATTAGGTTGCTCTTGATTGATCCAAGCCTGAGTTTTTTGAAAAGCTTTTGGACCAAAAATGTCATAATCTTCTTGAGGAAATGACCCAGAATCAAGACCTCCAACTCCAATCCCAGAACTTCCAATTCCAGCCTTAGATTGAGGATGAGCCTCACTACCTTGTGCTACAAAAACATCTTTATAAAATAGTGTAGAACAAACCAAATTATAAAAATTAGTATATATATAAAAAAATGTTTTATAGATAAAAGAAAAGCAAAAGAAATAATAAGAAGGCACTTGTTCATAAATTTGAAAAAGAATTGGCAAGAGTTTTCAAGTTATTTAGATGCTATGAGCTTATTCATAACTTTGACTTGCATATCAACTATTTTTTTCCTTTAATTAATTCATTCCATTTAGCCTTCATCCATCATTACAAGCCTTTAAAGCCCTCTTGGTTCTTTACATTTATTGCTATTAGCAGTAGAGATGTTAGAGTTGTTACAAGCCTCTAGTAAAGTGTTGATTAAGTAAGCTAGAGTGAAATTATCTCAATGAGGTGAGATGAGTGAAACACAAATACCTTGAGAGTCTCTTGTGTTTCATTCTAATATTTTGGATTGTGTAGTTAGCTAATATTTTTGCATCGCTTAACTATGATTAGTGTTAGCTTGAAGGATTTAATTAATTGATTTATTGCTTTCTAATTATGAAATTGCTCATCTTTCAATTGCATTAATGATTGGAATTTAGAAAATTGTACTTAATTGCCTTTGTTCAGGAGTACAAAGGTATAAATATGAGAGAATTGATTGAATCATATTTTATATATGATTTTCATAATTAAATTGGAATTGTGATGCATTTTCTGGGACATTATTGTGTGATTAAGCACTAATTTTAGTCAGGGACAATTGTTTTGAATTAATTGTAATTTAGGGTAAAATGGTCATAATTTATTCATTATTTTTGTGCAATTGTTTCCTAGACTTTTAATGCTACTTTATGTTTAATCTTGTATTGTAGGTGTTTTGGAAGAAATTGGAAATTTTGGAGGTTTAAAATTAATTATTTTGAGGATTGGGAAAACAACAGAACAGAACCCATATTTTCAGGAAATTCTGATTGAGCCCCAAAACATTTTAAAAATATTTACCTAAGTCCCTCAAGAAAACGTTTTGAAAATTTTCATTGAGGTCCCTGGTCAAAATTAGGTTACTGTTTCAGGGAGTTAAAAAGGGGGAGAGACCCGAGCAGAGGGAGGCGGAGATTGGGAGAGCTGAGAGGTTTAGGGAAGAGGTCGGACATGGTGAGTGAGAGGGCTTGAGGAAGAGAGGGAGGCGAGATTCACCATAGCTCTCATCCTTACCACCAGCACACTACCTCAGACTTCATCCTCCGTCAGTTGCAGGAGATCACAGAGGAGAGAGAGCGCCGCGGAGAAAGCTCCAACAGCACTGTCAACCATCGTCGTCCTTTAATTCTTCACATCCACTGTGCTGCGATAACAATTCCAGCAACACCGTTGTTCCTCCTCTGTTTTCCCATAGCCAGAGTCGGACTCTGTTACCACCGTCAGCTCTGTTTCCGACCAACTCTGAATTTCAGGCAGAGCCTTCCTAGTTTTCCAGCGAGCTTCTTCACAGTACCAATGATTTTTTTCCTTCATCCCCATTCACCACTGTTAGCAGCAGCACCACAGTCATACTTCATCATCACATCACTTCCTTCTCTCTTTTAACCACCAGCTCCACCGTTCATCAGCACCGTTAACATCTTCCTCTCTACCATCTCTACTTCACAGTTCCAATTTCTCATTTCAGAGTTTGCACCGATCTCCACTATCTTCACCACTGTCATCAGTCCTGCTTCAACACCACCATGACTCCATTGTGAACGCCAGCTGCCTCCTCTGTCTTCACTTTCAATTCCTATGGGTTCTGTGAGTTTTGAACATGCTGTGATTACTGTTGGAGACATGAGTGGCTGATTTTGCTTGCTTCTTGGTGATGAGGACACATGCTTGAGTTTCAAGAACTACATTGGGGAGTCTATGCTATTTCAATTCCTTTTCTCATTTGTATATTTGGATTACCTAAATTGTAGGATTATCTCTATATATTATTGAAACTTAATTACTATTTGGATGATCTTGTGGATTGAACTCATGTGATTGGATTGGATTTATGTGACTTGTTAGATTTGTATATGTATTTCCTTATTGATTCAATGATACTATGTTATCTACATGATATTGTTAGATAGTATGATGAACTTGGATTAATTGAGTGTTGTGTTATCGCATTCATATCAAGAGGAAATAAGTTGCATTTATCCATTTCAACTGCACATTAAGTAGTTTTAAACAATATCTCAAAAGATGGTAGTTAGCTATGTTTGTAGGAGCTACTATTAATTGAGAATATTGGACTCAAATGTTATCTTAAGGTTTTCTCAAGACTTAATAAATTTTAACTCCCATAATCTTATTGAGTAAGGATAGTCACTTTCTTCATTACCAAAAGCATATATTATTCATATTTTTACTCTCAATTCAACATTTCTCATTATTTTTCCAAAAATACCAAAAAGATTAGGGTTAGCTTTATTTTCATAAGTTGTTAATTTAGAGAAAACCAATTTCAAAAACCCATTTTCTAACCATGATTATAGCACTTATTTTTATCTAGGGAAGTCAAAATAAAAGGCTATTTGATAAAAGAATGATCTTTGAGTTGTTTACAATTTAATTCGTGGTAATTTGTGATTTGACTCCAAGGCAACTAAGGTTATATCAAATCACATATTCACTTTATTAAAAATTTATAACTCTACTTCTTCAAAAAAATTTTAATTCAACTCATAAAAATTTTACCGCCCCTCCCCTCCAAATTCCCCATGCCGAACTGATAATTTCCAAGTCCATCAATGTTTGCCTCAAGTATTGTATATCATTCAACAGAGCGTTCAGTATTGGTTGCTAGACCAACGAGTTGGGCTTCAGTTATTTTTCCAAAGTCTGCCTAATTACTAATTAGGTAGGGTGAAGGAAATGAGACCAACACTTTATCTCACTGTATAAGAAGAAGAATATAAGTTTAAATTTTAAAAAACGCATTCTTAAAAAAGAAAAAAAAAAAGAATTGCAAGGGGTACTGTATAAATACAACACTCTAGCATAATAGACCATCTTATTCCGTATCTTAAAACATTCCTTTGACATCAATTATGATCACATCATCTTCCATATCTATCAAGTTTGATTATGAGGTATATCTGTGCCATTTTAAAGCTAGTTGCATAAATGAAATAAAAAAAATGATGGCCATACGCAAGTATATATGAATCAACTCCTGTGTCCTCTTTAATTAATCCTATCCATAAATTGAAAGAATAGAAGAGGACACGCACGCTCACACACACATGCATGTAATAATCTTTTATAAACTTTATATAGTGGACAATTATTTAAACAAAACATGAAATAAGGAGTCGAGCTGCATTTCTATGGCTACAAGGTGCACTTTTTGTTGTCAAACAAAAACCTGGTACAAGAAATCGCTTCACCAGTTACGAGCACACTGCCCAGTCATAACAAAGTCAGAGGGCAAAATAATCAAATTCCAATATTATATATGGTCTGTAAATAAATTTCTTTAGTACTTCGTGGAGGATAGAGAATATGGTTTGAACAACTGCAAGAAAGAGTACAGCTGCAGCAATTTGCCAAGGTGTATGACAATAATCACAATAGCCATTCAACTTTTCACAGATACCAAACTATTCTTTATTAAAGTTCCATCGATTGACATTTCCCCCAAGAACATTAAATAATAGAGCAACGTTATTGGAATCACCTAAATAGTTTCTGATTATTTTCTTGCTAACCAGGAAATGTCTATTAGGCAATCCAATATTACAATAGCATAGTCAGCAATGTAAGCAGCATCAGGATAGGGGACAATATTGTTTAGTTCAAAGAACACTCAAATTAAATATACAATTTAATAAGCTTTTAAATCTACTTCAATACAACTTGGAGGACTGAAAATATGGCTTGAACAATGGTGAGGACAAGTAGGATGATTCCAGCAATGGAGGCCACAGTGCGCCAAGGAGTGTTGCAATAGTCACCTCTTAGAGTTGCCTTCAACTTATGCCTAGGATTTTGACAATAACCATTCAACCTTTGGCATATATCAATGTATTCAGAATTGAATTTTGATTGACACACATTTTTCCAAAGACCATTAAATAATGAAGCAACATTATGGCTATCACCTAAATAGTGGCGGACTATTTTCTTGTCAACGAGGAGATCCACATCTTTATAAGTGTCGATTAGACAATCCAATAAAAGAGCATAATCGGTAATGTAAGCATCATAAGGATAATGACACTGTTCTAATGCAATCATATTACGAAATAACACTTCAGTGACATCCTCCACCAAAGTTTGTGGAATTTCAAGAATATGTCCTGAAAATTTCAAGTCTAGTAAACATTTGTTCTTACTAGCCTTCAATTTTATGCCTGCTTCATGCATTGCATTGGCGTTGTATAAAAGAATATGACTTCCCTCCCCTATGGAGTAGTCATCCCGTTGAGGCATTTTTTCCTGCAAGTAAAACAATCTAAGAAGATCTGTAAAATGCTTTATCTTCACATCATCAGGATTAGGCTCTAATTTTTTACGGTTGAAATATTCAAAATATGCATACGCGAGCTCAAGAAATGAAGGGCGGCTACTTCTATCATGGTTCAGGGGAAAAGCTTTATTGAACAGCTCTTCAATAACAAAGAATGGAAGTTGATTCTCAAGTAAAAGCAAATCTTCGTTTATAGATCCATATAACCATGGCTGTGAAAATTTAGCATCTTTGCCTTCCTCATTTGTCACACATGACATGATGAAGAGTTCAATGATGAAGCCAGCATCCGTTAATGTCAGTTTCACAAGTTCATGTTCAGTAAGGTTAATGGTGCCTGAATAAGAAGCACGGACTTTTGGCTCTAAATCTTTTACTAAACCAACCAAATCTTGCATGCTTGACGTGGTTCTTTGAGTAAATCTTTTGAACATTATTTGTTTATGCCTTTCCATGTCTTGCAGCCTCTTGTTACCAAAATGAAAGGGGCCAATCGAAACAAGTCTTGGAGTGTACGCCTCTTCATTAAGATGACGGAGTGGAAGGGGCACCATGTAGATACAACACTCTGGTAACAAAACACCATCTCCGCAAGCTTGAATCATTTCCTTCATGTCTATAGTCACCTCATCATCTACCACCTATGAGATTTGATTTAGAATATACGCAAGACACACACAGAAGAATGCTCTATTTCTAAATGCCCCTCAAATTTTTTCAACTTCCCAAATGTTTTTTCTTATTTCTTTTCATCATTACATTCTATAGAAAACGAGTGATATATATCTTGATATATTATGGATAAAAAAATGGTATAGTTTTCAATTTTTTCATGATTTTTCAAAGAAAAATATTTTAGAGTGTTTTTCTTAACCGTACTAAACGGTACCTACTAAATAAGAGTGATGTAGCGATTAGTGCTTTGATTTGTTTTATTTGTTAAGGCTGCAATCTTGCAAGGTTCCAGAATGAAAGGAAATTAACAACAGGCATGACGAATGAAAAGCGCAGGATGCATGTTTGCAATCAGCTGACAAGTGTCTTTGAAAGTGAAACAAAATAAGGCAAAAAAAGGTCTAATAATGGAGGTATATATTAAACACGAAGAAACCTTGAAAACTGTAAGCATAAAGAAAGTAAAGAAAATAAGAAAAAGCTTCACAATTGAAGAAAGAGCATATATACGTACGTGTTGTTGTTTTGGCAAGAAATTGGAGGACGATGGATCTGAAGGCTGAGCCGATGAGAGAAGTGGTTGCAGCTCCACCATTTGTTGTTTTGCAGTCTCAGTCTCAGTCTCACAGGCCAGATCTGTTTGTTGATTCATGTCATTATTACGCATATTCACACTGTGAATCACACGATCTATTGCTTCTGCCATCTCAACTTGGTCGATAAGGAACAGAAGAAAGTCGATCTGCTCTGCTCTGCAATCCACACGACACTGGTTGACGAAGGCTATAATAAGCACACCCCTTAAAAACTGAAAGGGGACTTTCTATAGTCCCACTTGTTATCTGTATTCCACTCCTTTGGCGAAGTTAAAGACAAAAGAAACCAGCTGTGTCGACCCACTTGCTATATATAAATGATTTCTAATTTGGCAATTTAAAAATGAGGATGTCAACGGCGAATATATATACTTCGATGAAATGACATTTTTGTAATTTATCTTAATCATATATGTTTCTGGACGTACGAGCATTGGCTATTAATTAAGAAGAAGCCTAGCTATAAGATATATGGTATACAATAATACAACTGGCTTGAATTGTTGGGGCCTTACAACCTAACTGATACCAGATCTTAATGATGCTTGTGAGATAGTGAGTTTGAACCTTTAAGGATATAATGACGTGTGATTTATGGAAAAAATATTGGTTATATAGTTTACAAAATAATTATCAAAATTGGATGTTATAGATTCCTCTTGCTAATATATATATGTACACACTAAATTTTATGGGCTTTCAGAATAAATATTACCCACTGAGCGACGGCTATTAAAAAAGTGGTTGGCGGGTTTGATTCATAATTATGTACAGAATAAACTTCACCGAAAGAAAACTATGTATATCCTTCAACTCTCTATACTCTAAAAGAGCTTAGTTGCTATCAGCAGAGGATGCTCCAGGTCTAAATAATAATAAGAATACTTAATTTTGATTCTCTTCAATTTAATTAGTGTGTGTTTGGAAGAGCTTATTTTTAGGCAATAAGTGCTTATAATTCGTGATTCACGGTATACGAGGTAAGTATGTGAGAGGAGTTTTTTCTCGGCTTGCGTAATAAGGGCTTATTTCCCAAATATAAGCTCTCCTAAACATGCTATTAATTGGATTCGGTTGGTGCACACTGTCAAATTATTTTGTTAATTCCTCTCTAATCGCATCATTGCCTTTGGGTTTGTTATCCACTAACAAGTAACAACGCTAAATTTGTTAAGTTCGCACAAATACTTCATTGTTTGGCCAAAAAAAAAATCTTTACTGATCAACCTTTTTCTGATTGATTAAAACAGTTATCTGTTTACTTCATGCAAGGCGTCGTTTCCGAAAATCTAAGTAAAAATGTAAAATATGACAGGCACGATGAATATAGTAATTCGTAGTAAAAAATAAGCAGGTGAACAATGAGGGGGAAAAAAAAAAGAAAAGCAACCAAAACTATACCTATCCGTTGTTGTCCCTTGGAAAATAAAACAAAATATCTTGAAGACTTCCAGCTCATGACAAGGATGGTCAATATGTGAAATTTGCAAGGATGGAATCCATTGTTAATTGCACCATATTTCTGGGAGTTACAACGGAACTGACTGCAGAACAAACATTACAAGAAATTGTCAGCATATGAATAAATGGTTGGAGTTAGATCCCAGCCAAGTCTACTAAATCTGAAGAAAGATTGAGAACTACAAAAAAATTTTGTACAAAAAATTCTTTAAAAAGAAATCTACGACTAAGTTATGGTTATCTAAATCAGATTTGAATGATTTAGATTTAATTTTTTTAACTAATAATTTTTAAATAAAAAATATTTTTTAAAAAAAATGTTAGTTAATATATTTTTTTTTCATTTTAAATTCTCTATCATTAATATAACTTTTTAATAGATCAAGATGAAAGGATAGTCTAGATCAGATGAAAAGATAGGCACCCAGAATGATTCTGGAAGGCATATATACTTGCAATCTGACAAGTGTGTATCTTCGAAAGGTGAAACAGAGTAAGGCTAACGGGAAAAAAAAAAAAAACTAATAACTGAAGAATGAAACAGAAAGAAACCTTAAAAATTGTAAGAGTAGAGTAAGTAAAGAAGATAAGAAAAGGCTTCTGAAATGAAAAAAGAGTAGTAAAGGAAGGATGCATAATTGTTGTTGTTTTTGTTGTTGATGAGATGAGAGAAGTGGTCGCTTCAGCTTCACAATTTGTTGAGCGCCCTCATCGGCCAAGTCTGTTTGATTAATCTCATCAGGCATCTCCCTGTGGATCTCACTATGTATTGCTTCTGCCGTCTAAGCTTTGTCAAGAAACAACAGATCCACGCGACAACGGCGAGCAGATCTGAAGGAGGAGAATAAAGTAGATATGTTCTGCGCAGCCACCGACACTCAGGCCCTGTTTGGTTGGAGGGGAGGGGAGGGGAGGGGATGGGATGGGAGGGGAGGAAAAATGAGCCCCTCCCCTCATTTGGTTTGAAATTTTGGGAGGGAGGGGAGTAAAAATTTATTTCTCTCTCCCCTCCCCTCCCCTTATTTTGATTCCCTCCAAATTGGGGGGTTTTGGAGGGGAGCCAAATATTAGGACTAATTTACCCTCATAATCTTTATCATATCCCATCAATGCCCATGGTTGCAACTCATGCCCTCTCCGCTGCTGTTGCTCCTAGTCTCTTGCCCTCAATTCCCTTCCTCTACTTTTTGCCAAAAACGTAAATTTGGACTTTATTTTTATGTTCTCATTTTTTGCACAGTAACATATAAGAAATCTTGATGGTTGATAGTTTCATCTTCACAAATCCTGATGCACATTCGGCTTAATAAATTTTATTAGCAATTGAATTTTGACAACCACGTTATAGGGTGATCTAAATAATTTGCATTGTTGCTAGTCATTTTTGGCTAAAGCATTGTTACTGGAGTCATCTTTTTTTAGAGTCAAATTAGCCCTTCGTTGAAAACGTAGTATAAAACAAAAATTATTATATTAGTTGTTGTATACATATTAAGGTGAGAGTAAGTTTTCAAAAATTATATAATTTATATTAAGGTGTAAATTAATTTAAATAATTTATATAAGTAAAAATATATAAACTAATATATAAGGGTAAAATGGTAAATTACATATTATCTCCCCTCCCATCCCCTCTTAAACCAAACAAAAGATCATTAAAAAACCTTCCCCTTCCTTCCCCTTCAACCAAACCAAACAAGGTAACCTCCTATCCTTCCCTTCCATCCCCTCCCCTCCATTCCCTCCCATTCTATCCCCTCCCATTGAACCAAACAGGCCCTCAATGAAGAGGGCTGTAATTACTAATTAGTGCACCCAATTAAAATATAAGGGCGAAAAAACCCCAAAAAGAAAATGCAAAGGCAAAGACTGGGAATCTTCTTCCATGAATGGTCCCACGTGTTATTTCTGTAGTCCACTTCTTTTGAAATGTTAAAAGAGGACATCAAACAAATCTGTCGTTTATTTCATATATTTGTTTGATTTTATTCTCTGTTTTTTTTATAGACAGTTTTTGAAAATAAATTTTTACAATAATAAAACAAAAAAATCTACTATGAATAGATTGTTTTAAAAAATCTATTTTTAAAATGATATGATGGTGTTGTTGTCAGTGGTGACATAGCGGAAACTGTCATTAATAATATAGTGTCGATAGTAAATAAATAGCTATTTTAAAAAATAAAAAATAGGAAAATAAAAACAAAAAAATAACTAAAAATTGTTTTTGTTTTTAAGTTTTTAAAACAATTTTTTAAAAATAATTTATCAAACAGGTTTTACTGCTTTTAAAAATTTTTTAAAAAAAACAGTTTTTAAAAATAAAGTCAAACAACCCCTATATTTTTACTGTTTTTATTCCCTCCAATCATGGGAAGGGTTATTCTGTCAAAAAAAATTATGGGAATAGTTAAGGTGTAAATTGCAACAAACCGCAGTTTTTCGCTATCAGGCATAATTAAGATTTGAATCATATAAAAGTATACTCAATCTTTTAAATCAATTTCAGCAATTTCATTAAATTTGTCCAAACCTCTATCTTTTGTTTTACATAAGATTCACTTATTCCCTCTCTAGTTTTATCAGGGGCATTCGGACCAATTTAACAGAATTGTTAAAATTGCCTATTTTTAAAAAATTGGTCCTACTTTTATACCTTTTAAAACTTAATTATGTCAAATATTCATGGCAAAAAAACTTCATTGTTAAAATTGTTAATATGCAATTTTAGTAATAAATTTTTTCACTATAAATGTCACACAATTAAGTTTTAAAGAGTACAAAAGTAAACACAATCTTTTAAAAATGCTGCCAATTTAGCAAATCCGTTAAATTGACTTAAACATCCGTTATAAAGTTTGAGAGAGAATAAGTGGGTCCCATGTAAAAAGTAACGGGTGTTTTGGCCAATTTAACATAATTGCTAAAGATGCACCATTTTTAAAAGATTGTGTCTACGTTTGCACTATTCAAACTTATTTATGCTAGACGTTCGTGATAAAAACTTTATTAATAAAATTGCATCTTAACCCTTATTAAAATTGCACCATAAACCCATTATTCAGAAGTACAATGTAAATTTAATATCACCTTTTGTCTCTTTAGTATAAGGCTTATTTTAATGAAGAAATTGAACTATAAAGTGGGTCTTATTATTTATTTATTTTACATGAACTTATTTTATTATTTGTTATACCTTATACACTTGTAGTTTATATTAATTGGTTACAAGATTTATTGTTTTATTATTTAAGAGTTTTATAAGATTTATTATTTTCATATTTAATTGGTTAAATTTGTAATGTTTGACTAAATGATGAGTTTGATCTTGATTAAGGGTCATTTTTTTCATGGAAGTTCTTGATAAAGAGTTGTGGGTATTTAGAAGTTTTGTGGGAGCAATTTTATCTCAAATATTTATAAAATATAGCAATTTTGTCTTATCCTCCCTAATATTAAATTTGTCCATTAAACCAGTCACATGGTATGTCATCTCATCATACATGTGACCAAGCTTCCTCACACCTCATCATCTTTTTTAACTCTCTTCCCCACCTACTCTTCTTGGAAAAGAAATCCTTCCCAATCCTCCAATATGGATCCCCCAACCCATCCACAACCATGGTGGCATCACACATGGCGAAGGTGTGGGGACACGTTCGTCGATGCTGCAAAGGAGCAGGAATTGGAGCAGATGCTAATTGTTAGTCAGTTGTCTCTTTAAGAGACGCATACCTCCAAATGGTTATGTTAGAGTTGATGTAGATGGCTCGGTGAATCAGTTGAAGCAGGTTGCATGTGGTGGCATTGTTCGAGATAGCTTTGGGACTTGGCTATGCGGGTTCAAGCAGAAACTTGACGGTGGGCTGTCTTCAACAACAGTTAAGATCCAAGCTATCAAGATGGCTATGAAGGTGTGTAAGAACCAAGGATTTAGAAGGATAAAGCTTTTTTCTAATTCTTTGGAGGCAATTAATCTATTACAAATTGGATATAGTCAGTATCATCCATTGGCTGGGAAATTGAAGAGGTAAGAGCATTGTTGTTCTCGGATTGGGCAAATTACTCGTTCACATAGAGAAGCCTTAGTTTGTGTTGATATGCTAGCTAGAGCAGCCCATAAAGCAAACATTGAGCAGGAGATTATTCAAATACCCCCAGCTTTTTGTATGAATCAAATGTTAGTTGGTTTAGGCTGACATTTGTGATCTGATGGTTTTTGTGCCTATAGTTAGGTAGGTCTAATAGTATCTGTATCCATGCTTTAAGAGGGTCATTGCAAGTCAAAAAAAAAAACAGAGAGAGAGAGAGGGGGGGGGGAACCCGTTACTGAGGTAGAGTGAACGGCGAAGTTCTCGCTACAGTGTGGAACTGGCGACAAGAGATCGTCGGATCTGGTTGTCCTCCACCGTCTGAATGGTTCCTTCAGCGGTTCCCTCCTTCATTGTTTCGAAGTATTTTCCTATCTATTCAAAAGGGAACCTATGGTTTAAGAAGTGCTACTCTCTCGTTGAATTTCTTCTCCAATCTATAGGTTAATTAGTTTTGATAGTTTTGCTTAGGATTCTTTTGGTTTCCATTGGTGATTGATAATTTGTTGCAATTGGAAATTTGTTTATGGGTTTGAGCGATTTGGTATGAAAATTTCAATGATTTGTTTTTCACCAAAACCAATCACAATCATATTCGCTCTATTCACTGAAACCATTGGTGCCATTTTCAATTTCAGGTCCAATCTGTCTTTCTTTCCCTTTCCTCCTAATTTTTTCTTGTTTTAATCGATGGGTTTGGTGATTCAAGCCCTTATTGGGAACATTTGGATTCTTTTTTATTAATCTGAAAATTGAAAATGTGGTGATTTTGGCTTGGATTTGTCTTGCATTTCAATAGAAAAAAAATCTGACTAACTTGGAGTTCAGAAAAATCCCCCGGCATTGGCTCTGTGTCCGGCATCTAAGAACTGCGTATCTACATTGGAGAATGTTAGCCCCACCTTGGTAAAGCTTCCTTTCTTCCCTTTCTTATTGGAACTCTGGTTTTGAAGATTATGTGAATTAGTTATAATATATTTATCATTGAAGACCAGAAATGAACTCTCATCTTAGATTTTCCATGGTTGTGGGTGGGATGAGATATGTTGTGGGTGGGGGGTCGAAGGACTGAATGATTTTTTTCCCAAACAAAAAAGTGAATGAGGAAGGGAGGAACAAAGAGATGATGAGGTGTGATGACAGGGTAGTGGATAAAGAGGTGGCGTGTCATATGAGATATTTTACTGATTTAACGGTTAAAGCTAGCATTGGAGGACTACAAGGAAAAATTGCTATGTTTCATCCGAGTAAAATTACTTCTAAAAAATTTTCCGACACCCACTAGCAAAAACTTTCAGAATAAAAATTGATCCTTAACATATCTTTTATGACAGTAAAATATGTTTTTCACAATTACAAAATAAGAGTAAAGCAAATAATATCAACTAATAATAATCATGTAGCAGGGGTGATGGGCTAAGTCCGTTTGACTCATCTCAATAGGCATCTCCCCCCAAATCCCAGCAGTATTCGCTTCCGTCGTAGTCTTTGCTGGATTTGATGAATACAAGTCCACCAAGGTTTGGTAAGCCACTCAAAAACCTAACTATTAGCTTAGCAATATGAGAGTTCTTTTATAAGTGAGAGATTGTAGGGATCAATGCTGCTTATAACATTAGACCGTTAGTATCGACTCCTTTATTTTTTTTTTAAAAAAAACAACTGATAGCTGCTATATTGACGTCCGATTAAATTGATTGCAATGAGAATTGAAAGAATAGAAAGAGGACATGTGACTTTAAAAAAAGTTTGGGGGGGGGGGGGGGAGGGGGACGTGTGTGTAGTATTTTTTTTTATAAACTGCTTGGGGGGGGGGATATGTTTTTATAAACTTAATAATAGACGAATATTTAAACAAAACATGAAATGAGGAGTATAACTACATTTCTATGGCTACAATGTGCAATGTTTATTGTCAACAAAACCTATTACAAGAAATTGCTTCCCTGGTTATGAGTACAGTCTATTCATAACAAACGCAAGATACAATTGTCACGCCCGAAAAAAATAAAGGATGACCATCATGAAATACGAGAAAACTTATATTTCATAAGCCTTAAAATATAAATATACATACTTGACATACCTAAATATAATAGCATTTATAATATCATCATTAGTATAATAATCTTGCATATACATATATTATTTCTAGATATGTATAAATATATTCCTTATGAATAAAATAAAGCTTTCTGCAGAAATTTCGACATAAATCCCATTTGTAAGTTGAACTTCCCAAAATTTCTACAACAGCATGCTTGTACAGTACAGCATACGGAGCTCTACTCCACAACAACATACATGTACATAAATCCCAAATATCAAAAGGAGTTAGTAATCTTGCCTATAGAATACGTGGAGCGACTCAAATAAATCACACAAAAGTATAAGTAATCTGTGTGAAAGAGGTAGCACTCATAGGCCTCTTATCCAAGGTGAGCTTCAGGAGTTGATAAGGGGAACAAGTACACTTCTACCATCTGAGTGCAAAAATACTTTTCCAGTAAATAACGTCCCCACAACAAAATATAAATACACGATAACAATAAATTGGTTAAGTAATAATAAAATAGAGTAACTCGGCATTAAGATTAATTATTCATCATGTAAACAATTAAACAACTAAGAGTACAGGAAGGAAAATAAAGAATTAATCATTTCTATTTAATACAAAAATAAATTTAAAGAACTTTTTGTCTAAAAATCAATAACATAATTAAAAAGAACAATTTTATGCTTAGACGGGATCTAGACATAATAATAACAAACGTGGACACAAAGTCCACTCGAGTAGATAACCAATCTGGCGTGACTAAAAGCTATGAAGAATTGGTGTGAGTAATACTCACGGAAACCCTCCCTCCGTTCCACATGTGTTGGCTATCACATGGGGCTACACCTCCTAATCACCCTACTAGTTATTTTTCAAATCACTTTCAATCCCTTGAAAATAGTTTTTTGGCATACATGGAAGCAAACTATCTTGTAATTTCAAATTGCTTCATTAATAAACGAGTGCTTCCTTTTAAAAAAAAAAATGATCCCTAAGTTAAACTCAACTAGAAAAACAAATCAAATAAAATATATGTTAATTTCTAAAAAAACCTATAATATGTCATTTTTCAAAGTGCTAGCACTCAAGTTACGACTTTTATAAGAAAATAGCATAGTTAAAAGGGTTTACTCAAGCTGCTAGTAATGACCTTTAATTAAAAATATTACATCTATATCCACGTGGAATGTTATTTATTCACACGGTAAGTTGCTAAATACCCACAATTCACTTTACTGGCAACTTTCATGTGGGGTCCACACCATATAGGTCCTTATGCCCAAAACAAAATCCCCTCTCACAACCTTTATAAATATTCAAAGAACTAATTTAATAAAATGCATGCTTCTGCTTATTTAGTAGTACCCATCCTATTATTATGATCACCAATGTTCAAGCATCAATCTAATTTCTTTTAAATTATTTAGTAATAATTTTCATTGACCCAATGAGCACATCAACCATTCTAAGCTCATGCCAGTTCAATAGATGTAAGGAATGATTCACACACACGCCTTTTTCAAGTATCCTCATGCAGGATATGACTTTGAATTTAATAATAGTATAATACATCATCATAACCAATAGCAAGTTCAGAATATTACCCACTAAAGCATAAAAGAAAAATGTCTCATTCTTCTTTTTAGACAAGGATCAACATTCAAACAGTCGCATGAAACTTCAATCCCAAATCTCTTGCATATTTCCACCATATTCCTTTTTTTATACATTTTATCAAATACTTTATGTGCACATCAAATTTAACACATAAGACAGCACCATAACTCATCAAGTATCAACCACACATCCAAATACGTTTACAAAGTTTCATAAACACCTTATGGATATTCAAAATTAACTCACACAACAATACTCCAATTCATAATTACCATCACTTTTTACTTTTCCAGCCCCTACAGAAAAACAAAAGAATTTCAATTCTTTTCTCCATATATCACGGTAATCTGAAAGGGCAGAAGGATTGGGGCCCTGAACACACATACCAAACTAGCAGATAAAAATGAAGGGACAAACACATACTAAGCAACAAATCGCAGAGCAGATAAAGAAGATGGATTCGAATATACATACACTTCTTAGCATTGAAGAACATGTTCAAATCTCTGCACATCCATGAACACGGGGAAGCATCGAACAAAGCAAATGAAAAAGATTCAACTATTCGGCACAATGGCGATAGAGAAGAGTTCACACACTTCCACACATGAACGTCAGAAAGAAAGGAAGAAGACGGACAGAAACTTTGGCGCTCTGATTACTAAAAATTATGGGAGTTAAAATTTCATTAAGTCTAAAAAACAACCTCAAGATAACACTCGAGTATAATATTCCCAATTAATAGTAGCTCCTACAAATAAAGTTAACTATTACCTCTTGAGATATTGTTCAACACTATTTAATGTGTAATTAAAATTGGAGTGATGCAGATTATTCTTTTTTAATTAGAATGTTCTAACTAACCATTTAAGAGCTAAAAGCAACTATGATTAACATTCATAAACATGACAGTAAGCATAATTTCATCAAACACATCGAAAGATATATTTAAACGTGAACATCAAGACACATCATCCAATTGAAACTACAATGATCAATCCACATGAACAACATAACTGCAATCCAAGTCTCACAACTACATAATGATAAACCTAAACAAGGAAATCAAATACATAGTCTAAGCATAAGATTGAATCAAAGAACTGCCCTATTGAAGCACAAATGCTCAAGCCACAAATCTCGATCACCAAGAAGCAATAAAATTAGCTACACATAGCCATGGCATAACCCAACACACATTGCAGAACCAAAAGCACCAACGAAGTTGGTAGTAGCATCAGACTTAATGGAAATAAGAGAATAGAACCACAGTGTCAAACTTAACCGATGGTGATGACGGAAGTGATAGACAGGGAGGATTCCGGCGGTGTAGGTGGTTTGAGAGAGAGTCAACAGAAACGGATCTGGTTGACAAAGAGAAGATGAATAAAGGCATTGTGCAATGTCTCACCGAAAATGGAGGACGGAGGAATTGACGGAGATTTCGACGGTGAAGAAGAAAGGATGAAGTTAACGGCCAAACGAAGCTAGTGATTGACTCGCGATGGTGGTGTTTGGTTCTGGTGACGATGGCGTTTGGTGAGGAGGGGATGTCAAGGTTCTCTTCTCCGTCTGGAAGTGTTGATGGCAGTGGTCATGTCAACGGTGGATATAGTCGACGGTGGAGTTGTTGCCGTTAAAGGCGGAGTAAGGGAGGTTTATCTCTCCGCACACTTCTTGCCGCAGCTCACCAACGGCCACACCCAAGCTTGAGTTCTCGCCCCACCGATTCTAAGAATAAAAGTTTAAGAGACCATTTGTACAAATATCCCTTAAATATAATAAATGTGCATGAAATACTAGCTGAGCCGAGTCAGTGTTTTTGATGGCTTCTCTCTCATTTTACTGTTCATATGAATAGTGCCAGCTTGCCTCTGGCTTCATGTCATGCTCTTGAATCGCAATTCCTTCAAACACAGTCAGCTTGCCTCTGGGTATCAGATTTTCCCTTCACAGATTTTAAAACCTCCCGCCTTTTCCTACTTTTACAACTTCTTTCTAATTCTAATTTTGAAATTTGAAATTCAAACTTTAAAATCGTTATATTTATAGCATAGATTCTCTACAAAATCCAAGAAGGCGCTTACATGCTCTTATCACCGATCTTCTTCCTCCGTTTGATTCTCCTTCACCGTCCTCTCCATTCAGCGGTGCTAATGCCACGTATTGGTCATGGATCCTTCAATACATCTCCGACACTGACAACGATCTTCTCATTGAGAACGCCCTCTTCATCGTGCCCTGAATCCCCATTGCTGACGATGAAGACACTGACGCGCTCTAACCTAGAGCCACGTAGAATATCTCTCCATCTCGATGCTCACTGATAGCTTCACCGCCCTCATCTTCTACCGCTTTCTCAGGTGACGATTTCGTTGCCTTTTCCTCCCTCTCAACACCCTCCTTCATCTTCGCTGATGGAATTTTCTTCAACTTTAAAGCCTCCTTCATCTTTTTCTTTTTTTTATAATTGACAGAGGAGGAAGAGACGAACAACCGCCACTGAAGAAGAAAGCAAGAACTACTGTCGGTCTATTTTCCTTTCTACCCTGCTTTTGGTTTTATCTTTTTTCACTCTCTGCCACTTCCACTGACGGTGAAGCTTCTTCCCCTACCTCCGCCTGGCGAGATCATGTTGTTGGGTGTTAAAGTCGTCGATTCCATAAGGAAGGGTGTGAGTATGAACAATCTCTGCAACACGAGCATCCTCAAAATGGCTCGAATAACAATAAGGATGACATTCTAGCTGCCGGTTATGCCTCTGCTGAGATGCTGTTGTTCATAATTTTGGAAAGCACCACGAGCATGAGCGTAAACAAGGTCGGATTAATTTCCTCTATCATTAAAGTATTTGGAATTTCTTTTTGCTTGCTTTGTATTTGGTATTATATGCTCCATATATTTCTGTAAGTAGTATGTTCAGTTTAAATATGATTCACATTTTTGGAACTTCAATCCCTTATTAAGTCCTTTGGTTCTTGGTTGTCTGCATAAAACTTAGTGGGTCGGGCGATTTCTATTCGAATAATCTGAAAATCATGGATTCGAGTCGGAGAGCGGTAGAATCATATTGGAGGTCGCGAATGATCGATTCAGCTACGTCCAATGAAGACAAAGTTATGGCGGTGTACAAATTAGAAGAAATTTGTGAACTTCTGCGGTCTTCGCATGTCAGCATTGTGAAAGAGATTTCATAATTCATCTTGAAGCGGCTGGAGCATAAGAGCCCAATTGTTAAACAAAAGGTACATTTGTTCTTATGATTTTTGTTTCCATACTAAACTCGGGGTCAGGTTTTTGTATGAGATAGATTTGGCTGATGTACGATTGAACTTTTTAATCTAGAGTTCTTTAGTGTCTAATCAAGAGTATAGGAGGAGATTTCTTTCTTCAAGTTCATGTTGCTGCTGCTGTTGTTTTTCCTTGGGGTGAAAAGAGGTTTATGATTGAGTTTTGAGTATCTTGATTGTAGAAATTATTTGCCTCCTCTGCAGTAATTTAGTGTTCCATAAGATTTGAGAAATTGATAGTTAACTATTTGTGTTGCTCTATCTGAACACACTTTAATTCTAAGATGAGTAGTTGCCGTGGGTGACTCTATTCTGTTTATTATGATGGGGAAAATGACAGGCGATAATAGGAAGGCAAAAGAATCACCATAGATGGTGTTATAAATTGTGTATTGGAAGTGAGAACTCATACTATTGATCTTTGAACTCATTATGATTTACTTCTTTGTTCTATGTATGTTAGCATACTTTAAGATTGATAAAATATGCAGTAGGAAAATCAGGTGTGGAGTTCAAAAGGGAAATGCAGAGACATTCAGTGGCAGTTCGCCAGTTGTTTAACTACAAGGGAGAGCTAGATCCTTTGAAGGAGATTGGAGTTCAGGAGGTGTACGTCTTCAGCCCACACCAGATGCCATTCAAGTTTTCCTAACGGAGGCTGTGAAGTTGGATCCCTTTGCTCTAAGTCATGCACCTGAACTGAAGCTCCAATCTCCATTATGGCAAGTATATTGGTTATGTTGATGTTTCTGTGGAAGAATAATTTGACATATGCATATTCATGACAATTACATTAATAGAAACTTGCAATTGGACAGTTACTTTTCTGAACTACAGTTTTCTTTTTTCTTTTCAATTTCATGTAGTTCGAGATCACAATAAAGTTCATCTTTGCACATTTCTTTTCTGGCTGAGGAACTAATTCTAAATGTGAACGGTTTATGTACATATCCCAGTGTAAACATCTATGCCTTTTTTCCATGCATTAAAAACATGTACATGCTTCAGTGAATATTCAAGTGAAAGCATTGAATTGTTGGCTATCATTTTTGTTGGCATTTACTATGTATGCTGATACTGCTTTATACATAAACAACACCCACTGATAGATGTACCTCTTTTCTTTGGGAATGGTATTTCAGGTTCATATAAAAGCTGTCTGCGTACTTGAATCCATACTTAGGAAAAAAGATTATAATCATTTTTCACTTGTGACATCTTACTTTACTGAAAATGAAGATGTGGTAGCAAGATGTTCTGAATCTGCTCAAGCTTCTTTGTGGGAGAAGGCTAACAAGGTAATATAATTGTGGGAATACAAATAATATGACATTTACCAAAGTAAGCACATGTTATCTATACATGGAAACTCACATCACTTTGATTGTTTTTTGTAAGACATATTTTTTTGAGTGTATTTGCTTGGAGGGATTTTTATTTCAATGCTTATAATTTTATATAGCTGGTCATTAAGCATTGTTTGAAGATCTTTATAGAAAGTACACTCTGGATGAATGTGGTTGTCAATTTTCTCTACACCGATATGCTAATAATTTAGTGTATAGGCATTTAGTGCAAAATCAAGCGTAACGGAGAGGGTCACTTCCTTTTTAAAATTTTTCATTTAAAATATTGAAGTTAATGCATCCTGTGTATCGCACGGAGAATTCAATGCTTGTTTACTAATATATGATTATTTCGTCTCTACTTGTACTTAATTAAATATAAATATCCTTAATTAAAATTAATAATTAATCATATAATAATTTTCTAAAAAATACATTAAAAATATCAATTTAATTAAAAAAATCATATAAAAAAATATAATTCAACCAACAAGCCTAAACACTTCCAGAAATTTCCTCTCCCTTTACTCTATCCTCACCGACATGAAATGGAAAGGAAAAAACAAGGGAGTGATAAAATATCTTGTGTGTGTGTTTTTTTTTTAAGAAAATACCTAAAGCCCACATCAAGCAATTGGAGCCATATAAAAATATGGGCTGTTTGATACTTTTCATGGACCAAAACAAAACTGAAATTGCCCCCTTCCACTTTGTTGCATTTGATAATTTTAGTTTTTTTAGTAATTAGGAATGGTTTATTATTTTTTTACCTTCACTTTTTTTTATAAAAATATCTTAATCTTCAATTTAATTTAAATCCAAATATATTTTTATCTTAATATTTTTTCATTTTCATTTTTGTTAGAATTGCTAAATTCCTGGGTTATTACAACAATAATCAAATTTCAATATTATACAAAGCATAGCATTTACTTCACTACTTGGAGAATAGAAAAAATGGTTTAAAAAATGGTTAATAAGAGGAAAAAATGGTTTGAACAACGGTTAATAAGAGGAGTACAATTGCTGCAATAGAAGCAACAATTTGCCTAGGTGTACGACAATGATCACGCTTTAAAGTTGCGTTCATCTTGTGCCTAGGATCTTCACAATAGCTACTCAACCTTTTGCAAATATTAAGGTATTCAGAATTGAAACTCGAGAAAACGACATTTTCCAGAAGACCATTAAATAATAAAGCAACATTACTGGCATCGGCCAACATAAAGTTACCGACTATTTTCTTGTCAACAAGGAGATCCACATCTTTATATGTGTCCATTAGATAATACAATATGAAAGCATAGTCAACAATGTAAGCAGGATGAGGATGATGACATTGTTCTGATGATATCATATTACGAAACAAAAGTTCAATGTCATCCTCCACATAGATTTTTGGAATTTCAAGTATGTGTCATGAAAATTTTAGGTCTAATAAACACTTGTTCGTACTGGCCTTCAACTTTATGCCCGCTTCTTGCAATGTATTCGCATTGTAAGAAAGAATATGGCTTCCAAAATCCTTTAAGAGTGGTTGTCGTTGAAATATTTTTTCTTACAAGTAAAACAATCTAAAAAGATATGTAAAATGCTTTATCTTAACGTTAAGATTAGGCTCTAAGTGTTGTATGTTGTAATACCCAAAATACTCAAGTGTACGTACTTCTTGTTGTTGAGGCAAGTAATTGGAGGATAAATCAGAACGCTGAGATGAGAGAAGTGGTCGCTTCAGCTCCACCATTTGTTGTGAACTCTCAGTCTTAGAGGCCAAGTCTTTTCGATTCATCTCATTATTACGCATCTCCTTGTGAATCTCGGTATCTATTGCTTCTGCCATCTAAACTTTACTCAAGAAGAAAATCGATCTGCTATCTGTCAGCAATCCACACGACTATAGATCGTTGAAGATGCCTTTAATAAGTAAACCCATTAAAAAATAAAAAAAGGGGGCTTTCTCTATAATCCCACTTGTTATCTGTATTCCACTTATTTAAAAAAGTTAAAAGAAGAAAGAAACCAGCCATGTTGACCGAGTTGCTATACATAAAAGATTTTTAATTTGGAAATTTAAAAATAAGGATGGTGATGTTGAATATATACTTCCACGATGAAATGAAATCTTTGTAATTTATCTTAATCATATATTTTTCTGAACACGCATTGGTTGTTAATTAATTAAGAAGCCGCTCAAAAGATATATAGTATACAATTGGCTTGTATGGTTAGGGCCTTATATTTATAACCCAATTGACACCAGACCTTAAGACTTATGAGATTGTGAGTTGAACCTTGTGTGAAGGGTAAAATGATGTGTGATTTATGGAAAAATATATTGCTTATATAGTTTAGAAAATAATTGTCAATTTGGAATTGATGTTATAGATTTATCTTTCTAATTAATATACTAAATTTCATGGGCTCTCAGAATAAATATTACACACCAAGCAACACGAATTTTCGATTATTAAACAAGTTGTTGATGGCTTTGATACATAATCATGTTGAAAATAAACTTCATCGAAAAAGGCCTATGTATATTCTTTAACTCTCTATAACCTAAAAGAGGTTAGTTTCTAACTTTCTATCAGCAGAGAGGATGCTTCCGGTCTAAATAATAATAATAAAAAAAGACTTTATTTTGATTCCCTTAAATTTAATTAATTGGATTTGGTTAGTGCACACTGTCAAATTATTTTGTTAATTAAATGCTCTCTAATCGCATCATTGCCTTTGGTTAGGCGCTAGCTAACAAGTAACAACGCTAAAGTTGTTTAGTTTACACAATTTTTATTGATTGGCCAAAAAAACTTGAGAACAATGAGCCTAATTATTATGTGCGTCGATTTTTTTTTTGAAAAAATAGAATTTACAAGTAAGCAACCGTTGGCAATTGTGTAAGGGCATGTTTACTGATCAACCTTTTTCTGATTGACCAAAACAATTATCTTTTAACTTCATACAAGGCATCGTTTCTGAAAATCCAAGTAAAAATATCAAATATAACAGGCACGATGAACATAACAATTGGTAAAATATAAACGAGTGAAAATGAGAGGAAAACAAGAAAAGCAAATAAAACTATAGCTATCTGCTGTAGTCCCTTGGTAAATAAAATAGAATATCTTGAAGACTGCCAACTCAGGACAAGGATGGTCAATATGTGAAATTTGAAAGAGCATGGATCAAATGGAAAACCACCACTTTATGCCTATGAAAAAGGAATAAGGAAGGAAAGGAAACACCACTAAATATGAAGACATATCCCTCTTTTTTTCTTATTAAAAAAAAAAAAATCTCTTCATTTTCCCTGCATCAATGCAGATCCAGCTCAAATCTGAAGCCTTCAGCATCAGATGGATTCTCAGTACCAGCAAAGATCCGCAACATGTTTATTTCCAATTCAAAGCGTTATTTGGTGCTCTCGTATTTTCTTCTATTTTTCATCTGAGTGCTTTTGTAATTTTTTGTGATGGGTGTTTGGTTAAGGGTCTCATAACTGATTTAATCAAAATATGAGTGTTTGAATATATTTTAGAAAACGTCAATTTTGCCCTTTAAACTTGATTATAGCATGGAACTTCATCCCTGTACAACCTGCTAAGAAAGAAAAATATAGGCTAAAAACACAATTTATATAAGCTTTATATAGTGTACCAATATTTACAAGACACGAAATAAAGGGGCAGAACTACATTTTTATGGCTACAAGGTGCAATATTTGTTGTGAACAAAACCCGGTACAAGAAATTACTTCACAAAAATTACGGTTACATTGCCCTGTCTTAACAAAATCAGACAATACGTACACACCATTAAATTCCAAAATTAATTATACAAAAGCTGTGAATTTACATAACTACTTGTAGGATAGAAAATATGGTTTGGACAACGGTGAGAAAAAGGAGTACAATTGCAGCAATAGAGGCAACAATTTGCCAAGGAGTGTTGCAATAATCACGTCTTAGAGTTGCCTTCATCTTGTGCCAAGGATCTTCACAATAATCATTCAACCTCTTGCAGATATCGAGGTATTCAGAACTGAAAGTTGACTGAATGACAGGTTCTGAAAGACTATTAAATAACAAAGCAACATTACTGGTATCACCTAAATAATTTCTGACTATTTTGTTGTGAACGAGGAGATCCACATCTTTAGATGTGTCAATTAGCAAATCCAATGCAAGAGCATAATCAGTAACGTAAGAATCATCATGATAATGAAACTGTTCTAATGCTATCATATTATCAAACGAAAGTTTAGTGGTATCATCCACATGAAATTTTGGAATTTCAAGAGTATGTCCTGAAAATTTCAAGTCTAACAAGCACTTGCTCTCACTAGCCTTCAACTTTATGCCTGCTTCTTGCAATGCATTCACATTGTATGAAAGAATATGGCTTCCAACTTCATTTGAGAAAAAATGCCGTTCAGACATATTTTCTTGCACGTAAAACAATCTAATAAGAAGATCTGTAAAGTTCTTTATCTTAACATCAGGATTAGGCTTTAATTCTTGTGTGTTAAAATACCCAAAATACTCATAGGCAAGCTCAAGAAATGAAGGGTGACTACTACCTTCATGGTTCTGATGATGGGGAAAAGCTTTATTGAACAGCTCTTCAATAACAAAGAATGAAAGTTGATTCTCAAGTAATGTCAAATCTTTCATTATAGAATTCCGTAGCCGTGGCTGTGAAAATTTAGCATCGTCTCATATCTCGTGCCACTCATAGTACATGATGAAGAGTTCAATGATGAAGCCAGTATCCAGTAATGTCAGCTTCGCAAGTTCATGTTCAGTAAGGTTAATGGTCTCTGAATAAGAAGCGTGGACTTTTGGCACTAAATGATTTACAAATGGAAGCAAATCGTCCCAACCTAACCCAGCTCTTTGAGTGAATCTTTTGAACAATATTTGTTTATGCCTTTGCATGTCTTGCAGCCTCTCATTACCATAATGAAAAGGGCCAATCGAAACATGTTTTGGAGTGTAAGTCTCTTCATTAAGATGACGGAGTGTAATGGGCACCCTGTAGATACAACACTCAGGTAACAAAACACCATCTCCGCAATCTTGAATCATTTCCTTTGTGTCTATAGTCGTCTCGTTATCTTCTATCTATGAAGTTTGATTTAGAACGAATCAGGAATTACACAAGCAATATATGAATGAATATACATACATACGTACGTACGTACGTACATAAAAAGAGTCCCCTTTTCTTTGGCTTTATCATCAGACTTTATTTAACGGCTGAATAACGGTCAAATAAAGCCAGAGACATTATATAACATCTCAATATTGATTTGTATATATATTGATAAAATAATAATTATAAAAATGGTGACAAAGAGCCTGTACGATCTAAATTTTGTTCTTGATCCTAACTGATCTGTATTATCATAAAATGTTTATAAGCTAAAATCAGGTATAGCCAAAGAAAAGGGTTTGGGGGAAAAAAAAAGATAAGAGAGGCTACAATGGGATATACACAAGCAATCTAACAAAGTGCGAGCAAATTAAAGGGAATGTAATAAAACTAATAAAAGCCGTTATCACGAACGAAAAGCACAGGATGCATACTCGCAATCTGACAAGTGTGTATCTTCGAAAGGTGAAACAGAATAAGGATAACAAAAGTGTAATAATTGACGAATGAGACAGAAAAAAACCTTAAAAATTGTAGTAAGCAGAAAGGAATAAATTAGAGAAAATAAGAAAAGGCTTCACAAATAATGAACAAATAGTAAAGGAAGGATGCATACGCGTTGTTGAGATGAGAGAAGTGGTCGCTTCAGCCGCACCATTTGTTGAGCACTCTCAGTCTCAGAGGCTAAGTTTTTTTTATTCCTCTCATTATTGGCCATCTCCCTCTGAATCTATCACTATGTGTTTCCTCTGCCATCTAAACTTACTCAAACAAGCTAATTATATATCATGCAAAAGTTCAACACCATACAAGCTAGAACTTCTCTTGTTTTTCTTTGATTTATGGGGAAAAAAATTATCGCGTTAGACGTAAGTAATATTCTTGAGACGTAATGTTTTCTCAAGAATATTACTTCCGTCCATCGTGAAAAGTGAAATTAATAGCACAACTGGTAAAAATTAATAGCAAAGTAAAGATGTTAAAGGCGTAAAAAAAAGGAAGATTAATTTGCCTTTTGTAAACAATACTCTTCCTTAAAGTATCAAATTTATATGGGAAAAGGGGAATTGTTATATATATATATATAATGAGTTATAGGTGTCCTGTGTGTTGCTTTGGCCATCTAAACTGAGTTAAAGAGGAAAAAAACCTAACAACTAAATTGTTCGGTTCACACAAAATTTTTATTGATTGACCGAAAACAATACCTTGATGTAAATGCAAAAATAAACACGAGAATCTGTTGTCTTGCAAGTTATGCAAGGACGTAATTTTATATTTATCACAATCTTTTTTTGAAAAACAATGTACCATTTTCATGTTTGCCAGGTATCTTGTATCTTTTTCGTTATTGCATGAACAGCCACTAATACAAGACACGCTGACTAGATAGACATAACAAGCTAAAAGCCTAAAACAGACAAATCTCAAGGACCCAAGCTCAAGTTGATAATTTATTGTTAAAATTACGGTTAAAGAATCTTAAATTAGTTTGTATTGATATTACAACGTTGTTATGGCTGGCGATTCTCTATGGGCATACTACTGATCAATCTTTTTTCTTTTTGAGAATTAAGAATCTTAAAAATGAACCTCTAAAAATGGCTAATAGCATTGGCACCAAATATTGGCACCGTTCGGAGCATATTTAGGTATATCGTTCCAATAAGCACCGAAACTGAAGTTCTTTAACAGTAGCTAGTAAGATATAAGGGTAAAAATTAAGCTAATGATTTTGGAAGTAGGCATACAACACTTTGCAATCTTACAACCTGAAGTTCTTTTATGGGAAAATTCCTATAAAATACCGCTAAAATTGCAAAATTCTGTTTCAGTGTAGTGAATTCTAAAAACCTGAATCAGTTCTGTGTCAGTACGGAATGAACAGTGTAGGGGTGCCAGAAAACGATTTTGCCCTTCAACCCTCACTCTCGCCATTTTCAGAATAACAACACGAGCCTCTTAATTAACAACTCCAGTTTCATCTTTTTACTTTCACAATAATAATACCGGTCTTGTTATTAACAACACTGTATTCTACATTAACAACTCTCATTTCTTATTTCACAACTTTGTAATTTAAGTTTCAGGGTCAATAACAACACATCTTTCTTTATTAACAACACCATATTTTACATTAACAACACTATATTTTGAAGATGCGAATATGTAAAAGAATAAAGCATAATTGTTAATCAAGAATCCGAAGTTGTTAATTAAGAGGCTCATGTTGTTATTCTAAAAGTGGCGAGAATGAGGGTTGAAGGGTAAAATCGTTTTTTGGCACCCCTGCATTGTTCATTCCGTACTAACACAAGAATGATTTAGGTTTTTGGAATTCGCTGCACTGAAACGGAATTTTGCAATTTTGGCAGTATTTTATAGGGATTTTCCCTTCTTTTATTATCACGCCACAACAAAGCAAATATTCTTTTTTTTTTCCCTTCAAAATGCAACAAGGAAGTAATGTTCTTGAGAAAACTATTTTGACGTTAGTTTGAAAAGTGAAATTAATAGCACAACTCATACAATTAGTGGTATAAATGATTTAAGTTTGAGTGGAAAGTATAGAAAATGGTATAAAATTAAAGTTTCACTCAGTAATAGAGTTGTTAATACTTCAACAAAATTATGTGTGCTAATCATATTTGGTAGGATATTCAAGTGTGAATGTACTTAATTCGACAAAATTATATTTGCTAATTATAAATTTTATAGTGGACCAATTTTTAAACTGAACATGTCCGTTCGTAACAAAGTCAGAGGACACAATAATCAATTTTAACATTATCATACAAAGTTGTGAATCTACTTCACTACTTGAATGATAGAAAATATGGTCTGAACAACGCTGAGAAAGAGGAGCAGAATTGCAGCAATAGAAGCAAGAATTTGCCAAGGTGTACGACAATAATCACGCCTTAGAGTTGCCTTCATCTAGCTCCAAAGATCTTGAAAATAGCCATTCAACCTTTGAAAAATATCAAGGTATTCAGAATTAAAAGTCGATTGAGTGACACTTTCAGTAAGGCCATCAAATAATGAAGCAACATTATTGCTATCACCACCATAGTTCAGGACTATTTTCTTGCGGACGAGGAGATCCACATCTTTATGTGTTTCTATTAGACAATCCAATACAATAGCATAGTCAGTAATGTAAGCAACAGAAGAATAATGACATTGTTCTAATGCTATCATATTACGGAACAACATTTCAATGCCCTCCTCCACCACAATTTGTGGGATTTCAAGAATATTATGTCCTGAAAATTTCAAGTCTAATAAGCACTTCCTAGTACTAGCCTTTAACTTTACGCTTGCTTCTCGCAACGCATTCGCATCGTATAAAAGAATATGGCTTTCGACTTCTGAGAATGGTTGTCGTTCAGACATTTTTCCAGGCAAGTAAAACAATCTAAGAAGATCCATAAAATGCTTTATCTTAACATCAGGATTAGGCTCTATGTTTTGTCTGTTACAATACCCAAAATATTCATACACTAGCTCAAGAAATGGGGGGAGGATACCGTGATGTTCACGGGAAAAAGCTTCATTGAACAATTCTTCAATATCAAAGAATGGAAGTTGAATTTCAATTAACATGAAATCTTTACCTGTAGAATAATCTAACCATGGTTGTGACAATGTAGCATCAGTGTCTACCTCATCCATCTCATAGCACATGATTAAGAGTTCAATGATGAAGCCAGCATCCATTAATATCAGTTTCACAAGTTTTTGTTCCGAAAGGTTAATGGTCTCTGACTAAGAAACACGGACGTTTGGCTCTAAATGTTTTACGCTACCAACCAAATCATCCAAACTTAACTTGGCTCTTTGAGTAAATCTTTTGAACATTATCTGTTTATGCCTTTCCATATCTTGCAACCTCTTGTTACCATAATAATACGGGCCAATCGAAACAACTGTAGGAGTGTAAGCCTCTTCTTTAAGACCACCGATCCTAGTGGGTACTCTATAGCCACAACAGTTTGGTAACAAACGGCCATCTCTGCAAACTTGGATAATCTCTTTAATGTTTAGAGTCACATCATCATCAACCTTTGAAATTTGATTTAGAATGCAACGAAGAAAAGAAAGAAAGAAAAACACTACTATAAAGTTTTTTTTTTAAAAAAAAAAAAATACTCAAGATTTGACAATTTAATAGATCTAAAATCATGGTATAAGTTGACGGTTATTAATTTTAAGGTGAAAATATGTGATGATTAACTAATTAACTATCCAGTAGGTTTAATTTTTTTATTTGTAAACAAAAATGTTGATTAATTGACTATTGATTATTACAAAATAAAAGACGACAAAAATATTTACCATTAATTATCAAAACAAATATATTTATAGTTAGGGATAATTCATCTGTAGGTCATTATAGTTTCAACGAATTTTTAATTAGGTCTCTATAGGTTTTTCAATTTATTAGTTCCTTATACTTTCACTTGTTTTTTTATTGGGTCCTTGTAGGTTTTTTCTTTTGATAAGGTTTTTATAGTTTCACATAATTTTTAATAAGGTCCATGTACTATTGTTTTCATTTACTCAATAAATTCAAATAATATTTTTTTATAAATATAAAATATAATATTATTAAATATTATTCTGTGATTATTAATATTCTATAAATAAGAAATAATAGTAATATTTTTAATTTTGCATTATTTTTCATGAATTATTTTAATATTCTTCATAAGTTTTTAATTAAAAATATATTTGTATAATTTATTTTTTAAAATTTTAATTTTATTTATTTTTATAATTATAAAATTTGAATTACAATTATAAATTTTGCTAAAAACAGAATATAATTATATTTAATTAATTAAAAATTAATTATATTAATTATTTTTTGAGGTATTTAATCATTAATTTAAATTTATTGTTAGTAAGTTATATTTTAATATTATTTATTTATTTAAATTTCAATTAAATTAATAAAATAAAATCCAAAAGGGCCTACAAACTT
This sequence comes from Inga leiocalycina, assembly GCA_963242795.1. Classification (NCBI taxonomy): domain Eukaryota; kingdom Viridiplantae; phylum Streptophyta; class Magnoliopsida; order Fabales; family Fabaceae; genus Inga; species Inga leiocalycina. Next base: position 17,220,591 of record OY725320.1, read on the forward strand.
GATTAAAATTAATCCGGTGAAATAATAAAGACTTGATAAAAAGAAAAAATTCTACAAGGATCTAATTAAGAATAGGTGAAAGTATTAGCCCTAATAAAAAGGGGAAAAAAACTATAGGGGTTTAATTAAAAATTAATTGAAACTACAAAGACACGTAGATTAGTTATCCCAAAAAATTATATCATTAACTTAAAAGGTTTGAAATCCTAAGTTTTTAAAGTCGGACTGAACCGGTTTACCGGCCAAGGTCCGGAAACTGGTCCGGTCCAAGGTTTTTTATTTTTTTTTAAAAAAGATCAATTTTAAAAAAAATCAATTTTTTTATTTTTCTTTAGAATTTTATATTAATAAGCTTAAAATATTCAATTTCTCATCAGTTTGGCTCCGGTTTAACTCCAGTCTAACCCATTGACCTTTGACTCAGTGCCTCGACTAGTCTAATAACTAGTCTGAATTTCAGAACCTTTTTGAAATCTGAATTAAACAAGTGTTAGATAAGTCCTAACCAAAATGCCCAAGTGTGTGTTTAGGAATACTTTTAAAACCATGGTTTTAAAAAGTGAAGTAGCCAAACACCCCGTTAAAACCCAAAACAGCTTTTAAGTTTTAATCATGGTTTGAGTTAAGTGACCAAACACTAATCAAACTCTCAAAACTATTGGCAAGAAAACCATGATTTTCCTCTTTTTTTTACCTCTTTAGAGGCTATATTCCAAAAACTCAAACTGTTTAAGGTTGATGAACGGTGGCTAACTAATAATTGAGGAGTTGAACCGTAGCAAGCTTAAAAAATTAATTGAAAGCAAAAAATAAAGTAAAGGAAAAAAAAAAAACCCTTCACAATGGAAGAAAGAGTAGTAAATGAAGGATGCATGCGTGTTGTTGTTGTTGTTGGAAGTAACTGGAGGACAAATTTGTAGGCTAAGATGAGAGCAGTGGTCGCTGCAGTTCCACAATTTGTTGAGCACTCTCAGTCTCAGAGGCCAAGTCTGTTTGATTCTCCGTATGTATTGCTTCTGCCATCTAAGCTTTTGTCAAGAAATAGCAGATCCACGTGACAACGGCGAGCAGATCTGAAGGAGGAGGAGCAGCCCTATAAAAATTTAGTCTATTAGTTAATCTAATAGTATAAATATATGAACTAATAGATTAAATTTTAATCATTTAAATTTTTTTTGTTATTCAATATTAAAATAATATTTTTATAAGATATTGAATCTCAACCGTTAGAGTTGATCTGACGGTGTAAATAAAGAAGTTGAAGAAAGTGGACGATAAAGGAAATAGAGAGGCCCCTTTCCCACATTTAATGGCTTGAGCTCTTACCTCTTAATCTCAAACTCCACTTTCTAGTCTCAATCTACATGTTGTCTACGCTCTCCAATCTACTTAGTACTTAATTTTAAAAATAATTATTTCAAACAAATTTTTATGTTTTTTTTTAATTTTTAAATACGATTTTTTAGAAGAATCCTCCAAACGTTTTTTCATTTTTTTCCTCTCAAAACCTATTCTTAAAAAAAAATTTATAAAACAATTCTAGCTAAAAAAATTAAAGAAGCAATTACTATGATGTCTCAAGGAAGAAATTTAATTATCAAGAAATCTCAATTATAACTGAGAAGCTTGCAATAACAAGCAGTAACTTTCTTGTCATTAGAACTCATTGGTAATTAATTTCCTTGTTATTTGTAGTTCATAGTACCAACTCCAAAAAATAAAGAATAGATCATAACTTGAACTTAGATGAAGAGAGAGAAGATTGAAAGGATAAAACATAAGCTGGGTTTTACTGAAGCTGTTTATTTTGATCCTTTGGGCCGGTCAGGGGGTCTTGCACTATGGTGGAAAGAGAGTATAGAGGTAAGTATTAGCTAGGGGTGAGCATGGTGTCCAGTGGCCCAGTGCGCCCACCCCGGCCCTAAAAAAATGGTCCGAAAAAATTTTGGGCAGCTTTGGGCAGGCTAATAATCGGGTAGGGCCAGGCATTGGGCAATGGGTGCTGCCCTGCTCGGAAAATTATTTTCATTTATTTAAAATATAAAATTTCATATCAATTAAATATTATTTCATATATATTTTTTTATTTAAAATATATATTGTCTATTGTATAATACTCTTCTGATCCTCTCTTTTTTGCCCTAGCCACTAAACACTATTTACAAATAGATTTCTTACTTTCTTCTTTACTTTGTGATGTATTAAATTATAGTTGCTTTTTTTTTTCCAAATGCTTCATCATTTGATCAACTTTTTGGACATTGAATTGATGCAAACTACTTTAACTTCACGGCTTTAATTAAAATCGTTTTGTTTCCTTATTTATAATGGATTATGGATGTTGTTTAATTTTTAAAGTATGGATATTTGTTAATACATATGATAGTTTTTAAATTTTAAGACTCAGTTGTAGACTTATTTTGAAATATCCCAAGATATGGAATCATCGAATGTATTTAAAGTTTATATTACTTAGGGTGAATTTAAGACATATGGTATTAGTAACTACAGGAATGTTCATGAAATTTGCATGGAATTATTTTTTTCATATGTGGACAAGACAAGGTGTTATCACTTGGGCAGGAAAGCTCACCCTGCCTAACCCACCCTTACCCAGCCAAAAATGGTTAAGGCTTTTAGCGAGTAGGGTTGGGCATCGGGCTGTAAACTACAGCCCGTTCATCCTTCAAGCGGGGCATCAGGCTGGGGTCTCGCCTTACCCAGTCCTGCCCATGCCCACCCCTAGTATTGGCATAGTAGATAGACTTTTTATTCATGCTGCAACAATTGTTTGTAATGGGATTAATTATGGTAATGTAACTTTTGTTTATGGGCCCCATGATATTAATGCTAAAATTGAATGGTGGAGTCATTTGAGAAGATTAAAACCTGGTGATGGTATCCCGTGGGCTCTGCTAAGAGACTTAATTATTTATTATATTATTCTGATAAGGAAGGGGGTAGACCATGTAATGATAGGGATTTGGAGAGATTTAGATCATTTATGGAAGATTGTGCGATAATGGAGTGTGAAATGATTGGAGGCTTCTTTACTTGGGCAAATAATAAGGAGGGAGAGGATTTTATTAGAGAAAAGTTGGATAGAATAATCACTAATGTAGATTGGAGATTAAAATTTCATAAAGGTGTTGGATCTGTTCTAAATTGTATAGGGTCTGATCATGCCCCTTTAATGCTGGATTTTGAGAAAAAAGAATCTCCTGGATTGAGGCCTTTTAGGTATGATCTTCGGTGGATTACTCATCCTCACTTTGAGAATATTATTAAACAGAATTGGAAGGGGGGGTGAGAGTAGAGTGTTGCTGGAAGATTTTGTTAAGAATTTAAGTGAGTTGGGTTCAATATTAGAAAGGTGGAGTAAAAAAGAGTTTGGAAATCAAAGCAAAACATTGAATATCTTAATGGAAAAAGTTAATGTATGTTTTTCCAAAGAATGGGATAGTGGGGTTGCTACTGAATTAACCAATTTGAAGAAGGAAATCAATAAAATATGGGAACAAGAAGAACTATATTGGGCACAAAAGTCAAGAATCCAGTGGTTACAATGTGGGGATAGAAACTCTAAATTTTTCCATATGTCTACCATCAAGAGAAGATGTAGAAACAGAATAACAAAATTGAAAAAAGCTGATGGCTCTTGGATGGAGAAGGAGGAAGAGATTGGGGCAAATTTTCAGGATTTCTATAATGGTTTGTTTACAAAATCTAGACAGCGTAGTTTTGAGGAAGTGCTGAATTTTGTGGACTGTTTGATAACTAATCAGGACAATATGATGCTTATGAAGGATATCTCTGATGAAGAAGTGAAGAAAACTACTTTTGAACTTGGTGGTACAAGGGCACCTGGCCCGGATGGATACACTGGAGCTTTTTTCCATAAAGAATGGCATTTAATAGGAAAAAAGGTGAGTGATCTTATTCGCAAATTTTTCAGCCAAGGTTTTCATTTATCAGAAATAAATAGAACTGATCTGGTGCTAATTCCCAAAGTTGAGAGTCCTGAATCTGTGAATGTTTATGGGCCTATTAGCCTGTATAATTTTATATACAAAATTTTTTTGTAAAGTGATGGCTAATAGGCTTAAGCCTTTTTTGAGTAATATAATTTTTGAAAGTCAAAGAGCCTTTGTTCCAAGGAGGTTAATTCATGATAATATTGTGATTGTGCATGAATGTTTTCATCATTTGAGGAGTAATAAAAATGTGAAAGAAATGGCCATTAAGCTAGATAAGAATAAAGCATATGATAGGGTTGAGTGGGATTTTTTGGTGGCTGTTATGGAAAAAATGGGCTTCTATGATGAATGGATCCATAGAATTATCTGGTGTTTATCATCTGTTAATTCTAATATTATGATGGTTGGGAAGTGAATGTCATAAGTGACTCTTGGAAGAGGTTTGAGGCAGGGGATCCTCTATCCTCATATTTATTTATTTTGATGAGTAATGTTCTGTCAAGAATGATTGAAAAAATGGAGGAGCAGAGGAAAATTGAAGGAATCATAGTTGCTCCTTGATGTCCTATGGTAACCTACTCCTTGTTTGCTGATGACTCAGTCTTTTTTCTGAAAGCTACTATGGAAAATTGCAGAAGTATGAAATTTATTATGGATTTGTACTGCAATGCTTTGGGACAAATGGTGAATGTGAATAAATCATGCTTGTATTTTTCAAAGAGTGTGCCTGATTTGCTTAAGGAAGAAATTGGTCAGATGTTGTAAATATCTTTGGAAGATGCCCCTGGGAACTATTTGGGATTACCTGTAATTTGGGGTTGATCCAAAGTCCAAGCTGTTAATTTTGTTATTGATAGGGTAAAGAAAAAGGTTTCAGGTTGGCAAAAGAATTTTCTTTCTGAAGCAGGAAGAGAGGTACTTATTCGTTCTGTGATTAATTCCATTCCAGTATACTCTATGTCTTGCTTTTTGTTTCCTAAAAGTGCATTGTGCAAATTGGACAGTCTGATTACTGGTTTTTGGTGGAAGGATACAGATGATAAGAGGAAAATTCACTGGGTTTCAAAGGAAAGATTAAAGCAAGATAAACAATATGGTGGCTTGGGTTTTAAAGACTTAAGCCTTCAATCTAGCTTTGTTGGCAAAGTTGGGATGGAGGATATTAAGTGAGCCTGATCAGTTGTGGGTTAAAATCCTAAAGGGGAAATATTTTGCAAATGAAAATTTTCTAGATGCTAAGAAAGGTTCAAGGGCATCATGGCTATGGCGTAGTATTTTGGAGGGTAGAAGGATCTTGGATGGTAATATTCTGGCAAGCATTGGGAATGGAAGTACAACAAGGATTTGGGGAGATCCCTGGATAAGAGGCATTAATCTATTCAAAATTAAGTTAGCATAATCCTTATCCTTATTTGAATAGAATGAAGGTATATGAGATTAAGAGGAGCTGGTGATGGGATTTATCTTTGATTGAGCAATATTTGATAGAACAAGAGTGTGAAGCTATAAGAAACGTGAATTTTGCTGTCTCTGGAGGAAATGATAAATGGATTTGGGTTGGGGGTAAGAAATGTTGCTATTCAGTCAAAGATGGGTATAAGATTGCCCAATGCTTGTTTGACAGTAATGGGTCAAATAATCCAAAATCTTGGAATACTAACAATAAGGAAATGTGGAGGATGATTTGGAAGCTGAAGATACCCTATAAAGTACAAAATTTCATGTGGAGATTGTTGTCAAATGCCTTGCCTACTATGGTGAATCTGAATAAGAGGTGATGCACTGTCACTGATCTTTGTTTTTTATGCAAATCTAAAAGTGAATATGCAAGTCATCTATTTTTTACTTATGAGTGGGCGCGTTTTACATGGTTTGGTAGTTGCTTTTCTTTCAAATTTGCTGAAAATGAAAATATGGATTTGAAGCAGTGGATAGCATGGTTTTTAACTAACAAAAAAGTTTCTGAATGGCACAAGGCTTTGTTTGCTATGGTTTTATGGCAGATTTGGAAAGGAAGATGTGCTTTCATTTACCAAAGTATTCAACTTGATCCAAAGTTTGTTTTTATGCAAGCAGGAAAATTGCTTCAGGAGCTATGGGATGCAAAAGGCTGGTGTGCAAAACAAAATAATGTGGAAGCTGTTGGGACCAATAATCCATCGATGAAACCTGTTTGGAAACCACTTTAAGGTAATTCTCTGAAAATTAATTCGGATGGTGTTTTCAATGTTGAGAACAAATTGGCAGCTATATCTTTTGTGGTTAGAGATTCGAATGGTTGGCTTCTAGATGGAAAGTCTACTCTGATTAGCTCTGAGTCTCCGTTTATGAAAGAAGTAATGGCTTTGAGCGAGGCAGTCAAGTATGTTGTGGAAAATGAATTGGAAGATGTTATATTTGAACTAAATAATCTTAATCTAGTTAATTGTATCAATTCTGGTTACATTTCCCCTGATTGGAATTGTGAATTGCTGATTGAGAATATCCTTGAACAAAGGAAACTGATAAAGAACCACTCTTTTATGTGGATTTCCAGAGAAGCAAACTTAGTAGCTGACTAGATTGCTAAGGCTTCTTTAAAGGGGTCATGCCTGTGTGACTGGCCGACTGGTTTGGAGACCTCCTTCTCAACTGAGGATGCTTTTGGAGAAAGATGGTGCTGGCATCGTGGGTGACCATGGCTGATATTGTTTTGTTAAATTTCTGAAACTATGCTTTAGGTTTTATTTCCAGTTTATTTCTGTTTTTAGCTTTCAGTTTGTTTTCTGGGATCTTGGATATTGTTTGGTATATTTCCTTTTAGTTTGAATGAAGTATGTTTTCTGGGCGAAAAAAAAAATCATAACTTGAACTTAACCAAAAATTATTTTCAAAATATTTGATTCTTGGATATTATATATAACCGAGGCGGATAATGGACCTAAAGCATATTGAGAAGTGGTTGCATTTCCTTCACACTGCCTTCGCGTCCATATCTGTGCCATCATTGCACTGTCTCTCCCCACTCGCTCACTCAGCTGCTTTCTTCGTTCTGTCGGAAAATGGTGAGAAGTGAACCAGAAGAAGAAGCGGCGTGCAAATTTTTTTGCTGCTGTGGAAGCTGTACGTAACAGTTATGCTACCTAAAATAAATCATCAAGTCACCAAGGATTGAACAAGAGAAATTTTGAAGCCAAATTGCAATATTCATTCAGATGTCATCACAATACACAGCAAATATGGAAATAACAGCCAAAATGATGAAATCAGTCATAGAGGTTCGCAGAGAATTGCAGGAAGAAAGGAAGGAAGAATTGCAGGAAGGAAGGAAGGAATCTCAGAAGAAGGAGATAACGATTTCAGAGAGAAAGGGAAAGAACAATCAGAGAGGAAAGGACCACACATTCTTCCTCCCCCCCCCCCCCCAAAAAAACTCACTCGAATTTTTGCACATTTCTATGAAACAATGGATGTGTCCATACCTTCGGTAGAGTTTGTAAGATCAAGACTGATTTAGAAAGGAATGAATAGAAAAAAGCAACATGTCCTCAATTAGCGAGAGGACTTGAACCAACATTTTTGCAGGGTATGAGTCAAGTCCTTGTTGGACTTCTACCTGATCAGCTGGATATAAACATTATAATGTCTAATCATGGGTAGCAAACATAACTTGATTTTTTACGCAAGGTTCATATATTCAACCTTTTTTAAGATAAATCAAGTCCTTTTCATTCGACTAAATTCTTGTTAGTCTTATCGAACCAATCTTTGTTAGCATGATTTAAGGTTTTTATTTATAGAAAGAGTACTCACCAGATATACCGATGTCATAGCCGAAGATCACACCTCCCATGACAGCCATCATGGAGGATAAGACAACAAACAAGGTTATCTTGCCATTGTTGTGTTCATTTCCGCTTGTTACAGAAAAGCTCAGAGCCATCAGATTTTTTTCCCTTAAGCTTAACACAAGAAGAAACTGAGGAGGATAGAGCAGTGGGCTACTGTCACAGAACAGCAAGACCAGTCTTTGCGGGATCTGATGAGTACAAGTCCACCAAGGGTTGGTGGAAACAACTTGTAAAAGTATCGAGGTTTGAGTTTTCTTTTATTATTATTTTTTTGGTAAAATCGAGGTTTGAATTTTCAATACAAGCAACCTTGTGTTGTGTTGTCCTGAATTTATTTTGTCTTTTTCTTTCCTCCAATAATGTGATCGGCCACTTTCAACACAAGATTTGATTGATATATAAGAGTTCTGTGTGATCACTCAGATTCTACTGTTGCCAAATTTGATTCATGGAACTTATATATTAGGGTTAATGTCCAATTTTTGCCTCAGAAATTATCAAAAAAGAGCAATTTTGTTCTGAAAATTTTTTAGGTTGCAATGTTATTCTGAAAATGTTAAAAGTGTTGCAATGTTAGACTGACCTTAATAAGTGTTAATTTTAACCATTAAATCCTATATTTGACTAGCTTATACACACGTGGGTTGTTGTGTTGAAAAATATAACTTGCTGACATAATGCACCATCTCACTTAATTTAAAATCCTAGCTGTCACCCATTAGATAAATTATAAAAACGAAAATAAAATTAAAAACAAAAAACAAACCCAAAACATCTGTTAACAGAGATTGACATTTCGTCTTCCCGCGACCGGACATGAACTCTGATAACCTATTTGACCCGCTTTTGCTGGCAGCATTTGCGCAAGCAGTGAAGGAACATGTCGAATTGAGAAAATCAGTAGAGAAAATTCAATATTTTGAAGAACGAGTAGGAGAAAGAGAAGTAGAGCAAGAGGAAGACGAAGAGCTTCCATGGAAGGGTCTGGAGGTATTTGCAAAAAAGTGTCCACCTGGGGGAAGTGAATCTGTAATTCTGTACACAACAACTTTATGGGGAATCAGAAAGACGTTCGGGGACTGCAACAAGATCCGATTTCTGTTGGATAACTTTAAGGTTGTTTACATCGAAATCAATCAACATGAAGTTCAAGGAAGAGCTATGGAAGATCCTAGAGGGAAAGCCTCTGCCTCCAAGGTTGTTTGTAAACGCAAGGTACATAGGAGGAGCAGAAGAAGTTCTAAATTTACATGAACAAGGAAGGCTTAAACCATTATTTTGCAGAAATCCAAGTTAGAAATTCCAGTGGGAGAAAGACGCACAATTGGTAAGGGCTTTTATGAGTTTGGGTGAAAAGGCAATTGATTACAATGGTGGCTGACAACTGTATTATAACATAATTTGTTACTCTTCTTATTTCTGTTATGTATTCAGTTATATATTAATTAGTTATAGTTTGTTCCTGATTTGTATAGCATTTAGCTTGTATAAATATGCACATTCATGAATAATACAAACACACATTTTTCCCAATTCTCTCTGGTCACATGGTATCCAGAGCCACATAATATTTTTTTTTTTTTCCCAAATTTTTCTCTCTCTTCTCCACTTTTCTTTTCCCTTCCCCGATACACTTTCAGATCCTTTCTTCTTCGAAGGCCTTTTCCCTTCGTTCCCTCTTCGACATTTAGATCCGCTGCTCCTCGTCTCTCATGGCTTCCACCACCGCTGCTCCTTCCGATCCGGCGAGTCCCTATTTCATTCATCCGAATGAGAATCCGGCCTTGGTTCTAGTCGCGCCGCCGCTCGATGGCTCGAACTATCACACCTGGGCTCGTTCGATGCGCAGCGCTCTTCTCTCCAAGAACAAGCTCCACTTCGTCGACGGGACGATTCCACCGCCGCTCTCCTCTGATTCGCTTTTTCCGGCGTGGGAACGTTGTAATAACTTGGTTCAGGGCTGGCTCATCAAATCGGTAACTCCTTCTATTGCTAAGAGTGTTTTGTGGTTTGATTTAGCCTCTGAAATCTGGAATGATTTACGCTCTCGCTTTTGTCAATCTGATATATTCCGTATTGCCGAGATTCAAGAAGAAATTTATAGTCTCCGGCAAGGTAGTTCTACTGTCAGCGATTATTATACTAAACTAAAAATCTTGTGGGATGAATTGTCTAACATCCGTCCTCTCAAAGCATGCACATGTGGTTCCATTAGCAGTGCTCTGCATCATCGGGATGAGGATCAGGTTATTCGATTCTTGAAAGGCCTGAATGACCAATTTGCCTCTGTTAAGACTCAGATTCTACTTCTTGATCCTCTACCTCCTATTACTCGCGTCTTTTCTCTGGTTCTCCAGCATGAGCGTGACAATCCAGTACCCTCTGAACCACAAATCTTGTTTGTTAAGGGTGCACGATCTTCTGGTTCTTTTTCTGGTTCAAAAACCAATTCCACTACTCAAAAGCAATGTACCTTTTGTGGCAAGCCCCGCCACACTGAAGAAACGTGCTATAGGAAACATGGTTTCCCTCCTGGATTCAAGTTTCGCAACTCTGGTTCTTCTGCCATGGTTAATCAAGTCTCCGTTCCATCTACAGATTCTCCTCAAGTTATCAATCATGCTCCAGCCAGTGCAACTCCATCCTCCATTCTCCCTCCACTCTCTGCTGATCAATATAGTCGTCTTCTTGATCTGCTCAATTCCACAAAGACCTCCGTTCCTTCAGTTCATCACATTTCATCATCTGCTTCTCCTCCAGTAGCAGGTATTTGTAATTCCCTTAAATCTGTCTCTTCTGCCAAGACCTGGATTGTTGACTCTGGAGCAACAGACCATGTTTGTTGTTCTTTGGATTTATTTTCTTCTTTTCATTCCATTTCTCCATTATCTGTTAGTTTACCAACAGGTTCTCATGCTATTGCTTCTGTTTCTGGCACTGTGACTTTATCTCCTGCTTTGGTTTTGACCAATGTTCTTTATCTTCCTAGTTTTTCCCTCAATATTATCTCTGTTTCCAAATTAACCATGTCCTTAGATTGCTCTCTAACCTTTTCTTCTCAAATGTGCCAGATACACTTAACCCAACCTTCTCTGATGATTGGTACAGCTAAACTTTTTGAGGGGCTCTATCTTTTGCATGCAGATATGATTGGTACACCTCCTTCACAGATCAATTTAGCTTCAAACACTGATTCTTTGTATACCCTTTGGCATCATCGGTTGGGTCACTTGTCTGACTCCACCTTTACTGTTTTACAAAAGCAAGTTTCAGACATTTCTTGTATTCCCCATTCCCTTCTTTGTGATACTTGTCACTTTGCTAAGCAAAAACGTCTTACTTTTCCTGTAAGTGCAAGTTCTAGTAATAAAACTTTTGATTTGATTCATGCTGATATTTGGGGGCCTTTCTCACCTCCCTCTATTCAAGGGCATAAATATTTTTTAACCATTGTTGATGACTACTCTAGATATACTTGGCTATTTCTCATGCACACTAAATCTGAAACCAGACTGCATCTCAAGAATTTTTTCACTTTAGTTGAAACTCAATTTTCTACTTCTATTAAAACTTTACGGACTGATAATGGCATTGAATTTTCCATGCCTGACTTTTATGCATCTAAAGGCATTTTGCATCAAAAGTCTTGTGTGGAAACTCCTCAACAAAATGGCTTAGTCGAAAGAAAACATCAGCACATTTTAAATGTCGCTCGTGCATTGCTGTTTCAATCTAATATTCCCATCTGTTATTGGTCATTCACTGTTTTACATGCTATTTACATTATCAATCGGCTCCCTTCTCCCACAATCCACAATTTTACACCTTTTGAGCGATTGTATAATGTTTCTCCTTCCTATTCTGATTTTAGAGTCTTTGGTTCATTATGTTTTGCCTCAACTTTAGCTTCTGCACGTTCTAAATTTGATTCTCGATCAAGAAAGTGTGTTTTCTTGGGTATTCCTGTTGGATCAAAGGCCTACACCTTACTAGATTTGCATACAAATCAAATTTTCCTCTCTAGAGATGTAATTTTTCATGAACTTGTTTTTCCTTTCAAAGTTGACAAGATTACTTCTGCTTCTGCTGTTGAACCCTCTGTTCAGTCTTTTCCTCCATACCTTGATGACCTTGTGCCTCCCACTAGCCCTACTGCCCTCTCCTCTGTTCAGCCTACTGTTTTGCCTCCTCCTCGGCGTTCTGCTAGGCCACATCACCCACCATCATATCTGCAACACTACCATTGTGCCCTCACATCTACTGCTGTTCCGTCATCTAAGGAAGGTTCTCCTAGGTATCCTTTATCTTCTGTTTTGTCTTATTCTTCTCTTACTCCTACATATAAAAATTTTATTTCTGCTGTCACTTCCTCTTCTGATCCCAAAACATACCACCAAGCTGTTAAAAATCAAGTCTGGACAGATGCTATGGCTGCAGAAATTAGTGCACTTGAAAAGAATCACACATGGACCTTGACTTCTTTACCTCATGGCAAGAAAACCATTGGTTGTAAATGGGTTTTCAGGACCAAATATAAGGCTAATGGTGACATTGAACGCCACAAGGCAAGATTGGTTGCAAAGGGCTATACACAAACCGAGGGAATTGATTATTTTGATACTTTTTCTCCGGTTGCTAAAATGACTACACTCCGTTTGCTTTTGTCTATTGCAGCAGCCAAAAATTGGCATTTACATCAATTAGATGTCAATAATGCCTTCTTACATGGGGACTTACATGAGGAGGTTTATATGGATCTTCCTCAAGGTTTTACTCCTCCTATGCCTAATATGGTGTGTAAATTGCAGAAATCTTTATATGGTCTTAAACAGGCTAGTCGCCAATGGTACTCCAAGTTATCTACAGCTTTGTTATCTTATGGTTACTGTCAATCAGCTTCTGACCATTCCTTATTTTTTAAAGCTGATTCTGATTCTTTTACTGTCATTCTTGTCTATGTGGATGATGTTGTTTTGGCTGGTAATAGCATTACTGAAATAAATTCTGTCAAACAGCAACTACACTCAGCTTTTACTATTAAAGATCTTGGTGATCTTCGTTATTTCCTTGGCCTTGAGCTTGCTCGGTCTAAGGAAGGTATTTTTCTTTCTCAACGCAAGTTTGCCTTGGAATTACTTGAAGATGCAGGTTACTTAGCTTGTCGTCCTGCTGATTGCCCTATGGACCCTCATTTAAAGCTTTCCAAGGATAAGGGTACTCCTCTTGCTGATCCTTTATCCTATCGAAAGCTAATTGGTCGTCTCCAATATTTGACAACCACAAGGCCAGATTTAAGCTATGCAACACAGCAGCTCAGTCAATACATGTCTGCCCCAACAGATTTACATTTGCAAGCTGCCCACCGTGTGTTACGATATCTCAAATCATCCCCTGGTGCTGGTATTTTCTTTTCCTCTACTTCTGATTTGAGGCTGCGATGCTTTAGTGACTCAGATTGGGCTAGTTGCGTTGATACACGTCGCTCTGTCACTGGATTTGCTGTGTTTCTGGGTTCTTCTTTAATTTCTTGGAAAGCCAAGAAACAAGCCACTGCTTCTAAATCTTCTTCTGAGGCTGAGTATCGAGCTCTTGCCTCCACTACTTGCGAAGTTCAATGGCTTGTTTATCTTCTTACTGATTTTCATGTTTCTCACATTAATCCAGCCTTATTATATTGTGACAACCAATCTGCTATTCATATTGCTGCAAACCCCACTTTCCATGAGAGAACAAAGCACATAGAATTGGATTGCCATATTGTCCGTGAGAAGCTTCAGTCCAAACTCATTCATCTTCTTCCTGTTCGAAGTTCGGACCAGCTGGCTGATGTCTTCACTAAGCCTTTACATCCAAAACGTTTTCATGAGCTGATATCCAAGCTGGGCATGACCAATATCCATGCTCCAGCTTGTGGGGGGGTGACAACTGTATTATAACATAATTTGTTACTCTTCTTATTTCTGTTATGTATTCAGTTATATATTAATTAGTTATAGTTTGTTCCTGATTTGTATAGCATTTAGCTTGTATAAATATGCACATTCATGAATAATACAAACACACATTTTTCCCAATTCTCTCTGGTCACAGTGGCTTGTTGAGAATTCCTTCCCTTTGAACTCTCTGAGATGACACATTCTCAACATCAACAAGAGCTTCAAGGCCTCTCCAGATCTGGAAAATCATACCCCAATAATTCAATCCTCAACACCACTCTTTCAAAGTCAAAGAGCAAAACTAAACGCCTACATCATCCACATCGCCATTATTCTCAACAACATTGGAATAAATAGACTATAAAGAATCTTCAAGTCTACCCACACAAAAATTTCACGACCCAGACCGAATCTTCAACATAACCACAAAAGGAACTAGATAAATTTCACAAATCATACCTCTTTTTTCAGATGAGCGACGGAGATTGAATTGAGCAAGAGCCATCGCTGAGTTCAAGGGAGAGGCCGGAGGGTTAGGAAGTCAGAGTTCAGAAACGAGGTTGTCGATCAACAGGTTGAAGGAGGAGGATTCGTTCTTGTGTGGATGTCGGCTGGGTGAGAGATGGAACGGGGTCGTATGAAGAAGACAGGGAATAATTTCCTTTGAGTATTTTATTTTTTAATTTTAATTTTGTTTTTATCATTTATTAAATGAGTGACAGCTAGAATTTTAAATTGAGATATGATTAGTCAGCAAGTCATATTTTCCAATTAAGTAACCATATGGATATAAGTTGGTTAAATATGGGATTTAACGGTCAAAATTAATACTACTAATAATTAAGATAACATTGCATCATTTTTATTACTTCAAAGACGACATTACACTCTAAAAAAAAATTTGTAGCTAAATTACTTTTTTTTGATAACTTTTTGGGATAAAAATGGACCATTACCATATATATTATTTCCTTGTTTATTGGATAAATTAAGGAAGTCGTGTATCTCATTATTTAGTGATCAAGATATGCTTTGACTCTTGCTTTTCAAAACTACACAAATCACGCCAATTTACGATTTGGGCAAACACTGATTTGAACAAAGCACATTTGGCATTAACGGGCGTCATTTTGCTTACATGGAGGTTTTATTATCACATCCATTACCATTTCTTCACGCCCCACCTTATCTCTTCCTTTTCTGGTTCATCTCTCTTAGGTCTCTGTTTGGACGCAGATTTTCTAGGTGTTTCTGGGAAATTCGAGTCTGAAACAGGAACTTGGATTAGAGGAAGGTGAATTGTAGATTCTTTGGTTGGATAATTTCTGCATTTTGGGAACGGGAACATGTTTTCTCAGAGTAAAGGAGTTCAAAAGCACCGTATCAATACCATAAAGTCACAAATGGGCCATAATTCTGTTCAATGCCAACGGAAATTGATATTGTGGCTTCATTGGTGTAGAAGAGGCATGAAGATAAAATGGTTGTGTGGTGATAAAAGGGCCCATGTAAGCAGAACTGACAGCGCATTGTTCAAATCAGCTTTTGGTCCTTTCTAACTTAAAGGACTAACCCCACTACGAACAGAGTATAATACAAGGACCATTTATTAGTGTTTTAAAGTATAGAGACTTGATTAAAAAAAAGTGTGTAAATTATAGGGCCCCAGATCCATTTTCCCTTCATATTTCTTTTTTACTTGGGAACAAACTCTACTGTGTTACTTAGTGCCTGTTTGGATTAGCGGTGAAAAAGTGACTTTTTTTTTTCATCTGACTTTTGAAAAAGTAAGGTAGGATTAAAAGTGAAAATGTAAATGTGATTTGTGTTTGGATTAACGGTGGCAGAAGTGACTTTTTTTTCTAACCTTGAACCTGTTTGGATTAGAGTTTGAAAAGCTCATTTAAATACAAAATGACTGAAAAAGGCATGGATGATATTGAATACCACACACACACACACATTATTTGTATATATTGAGATACTTGAAGTGAAAAAATATAAATAAAATTTGATTAAAAAAACTTCAATTATTATTAAAAAAAATAGACACTAAAGTACTTCACTAAAAATGGATAAATTTATATTTATATTACAATGCATACATGAAGTGGATCATTATTGAATCATTTAACCCTAACAAATTGGTATCTAATTGTGTCACGAATATGATTTATTTAAATACATCATTTTAGCATTTAAAAAAAAATTTACCCGCCTGATATGCTTATCAAATTATTAATACACCATTTCTGATTGTGTCACGAATATGATTCATTTGGATATACTTATCAAATTGAAAAATTAATATTAAAATTTGATAAAATAAAAATAGTCAAATTATTAATAAAAAAAAGGGGGAAAACATTCACAAGCTAACAAGTCAAAAAGCTTCCTCTCTCCGTATGTTATTAACTTTTTTTACCTGCCTCATATGCTTATCCTTTTTTTTTCCTCAGAAACTGGTATGCTTATCCACATGCCATAGATAAAGCACAATCTGACGGTAAAAAAAAAGATAAAGAACAATCCAAAAGGCAAAAAAGACAAAAACATCACTGTTCTTCTTCTTCATCACATTTCAGGCGGGAGAGAAAAAGGTAAGGCATGTGTGGAGGTGCTATTTTATGGGTCTTGTAGGAGCTTTTCCAAGTCACTAAAGCCTAAAACTGTCATCAACTTGCTGCGAGTTTCAACTCTAACTCGTGAATGGTGCTAAAGTGCTCACCGCGGGAGAGAAAAAAGCAAGGCATGTGAGCTTTTTCCAAAAGCCACGTTGGTAGGAGAAGCGCAGTACAGCCCGCTGCTTTCCCAAACGGTCTAAATCACGGCCACGGTGCATTCGCCTTTCTGCCGCATGTTTTCGACCTGAAACGCTTCTCCAAACAGGCTCCTAATCTCTTTGATTCATTGAACATGCTCCATATGTTTGGATACTATTGAAAATTATACAACCCCCAAATTTACGATTTTCCGTATAAACGCTGAAATTGTTATCATAAATATGCCTCCTATATAGCCATTTTTTCAAAGAAAAGGCTTCATAGGGTCCCTAACTAGCTAGTAGCTATGGATTTATGCAGCTTTTTATTCTAAAAAAATGGTTACACATTTTACTTTTTTTTAGGAAAATCTCATTTAAGTACCACTTGAAATTGTTTAACCCCAAAAAGTCTATTATAACATGCAAAAGACAGATAAGGGCTGAGGGGGAAATTTAGGTTATTGAAGTTTTATACTAAAGACCAAAATGCCTCTTTTTAAATTGGTTTAACATATGAGCTAGCTGGTGTGGAAAAAGGAAAAAAAAGCAAAGTGGAATAGTGGTGTCAGCTGAAGGTGAAAGTGAAGAACGAGGGCTAAGAACAATGACGATAGTGCTACAATTTTAGGTTATTTATGACAGTTTCGGTTGTGGGTAAGTGGGTTTGTAGGTTGAGGGGGATTAAATGTTCATACTTGATGTAACTACGACGGCATCGATGGTGTAGTAGGGGTTATTTATGTATTTAGTCGTGTCAGCTGTGAAAGGGAGTATAATGAAGAGTTTATGGATTTGAAATAGGTAGCATTGAGTTGATGTCGATGACTGATTGTTTGGAGTAAAAAAGTGAGACGTGAATGACTTGTATATATGGTGGTTGCTGTCAATATGAATCTGGTGTTTTGTAAATTCCATTACTATACTTGTCATTACTATTACTAGTCTTGTTAATGGTGACAGTTTATTGCAATTAAAATATACATAAAGGAACACGTTCTTTTGGGTTCATGACTTATATGTATTGCGTGTAGGTGGAATGAGTAATGTAAACTTGCCACTTTATACATTATGTGTTGGTTGCTGTCAACATGAATCTGTTGTTTTGTCAATGCCATTATTATACTTGGCATTACCATTACTAGTCTTGTTAATGGTGACAGTTTATTGCAATTAAAGTATACATGAAGGAATAAGTTCTTTTGGGTTCATTACCATCAAGTATTGGATGTAGGTGGAATGAGTAATGTAAATTTGTCATTTGACTATTTGCGCAATAGTTGTTGTCATAAACATTTATGATTTTTGTCAATGTCAAAACAAAACTTGTCATTTCCATTATCGATCTAATCAAAACCATTAACAAATTTGTCATTACCATTACAGAATTTGTCAGCGGCAACCCTTTGGGGCAACACTTGACACATTTGTTTGAGAATAAGTTGTCATTCCCATTATCGATCTCGGCAAAACCATTACAAACTTTGTCATTACCATTATTGAACTTGTCAGCGGCCAACCCTTTTGGGGTAATACTTGACACATTTGTTTGAGAATAAGTTGTCATTCCCATTATCGATCTCATCAAAACCATTAAAAAAATTTTCATTACCATTACTGAACTTGTCAGTGGCTAGCCCTTTTGAGCCAACACTTGACACATTTGTTTGAGAATAAGTTGTCATTCCAATTATCGATATTATCAAAACCATTACAAACTTTGTCATTCTCATTACTGAACTTGTCAACGGTCAGTCTTTTAGGGCTAACACTTGGGCACATTTAGTGAGAATAAGTTGTTATTCCCATTAAAATGTCATCAAAACCATTATAAACTTTGTCATTTTTATTACTGAACTTGTCAGCGACTAGCCCTTTGGGGCCAACATTTGACACATTTGGTGAGAATAAGTTGTTATTTCCATTGACAATGTTGCCAAAACCATTACAAATTTTGTCATTATCATTACTAAAATTGTCAACGGCTAGCCCTTTTGGACTAACACTTTCGCACATAATATTTCTTGATTTACTTGCTTCCTGTACAAAAAAAGTGCACAATAGGATACGATCGCTTCATCCATAGGTCTTTACATACACAAACTTCGTCTCACTATTGCTGTCATCTACAAAGTAGACCCAAACATCATTAACAACAATTGGCCAACTAAGAAGGAAAACACTTATAATAATCTTTCTAATAAAACCTGAAGCAAAGCAGATTTAATACACAAACTCCGCAGATTTAATCAAAGCACAATCGGTAATCAAACCTGAATCCAAATTCTTTGAGACTTTCTACCTATCGTTACTTCAACATCATCGTTCACACCCAACTTTTTTGTGCTTTAAAAGGCCGAATAAAAACCACCAAAATTAAAAGTAAAACAGGTAACTTAAGATTTTGAAAGTTAACAATGTTAGACAGAAGAAGACATTGAGATTGTTCAACTCAAAATACTCCCACTACCAGTGACTTTGCGACGGCTTCTAACCACGCTTCGCGATTTGGGACGACGGCTCCAACTGTTATTTTTCGCATGCAACAATGCTAACTGTGATCCTTACAGGAGAGAACCCGTCGGAGCCTGCCTGCGGTCAGATGAATCCCGCTTGAGTGTTTGAGTAAATAAGTGTGAAGGCCATTTTCGTCTTTAACCCTAAACATCAATAACCCTGATTCCCCCATCCCTTATTTGTCTTTTACAAGTTTTAATGGACTTTTGTGGGTTTTGTCATTTCAGATAGTATTTAAATAAGATTTTTCCTAATTTTTATTTGATTAAAGGAAACTAATACCTTTTGAAGCTTAGATGGCTAAGCAACAAATGCTTTCCCTCCTTCCATCTTAAGCTTATTGACAATTTTTCTCATGGTTATTAATGCCGGATCGGATCAGCCGGTTTGAAAAGGGGAACAGTTAAACTGGTCATCTAACCAGTATAATCCGATCGGTTCAACTGATTCACTATTTATATTGATTTTTTCTGATTTCAAAAATTCATATCTAATTCTATATATTTTTAAAAATTACAAATTAGGACTCTATAGAAAGTTTAAGATGTCTACTTTCTAATAAAAAAATCTCTTAAAAATATTATCATTTGATCATAAAAAATTATCAAATTTCAAAATTATTCTAAAAAATATTATCGTTCAATTTCACTTCCTCAATGGTTCAGCTTCGATTTGACTCTAATCTAACCCACTAACCCCTGACCTAGTACCCAAACCAGTTCAATGGCCGGTTCAAGTTCAATAACCTTAATTTGTCCATAGGTTATATTTTAGGAAAATTCCCATATAAATACCATTTCAATTATCAAAACCCACAAAAGACTCTTATAACTTGAAAAAGACATATAAGTGTTGAAGGACCAATTTGGGTTACTGAAGTTTAAGGCTAAAGATCAAAATGCCCCTTTTAAAATCAGTCTCACATATGTGGTGGCTGCTATGGAAAAAAGCTACAGGAAAAAAAAACACAATCAAAGGGTGATGTCTGTAGAGCAACGGTGAAGGTAAAGAACAAGGCGTTGATCAAGGTTGAATCGGACAAGTGTAAGTAATTTTCTGAGAAACATAATCTTTTTTAGATGAATCGAACTATAACCATCTTATGTCATGTTCATGTTGGTGGGTATTGGGTGTGGTTCGGTGGGTCTGAGGGTGCATGAACAGTAAATAGATGGGTAGTCACGTGGTGTATGGAAGCTAACTTATTTGGGGTTGTGAATGAGGGCTATGAAATGATGATGGTACTGCGATAGTAGGTTATTTATGGCAGTTTTGGTTCTGGGTAAGTGGGTTTATAGGTTTAGTGAGATTAAAGGTTTGGACTTTACGTAACTACGGTGGCATCGATGGTGTAGTGTGGGTTATTTATGTATTGGGTCTTGTTAGCTATGAGAGGGAGCATAATGAAGAGGTTAATGACTTGAAATAGGTAGCATTGAGTTGATATAATGATTGACCGTTGAGTAGGTGTAAGTGGACTAAATAATCTATAATGAAGATGTCATAAGCATATCTGTACATGCATGGTAGTTGCTGTCATTACCACATCTAGTTTGTTGTCAATGCCATTACAGGATTTGTCATTACCATTACTAAATTTGTCATTAGCGTTAACAATAATAGTGAAGGCAATAACTCATTTTGTTAGGCAATAACTTGCATAACTTAATTGATGACAAGAAAAAAATGTTGTTTAATCGTTTGGCACATGTTGTTATAAGTTAGTGATTCTTGTCAACTCCATTACAGACTTTGTCAACACCTTTACTATTGTTGTAAATCCCAAAACAAATGCTATTAAGAGTAGCAGTAAGTTAGTAAAATCGTTGAGAAATGTATGCTGTCATGACATAGGTCTGGAATTGGAGGTTAAATACTTACTAAAGGCTTAACTTTGTTATTAATTGGGAATAAAGTGATATTATCAAACATATTGATGACGTAGTCAATGATCCAAGAAGGTGTGTTGTGGGGAATTTTTTAGTGATGAATTTTCATTGGTATGAGACTAACAATGTCATGAAATCTGATTTTTTTTCTTGCAAGTTATCATGCAAGATGACATCAAATATTCAAGCAACACCTTCGTCAAAGTCACTTATATGTTTTTTCCACGTTAGGGGGGAGTTTGTAAGTAAAGTTGAAGGTGAAGTTAAATATAGTAGTGGGAGTGTGAGGGTAAAATCAATAAAGGAGGGGATGACAAATGAAGAATTGAGAGTAATAATAGGAGAATTGTTTGGTGTAGATGGGCATAGGTGCAACATTAAATATACTTTGAGCTTTGATGAAAAGATATTAGTAGATCTGATCAATGATTCTGAAATGAAAAATCTGTTTCATTATAATGATACTAGTGCACATGTGAATATAGCATGCAAAGGAAGTAATAATAAAGGAAGGGCCATGGATGATACAGAAAGGCAAGTGGCATTTTTTTTTGTTACATAAAAAAGTTATTTGCTATAGTGTTTTTGGTAATATGTGTTCACACCACTTGTTAATATCCATATAAGGTTAATCAATTATTGGGAGCTGCGAAGCAAATGTCGTACACTGATGATGCTATGTGTTATGGAATGAATGATGAATTTGTACAAAATGAGTGCAATGCAAGACCTCTTCTTAGCCTTCTATGTGTAATTGAGAGCACACCAACATCGATACCAGAGATGAACTATAAGAAGTGGATGGATTTGTTGGTAGGAGTAAATCAAACGTTTGCACATGCGGATGATTTCAAGAAGGTGCTGCACAAGTTCAGTATTGCGCACAATTTGAGTACACATATGTGAAGAATTGTAGAGATTGTGTGTATGTTAAATGTAAGGTTGAAGATTGTCCATGGAGAATAAATGCAAGGGCAATTGGGAAGAGCACTTGTTTTATACATGTGATGAGATACACCAAATAACATGTTCATACAACCCAACACAATCTTGATGTGACACACGCTCGAAGTGCTAGCTTGACATCATCAATTATCATTGATGAAGTTAGAAATCACACAGACAATCGTCCAAATGAAATAAGAAAGAGTTTGGCTAGAGATTATGGAGTGCAATTGATATATAAGCAAGCATATAAGGCAAAGGAAAAGGCTATGGAGGAAATTCATGGTAAACCTGAACAGGCATACATGTTAATACCATGGATATGTGATCGCTTAAAGCAAAGTGATGCAAGGCTGTGGCTGAATAGGTCGCTAGTAAGGAACACCTTTGAGCGTGTATTTATAGCCTACAGTTGTTGTATAGAGGGGTTTATTGTTGGTCTAGACCTGTATTGTACATTGATGGATCCCATTTAAGTGTGTTAAATCTCTCATGTTTTGCTGATAACAAAGGATGGTATGAAAAAGATTTGATAAACAAATAAGTTTGAACAAAATAATAATAGGGCAAATCATTACTTGAAGTAAGCATTGGAGTAATGAAGAAAGGCCAAGAGAAAAAGCTGAGAAACTTCATCACTGGCAAGTTTTCTAAAGGGTTACTCAAGTAAGTACTCGAGTAATGAGACAGAAACTTGAAGTAACCAGGTCAACCTTCAAGTAACCTGCCAACTTTACTCGAGTAAGCACTCGAGTAATAAGGTAAATGATTCCTAATTGCTCTCGGCCTCCAACGTTACTCGAGTAACCAGGTAAATCACTTGGAGTTGCTCTCGGCCTGCCAATGTTACTCGAGTAAGTACTCGAGTAACCATGTAAAAACTTCCAGTTACTCTAGGCCTGCCAACGTTACTCGAGTCTGTACTTGAGTTACTCTACTTCAAGAAATATGTTGCTCTCGGCATTATCAATCCTGCCAATGTTACTCGAGGAGGTACTCAAGTAACTCACTGTGATAAGCAAAACCTGAAGGTAATACTCGAAGAACATGATATGTTTTTTATCACACTTCACTCGAGGCACTACTCAAGTATGTAGGTATTCAATCACTTATTTTAAACTGGATTACTCGAGTGAGTAATCGAGTAATATGCAGAGTTATTTACACAAAACTTCAAGTTGCTACCCGAGTAAGCAATATAAAAAATTCATGTTTACTCGAGTAACAAGGTAATCAAACTTGAAGAGCTCTCGGCCTTGAAATCCTGCCAACATTACTGGAGTAAAGCATCGAGTAACCTAAAGTTTATTTGATATATTACTCGAGTCGCTATTCGAATAACCTATGAAGAAAAGTGTGCCATACTCGAGTAAGTACCCAAGTAAACAGGTATTTCCAAAGGTTTGAAATTGTGTTTACTCCATGCACTACCCGAGTAATGTAATGTTCATTTGTTAACTTGCAGTTTGTCAATACTTTCACGATGATACTCGAGTAAGTACTCGAGTAAACTTAATGAATACTCGAGTAACTACTCGAGTATGCAAGTTCAGAAATTCAGAAATCGTTCCAACGTTCATTGATTTGTTTCCTATGTGATTAACCTTTCATTGTATTAGTATTCTTAGCATATCCACAGATAAACAATGAAGAACTCTTACCAAATAAGGAAAGTCAAATGCAACGTTCAAATGCCACCTACCACCACCTACTGCAAACGGATATTTTTCAAATACTGGAAAAGTCAACAGTGGCTACGCACATTCTAACGGACATGAAGAAAAATGTTCCAACAATAATTACCAACGCATCTATATATATAGGAACATCCAAATAGAGAAGAACAACAAGAACACACACACGAACGCATTATCAAGTTCATTACTCTATTTTACATTATACTTGTAATTCTATGCTTCAGTGATTCTTATTCACTCTATGAGAGAGATATTTCATTCAAACTCAATATTTGTTATTGAGGTAACTTAAGGTTGTGGAACCTTGAGTTGGGATTGGATTACAACTTGTAAGGGGGAGAGAGTGTCCAAGCGAAGGAACTTGCTTATACTGAGGTGCCAAGAACCCACTGAATCTTGGAAGTTATAGTGAAACTCTCAGAGAAGCTCTGAGGACTGGACGTAGGTCAAAGTGGTTGTGGTCGAACCAATATAACTCCCGGTGTGCACTACGGTGATATTTCTCCTTACTCTTTACTGCTTTATATTCACCATTAAGGTTTATATTTGCAACAAAATTTTTAAGTATCACCCAATTCACCCCCTCTTGGGTGAAACGCTTGGTCTAACAAAGTGGACCATACAAGGGAACTCTATTATCAGCTTTAGCGTTTGATGCAGAGAATGAATTGTTGCCATTTGCCATCGCTATAGTGAAAGGAGAGACAATTGAAGACTGGACTTGGTTCCTTGAGATGATTAAGAAGATATTAGGTTCGGTATAGGTCCCAATTGTATTAGATCGACACAATGCGGTAATCACTGCTGTGAGAGGAGTTTTTGGAGGTAAGAGGCATGCATGTTGTTACAGGCACATTAAGGAAAACTTCAGTGCCCAAGTCCTTAAATTGAATAGAGGAAAGAGGAAGATAGGGGGCAAGGAAGGCAAAATGCACTAGACTTGCTTGATGCAATTGCATATGCAAGGGTTGACAGTGACTTCGAGACTGCAATGAAATACATGAGGCTTTTCAATAAGGAAATATATGAGTGGTTGATCAACCATGGTGATATTGAAAGGTGGGCCATGAGTAAGTTCCCATTTAAACGTTGGGATAAAATCACAACAAATCTTGCTGAGTCATTCAATGCTTGGATGGTCGAGGAAAGATGTCATAATGTTTCCCAGCTTATCTACGAGCATCGTGACAAAGTAGCGAAAAAGATGTATGCAGCAAGCTTGGAATAAGTAAATGGAAAAATGGTGTTGGGCCAAACATAGAACAAGAAGTGAAAGAAAATGTTAAAATGGCTGAATACATGGATGTAGAAGTATATGGAGGTGGTAGGGTGAACATCCATATAGCGACTGGATCACTAAAGGTTAAGTTGTCCTTACAAGAGTGCACATGCAGAGGATGGCAAATGTCGGGTATTCCTTGTCCTTACGCTTGTGCTGCCATAAAGGGAGTTTATGGAAATGTCTACAATTGTGTTGATGAGTGCTTAAAGATTATATGCCAAGAAAAGATATATAGCAGAACAATGATCCCAGTTGTCACAATAGACATGCCAAATCCAAATGACTACCTGATAGAGCTCAATATTTATATATTTTTATTAATTAATCTTAGGCTTTTGTAGGACTTAATTGAATATTTTGGGCATAATCAAGTGTTAATGTAAGATTTTAGTGAAAGAATAATTTGGGAATTAAAGTGGTTAAATTGTTATATTTTTAATTAATATTTGTTATTCACATTATTCTTTAATTGTGAGTAAAAGATCTTACCTTTGTGAATCTAATTTTATAAGTGTTGATGTGGCACAACTTGAGTGATCAAGATCAAAGATGTCACTTTGGAGCTTATTGAAGGATAATAGTGGAACATCACAAGTACAGAATTTATTTTCACATTTTCTCTAAAAGGAGATTAAATAAGTAAGGGCCTTGTTTGGTGGTTGTAATTTTGTACCTATCATAAAACATATTTTCACCACTTCATCCAAACAAGGCACAACTTACCTATTTAACCTAGAGAGAATTGAAGAAAGATTGAAGTGGGGACCATTGTTGAAAGGAGCGGCGGCTGAAAAGAAATGAGAAGGGAGTATGATTAATAATTGAAGATGGAAAGCAATTGGACCGAATGAATAAAAGCTGCTGAACCGATGGGAATTGAGAGCAACAAGAAGCAGACCTAATTGAAGTAAAGAGATGAGATTAGCTGAAATTGTTGACCCATAGGTTTTGAAGAAGCAAGCAAGAGCATAAGGGAATAGAGCCGAAATGAATTAAAAAAAGGGGCTGGACCAATTTGGATGGAAATGAATTGAAGAAGAGATGACAAGGTAAGTAAAGGCAGCTGATTGGAGATACAAGAAAGGAACCAAAATGAATTTGTGGGGGCTGGACCGAAGGAGAATTATGAAACGGAAATGAAGAAAGGAAAGGCTGAACAGAATTGAAGGGAAAAAGTAAGTAGCCGAATTTGTTGACCAAGTGAAAGGAGAATAAAGACTACAAAAAGGGACGAGAGCATGAATGAAAAAAAGGAGGAGAGGATGGAATAAAAAAGGAGCAGCAGTTGTATGTGTGAAAGGGTTGCGGCTGGTGTGAAAGGAGGCGTGGATGTGCATGAAAGAAGAAGGACTGAATGAAATACCAAGAGGAGGCGAAAGTGCAGACTAGAAAGCTAATCGGTCTCTTAATTCCCATGGTTAATTTCTCCTTTATTCTTCAATCTTCCTCTTCCTCCATGAGTAACTAAAGTGTTGGTGATTTCCTTGAATTGGGTAATGGTTTGAGCTTCTAAACTTCAATGGAATTCCTTTAAGCTCTCTTTTTAGTTCATGATTATGTAGCTTGGTTAAGTATGTAATTGTGATCTAGATTGTTCTATGCCAAGTGAATAAACTTGGTGGTTGAGCTAGGAGTTGATTAATTAAGCTTTGTATGATTCATATTAGGAGTAGGTTGAATTGTTTATTCCAACTTTGTTAAGTGGATTTAAATGATTAAACTAAATATTTTGAATTAATGTAATGGTAATTACAATTTAGAATTAGAAGTTGATCATTCAACTCCTTGAGTCTGAATTATTAGGTGGTATTCATTTAATTGCTTCAGTTAAATGAATGAAATGATTATTGCAAGTATGGAGCTAGTGGTAGCTTAGTTCCATCCTTTTGGCTCATTATGGAATTCAAATCATTAGCAAGCAAGGAAGACTAAAACCTCAACTCAAGGGAATCCCATTTTATTATTATATTAGTTAATTGAATCTATCTTGTTGTTAGTGTTAATTTCAATTCCTTTTGCTTCTTTGTTTTGAAAACCGAAAAATACAAAAATATTGCTTTAGCTTAGTTTACTTCATTAGTTTACAAATGCAATTTCTCAAAAAATGATTTCTCACAACTTTAAGGTTTTTTATCACTTTACTACTTAGGAACTTAGAAATTAATCTCCTCACAAGAATGACCTAGGTTGAGCTACTATGCTACATTTTCTAACCTAGTTTTATTTTGAGAACTCACACGACATGGGTTTATCAAAATTGGTGTCGTTGTCGAGGAGGATGATTGTAAGATTTTAAGTAGTTAAGTGTTCTTTTTAGTTGTCATAGTGTGTCTTAGTTTGGTAGAAAGTGTGTAGCACTCATTTGAATTTTGGCGAAAATCTGATTTCGATTAGCACTGTCATGTTGGAACTGAAATATTTTTGCCCAGAATATTATGAATTTTGACAGGTGAAAGTTTTTCAGCATTCTAAGCAAGACTAATAGTTAAAACTATTAGGTCTGCTGAATTTTAGCCAAATTCAAAGGTTTGCTATACTTTTCTGAATTTTCTTTCTTTTTTGGTATTTTTCTAAGTTTTTGATTTAGTTTGTTCTTAGGGTTTTCTTTGATTTTTCTTGGTTGCTAGTGTGTTTTTGAGTTTGTCTTAGTTAGTTGTTAGTTTTTGAAGTGTTTGGTAGTGGTTTAAGTTAATTTTCATTTTCATAGTTGTTTTGCATTCCATTTGCAATTAAAAAAACAAAAAAAAAAAGAAATTTGCATTTTGTTGCTTTGCTATCATGTTCTTAGTGGCCATTGTGTGGTTTATTATTATTTTGTGGTGAGCAACTTTGCATTCTTCATCTTTGGGAAGCTCTTGGTAACACTACTATAATGGAAGATCCTCTTTCACAAAGCTTTGAAGCCATACAACATCAATTAAAGCTTGTTCAAGCCAAGTTGGAGAGTCTAGAGAGAGGTTCCAATAGTCAAGAATATGATTCATCCTTCCACAACCTATATCATGAATCCTACCTCCAACAATCTTTTCCACCTTTCCATAGTCCTTCATTCCTATCACAACCCCCATATGGACCTCAACATGACTTTTGTTCCCTATCCAACAACCTAAATTTTGACCTCATCCCTTCACCACATGGACCACCCTATAAACCATCTCTTTTACACCATCTACCTTCTTACTCACCATACCAACCCTCATTTTAATCTTCATTCCAATCAGTTAACCCACTACTTTGTGAACCTTCCCCACCATCCTATCTTGACCCTCCACTTCCATTTCATGACCCACAACCTAGTAGATTGGATACCATTTTCTTACCTCATAACATGGATTCCCTAACAAGTGCCTTAACAAAAAAGTATGAGACACTCCAAGAGCAATACCTTCAGTTACTCATGTATCAAGGAGTAATTGATAGCTCTAAGGATAGAGAAGAGAAATTGAAAGATATTGATGAATTCTTCAAGGCATACTATGATCACATGTTATGGGTAAAGACAGGAGGTGAAGCTGGAACCCATTGGGCTCAAGACCTACACAAGGAGGAACAAGGAACCCAAAATCAAGAACTTTATGCTACTTCACATGTGGAGAGTTCTCAACCTTTAATGATTCCATCCAATGCGTTCATCCAAGCACAAGAAGTGAAGCAAGTACAAAGGAGCAAAGAAGAGTCTTTCTTACCCTTTGGTAATAATATCATCCTTACAAAAGTTGACTATCCTACTACTTTGATTGATGAAGTAATTAATGATTTGAGTGATAATGAGGTGAATGAAGAAATAATTGTTGAATTCCCTCTAATGCTTGAACATGTAATTGCTCAACCCATTAACTCTTGTAGTGGTAGCTTGGATGAGCCTATGCCTTGTAATGATTCTACTCCTTTGCATGATACTTTGAGTGATTATTTGCATGATAATGATGATGCTAGTGCTGGAATTACATGTTCTTGTGATGAAAATACAATGTGTATGGATTGCATTGATGAGAAATGTCCTAAATTTGTTGAAATGCATTGAAGTAGAGATGATCATCCTCTAGAACCTAGTGATATGCATGCCATGCATGATGTTGAGAATCAAACTCCTTTATCTTTCTCTTCTTCTCTCTCTCTTACTTGTGAAAGTGACTTGATGCACTCCAATTCTATATTGGATTCTGCACTTTCCATTTCACACAAGAGTAAAGATAAAGATGTTAAATCACAATTGATCACTAATTCTAAGGTCAATCTTTGTTTGCAAGAGTTCAATGTGCACATATTTTATGATGACATGCATGTACCCATTGTTTTAATTGTCAATGCATTTGGTTTAGCAAGTGAGATTCACCTTGAATTGCTTGGACCTAGTTTTGTGCTTTGTGATGATCATAATTCTTTACTAGATGATGTCAAGCATATTCATGAATTATACTCCCTAATCTTATCATGTGATCTACCTCCTGATTTATTAGGATTTGATGTTGTTAGTGATTCTATTGATTTGAAGTGTGCTATAGATGATAGAGTAGTGCTTGATTATGTCACTACCACTACTGAAATGCCAATTGATTCTTTGATACCTAGTGTTGATTGCTGTATACCACTAGTTGACTTTATTGGTTGTGAGAAGCACTTGTTATCAAATGCACCTGACTCTAGTTTTCTCACATTACATACACCATTATGCCATGTCATTGGTCCTAATGTTTTCCATGGATTTAAGTATTTTAATTCATGTGGCATCCTTGGAGTAGGTACTGCTGTTGTTTTGGTTAATTCTTTGCAGGCTAATTCTCTTGGTGGTTGCCCTCATTCTTATTATCTTTGCATTTAGGAACCTCTACTCCTACTTGGGCCTAAATTGTTGAGGAGCAAAACACCGAGCTTCCTTTTGATTTTCCTATCTAGCTACAAGCCACCATGATTACACGGTAGTCTCTTTCCTTACCTTGTTCCTTGTTTTATTTGATGATATACGCTATTGAACAAGTGTGGGGGAGGGACTTCTCAGTAGTAAAAAGTAGTTTGTTAGATTGCATTTTTCAATTGAATAAACTCCATTGTGAATCATACTCTTGTGCTTAACCTTATCCTACATTACTCTCTTCTCCATATCCTTATACCTAATTTCTAATAACGATTTCTACTTATTTCTTGTCTTCTCTCTCTCCTTGTGACGATGATGTGTTGTGCTTTAATCTTGAATTGGACTTCACAACATTCACTTCACCCAAGGATAAGTGCATTTAGGTTCTTTGTTTTTGTACATTACATCGAGGGCAATGTAAGGATTGAGTGTGGGGGAGTGTGTTTATTCTCATGATGGATTTCACTGTGATATCATATGCCTCTGTCTCCTGCTTGTGTCATTTGTTGTTTTTGGTCCAATTCACTGAGATTTTTGAAGTCTTCAGTCATGATCAAGTATCTTAATTACTCTTAGTTGAATTCATGGTTGAAACTTGCTTTGAATTAGTGAATTGCCACAAAATTCAAGTGTTTTAATGATACATGGTTTAATTTTGATGAGTTTGTTAGGAAACAAAAAGCCTAGTTGGAGGGTGTTTTGGGCCTAATTGTTCATTTCATTGTGTGATTTATCCACTTAGATTATTGCTCTCTAGAACTTATTTTGTTTCTTACTTGAGGCTACATTTTGCGATGGTATGGATAGAGATGACATTGGTATTCATTTCTAAACCTTTTTACCTAAACACAAATCATTCATCATTTACCTTTGTTTACCCCTTTGAGCCTTTCACTTTTGTTTTTATTTCATTATACAAATGCTATGTTTGCATCCTTTATCAAGTTCTTCCTAGCACGATTGAAAAAAAAAGTACTATTATATATTAGAAAAAAAAGAAAGAAAAAATTGCCATGTGTATAGTCAAAAGAAAGAAAATAGAAAAGAAGAAAAAGAAGTCAAAAAGTGGAAAAAAAAAGAAGAAAAATTCAAAGAAAAAGTCATAATGGTAAAATATGTGGATTAAGTTAGTTCTATAGTTCTAAGGGATCTAGCAATTTATTTGGTGCAAGCATAATGTTTGTTACATTTTCCATCATTTGGCCTATTCAACATTACAACCCTACAAAGTCCTTTGGATTTATTTATGCCATTGTTGCAAGTAGTAGAGAGCCTAGAAATACTACAAGCCTATGGTAGAGTATGGTCAAAGTAGATGTGAGTGAAAAACTACCTTATATGAGAGAAGAGTGTAAATACTTATCCTAGTTAAGGTTTCCTATTAAGCTCATTGTAATTAAACATTGCATTACTTTAACTACTTCAATTTTTGGTATGTTCATTGAATTTGAATCGGAGGATACCTTGTTATTTGACTAAGTGTGATTCTTGAAGCTTGATCTTACCTATTCTTTCAACTTGTATCCCTCTTTGCCTAGTGTTGAGTTTAATGACTACCGGCTAGATAATAGCCAGTAAACTGTTCCTGGCACCACCTAAGACTAGTTGACCTCCTGGTAGGCCGAGATTTGTAAGGAAAGAGTCACAGTTCTAAAACAAGAAAGTATACCATTACAGCTCATGCCATCAAGCAGTCCACTCTAGAAGAACGTGCAAGAATCCAAACCCAAATTAAGCCTGGGTGTAGAGACTTGGGAGTAGCTATTTTGCAAGTTATCTTTTGATTTATGTACAATGACTTGGATCCCTTCAGATATTTTGGTTAGAAGGGTTATGGCATATATAATGTCCTTTATATAAGTACTATTTTTAGTTCAAACAATAGGTTATACCCTGGGAATGACAAGAAAACATTAGGTGCTGGTGGAATCATAATGTTCACTTGTCATTAGATAAAGTATGCTGTCAGTAAGAATCTGGTATTTTGTAAATTCCATTACTGTACTTGCCATTTCCATTGAAACTGTTGTTAATTGTGACAGTTAATGTAATTAAAATATACATAAATGAACACCTTCTTTTGGGTTAATGACTTCTATGTATTGGGTGTAGGTGGAATGAGTAATGTTAAATTTTTTGTTCACAATGTATTTGGTAGTTGCTGTCAGTAAGAATTTGGTGTTTTGTAAATTTCATTACTGTACTTATCATTTCCAATGAAACTGTTGTTAATGGTGACAACTTATTGTAATTTAATTATAGTTGAAGGAACACCTTCTAGGTTCATGGCTTGTATGCATTGGGTGTAGGTAGAATGAGTAATGTTAAATTGTCATTTGAACCCTTTACTTGATAGTTGCTGTGATAAACATTTGTGATTTTTGTCCATATCAGAACAGAACTTGTCATTACCATTATGAAATTTGTCATTCTCATTACCATTCTCGTCAAACACATTACAAACTTTGTAAATTCCATTAGTGAATTTGTCAGCGTCCCCCCTTCTAGGCAAACACTTCCCCACATAATGTTTGGAACTATTAAGTTGTCATTCCCATTATCATTCTCGTCAAACATATTACAAACTTTGTTAATTACATTAGTAAATTTGTCAGCGTCCTCCCCTTCTAGGCAAACACTTCCACACATAATGTTTGGAACTATTAAGTTGTCAATCTCATTACCATTCTCGTCAAAACCGTTACTAACTTTGTCATTCCCATTATTGAACTTGTCAGCGTCCTCCCTTTTTGGGGAAACACTTCTACTCACAAAATTAATTAGCTTAAGTTGTCAATCCCATTACTATTCTCGTCAAAACTATTACTTTGTCATTCCCATTATTAAACTTGTCAGAGGCCACCCCTTTTGGGCCAACACTTCCACTTACAAAGTTGGTTAGTCTAAGTTGTCAATCCCATTACCATTATCGTCAAAACCATTACGAACTTTGTCATTCCCATTATTGAACTTGTTAGCGTCCTCCCCTATTGGGGAAACACTTCCACTCACAAAGTTGGTTAGCCTAAGTTGTCAATCCTATTACTATTCTCGTCAAAACCATTACTAACTTTGTCATTCCCATTATTGAACTTGTCAGCATCCTCCCCTATTAGGGAAACACTTCCACTCACAAAGTTGGTTAGCCTAAGTTGTCAATCTCATTACCATTCTCGTCAAAACCATTACTAACTTTGTCATTCCCATTATTGAACTTGTCAGCATCCTCCCCTTTTAGGGAAACACTGCCACTTACAAAGTTGGTTAGCCTAAGTTGTCAATTCCATTACCATTCTCGTCAAAATTAAACCATTACTAACTTTGTCATTCTCATTATTAAACTTGTTAGAGGCCACCCCTTTTGGGCAACACTTTAATACATAATATTTCTTGATTTACTTGCTTTCTGTACAACAAAAGTGCATATTACCATACTGTGGGAATAAAGGGACTATCGCTTTAGTAAATTTACATATACAGTAACATTACATCACAAAAGGCCACTGCTATGAAGCAGTATACAAGATCGGTTACCAAAATAACAACTTTACTTTGTCACCCCAAAATGTAATGCTTGGTGACTAAGTTAGACAACATATGTTAATCTCTTTACAACAGTGGTTAATTCAAAAACAATAATTGTTTCAGGAAGACCAAAAAGTTGCATTAAGAACAGAATTTTGTCAGTCAGTCATATCCTCTTGGTCAGCGTCATTTATAAAGTCATCAATCTCAATGCATCCTCCCTCTTGCTATTCATTTCATGGTTAACAACCCACCACATTAGGTTTCGCCTATACACCCCAACCTCATTAGCACCATAGTCGAAGGTTACACCTGGCTTCCAATTGTTCAGCCAAATTAGCATATGGACGCCACAGTTACGCCTGCATGACACAGTGACATGAAAAACTAACACTAAACCATATTATAACCAAAATCTTGTGCACATACAAAAACACTCACAAATTGTTCTACATAGTGTGTATATTTGGGTATTAGTATTGATATTATGTGATGGAAATAAAAATTTTTCATGATTTAAACTAAAGATAAAATAAAAATATTAAATAATTTGACAAATTAATACCCAATCAGCAAATAAACACTCCTTTTTTTTCGTCTTTAATAACACTAATTGGAACTCCTCCTGCACATGATGTTAACTAATGTTAGAGGAAAAACTGAAAAGTGAACCAACTTAAAAATATAATGATATAACAGAGAATTATCAAATATGATAATATCATTTCTATCACAAGACAAAACATAAAAGCTAACTTAAGGCAATATAATGTGTCCAAAATACTGTAGTCAGATGATCAAACAGAAAAACCTTGTTAATCAGCCCATCATCAATCACAGAACAGCTGATTTTCTTAAAGATCTCATAAAGTACTTCTATTTCACTTACACGGACTGCATAAAGGGTAAATAACAAATGCTTCCAAATATTAGTGATGCAATGATTAACAAAAACATAACATACATAAATGCTTATTTTCATCAGAAGGCAACAATTAACAAAATCAGCAGTGTATCATAATGTCATAAGAACAAAGTAAGGTCAATATCTAACACATTTAGTCACATAAAAGCCTTTGGAATCTAAAACAAGGATAAAGACAAGCCTATCACAACGTTGTACAGTTATCATATGATAAAAATATTGGGGGCAAGGATTAGAGCTCTTGACCATCAGATTGGCAAGGCTTTTATACCACATCAACAAGAGCTATCTAAGAAGCCTAAGAAATTAGCTGGAAGCACAGGAATGCTTTCTGCCTTTACAATTAATTTTAAACAAAAAGAGAAAGGTGGGAGGTAAGAACTAATTATTATTTTTGAAACCTAATAACTCACCAAACTAACATATAATGAAGTAGGATAAAAAATCTAACGTAACAGCTCAAAATGTAACGAAAGCTGGGAGAGTAAAATATAAGAGTAACTCTTACTGTCTTTAGCAGACTGATCAAGTCCTAAGGGTGAGATTTTGCAATGTCCCCGATTTGGCGAGCAGCAGTCAACCTTATTGCTTAGGTTGACCCAGCTTTTACAGAATATGGTTAAAGAAAAACTCAATGTCAAGTACAAAATTCAAGAATAAAAAATTAGAATAATGAAGATAAAGAAGGATACTGTCCAAGAGAGTAAGCAAGCACTGAAGTCTAGATGATTGCTGGGCCATAATAAGTCATTACAAATGCTTCGTTGCTCCTTTTGGCTCAACAGCTTATCAAAAAAGCCAAGAAGTAAGCAAATATGCATATCCAACCAAAATACTCATAATAACTTTCCTCGCAACTGATTAGTATCCATCAAAGTTCCATACCTTCCTTGTTCTGCATTAAACATAAAATTTACAATTAAAGTTAACACTTGTACAATGGCACAAAAAGCGTTAGAACAACATGGAGCCACCCACTGAAGCGACAAAGAATTACATAGATAATAACACAGACTAATATATGAGCTTCCAGTTGGAGTTTATTTTTTAGTAAACCAATCACTTGTTCAGCATTGCCACAAAGACCAACATTCTTTATCTAAATACAAATTGTTCTCCACCAATCAAGCCCAAAAGCTCACTATTTATTCAGTGATATCGACTATATATTTCAGGATTGCCTGCAAAAGTAGAATCGACCCAAAGACAAAGACAGATGAGGATCCCAAATTAATTTATCACTCACCACATCGACGTCAGCGGCAAGAAATCAGAACGCCAACCACTCTGAATAAGGAAGAAGATCAAACGTTCATCGATCTGGGGACGCCTTCCACCCACGCTTGCTGATTTACGGACAACGACGACGGCCACGGGTTTCAATTTTCGCCTGTGACTCTTCAGATTCTTCAACCCTTCTAAAGCCTTCCTACTGAGGAATCCGTGTGTGTGTGTGAGTAAATGAGTGTGGAGGGTATTTTGGTCTTTAGCCTTAAACTTCAATAACCCAGATTGATCCTTCAACACCTATCTGTCTTTTTCAAGTTATAAGAGACTTTTGTGGGTTTTGACAATTGAAATGGTATTTATATGGGATTTCCCTTTTTTTTAAAAAAAAAAAAGATTTTTAATCATTTCATTAATATTAATAAAATCTGTTAATATTGGTGAATTTATAAAATATGTAAAAAAATTTCATGATATTCTAAAACTGTCCTTAATTATTTCATGTATTCATGTTGCGTGTAATATCCCAATTTCCACTAATCAAATGATATTTCATATTTGGCAAAAAGCTCATCAATGTTTGAGAAAATGCGGCGTACATGTGGTCTTATATTTACTAAAATACTTACTAAGAAAACCTTATAAAAAAAAGGAGGGAAGGTGTAATGAATTTATGAATTTTGGATCGGTATTAATTATTATTAGACTTTTTTAACTGCCCTAATATCAAATAATTCCCCCCGCCCCGGGATGAATTTATAAGAGTATTTACAATATAAATAATGACATCTAAAAAAAATAAAGAGATTTACAAGAAAAATAAAAAGGATTCAAAAGAAATTAAGGAGTAAACAAGAATATTTTGGCCATTTACAAAACAAACAAGAGAATTCACAAAATAAGTAAGAGCATTAGCAAGACAATATTTATAAGACAAATAAAAGGATTTAAAAGATCTCATGGTTTTTTCAAAATATTTTGGTCATTCATAAGACAAATAAGAGGATTCGAAAAATAAAAAAATGGTTTCATTATCTTTTCACCCACAAAACTTAATTTTATTTTGATTCAATAAGTGCAGTGAAATTTCAAAAACTTTTTGGAGTTAACGCATATTTGTTAAAATGAAGCCAAAATTTATCCTGGTCCTCATCAGCAATGTGAAGTTACATTTTTTTTTTCAATAAATACTTTGCATTCATATAAATAAATGAGTAATCACTACATTACAGGCATACTACTTACTCCTTGTTCCCTATTTCCGATATCATTTCAATTAAGCGATATAATATAATAATATACTCCCTCCGGTCCTAATTATAAGACAAAGTTGATTTTTTTGGAGAAATTAAGGAAGCCAATTAAATCACTTTAGAATATTTATATTTATATTTTTTTCTTCAAACTAATTAATTTAACTAATAAACTGATATAAAATCTAAAGATACTAAAAATATAAATACTCTAAAGTGATTTAATTGGCTTCCTTAATTTCTCCAAAAAAGTCAACTTTATCTTATAATTAGGACCGGAGGGAGTAATACAAAGGGGTTAGGGAATAAAAACCCACCTTCTAGCTGCTTCATGGATATCAATAAAAAATATCCACGTGTAATGTCCTGTTAATTGTATAAGAATATATTGCGAACCAAAACTCAATATAATTTCTTTTTCTGGCCTTCGACAATAAATATCCTCAGTTGGGTTGATTAAGAAAAAAAATGTACCCGGATTATCATATTAAAGAAAAACCCTTTTAAAAGTTATATGAAGTATTTATAATATAATTTAGGTCACTGAACTTAACTAATTATTAATTAGGTCAAATGGAGTAAAGTAAAATTTAGAAATTGGGTCAAATTATTCTATACCTTGACTTATTTTGACATTTTTTTTTTTGCAATCAGACTGCTTATAAGCTGTTTTTCATGTAAATTGAGACACAACTCATCTCACATATTTTTTTCGTATACCGTAAATCATGATTGAAAAGATGCTTTTAAGTATTCCAATCGCTAATCTAAACTAGCACTAAATCTTAAAACCCCATGCCTATGAAAGATTATTCGATTAAATCTTGAAACACAAAGTCTTACGATACAAACAAAAAAAAAACTTAAAATAAAACAACTAAACGTCAAAAGTTCGAAACAACTAGGTGAAAATAAGCCATTATCAAAAGTTGCATCTGCACAATTTGGATGAACAAGGATTCTTATAAGAGACGTCCTTTGTATTCATGCTTCTCTTTTTTGTGGGCCGTTTGCAATTTGGTCTTTATATCCCCTGATTTTCACTAATTAATTTTCTACTTCATTTATCACTAAATTCAATTTTAAATTCCAGCCAGTACGAATAAGAATGGAGGCACAAAATTAAAAGCATAGCAAAGCACTAGGATAACATACTATGCAAACCCTACCGTCTTTGTTGTTCATACAAAGGGGGGAAGGGATAGTAGGAGATCTAATACAAAGGCGGGAATAACATGACAAGAGGAGAGAAAGAGGGTAGTAAAATCATTTCATCTACATTTTACATTTTGAAATTTTAAATTGGGTCTATGACTGGATTAAGGGTTTGTTGAATTTACTAATCTAACTTAAGATTTCATTAATTCAGGTGATTTTATATCGAATTTTTATATATTAAAAAGATTACCGTACATAGGATAATACACGAGAGGACACTACCAATGGCAACCAATGAAGAGAGACCACCACGAAAGCCTCTGGCCCAATTCCCATAAGTTGACTCATAGCCCAAGACAAAATAAGAGAAAGTATGTTCATGACAGAGCCCAAGTCCAGATAAGGCAAATTATGTTCACAATCCAAGGGAAACATCTTTGTAACTGGCCATTCCTTGAATCAGTGCCTTGACAACAACGAGGGGTTGGATGAAACCACATTAACCAAACCAAAGCTCATGGGTTTTGATCCTTTGGTGTGTTTGGTTTGAGGGGAGGAAAGGGGCAGGTGGGGTGGAGAAATTATAATTTTAAACAAAAGAAATCTAAAATTTATCCTTTTATTGTTTTAAATTTTGAGTTCCCGTCCAAAATTTAAATTTCTTCAACCCAAAAAGGTAATTTACCCACTCTCCCATTCCCTCCCACCCTCCCCTCCCGCAAACCAAACACACCTTAGGAATCAAGCAGCATATAGAAGGAATGTTAGTCTATGGTCTGGTAACAAAAACATTGGCTAAAACACAATTTTTTATAGGGTTAGGTTGCATCCACAGAAGTGTTTTTTTGAGCAGCATCCAATGCACTAAATTATTTTTAGTGCATCCAGAAAAATATGCACTAAAAATAATTTAGTGTACTGGATGTACCTGAAAAAATATTTTAATGTATTAAGTGTACTACAAAATACTTTAAAATATTGAAGATAATCATTAATCAGAAAAATACTTCCCGACGGTGGAGTTACCTTAAACTTCTTTTTTTTTTCATATGCGTCATAGTGTACCAATTTTCAAACAAGACACGAAACAAGGAGTAGAACTACGTTTATATGGCTACTAGGTGCAATTTTTATTATCAACAAAACCAGGTGCAAAAATTAACAATACATTGCCCTGTCATAACAAAATCAGACAATACACACAATCAAATTCGAACATTAATTATACAAAGCTGTGAGTTTATTTGACTACTTGGAGGATAGAAAATATGGTTTGGACAACGGTGAGAAAGAGGAGTACAATTGCAGCAATTGAAGCAACAATTCGCTAAGGTGTATGACAATAATCACGTTTTAGAGTTTCTTTCATCTTGTGCCAATGATATTCACAATAGCTATTCCGCCTTTTGCAAATATTAAGATATTCAGAATTAAAAGTTCCGACAAGGACATTTTTTGGAAGACCATTAAATAATGAAGCAACATTATTGATCAGGATTTTTTTGTACGTTAGCCTTAAAGTCCATAATAAAAAATTAATTAAGGATTGCGTATGGGTAAATCTAAGTAATCTAAATGTCATACAAATATAATGAAAATAAGGAAAAATTGGTTTTGGATTTTTCAAATTAATAGCTAAAAAATATGCAATCTAATAAAATGCTAGACTAATATTTTTTGTATTTTTATAAAAATGGGATGATTAATGAAATATGAATAAAGTGAATTCTCTTGAGAAATTGGTTCAATGGCTATTCTAGCTCATAAAATGATATGGGAGTTGAAATTTATCATGTCTTAATTAAAAACCATAAGTACTTACATTGGGTCCAATACTCCTAATCAATAGCTACTCCTACGATTGTATTCATAGCTATTGTTTGAAAGTATTATTCAAGAACCACTTGATATGTGAAATGGATTAAATCAATGCAAATGTTTCTTCTAATATGAATGTACAAACGCGCCACTCAAATTAACCCAAATCAATTACACAAACTAGTAATCACATAGTAAGCATAATCTCATTGAATTAATAAGAAATACATAATCATAAATCAACCAATCACAATAATTCCAATTCAAACACAATATAAACAATCTTAGTTCAACAATATGGAGTCTAAATAACTTAAGAAAAGCCTACTGAAAATATCTTAAAACATAACTAGGAATTACAATAACAATAGAAAATTCATAAAAGAACTAAAAAAGAAAACTGAGTCTAAATAATTCAAGAAAAGCCTACTAAAAATATCTTAGAACGTAACTAGAAATTACAATAACAATAGAAAATTCATAAAAGAACTAAGAAAAACAATTGCCCCTTGAAGTTGTTGAACTCATGTCAAATCCCCAATCATCAAGAGTTGAAAGCCTCAGTCATGCATTGAATTTGGTACTGTCACTACCAAAGCTTGCACAAAAGGCCAACAGAATTCCATTTAAAATGAAGAACCGAAAATAGAGAATAAAGTGGAGAAAGGGTCTGTTGGGTTTTGTTTAGGTAAGAGACCAAAAAAATTTGCAATAATAGAATGTTGGAAGAAGAAGGATATGTGGTTACAAGCTTAGAGAGGCAGTGGTGGTTTGATTGGTGAGAATCGAGAGGTGCAGGGACAGTGATAAGAGAATAAAAATGGGAGAGGTCGGTGGTGCTGTGAGAAAAAAAAAAGAAAAAAAACAGAGCTCACCGGAATCTGCGATTTGGGTCGCCGGACACTGGGAAGTTGTCACCGGAATTCTCAAACTCTTCACCGGAAGTTGCAGGACGGAGATGAAGGTGACGGTGGTAAGGATGTTGCAGTAGTCTCTCCTCCTCCTTTTACTCTCGACTCTCTCTTGCTCAGCTCTGCACTCTGTGCTCCCCGTCGATAGGCAGAGAAGGAAACCGGAGGTAGTGCGCTGGTGGTGAGGTGAGGGACGATGGTTTCGCCTTTCTCTCTTCCTCAAGCTCTCCGACTCGCAGCTCACAACTCTCCCAGCTCTCAACTCTTCCATCTCCCTCCGTCGCGGCGTATAAATTGAATGCTCAGCTATGCAACTATGGTGGTCGAAGAAGGAAGAGCTGATGGTGGTTGAGGAAGGGCCGGCGACGGTAAAGAAGATGATATTGGTGGCCCTCCCTCTCTCCTCTCAAGCTCTCTCAATCTGAATCTGCAGCGCTGTCTCGTCCTCCCTCCCCCAATCTCTGTCTGAAGAAGGTAGTGAATAGTAACCCTGGTCACAACGCAAGTTCTGACCAAGGATCTATTGAAACTTTCAAAAGTTATGAGAGGGATTGAAGTGTAAATGTTTGGAATATTTGTGGGAGAAGCAAAATTTCTGAATTTTTTTTGTAATTATCTGTAATTTTCCCTTATCTGTTTTCTTCATTCACTTGTAATTTTCAAAAATTTTAGGGACCATTTTCTATAATTTTTCTCAGACCTCAAAATATTAATTCTGACCCTCTAAAATCTCCAATTTTCTTCCCTAACACCTACAATACAAGACTAAGCACAATGTAGCATCAAAAGTCCAAGAAAACATTTGTATAAATAATTAATAAATTTATGATCATTTTACCCCTAATTACAATTAATTCAATACAATTTCTCTAACTAAAATTAGTGGTTAATCATACAATAATGCTCCAGAAAATACATTAAAAATCCTAAATTAATCATAAAAAATCATGTAAAAATATGGTTCAATCAATTATCGGCATCACCTATACAATTGCCGACTATTTTCTTGTGAACAAGGAGATCCACATCTTTATGTTTGTCTATTAGACAATCCAATACAAGAGCATAGTTAGCAATGTAAGCAACATCGGGATAAAGACTTTGTTCTAATGCTATCATATTACGAAACAAAAGTTCAGTTCTATCCTCCACATAAATTTTTTGAAATTTCAAGAACATGTCCTGAAAATTTCAAGTCTAATAAGCTCTTGCTTGCACCAGCCTTCAACTTTATGCCTGCTTCTTGCAATGCATTCACATTGTATGAAAGAATATGGCTTCCAAACCAACCCATTGAGAATGGCTGTCGTTGTGACACTTTTCCTTGCAGGTAAAATAATCTAAGAAGATCTGTAAAATACTTTATCCTAACATTAGTATTAGGCTTTAGTTTTTACCCGTTAAATTTCCCAAAAAGCCTATATGTGAGCTTAAGAAATGAAGGGAGGCTATCGCGACTGTCATGGGGAAATGTTTTATAGAACAACGCTTCAATAATAAAGAATGGCCGTTGATTCTCAAGTAAAAGCAAATCATGAAATATAGTTGAATGGAACCTTGGCAGTGATAATTTAGCATCGTTGCGTAACTTATGCCACTCATGGAACATGATGAATAGCTGAATGATGAAGCCAGCATCCGTTAATGTCAATTTCACAAGTTGATATTTAGTCAGGTTAATGGTCTCTGAATAAGAAGCACGGACCTTTGGCTCTAAATCTTTTACTAAACGAACCAAATCGTCCAAGCTTGACCAAGCCGTGTGAGTAAATCTTTTGAACAATATTTGTTTATACCTTTGCATGTCTTGAAGCCTCTCATTACCATGATGAAAAGGGCCAGCTGAAACATGTTTTGGAGTGTAAGCCTCTTCATTAAGTTGTCGGAGTATAAGGGGCACCTTGTAGACACAACATTCTGGTAAAAAAACACCATCTCCGCAATCTTGAATAATTTCTTTCATGTCTATAGTCACCTCATCATCTTCCACCTATCAAGTTTGATTTAGAATAACGCAACCAGGAATTACACAAGCAACATATGAATATATATATATATATATATATATATATATATATATATTATGAAGAGTCCCCTATTCCAAAAATAAAAAATAAAAAGAAAGAAACAAAGAAAAACACTATTACAAAAAATGGGATTTTATGACGCTTAAAACTTGAAAGTTGATGAATAATATAGAAAAATGTGGTATAAGTTGAGACAGAAGTTGGGGGAATACTTAATTGAAGGTTGAATAACGGTCAAAGAAAATCAGAGATCGACTTTGTATAACATCTCTGTATTGACTTGTATATATATTGATAAATAATAATTAGAAAAATGGTGACAAAGAGCCTATACGATCTAAATAGTGTTCTTGATAATAACTGATTTATATTATAAATTGTATAAAACCAAAATCAGATAAAGCCAAGAAAAGGGTTTGAAAAAAAAAATAAATAAAGATAAGAGAGAGACTGCAACGGCGTATATAGTAAACACAAGCAATATAACAGGGTGCGAACAAATTAAAGGGAATGTAATGAAATTGATAAAAAACCCTTCACGAATGAAAAGTACAGGATGCATACTTGCAATCTGACAAGTATGTATCTTCGAAAGATGAAACAGAATGTGGCTAAAAAATATAATAATTGACGAATGAAACTGAAAGAAACCTTAAAAATTGTAGTAAGCAGAAAGGAATTAAGTACATTAAAGAAATAAGAAAAGGCTTCACAAAATAACAAAGAGTAGTGAAGGAAGGATGCATACGTGTTGTTGTTGGGATGAGAGGAGTGGTCGCTTCAGCTCCACCATTTGTTGTTGAGCACTCTCAGTCTCACAGGCTAACTCTTTTTTATTCATTATCTCATCCTTGGCCATCTCCCGGTGAATCTTACTATGTGCTGCTTCTGCCATCTCAGCTTACTCAAACAAGCTAATTA
Source organism: Inga leiocalycina (assembly GCA_963242795.1). Classification (NCBI taxonomy): domain Eukaryota; kingdom Viridiplantae; phylum Streptophyta; class Magnoliopsida; order Fabales; family Fabaceae; genus Inga; species Inga leiocalycina. The sequence continues at coordinate 17,264,045 of OY725320.1, forward strand.
TATATCATGCGAAAGTTCATCCTCAAACAAGCTAAAACTTCTCTTGTTTTTCTCTGATTTTTTGAAAAAAAAAAAAAAAATATCACGTTTGAAGGAAGTAATATTCTTGAGACATAAAGTTTCCCCAAGAATATTACTTCCATCCATCGTGAAAAGTGAAATTATTAGCAGCCCAACTAGTAAAATTAATAGCAAAGTAAAGGTCTTGAAGCCAAAAATAATGAATTTGCCTTTTGTAAACAATACTCTTAATTAAAATATCAAATTTATATGGAAAAATGGGAAATTGCTGTATATATTTTGAGTTATAGGTGGGCCATCTAATCTGAGTTAAAGTAGAAAGAAACCTAACAACTAAATTTGTTAAGTTCACACAAAATTTTATTGTTTGACAAAAAATAATACCTTGATGTTAATACAAAAAAAAAAAAAAACACTAGAGAATCTGATGTCTTGCAAGTTATCCAAAAAATAGTTCTGCTGCATTGTTACGACCTTCTGAATGTGCATTGCTGAAAAGACAAGCCTACGGCAGATATGAAGTCACTGAAATTCTGATTTTTGACCACTTCGCATAACAGAATTAAGTAGATTGCAATTTTATATGATTGTTGCCTGCTATGCCATCATGATCTTGGAAATTAAAACTGGAATTCTTTGGGAACTTGACTGTGACTTATTATTGTGAGTTTACTGTATTGTTTTGGAGTGGGAGAATTTGATTACTGGTTGCTTTCCTATTGGGAACATGAAATCAAAGTTTTAAATCAAATGAAATGGTTTTGATCAGCAGAGTCTATACTGTTTGAATTTTTCATTTTGAGATGATCAATGGATTGTGAAAGCAGCGAGGATAGGTTCAAAAAAATTTAAAGTTGACTTAATGTGCTTGTTTGGCAATGTTCTCTTGATGCTTTGTATATGCTGAATGGATTAGGTAGAGTGGTTCTGCCAAATTCCACGACATGCTGAAATTTAGGCTTGAATGGAGTTTGTGAGTTGAGGATTAGTGCAAGCGATTTCTGATGATTTCTTGTTTAGAATAATCTCTGGAATGCATGATTTGGCTGGCTCTCACTGTAATAGCATGATTTTGCACATGTTTTGCTACATTCAGAGCTTATGCGCTTGAACTCTAATGATCTTTAAAAAAAAAAGGGAAACACTTTTGCACACAATTCACAAATGTTGATAAGTTCTGAAATCTTTGGCAATTGTGGTATTATTTCACAAGTGAAATAGGATTTCTGAAGCACTCACAAATTTTATAAGTTCTGAAAACTTTTTGCAGCATGATTTCATTCCTTACATACTGATGTGTAAGTGAAAGTGCATTCCTTATTCATGAAATTCCTGTTGTGTACCCAATTTTACAAGAAGTCAGAACTTGTTATTGAATTGTGCAATTTAAAGATTCTCAGTTCAGCTGCTGCTGTTTGTGAAACTGAACCTGAACTTGGTCATGTTGATTGTGCTGCATGTTTAGGATTGCTTTCAATATTGAAATTCACTTTTCTGATCTTGTCTCAAAATCAAATCTTTGTTCTGAGATGACTTAAGGTCATAAAAGAGGTAGTGAGGATAGGATTAGGTTTAGAATCATAGTCATTAGTATTGGTTTAACTAGAATTCAAGTTTGGGGGTATCTTTCTTTTCTTTTAGAATAGTTTTATTCAAGTTTGGGGTTTTCTTTGTGTTTGTTTCTTTGTGTTTTGTGTTCTTTTTAGGACTGTTATAACACTGATAACCGCTGCGTTTGTCTTTTGCTTGAGCTCCAGTTAGCCACATGATTGATATGTTGATATCTTTATGCTTAATGTGCATATTCTTGGTGCCTGTTTTGAATTGGTATGTTTTGAAATTTGGCATATAAATGTGAATGTTGATTCAGGACACTCAATAGCTGATGCTTGGTGCTGGCTACTGATGGTCAGTGCTCTGTGACACTCTTGTTAACATGTGAACCTGATTTTCCTTGCTGTTAATAGCTAACTTGAGTGGTTCACATAATTGTCACTGTCTTATGAATTGCCTATTGTAATTGTTAATTTCCTAGCTACTGATGGCTAGTGATGAACTCATTTCTAGGCCTTGTTCAGGCCACTGAGGGCATAATTTTTTGTTAAATATTGAATGTTGTAAATGCTGTGAATATGGTGTTGTACAGGTGTTGGCTATTCTCTTTCCCATCCTTTTAGTTGACAATGAGGACATTGTCAGTTTTAAGTTTGAGGGTGAGATTGCTACAATATTGAAAAATTTTGAAATTTTGAAACTTTTTGAAAGAAATTGAGTGCACAGAAAAATTTTGAACATGTTTTTCAAGAAAATTGTTGGAATGTTTGAGATTCTCATACTTAAGTTTTTACTTGTTAAAAATTGTTGAAAATAAGGTGTTAGTTTCGGTTATTTGTCAAATATTGATTGGATGATCCTATGATATAAATTTCTGCTTGAGATGTTATATTAGATAGGAAATTTTTATTAATGTGCATGGATGAGTGCATTGTAGTGATAAAACATGTTATTCAAAAGTTTTTAAATATTTCACGCACTATTGGAGTTAAATTTATTGTGGATGTGCTAGTTGAAAGACTTTGTAGCAAATTAGGTTATATATCTTTGTTTCAAGTTTTTAATTTTAGAATTCTTTTTGGAATTCTTCAAAACTTTTTATTTACTTGACAAGATTTAAAAAAATCATTAGGGCAGTTCATAAGATGCGATTGAGCCTTTCAAACCTACCCAATTGATGAGATTTCCCTTTGAACCCTTATTTTGAGCCTATTTGAAAAACCAATTAGAGATTTTTTTCCGAAAACCTAACACCTACCTACCTCAACCAATTTGAAAAACCATTATTCCCTTGCTTTAAGATGATGATAATTGATTGGGTGATGGAATATGATGATGTTGTGCAAAGTTATAAAAGATTGGGGAAGGAGTTTAGGAAGTAAAAGAGTTCACAATGCATAGACATCAAGCCAAGATTTTTATAAAAAAACAAAGAAAAAAATATGTTACAAAGAAGGCTTGATATAAAATGATCAATTTGGTTCAAGTTTGGGGGAGTATATTTCATGAGAAAAGAAAGAAAACCCTTGAATAGTATCATCTATCTTAAGGTATTCGATTGATTATCCTTTACCTTTTCTTTTGAAAACCTTAACCCCTGGCACCATTACAAGCTAAGAAAAGTCTCTTTGATTTTTAAGTTAAGTGGAGTGAATTAGAAGAAAAGAGGAAGGAATTAGGGGATGATAAAATTATTTGTTTGAATATTGGTATATGATTTGAAGTGTTGCTTTGAATTTTAACTTGTGCAAAAGGAATAAATGTTGACTCCATACACACACTCACACTTAAGAATTCTTGAAAAGCATGTTTTAAATCTATGAAACATTCATCTTTTCATATTGTACTCATTTCTTGTCTAATATAACTACTTGAGCAGATGATGAGCACTGCAAAAAAACATGTTATTACCGACGGAATTATCCACAGAATTATTTCCGTCGGTAATTTCCTACGATTTACCGACGGATTTTCCGTCAGAAAAATTACCGACGGAAAAAAATTCCGTGGGTAATTACCGACGGATTACCCACGGAATTTTTTCCGTCGGTAATTACCCACGCCTTACCCACGGAATTCCGTGGGTAATCCGTCTCTAATTACCGACGGAAAAATTTTCCGTGGGTAATTACCGACGGAAAATTTTCTGTGGGTAATTTCCGTCGGTAATTACCCACGGAATTTTTTCCGTCGGTAATTACCCACGGAATTTTTTCCGTGGGTAATCCGTCTGTAATTTTCGACGGAATCAAAATTCCGTCGGTAAATTTGACTTTTACCCATGGAATTTTTTCCGTTGGTAATTACTCACGCCTTACCCACGAAATTCCGTGGGTAATTTGAATGAGAAATTACCGACGGAATTCCGTGGGTAATCCGTCGGTAAAACTAATAATTTTTTTATCATCTTTTAATAATTTATATAAAATAATAAAAATAAAAATAATCTATAACAAATAAAAATTTACATATTATAAAATTAATATTTAATATAATATATTAAATATATATAATATTAATAATAAAAATTTTAAATGAAATAAAAAAATTAAATATTTTAAACTTTATATCATAAAAAAAAATATAATTATATATAAATATATATTTAATATTATATATATTTATATTAATATTAAATATTTAAATTAAATAAGAAATTAAAAAATTTAAATTTATATTATAAAAAACGAAATATATAATTATTTATAAGTATATATGTAATATTGTATATATTTATATTAATATTAAATATTTAAACGAAATTAGAAATTAAAAAATTTTATATTATAAATAATGAAAAATATAATTATATATAAATATATATATTTAATTATATATATTTATCTTAATATTATATTTGTTTTTAAATTATTACATTATATATATTATTACGTGAATAAATAACACAAGGTTAAAGCAGCTCAACTGACAAAGGCATCAGAACACATACCAAAAGGTCCAAGGTTCAAATCCCACCTTCGTCACAAAATGCAACAATTATCTCACAGAGACACGTGGCGTAAGGTGAGAGGGACACGTGGCCCTTGCTCGGGGGCTGCCGGGGTCAGATGCGGGGGCGGGCGGTGGGGGGCTTTCGGTAATGTCCACATGACCTCTTTTAAGGTTGCCACGTGGAATTTTTTTTTTAAAAAAATAATATTAAATTACTGACGGATTACCCACGGAAAAATTCCGTGGGTAATCTCCGACGGAAAATTTTCCGTGAGTAATTTCCGTCGGTAATTACCGACGGAATTTTTTCCGTTGGTAATTTCCGACGGAATAAAAATTCTGTCGGTAAATCAATTTGCCACGGATTGTTTAGAGACGGAAAAAATTCCGTCGGTGATCCGTCGGTAATTCCGTTTTCATCCCTAATCCGTGGGTAATTTGATTTTAGAGACGGAATTCCGTGGATAATTTCCGTGGGTAATTTGCTGTTTTTTTGTAGTGGAGGATAATATTGTTCATACATAAGTGATGAGTAATTGATTCATTCAGTGAGGATAAACATCTTTGCTTGAGTACAAGCAAATGTTTAAGTTTGGGGGTGTGTTAATTCTCAACAATTGATAATATTCCATAATATTTTCTTCTATTGTTAACTATTTTTTGGATTCAAATTGAGTATAGAAAGAGTTAATAGAAGAAAATATGCATATCAGAGTAACAAGCTAAAGTTGAAGTAGAACAATATATTTGTGAGCTTTAGTTCAAAGGAAAAGTTAGAACTTATGCATCCTCTCTTTTGTAGGAGGATAGAGATAAGTTGGGAAGCTTTTAAAGGATTGAAGAACAAGGGGATGGAAGATGACAAGTCATAAAAGCTAGCTCATGGGTCAGGAGGAAGTTGCTGTGTTGTTGGCTTCAACTAACAATACATGTGCTAAAGCCAATGGACTTTTTGGATTTTCTGTCCAATATGCTTCAACACTTGGCACTTGGCTGAAGCCAACAAGGACCAGAACCTATTGTATCATATGCTTCAGCACACGACAAAAATGCAACCATGCATTTTATTTGCTGAAACACATGTAGAGGGTTTTTAAGCAAAAGATAGGCTGAAATTAGGTCATTCTACAGTTTTCAAGTGTTTCTAAGAGCTTAGTGTGCTAGGGTTTTGACTTCTTGAAGAATATTGAGCTTGAGTTGAAGTCTAGAAGAGATTTGGGGCTCCAATCCTTGGTTTTTCTCATTCTTCTTCCCTTTCTTTGCTAAATTTCTGATATGGCTGTAATTATCTTAGATATTTGTAGCTATTTTATGATTATGTGTAACTAAACTCTTCCCTTTAGGGTTTTTTGGAACTCTTATATGGATTAAGTACTCATTTTCCCCTTTATATTTATGATTAATGATGAGATTATGCTGATTTTACTCTTTACTTAATGCTTCTTATTGATTGGCCACCAATAAGATTGTTGGGTTCACTTGATTAATGCTTGAGAGAGCTAAATTGAATGTAGAACTTGAGTTAAATCAAGTGAGAGCTTGAAATTTACTAATTGAATGGATAGTTTTGTTAATGAGGTAGAGATATACTCATTGACCTCACATAACCAAATAGGATTTGTTATGAAACTCAGGGTTTAATTAGTTAATTAAGAGATTAATGAATTAATTAAACTATGCACCTATTTGGAGACTTGAGAGAGCACTTATAGGTAATTTAGTGTCCTTGGCTAGATTAATCTCACATTAGGTAACATATATTGGAGGGATTTAAGTGAGTGCTTTTGAAATACAAGAGGGGATAAACAATCTTAAGTTTCATTAAATATTTGAAATTCTAAAGAATCATTTAGTTTTATAAATTTTTAGTCTAAAAATAGTTTTAAATTTCTTTTTCATCTCAACAACATGTTTTGGCTCAACTTTATTGAATTCACTAAGTCTATTGCTTGATCAATTTGTTACTCAAATCCTCGTGGGAACAATATTTACTTATCACTTTATTACTTAACGCGATCTGTATACTTGCGGTAGCGAACAATATTTATTACAATTTTTGTGAAAAAAAGGTCCCATTTTCATGATTGCCAGGTATCTTGTATCTTTTTCGTTATTGCATGGACAGCCACTTGTACAAGGCGCGCTAACTGGAAAGAAAGACATAACAAGCTAAAACAAACAAATCCCAAGGACCCAAGCTCAAGTTGATAATTTGTTGAGAAAATGATAGTCCAAGACAAATAATTCAAGGTGCTAGCTAAAATTTTTACAATTTATTTTTGCAGATCATAAAATTAGTTTTTATTGACATTACAACGTAGTTATGGCTACCGATTGTGTAAGGGCATGATTACAGATCAATCTTTTTTTCTTTTGAAGAATTAATAATCTTGAAGTCACTATCAATCTTTTTCTTTTGAGGCGCCAGATTGTTAATGTTCATATTCTACCAACCATCACTACTTTGGGAGAGGGCTCTCTCCACTAACTTCTCTTTTTATTTAATGTCTCAACCATTTAATCATGTTTTAATAGGTGTGATTTAATGTTATGTATTAAATAGTATTATAATATTAAATATAATAAAAATTTATAATTAATATCACCTATTAAAACATGATCGAATGATTAAGACACTAAGTGGAGAGGAAATGGAGAGGGAAGTTAGAGGAGGGACCACTTTTCCCATTACTTTATTCACATGGCTTTACTTTGTTAGTTTTTCCTTCTTTGTGCAATAAACTAGCCAAAGTTACCTAAATTATATCCTCAAAACTTCTTGATGATATTTTAAAAACTAATCGTTACCGGGACCAAAAAAAGGCTTTCCCTGAGCCCTCTAAATCAATATCAATATTTTGAACATGAAATGCTTTATAATATATAATTGGAATGTATGTAAAGATACAAGTGAACATGACATTAATTATAAGGGATTCGTTTCAGAAAATCCAAGCAAAATAGATTCCATCATAACATAAATGAAATTATATGAAAAATTATTAAACAAACAAAACAGACTGCAAGATTTTTTGTTTTTAAAAAAAAAACTAACATTCATATTTGTAGGAACAACTTTTTCGTGGTTTCTCTGAGTCCATGGAGTGTGGCAGTTATGCAATATTCACGCATCCTCTGAGAAGGTAAAATTAACAGCACAATCCAAATTGTTGGTTTAATTTCATTGGCATATTGGATGACCCTAATTAAAAGGACCAATATATGTGAATATGAATTTTCTCTATATATCTAAAATTAGACTATTCATTTCACCCCCCACTGATATAGAAGGCTTAATTTAGTTTGTCCATGGACATGGGTCAGTTGTTTTCCCCCCATCATTTGTCCATCTTATTCAAACTTTAGCTTTTGGAGAGATGTGTTTAGGCACTTGTCAGGTTCATATTTACAAATTCTTCTGTTCATAACATATATAAGTTATGTTTTTCTAGCTTGCATAATATTTTTTAACTCATCATTGTATTTCATTAAATTAACATATACACAGGCCTACAGAAACAGAACCTTATCAGGGTGCCAAATTTGATGACCGGGAAAATGTAACTTGAGAAGAAATAAACTCCCTTCAGTTCTTTTTATAAGGATAAGCATGGCCAAGTCTGCTAAATATTAAGTGATATTTTTTAGGATAAATTATACAAAACACCCATGAACTATGAGTTAGTTGCATATAAGTCTCTGATATTTCAAAGTTTAACTTTAACCCCCTAATCTTTTATTTCTTTTTTATCATGAACCCCTTACCGTTAATTTGCTATTATCTTCTTAATGAAAATTGTCATGTCATATTGATATAAAACAAATAGCATCCCATTTAATTTAATAATTTTCTGGTAATTATATTTTTCACATAAGGGGGTTAAAATGTAATTTTATCACTAAAAAAACCCTAGTTTTCTTGATGCCTCCTCCTTACCATCGGCCACCAAAGAAATCAGTAAGGGAAAAAACTCAAATTCATCGATTACCCACAAATGGTAATACAAAAATCATAGAAGAACTGAGTGATACAGTATGACAACTGCTGATGATAAAGAGCAACGCCCTTAGGTTTATACAGGGGAATAAGGGCAAGAACAAGGTTGCTTCTTTCCAACTTTCAACTATGAAAATAAACCTTCCTTGTTCAATAGATCATTAAATATAAATCAAATTGCTCTCTCACCTTTTTCAGAAAAAATCCCATTTTTTCCAACAACATTTATTTTTTTCCGGGAAACCAAACAGATAACAGAGAAAGTGGAAGAAATTTTGAGATCATGAAGGATTGCAAGATATTGGAATTATTAGCCATTTTCATTAAGCGTCAAAGGTGAGGATCAGCAGGCAAGAAGAAGTTTTTGACCGCCTTTGGAAGCTTCAAACTATTCTCTCACCACAAACATAGGCTTTCAATGCCAGTTCCTTATTTCTCGCCTCCATGATTGACGTGGTTCTCTAACAACCACGATGGATTTTTTTTTTTAATGAAAGTTGGTGACGTGCGATCTGCAGAATGGAGCTGGTTTTTTGTTTCAAGAATTGAAAGTTGGAAGGAAACAATGGTAGTCTGTAGATGCAGACCAGCAAAGAGGAGGCACCAAGAAAACTAGGGTTTTTTAGTGATAAAATACATTTTAACCCCCTTATGTAAAAAATCTAATTACTAGAAAATTATTAAATGATATAGGATGCTATGTGTTTTATATCGGTATGACATGACAACTTCTATTAAAAAGATAACGGCAAATTAATAGTAAGGGAATCATGGTAAAAGAATGAAAGATTAGGGGGGTTAAATTTAAAGTTTAAAATATTAAGGGGTTATATGTAACAGACAAGAGATGTTTTGTATAATTTAACCTATGTTTTAAATTCCAAACTTGATGTCCCAATTCTGTAATAAGACCTGACATGGTTTGCAAAGCGAACTCCAACACAAAGCAAAAGGCGACCAAGAATGAGCACATAGACATTGAAAGCTGCACCACCAATCTAAACCCGACCAAATGCTTCTCTTCTACATTTTAGCAAACACTTTACATGCACCACGCACACTACGTTATATCACACATCAAATTCCACCATATATTTAACAATCATACAGCTCTTAGGCATCAAAATAGCTTCACCAAAGTCCCAATATTCCATTACACCAAAACTTAACTGACAACTTAAAATAGTATGGCTTCAAACTCCAAAAATTATCCACCAACACATCCAAGGATCAAATAATTCTGTTTTTAAAAAATTCAAACATCAAAGCAGTTTAACAAATTAATTTTCCCAACAGTGATGCTTTATAAAAAAAAAAAAAAATCAAAAGAAACCAGAGAAAACAAAACTTAAATCCACCTTTTTTTTTCATGGCATCCCAAACAATTAGCGTGAGAGTTCCTATCAATACAAACTCCTTAGACTCCCATTTTAGCTTGTCTAAACACCTCAACATCTCTCCCCAAAACATAAACAGAAAAATTACTTTGAAGCTCAACACAAACCACACACACGGCAGCCACATAGAAACATAGGAAGGAGGAGAGTTTTGAATATATACGTACATAATCAAAGCACCAAATAACAGTTTCAGCATTTTCCTCACACAGAACTGTGAACCAGCGTTGATTGAAGCAAACGAATAAGCTCTAATATAGATGACTTCAGCTAAACTCACAGCAACCAGCAGATTCGCACACCACACGAACACAGCAAAACAAATAAAGGAGAAAAGGAGTTCGTATACGTGCACACACCAGCAACAAGAAGAAAAAACGACAGTGTCCAGCAAGAAGAAAGGAGCAATCTGACTAAGCGAGACAATAGACTAGCAGGAATGAAACAGGGTTCAGCAGTGAATAGGGAGGATGGCGGTGGGGCTTGTCAAGGTTGAGAGGTTCTTGAAGCTTCCTCTTCTCCTTTATTTTGAATTGGTCAAACATGGGATTGGGATTGGGGAAAATCTGTTGGGCTTTTTCTTTTTCATTTTTTTAGGACAAAATCTCATGGTATTAAAACAGAAAAAGAAAAGTCTCATATGTCACGGCTTGGAATGGTACACAGTAGCCCAAAGCATGCAGCAGCCTCTATTGCCACTAGCTACAAGCTTACCTTGTTAGAAAATGCAATGATTAAATAAAATATTGCTTAAGAAAATAATTTAGTTATCTTATTATTTTTAGGGCTATCACATAAATTTACAAGAATTATATTGGAAATACTATGTATAATTTAACCTTTAAACTCATGCAGATGCCACATTGCCAATGAAGACAACAAAGATTACAATTACTAGATATGGGTATAAGATAAACTAATTGACTGAATTATATTGATGAAGATGGTTGTTGAAATTGAAAGATCACATTGAAGTACAGGAAAAATACTCTGAATATTATTGATCCTTAAGAATAAAATAGAGTACAAGGAGGCCTTTATATAGACAAATGAATAGGCTAACCCTAACCCTATAATCTATCCTAATTTAATCAAATCAAATCATAATATCTTAAAAATATATTCCTAAAATATAATATTCATATCAAATCTTAATAAATACTAAATGATATCCCTAATAATAATAATTAATTAATACTTCTAAACTTGATATTCTCAACACTCCCCCTCAAGCTGGAAGCAGCTTGCACATGCAGCACCAGCTTCACCAATAACTCGAACAACAAAGAGAACCAAACCAAAGTAGCTAGAAGCCACAACAAACGGTCTCACAATGGACCAAAGCAACAACGGACATCTCACCAGGGATAAACACCAAACGGTTTCACTAGGGACCAAACTAGAGTAGAAGCCACAACAAACGGTCTCACAAGGGACCAAACCAACAATGAAAGGCCTCACAAGGGATCAAACCAACAACGGACGTCTCACCAAGGACGAACACCAAAACGGTCTCACCAGGGATCAAACCAACAACGAATGGTCTCACAAAGGATCAAAGCAACAATGAACGTCTCACCAAGGATGAATACCAAACGGTCCAATACTCCAAACGTCTCACCAGGGACCAAAATCAAAAGAATGCAGCCATAATAAAACAAAACTCATATCCAAATCTGAAACCATGAGAAATGAGAACGAAACCACCATGGGTTAAAAAAAAATCCTAAGGCTTTAATACCATATTGAGATTGAAAGATCACATTGAAGCACAGGAAAAATACTCTGAATATTATTGATCCTTAAGAATAAAAGAGAGTACAATGAGACCTTTATATAGGCAAACTAACAGGCTAATTCTAACCCTAGAATCTATCATAATCTAATTAAATCAAACCATAATATCTTAAAGATATATTCCTAAAATATAATAATGGTAAACATAAAATTTTGAGGATAGAAAGAACACTCACACAAACACACATATACACAAGCTATAGATCTACTTGGTCAAGGCAATTTGGAGGATAGACACTATGGTTTGAACAAGAGTGAGAATGATGACCACAATAGCGGCACTAGTAGCCATAGTATGCCAAGCTGTCTTGCAATAATTATGTCTCAAATTTGCTATCCTCTTGTTCCAACGACCTTCACAGTATTTATTCAACTTCGTGCAGATGTCATGGTAATCATAACTGATAGACTCCCCAATGATATTCTTTCGAAGACCATTAAATAAAGTAGCAACATCATTGGTATCGCCTAGAAAGTTATGGATGATTTTCCTACGAGTCAGTACTTCCACATCGTCTTGTCCATTGATCAGGCAATCCAATACAAAAGCATAGTCAGTAATGTAAGACTCGGAATGGTAATGGCATTGCTCTAAAGCTATCATATTACGGAACAAAATTTCAGTTCTATCCTCCAAGAAAATCTCTGGGATCTCAAGAACAGGTTTCCGTAATCTCAGTTGATAATTAAAAAGTTTAGGCCTTGCAAATTTTAAGTCAAGTAAGCACTTGTCTGAGCTTTTGCTTGCCGTCAACCTTACTCCGGATTCTAGCAACTCGGTGGCACTGTATAAAAGAAGATCACGTGGACCCTTTATGAATGATTTCCGTCTATTGTCACCGATTTTTCTTCCTGATAAGAAACACAACCTATGTAGATCCGTGATGTGCTTTATCTCACCAAAAGTAATTTCGGGTGGAATTTGTTTGTGAGACTCAAAGAAGCGATAGGTGATCTCCCGAAATGAAGGGTTGTGGCTGCAGGGAAAAGCTTTATTGAATAGCCCTTCAATAACAAAGAATGGAAGTTGATTTTCAAGTAAAAGCAAATCCTTAGCAGTACCATCCAGCGACCATGGTGGCAATATTTTCTTTACTTTGCTTATTTCATCCTCTTGAAGAAACATATTACTGCCTCTTACACCCTTATAGACAATCAAGAAGAGTTCAATGATGAAAGCAGCGTCCACTAATATCAACTTGACAAATTCTTTCTCATCAAGTTCGATTTTACCAAAGTAAGAGGCCCGAACCTTTGGCTCCAAGAAAATTACAAACCTGACCAACTCTTTCAAATCTACCTCTGCTTTTTGCACAAGAGTTTTGAAGAATACCCGTTTGTGCCTTTCCATGCCTCTTAGCTTGTTGTTATGATGATGAAAGGGACCAATAGAAACAACTTTTGGCGTGTAAGCATCGGGATTCTGGTCACGAATGTTATGAGGCACCCTATAGATACAACATTCTGGTGGTGGCATCCCATCTTCAGCTTCCATCTATCAAGTTTGATGTAGAAAGCAATCAACATAAAATTACACAAACAATAAATTTATATAAATAAAGTTATAAATAACCAAAGTGAATAGTTATGCAAAAAGTTTAAGATCGATCAGGATGCTTGAATACCATGGATTTTCCCATCATTTCTTGAGTAATCTGAAAGGCCATCATCATCTCTCTCTCCATTGCTTCAGCCATCTTCCAATACAACTGTATGTGCTCTTCTTGGATACTGTGTCAATTGTGCATTCACTCTTGATATTGATCAGAGTCTCTAATAATTGTGCTAACTAAATCTCCGGGCAAGCTCGATCATCACGTTGATACTCATTTTATGATCTTCTCTCCAATCTCGCTCGTTATCTGTATTTTCCAATTCTTTGAAAAATCAGAGAGTAAAAACGAGACCCACCTACTGTCTACTTGTTGAAAAGATTTTGACAGACTGAAAAATGAGGATGGTCCCATAAAATTAAAATTGATGCAACGTAACTCTATCATATCTTGTCGGTTTTCTTTATTTTTGGCTCATTTTTCCCTTCTATATCATGTGAAACGACAATGTCTCCTCATCAGTGTCCTCATCTCTCAGTTTCTTCTCTTTCATTTCATTTCTTTTATTTTTTTGTACAACTTTGTCTTCATTACCTGCCCTGTCTTTTTATTATTATATTTTATGTACGATTTTGACGGGGTTTAAGACACTTTTCTTGACAATTTTCTGTTCATTTGTGCAATAAAATAGCCAAAGTTACCTGAACCATGTCCTCCAAGTATCTTGAGGGTATTTTAAAAACTAAGCATTATCAAATTAGGGCTTGTGTCAAGTAACCTTGGCAAAAATGACTTTTGTTCCGTTGACTTTTGTAAACTGAAGTTGAGGTTGAATTCAATTAGTGTAAAACGATTGATGTTTAATTTGGATAGACCTTTTTGTTAAAAAAAAAACACACTTTAACATAAGCTTGTTTGGATAATAATATGAAGAAAACTCATAACTAACAAAAAGTTATTTCAATTTTAAAGTGGCTTTTGGTCAAAAAATAAGTTACCAAAATGCTAATCCAAACATGACTAAAGGACTTGAATGAGCTTCTAGGAGCCTAGTAGTGTGTGTGTGTGTATTTTTTTGCGGAGGGGGCGGGGGTGTGAAGGAGCATGTTGGCTTATGTCTTAATAACTTTTTCAAAATTAAACTAAAGATTATAATAAATGGTGCAATCCCGGATCACCTCTTGATGAGCTTTTTATTAATTACCTAGTAATTAAATATGATGATTGGCATAAGAATGACGATTTAAGTATTTTAACTATCAACTAAGTTGTAATTAAACTAAAATGCTTTAAAACTAATATTTTTTGGATTTTTGAGATACAAGTGGATGGAATGAAAATTGGTTTTGAAAAGATGATAAGAACTTCCTAAAACAATGAATTGTATTTATCCTTGCTTCAAAATATTTTTAGGAGTGTGCTAGTTAGACAAAAATGTCCAAAAGACCTTTTGAGCTAACTTGAGTTAGGTGAATTAAATCTCTTACCCTGAGCAACACTTAATCCCTCTAACTAAAACCCCAATCTAAACTCTAACAATTTGAATCAATGAAATGAAATGACACAAGTAATCAAGAACCCTTGCATTATAATCACAATTAAATATCCATAGCAACTCTAAGTATAAGCTTAACCAAGTCAGTATACAAGAAATTACTACTAATGAAGTTTAAAGTGTCAGATACCTAACATTAAAATCCTAATAAGCATATAATTTCAATAAGAACGTATAGAACCCCAATCCAAACTATTCTCTCTGATCTTATTTATAAGCAACTTTCGTTTTAAATGCACAAAACGAACTAGTAGTTAAAAGCAATAAGTATGTCAAAAATGCAATGTTTTTTCCATATATGCCCCGATTTATGAAAAGAGTATAGGAGAAAGAATTGATTAAAATTAAAGTATAAGAGATAATGAGTATAAAATATAAAAGAGAATAAGTAATAGTAAATTATTAGACGATAAATTAGTAGAGAAATATCCTCCTCTTTAACGCCACTATTTTTTTTAATAATGTAAAAACTCCACAGTTTTCCTGGATGTGCATTTGGCGAACAAAATTAAAGTTCTTCTTATACGTGCTTTGGGAAATAAAATTACTCAATGTCATCATGAATTTGTATTTGGACATATTCCCCCCAAAATTCAAGCGAAATATGGCAAGTGACTGTTTTTCTCCCAAAACCTTACCTTCATCCTTTCATAAGTCTCCCAACAATTAAACAGTCTATATCTCTTCCCTCTATATTCTACCAAAAAAAAAAAACAAGGCAACGGTGAAATGCCATGGGTATCGATATACACCTCAATATTGATATCACTTGCTTAGAGTCAGAAGGCATTCAAGAATTATCTATGGAGAGCAATTGCAGTGTAGAAATCGTAGTCCATTTTAGCACAGATGATGCCATAAAAAACATGCCTTCAACACCATTAAAAATGTGGTTTTCCAGGGAGTGAAAATTGGTTTAGCAACAGTCATTTGCTGACTAAAATATGTTTCCTGATGCTTTATTAACTTCATTCACCCAGTGAGTTAGAACGACATTTCTCTCTCCCCCCTGAATATAACTCTTAGCATGTATGATAATTAATTATAAACATATGTATTTAATAAGGGCAAAATAGGAAAAAGAAACTTACATTTTTAGACACAAAGTGAAAGTTGCTTATAAAAAAGACCAGCTCCATGAGAAAAAAAGTTGCTTATAAATAGGACCAGAGGGAGTACTAATTAAACTTTAAACCTATAATTTAACTAATTTCAATAAGGTCCGTGATCTATATAATCAATTTTGAAGGTTGTGGTTCCTAAAAATATTTCCAAACACTTATATTTTAATTAAATTTATTAGGAAACACTCAAACATACGCCCATATTTTGATTAAAATAAAATCATTTAGATCTGAATGGGGAAGACGATTAAAGCGCCTCTCCCACGTGCTATTACTACTTCATCCATAGAAGCAATACTTTGCATATGGACTTCGTCAAGTCTTTCATGTTTATATTAAATTCTAAAGAAAATAATAATCTCGTATGATGGTAACTTGGTGCTAACAAAGTCAGTAATAAACCATGTGAAACCAATATATGCAATATAGTTTAACTATGACTTTGTGTAACGACTGCGTTGTTCATTAAGCAATTAGAAAATTTTAAATTATATCCATGTTTTGAACATAACATAATTCAGGTAAAAAAAACATCAAATAATTCAAGCACAACTTGTACCTTCTCAACTTTTTTTTTTTTGGTTGCTGACACCTTCTTAACTATTAAATCATGCACTTTTTGTGACGTATAACTAGTAAAATTTAATAGAGTAGGTACATTTACATTGGATTTAAATATGATCACTACCACAGAAAAATGAATGTGAAGGTGCCTTTAGTTTTATCAGTCGTCTTGGTGATACAAATAGCGTGCCCCAATAATCTAATTATTTATTTCTAGGGTCCTTTTTATTGATTGGGATCTATATATATGTTCTGGTGACTTTTTTCCCCTCCTTCACGTGTTCATATTTTAAGAAAATTATTATATTATTCATCACGCTTGTCATATTTTATCTTTTTTACTCACATTTTCAGAAACGAAGCCTCGCATGAAGTTAATTCATAATTTGTTTTTATGAAAGCCGATAATTTCCCTAAAATATTACCCCTCATCTTGACTTGACTCAACATTCTTTTTTAATTTTTTTTGGGAGCTGTGCATTGATTAAATAATCAGACGACATCCACTTGCATGATTGACTACTTAATCAAATGAAACGTGATACAAAACTAAATTTAATGTATGGCTAGACGTAATGCATCCCACGTCAGACAAGTTCAATCATATTGTGATTAAAATCAAAAGGGAATTGTTATAAGGTCCCTAGAAAAAAATTCAATTACCTAAAACCCAATAACAACTAGGAGCATATAATGACAATTTCTAATGCAAAAAAAAAAAAAATGATAGCATATTTATATTGTTCTCTTGTTACTAGGTTTTTTTGTGATTAACCCTATTGTTCTGAAAAGCAAAGGGGCGTAGAAGGCGATGACATTGATCCCTGTCGCTTGATGGAAAAATGGTATTGCTGCTGCCATTACAAGTTGATGAAATTAGAACATAAAGGTTAAAGCTCCAATTCCAATGCTGAATTGGAACCCATTGTTGATTGCACCTCTTAATCTTGGTGGTGCCATTTCTTAGAGATACCATTATTTGTGTTGTTTGATTTTTGCGGACTGTGTATTTGGTTATTAGGTGGAATGCATTTGCGTTGGGAAACAACGGATAGATATATACACACGTTTAAATGTAATAGTCTCCCTAATATTAATATAAGACATATTTATCTAATTTGATTATATTAAAAAAATTGATTAAGTTATTTATTTAATATGACATGCATTTTCTAAAACACCCAAGTCATCTTCCTTAATTTTCTCTTTTCTTTTCCTCCTTGTTTATTGTTTAGGGAGCTTCAATATAGGTAAACTAGGAAATGATTGATAAATTTTAAAATTTTATTTTATATTTATGATTAAGATCAACTCCCCAAATATATCTTATAGTATTATGGGCTAAATAAGTTGGGAGACCCTAGCAAGCAGTAATGGGTGGCTTGATTTCATTCGCTAATGTCTTTATCGTCATCTTATGACCTCATCTCTTCCGTAAGCATTTTTGTACGTCTTTGGCCTTCTGGTCCTTGAAAGCGATTACTGAATGAGAGTATTGAACGCGCGGGAACCACCTCCGACATGTTATAAAATGGCGCAACAAACTCTTACCGCATCTTATTTATGGATATCTAACATATCTACCTATTTAATACGTGCGCAAACAAAGGGCCTATTTAAAATAAAAAATGCTATATATAAAAAAATATGCTAAAGTAGCATCAAGATTTCTGATCTTACTCCCTCTTATCTTATTTATAAGCAACATTTTCTTTTATAAACTTGATTTTATATATAAGCAACAATTTTTCTAACTAAAAATTTAATACATTTTTTTTTATTTTTACCCTCTATTAATTGTATGTTTCTCTCAACCCTTTTTCACCCATTCTCTATCATCTTTTTTCCCACTCATTCTCTCCCTCACTCATCATCTTAAAACATAAGGGTATGTTTGGGGGAAAAAAATAGACCTCTTCCACATACATTGCTGTTAACTAATTCTAACTGCTAGTTCGTTTTGTGTAATTTAAGTAGTGTTTACTTATAAAAAGAATCCAAGAGAGTTTTCCTAATACTCCTTCTCAGTTGACTTTTTTTTAGAGATTGAAGAAGCTAAACGAATTACTTAATCATAGTATATGTCATGTATCATTAGAGACAAACTAGTTTGAAAAAAAGCTATAAATATACATATTTTAAAGTAATTTATTTAGTTTCATTAATCTCTCCAAAAACGTCAATTGAATCTTGTATTGAGAACTAGAGGAAGTAGCATCTAACCAAGGAACAAAAAATCAGACTGGATAATGAATCGGTCACGGAACAGGTTCAATGGTTAATGGGTTAACAGAGGTCTAACCGGTGGTCGGACCAGCCATATTAAAATATTACAATTTATTAGTGACAATATATATATATTCATATATTTTTAAACTTCTATAGATAAAATTAATTGATTATGTTAGATTTGATTACTTGAATCATATCAAATTAATTGATTAAAATATTATATATTGTATGTATATAATATATAATATTTTCTCGTTTATTCTTTTTATCTTTTTAAATTTTTGTGGCCTTGAAATTAAAATTTTTCCTTATAATTTATTAAAATATTATATATTGTATGTATATTAGTCCAGATCTATGGTTTTCTTTCTTTTTCAACCTCTTTATTAAACTAGATCTCTCTTTTTTCAAAAAAAGAAGAAGAAGAAGAAACCGGTTGACCCATTCAAACTGCCGGTTCAAACTGTTTAAACCGGTTCAACTAGTTTTTGACCGTTTCAACCCTCCCCGTTCAGCATCAAATCAGACCGGACAGCAGACCGGTTCACTGATTTTCCGATTGAACTGGCCATTCCAATCTGGTTTTTTTATTCATTGCTTCTAACTACTACGTTGAATAATATTGTTGCTTTAGGATTTTATGTGCGACTTTCATAGAGTGTGGCCATGTAGGGCTCTCTTCTTAATAATTTTATGCTCGCGAAAGATTTGGTTCACTAAGCCTTAGATTGGTCAGTCCATCCTGAAGGAGACCCTTCCGTTATTTTAATTGTTTCATGTCTCTTCACTCATCAGCTGTATGACTGGGTTATTGATTTCTCAGTTGCTTTAATATTGTTTGGCTTTCTTGTTCACTTTTGTTGGGCCCGCACCAACTAACCAACCACTCAGGAGGGATATTTTATTTAAATCGAAATATTTAAATATCTATACATCAGCCCAATGTCCAAAAACCAAGTAAATAAATAAACTATCTGACAAGGAATTATTTGTATTTAGCATTAGGGATTCTCAGAAATAAAAATTTCTAAATTTGTTTTTTAGGAAACGTTTTCTCTTCTTTGTTTTCTGTTTTTCTTCCCTGAAATTTTTTGTCTTTATAAAATTATGGGAATTGTTTTCCACACACAAACCTTATACACCGAACAAGATTTTTTTTTGTTAATACACCGAACAAGATAAACATAAGCATACTGTTTAAATTTTTTTATCATACTAAAGACACTTTATAAATATCTTTTATATTCCTATTCTCATTTGCTTTCCATCAAAACCATTATAATGAACCAAACGAGGTCTTAGTAAGAGAAAGGCACGACCAACACACACTTTATCACAACATTTTACTCACTGGCACTACAAAAACAACGTGATTTAGTAGCGGTTAAAAATGGGTATTCTTAACGGTTCTAACCGCTACAAACTAGATTAGTAGCGGTTACCCAAACCGCTACTAAATCGTACGTTGCAAGCGGTTTTGTAGCGGTTTTATAAAACCGCTACTCAATCAAAAATAACCGCTACAAACTTTGTAGCGGTTCATAGTAACCGCTACAACACCCAGAGATATTTGTAGCGGTTATATAACCACTACAAATATAAAAAATTTTATTGAGAGCTTTAAAAAAGAATTTTTTTTTGTAGCGGTTTACTAACCGCTACAAATATAAAAAATTGAAAATTTGTTAAAAATGACATTTTTTATTTTTAGCGGTTAAGAAACCGCTACTAATTTTGAATTTCATGAAATTAGTAGCGGTTTTAAAAACCGCTACTAATTTCATGAAATTCAAAATTGGCGCCAAAAAATTTAAATTTAGCTCTAAAAAGGCGCGTTATTTAGTAGCGGTTTAATAACCGCTACAAATATTTAAATTTTTTTTTAAAAAATATACGTTGATTTTTTTCTGTTTTTTCAATATTATATTAAATAGTTTAATTTGTTATTATTTTATCTATTTCAATTAGTTTATTATTCAATAGTTTAACTTATTAATAAATTAAAAAGAAAAAATGTAATTGAATATGATTAGTATAAAATTTATATTAATAATATTATTAAGGATAGTTAGGTAATAAGGAATTATTATGTTTTATAATATAATGTAATTGTATATGAAAAATAGATGAAAATGAGATAAAGTTATGATATATCTAGAAAAAAAAATGGTTAGAATGAATTTTATAGAAAGGAAAGAAGTATTCTAAAAAAAATTGAAAATCTTGTTACCATATTTGATCGTATTATTCAGCTCCTCTACTCATACGAAAGAAGTTGTAAATGAGAGGAAATGAAAGAAGGGTAAGGTGAAAAGAAATTGGGGAGTGTTTGAAATGAGTTGTGATAAGGGTATTTATAGGGATTTACGTATTATTTGTAGCGGTTAATGTAGCGGTTATTAATTAGTAGCGGTTATTTATATTTTTGTAGCGGTTTTATTATTTGTAGCGGTTAATGTAGCAGTTATTATTTAGTAGCGGTTATTTATATTTTTATAGCGGTTTAATAACCGCTACAAATATTATTTTAATTTTTTTTTAAATTTTTTTTTACATTTTATTTTAACACAAATTTTTTGCATTTTTTGTAAAGACAAATTTTTTACACTTGAATTTGATCACTCATCGTCGCCATCCCTACAGAAATTTTGTAGAAAAATTATTGTTATTGATGTATTATTAAATTTAAAAAATTTAATTGAAATGACGTGGACTTAAAAAAACTCACCGCAGTAGAGGTAAATTGTCATCGCCTTCAGGGAAGTAGTTTTCAAAATCAGTTGGCTGAAATGGCTCACTCTCGTAGGCGATGTTATCGCCTTCACCCATGTCGTAAAGGTCTCTTGGCTTTAAATGAACGACCATGTGCCAATCCCTATGCCTCTCGTCCTCGACATAATAAACCTGATGTGCCTCTGAAGCTAGAATATACGGCTCATCATCTTGAGAAATACCAGTATGAATCGGGCGTGAGAAATTGACTGATGTGATCCCTAGGTCGTCAGTTGTCAGTCCCCGAGAAGTAGTGGTATTTGCCCACAAACACTTGAACAGCGTCTCGGTGAAACGGCCTTGATAATTAAGCTCGACCACATCAAGAAGCTTGCCATAGTAAGGGACGCCTCCGAACTGCATGTTGGCATCACTGCTGCTCGCATAACTCCTTGTCCCAAATGTGCCATAAACACCCGAATTCTGTGTTTGCAATCCTTGATCTCGTGAAACCGTGCAAAACTTAAAACCATTGACATTGTATGCTGTAAACCGTTTTGCATGATCAAGAGGGCCGATTGCGAGAGTTCTGAAATCTGGTGAGTGTGGGTTGTGGTCATTTAGTATTCTGCGCACAAACCAGCTCGGGAATTCTCTGTGGACCCTCCTATCAACTTCCGAGGATGTCTGTGTACAGATCCTGAGCTGACGCTTGACATGACTTCTGAATTCCCTGCAATTAATAATGGAAAGGCGTTAGTGAAATGAAAGTGAGAAATGTTACGAAAGATATAGATCGAATAACATACATGTGAGTGTACAATTCTTACCGTATGAAAGGCTCAACTTGAGTGCAATTAATCAAGACATGTCTATGTGCTTGGAACTTCTCAATTGCCGTTAGTTTGAAGTTATCAGTTGCTCCAACTGGTTTACCAACACAAGGGATAAATTCTCCTGATGTCGGTGCAGGTTCAGGACAATCGTCAACACGAGGCGGGCGGTTGAAAGCCGTCTCAAGATCATCAAAATACCTTGAGCAAAAATATAACACCTCATCCCCTATATAGCCTTCAGCTATAGAACCTTCTGGCCACGCCTTATTCCTCACGTAAGATTTTAATTTCCCAAGGAACCTACGAAGTACATAAGAGAAAATTGATATAAAATGATGAAAAGGACGACTAGCAAACATTAAATACGGACAATAAATGAAAGCACATATTTAAAATGAGTACCTCTCAATCGGATACATCCAACGATATTGTACTGGTCCAGCGAGCTTTGTTTCATGAATGAGGTGGACTGTGAGGTGAACCATCACAGTAAAAAAGGACGGAGGAAAGATCATCTCCAAGTGACAAAGCGTAAGAATGATTTTCGACTGCAGCTGATCGAGCTCCTCAACGATCAAAATCTTAGAACACAACTTCCGAAAGAAAGAACAAAGTTCCACCAAAACGATGGAAACATCGGGAGGAAGTGTATTCTTTATAGCCAGAGGGAGTAACTGCTGCATAAGAACATGTGAGTCGTGACTCTTCAGGCCAGCAACCTTTCGAGCCTGCAAGTCGACACATCGAGAAATGTTGCTTGAATACCCATCAGGAACTTTTAATTTCTTCAACGTCGCGAGGAACACATCCTTGTTTGGTTTTGTGAGGGTAAACTTTGCCGGTGTAAATCTGTCATGCTCATCTGGCCAAGCGTCTTCACGAACTCCCATGTCGCATAAATCTTTCCTAGCTTGAAGGTGATCTTTTGTCTTGCCGGGTTCGTTAAGCAGCGTATACAGCACATTGTCGCAAACATTTTTTTCAATGTGCATTACATCAAGACTGTGGCGAAGTAAATTAGATCTCCAATACGGAAGCGTGAAGAAAATACTTATCTTCTTCCACTGCTGAGGCGCCGAAGTCCTGTGCGTCTTTTGGCGAGTTTGTGCTGAATCGTCGCTTTTTCCAAACTCGAAGTCAACATGCTCAAGCTGCTGTAAGATATCTGTACCGGACAAAGTCTGAGGTGGTCCTCTTTTCTCTGGTTTCCCATTGAAGCGATTCCGTTGCAATCTGAACTTATGCGTTCCATCGAGAAACCTCCGATGCCCCATAAAGCACCACTTTCGGCTGTGGGGAAGGCGCAATGCGTCAGAGTCGAAATTGCAAGCTGGACACGCCGACCCAGTATGCACATTCCAACCAGATAATATGCCAAGGCCAGGAAAGTCACTGATCGTCCACATCAAGGCTGCACGCATGTTGAACAAAGTCTTGCTGTGAGCGTCGTACGTCTCCAAGCCGACATTCCACAGGTCAAGCAATTCCGCAATAAGCAGTTGAAGATACACATCGATGTCATTGCCCGGTGCCTTTTTGCCTGGAATGATCATAAACATAATGAAAGAGCTTTGTTTCATACACATCCAGGGGGTAAGTTGTAGGGAACTAAGACTACCGGCCAAATGCTATAACTTGTGCTAAGATTCCCGAAAGGATTGAAACCGTCGGTCGCCAACGCAAGCCGAACATTTATGGGGTCAGTCGCAAAATCTGGAAAGTCGTTGTTAAACGTTTTCCAAGCAGCTGCATCCCGCGGATGTCTTAATTTACCATCTTCGTTTTTATCAACGGCATGCCACCTCATGTGCTCAGCAATTTTAGGCGACATAAATAATCTTTGTAGACGAGATTTCAAAGGGAAGTACCTGAGAATCTTTGCAAGTTTCTTCTTCTGCTTTTTCCCCTTCCCAATTGTCTTGTACCTCGATGTATGACATCTCTTACATGTCTCCCTGCTGGAATCGTCTCCCCAATACAGCATACAATCATTTGGGCACGCATCAATCTTTTGATAATTCAACCCAACCTATTGATAATCTTCTTGGCCTCGTAGAAGGTTGTGGGAATCTCGACGTTGGGGAATGCATCTTGTAATAAGTCGAGCAACATCGACATTCCCTTATCTGTGATCCCACACAAGCACTTGATATGATACAATTTGATCAAGAAAGATAATTTAGAATATTTGCGACAACCTTGATATAAAGGACGATCTGTCTCATCCATCAAGCTGAAAAAATCCCGAGCTGCTTCATTCCCCTTAAAAGCCGGCTCAGAGCCGTGCACTTCTTCGTTGAAGTTGTCGCCTTGAAATCCAAACGCATCACGCACAGCATCATTCACAGGATCATCTTCATCTACTTGAACGCCTACTTGAGAACTTCGAGGAAGAGTCTTGTCATATCTAATGCCGGCCTTCTCACCATGAACTGCCCAGAACGTATAGTCCTCAGGGAAAGGCTTCACAAGCAAATGTTCCTTCACAACATTTTGTGCATGCCACTTCTTGAACTTGCATTTCCGACACGGACAGACGATCTTGCCGTTACAGCTGGCGTGAGTGAATGCGAAATCTAAGAAACTGTTTAATCCGTAAAAATATTCAGGAGAATTGCGCGGCAACCTTATCCATGATTTATCCATAGCTACAAGTGAGACAGAAGAAAGTATAGAGAAGAAGATGAGTGAGAAGATAATGACGAATGCCTAGAACCTTATATTCTAAAAATCCAACATTTATAATTTTGTAGCGGTTATTAAACCGCTACACCAACCGCTATAAAAATTCCAACGTTTATAATTTTGTAACGGTTATATATATAAAACCGCTACTAATATTCAAGCCGTTAATTGGTGGGAAATTCAAAATGTACTTGTTGAATATTGTAGCGGTTATATATATAAAACCGCTACTAATGTTCAACGTATTAGTAGCGGTTATATATATTAAACCGCTACTAATATTAAAGCCGTTGGACATTAAATATAAAAATAATTTTCTAATTTGTAGAAGTTATACATAACATAACCGCTATAAATGTGCACAAAGGCGGCAAATCTCAAAATTCAAATAATTTGAGTGTTTGTAGCGGTTATTAATGTATAACCGCTACAAAGATATATAGTTGTAGCGGTTTCTGAAGGTAAACCGTTACAAATATATATGTAAATTTGTAGCGGTTATGAGTTTATAACCGCTACAAATATATATTTTTGTAGCGGTTATACACTAATAACCGCTACAAACATATAGATTTGTAGCGGTTTTAACTTAAAACCGCTACAAATATATATATAATTTTTTTTTAAAATTTAGATATAAATCATTCATAAATTATTTCAACGCGATCTAATAAAATAAATATAATTATATAAAACACAATAAGAAAATTCTGAAATAAAATCTCATATAAATATTTACAAATGTTTAAACAAAAGAAAATGTCCTAAACTAAGGAGCTGGGGGCTGATCCTCTGGTACTCCCTCAGGTAGGGCTCCCTCAGATGCCGCTGGATCGAGTCGCTGCGCAGACTGAACCGCACCATCGTCATTAGCAGAAGGAGGAGCTGTAGTAGGAGGAGTAGTACTCGGGACGACGTAGCGAGGGACAGGGGGAACCGCTGGATGCTGCTCGTTCGGGAACAGACGACTCCATGCTCCCTCGAGCATGGTGTTCGCTATCTCACGCCACTGCGTCTGCTGAGCGTACATCATATCCGCGTGCATCTGCAACTGCTGCTGCTGCTGCTGCACTTGCATCTGCTGTATCTGCTGCTGCTGCTGTGCCATCTGCTGGTGCGTCTGCTCCAAATCTGACTGCAGCTGGTCAATAGACTCGTCCCTCCGATGTCTGACCCCTCTAGAGCTGCCAGCCTCAGAGGCGGCGCTCCTGCCGTAGACCATGCTGGGTCTGGCGCCTATCCCCATACCCCGCACGCGTCCGGGGTGCTCAGCCTGAGCCAGACCCGCCTTCAAAGGAGCCGTCGGGTCCACTGACCCCTGTGACTCCTCAGGCTGGGTCTGTCGCAGCTCAGCCTGTGACAGCTGCATCCGCTCCTGCCATTTTATGAAACAATTAATAATTACCATTTTTCATTATTAACTTGGTTTTATAAAAAATATAATAATAAAATAACTTACAATGGCCGCCTCTGCCTGCTGGCGTACAGCTCCGCATAGTCCGTCTGACGGTTCTCCTGCTGTGCCTTCGTCTCCTGAAACAATTACAAAATAATTAGTATTATGACATAATCAGCTAAAAGTAAGTGAAGCACTTGAAAAGTTACCAGCTCGCTGTAGGTCACAGCAAAGGTCTTCGATCCTGCTGTGTGGTGGATTGTCTGCTGCGCCCGAATCTCGATGTTCCTCTGAGAAAGCTCCTGGAAAAACAAATAATTAAATGTATTATAATTTAAAATTAAATACAAATTAAATTGAAATTATAATTTAATATTTAACAATTACAAAATTATATATCAAAAAGATAATAAATACATTACCTGCACCTGAGGGCTCCTCCTGAACTGGACGAAACGCGCCCAGTCATTCGGCGGCACGCCGTCCGGGACGCTCTCCTGCAGCTGCTCCAAAGGCATCGTCCCGTCCCCATCCACCCTGTGGAAGAGACAGTTCCTCCTGTTCCTCCAGACGTCGCCCATCTTCACGAGGGCGTACCTCTTCCGGTTGGCCCGGACGGCAAACTGCAGCTGAAAAAAAATACATTTAAATATCAATAATTATAAAAACCATAATTTAAAAAAAATAATTAAATAGAATTAATTAAAAAAAAATATTAATTAAATATTTTTAATTACCTGAACCACCTCCTCCCAAGCCTGGTCCTTCGACCCCTTCGGAATGTGCCTCCACGTCGGGAAGTGAAGGGGGAACCGCATCCAATTCTCTCCCAGGTCGCTCAGGAAGCGGTTGAGCAGGTGACCCCCATTATGGATCGGCTGGTCAGTGCCCTCGTTCCACGGCACTATAACTCGCAGGGACCGGTCCATGCTGTTCAGACCGGCCACATCCAGCCTCCTCGTCGACACGTTCCCCTGCTCATCTGCACAGTTGACCGCACGTTAGATAAATTATAATTCAAAGTTAACATTTCTAATTTAAATAAATAATTTACTAAATTAAAAAATTAATTTACCTTCGACCTGCACCTCAAACCCAGTAGACCGCGAAGACGACCCTCATGGGTTGTTCTGCTCCCGAGCGTCCTCCTCATCGAGGAACCGCTCCATCTCCCTGAACCCCGTCGAGATCTCAAACTCCTCCTCGTTGAGGAAGTCCTCAACGCTAATCTCTGGCCTCTCCACCTCAGGCACCTCTGCTGCGGTCGTCGCCTGTGGGATCGTCTGCTGTGCCTGTGGGGGTATGGGCTGAGATGCCGTGGTAGCCTTGCCTGCGCGCTGCCCCCTCCCTCTGCCCCCTGCCTGGCTGCTGCCACCCCGTAAAGTCGGTCTGGGGACCTCAGGGGCTTTCCCCTTATCCTGTCCTGAAGCCATATCAACTATACAAATTAAAAAAAAATTAGTCCATTATTATGCAAAAAAATAATAAAAATACAAATATAAATAAAAATAAGTGTTATATACGTACCTCAAGTGCGAATACTGACCAAAAACTCCTATAGAGACGTCTGAACGCTCAAATCTCGAAGAAATCACTCAGAGAAACCTCAGGAAACAAAATGAGCAAAAGGAGAAATGAAGGAGGTGGGGGTTTAAATAGGCCAGATATTAGTAGCGGTTATTAAAATAACCGCTACTCTAACCGCTACAAATAATTAAATTTGTAGCGGTTCTACAATAACCGCTACAAATCTTCACAACGTTTGAAATTCTGTAGCGGTTATTGCCCAAAACCGCTACAAATTTGGAGTCTCTTGAAATTCTGTAGCGGTTTTTGCCCAAAACCGCTACAAAATTCTGACCTTTGGTATTTTGTAGCAGTTTATGTGCATTAACCGCTACAAAATAACCGCTACGAGTTTTGGCAGGAAGTTCGCGCCAAATTTATAGCGGTTTTTTGTAGGAAACCGCTACAAATAATCTTGCCGCTACAAATTTATAGCGGTTTAGGTAAAAACTGCTACAAATACTATAATTTGTAGCGGTTTAATACAACCGCTACAAGTGCACCGCTACAAAATACCTTTTTTTTTGTAGTGTGGTGGCATTCCATTGGATGTGGATCAAAGTCCAAGTCAATCCAAGCTAGCTGCATCCCACTACAAGCCATGCACTCAACAACAAATAAATTTTATTGTTGGGAGAATGGGTAAATTAGAAAATGATTGATAAATTTAAAAATTTTGTTGTAAGATTAAGATCAATTCCCTAAATATTTCAATTAAGGACTAGAGGAATAGTAAATACTACTCTGGTTTTATTTATAACTCTTTTTTAACTAATTCTCATATACCCAGGAGAGTTAATTAACTCATTAACTATAGGTTAAATTTCCAATTTCGTCCTTATCTATTATTGGTTTCAAAAGTCAACATGAATAAATTCTTTTTGTTTTTACAATTAATAGGAATAAAAAAATACAAAATGTATTTAATACTCTAAAAATGGATTTATAAATAGAATCAAAATATTTGATCAAAAAGAACTTATAAATAAGACCAGAATGATAAGTTGAGAGATCTAGCAAAAGTAGCAATGGGTGTCTTGATTTCATTTGCTAATGTCTTTAACGTCATCTTATGGCCTCATCTCTTCCGTAAGCATTTTTGTACATCTTTAGCCTTCTGGTCACGGAATCTGATTACTGAATTAGATTATTGAATGCGCGGGAACAACCTCCGACATGTTATAAATTGCTCGACAAACTCCCACAGTCCCACTGCATCTTATTTATGGATATTTAACCTGTCTGCCTATTTAATACGTGTGCAAACAAAGGGGTCTATTTAAAATAAAAACAAAATGTTATATATAAAAAAATGTTAAAGTACCATCCAGAGTTCACATCTTACTCGTTCTTGTCTTATTTATAAACAATATAATCTCTTATAGACTTGATTTTATATATAAGCGACAATTTTGTTATCTAAAAATTTAATACACTTTTTTCTATTTTTATCCTCAGTTGATTGCATATTTCTCTCAGTCCTTTATTCACTCATTCTTTGTCATCTTTTTTTTCCAACCATTCTCTTTCTTACTCACTCATTATTTTTAACTAATTTTAATTATTAGTTTGTTTTGTGTAATTTGAGTACTTGTTGCTTATAACAAGAATTCAAGGGAGTTTTCCTAATACTCATTCTCAATTTTTTTTTGGAGAGATTGAAAAAGCTAAATAAATTATTTAATCATAATATATATTATTTATCATTGGAAACAAATTAGTTTGGAGAAAAACTATAAATATAAATATTTTAAAGTAATTTATTTAACTTTATTAACCTCTTCAAAAATATTAATTGGATCTTATATTGAGAATAAGAGGAAGTAGAATCTCTTTAGTATTTAATGTACGACTTTGATAGAGTGTAGCCGCGTAGGACTCTCTTCTTAATAATTTTCTGCTCTGTTTTTTAATTCTTTCATGTCTCCTCACTCCTCAGCTGTATGACTGGTTTATTGATTTCTCAGTTGCTTTAATATTTTGTTTGGCTTTCTTGTTTCACTTTTGTTGAACGCGGACCAACTAACCAAACACACAGGAGAGATATTTTATTTAAATCAAAATATTTGACAATGGAATTATTCGTATTTATCATCAGGGATTCTTAGAAATAAAAATTTTGTAAATTTGGTTTTTAGGAAAAGTTTTCTCTTCTTTGTTTTCTGTTTTTCTTCCCTGAAATTTTGTCTTTATAAAATTATGGGAATTTTTTTTAATATACAAATCTTACACACAGAACAAGATATTTTCTTTTTGATACACCGAACAAGATAAACATAAGCACACACAAATCTTTTTCTTTTTGACGAGTAAGAATCTTAGGCCTTCCCACATCGGATGGGTTTGTGTGTGTTTGGGTGGGTATAAGTAGATCTTCCGTCACTCAACTTGCCGACCGCGTTAGTTGTTTTTATGTTTGATATTATTCAAAAAAAAAAAAAGAATCTCAGGCCTCGTATTATATAACACTACTTGAATTATTAAATGTTCTTCTTCTGGAAATGTCAAATTTTTTTATAATATAAATATATGAGATATTTGACAAAAAATGGATAAACATTTTTTTGCGAACATATTAATTAGTCAATTTTCTACGCATTCATTGCTCAGCTCATGAAAATTCAGAGTTATTGGAAGAAAGGACCACGACCTGCCGCGCAATAAAAAAATCTGGTCGCGTTCCATTGGATGTGGATCAAAGTCTTGGTCAATGCAAGCCACCTGGTCAGTGAAAGCGATTGCTGAATGAGATTATTGAATGCGAGGGAACCACCTCCGACTTGTTATATAAAATGGCTCAACAAACTCCTAGTGCATCTTATTTATGGATATCTAACCGATCTACCTATTTAATACGTGTGCAAACAAAGGGGTCTATTTAAAATAAAAAAATGTTATATATCAAAAAAATGTTAAAGCAGCCTACATTCTGATCTTACTCCCTGTTGTTTGATATATAAGCAACATTTTTTCTCATAAATTTGATTTTATATATAAGAAACAATTTTGCTGTCTAAAAACTTAATACACGTTTTTTATTTTTATCCTCAATTAATTGCATGTTTCTCTCAATCTTTTTTCACCCATTTTCTGTCATCTTTTTTCCCACACATTCTCTCTTTCATTCATCATCTTCATAAATAAGGTTATGTTTGTAAAAAAAAAAAATCTTATATATTCATTACTTTTAACTAATTTTAACTGTTAGTTTGTTTTACGTAATTTGAGTAATTATTGTTTTTAAAAAGAATCGAATGGAGTATTTCCTAATATTCCTTCCTAGTTGATTCTTTCTTTTGGAGAGATTGAAGAAGTTAAATAAATTATTTAATCATTGTATATGTTATGCATCATTGGAGACAAATTAATTTGGAGAAAAGCTATAAATATAAATCTTAAAATAATTTATTTAGCTTCATTAATCTCTCTAAAAATATTAATTAGATCTTATATTAAGACGGAAGGAGAAAGAAGTGGCATCTACCATACCTTGAATAATATTGTTTCTTTAGTATTTTATGTACGACTTTGATAGAGGGTACCGGTATAGGACTCTCTTTTTAATAATTTTCTGCTCTGTTTTTTAATTCTTTCATGTCTCCTCAGCTATATGCCTGGTTCATTGATTTCTCAGTTGCTTTAATATTTTGTATGGTTTTCTTTTTTCCATCTTTGTTGAACCAGGAGCAACTAACCAATCACACAGGAGAGATATTTATTTAAATCGAAATATTTAAATATCCAAAAACTAAGTAAATAAATAAAATATCTGACAATGGAATTTCTTTTAACCCTTTAAAATATTTTTTCAATTGTGCTTAGTGTTTTAGGAGATTAAATATAATTTTACCGTTAATGTATTTTTCTTAGTAGTAATGAGCACCTAAAATTTAGGATACTGATTTATTGATTTCCACTCACTCTAAAATATTTTTTAGTAGCATCTAATATTTTAAAGTAATTTTTGGAGTTGAAAAAATTCGTTAAGGGTAAAATTACAATCAGTCTGCTAATACATTAGGTATAATTGAAAAAATATTTTAAAGGGTTAAAAGCACTAAAATTTATTTTAGGATATTGCACGTTACTTAAAAAATATTTTAAGATATTAGATACATTACAGACAATCCTGATTATTTCTGTATCAATGGTTCAGATCTCTCTTTTAAACAAAACTGCGTCGTTTTGGTGATGAGAAATTTTTTTCTCATCACTCTGATGAGTCAGGAATGCGGACGCCACTATATCACAACATTGTCCTCACCAAGGAACAAAAAATCGGATCGGGCAATGAACCGGTCATGTCACAGGTTTAAGGGTTAATGGGTCAACCGGAGTCTAACCGATAATCGAACCGGTGATCGAACTGATCATATTAAAATATTATAATTTATTAGTGACAATATATATATATTAATATATGTTTAAACTTCTATAGATAAAAATGAATATTTTTACAAAAAACGCTTAAAATCTATTAGTATTACTTATGATGCCTATACTTATGCAATGATATCTCCTTTCCTATAATTGTTATATCCTTTTAAATAGGTTTTTTCATCATCTTCTTCTTTTTTTTAGATTTATTCTTTCTTTACCTGTTTTTCTCTTCATCTTGATCATCAATATTTCATTTTTCCCTAAAAAATAGTGCGAGATAATAGTTGGAAAAATTTAAAAATAAAAAATAAAAAGGAAACCGGTCCAACCAGTGAACCACCGGTTCTGACCGATTCTTGGCCGGTTCAACCGGTTCCTGACCGGTTCACGTCTGATGGTTGAACCAGACCGGACCACTGACCGGTTCCCGGTTTAACCGGTCGAACCGGCTGGTCCGATCCAATTTTTTGTACTATGGTCCTCACTAGTGGCATTCCATTGGATGTGGATCAAAGTCTAAGTCAATCCAAGCCAGCAGCATCCCACAACAAGCCATGCACTCAACAACAAACACAAAATGTTAATGCTATGTTTGGATGGAGAGAAAAGTGAGAAGAAAATAGGGAGAAGGAATACTAAATTTAAAAACTTCTATAAATTGTTAAAAAAAATTACTTTTTTTGGGAGTTTTGTCTCCTAATTTTCTTAGAGGGTAAGAGAAACAAATAAATAGATGCGACACACGGTGAAAGAAAGGAACACATCTATTTTAATACTCCTCTAGTATTTACTTTTTATAAGAGTTAGATAACTGAATTACTGTTCGCCACTGCAAGTTACGGATCGCGTCAAGTAATAAAGTGATAAGTGAGATCATTCCCACGAGGATTTGAGTAACAATTTAGTCAAGCAATGGGCTTGATGTGTTTGATTAAGTTGAATCAAAATAAAGTGTTGAGTGTGAGAAAAACAAATTCAAAAGATATGTTGATAACAACTAAAAATTACTGAACAAAACTATGATTCTTGTTAATTCAATCAATTAGAGTAAACCTAGGATTGTTCGTTCCCTTTGTATATCATAAACTCAATCTACTTCCTCTTCAATATTACTTTTATGGACTATATATATGTCAGTCTAAGGTTCAATAGCCATTGGTTAAGCTCTCTCAAGTCATAACCAAACTTATATCCTCCATTAAGATACACAATCTCTTGCTATATTTAATGGAAAATAATCATTAAACAGCCTCCTTACTTTGACAATGCTAGGTTAATAACTATATCTCTATGTTATTAACAAACCATCCATTTAACTCTTTAAACTTCAGGTCTAGCATAATTCTACCCACGTTCTTCAATTAGATTAACTCTCTCAAGCTTAATCTAGTTGAACAGATTATTCATAGTGCTAGCAAGTCATGAATATCAGTGAAAACAGGGAAGAATTAACACATATATACCATTAGCTACTAAGAGGAAGAAGAATTCAAGTTTAATCCATACAAAAGTGTAGAACAATCCTAGAATGAAAAACCTAGCTACTCATGTTCAAAAACGAATTACAAATAGCAGCATTAAGTGTAGCCATATCAGAATCACAGTGGAGAAAGGGAATGAATACAGAAAGATCAAGAAAACTGGAGTTGAAATCTCTTCAAATCTTCAATCCCACTTGATTATCCTTGATTTCTAGAAAACCCAAGCTCTCAGGATCTTTCCAGCCGCTTCTTTCGGTCTTTCCAAATTGGGTGATCCCCCTTTCAAACCCTGGGTTTTGCTTTTTATAGCTCTTCAAATGTCAGAACGCACAGCATCATTTGCGGGGGTTGGCCGCGGCCAACAAGCTTCTGTTCATATGTGGGCCGCGGCCCATGAGTTGGTTGGCCGCGGCCAATAAGCCTCTGACCTCCTGTTGGCCATCTTGGCCGCGGCCCATGCCTTTCTGTTCCTCTGTTGGCCGCGGCCCATAAGTAGGCTGGCTGCGGCCAGCCCCCTTCCAGAGTTCATCTCCTTTTCTTTTCTGCTCTGTTCTCCTCCCAGTTTGCCTTTCCTTGAAATGGTTGATGGCTCCAACTTCCTTCACCTCTTTCTTGCTGCACTTGACTTTCTCTGGACCAGCTATGACTGAATCAGTCTCATTCCACACAAAGACTCACAAATACAGTTAAGCATTCATAGCAGTTATTGAATAGAATCCTCCACATTTGCATTTTGCTGCTCAACATGAGAAAGACACATTTCATCCACTTTAACGCTCTCGAACGCCCACTAATATACCCGAAGTGAGGTAAAAACAAGATGAAATGTGCAATTCTAACAAGAATTTCATAAGGTTAACAATTACTACCTCCAATCTTAAATATATGGGTTAGACAAAAGTTTTTCTTTGATTTCTGAATATAAGACCTTAATCCACTCTGTCTTTCAATTTATAATTTTTTTCTTGAAGTAGTAAAGGATCCTTAATTGATTGCATATAAAATAAGAGGTTTCAACCAATAAGTGATAGCAATGCACATGATTTTTTTATAAAAAAAAAAGTATTTTAAAGAAATCAATACACATTTGTTATAAATAACTAAATTAATTATTTAATATATGTAAATTAATTATCTAACTCTTATATTAAAGACATAATAGAGTAGCATTCACCGTTACAAGTTCTTATTAGAAATAAAAAAATATGGGCATGCTTTCCATACGCAAATCTTGCAATACACGATAGAAGATAAATATAAGCATACTGTTTAGATTGTGTCTATCTTGTTTTTACAAAAAAAAATTTTTTCCATACTAAAGACACTGTTTAAACTATTTCCATTCTCCTTTTCTGTTCTTATTCTCATTTGTTTTACCTCCTCTTTTTCCACCAGAACCCTTCTAAAGAACCAAGCAATGTCTTCACGATTGCCCTGTTCTTTCTTCTTCTCAAGTTTGTCTAATTTGATTATATTAAAAAAGTTGATTGAGTTAATTAATTAATATACCATGTATTTTTTAAAACACCCTAATCATTTTTCTTAATTTTCTCTTTTCTTTTCCTCCTTGTTTATTATTGAGGGAGCCTTAATAGTGGTAGACTAGGAAATGATTGACAAATTTAAAAATTTTATCTTATATTTATGATCAAGATTAACTCTCTAAATATGTCTTATAGTATCTTGTCATAGAGGAATACCACTCTGGTTCTATTTATAAGTCCTTTTTGACCAATAAAACTTAGTCCTATTTATAAGTCCAGTTTCAATGTAGTAAATGAGGTTGTGACAATTTTGCCCTTATTTATTGTACCAATGAAGAAATAATTTAAAGATAGATACCTCTTTGATTCTATTTATAAGTCCTTTTTAATTAAATCTCACATACTAATGAGAGGTAGTTAACTCAATGATTATAGGGTAAATTTCCAACTATGCCCTCATTTATGAATGAGTACTTTTCAATTATTTCTTCTCTATCTATCTTTAAATTATTTCGTCGTTGATAAAATAAATAAGGGTAAAATTGTCACAATTTCATTTATTACACTGAAACTGGATTTATAAATAAGACCAAATTTTTTTGTCAAAAAGGACTTATAAATAAGATTAGAATTATAGCAAATAAAGAGTTAAAAAATACTCATTCATAAAATGAGGATATAATTAAAAATTTATCCTATAATTATTGAGTTAACTATCTCTCATTGATATATAAATTTTAATTTAAAAAAACTTATAGATAGAGACAGA
Organism: Inga leiocalycina; assembly: GCA_963242795.1. Taxonomy (NCBI): domain Eukaryota; kingdom Viridiplantae; phylum Streptophyta; class Magnoliopsida; order Fabales; family Fabaceae; genus Inga; species Inga leiocalycina. The sequence continues at coordinate 17,300,100 of OY725320.1, forward strand.
GTGGCACACTGATAAATAAGCTGGGAGATCCTCGCAAGTAGTAATGGATGTGCTTGTTTGGAATAGCTTATTTTTGGGTAATAAGTGCTTATAAATCATGATTCACAGTATACGAGGTAAGTATGTGAGAGGAGTTTTATCTCGGCTTGCGTAATAAGGACTTATTTTTTAAGAAATCGTGATCCCAAACATGCCTGATGTCTTGATTTCATTTGCTATTGTCTTTTACGTCATCTTATGACCTCATCTCTTACATCAGCATTTCAGGACGTGTTTTGCCACCTGGTCACTGAGAGCGATTACTGAATGAGATTATTGAATGCACGGGAACGACCTCCTACATGTTATTAAATTGCTCAACAAACTCCTACTGCATCTCATTTATGGATATCTAACATATCTACCTATTTAATACGTGTGCAAATTTAAAATAAAAGTGTTATATATCAAAAAATATTAAAATAGCATACATCCTGATCTTACTTCCTCTTATTCTATTTATAAACGATATTCTCTTTTATAGGTTTGGTTTTATATATAAGAAATAATTTTATTGTTTAAAAATTTAATACACTTTTTTATCCTTAATTAATTGCATATTTCTCTCAAAGTTTCTTCACCTATTCTCTGTCATCTTTTTTCCCACTCATTCTTTTTCTCATTCACCATCTTCATAAATAAGAATATGTTTGTAAAAAAATAGTTCTCTAACATGTTCATTGCTTTTAACTAATTTTAACTGCTAGTATGTTTTACATAATTTGAGTAGTTGTTGCTTATAAAAAGAATCAAATGAAGTATTTCCTAATACTCCTTCCTAGTTGACTCTTTTTGGGAGAGATTGAAGGGGCTAAATAAATTATTGAATCATAGTATATATCAATGTTTTAAAAGCCGGATCGGACGTTGAACCGGAAAGGTTAGCAGGTCAAGGTTCAACCGGTTGAAACGGTTAAGCCGTTGAGCCGGACCGGTGACGTAATAATTAAATTTAAAAATATTTTATATATATATATATATATATTATAATAATAATTAGTCTTTAGTCTAATTTCATATGAAGTTAGTAAAGTCACAAAACACCATTTAAGAAAGAACATTTAAATCAACAATTAACCTAACAAAAAGCACAAATAATAATGATTTCATGTCTTATTCAACATTGGTATTTGGTGGCTCTTGATTGATCCAAGTATGAGTTTCTTGAAAAATATTTATACAAAAAATGTCATCATCTTCTTGAACAAATATAAGGCTTACACGGATATTTTGCTAGCCAATTAAATCCTATATATACAGCTAAACAAAACTGGCAAAACATACACTAATAAAATATTAAAACCTGACAACAAAAATTAAAATCAAAATAAAAAATGAAAAGACTTTTACTGTTCTACATGTTTTATATCAAGTTCCTTATATCCATGGCATCAAGTTCTCTTATCATATATGACTGTGTCCTATTAAAGAACTTGATAAAATGGATACAAGGAACTTAATATAAATATTTTTTTATATAATAATATATTATAATTTTGGATAACAAATAAATAAAATTAGATATAGAAGAAATTAATTCAAATTAATTGGAATACATAAGATCTTTAATACTTATCCTTTAGTTGGCGAAAAAGAAAATACTTATCCGTTAATCTGTTTGACGAAAATAGAAAAACAATTTATTAAGAACTTCAAAAATAATAAAGGGATTTTTATTAAAACTAAATATTTCTTAGAGAATTATTAGCTGGTTTGCATGTTGTAAAGTGTAGACAATCGAAGTGTGCAGACCTTTCTCTTCAGTCACGACTCACGATGACAAGTCTCAGACTCCCAAGTCACAATGACTTCCTTTTTCTCTCTCTAGCAGGTGCCTCTTAGTGCATGTTTGGGAAAGCTTTTTGCACAGTAAAAACGCACTTATTACGCAAGCCGAGAAAAAACTCCTCTCACATACTTACCTCGTATACCGTGAATCACGAATTATAAGCACTTATTGCCCAAAAATAGTCTTTACATTTTTCTCATTGTTTTCTACGGTGAATGACGGCCATGGGGATTGGAGAAGGGTAAGAACAAATGAAAAATCGCCTTTTTTGTTTCATCTCAACAATAAAATCAGCTTTGCATTTCAGATAAGAGTTTCATCCCCTTTTCTCCAATGTTCTTATATCGTGTTTTAATCTTTGGCATCTCCTTCCCCCTCTCCTTCCCTTCTTTCAGAAATTTTTCTACATTTTATGTCAGATTCGTCTGATTTTTAAATAACCGTTCCAGGTAGCGGCTAAATTCCAACTAACGGCTTAAACGCTGGTTTCGGGCTGTCAAATCCGGCCTAACTCTTTAGACGGCCTAACTATTTGAGCCAAGCTGTTTCTATCTCCGGCCGACGGTCCGACCGGTCTGATCCGGCTTAGCAAACGTTGGTATATGTTATGCATAATTGGAGATAAATTAGTTTGGAGAAAAGTTATAAAAATAAATAATTTAAATTAAGTGATTGCAATGCACACGATTAAAAAAAACGTATTTTAGAGAAACCAATACATATTTGTTAAAAATAACTAAATTAAGTTTTTAATATCAGCAAATTAGTTTTCTAACTCTTATATTAAAAACATAATGAAATAGCATTCATCATTACAAGTTGTTATTAGAGATAAAAAAATTATGGGCATGCTTTCCATACACAAATCTTACAATAGACCGTAGGAGATAAATATAAGCATATTTAGATTGTGTATATCTTGTTTTTAAAACAAAATTTTTTTCATACCAAAGACACTAATTAAACTATAATCATTCTCCTTTTCTATTCTTATGCTCATTTGCTTTCCCTGTTCTTTTTCCACCAAAACCCTTCTAAACAACCAAGCAATGCCTTAACGAATGCCGTATTCTTTCTTTACATCATTATTACAGAATATAGATACTGCTATCCTAAAAGACATCCCTTTTTAAAATAGAGACGTCTAAAATATAGGCGGTGGCATTTTTGTAATTATGTGTAGGAACTGGGTAGCTTTAAACGTCTCAAATAGTACTGGGAAAACGGGCCGGCCCGTGACGGGCTCGGGCCTAAACGGGCCGGCCCGTTTAGGCCCGGGTTCAAATCCGTACACGTTTGAAGCGGCCCGGCCCGTTTAAGGTAAGCCCGCGGGCCGGCCCGACGAGCTTTAGGCCCGTTTATGTTTTTTCCTTTTTTTTTTCTATTCCTTTTTTATTTTTTATTCTCATAAAGATTAAAATACCTAATTTAAAACATAAATATCATCAACACTAATTTAAAACATAAATATTATCTAAGTTTAATAGAATACAAACACTAAAACTTATGTCCAAACCATAATTAATATTCATAACCAATTAAATAAGTTCACAGCCACAATCAAACAAGCCTACAAGCTTCAAATGTCAGTAATAATATAACACCTAATTTGGATTTTGGCGTATACATGCAAAAAAAGAAAAAAGAAAATCAAAGAAGAGAAGCTTTAAATGAGGTCTATGTTAGTGTGAGAGTATTTCTAATATGAGGGTTAGGTTAGGTTAACTCTACCCTCTGACTAATGCTTGTTGCCCATTGCCTTGTGCCCATTTTTTTTTTTTTTAAAAAAAAGGTTAAACGGGCCTAAAAGGGCCAGCCCTACAGGGCTACAGGGCAGGCCCTACAGGGCTTGAGGCCCTACAGGGCCGGCCCTTTTAGGCCCGCTTCCATTTTCAGCCTCTAAATCATAGGCCCGGCCCTTGACGGGCTCGGGCCTAAACGGGCCGGCCCGACGGGCTAGGCCCGAATTCCCTGCTCTAGTCTCAAATTGAATTTGGGACGTCTAAAGTTTAAAAAAAAAATTTAATATTTTTTTTTACTTAAAGTTAAAAAAAAAATTAATTTTATTTTTACACTTTAGAAGTCCCAAATTCCATTTGGGATGTCTAAAGTGGGACTTTAGACGTCCCAAATTCAATTTAGAACGTCTAAAGTGATGTCTAAAGTAAAAAATTTTTTTTTTTACACTTTAGATGTCCCAAATGGAATTTGGGACATCTAAAGTGTAAAAAAAAAACTTAATTTTTTTTTACTTTAGACATCCCAAATTGAATTTGGGATGTCTAAAGTGGGACTTTAGAAGTCCCAAATTCAATTTGGGACGTCTAAAGTGACGTCTAACGTTAAAAAAAAAATTTACACTTTAGAGGTCCCAAATGGAATTTGGGACGTCTAAAGTGTAAAAAATAAACACTTTAGACGTCCCAAATGGAATTTGGGACGTCTAAAGTAATTTAAAAATTTTCTTGTGACCTGTATTGAATATAAGATACTCTCATGCCTTATATTAAATAAAAGGACGCTTTCCTTCCTCTCTCTCTCTCTCCCCCCACAGCAGTTTTCAATTTCTTTGATAGGAGTTGCAGAGAGAGACCCACATTTTATAGATTCAAATAGCTTTTTCCTTCGGTATTTTCGCCATCGTCCCCCTTCTCATAATGCCCTTCGGTGCCCCTATTTACGACGGTAACTCTCTCTTTATCACTTCTCAAATCTTACATGTTTGTCTGTTATTATTATTATTATTATTATATAAGTTCCTCTCTTTTTTCACAATCAGATCTGGTACAGTGCATCTGGGTAAAAAATAGATTTTTTGAATTTTAAAGTTTGACTAAAAGAAGTTTGAACAAAGCTAGCAAAGTGGTGGAAGTGTGATGATGCCAAAAAAGGAAATTCCGGAGCCAAAAAGAGAATGGAGAAAGCTAGCATTTATGTTCAACAAAACTATTGCAGAGGATTCTCGTCTGGAACTTGTGTTTGCTTTCGTAATTGATGACCTCAGCATCTACATGAAATTTGAAATTCAAATGACTTTAGACGTCCATTTTAAAAAAAGGGACATCTAAAGTGGAGACTTTAGACGTCCCAATTTTGAAATTGGGACATCTAAAGTGGAGGACTTTAGACGTCCCAAATTGAGATTTGGGACATCTAAAGTCCTCCCTTTAGACGTCCCATTTTTTTTGGATTTCTTTTCTTAAAACATATTATGCCCCTCACATAGATGTTCCTCAATTTTTAAACGTTAAAAATATCAAAATAGGAACGTTAAAACCCCTTTTTATAGTAAAATTTCTTTCTTCTTCTCACGTTGTAATGCAACTGATATTTTTTTTTTTATAGATACAGTTTTTGTTCTGCTTTCAACAAGATTAGGATATCCATGCGTGCTTTAAGATTCATCCACTTTGATCCATTACTGTTGATATATCATGATCAGGGAATTTAATAATTGTACTGACTAAATCTCCGGGCGAGCCCACCATTGATCCTCATTTCATGATCTTCTCCAGCCTCGCTCTTGTTGTCTGTATATCCAATTAATTCTTTGAAATACCAAAGAGGAAAAACGAGACCCACCTACTGTCTACCTGTTGAAAAGATTTTGACAGGTTGAAAATTGAGGATGCATTGGTCCCATAAAATCAAAACTGATGCAACTCTATGACACACATGCATCTTGTCTACTTGTTTTCATGGGGAATATGGTATATTAAATAAGGGTACAGTTAGTTGAATTGAGCCTAAAAATTTGAAGAGCACCTAAAAAAGGATCATAAAAAATTTGCAGCTCTTATATTAAATATAAATAAGGGTGTACTTAGAAAGTTGTTAAATTTTAAGGTAGAATTAATGGAATTTAAAGTAATTCTTGATATATGTGTGAAACATGATACTCCCTCCGGTCCACAATATAGGGCATCTGCATTTAATTAATGCATTTTTTTCTGTTTTATCCCTGTGATTAATGCTCACTTTCCAACTTTAATTTACCCACTAATTATATCCCCTCTCTCTAAAATAAAAATTCCAATGCAATTATAATGGTAAATGATGGCTTTTCTCTCTCCTCACACCATCATTTCCCATACAAATGCTTTTATGAAATGGCTTTCTCGCTCATTTCCCATGCAAATACCATTTTTTTAAACACATTTTTTAATAAGGGTAAAAGTGAAAAAAGAAATTTATATTTTAGGACATATTAAATAATTTAACTATCATTTTTTATTTCCCGTAAATTAGTTAAGGTGCTCTATATTATGAATCAAAGGGGGTATATAAAAATGATTTATAAATAGGTCCATAAGAATATTATTTTTTGTACGACTTTGACATGGTAAGACAATTTTCTCAAAGATATTTTTAAAACAATAAGCGTTATCAAATTATTAATATCAATATTTTGAATATAAAAAATTATACATCTGAATGAAACGTTAAGATACATGAGAACATGACTTTACGATAAACAATCATCCCACACACACATAATTCAAAAAGTATTACTGTAAAAAGGTTGAAAGATGACACATATTTTGTGGCACTTCTTTAAAGAAGTGCCACAGCTGCATTGTTTTTTTTCTTTTTTTTTTATTTTTTTAAAATTTTGGGTACCAACTATGATGCCTAGTGGACCAGACGCCACAGCTGGAAGGCCCAACTGTGACGCTTGCAAAGGAAGACGCCACAGTTGGGTTCATCCTACTAGTTGTGGTGCCTGGAAAATCAGGCGCCACAGTTGATTGTATAATAAATAAAAAAAAATTTTACTAGTTGTGGCGCCTTGTTTTCCAGGCGCCATAGCTTCTTCTATTTTAACAAAAAAAAAGGAAAAAGAACCATAGTGTATAATAAATAAATTAAAAAAAATTACCATATGTGGCGCCTAGAAAACCAGGCGCCATAGCTTCTTCTCTAAAAAAAAAACCTTTATGGTTCTAAAGCCATACGGTTCGAGAGCTGGTATTCCAAAAAAAAAAAGAGGAAAAAGGACCAGCTGGTTATATATAAATAAAAAAAATTTACCAGCTGTGGCGCTTGGAAATCTAGGCGCCACAGTTGGTTCTATATTAAATAAAATTTTTTTTTTGACATTTTTAATGGATTACACTATCCACTTCCCACCCATCACAATTCCCCCTGCTTCCACCCTTATCTTTTTTCCCCTTCCCGTGCAGTGACCCCCTTCCTTCTCTTTTAATTTATTTTGACTCATCCCACTTTAATTATTCCCTCCTCTCTCACTTTCTTTTTTCATCTACGCTACAGCTTCTTGCAGTGGACAATCGTCGCCCCCTCCCTCCATTTCCTATCATCTTCACACTTCAAAACATACCTACACGTGCACATGTCTTCATCATCGAATCTACTTCTTTGTTTTGTTTCAACTGCCATCCCCACTCATCCTCCTCCTCACTCAAGATTGCGACACCAACGGGCAACGTGGTCCCCCACTCCACTGCACTGATCAATTAAGCTTATAAGTTCAATGTGCTTCTTCCTCTTTTTTTTTTTTAATTGGCATATAATTTCTGCAATTTTTTATTTCAAATTGATATCTATGTTCTAATCTGTATTTAAAAAGTGGAGAATATATATAATATTTCAAAAGAAGTTATCCAAAAAAATAATATTTCAAAAGAAAAGAAAAACCAAAAGTGGACCATGTCTCGTGATGCCTTTAGCATGTTGATAAAAGATATCTTTACATATCTGGAGTACTTAATTTCAGATTAGGCTTAAGCAATTTTGACATTTTTTGCCTGAAAAATTTTTTATTTCAAAAAACCTTATTTTAGTAATTTAAAAGAAAATAGTCTAGTCCATACGCATGATTAAGAAAAATATAATATTTGTATCATAATATAAGTTTCTTTAGCTTAACTTTTTTGCCAACAGTTTCTAGTTTAACACTGGCCTCAATATCTTCAATTTTGAAAATAAATCTGGACAATTAATATTATTTTATAAATTAAAATAAAACAATTTCTTTAGCTTAACTTTTTAAATTTTTTTTTAAAAAATACCCTCCTGTGACGCTTGTTGGAGGAAGTGTCACAGGAGGGGGGTCTCTTGTGGCGCTTGCGTCCCCCCTCCTGTGGCACTTCCTCCAACAAGCGCCACAGGAGGGTATTTTTTTAAAAAAAAAAATTTAAATGCTGTGGCGCTTTCAAGCGCCACAGCTTCTTTTAGTGGCGTCCAGATATGTGGCACTTCTCTAGCGTCACAGCTAATATAATTATAAGCGCCACAATTTTACTTTTTTGTAATAGTGAAGAAACGAAAAAAATGATTTTAGGTAGTTTTTCGGCTTTGATTAAAAATAATATATCAGTCAACTTCATACGAAGCCTCACTTTTTGAAAATCCAAGTGAAAATATAAAATATGGCAGGCATGATGAATATAATGAGTCGTAAAGTATGAACGAGCAACACAAAGACTGAGCTACAGTGCGTTCGTTCTCTGAGTCTGAGACGCGATTCTGAGTTTTTGACCGTTGCATCGGCAACGGTCTCCGGCTCCGACGGGTCTCTCGGGTTTCTGAAGATCTGCTATGCTTATTCCTCGATCTGGGTCTGTGGAATTGCTGGGTGTATGCTGTACAAAGTCGACGGATCTCTCGGGGTTCTGAAGGTCTGCTCCGACGGGAGATGCTGATCTGTTTCTTTCCCAATCTGTGGATCTGTGGAATTGCTTTAATAACCTCGTCGAGCTGCTTCTGAGTTGTCACCCAGGTTTGTCTTCGTTGCTTACTATGATCTGTTCTGGTTTTGCTGTCGAACTGAGCATTCCCGTAGCGATTCTGTTCTGGTTCTGTGGTGTCGAACTGAGCATTCGTGTAGTGATTCTGTTCTGGTTCTGTGGTGTTGAACTGAACATTCACGTAGTGATTCTGTTCTGGTTCTGTGGTTATGTGAAGTTGGGTCAGTTGGCTTGCTTCTCTTCCGTTGTGTCTGTAGATCTGTGGTTCTGGGAATTTTATGTAGTCTGTTCTTCTGATTGGCTTGCTGATATTCTGTCGTTCTATAATTCTATTGCTCTGTGGTTCTGTGGTTCTGAATTTGAAAAGGATAAAGGAGGACTTTGCTGTTGTGTTCTCTCACAGCAGCCTCCGTTTTGACGGCTTGGGGCTGCGGCTGGGGAAAGTATAAGTGGTCTACTGCATTTAAAACTTAAATTTCTTTAAACAGAATGCAAATGATGAGTGAAAGGGAGAGAGATCGAAGTCGCGAGAGAATGACTTCATCTCCAAGAGTAGAGAATATTGAGGTCTTGGAGAGTAATACGAAGAAAATTCATGATGATGATGTTCAATTCACAAATAAACAATCTTTAGCCCCACGGGTTGAGGATTGGATGAGTGATGATATTATTGGAGAGGACACCAATACACCAGAGTTGCCTAAAAGGTCATACAAGGATGCATGCACTGAGGATCAGACATTAAAGGATGCTTCAGATAAAGAAGATGATTGGTGGAAAGGGGATGGTTGGAAGTCAAGGATTGAGGTAGAAATGATGCAAAAGGGACCAAATATTATTGTGTCTTCAGAATTTAAGAAGAAGCTAGCGCGGAAATGGTCGACATCGTTGATCGTTAGACTTCTTGGAAGGATGGTACGGGAGGATCAACTGGGTCGTAAGCTACAACAACTGTGGGGACGTAGAGGGGAAGTCGAAACTATTGAGATAGGGTCTGGGTATTTTATGGTACGTATGAGTAATAAGGAGGATTATGATTTTGCGTTGACAGGTGGCCCTTGGTTATACATGGATCATTATCTGGTTGTACAACCATGGAAATCAGAGTTCGATCCTGATGCTGGCGAGGTCGCTAAGATTGCAGCATGGGTAAGAATTCCTAAATTTCCTGTTGATTTTTATGATAAAGGTATTTTATATGTGGTGGGTAACCAAATTGGACGGGTTTTGAAAGTGGATACTAATACTCTTCAGCAAACCGAAGGGCGTTTTGCTCGTATATGTGTTGAGATTGATTTAAATGCGCCTTTATTCCCGTCTTTGTTAATAAATGGGAAAGAAAAGAAGATTGTTTATGAGGGTTTGCATTTGATTTGTTTCTCATGTGGGCGATATGGTCATGATACTGAACATTGCCCTAATAATCAAACGAAAAGCACGTCAAAGTCGTCATGTATGGTGAACTCGTCGGTTTCTACAGATACAACACCGGAGCATATCGATGGAATGTATGGTGAGTGGATGGTGGCGCCGCGTAGGAGAAGGGGGCAATGGATCTCAAATGCAGGTAACAACAATAACGGGCGTGAGTCTAGGCGTGATGTACGTTCTCAAAATATAGGAGGAGGATCACGTTTTGAGGCTCTTCATACTGAAGATATGGGAACTAATGCCGGAGGTCATGATGACAGCATAAATCAAGAGAAGATTCGTGCTAATTCGAAGATAGGAGAGAGATCGCGTGAATCAAAGGTTAAATCTGGTCAATTATCTGAATCAAATAAAGGGAGCAAAGGGAATAATGGATCGGATATTATAAATGTAGGGAGAAATGATAGAATTTCTGATGCTGGGAATAATGTTGGACTATTAAAAAAGTTGAATAAACCACGTGTGATCCAGTCAGATAAGAAGAAGGGGATTGAAGAAGGAGCTTACCAAAGATCTTATTTGTTGAATTCTCATCTGTCAACCCAAGAATCTGGACCGTCGAGTATTTTGAGTGGGGAGATGGGGTCAAAAATAAAAAAGAATGCCTTAAAAATGAATTCCATTTCCCCCACTTTTCGTATACAAGCATCCAATCCTCTTGACCTAGGAGCAGGAGGAAAGGAATCTACTGAAACTCAAGTTAATCTACTTGGAGGCATTGATGACGTGAGGATGCATGGTGTTGATTCTGGGCAGGAGGGTCATATGCCTCAATAATGGCTGGTTTGGTTGTGTTCTTATTCTTTTGTATTAAGTTTTTAATGATTATTATGACTTGGAATACCCGGGGTGCCGGTGGTGCCTCTTTTTGCAGGTTAATTAGCGATGTTGTGTCCAGGCATAGTGTTAATTTGTTTGCTTTGCTAGAACCAAGACAGGATGGGATGAAAGCGAAGCTCATTGCTAGGAAGCTGGGTTGGACGAATATGCACGTTGTTGAAGCACGTGGATTTAGTGGAGGTATATGGCTGTTCTGGGACTCTACATTATCTTTCTCTGTGACTTCTTCAGGGAATCAATTCATTCATGGAATGGTAAATAAAGGCTTAACCGATGAGTGGTCGCTTACTGTGGTTTATGGGCATCCAAATATGGTTATTAGACGCCAGCTTTGGCAATCTCTTGAGGATATTCAACAGGTGGTTGTTGGAGGATGGGTAGTAATTGGAGACTTTAATGCTGTTTCCTGTCCTGAAGAACGCTGGAATAAAAATCATACGGTTAATACTGGTATTGATAGGTCATACCGTAATTGGCTTTTGGGCAGTAATTTAATTGATATTGGTTTTACTGGTCCTCAATTTACTTGGGGCAATTTGACTAGCCAGAACAGAATAGACAGAGCTTGGGTGAATAACAGCTGGTTTATAGATAACCCTAATGCCACAGTTACACATCTGCCAAAATATAAATCCGATCATTGTCCAGTGTTGGTGGATACTTAATCCCATGTTCTTACGGCTAAGAATCGGAGGCCTTTTAGATTTTTTGCCCCTTGGGTTATGCATGATGATTTCAAGAAATTTGTAGAATCTCATTGGGGGGTGGAAGATGACTGGTGCGGATCTGTTAAACAGTTTACTGAGGATTTGAGGTTATGGAACAAGGAGGTCTTCGGTAACATCTCTTATATGAAAGACAGATTATATAAAAGATTAGATGGGATTAACGCAAAGACGGCTTTAGGAGGTCTTTCGCATCATCTTGAGAAGTTACGAGGGGAGATATGGGGCGATCTTGAGAAGCTCTTGGCAAAGGAAGAAGTCATGTGGATCCAATACTCTCGGGCTAACTGGTATGTGGATAGGGATAGAAATACTAAATATTTCCATTCTGTGGCTAATGGGAGACGGAGAAAGAATAAAATAGAGGCCTTGAGACTTGACTCAGGGGAGTGGACTTATGATGCAGCGGAAATTATGAGAATGGGATGCCAGTTTCTTGAAAATTTGTATAAAGAGACCTATATGTATAATGGATCATTGGTATTCAGATGCACTTATCCTGATATTGACGATGTGAATTTGCGTAGCCTGGGGAGAGCGGTTACAGATCACGAGATTAAACGAGCTTTGTTTGATATGGGACCTCTTAAAGCGCCAGGACCTGACGGTTTCAATCCGTTATTTTACCAGAGCCAATGGGAAACCGTGGGAACATCTGTTATTAGCTTAGTTAAAAGAGTTTTCGATGATCCTATGTGGATTCGGCATATCAATGGTACTCAAATAGTACTCATACCAAAAGTGGACCATCCAGAGACAATTCGTGATTTTCGCCCCATAAGTCTGTGCAATGTTGTGTACAAGATAATTACGAAAGTTATATCAAATAGACTAAAGGCTGTCATGCCTTTAGTAATAGCCCTGAACCAGTGTAGTTTTATTAGAGGGCGTCAGAGCTCGGACAATATTATTCTAGCTCAGGAGACCATTCACTCTATGAAGTCTTTAAAAAGGAAGAAGGGCTTCAGGGCCATTAAAATTGATCTGGAGAAGGCTTATGACCGTGTCAGATGGGATTTTATAACCGACTGTTTAAGGGAAATCAAGATTCTTGAATATCTTCTTAAAGTTATCCATGCTTGTATATCGACGTCTAAAATGCAAATGCTTTGGAATGGAGAGGCTACTAATATGTTTTGTCCTTCTCGTGGTGTTCGACAGGGTGACCCTATATCACCGTACCTTTTTGTTGTTATGATGGAAAGGTTGGGGCATCTTATCTAAACGGCAGTGGAAGAGGGTGACTGGCAGCCTTTTAGGCTATCCAAACGAGGTACTCCTGTCTCTCATCTATTTTTTGCTGATGATCTATTTTTGTTTGCAGAAGCAGATCTAGATCACGCAGGGACTGTGAAGGCCATTCTGGATGATTTTTGCGACATTTCAGGACAGAAAGTGAATGCTGGAAAGTCAAGAATTTACTTCTCAAGAAATGTTAATCACATTAGATGCAAAGAAATAAGTGATTTCTTGAATTTTACTCCGACGTCGGATCTAGGGAAATATTTGGGAATGCCTTTATTACATAAAAGGAGCTCAAAGGCAACGTATAATTTTCTCCTGAATAAAATGGATGCTCGTCTGGCTAATTGGAAATCCAACATGTTATCGTTAGCAGCCAGACATACCCTAGTATCTTCTGTAATGTCAGCTATGCCATCTTATGCTATGCAGATAGTGCCTCTTCCGATGGGGACTTGTGATGAAATTGATAAACGATGTCGTAACTTTCTCTGGGGGAGTAGCTCGACCAATAGAAAGCCTCATCTGGTTTCCTGGGATTTGGTGTGTGCTCGAAAAGAGGATGGAGGCTTGGGACTTACGAAGGCTCGTTACCAAAACCAGGCATTCATGATGAAGCTTGGATGGAGTATGATTAATAGACGTGACTCGTTATGGGTCAAGTTTTTGCGAGAAAAGTATAAAGCTGGTGATGATATCATTCCTAAAGTTGAGAAGCGTCGGTCGGAGTCTAGTACGTGGAAAGGTATCTGTAAGAGTTGGGAAAAGATCACAGATAGCATAGCATGGAGAGTCACCGATGGCAGGAACATTTCTTTCTGGCAGGATGTTTGGGTGCCACATTTGGATAAGCTTAACAGTTTAGCAACCCGTGCTTTACCACGTGATGTTACTGAGTGGAGAGTAGCTGATTGTATCACTCCCTCCGGACAGTGGGATATGAGCAAGTTTGATTATCTACTTCCAGGATATGTATGTACAGCTATCAGACGTGTCAATATCTGTCAATTAAATGAGCAAGATTTCCCAGTATGGAGATGGTCTTTTGATGGAATATTTTCCATAAGCTCTGCTTATAAATATCTAAATGGTACCCCGCGGCCTCTCGCTAAATACCGATGGAGATGTCTTTGGAAAATTAAGGTCCCTCAAAGGTATCGTACTTTTTTGTGGCTGTGTTTTCACGGGCGTTTAATGACAAACATGGTACGGTTCCAGCGTGGTTGTCATCCCACGGGTAATTGTGGAATTTGCCATAATTCTCGCGAGTCAATTCTGCATGTTCTTCGGGATTGCCCGGTCGCTTCTGAGTTCTTGTATGGTTTTTTACCGCTGGCTTGGCATGAGCTATTTTTTGGCATATTGGATACAAATGATTGGCTTGCATCATGTATAGGGAGAAAGGACATATTCCAGGGATTTGAATTTCGTCTTTGGTTTACGGTCCTATGCCGAAATATCTGGTTAGCTCGTAATGAACGTTGCTTTAATAACATCTCTTGGAGTAGTACGGCCATTTTAGCCCGTGCTCGTGCCTGTTTAGCATGGGGAAATATAAGTCTGCTTCGAAAATATAATAAGGAAGGAGGTCGTCTCTATTGGAAGCCACCACCTATTGGATGGGTGAAGATTAATACTGATGGATCCAGAAGTGAAAAATTAGGGAAGTGTACTTGTGGAGGTGTGTTGCGGGATCACAATGGTGATTTTTTGCTAGGATTTATGTATCGGATTGGCCATGGGACGGTGGTCTCCGCTGAAGCTTGGGGTGTATTGTGGGGACTCAAGCTTGCATGGGATAGAGGATACAGAAAAATTCTTATTGAGTGTGATTGTAGTGAAATCATAGAACTTATTCAAGCCACGGTGTCTCAGGAACATCCTGATTTTCATCTTATCATGGAAGTTCGCACGTTAATGGACAGAGATTGGGAAGTGGAGATGCTTCATTGTAATCGAGATGTTAACACAGTTGCTGATGCTATGGCAAAGGAAGCTTGGAATATGGCAATGGATCTCCATATCACCGATTCGCCTCCTACAGCGATTATGAGTTTGTTATTTACTGATAATAATAATTGTAGAATGTTTTCTGACTCAGGAGGATAATTCCTGAGGTTATTGTAGTATTTCATGTTCTATCAAAAAAAAAAGTATGAACGAGCAGTGAAAGAGGGAAAAAGAAAGGCAAACCAAAACTATATCTATACCTGTCCGTTGCTGTCCCTTGAAATTAGAACTAAGTACTAGGTGTGTGTGTTTGGAACAACAATCTTTCAATCTCATTTTTTACAATCTTATTTTTGGGTGAAAGTTAAATTATATAATATGATTTATGTTTGGATTGACGGTTGTATTAGTGTGTGTTTGAAACAGTGATTGTAAAAATGACTTTTTCTAATTTGACTTTTTATAATCTTACTTTTAGTAAAAGCTAGATTGTGTAATGTGATTTATATTTGAATTGGTGGTTGCATAAGTGACTTTTGTAAAAGTAGAACTTGTTTGGATTGGCTTTAGCATAAGTGGCTTTTGTGATAATAGTAAGAGAGAAATTAAATTAAAAATTATAAAAAATTATAAAAGTTAAAGTTAGGAAATTTGACAATAAAAAAATATATAATTTGATGAAATAATATTACATAACTAATTGTATTATATGTCCTGTATAATATGGTGGAAAATTAACGTTAGAGTCAGTATATTTGGATTATATGTCAGTTTATAAGTTGGGCAAAATAGTTTGAAAAAAAATTATAAATATAATTATTTTACAGTAATTTAATTAGATTTCTTAATATCTCTAAAAAGTTAATTCTGTCTTATATCTAGAACCGAAAGGAGTATAAATTAGTGATACATATAAATATTTTTTCTATCTCTCTCTCCTTCATCCTTCTCTTTTTCATCTCTCTCTCTCACTCACTCACTCACCCTCACATCATCCTTCTCTTTCTCTCTCCAGATGAATCACCGTGATAAGCTACATGGTGTGGCTTTTAGAATAAGCAGCTTTTAACCCCACAAGCCCAATTTAAAATAAGCCGAACCAAACATATCCCTACCGCTATAATATTTCAATCGCTGCTGAAGCACCCTAATCACACAATATGGCCCCCCAATCGTTCATGCAAACACTCGCTTAATGACTTTGACAAAAGTAGAACTTGTTTGGATTGACTTTAATATAAGTGACTTTTGTGATAATGGTAAAAGAGAAATTAAATTATAAATTATAAAAAATTTATAAAAGTTAAAGTTGAAAAATTTGGCAATAAAAATATATATATAATTTGATGAAATAATATTATATAACTAATTTGATCACATGTTCCGTACAATTTGGTCTCTAATTGAGTCACATATATGATTGATTTGGGAGGAAGATTTTTTATGGAAAATGTATATATATTGGTATTATAAATAAAAACGATTAGAAAACAAAAGTTCAACGTTTTGTCCAACAACATTTTTGTAGTCACTTTTCTGATTCATCAATATGGTTATATTACTAGTCACTTCGACAGTTCAACGTTTTGCCCAATAACATAATTGATATATCCCGATTTTATCATAATATTAAATATCATATTTAGGGATTTTATTATTAATTTTTGGGTTAAATAGCATTTATTATGATTAAATTGAATTAAAGATGATTGTGTGAAAATAAATCTTAAAAGCATATATTTGTTATAATCTTGTAATTACTTTTTAAAATTTGAATTTTGAATAAAGATATTACAAGATATTGATCTGAATTGTAGGTCACATTGGAAAAAGAGGAGTTGAGGGACTAAAAAGTAAAGATGAATAAGGACTGAAACAGAAAATAAGATTCTACTTGTGGCTCCAAGAGAATTCTGACAGAAAAAGGGAACTTTTCTGTAATATTGGCTGTCACTTTCAGAGAGGAAAATATCAGAGATAATTACAGAAAAGTACCCCTAATTCACAAAACGTCATTTGGGTCCCAAAATGCGAAGATCACCGCTGGAACTGATTCATTTGCTCTCAGAGGAAATTACAGAACATACCCCGAATTCGAGAATTGCCAGTTTGGTCCCAATATCCGAGAATCACCGTCTTAACACCTCTGAAACTGATTTTTTTTTCCAGATTCTCGTACAAAATCTTGGAAAATCTTATCTAAATATAATCTGAAAAGATTTATCCCAACTTTAAGAAGATTTGACCTAGATTTCAAAGAGGAAAAGAAAATTAATAAAAGGGATCTGAAATTAGGCAGGGGAGAGACGAGGCAGCACATACGAAAACAACAGCGGCAGAACCAGAAAAAAAGCACGCACAGAACCAGAACCAGAACGCAGCGGCAGATCTGAATGAGAGAACAGAGGAGACTCACGCACGCACCAGAAGGAGAACGCGACGCACGCACAGACAAGAGACTCACGGACGCAGTGGCAGAGAGGAAGAGAAGAGACAACCTTCACCAAATTTCACCAACAATTTCATCATCTTCTTCTTTCCTTATCTCAATTCAATGGATTTTTGGTGCCTTCAAAAAGTTGTAGCTGTGATAAACTCCATGAGATGCTAAATTCCTTCTTGCTTCTTGGAGATGGAAGACTGGTGTGAGCTCCAGAGATACATTCAGGGAGTTAATTGTTTTAATCTTTTTATTTAATTATGTAACGTATTTCCTGAGTTAGGATTTTATGTTATATGGTTAATTTACTGAGATTGCGAGTTGTTTATTTTAGTAGGATTGAACAATTGTGATTTAGATTGGTTTATGTGGTTTGATATTTAAATTTTTATATTTCCTTTTGGTTTAATGTGGTTGTTTATTCTTTCATAGTTTGAATGAATATTATGACTGCTTAGATTTTATTTGAATAATTCAGTTGAATGTTCATTGTATAGAGGAACAAGTTGCATGAATCCAATCTTAAATTGCACACTAAGTGGTATTTAATAGTGTATTAAGAGGTAATTATCTAGCTAGAGTTCTAGGGGTAATCACCAATTAATATTACTAGACTTAACGAGTTGTTAAGGTTTGATTTTGACTTAGTGAGTAGTTTAACTCCCAATTCAATTTGAGCAATGATAACCTATATTCCATTTTTCCAAGAAGCATTCATCATCAATTTGTTTAAATCTCAATTTCATTAGTTATCTCAACAATTTCTCAAAAATCTAAAAAACAGTAGTTTAGGTTATTTTCCATTATTAAAAAGAAAAAAAAATCAATTTAAAACCCATCTTAATATTTTTGCCACTTAGTTTAGATTAGGAATTAAATAAAAGGCTCCTCAAGAGAATACGACCCGAGTTGTGCCCTTCACTGCATAATTTGGTTTATTTTGATTTAACCTGAGGCGACTAAAGGCTTTAAATCAATAATATACAATTGGGAGAGAGAAAACAAAAGTTATGCAATATCGCCATCTTTGCCCAGTTCAACGTGTTCACGTTTTACCCTCCGTGAACACATCGTCATGTTCTCCATCGAACTAGATTTGGACCAGAAGGTAGAGGGAGGGAGAGGAAGACGAAAGAGAAGCTCCCAGCTATGGAGGACACCTTATAGGCAAATCTAACCAGCAACGCCGTCTGACCACCGTAAACGCCGACAGGCCAGAGATATAGTGAGAACAATGGCCACAGATTCAGTTGCACGAATAGTAGAGAAAGAATAAAAAGAAGAGCTGAACTGAGATGCTGAGTCAGGTGGGGTTGTGATAAGAGATGAGAGAGAGAAATACAAGACATAAGTCCAATTGCAAAAGTTGAAAGCTCTTATTTATGGCTTTTGGCAAAAGCCACGTCTCCCTCATAAGCTCAATTCAACAAAAGTGGTCCCAAACATTCGGGAAAAGCCAAAAACCTCCATAAGTCAGATTGAGCATGCCAAAAACCCGATTGGTCTCATGAAAAGCTCTCCCAAACTAAGAAATTTGGAATATTGTCCTCCAGTTCCTTTTATAAGCTTTAAAGAGCTATATTATGCGAATAAAAAAAAAGTTAGTTAATATTAGTTAAAAGCAGTAAATATGAAAAATACAACTTATTTTTCAAAACACGAGAGGGTATTAGAGAATGAATAAGTGGCAAAAGATATGAGACATAATGAGTGAAAAGAAGATATAAAAGAGACATATACTTAATTATGTGTAAAAATAAAAAAAATACATTAAATGTTTAGATATCTCTAAATTATAGCTTATAAAATGGACCGATGATATAAAAAGCTTATAAAAAGGACCCAACTCATTAAAAAAATTGAAGGTTATGAGTTGGTAGCATGCTCATTCCTACACAGGGCTTTTGAAGAAAGTCCAGTTACTTTATATGAAAAAATAAAGTATTTACTATTTAGTGATATTTGAAAGACAAGAATTTTTTCAACGAAAAAAAGACAAGAATTTAGGTCTCTATTTCTGAAGCTTAATTAATACGTACCCTGTTGGACTTTGGGTCTAAGTCCGTCCTTGATGGGATGGATTATTTGATTAGGATACAAGTAGCCTAATCAAATAAGAATCAAATCTACATTAATTATAGATTGGGGAATAAGTTAGTATTAATTATGATATTATTAATTGAGAAACATGTCATCATAATTCAAGAAAATAATTGAGAATTAATTCTCCTGATTACTAACTTGAAAGTTAAGAAGGGTGAACATCATTTCCTAATTAGTGACCACCCTAAACCACTATAAATAAGAGGTGTCTCCTTTAGTTATTTCTCACCCCTGCTATTGAGTTTTCTAGCAATCTCTTCTCTCCTATCATCTTTATTGTTCTGGTGATATGCTATGCCAATTCTAATTAGGCTCCAGTAGTCTAATACTTGTATAGGCACTATTATGGAGCATTGGAGCTTTGACCCGAATCCGAACATGGATTCGCCCCGGTATGCTAGTCCTCCCTCCCTCCTTTATTTTCCTACATTGGTATCAAAGCGTGTTGATCCTGTGGCTATGATTTATTCTTTGTGAATAACTAAATGATATAATTTGTTTATATCTCTATCACAATTCTTTTATTTCCACTGTGCTATCATATATTATATGATGATAATATATATGCAAGTTTTCTCAACTCATTAGTGAGCAAGCATGTTTACTGGACGAATATATAATTCATATTTCCACTGCTTTTTGGGTCTCTTGATGTTACTTGTACAAACAGTAAAGATAATACAGACATTGCTTGATTTTTGGGATGTATATCATGCCATAATATGTTTTTATTTTGGATCATGTTCTCCATAATATGTATACGTTCTATCAAAGAAGCATGTATAAATGTGTATATATATATTTGAACATGTATAACTCACTTTCTCTCTATCCTTTGTCTCTCTCTTCTTTGCTACTGAGTCACTTCTGGAATGTTTTTTCTTTTCTTTTTTTTCATTCAGGCATTGTGTTTTTTCACTTGCATTCATCTAATCCTATTCCCATGAAGCATGTTCTTTGATAAACACTCTATATGCTCTTTCTTTCTCTACACGTTTGCTCTATAAATGATCGTTTGCTTCTGGAAACTTTTGAAAAATGACAACTTTAATGTATAAATAAGTGCATGAGATCATAAAATGTAAGAAGAAATAGTTGGACCGTGTTTTTTGTGTGAATCCAACGGTGACCAACGTGCTTCAAGAATTGGGTCTTTGAAAGTATTAGTTTTTGTGTGAATAAAAGTGATGAATGTGAAGTACTCGAGGAGACGATTCCAAAGGCATCGGAATTGCTTGAAACGGAGGTCGGATGAGGGAGATATCAGGGAAAGAAGCTGGGCGGGTCACGACGGACCCGCTGGAGCGGGCCAAGGTTGAAGATGACCCAGGGGAGGCCAAAACGATGACGTTTGGCCTATGCTTCCCTGAATGCAATCATTTCATTAAATGAAATGATGGCATTTTGCATTGGCCAAAACGGCGTCGTTCTGGCCATTTGGAGGCACTACGTTTCACATAAGTGAAACGCAGCATTTCGGGTCTCCCGAACCGTAACCCATCCAAAGGATGGATGGTCCGGTTCAACCGACCCGAACCGGCCCAACCTGATTTCATAATATTTAAAAAAAACCCAAAAATGACAAGTGGTGCGTGGGGCCCATAGGGGCCACTATTTGACACGTGGTAGGTACCGTCAGAGAGAGGACGGCTCGTGTCGCTGGCAGAAGGCTGCAAGGCGGCGTAAGAAACACACGCACCTTTGCTAAGAGTAGCCTTCATTGGATTTTTCCAATTTTTTAGGATTTTTTGATCTAGACACCTTTTAGGGGCTCGTGAGAGAGTGTGGGACCTCCAATTGAGACGCGTTTGTTCATAAAAATTCCTAAATTTGAGAGCTTCAATTTGATAAATAATTTTCACATATTTGAAGCATGTTTGAATATGATTTGAGTCAAAAAGGTGTTCATATACACTTAAAGATTCCCAAAAATGTCAAAATTGAGTCAATGTTGATTCTATTGTTTTTGGGATAGGTTGACTTACTTATTAAGAGTATTTCAGCCATAACATAAGGTTAATGCTGAGTGAGAAATTATTCAAATGAGTTTTTGAATATAAGAACCTATCCAACCTTAACTCAGATATCCTTAGAGATAAAACCTGAAACTTGCAGCAAGTTGAAATTATTGCATAATAATAAGTCTTCCTGTAACCCCCTACCTTAATAACCATATTTATAGTTCGAGAATACGTCATTAAGTTGAAATAGAGACCAGTGGTTAACTTAAAATTTTTCCAAAACTTATTTAGTGCGGTCTCACGTTCACATCTCAAATATAATTGGTCTGACCAGTTCGGTTTCATTTATACATATCAGAGTGCAACCAAAAATTCCCGACAACGCTCAGGTTTCGTTACTTAATAAAGGGTTTACAACGCTTAGTTTCCCATACAGGGGATTACACAACACTATTCAATATATACAACATGTGCAACTAATCCCCAACAAAATATGACAACCAACTATCAAAATTAAAACTCCTAGCTAGAAGCTCTAACCGCCCTTCATTACTTGCTTTTCCTTTGAACCGCTTGCCCTTGCTGTAGGTTAGTCATTGGAAAGAATGAGATTCAAAAGAATCTCAGTAGTAACAATTCACTTATAACATGTACAATCACAAAGCATGTAAGCAAATCATAACAACAACAACACAACGGCATTTCTACAACAGCTTTCGCTACATTCACAACGGCATATTTCACAACAGCATGTTTCACAACAGCACAACAACGACATTTCACAACAGCAATGTTACATCACGGCATATTCAATGAAATGACATACATGCAAGGCATCATACACATAATAAGAGAAAGAGTCACTACCTTGTTCTTTCCGCTCGTGCACTGGCACTGGTTTATCACGTGTAGGGCAAATGTCAAATCCTATAATTAGAATTACGGGCGACAGGTTATTACTTAATCCAATTCTTTAATTCAAATACTCAAGTTGGTTATCATTAGGGACATTTAATCAAATCAACTAAAGAGTTAAAGTGGTCAATTAACCTAAAAGACCAATTCCTAACCCCAAAGTTCAACAATACTACATTATGCCATTACATTTTCAATTTTCGCATAAGAGACCAAATCTGCCAGAATTTTCTCCAGACTTTGAAAAATCATAACTAATTCTACAAAAATTGAAATGAGGTGATCCCAAGTCCTATGGAAAGCTATTGAAGTCCTCTTCATAGGAAAAATATGAATCATTACTGGAAATCACCACACAATTCCAGAATTACACAAAATCCCACACTGCTCCAGAATTAAGTCAAGTTTCGACATCAAACTTTGGGCAACCAGAACTCACAGCTCAAAAAACGAAATGACACAAAGTATATGTCCATTTTGAATCTTGGAATGTGAACTTTAAGACTGGAAAGTTTCATAATTTTTAGAGATCATTTGGTTATCCAAAAACACCACACAAGTAGAGTACCTCGCTGGAATCCTGTTCAGGCTGAAAACCCAAATTTACACTTTAAGTTCCAATGACCCAAAATTCACAACCTAGGGCTATTCCCACATAATTTTTCATGTAGAACACAATGGTAACATCAAAATTAACAAATTCCCACTCATTCTCCATGTTCTGTTTTGGCAGAAAAATCAAAATAAATCCCAACAATTACCAACTTCTAATTTCAGCATCAAACTTATGTCAAATGGTTTCCAATCATCATAAACCACCAATAACATAACCAAAATATCATGAATTACCCAAACCCTTGTTTAGCCAAAATCAGGGCAGATTTACACATGCCAAAATACTCATCCAACCAACACAACCAATAGCTCAAATTAATGCTAATACTCACCTCTTGCTTCTCCTTAGCTCCTTTCTTTAGTTTTTCAGCTTTTGTTCTTGGATGATGGCACAAAACACCTCCTCTTGAAATTCTAAAACCATAGAAATGAAGCCCTCATCAAGAGGAACAATGTTTATGAAGGACACTTGAGCCATAGATGAGGTTAAGGAGGTGAAAATCAAGGTGGAAAGTCTCACCTTTTCCTTGCTCTTCTTTCTCTTTCGTTGGAGCTGCAGCACCGACTTGGAGAGTGAGACAGAGAGAGTGATGAATAATCAGATTTTTGGCTTCCTTTATCCCTTAAGAGCTGACCGAAAAGTTGGACCAAATGGAGAGAAAATTGTGGCTAGTATTAATTCCTTGGTCATACATATTTTTTGAGTAACTTGTTTAGGTGTCATTGGTACAAGAAGAGTGAGCTTTTCTCTTTCCTTCTTTCTTCTTTCTTGAAATGCTTGACCTACTTATGCTTGGCAAAAAGGTGAGAATATCCTTTGATTAACTTCTCTTTCTCTTTCCCTTATGATTGAACGTCCAACATAAGCATATGGTCAAGAAATTATATTGATTAAATCCTAGCCAGTTTTATTGACTTTTCATATGGAAAAGATGAAGTATACATGATATTAATTCTCTTTCCCTCATGTCATGCGAATTGTAGCCTAGGAAAAGAGATGATGATCTTTGGTAATATCTCCTTGAATAATAAAGTTAATTCCCCAATTAGCATGAGATTGTTGACCAAGTCCTCATCTTTTTATAACTTGGTCCAATTGCTTCCATATGTCATATTTAATAGCCAATAGGTATTTTTCTCTTGGTTTTCTCCCTTGTCATACGTGAATCATGGCCTTTTGAAGAAGAAGATGATCTTGTAAAATATCATCTTGCAATATAATATTTAGTGGCCAATTTTGCATGTGAAATTTAACTAAAGTCATAACAAAATTTCCAGAGGTAATTCTGTCATTAATCCCATCATCTATTCTGTACATTTAGTCCTTGAGTACATTTTGGGATATTACACTTCCCGTGCTTCTAACCACATTGATTCAATTGGGATTGAAGCAGTGACTTCTAAAATCAACCCTTTATCACAAATGTTGTGATAAAGAACAAGACGGATAGAGATATAGGAATCATCTCATCAAGTGGGAGGTATGTTGCAAATACATCTAAGTGAGTGGGTGTAAACATGGCAAAGAAGAGCCTGACATTGTAGCTAGACGCTACATGAGTTCATATGGTCAGAAAGGCCTATGAAAGGAAGAACCTAGTTATGAGACATCTTGGATGTAAACATGGCAAAGAGAAGCCTGACATTGTAGTTAGACGCTATATGAGTTCATATGGTTAGAAGGGCCCATGAAAGGGAGAACTTAGTTAAGAGACAACAACATGAGGCAAAGTTTTTTTTATGAATTTTTGAATGTTCTTTTTCATTGAATTTATGATTAAATTCTTTGTCTTTGGAATTGAATTAAGCATATTCTCTTCTTGTTTTCATGAACATTCATGTTGATTAGATGATATTATGTTATTATCTTATTATTATAGCTGCCTTTTGATTAAGTGGGAGTTTCTAGAATATGTCTAGAAATCTAAAGGGGAATGTGTTCAATGAAGACTATGGTTAAAAGGGTGATGGGCTAACTAGCATGATTGGGATGGGAGTCAACATAGTTGTCTCCTGAACATGAAAATAGTGAACTTATTATCTAATATCCTTTGTCTTATTTGAACAAATATGATTTGTATACCATAATCGTCTAAGTGACTAATTATGACCAAGTCTATTTGATTGAGCTTATGAAGATAAGTTCAATAGAGATATCTATAGAGTTAGAAACTCAAAAATCTCTTTCATTCAGGAAGAATGTGATGTTAGGGACATACTACTAACTAGTCTTCAGTATTTAGAGGCTGAAGTAACCGAAGGATACAGAAAGTTTATGCTATCAAGCATAGAAAGAACAAGATTGCTCAGACTTATGATGATACAAGCAATGTAACCTTATCCAAGCCGTGTGGATAGTGTTGGAAGATAGTGGAATTGATGATCTTCTTCAATAAAGTTAAAACTAAGTTAAGTTTTAACATAGTGTACTAAGTCCTAACATGTCATTTAGGCAATACTTGAGGCAAATGCCAAACTAAAAAGTTGAGACAATTAAAATGTCAAGTTCTTTCTAACAAACATTGAGTGTATGTTGTGACAAGACGTCTCCTAGTGAGTGGGAGTAAGCCATGTCTTTCAGTGAGTGGGCATATATGAGAGCAAATACTACTCCTGATATGCATATTGTGACATTCAGCAATGTGATTTGCCACATTGAACTTGATTATGAAAGACTAAAGGATTCAAAATCCATCAGTCAGACAAACTTAGCTAAAGAGTAGGAGGATTCATCCTCTAAAGCCTAAGGGCAAGAAACTTATGAGGTAAACTTGATCTAGAGGAAATCAATGGTTTCTACAAAGATAAAAGGCTACATTGATAATCCTTTGAGAGTTGTAGAAGAAACAATCCACATGAGTAGTGGATGTTTCACAGAAGCATATGGCTTCATGTCGGATGCAAAGCAAGAAAGAATCAAGGGATTGGGACTTGTACATTAACTCTGCATAGATAAACCACCTTGATTCACTCCATGCAATTGCAACCAACAAAATCACATCTTTGCTATCTCTTTAGTTAAGGATTGATAGGACTATGAATCTCAAATCCTTTGTTGGATTTTGATATTTCTTTTTAGGGATAATAATTCCATTTCTTGCCACATGCACACATTGATCAAAAGAAAAATGATCAAACTATCAAAAGAGTATTTGCTAAATAATGTATGCTAAACGGTTAATACCCTTATGAATAAGTTGAGAACTTAGTCTACCTGGCAAGAAAGACAAAGAAACATTTTGAGAAAATCCACTGCAATTAAATTATGACGTTTGTGAACTAATGAACGTGAGGGCAAAACAAAGAGCTTGGTGCTTCGTTAACGTCGTGGATGTTTACTCGAAATACAGTAATGTTTACTTGATTTTAGATAAGTGTGAAGCTGTTAAATAATGATTGAACTAGTCAGAAATCAATTACACTAAAAGGATAAGACCTTTCAAACTAACAAGGATTAATGACACCCACGTGATTAGTTCAAGCTGCTTTGTGTATAAGAAAAGAATTGTTAGGCAACTATCAATATCTAGAACCTTTCAATATAATAGAGTTGTTGAAGAGTGACCTCCCCTTGACATGGTTTAGTAAATAATGGCATAAGTGAAACTATCAGCCATATGTTGGTATGTAAACTCACAGCTATTATCTTCACACTTAACCAAATGCTCTCTATGTCAGTCACGACCTTACCCTGTGAATCGTGGATAGGCCTTAGATCAGGCCCAAGCTCGTTAAGACCATAACGGTCAACAACTTCATATCCATAATTCTTCCTATGAGTAAGGAAGATCGGGGCCAATGTATATAAGGTATCTTTTTGTGAGATGACCTGAGAATTTGACAAGACACGTCTTCATTAGTGAAAATGATGGTGGCTCAGTGACTACGAGAGAAATGAGGGACACAAGGTTCATAAAACCCAGATTTCCTAGCAGGAAATGAGCATTAATCATACTGAATCTCTTTAAAAGGTTCACAAAAACAAGGAATAACCAAGTGTTCCTAAGTTCACTGATCCGAGTGGGAGGGTTGATACCATTTTCAAAATGAAATATGTAAGAGGTAAGTTACGAGAGGATTAACTCACCCATACATAGGAAAAAAATCCTATGAATTCCACCTCGGAGTATATAGTCATCCAGCAAATGACTATAAAAGGGATAAATTTCCTAATGGATTGAATGATTTCTTCATCATTTAGAAGGTGATGATAACTACCTATAAGTTTCTGAAAGACACTAGAAAAACCTACTACGAAGAATTGCAGAGTGCCATGCAGGAGGATTTGGATTCTTTTTTTGAAACTAATCAAGTACATGTTTGGGCAATTTGTCACCTAGCCAAGAGGCGATTGGGAACAAATATGTTCTCAAATCTGTTGGGGGCATGCAAAACCTAAAATACTTGTGGCTAAGGGGTACTACAATAGAAGGTTTTCCGTTGTGTGTTTTAACTCTGAACTTTGGCTATGAAAACAAGCTTAGTCTTGAAATTACATCAAGATAATGTGAAGACCGCTTTCCAATTTGAAATTTTGGAAATTGGATGATAAACTTTATATGAAGCAGGTTAAGGGCTTCATAGAAACAATCACCCAGATAGTAGTATATGAGGTTTCACAAGGTGAAAGCCTCACCAACTTCGAGATAATTGAAGAATACTACATGAGTGCTAAATGGTCTAGTGATGATTCTTTGTGAAGTCATCCTTTGTCAAATGATATATGTTTAGCTGAAACAAGTGTCAAGGGAGTTAAAGGAATATAGGATCAGAGAATTCTTAAATTCTGAGTTGAAAAATCATAGGTTGAACAAATAATATCTTGAATGACAAGGTAAACAGAGATTACACAAGGAAGATACAGTCTTTACCACCTAAGACATGTATAAGTATGATCTTTATGCATCTTAGGATACCAAACTGCAAATTCATGGACACCCCTAAAGTTCAGGGCACAAACCTAGAGAGGTTACATGTCCTATGAGGAATCCAACATAAAAAAAGTTGATAGAGCCCCATATAAAACTACAATTGGTAATATGAATGTACACATTGGTGTATATAAGACCAAATATTTTTGGTCAGACTTGAAAGCTATTTTTGGTCTTGCTATGAAATAAACTATGAGAATAACCATGGATTAAATTGTCAAGGCAACAACTTTCCTTTGAAAGGATACTCTAATACAAGCCTTAGGCAAATGATAATGGAATAAAGAAATATACAATATATTTCTGTTATCCATAGAATTAGAACATAAAGCGTGTTCTACCATAATTCAAGGTGCCATATGGCTAAAGTAGTTCCTATGAGTAATTGGGAATAAATGGTGGATAGAAGGATTCAAACGATAGTATCTTATGATGAGGATCCTAAGTATCACAGGAAGACGAAACATATATTTGATATATCTCAATGAGAGATATGCTTTCAAAGAGGGAAAGCGACAGTTCAATGACCTTCTGTTGACGGAATATTGGTAGATCACCTTATTGAGCCCGTAGCTTGATATTCATTGAGTTGGTGAAAATCTTAGGGCGTAAATAAAATATAAGGTCTTGAACTTTTTTTATATGAAGATAAAAGAAATAGTATGTATGTTATGAGTAAATACATATAAGGTGTACAATTTTGTGTGTCGTACAGGTCCGAATAGGTTGGTTCAATCACACGAATAACCGTCTTCCTATGTTTTGCAGGGGCATGGGAGGGTAAGATGAGCAAATGATCACTATGAGATGGTTAAGAAGAATCTTTACGTTTGAGTCACCTCAGTTAAAACTGAGATGAGATCCACATGTGTGTATATACATAGAAAAATAGATCGAAGCATGAACACAGACCTATAGCTAGGCAAAGAACTCTTTCACAAATGAGATTGTAAAAGAGATATTGTGAAAAAGAAAGTTCTTGTTTGAATGTTGAGTACATTTTGGAACTAATATTTGTACGGTGAAAAAGAAAGAAATTGATATACACCACAAACCATTCACTGTAGCATGCAATTCATACTACATGTGATTGAGAGTTAGACTGCAACATGGAATGTAGATGAAAGATCCATAGTTCACAACAATGTGAGTCCCAGGAAGGAAGAATCCTTCCATGATGCCCCTAAGACTTAGGTGGCATCATGAAAGCTTGGTTTGGTGACAGCTACTTTAGCTGAAGCTCTATGATCACACTCGATTCGGACAGATGAGTGAAAACTAGGAAAATGACCAAGTCAAGATGGACTGATGTTTAGTCAAAAAGGAAGATTTACTTATAAATACATAAGATGTGCTAGTGTCTGTGGTTGACCCCTATAAGCTCTATGTGTAGCTTGTAAGTGCAGATACTATGTGCGTGGAAGGCAATTTGAGTTAATCAACATATTAACTCGAGAGGGATTAGATATGCCATGAGTAATATGTATAGGAGAATTTGGGGCATCTGAGGCAATGAATATATAGCTTGCAGATATATATAAAAGGTGTCCTTGGATGCTGATCTGATATGAGGAATTTCTAGTATCACAAGCACCAAATCTTGGAGACACTTTTGCCCACGCAGTCACAGTAGACGCTAAGTATGAAACAGGAAAGAGTAACATATGCACAATGGGAGGCCCATCAAGTATGAGTGAGAGATGTTGGACTTCGGGTCCAAGTCCGCCCTTGATGGGCCGGACTATTTGATTAGGATACAAGTAGCCTGATTAAATAAGAATCAAATCTGCATTAATTGTAGATTGGGGAATAAGTTAGTATTAATTATGATATTGTTAATTGAGAAACAGTTCATCATAATTCAGGAAATTAAGTGAGAATTAATTCTCTTGATTACTAACTTGGAAGGCAAGAAGGGTGGACATAATTTCCTAATTAGTGGCCACCCTAAACCACTATAAATAGGAGGTACCTCCTTCAGTTATTTTTCACCCCTGCTATTGAGTTTTCTAGCAATCTCTTTTCTCATACCATCTTTCTTGTTCTGGTGATCTGCTGTGCCAATTCTAATTAGGCTCTAGTAGTCTAATACTTGTGCAGGCACTATTATAGAGCATTGGGGCTTTGACCCGGATCCAAACATGGATTACACTAGTCCTTCCTCCCTACTTTATTTTCCTACATACCCGAACAGGATTGAATTGATCAATGAATATTCATTCAAGGAAAATATCCTAAATCTAATTAATTGATGATTTAAGGTTTTTGTTTTTCGCCTACGATTGTTTAAGTAATTATTATCACTTTCAGATTAATTAAAACTTATCAACCAGAAAAAATAAACACAATGGTACGTGCGTCTCTTTAATTTTTAACTTACTTCTATGAAATTTGAATAAGAGCAAACCCCTAGCGTGATGAGGTTTTTGAAGAAGCGAATGCTTTGTGCTTTATTTTTTTGATAACCTCTTTAAAAATAATCAAGAATTGCATATTTCCGTTCGGATAATCATTGTGACTACATTTTGTGAATTTTATGAGCAATTAAGATTTGCAGTTGTTAATCCATAATTCCAGTTTTCTCACATGATTAATTTTGTTATTCTTTTATGTTACTAACTCAATTACCTGGTTGATTATATTTTCTTGAATATAGCGTTTACTTATTCTATTAAAATATATCGTTTCATTATTCTAATTAGAGGAATAAATTATAATTAAGAATTTAATTCACATGCTAAGCGGTATTTAACGGTCATTTAAAAGGTAATTATATGTGTTAGGTTTCAAGGTATAATTACTGATTATATAACTGAGATCTATGACGTTTGTCTAGAGTTTTTCATGGTAGGATTTAGTGAATTAATAACTCCATATCTATTAGAACAATGATGACCACTGATCTATTCTCAGGAAGTTTCATTATATTTTTCTTTATTTTCTTCTATATTTTTGTTCTTTTTTATTAAGAATCAATTTCCCCTTTAGTTTTGAGTCTTGCACATTTAATTAATTTAGTAATTAAATACTATTGACTTCATGCAAGAGAATACGACCTAAGTTGACACTATAGTATAGAAGTTAATTTAGTTATTAATTTGAGTGCCAACGACAAGTCCTAAGAGCTTGTAGCAAACAAAAATTGGTACTTCCTCCGGTCCTAAATATAGGATAAAGTTTTTAGTGCAATTTACACTAAAAACTTTATCCTATATTTAGGACCGGAGGTAGTATGTTATAATAATGCGCAGACTCATCATGACCTTTGAGACAGCTTTCTAGGAAGGTTCTTCAAGCCATAACTAATACATTTAGAATCACTGTGTGAGTCTTTGGATTTGGCTTTATAACGAACTTCAAAAATCCAGAAACTCAGTTATGTTTCTGATGTTATTATCCCATGTTGGGATAGCTGTCCCACACAAATCCTGGAAACATCTTGTGGGCACCAAAGAACAATGTTAAGGAAAGAAAGGATGCGTCCAAAATATGCAATTGAGCTACAAAAACAAGATTTCTTAATGGGCTGTTTGGTACAAGGGATTTGGAGGGGAAGGGGGTAGGAAAAATTTTGAGTTGGATTTAAAAAAATTAGAGAAATGAATTTTAATCAATTCAATCAACAATACTCAAGGAGGGAAGGGAATGTGACAATTAAAGATAATCATGACGTTTTAGAAAATACATGTTATATTAACTAGCTTCCTTAATCTAATCAAATTAGTATATATTAAAGATAGGAGTGAGGAGGGAATACTTTTTAAAGGCGTTGAATTTGAACCCTATTCTCAAGAAGAGTGCGCTCAAGCAAATGGATGGGTTCTTGGCTTGCTCAAATATAGTTTTGACCATCTTTTTTCTGATTTAGATTTATGAGTACTTGCTGTTCCTTGTGCCAACGATCTTGGCATTGGTCATTCAACCTTGTGCAAATATCAAGTATATCACCAAAACCATTAAATAATAAAGCAAAATAATTGGAAACACCAAAATGCTAGCTATTTTGTTCACAACGAGGAGATCCACCACTTCTTTATATGCGTCTATTAGACAGTCCCAACATCATAAGGATAATGACATTATTCTAATGCTATCATATTACGAAACAAAATTTGTGAAATTGAGAGACTACATTCTCAAAATTTCCAGTTTATTAAGCACTTGCTCCTCCTACCGGCCTTCACCTTTATCACAGCTTCTTGCAATGCATTGGCATTGCATAAAAGAATATACCTTCCAGCCCCTAGGGATGGAATCCATCTAGGTATTTTCTCCTGGCAAGTAAAATGATCTCAAGGTTTGTAAAATGTTTTTTGTGTTAACATTATGATTAGAATCTAATTTTTGTCTGTTATAAATTTATCATTGAAAAAAAATCACATTAAAAATTTTAAATCTGAACCGTCCACATCAATTTTTGAATAGTCCAGATTTCATCACAACAATGAGCATTGAATGAGGACCCACTTTCAATAAGCCAGGGCTTTTCAGTTTCCTTGGGTCAAATTCTATCACTACACATGCAAAACAGTACATATCAAAATATTGCTCAGAATAGAATGGTAAATAATGTAAATCCACTTTTTTTAAAAAGAAGAATCTAAACAAAGTTCTCATTACTTCCTTATGAATACAATCAAAGGGTGACAAAAAAATCTTCAATAGAAGAAAATTTAGTCATTTGGATCGATCTATAGCAGCCCAAAAATGTGAATTACAAACAGAAAAGGAACTACAGTAATTTGGTCAAGAATGTTTTAGCATGAGTCCTAGGAGCATGTAGCAAACAAAAATTGGTATGTTATAAAAAAACAAAGACTCATCACCTTTAAGACAGCTTTCTAGAAAGGTTCTTCAAGCCAAAACCGTTACATTTAAGAATTACTGTGAGTCTTTGGATCTGGCTTTATAACGAACTTCCAATCCAGAAACTCACTTATGTTTCTCAGTGTTTCTATCCCGTGCTGGGATAGCTGTCCCACGTGAATCTTGGAAACATCTTGCGGACACAGTGCGCAGAGAAGAAACAACAAGCCCTGCACATCAAAGAACAATGTTACAGAATAAAAGGATGGGTCCAAGCATCTGGAAGAAGAAAGGTTAAAGCAGTAACAACAAGCAGCCTTATTCCATTTAGTAAGATTAGCTAGGTAGATCGAACAATGTCATTGACCTCTATTAGCAACTAACTTTTCAAATGTTTAATTTCTCAGAACTTCAAGCCAAATAACAAAAAAGATTGGCCAGAAAGATTAAGAAATCAGACCTGAAGCGTTGAGTCCACTACTCCGCCCTGCTGGATCACCTGAAATAAAGCATAAGCTGTTTGCTGACCAACGTCTTCTGGTGGTATCAGGACTTTCTTATTGTCATCTGTGAAGTCAGAAGTTTCTTCAGCATGATCACAACTCACAAGAAACAGCAGTGTCGACAGAAATGAAGCAACCCGGAGTAGTTTCCGCAACAAGTGAAATCCCATGTCCAGGTGACCTGTGTTATTAAGAGGACATATCACCCAAAAACAAATAAAACTTGGGATTTCTCAAATGCCCAACAAATAACAAATATATTAACAAAATGTAAGTTTAATTATATACTGAATGAAAGAAATCATACTTTCCAGCCGCTGGGCCAGCTTTGTGATCTGTAAAAATGTGTAGATCTGGGAGTAGACGATTGAAGATTCCACGGGCAGCATGAATCATGCTATTTTCAAACTGAGAAGACACTCTAGCAGAAAATGTAACTCCTCTAATCCTCTTAACCATGCCCTCATCAGTCCAGAAAACTGCCTGCTATGCATAAACAAAACCCAATTCAGCCCCCACATGGCCAGTTGAATGAATTATTCCCAGAATTTAAAAATAAATAAATAAAATCATATGAGCCAACAGAAAAGCTGAAATTACCATCTTCGTTGATTTCGACATAGCAACCATCGCAGAGTTTATCAAGCAAACGAAGAAAAGAGACCTCGTGTTTCGGAAAATGATGACTAAGCAAAATTAAGCGGTGAAAATACAATGCTGACGAAGAAGCAAGTTGGACTGGCACCATAACACATCATTTAATTTTAATCCTACAAAGTAATTACTTAATTTATTCTATTTTATTTTTTAAATATAAATATAATTTAAATAAATTATTTTAATCAATTTCTTAATCTATGTCTCTCTTCTTTCTTCGTCAAAAAATCTTAGTCTTTTGCCGCAACACCCTTCATCATCTTTCATCCCCATACTTCCCTTGGATCCTCGCACCACCAGACCTGATGGTGGTCGATTCCCTCCAAGCATAAAATCATCAACTCTCGTGATCATTCTCTTGTTTGGTTCTTTTTTTTGACCGACTTGCAATTTCTTCTTTCCTTCCTGACAGCAAAGGAATTGATGATGGGCTCAATCCAACAATACTTTTGTGCAAAGTTGTAACCCAGACATTAGAACACGAAAATTTCATTGATGAACGATGAAGAGGATGAAGATGAAGAAGGGCTTTATTGCCGCCGAAGGCTAGGGTTCCCCAATAAATTCTCTATTGTAAAATTTAAGTTAAAGTATATTTTTGATCCTTTAAATTTGCATGAGGTATCATTTTTGTTTTTTAAGTTTATAAAGTGTACTTTTAATCCTTAAAACTTAACACCGTTAAAGTTACTAATCGAAAATGATGATTCAGCAAAATTAAGTGGTGACAGTACAATGCGAATGAAGCAAGCTGAACTTCCACCACAACACAACACGTCATTTAATTTTAATTTTGGTTACAATTGAATTTGTAAAAGACTAAAATATAAACTCTGTTTTATTTTTAGATTAAAATATTTTTAAAATTCAGTAAATGACATAAGATTATTAATTAGTTTAATACTGGTATTCTAAAATTTAATATTGAGATTTCGAAATTTGAAACTTTTTTGTCAAAGTTTGACACTAACACATCAATATTTAACAACAATATTCTAAAATTATTTTATCGTCAAATTTTGATATGTAAGTATCAAATTACTTATTCTATAATTTTTGTGAAAAACTATCATATTTTAACATATTAATGTCAAATTATTAAATAATTCTATCATTAATTAGAAATATAGATTTTTTTTTGTCCAAACGGTGTGAAACTATAATCCCATTTTAAATTTCTAACCAAATATTAAGTTAAATTAAGGAAAAATATTTAACATGCTAAGCTAAGGTATGCTTTTAATTTTTTATTTTTTTAAAAAAGCAATACTTACAACAACAACAACAACAACAAAAAGAAAACACTTTTAGAAGAACTATCCACAATTGGAGGGCAATACTCAAATTGAGTACATGAAATTATCATATCAAAGTTTTTGTAAAATGATACCAAATGCAATATCAGCACCTTGTTGGTGATATTATCCGCTTTGAGGCTCTTCCACCTTTAAAACAAGTCAAATGAGAGATATTCAAACTCATAAAGCATCTTTCATTTCCTTCCCTAACCGATATGAGACCTCACGTCTCTAATATCTGGCGAGAGCATAAAGATGACCCAACACTACAAATAGTTAAATAACTTACATTCAGTAGATGCAACTATTATATATAACATATTTTCAATTAAGTGTAGATTATTTGCACAACTGAAAAAAAGTTGCATTTGCTCAACAATTTGAGACTTTGACTAACCTTTTAATAATATATATATATATATATATATAACTTTGGTTTTGTTTTTGGCCAAAATTTGACACTGATATATCAGTATTTAACAATAAAATTTTAAAATTATTTCATCGTCAAATTTTGAAATATAACTGTCAAATTGCTTGCTCTTTAATTTTTGATAAAAACTTTCAAATTTTAACATATCAATGTCAAATTATTAAACAATGTTATCATTAATCGGAATTTTAGATTTTTTTTCGTCCCAATGGTGTGAAACTATAACCCAATTTTAAGTTCCTAAGCAAACACTGTATCAGTGTATCGAGTTAAGGAAAACTATTTAACATGCTAAGGTATACTTTTATTTTACTTTATTTTATTTTTTGGAAAAGCAAAACTTGGCAACAGAAAACAAAAGACAAGATTCTTAGAAGAACTATCCTGAATTTGAGAGTATTACTCAAATTTGACTCAATCAAATAATCATATAAGAGTTTATGTAAAATGAACAGTAATTTTTTTGCCAACATGAACAGCAGAATTTTAAACTTAGTTGAAAAATATTTAACAAAAGATTAGTATTGTTTAGTTGGGGAATGAGAACACAAATGAAGAGAATGTTAGGCGATATGATTTGTCATGTGACAAAAAACTAACTCTTTCCATTAAATCTCACCTCGTTGGTTGGTTTAGGAGGAAAAACAAAGCCACCTCGTTGGCAATACATAAAATTATTCTATCTCTCCCAAGGGGCTCTATGGGGGTATTTGGAGGCACTACAAAAAAAACGTGATTTAGTAGCGGTTAAAAATAGGTATTCGTAGCGGTTCTAACCGCTACAAACTATATTAGTAGCGGTTAGAAAAACCGCTACTAAATCGTACGTTGCAAGCGGTTTTGTAGCGGTTATATAAAACCGCTACTCAATCAAAAATAACCGCTACTAAGTTTGTAGCGGTTAATAGTAACCGCTACAAAATCAAAAGATATTTGTAGCGGTTATATAACCGCTACAAATATGAAAAATTTTATTTAGAGTGAATTTTTTTTTTTTGTAGCGGTTAAAAAACCGCTACAAATATATAAAAATGAAAATTTGTTAAAAATGACTTTTTTTATTTGTAGCGGTTAGGAAACCGCTACCAAATTTGAATTTCATGAAATTAGTAGCGGTTCTTAGAACCGCTACTAATTTCATGAAATTCAAATTTACCGCCAAAAAATTTAAATTTACCTTTAAAAAGGCGCGTTATTTAGTAGCGGTTTAATAACCGCTACAAATATTTAAAATTTTTTTTAAATATATACGTTAATTTTTTTCTTTTTTTTCAATATTATATTAAATAGTTTAATTTGTTATTATTTTATTTGTTTCAATTAGTTTATTATTTAATAGTTTAACTTATTAATAAATTAAAAAGAAAAAATGTAATTGAATATGATTAGTATAAAATTATATTAATAATATTATTAACGATAGTTAGGTAATAAGGAATTATTATGTTTTATAATATCATGTAATTATATCTGAAAAATAGATGAAAATGAGATAGAGTTAAGATATATGTAGAAAAAAAGATGTTTAGAATAAATTTTATAGAAAGGAAAGAAGTATTCTAAAAGAAATTGAAAATCTTGTTACCATATTTGATCGTATTATTCAGCTCCTCAACTCATAAGAAAGAAGTTGTAAATGAGAGGAAATGAAAGAAGGGTAAGGTGAAAAGAAATTGGGGGTGTTTGAAATGAGTTGTGATAAGGGTATTTATAGGGATTTACGTATTATTTGTAGCGGTTAA
Organism: Inga leiocalycina; assembly: GCA_963242795.1. Lineage (NCBI taxonomy): Eukaryota > Viridiplantae > Streptophyta > Magnoliopsida > Fabales > Fabaceae > Inga > Inga leiocalycina. Next base: position 17,337,230 of record OY725320.1, read on the forward strand.
TGTAGCGGTTACTAATTAGTAGCGGTTATTTATATTTTTGTAGCGGTTTAATTATTTGTAGCGGTTATTTGTTTTTTTGTAGCGGTTTAATAACCGCTACAAATATTATATTAATTTTTTTTTTAAATTTTTTTTTTACATTTTATTTTAACATAAATTTTTTGGATTTTTTGTAATGAAAAATTTTTTACACTTGAATTCTACAAATATTATTTTAATTATTTTTTACATTTTATTTTAACACAAATTTTTTGCATTTTTTGTAAAGACGAATTTTTTACAATTGAATTTGATCACTCATCGTCGCCATCCCTACAGAAATTTTGTAGAAAAATTATTATTATTGATGTATTATTAAATTTAAAAAATTTAATTGAAATGACGTGGACTTGAAAAAACTCACCGCAGTAGAGGTAAATTGTCATCGCCTTCAGGGAAGTAGTTTTCAAAATCAGCTGGCTGAAATGGCTCACTCTCGTAGGCGATGTTATCGCCTTCACCCATGTCGTAAAGGTCTCTTGGCTTTAAATGAACGACCATGTGCCAATCCCTATGCCGCTCGTCCTCGACATAATAAACCTGATGTGCCTCTGAAGCTAGAATATACGGCTCATCATCTTGAGAAATACCAGTATGAATCGGGCGTGAGAAATTGACTGATGTGATCCCTAGGTCGTCAGTTGTCAGTCCCCGAGAAGTAGTGGTATTTGCCCACAAACACTTGAACAGCGTCACGGTGAAACGGCCTTGATAATTAAGCTCGACCACATCAAGAAGCTTGCCATAGTAAGGGACGCCTCCGAACTGCATGTTGGCGTCACTGCTGCTCGCATAACTCCTTGTCCCAAATGTGCCATAAACACCTGAATTCTGTGTTTGCAATCCCTGATCCCGTGAAACCGTGCAAAACTTAAAACCATTGACATTGTATGCTGTAAACCGTTTTGCATGATCAAGAGGGCCGATTGCGAGAGCTCTGAAATCCGGTGAGTGGGGGTTGTGGTCATTTAGTATTCTGCGAGCAAACCAGCCCGGGAATTCTCTGTGGACCCTCCTATCAACTTCCGAGGATGTCTGTGTACGGATCCTGAGCTGACGCTTGACATGACTTCTGAATTCCCTGCAATTAATAATGGAAAGGCGTTAGTGAAATGAAAGTGAGAAATGTTACGAAAGATATAGATCGAATAACATACATGTGAGTGTACAATTCTTACCGTATGAAAGGCTCAACTTGAGTGCAATTAATCAAGACATGTCTATGTGCTTGGAACTTCTCAGTTGCCGTTAGTTTGAAGCTCTCAGTTGCTCCAACTGGTTTACCAACACGAGGGATAAATTCTCCTGATGTCGGCGCAGGTTCAGGACAATCGTCAACACGAGGCGGGCGGTTGAAAGCCGTCTCAAGATCATCAAAGTACCTTGAGCAAAAATATAACACCTCATCCCCTATATAGCCTTCAGCTATACAACCTTCTGGCCACGCCTTATTCCTCACGTAAGATTTTAATTTCCCAAGGAACCTACGAAGTACATAAGAGAAAATTGATATAAAATGATGAAAAGGACGACGAGCAAACATTAAATACAGACAATAAATGAAAGCACATATATAAAATGAGTACCTCTCAATCGGATACATCCAACGATATTGTACTGGTCCAGCGAGCTTTGTTTCATGAACGAGGTGGACTGTGAGGTGAACCATCACAGTAAAAAAGGACGGAGGAAAGATCATCTCCAAGTGACAAAGCGTAAGAATGATTTTCGACTGCAGCTGATCGAGCTCCTCAACGATCAAAACCTTAGAACACAACTTCCGAAAGAAAGAACAAAGTTCCACCAAAACGATGGAAACATCGGGAGGAAGTGTATTCTTTATAGCCAGAGGGAGTAACTGCTGCATAAGAACATGTGAGTCGTGACTCTTCAGGCCAGCAACCTTTCGAGCCTGCAAGTCGACACATCGAGAAATGTTGCTTGAATACCCATCAGGAACTTTTAATTTCTTCAAGGTCGCGAGGAACACATCCTTGTTCGGTTTTGTGAGGGTAAACTTTGCCGGTGTAAATCTGTCATTCTCATCTGGCCAAGCGTCTTCACGAACTCCCATGTCGCGTAAATCTTTCCTAGCTTGAAGGTGATCTTTTGTCTTGCCGGGTTCGTTAAGCAGCGTATACAGCACATTGTCGCAAACATTCTTTTCAATGTGCATTACATCAAGACTGTGGCGAAGTAAATTAGATCTCCAATACGGAAGCGTGAAGAAGATACTTATCTTCTTCCACTGCTGAGGCGCCGAAGTCCTGCGCGTCTTTTGGCGAGTTTGTGCTGAACCGTCGCTTTTTCCAAACTCGACGTCAACATGCTCAAGCTGCTGTAAGATATCTGTACCGGACAAATCCTGTGGTGGTCCTCTTTTCTCTGGTTTCCCATTGAAGCGATTCCGTTGCAATCTGAACTTATGCATTCCATCGAGAAACCTCCGATGCCCCATAAAGCACCACTTTCAGCTGTAGGGAAGGCGCAGTGCGTCAGAGTCGAAATTGCAAGCCGGGCACGCCGACCCAGTGTGCACGTTCCAACCAGATAATGTGCCAAGGCCAGGAAAGTCACTGATCGTCCACATCAAGGCTGCACGCATGTTGAACAAAGTCTTGCTGTGAGCGTCGTACGTCTCCAAGCCGACATTCCACAGGTCAAGCAATTCCGCAATAAGCGGTTGGAGATACACATCGATGTCATTGCCCGGTGCCTTTTTGCCTGGAATGATCATAGACATAATGAAAGAGCTTTGTTTCATACACATCCAGGGGGGTAAGTTGTAGGGAACTAAGACTACCGGCCAAATGCTGTAACTTGTGCTAAGATTCCCGAAAGGATTGAAACCGTCGGTCGCCAACGCAAGCCGGACATTTCTGGGGTCAGTCGCAAAATCTGGAAAGTCGTTGTCAAACGTTTTCCAAGCAGCTGCATCCCGCGGATGTCTTAATTTACCGTCTTCGTTTTTATCAACGGCATGCCACCTCATGTGCTCAGCAGTTTTAGACGACATAAATAATCTTTGTAGACGAGGTTTCAAAGGGAAGTACCTGAGAATCTTTGCAGGTTTCTTCTTCTGCTTTTTCCCCTTCCGAATTGTCTTGTACCTCGATGTGTGACATCTCTTGCACGTCTCCCTGCTGGAATCGTCTCCCCAATACAGCATACAATCATTTGGGCACGCATCAATCTTTTGATAATTCAACCCCAACCTGTTGATGATCTTCTTGGCCTCGTAGAAGGTTGTGGGAATCTCGGCGTCGGGGAATGCATCTTGTAATAAGTCGAGCAACATCGACATTCCCTTATCCGTGATCCCACACAAGCACTTGATATGATACAATTTGATCAAGAAAGATAATTTAGAATATTTGCGACAACCTTGATATAAAGGACGATCTGCCTCATCCATCAAGCTGAAAAAATCCCGAGCTGCTTCATTCCCCATAAAAGCCGGCTCAGAGCCGTGCACTTCTTCGTTGAAGTTGTCGCCTTGAAATCCAAACGCATCACGCACAGCATCATTCACAGGATCATCTTCATCTACTTGAACGCCTACTTGAGAACTTCGAGGAAGAGCCTCGTCATATCTAACGCCGGCTTTCTCACCGTGAACTGCCCAGAACGTATAGTCCTCAGGGAAAGGCTTCACAAGCAAATGTTCCTTCACAACATTTCGTGGATGCCACTTCTTGAACTTGCATTTCCGACACGGACAGACGATCTTGCCGTTACAGCTGGCGTGAGTGAATGCGAAATCTAAGAAACTGTTTAATCCGTACAAATATTCAGGAGAATTGCGCGGCAACCTTATCCATGATTTATCCATAGCTACAAGTGAGAGAGAAGAAAGTATAGAGAAGAAGATGAGTGAGAAGATAATTATGAATGCCTAGAACCTTATATTCTGAAAATCCAACGTTTATCATTTTGTAGCGGTTTAATAACCGCTACACCAACCGCTACAGAAATTCCAACGTTTATAATTTTGTAGCGGTTACATATATAAAACCGCTACTAATATTCAAGCCGTTAATTGGTGGGAAATTCAAAATGTACTTGTTGAGTATTAGTAGCGGTTTTATATATATAACCGCTACGAATGTTCAACGTATTAGTAGCGGTTATATATATTAAACCGCTACTAATATTAAAGCCGTTGGACATTAAATATAAAAATAATTTTCTAATTGGTAGCGGTTATACATAAGGTAACCGCTACAAATGTGCACAAAGGCGGCAAATTTCAAAATTCAAATGATTTGAGTGTTTGTAGCGGTTCTTAGTGTATAACCGCTACAAATATATAAGTAAATTTGTAGCGGTTATATGTTAAAAACCGCTACAAATATACATTTATAAATTATTTATAAATGTATATATAATTTATTTTTTTTAAAATATATTAAAAAAAAATAAATTAGATATATATTTAATTTATAAAATTATTATATATTTGTAGCGGTTATGTACTAATAACCGCTACAAATATATACATTTGTAGCGGTTTTAACCAAAAACCGCTACAAATATATACATTTGTAGCGGTTTTAACCAAAAACCGCTACAAATATATACATTTGTAGCGGTTTTAACCTAAAACCGCTACAAATATATATATATAATTTTTTTTTTAAATTTAGATTTAAATCATTTATAAATTATTTCAATGCGATATAATAATATAAATATAATTATATAAAACACAATAAGAAAATTCTTAAATAAAATCTCATAAATATTTACAAATGTTTAAATGAAAAGAAAATGTCCTAAACTAAGCAGCTGGGGGCTGATCCTCTGGTGCTCCCTCAGGTGGGGCTCCCTCAGATGCCGCTGGATCGGGCCGCTGCGTAGACTGAACCGCACCATCCTCATCAGCAGGAGGAGGAGCTGTAGGAGGAGGAGTCGTGCCCGGGACGACGTAGTGAGGGACAGGAGGGACCGCTGGATGCTGCTCGTCCGGGAACAGCCGACCCCATGCTCCCTCGAGCATAGTGTTCGCGATCTCACGCCACTGCGTCTGCTGCGCGTATATAGCGTCTGCGTGGATCTGCAGCAGCTGCTGCTGCTGCACCTGCATCTGCTGCATCTGCTGCGCCATCTGCTGCTGCAAATCTGACCGCAGCTGGTCAATCGACTCGTCCCTCCGACGTCTGACCCCTCTAGAGCTGCCAGCCTCAGACGCGGCGCTCCTGCCGTAGATCATGCTGGGTCTGGCGCCTATCCCCATCCCCCGCACTCGTCCGGGGTGCTCAGGCTGACTAAGGCCCGCCTTCAGAGGAGCCGTCGGGTCCACTGACCCCTGTGACTCCTCAGGCTGGGTCTGTCGCAGCTCAGCCTGCGACTGCTGCATCCGCTCCTGCCATTTTATGAAACAATTAATAATTACAATTTTTCATTATTAACTTGGTATTATAAAAAATATAATATTAAATTAACTTACAATCGCCGCCTCTGCCTGCTGAGAGGTCGCAGTCCCGTCACGGTGTCTGTGTGTGATGGCGTACAGCTCCGCATAGTCCGTCTGACGGTTCTCCTGCTGTGCCCTCGTCTCCTGAAACAATTACAAAACAATAATTAGTGTTATGAATTAATCAGCTAAAAGTAAGTGAAGTACTTGAAAAGTTACCAGCTCGCTGTAGGTCACAGCAAAGGTCTTCGATCCTGCTGTGTGGTGGATCGTCTGCTGCGCCCGGTTCGCGGCGTTCCTCCGAGCAAGCTCCTGGAAAAAAAAATTAAATGTATTATAATTTAAAATTAAATACAAAATAAATTGATATTATAATTTAATATTTAACAATTACAAAATTATATATCAAAAATCTAATAAATACATTACCTGCGCCTCAGGGCTCCTCCTGAACTGGACGAAACGCGCCCAGTCGTTCGGCGGCACGCCGTCCGGTACGCTCTCCTGCAGCTGCTCCAGAGGCATCGTCCCGTCCCCATCCACACTGTGGAAGAGACGGTTCCTCCTGTTCCTCCAGGCGTCGCCCATCTTCACGAGGGCGTACCTCTTCCGGTTGGCCCGGACGGCAAACCGCAGCTGAAAAAAATACATTTAAATATCAATAATACTAAAAATCATAATTTAAAAAAGATAATTAAATAGAATTAATTAAAAAAATATTAATTGAATAGTTTTAATTACCTGAATCACCTCCTCCCAAGCCTGATCCTTCGGCCCCTTCGGAATGTGCCTCCATGTCGGGAAGTGAACGGGGAACCGCATCCAATTCGATCCCAGATCGCTCAGGAAGCGGTTGAGCAGGTGACCCCCATTGTGGATCGGCTGGTCAGTGCCCTCGTTCCACGGCACTACAACTCGCAGGGACCGGTCCATGCTGTTCAGACCGGCCACATCCAGCCTCCTCGTCGACACGTTCCCCTGCTCATCTGCACAGTTGACCGCACGTTAGATAAATTATAATTCAAAGTTAAAAAGTTAAAAAATTAAAAAAATAAATAATTTACCTTCGACCTGCACCTCAAACCCAGTGGACCGCGAAGACGACCCTCGTGGGTTGTTCTGCTCCCGAGCCTCTTCCTCATCGAGGAACTGCTCCATCTCCCTGAACCCACTAATCGGGATCTCGAACTCCTCCTCGTTGAGGAAGTCCTCAACGCTAATCTCTGGCACCTCCACCTCAGGCACCTCAGCTGCGGTCGTCACCTGTGGGATCGTATGTGGATCCTGTGGGGGGATGGGCTGAGATGCCTCGGTAGCCCTGCCTGCGCGCTGCCCCCTCCCTCTGCCCCCTGCCTGGCTGCTGCCACCCCGTAAAGTCGGTCTGGGGGGCACAGGGGCCTTCCCCTTATCCTGTCCTGAAGCCATATCAACTGTACAAATTAAAAAAAAAATTAGTCCATTATTCTACACAAATATAATAAAATACAAATATAAATAAAAATACGTGTTATATACGTACCTCAAGTGTAAATACTGCAGAATACTGACCAAAAACTCCTATAGAGCCGTCTGAACGCTCAAATCTCGAAGAAATCACTCAGAGAAACCTCAGGAAACAAAATGAGCAAACCGAGAAATGAAGGAGGTGGGGGGTTTAAATAGGCCAGTAATTAGTAGCGGTTATTAAAAATAACCGCTACCCTAACCGCTACAAATAATTAAATTTGTAGCGGTTCTAAAATAACCGCTACAAATCTTCACAACGTTTGAAATTTTGTAGCGGTTATTGCCCAGAACCGCTACAAATTTGGAGTCTCTTGAAATTCTGTAGCGGTTTTGGGCAAGAACCGCTACAAAATTATGACCTTTGGTATTTTGTAGCGGTTATTGTGCATTAACCGCTACAAAATAACCGCTACAAGTTTTGGCGGGAATTTCGCGCCAAATTTGTAGCGGTTTTTTGTAGGAAACCGCTACAAATATTCTTGCCGCTACAAATTTGTAGCGGTTTATGTGAAAACCGCTACAAATGTCATAATTTGTAGCGGTTTAATATAACCGCTACTAGTCCACCGCTACAAAATACCTTTTTTTTTGTAGTGAGGGGATGGAAATTTTTTAGAACTTGAATTTAAAAAATTAGAAAAGTGAGATTGGAAGATTTTAATTAATTTTTTTATTCTTTTATTTAACATATTATCTTTATTAAAATTTTCTAATATCACTTCTCCAATTTTTTTAAATTCAACTCATAAAAATTTTCACTCTCCTCCTTTTTCCTCTTGCCAAATAACCTTTAAGGATGTGTTTGGTTTGAGGGGATGGGAGGGATCCTCATTCTCTTCCATCCCCTCAAACCAAACACATTTGGTTTGAATTTAACTAAAATTTTCCTTCTCCTCATTCTCTCATTTGGTTTGAATTTTTGAGTGGGAAAGAAGCCAAAATTTTAGTTTTCATTCCCTTCCCTCCCTTTTTTTTAATTCTTATTACAGAAGATCCGCCCTCCCTCTAACAAACTAAATAAGGGAACCTACCCCTCTCCCCTTCCCTCCCCTCCTCTCAAATCAAATAAGGGTCTGTTTGGTTCAAAGGGAGGGGATGGAGTAGAATAGAGGATAAGGAGTTATCTTATTTGGTTTGATTGGAGGGGGAGAAAAAGGAAGATTTTTTAATGATCCCTTGTTTGATTTAAAAGGAGATGAGAATGGAGATAATAACTAATTTACCATTTTATCCTTATATGTTAGCTTATAGTATTTTTTTTTTTGGTTTATATAAATTATTTAAATTATTTTTTTAGACTAAAAATTATTTAAATTATATAATAACTTCGGATCACCCACCTAGTACCAACTTGGACTTATTGTCTACTCAGATACAATTAAGTCGTTTAAAAAAAAATTGGGAAATTTATGATAGCAAAAAATGCAAATAACTACGTCCTTAAACATCAAGAATAATAGAAAGAAACCTATCAAATTTTTAAAAGGCTTTCCAATCATTACTTGCATTCATTGATTGAATCTTCTTTATAATAACATTGATCGTTTCTTTCTAAACAGCAAGCTGATCTCTGCTTGCTTAATTCCCCCACTCTCATTTCTAGATATTATTAAATAAAGCCTTTTTGCGTACGACTCCTAAAGAAATACTAGGAGCAGTGCCTCCAACAAGGCACTTTAACCCATGTCCCATGATCTTGAACTTGTCATGGATTGAATGTACTGTGGTAAACCTAAAGCTCAAGGAATCAGGAAAAAACAATTTCATACGCACATTCAACAACATTGTGTCACCCCCCACCCCCAAAAAAAAAGTTAGATACTGCTGCACCAAATATTAAAGCTTTATTGGTTGTTCATCATGAACAAACCTGATGGTCTGTGTGGCATTAAACATGCATATCAGAACACTTTTCCAGCCATATAACACAGGCCAGTGAATGTGACAGACTCACAGAAGTGTATTATGTACCCAAGATCTACTATATGAATTTATGTAACCTCCCAATAACTCAAAAAAGAAAATGGCAAGGAAGAGAGCGCTTGGTGAAAGTGGAGAAGTCGAAATTCGCATCTAGAGTGTGTTTTTAACTTTTCCCCAAGGGTATCAATAGGAATATTAAAAACTTAATGGGGCCAACTTAGTCCAGATATTTTGCTCGCCTCCAAAAAACCCCAAATTGGTGGGAAGCAAAATGAGAGGAGGAGAGGGATTTGGAGCCCATATTTTGGCTCCCTTCCCTTCCAAATTTTCAAATCAAACAAGGGGAGGGGCTTATTTTTCATCCCCTCCCCTCGAACCAAATGGGTCTTTAGAGTATCATTCATCATGAGTCAAAATCTGCATCATCTACTTCATTAGAGAGCTTAGTGCTTCAATGTACTTATTTTTCTCTTAAGATGTCAAGTGATTTGCTTGGGAATCAGACAGACTCAAGTTAACAGACATTTGACAGACAAAAAAAACACACCCAATTTGGCATTATGGAAGAATCACAAACATTTTTATTAATGCAAGATAAAGAGGAAGGAACAAAACCTATACTTATCCAATCTTTCTGCGGTATATTTGCTGATCCTATATACAAAAAATGTAGCCTATAAATTTCCTAGGACATTGGTAACTCTAAAACCTAAAGTTACAAGCATCCTTGAGATTTTTTTAAATATGAGCTTCACCTTAATTAAATAGAGAAAATAACCACAGATATCCAAATAGATCCCTCTTTTTTTTTCCATCTTTCTCCCTCCTTGTTTAATCTTAATTAAATTCAAGAGATTGACTTCAAATTCTCCATATACTTAACTTATATGCAGAAACATCACATCCCGCCTCAATTAATTCCAGCAAAGTTATAGTTCCGTATGAGAGAGAGACGACGAAAGGGTCATGAGAGACAACAACTGGCCATTACTTTCTCTGATCCAATTTCAAATATCACACTATTATCATATTTGGAGAAGATTATTCACTGTAACTGGCACAGAATTTGTCCGCTGCAAGTCCTGCAGTATCTCTAAAGCTTTAGATTCTAATACATACTAGGACAAGTAATAATCTTAAACAAGAATTACCAAGAACCAATGTTCCATTAAACATGAAACATCCGAGCAAATTACACTAACTTATCGTACATTTAAATATTCCACGGGATAAGTACACCATATATAGAGTTTCACTAGATACATGGTTTCTGCAGAAGAGTTACACATCTCACCACACTTTTTATTTTATTTTAGTAACAATTCCGGAAAATCAATCAATATCAATATAATCAATATAAAATGTATAGCATGCTGCACTATTCATATTCACAAGCTGTAAAGATTGCAGTTCATATTTTTCAGGCTCCAAACAATGCATAAGGCCCACATAAATAAATAAAATAACAATATCAGAAAGGATGAGAGAGTTGAGAGAAGAGTTTCCTTCTACAAAGCATACTTTGAAAACAAATTCCGATTACAAGTATGGTAGTTACAAAAACCCTTAATTATCACTACATGATTTCCCAGAACAGGTTGCTTCATCACATCGGTAATGTGCCGACATAACGGTCTTCAACAATACTTGATGATCTTATTATGAGGATGAAATTCAGAAGAACTATAGAAGTATTAAGTAAATTTTACACAAGGTGGGTCACACGTAGCATGTTTACAACCAAAGCATGTGAAAGTGTAAAGCTGGTTTACAAACTGCACTCAATTGCCATCAAGCATTCCCAACAGAAATCTCAGACAAACTACTTATATGAACTAATAATTTTGGATAGTAAAACACTTTATCTTGAACCTCCCGAACAGTCTCAGCCATGGCCAGTATATTTGCAAAACGTGGGGCATTCCTCATATGTAGATTATCAGAGCCTCCGGGGATCCTCCCATGAGGAGGAGGAATCCATAAACCACGTGCGGAAGCCTAAGAAGTGAGAAGTATTGATGGGCCAAAGGCTCCAGGCAGTATCTTCAAGGGCATTCTGAGCATTTTCTCCGACAGATGCAAGATGTCTCATCATCATTTGAACCCTTCCTAATCCAACGGATCTGATTGCAGTAGATGGACCAGCCCCATCAACACCTTGATTTGGCCAAGAATGCAACCAAGGTGAGTCCAGTCCGGCTACACCCCTATAAAGGGGAATGTAAAGTCAAACTAAAAAAGTGAATCAATTCAGGCATATGCTATTTTTGTGAACCACAACCAAGTGCATAAATTTTAATTTCTGTAGTTATCTAAGTAAATTCTGGGGGAAGACAGGGACAAAAACATAAAGCAGTCTTTTCTCCTAATATGAACTAATGTCTTAAGGGAAAAAAGGAAAAAAAAAAAAGTATCATAAACAGTTTTACATTTCAGTTGCTCATATTATGATATTGTCAGTATATTTTGGTCATCTTGGACATATCATTGTCTCTAAGTGACAACTAACATATTGCGCATTCAAAAGTGACATTTGAATCTGGACCTAAAATTAATAAATAATGTCATTTAGGGCTAATATATATATATATGGTCATCAGACTCTTCTGGCTGAAGTGCTTTCCAAAGTTTTTCACTTGGAAATCGAACTGCTCACAATTCTTCGCTCATGTGCAAAGGATAAAGGCTCCAAACTGAACTTTTATATAGGCAGCTGTCCTAATTAGAAATAGAAAAATACAAACCACAGGCCCCAAAACGTATGATTTTCAAAGTTTAGAAAAACAATCATCTCATTTACATTGAGGTGTGGATCTATCCAACTTTAGAATTGGCCTTCCAAAATTATTTTTGCAAAGAAAAGTTTGGGTGAGTGGGGTTAGAAGCTTACCAAGGTAAGGACAAGCCTCATAGCTCAAAGAGCTCTTGGAGAAATACTTAAAAATTATCTACCACTGGCAGCAGGATTCAAACCCACATAGGGTATGGGATCTGAACCATTATTTGTTGGCAGCCTTTCAGTTTGTCTAAGCAGCAATGGATTTGTCCAGCTTTTTCTGGCTGGAGCAGAATGGCAGTGTTCTACAGTAAAATAATATTTTCCCAAGAGTTCCTTTCTTTGGCCTTCACTGTTTTTCAGATCATGGTCCTTTTACCCTAAGGAGGCATGCATGTGTTGACAAATCCCTATTTTATTATATATTTTCATATTTTATTTGGAGATTTTGTCATAATTACTGAGCTTAAAATACATTCTTTATGCTTAATTGAGATTAAGAGTAAATATATTAAATTTGGATTTAAAAGGACAAAATTATCATAAAAAATTGTAATTACTTTTAATCATTTAGTTTTGAGAAGATTTAATGTTGGGTAAATTATTTTTATTTGTAGGAACTTGGAAAATGGGATTAAAACTGAAAATGGCAGTTTGGGTCTTGAATATGCAAAATGCCAGATTGGTCCCACGAATTTGAGAAATTCCAGCTTAGTCCACTGCTAAAAACTGCTGCGTTTTGAAAGCCTTTAGGTCAGACTTTTGAATGAGTTCTGGGGATTCATTTGGAGCAGCAGAGGCACGGATCAACCAGCAGCCGCAAGCTCTGTCCTCATCAACACCTTCACCTTCTTATTCCTCTCTCGCCGGCGGCACCATCATCCACCACCACGGGCCGCTGGCGAGGATCATTCCAGATCAGTAATTTCAGGCAGAGAGGAAAGCTGGATTGCAAAATCGAACCAGAGGGGGGGCCGACTGTGCTTCAATCTCTTGCTATCATCATTCCTCCACCGTCGGAGGTCGACGCCCACCATCGCCTCACCACCGTCCACCACCGTTGCGAGCTGAATCATTCCACTGCCAAGTTCGAGCTGCAGCGGAGGGATAGCAGAGAAACAGAGTGCCACGAGTTTTGAGCTGTCGTGAGGGAGCTGAAGGAAGAGTTACCATCAATTAACCACCACACCACCGAGTCCCTTCACTGACTGTCTTCAGTCAATTCATTCGCAAGCAGATTTCATTTCTCTTCTCTGGCTCTCTACTGTTCTAACCGTGGCTTCTTGCTCTGTGTGCATATTAAATTCAACATCAGCATTTCTTTATTCAATATTAATTCATACCTTTAATAGCTTATTGACATGTCTGAAATTGGGTAACTGTTTGGTGAAGCTGTTGTGATGGCTGGCAGTAGCTAAAATTACTCTCAATCCCTTATAGCAAGGGGCTATTGCATGAGCTTGGAGCTTTAATAAGGAGTTTTTATTATTTCAATTCTCTATTTCCATATTATATTTGTAATTCTTAGGTCTTATGATGAATTTTATAACGTTGAATTAATTTATTTTGATGTATTTAGAGATTTGTTGTGGCTTGAACCTTTGTTAGACACTTGATATTGTGGTTAATTAGCTTAATTATCATTTCTTTGTGCTGATTAGTCATTGAATTGATAATTTTGTAAACATTTTGTGTTAATTTCAAGGTGGCTTGGTTAGTGGATCAATGATGTTTTGTGTTTGCATTGGTTAATTGAATATAAATTTATCAGTTATATTTAGCATTGGGCTTTAACATTATTAATCTTGATTTTTCATATGGGTGGCTATTATTAAATTAAGATTAATGAGAAAATTAAGTGGTAATGTGAGATGGCTCGGTTATTGGATTAAATGCTAAATATGATTCTTAAATTCATTTAATTGCTAGAGTGCTTAATCAAACTAATTTAGAGAGATTAATATGCAAGGTGGCTAGGTGTTAATCAATCTAAGTTATGCCTAGTTTAAGGGGTGGCCCTTAGAGTTATTTTGAAACTAGCATGATTGATTCTCCCATAAACATTTGAAGTGAGGATTGCTTACGCCATTGTTATGAGGGATTGCTTATTCTATTGTTTTCTTTCGTTTCATTAAATCCATTGTCATTCCATTTCATATTTTCAAGAAAAATCCCAAAAAGAATTAGTGTAGAACAATTTAATTCTTAATTGCAAAAATAGTTTTTCATAGATAAAAGATCAAACCATTTCTCCATTTTTTTTCATTTTTAATTATTTCATGTTAATTATTGCACTTAGTTCTTTCACGTGTCATTGTTTTACCAAAGCACAAAAAACCGACAACGGCTTATTGCTTCACGTGTCATTGTCAATATAAATCATTTAAAAAAGGTATTGCTTTACAATTTATTCAGAACATTTTTCAAACTTCCAAATTTATCTGGAATATCAAAAGCTTTAGACCAATAAGAAACATTAAGCATGCTTTAGGGACCAAAATAGTGTTTTAAACTTTAAAAATACGATTCTGACAAACAAATAAAATAAGAGAGAATTACACTTAGGTCCCAAGAAAGAAGGGAAATGAAGAAATAGTCTTTTAAAATTGCAAAATAAAAAAATAGTCACATAAAGTTGTCAATACAGGTTTCTAAAGTTATTGATGGGACTCGTTTTTCATTTTGCAATTTCACTAGACCATTTCTTCATTTTCCTTTTTTCTTAGGACATAAGTATAATTCTCCCATAAAATAAACAGCCTAAAAGCCAACAATAGAAACAGAGAAGCATAAAGCATGATATAAAAATTGAACCTCCAAGAAATGCCTTCCATATTGGTGTCTAGTTGGGAAAATAATCCAGCAGCCATGGCATGTCCGCCAGTGTTTGGCTGATCAAACCCTGAACCTATTTGCTGTGTACGTGGCTCTTCACTTGATGTTTCCCGCATATTGAAACTTGCTTCATTAGAAGCAGGAATCCCATCTTTCTTTGCCTCATTCATTTTAGTCCCTCTGGCCACAAACTTTAGAGAAGAAACCTCAGCCAGCAAAGAAGCCAGCCACCAGAAGAGAAATAGCACTTCTCAGACAATCTGAGGTAGGTCCATAGTTTAATTAAATGTGTTAAGAGATTTAAGAAAATTTTAATAAAACCTGATGATCTACTCAATAATTTTGAAATTAATGCAGATTTATGGAGCAGTATTTATGAACAACGTAACATTCTTGGATTTTCGGCAATTGCCACTCTGATATATGTGAGAGAAATAAGGTGGGAATTCTCAGCTGAAGCGTTGGTTGTAGCAATAGTGTGTGCTGTAATGGGCCTCTCAGCAAGTTTTAGGCCCAATTTTCCTCTGTGGACATCCTTTGGAGCTTACTTTTTGGATTCGCTGTCTTTAGTTCTGGTTGATGTTCTCAATGATGTTCTTCATTATGAGTGAGCCACTCTTTGAAGATTTGGACCAACTCAAAATGATGTTAATATTGACTAGACTTTTTAATTCTGTATGTAGTATGTAGTTTTAATTCTCCATGTTGTGTTTAATTTGACAATCTGGGAAATAAATTCTCCATAGACGAAGAAGTTTTTCTGTTGTTTATAGGGTCCTAATACACACACACACACGAAGAAGTCCTCTTTAATTAATGGCATCCATTATTTGATAATCCAATACAACATTATTGGGATCTCCTAAAGAGTTGTGGACTATTATATTCTGGTGAAAGAGTATATAAATCTACGTGTGTCTATTAGATAATCCAATACAAGAGCATAGTTTGTAATGCAAAGAAGATTAATAATAATTACAGAAAGAACTTTATTTAGATGATATAGAACACTCAAATTAAAAATACACAGTAAGCTTGATATCTAACTACTTCAATACAACTTGGAGGACTGAAAGTATGGTTTGAACTATGGTGAGAACAAGGAGGATGATTCCAGCAATAGAGGCCACAGTACGCCAAGAAGTGTTGCAATAATCACGTCTTAGAGTTGCCTTCTTCTTGTTCCAAGGATCTTGACAAAAACCATTCAACCTTTGGCAAATATCAAGGTATTCAGCATTGAATTTTGATTGAACTACATTTACCCAAAGACCATTGAATAATGACGGAACATTATGGCTGTCACCTAAATAGTGGCGGACTATTTTCTTGTCAGCGAGGAGATCCACGTCTTTATATGTGTCTATTAGACGATCCAATACACAAACATAGTCAGTAATGTAAGCATCACGAGGATAATGACATTGTTCAAATGCTATCACATTACAAAACACAAGTTCAGTGGAATCATCCATTAAAAATTGTGGAATTTCAAGAGTATTATGTCCTGAAAGTTTCAAGTCTAAGCACTTGCCCATGGTAGGCTTCAACTTTATGCCCGCTCCTGCAATGCCTTGTCTAAAAGAACATGGCTGTCATCCTCTGGTATTGGTTGCTGTTTAGACATGTTTCCTTACTAGTAAAACGATCTAAGAAGATCTGTAAAATGCTTTATCTTCACATCAGGATTAGGGTCTACGTTTTGATGGTTAAAATGTCCAAAATACACATATGTGAGCTCAAGAAATGAAGGGCGACTGCTACCGTGATGGTTTTGGGGAAAAGTTTTAATGAACAGCTCTTCAACAATGAAGAATAGAAGTTGATTCTCAACTAAAAGCAAATCTAGACATATAGACCCCAGTAACCATGGGTGTGACAATTTAGCATCGTTGCCTACCTCTTTTGTCACACAGACCATGATGAAGAGTTGAATGATGAAGCTAGCATCTGTTAATGTTAGTTTCACAAGTTCTTGTTTAGAAAGTTTAATGGTGTCTGAATAAGAGTGTGTTTGGATTAACTTTTGGAGAATAGATTATGAGGAGAATAGATTCTGGAGAATAGCTTCTGAAGAATAGATTTTGAGCAGAATAGCTTCTGGAGAATAGATTATGAGTAGAATAATAATTTAGGAAAATTGTGAAAAAATCCCTCATTGCCAACTTATTTGCCAATTGGGACCTTCGTGTGCAAATTAACTAATTTTTCTAATATAATCAAATTAGATAAATAGGTTTTATAAGATAAAAGGGAGTATTAAAATTTTAAAATTCTTAAAAAAAAAAGGATTAAAGAAAAATTGGTGAAATTAAAAAAAAACAAAAGAAAAAGAAGAGAGAGAGTGTGGTGTGGGGCCCACATTAATAAAAAGGACCAATTAGAATGAGATGGTGGGGTCCACATATGGAAAAAAGCAAAAAAAATTAGATTTTCTCAAAACCATGGTTTGAGCTCAAAACCTTGGTTTGGAAAAATTTGGGGTGTTTGAATGATTTTTGCAAAACCATGGTTTGAGCTCAAAACCATGGTTTGAGAAAATTTTTGAGTGTTTGGATGATTTTTTCCCAAACCATGGTTTGGCCTCAAAATCAATTTTTTTTAGTGCATCCAAACACACTCTAAGAAGCACGAACTTTTGATTCTAAATGTTTTACAAAACGAACCAAATTGTCCAAATTTGATTGAGCCCTCTGAGTGAATCTTTTGAACATTATTCGTTTATGGGTTTCCATGTCTTGCAGCCTCTCATTATGATAATGAAAGGGGCCAATGGAAACGACTTGTGGAGTGCAAGCCTCTTTATTAAGTTGACAGAGTCTAGTGGGTACCCTGTAGATACATCAATCTGGCAAAAAAAGACCATCTCCGCAATATTGAATCATTTCTTTCATGTCTATAGTCACCTCATCTTCCACCTATCGAGTTTGATTTAGAATGCAGCCAGGAATTTCACATGCGACATATATATACATACTTACGCACCCACATGCTCAGAGTCCCTATCAATAGAAAAATACGTGTGCAAATTGTGTGTGTGAGTGAGTGAGAGAGAGAGAGAGAGTACTTAATTGGCAATCATTAATTTGGCTGTCACATTTGTTGACAAAATATTTTATTAATTGAAGAAATAAAAAATTGAACAGTTTTTTTAAAGTGCTTCAAACCTGAACTTTTAATTTGGTTGTTTTTTGTAATTAACTGACAATTATTTCATTTTAAAACCTAGTTTCAACAAAACCCGTTCACTACTACAAAAAGGTTGAAAGGTGGCGCACATATTGTGGCCCTTTGTTAATGAAGCGCCACAGCTGCTCATTTATTATTTTTCTTATATTATATGTTTTTTTTTTTTAACCAGCTGTGGCGCCTAGTAGGGTAGGTGCCACAGCTGGTATGATCAAGTGTGGCGCCTGGCTAGGAAGGCGCCACACTTGACAAAGTGGAAGCAGCTGTGGCGCCTGGCATGCCAGGCGCCACACTAGACCCTTTAAAAAAAAAAAAAAAATTTGTGATTAATTATAAGGGGTGGCGCCTTCCTGGTCAGGCGCCACCCCTGATTATTTTTTTTAAAAAAAAAAAATATTTTCAGATCTGGCGCACCTCTGAGACTTTTTTTAAAATATAAAAAAAAAATATTAATCAGGAGTGGCGCCTATCTGGCCAGGCGCCACCCCTAATTATTTTTTTAAAAAAAAAAAAATATTTTCAGATCTGGCGCACCTCTGAGACTTTTTTTAAAAACAAAAAAAAAAAATTTATCAGGGGTGGCGCCTGTCTGGCCAGGCGCCACCCCTGATCATTTTTTTTTTAAAAAAAAAATATTTTCGGAACTGGCGCACCTCTGAGACTTTTTTTAAAAACAAAAAAAAAAAATATTAATTAGGGGTGGCGCCTGTCTAGCCAGGCGCCACCCCTGATCATTTTTTAAAAAAAAAAAAAAAATTTTGGCGCATCTCTAACACTTTTTTTCTTAAAAAAAAAAAATATTTGTCAGGAGTGGCGCCTGTCTAGCCAGGCGCCACCCCTGATCATTTTTTAAAAAAAAAAAAATATTTTTGGCGCATCTCTGACACTTTTTTTCTTAAAAAAAAAAAATTTGTCAGGAGTGGCGCCTTCGTGGTCAGGCGCCACCCATGACTCTTTTTAAAAAAATAATAATAATTTTGATTTCCCTATCCCTTCCCAACCAATAAGATCCATCCCAACCCCCCCCACCCTTATCCCCTTTCATTTCCCGCGCCCCCCCCATTCTCTTTCATTTCCCGCGCCCCCCCCATCTCTTTCTCTCTTTCTTTAATTATTCATTCCTTCTATCACTTTCCCTTCCATCTGTGCGTGCACCCTGTCCCTCCATTTTCTCTTCTTCATATCTTAAAACTACACCCACACGCGCACACGTTTTTGTATTTTTCCAACTTCCAACTCCATTTCTTTCCGTATTATTTCGTTGTCTTCAACTCTTTTGGTCCCCACTCCATTTGGTAGCTAGTGCCCCAATTTCTTCCTTCCCTCACTGAGATTGCGTCACTAACGGCAATTACGTGGTCCCCCACTCCACTGATCAACCTGTAAGTTCAACTTGCGTTTTCTTTTTATTAATTTTTTTTTCTGGTTGTTTTGCGTGGCTTTTTTCCTTTATGGCATGGTTGCGATGCTTTTCTTGATTTTTTCCATGTTATGACACGCATACATGTATATTTATATTTATTGAGTTGGGTTGAATGGCATAGGACCCTAACACCCATTAAATAAGACCTCATGAATATGAAAATAAAAACAAAATTGTTTATGTAGTTATTAATTTTTTTTTTCTCCCAACTGAGGTTTGATTGAATTTTTAGTACTTAGTATCAATACATTAATAATACGCACAGTAATAATAATAATAATATATATTATTATTATCATTATTATTAGAAATATTGTATATTTGAATATTTTATAGGAATAATTGGTTATAGCTTGCCAGTAAAGTGTCAGTTTAAATAAACAATTATCACTTATGAAATGAAAAAAAGGCTGTGTGTCGTGTGTCAGTTGAATATTATAAATAGATATGGTGTGTGTATTATATAGAGTTTGAGACGAGATGTACGGCTTATGTGTTATAGATAGTGCAGCTTTTTATAAATATTATACATACATATGGAGTTAGAACTCCGTCAACTATACTGTCGATAGTGTTTTGTGTATCTGGGTTGTTCTAAAATATTTTATTGTAGCGTGTAATACGTACTTTGAATCTTACTTTTTTTAATATGTTGTTTATTCTGATAATATTTTACAATTAATCAAGAACTCTTTTAGTAAAAAAGAAAGTGATTGATGATTCCTTGGAAACTAATGCAATCGAACATTTGTTTCATTTTAATTCTTGAAATTTCCTGGTCTGTCAATGTAAGAAGGAAGGGGGGAAAAAAGAACACAATAGCTTCTATGTTAATAATTTGCCCATCATACAAGTTTTCTTTTTTAATTTTCTTGGAAAATTTACTGAATTTATATGAATTAAATTTTTAGAGCACAGGTAAAAAAATTTAGAGTAGAAATATTAGAAAATAAAATTATAAAACTTACACTAGTTTCTAGATGAAGATTCTTCCACTCCCTGCTTTTGGCATTATATAAAGCAAAGCTCTTTTGCTTTGTTCTGTGTTTTTTTTTTTTGGGTTTGATAAAAGCAAATTACTGTACATACTTGATTCCAGAGAGAAAATCGAATACTTGATTCCAGGAAGAATTCTTTAATTGTTTTGTCTCACGAGTTTCCTGGACACAGCAATTTATAATAAATTAGACCAATAGATATACTAGTTGGTAACATGCATGATATTAGACACAGAAAAAAAAGTGCTGATTAAGTTATGCCTTCTTTAATCTAATGATGATCCACCATGAATCCCAAGGTCATTAGCTTTTCTTAATTTTCTCCCAATACAAAGAAAGAAGAAAAGAAGGGGTTGGAATTTCCTCCTCTAATAATTAGAAAACACGCAGAAATTAGGCAAATAATATTTTCTGAACTTTTATCACAAAGATTTCAATACAAACTTTTAGTGTTTGTTAACCAAATTTTTATAATAATAATATTAATTCAAGTGACGTATGCTTTTTTGGTGAGTGAGCTTTTAAAGAAAACTGTTTTATAGAAAATAATAACCAAGAAACAATTTGGAAAAAATTGCCAGAATTGATTGCTTTGAAAATTGAGCATTCTGCAAGAAAATTGCTTTGATGGGGGGGCTTGACTGAGCATATTGGATTGTTTTCTAATGGCGAGGTGTGCAAATATATATATATATATAGTTTGGGAGGCATTTTAAGATAATTAAAGAAATTGATCGGAAATAGAAGGAAGAAGGACCCTAGATGTTAGATTTTGCCTAGCTTGGAATAAAATAATAAAACTTACATATAAAATGACTTTAATGTATCAATGTTAATATTTAATAAAATAAAATATAATTTGTCTATATTTTTTAACTTTAAATATATTAACTAAAACCGTAAGGGAAAAAACATACAATAAGGAGATAATTAATGTTGGGATTATGCTTTCTTTTTCATTTTATTTTTTTTTCTTTATTTTTTTTCTGAATCATAATTTTTGATTTAAGCTAATCATATTTGATTTTATTATATTTTGATGTTTATTACACATATTATTATTTAAAAAAATAACTTAGAACCTCAAATATTTTATTGATTTGTTTATGTTTAATTTGTATTTGTAGTTTCAGTTCATCAGTCTATTGAAGCTTCTATTTACGGTATGTTTTTTAAATTTTGAGCTTAATTACAAATGTGATTTTAGTTAAATTTAATAGTTATAATTTGTAGGTGTTGTAATGATTGTTATTGATTAATTGCACAAGCAAAATAATTATTTATATATTTTTAACACTTGTATTTTATTTAATTATTGAGTTGTAATGTTTTATAATTTAACTATGATATATTATTGTGGCAAATATGGTTTCTTTTGCAGTCACCCCATCAGCATACTTCGGACGTCAGAAGCGCTCGAGTAGAAGTGATGTTTCTCACCTACGTGACGAGATGTCTAGCTTTAAGCATCAAATGCAAGAACTTCAACAACAAATGCGCTATAAGGAACAACGAGAAGAACAATTCACCGAACAAATGCGTTTGCTGCAAGAACATAATGCGTTGTTAACAACGCAAATACAACAGTTGGTCCAAGGTAGGCCAATACCAAATGTTCCGTTCTGTGATAGCCCAAGTTTCAGAGATAGCTGCAATTCCGTGCCTAAAGTCCCTTTTCCTTCGGTAATTAATTTCTTTTCAGGCATTTGGACCAGGACGTTTTAATGGATACAAACAGGGTCCAATTTGCATTTGTCAACCCTTTTCTCGTTGGTAATCATGAGGGTAAATTAGATGTGACTGCGCAGTCTAATGGGCTGAAAGATTACTTTAGCAAGAAAGCGGCAGCAAATACATTATTTTTAGTGCCGTATAATGCGGGGTAAGTTATTATTGGTACTATTTTTGTTTTTATTGTTTAACTTCTATCATAACATTATTGTTCAAAAAAAATTTTTAAAATCTATTTTAGGCGCCATTGGATATTGATCGTTATCAATCCAGCGGAACCTTCAGGCCCTCGCATTTATTATGTGGATCCTCTGCAAAATGGTCTTCCACAAGAGCGTTTTGATATGATGCTATTGATCAGTAGGTAAGTATACGTGCCTATGTATAAATATTTGCGAACGTGATTGAATAATCAAAAGTAATCATTTTCTGTTTCTTTTGTTAGCGCATTGACTGCATATCGGTCGTCTGTCGCGTTAAACTATTCTAAAGCTACTGACCCCCGCCTTAGTTATCCTTGGAAGAAGATACAGGTATTAATATTTGACTTTACTTAGAATTTGTTAGTAAACACTTTTTATTCATGAACAGAGTTAAATATTGCATTATATTATTGCAGTGCCCTTTCCAACCTAATGACAATGATTGTGGGTACTATATCATGAAATTTATGAAGGATGTTATTATGCATGATCAACCATTTATTCCTCAAAAAGTAAGTCATTTAGTTGCACTTCATATTGTGTTGTAATGAAATTGAATTAGTGCCTGACAGTTATGTTTTACTGATTTCAATTCGTTCTAACTTGTGTCTGATTTTATATATCTGTAGTATTATGAAGATCAACGTTGTGACGCTTTGACAGACCATCAAGTTAATGAAGTGATCGAGGAATGGTGTGAATATGTGTTTAGGCAAATCCCTAGGTAGCTATATTTACTATTAAATTCACTAGCTGGTTTTTTTTGTGTTGTTTCTAATTGCCAATATAATTGTTGTGTCTTGCATGTTTGTTCAAGTTTTGAATTTGTTGTATTATATTTCATTCAGCTAGGTTTACAGTATATTGTATAACAATTTTCATTACTACTTTAGCTAATCAATCATATGTTGGTATCATTTGCTCGTTATCTATTATTGTTCTTATTAAACCTTGTAGACTATAATTATATATGCATGAGAAAAAAATATGCTAAAAAAAAACCAATACGAAAACCCCAAAAAAATATGAGAAAAAATATGCAACAAAAAAACCAGAACAGAAAAAAAAAAAAAAATAACACCTACTGTGGCGCCTGGACAGCCAGGCGCCACAGTAGGTAAATGAAAAAAAAAAAAAATAAAACCTACTGTGGCGCCTGGCCAGCCAGGCGCCACAGCTGGTCCACCCATCTGTGGCGCCTGGCCAGCCAGGCGCCACAGTAGGTATGCTTCCTGTGGCGCCTGCCAGGTTAGGCGCCACAGAAAGCTATTTTTAAAAAAAAAAAAAATTAAAAATCTGTGGCGCTTCCAAGCGCCACAGCTTGTTTTAGTGGCGTTAAGATAGGTGGCATTTCGCAAGCGCCACAGCTAATGCAATTATAAGCGCCACAGATTTGGTTTTTTGTAGTAGTGGTTCCATTTCTAAACTTTGCTTCCCAAGTCACAAATCCCCTGTTCTTTTTTTTTTAGAACAAATAGCCTATGACATTATATTTAATATAAAATCGCAAATATTAGTGAAGTTAATCAAAACTAAACTTTATTGTTTTCATATATCTTAATAGTTAAGTACAACTATAGAAATAGTGCGTTAAAACGTTTTTACCCATATTGTGTGTGTGTGTGTGTTGAAAAAACTGATTAGTTACATAAAACTTACTTTATATTTTATCAAATCTTTTTTCTACTTAAAGTTTAGCTCTTTGAACTACACACACACACATTTCAAGATATATATATATATATATATATATATGCGCATAAATTATATGACTTTCCATTTGCATGACATAATAGCATTTCTAATCATTACTCTCATGCATATTGACACAGTTGGTTTAAGCACCCGTAGTTTACATGGACTCTCATGCATAACTCAAGAAATGAATAGCATATATAAAGATGAAAAAAATTAAAGAATGATTCAAGAAGATTTTAAAGAACCAACACTAGACTGTTTATTTGATGATTATCTTAATATAAACAATAATCAAAGAAAAGGTAACACAACAAGAGGTTCTACGTACAAGTGATCTAAATTGTGTTGTTGATAATAACTTAATTTGTATTTTTATAAATTGCTTATAACTAAAACTAGATAAAGCTAAAGAAAATGCCACAAGGGAGTATTAAACATGAGCATTAATCGAATAACAAGATGCGAGCAGCTTATAGGGAATGTAACGAAGTTTAAAAAGGAAAAAGAAAAGCCATCAATGATCATAAACTTGCAATACTAAAAAAGGTCTGATAATTGAGGAATTATATATAAACTAACCTTAAAAATAGTAAGCAATGCAAAAAGAAAGTAATAAACAAAAATAAGAAAATGCTACTTCTCAAATGAAGAAAGAGCAATAAGTATGATGCATACGTACGAGTTGTTGATCCATGTCATTATTAGGCATCTCACTGTCAATCTCACTATCTATTGCTTCTGCGATCTCAACCTATAGTCATTAGTCAAGAAATTAAACAACAAATCCACGCGCGAACGGCCACGCTAATTATTTTCTGGATTTATGTTACTGATGAGCTCCTATTTATTATTATATATAATGAAAAGTTCATATCCCCATACAAGCTAGAATTTCTTCTGTTTCGTATTGATGTTTTTTTAAAAAAAAAAAACAATATATCACGTTAGAAGGAAGTAATATTCTTGAGAAAGAATGTTCAACATTCTTTCTCAAGAATATTACTATCTTTCAAAGTGAAAAACGAAATTAATAGCACAACAAAGTAGTACAATTAATTAATAGCAGAAAATAATTATTTGAGTTTGAGGCCAATTAAAGCTCAAATAAATTATATGTCATTGAAAGTTCACTCCATGATCCTTGGGTCGTAATATTTCGGCAAAACTTATTTATTTGTAAATTTAATTATTGTTATTAAATATTAACAACCATTAAATGCAAGTCCAAATCTTTTGCAATAAATAAATTAAAATTATTATATAGTTCTTCTATATAACTCGTCTTTCTTCTACAACACTCTTTATTAGCACCACGATGCAGAGACTTTAAACTATATAATTCACTGCAGTTTTCTAAATATAAATACAAGACATATCAAAAGGAAATGAAAATAAAATAAAAAATAAAAAAGGGAAATATTTTTCTTAAAAGCAAAAGCGTCAAATAAGCTAAAGGTGGTATAAATAAAACAAAATGTTTTGTTTGCGTAAACTGAAAGTAAAACATAAGAATATGAAGTTTAGTGAAGGACAATAAAAAGAACAAAGAATAAAAGAAAAAAGCTAGCATTAATATGCCTTATGTAAACTATACTCTTAATTAAAGTATCAAATATATATATGGAAAAAAGGAAATTGTTATAAATATTATAAGTTATAGGTTGATGGCATTGTAACTTTTAGGTTGAAGTGTTAAAATACCTATGCACTTTTCCCATATGTGCATCTGTCATTGTATACATTACTTGAGTACAAAAATATCTATGAATTTTTTTAAATGGAGCAAAAATGTTAGCCCCATTAACTAGTGCATATATCTGTTAACTTTTGGTTTTGTGAGCCAACGCTAATTATTTTTAGGATTAAGAGGCAACTTTACCTATAAATTTTTTGCAAAATTGCACTTTTCACTATAAACTTTTCTTATGTACAAAAATACCTATGAATGTTTCAAAATGGGGGTAAAAAAACCATTTCTATTATCTATACTAAACATCCGTCACTTTTTATTTGTGTGGGCCCACGTGTGTCATCCAAGTGTCAACCCTTAGAAATCTGTGTGCTGAGTCACCACGGTCAACTATTAAACCTTTGTTTTGCTTTAGGTTAAGGATCATTTAAGAAGTCCTTCATATGCCAAAGCTTATCTCAGTTTCTCTTGACTTTCTCTCTCTCTTTACCCTCCCAATCTTTCTCTGCATGTTTGTAATAGTAGTGTTCTGCCCCCAATAGTTGATTTCCATTGTATCTATTGTGATGGATTTACAGGCGAAAAAGAGAAAGAAATAAAAAGAAGGGGGGAGTGAGTGGGCGTCGGTGGTGAGAGGGAGGAAAGAAAGAGAGGGGGAGGAAGCGTGGGAGGAAGAGAGGAAGAGTTGACTGTTAACTTCATGAAATGCTTGTTAGAATTTCACATTTCATCCTGTTTTACCTCACATTGGGTGTATTAGTGAGCGTTCGAGAGTGTTAAAGTGAATGCCTAACTATGTTTGTGAGTCCTTTGTGTGAACTGATACAGATTCAGTCATAGCTGGCCCAGAGGAAGCCACATGCAGTGAGAAGGAGGTAAAGGAAGTTGAAGCCATCAACTATTCCAGGGGAAAGCAAGCTGGGAGGAGAACAGGACAGAAAAGAGAAGATGAACTTTGGAAGGAGCCTGGCCGCTGCCAACCATCCCATGGGCCGCGGCCAAGTTGTCCCAAAGCAGCACAGAAAGGCATGGGCCGTGACCAGTCATCTCATGGGCCGCGGCCAAGAAGAACCAACAGCAGCACAGAAAGTCATTGGCCGCGGCCAACAATCTCATGGGCCGCGGCCAAGATGGACAACAGTAGGTCAGAGGCTTATTGGCCGCGGCCAACCAACTCATGGGCCGCGGCCCATATATGAACAGAAGCTTGTTGGCCGCGGCCAACCCCCGCAAATGATGCTGTGCGTTCTGACATTTGAAGAGCTATAAAAAGCAAAACCCAGGGTTTGAAGGGGGGATTCCCAATTTGGAAAGACCAAAAGAGGCGGCTGGAGAGGTGCTGAGAACTAGGATTTGCTAGAAATCAAGGAGAATCAAGTGGGGTTGAAGATTGGAAGAGATTTCAACTCCAATTTTCTTGATCTTTTTGTATTCATTCCCTTTCTCCACTGTGATTCTGATATGGCTACACTTAATGCTGCTATTTGTAATTCGTTTTTGAACATGAGTAGCTAGGTTTTTCATTCGAGGATTGTTCTACACTTTTGTATGGATTAAACTTGAATTCTTCTTCCTCTTCATAGCTAATGGTATATATGTGTTAATTCTTCCCTGTTTTCACTGATATTCATGACTTGCTAGCACTATGAATAATATGTTCAACTAGATTAAGCTTGAGAGAGTTAATCTAATTGAAGAACGTGGGTAGAGTTATGCTAGACTTGAAGTTTAAAGAGTTAAATGGATGGTTTGTTAATAACATAGAGATATAGTTATTAACCTAGCATTGTCAAAGTAAGGAGGCTATTTAATGATTATTTTCCCTTAAATGCAGCAAGAGATTGTGCATCTTAATGGAGGATATATAAGTTTGGTTATGACTTGAGAGAGCTTAACCAATTGCTATTGAACCTTAGACTGACATATATATATTCCGTAAAAGTAATATCGAAGAGGAAGTAGATTGAGTTTATGATATAAAAAGGAAGCGAACAATCCTAGGTTTACTCTAATTGATTGAATTCACAGGAATCTTAATCTTGTTCAGTAATTTTTAGTTGTTATCAACATATCTTTTGAATTTGTTTTTCTCACACTCAACACTTTGCTTTGATTCAACTTAATCAAACACATCAAGCCCATTGCTTGACTAAATTTTTACTCAAATCCTCGAGGGAACGATCTCACTTATCACTTTATTACTTGACGCGATCCGTGCACTTGCGGTAGCGAATATTGACCATAGTGATTTGACATAGATTTCTAAAGGTTGACACTGCGACACACGCGAAACCTACAAAATTAAAAGTGTCGGACATTTAGTATAGATAACAGAGATGATATTTTCGCCTTATTTTAAAAAGTTCTATGCCTTTCCTTGCCTTTGCAGCTTCATAACGCAATAATTGGCAAAAAATGCAATAATTGGCGTGGGGGGGTCCGGTCAATTGAATGTAAATATTACAGGAGAGAGGGAATTTGAATGAAATGTATGTGAATAGAGAAGGAAGATGAGAGGAGAGAAAATGTAAGAGGAGTGATGGGACCCAAAGATGTAACTTGTAATTTTTCTAGTGGTAAGAGTATATATGAGGTGGATGTCGCAGGTATACAAGAATCTGTTCTTCAACTCGCACTCTAATGATATCAGATACCCTGAGCATTTTGCTTCAATACGTACATCAAATGAGAAACATTTAAAAACAAAAGCTGCATGCTTCATCTTAATTCTTCTTGTTCTTGAAGCAGTTATTGAGGTTGAAGGCCGTTACCTGCAAAACAACGCTTCTTCTTCTTCTTTTGCATCATTGACTTCAGATGGAGTTGAACCCCAGAGGAATTCTCACTTGTTTCTCAGAGGGAATAATAACAGAAAAACCGAACATTGGTTAGAACAAGAAGAGTGTGATCAAATGTATGGCTTCTTGCCATGTTCAACTAACATGTTTGGTCATCTCTTTCTGATTCTGGTTTATGAGTTCTTGTTGTTCCATGGAAAATCATACTTGGCTTCTGGGGGTGAGCGGATCTTCAAGATTCTTGGCCCTGATATTATTATATTAGTTTTCCCCCAAGATCCAACTTCATCTGGTCTTGCTAATCTATTCCAAAAGACAAAGTCTAATGGGTGTTTGGATTAACTTATTTTAAATTATTTTGTGTTGGGTGAGGTAAATATGTGGGAGTTGTGTCGTAAAGCACAAAAAGATTATTTAATTGATTATGTTTTAAAACTTCAAAGAAATCCCAAATACCGGCATATATACGATTATAAAATAATTTCCTTGAACTTATATTCATCTTGGAACTATCTGAATCGCATGGCACACAAAGCAGGCCACTGGAGAATCTCTGAAGAATATGCTTCCATATCATTTTGGCTCTGCTGTACATTTCTATCCCATATCCGATATCATACTTTGCCACTTTTTTTTTTGAGATTTTGTAATATCATTTATGAGATTTGATTTTGTTATTGTGATTAGTAATTGGGCTTTCCAGAGATAGCAAGGAGAGTGCACAAGTGTATGCTTACACAGGAGTTGGCATATTGGCTGGATCATCCATCGCTCCTCACAATAGTTTGGGAAACATATGTCATCACTGGCAGCCAAAACTTGAAAACTCACCCAACAACTTCACCTACTCCTAAACAATTATTAGCTGGTATATATTAACCACCTCACATTATTGAGATAATTAAACAAACACATGATGAGGATCACATGGCATCTTTTAGCTGAGTTTCAGATTCTTCATGCATTAGTGATTAATTACTTCCTAGGATAATTGCCTTTATTGTTTTGAGTTCTGACATGTATCTGATTTTTACTTTTTACTAGGGTTTGGGATTAGTATGGATAAAGACAAAAAGTAAGTGGCAGGAATCATCGATCTCTTAGTTATACCATTAATAATTATGCAGATTCCTAGTGTGTTTGGTTTCCCTTCAGTGCTTCGCTCTGTGACCTTGATGGTTGCTCTTACCATTATTGTCATTTTTGTCTTCATGTACTTGATTTATCAGGTAACTCATCCAACACTATTAATGTTAATCCTTAAAAATTACTTCCTCCGGTCATTAATATAAGACCCAGTTGACTTTTTTGAAAAAATTAAGGAAGCTAAGTAAATTACTTTAAAGTATTTATATTTATCATTTTTTTTCAAATTAATTTGTCTGACTTATAAACTAATATATAATATAATGATACAAAATATATATAGTTTACTTAATCTCTCCAAAAAGAGTCAACTAGGTCTTATATAAGGGAAAGGAGAGAGTACTTTGTTTCATTAATATCAAGTACTTGGGAAGTATTAATGATGACTTCCCATTTTTTAATGAGATTGGAGATATATTTTGATATATTTGGGAAGTCATCAATGCTAAATGAAAGAGATTTTCTTGAGATTTTAAGAGAAATCAATTTGGGTGCATTATTTGTGGAATATAAGTTTTTGAATTTAGGAAAGAAAAATAATAAAGGGAAGTTTTCTCAAATAAAAAAATTTAAAAAAAAAATCACCTTTCATTTTCATTATTATTATTATTGTTGTTATTATTATTATTGGCATTAATGTGGTGTTTCCTTTTTCTTTGACAAACAACAATGGCGTTTGGGTGTACCTGAATTAAGCACCGCAAGTATATGTTAGGAAAATTCAATAAGAATTGTTTTCTGGGAAGACAAACTCGAGGTTATCAGTCAGGAATCAGAGTACCTGAATTTCAAGCAAACAACTTTGAGATCAAGCAGGCTATGCTTAAGATGCTTGGACTATAGGGTCAAGATGCAGGAAATGATTCTGAAGATCTAAATTGACATATAGTACAATTTCTTGTTGTTTGCAACTCTTTCAGGGAGACTGGAGTTTCTAATGATGTGATTCATCTTCGGCTTTTTCCTTATTCTCTAAAAGGGAAAGCCAAAGAATGGCTCAATACCTTAGAAGAGGGCAATATTACTACCTCTTGGTAGGTATTGGAAGAAAAGTTCAGATTGAGGTTCTTTCCACATAACAAGATGGTAGATGCAAGATCCACTTTTATTAACTTCTGCCAATAGTTTAGGGTAGATTTATATGAAGCTTGAGAAAGGTTTAAGTTGCTTGTTAGACAAAGTCCATATGTCATAATCTAGAAAAGTGGGTTTTGCATCAAATCTTCTGCACACGGTTGACTCCTGAATCTAAATCTGAATTAAATGTCGTGACTAATGGGGGACTACAAAGCAACCAGTGAATTATGTTTGGAGTATTTTAGATGACTTACCAGCTGATTTTATCCAAAACAACAATGAAAGGAGGCCAGTAAAGTCAATTGAGAAAGTTGCAGATGACACTACTCCAGCATTGGTGGCAATACTAAGCGCCATGGTAAGAGATTTGATCAATTGGAAGCTCAAGTAAATCGTTTGAACACGTGCATGCATGCTATTTATGCTCCTTGTGATTATTGTGGAGATGGTCATGCTAATGGACAATGCCTTATATCTCAATCGATCGACCTAGCAAACTATGCAGGAAACTTATGTGTCAATAACCTAAACAACCCCTACTCTAATACCTACAATCCAGGGTTGAGGAATCACCTTAATTTCTCTTGGAGGCAAGGTTAAATTCTCAATCAACCCTCAATCTCTTGGTCTAAACTGATAGATTTTGAAGCTCAAGTTAAGCAACCCACACCTCAACATGATTCTTTTCAGCAACAAATGGACAAGAGGATAGAGAGACTTGAGAATTTGATGATGCAAGTGGTGCAAGGGCATAATAATTCTAATGCACATTATGATTCTTCTATCAAGAACCCGGAAATGCAAATTGGGCAGTTGACAGTAAATAATGTGAAGACTAATGGCTTACCAAGTAACACTATTATTAATCATCGTAGAGATGAAAAAGAGGAATGTAAAGCTCTTACTTCGAGCAGTGGTAAAGAATTACCTAAAATTCCACAACCAATGAAAAAATCCTTAGCTTGTAATGACCAAGCAATTCCTATAGTCATTATAGAGGATGATGAAGAGGCTACACAAAAAATGAATGGACAAGTTGCCACACCCCCCACCACCAGGCCCAATTTCCCAAGCCCATGAGATGGACTCACAAAGATCTCCGCGGCCCTCCCAACTCAACCACATTTGTTTCGCCTCCCCAGCCCCGAACACCCGACCTGGAGGCATAAGTTCGGGGTTCATACCACGACTAGTAACATTGGGCTAGATGTGACACAAGTCCACGAGGAGAAAGTTGAGAGTGAGTCTAAGAAGGGTGACGTGAAGAAGGCAACTCATGAGAATCTTTAATGGGTAGTATCGCATTTACCATTTCCTTAAAGATTTCAGAAGAAAGCTTTAGATAAGTAATATAAGAAGTTTTAGGGGATTTTCAAGCAGCTACACATTAACATCCCTTTCCTTGAAGCTTTAGAGCAGATGCCATAATATGTGAAGTTACTAAAGGACATACTGAGTAAGAAGAGGAGGTTTGGTGACTATGAAACCATAGCTCTAACTGAAGAGTGTACTACTATTTTTCTCAACAAGTCAACCCTTAAATAAAAAGATCTAGGCAGGTTTTCTATATCTTGCATAATTGGAGAAAAGTTTTAAGGAAGAGCGTTATGTGATCTAGGATTAAGTGTTAACTTGATACCACTATCTATATTTAGAAAATTACAATTGGGTGAAGCTCAACCAACTTCTGTGACGCTTCAGCTAGCCAATCAAAGTTTAGATTTTCCGAAGGGTATCATTGAAGATGTTTTGGTTAAAGTTGATAAGTTTATCTTTCTTGCTGACTTTATTGCTTTGGATTGCAATGAAGATGGAGATCTATTACTCATTATGGGAAAACCTTTCTTTCTATAGCTCAAACTTCGATTGATATTGAAAAGGGACAAATCAAGTTGAGGGTGAATGATGAAGAAGTTATATTCAATATGAACAAGGCATTGAAGTATCCTAGGGACCTTACAGATTGCTTCAGGGATGACATGCTTGATGGGGTGATTCAAAAGACTTTAGAGTCCTTTTCTATAAAAGAACCGTTAGCAATTATTACTTGGGATTAATGAAATTGAAGAAGGGAATATAGTTGAATGTAAGAAGTTACTTGATGCATTTCCTTATTACAATAATCCATCACGGCAGTTTGAGTTGTTAGATATAGAATCAAGGCAAACTACTTCTTTGAAGCCTTATATTAAACAAGCATCATTTCTAGAGCTTAAGCCCTTACCACCGCATCTTGAATATACATACTTGGGTGAATCTGAGACACTTCTTATTATCATCTCTTCTTCTTTATCTAAAGATCATAAAGAATGGTTATTGAAAGTTCTCCAAGATCACAAAAATACCT
The DNA here is from genome assembly GCA_963242795.1 of Inga leiocalycina. Classification (NCBI taxonomy): domain Eukaryota; kingdom Viridiplantae; phylum Streptophyta; class Magnoliopsida; order Fabales; family Fabaceae; genus Inga; species Inga leiocalycina. Next base: position 17,370,025 of record OY725320.1, read on the forward strand.
TAGGTTGGACAACTGCAGACATAAAAGGTATAAGCCTATCGATTGTCATGCACAAGGTATTCTTGGAAAATAATCATTAGAAATCTATTCAGAATCAAAGAAGATTGAATCCTATGATGAAAAAAGTGGTAAAAAAAGGAAGTTATTAAGTAGTTAGATGGTGGGATCATTTACCCTATTTCTAATAGCTAGTGGTTAACTCGGTGCAATGTGTCCCTAAGAAAGGGGGTATGATAGTGATTACTAATAAGCAAGATGAGCTTATACCCACTTGCACAGTTAGTGGTGGTGTGTTTGTATGGATTACAAAAAGCTAAATGATGCTACAAGGAAAGAACATTTCCCACTTCCTTTTATTGACCACTTCCTTTTATTGACCAGATGTTAAACTGATTGGCTAGTAAAGAATTTTTTTGTTTCTTAGATGGGTATTCAGGATATAATCAAATTGTTGTTGCTCTTGAAGATCAAGAGCAAACAACATTCACCTGTCCTTATGGCACTTTTGCCTTTAGAAGAATGTCATTTAGCCTATGTGCTACTTTCCATAAATGCATGATGAGTATATTCTCTAATATGATAGAAGAGATTAAGAAAGTGTTTATGGATGACTTCACAGTTTTTGGTGAATCATTTGAAGAGTGCTTGATAAATGTGGATAAAGTGTTGAAGTGATGTGAGGAGATGAACTTAGTGCTCATAATTGAGAGAAGTGTCATTTCATGGTGACAAAAGGAATAGTTTTGGGTTATAAAGTTTCTAAAAAAGGTTTAAAGGTTGATATAGCCAAGACTTCTATGATTGAGCATCTTCTCCCTCCTTCCAATGTCAAAGATGTGAGAAGTTTCTTGGGCCATGCTGAATTCTATCATTGATTCATTAAAGATTTTTCTGAGATTTCAAAGCCACTATCACAACTATTGTAGAAAGATACTCATTTTCATTTCAATTAGAAGTGCATAAAAGCTTTTGAAAAATTGAAGAGAAGATTGACTTCAGCTCCTATCATTGTAGCTCTATATTGGTCACTACCTTTTGAAGTAATGTGTGGTGCAAGTGACTATGTGTTGGAGTTGTGTTGGGATAGAGGTGTGCAAAGATTTTCCAACCTATCTACTATGCGAGCAGAACCCTAGTTGCAGCTCAGGTAAATTACTCAACTACTAAAAAAAATGCTTGCTATAATGTTTGCTGTTGAAAAGTTTAGAGTATATTTGATAGGTGCTAAGGTTATAGTTCACACTGATCATGCTACCATTAAATATTTGTTAAGGAAGAAAAAGTTTAAACCTAGATTGATTAGATGAGTTTTGTTGCTACAAGAATTTGATGTTCATATAATTGATAGGAAAGGAATTGAAAATCAAGTTGTTGATCAGTTGTCTAGGATTGTGATCACTTCTAATTGTGTGAATGATTTGTTGGTGAATGAATGTTTCACTCATGAACAATTATTTGTTGTGAGTAGTTGTGGTTTGCCATGGTATGTTAATATTGTGAACTATATTTTTTGTGAAGCATTACCTCCTTATTTGAATTTCTATTAAAGAAAGAAGTTTTTGCATAATGTTGCCTTCTATATTTGGGAAGAACCATTTCTTTTCAAAAGATATATTGATTTGATTATTAGAAAATGTGTGCATAAGGTAGAACAAGAGCAAATTTTGATTGCATGTCATCTGCATATGGGGGACATTATAGAGGGCAAAGAACAGCATCTAAGGTACTTGAATTTGGTTTTTATTTGTCTGCTTTGTTTAAAGATGCTTACCAGTTTGTTTCCAAGTATGAAAAATGTCAAAGAATAGGTAATATTTCCAAAAGACATGAGATGCTCAATCTGGAATCTTTGAGGTAAAGTTGTCCGATGTCTGGGGGATGGATTTCATAGGTCCTTTCCCATCTTCAAGAGGAAAGAAATACATCCTTGTTGCTATGGAATATGTGAGTAAATGGGCTGAAGTTATGGCTTGCCAAGTTAATAATGCCAACACAGTAATTTGATTCTTGAAGAAGTATATCTTAACAGGATTTGGCACCCTAGAGTAATCATTACTGATAAAGGTACTCACTTCAACAACAAGAATTTCAAGACTCTCTTGACAAAATATGGAGTGTATCAGCATATGTCACTTGCATACCATCTACAAACTAATGGCTTGTGTGAGTTGACTAACAGGGAGAATAAGAGGATTCTAGAAAAAACTGTGGGTCCAACTAGAAAATATTGGTCTGACGAGCTTGATGATGCTTTATGGTCTTATAGGACAGCTTTCTATACTCCAATTGGCATGTCATCCTGTTGTTTGAATTTTGGAAAAGCATATGATTTGCCACTTAAATTGGAGTATAAAGTATGGTGGGCAATCAAGAAGCTAAGCATAAACCACAAGCAAGCTGGAGTTAAAAGGTTGTTTCAATTGAATGAGTTAGAAGAATTGAGACTTCAAGCATATGATAGTGCAAGACTATATAAAGAAAGGGTGAGGGTACTTTACTTTTGGATGTCAAAGAACCTATGAGGAATTTGAGCTAAATATATGTTCTTCTAAAAAAGAGTACATTTATTATGAGTTCATCTCTAGAACTTGTATTAAATTTCTTTTGAAGTGAAAAAATTTCTGTTGCATATATAAAGATAATTTAGGCAATCATTTTTATTTGTTACTCTAGCAAGTGTTTGTTAACCTCATGCAATTCTTGTCAAATTGGCACATTTCCCCTTATATACTCACATTTTGGTGAATTAATGGGTATCAAGGAATATAAATGTGAAGGAAATGTGCCTTGTGCATATTTGACGTAAAAAGAGCATAAATTTTTGATTAAGCATGAATATTTTGTTATGTTCAACAACTGTTGGCTTTTATGGATTTTTTTGTGTTGATAGGACAACATTTCATCCATACTTAGAGCCAGAGAAAGCACAATTCAATGAAAATAAGATGGAATGGAGTTTAGGAAGTCAATCGTGCCATGGAAAAGCAAGAAGGGATGAAAACAGGCCTTGGTTGCAATGAAGCTAAATTTCAAAAGCTTGGTTGTGGCCAAGACTTTCCATTGGTTGCAGCCAAGCCTACAACAGAAGCTTGGCCGCGACCAAGAATCCAGCAGACACTTGGCCATGGCCAAACCATAGTGAAAAACTCTTTGGCTGCGGCTGTTAGCCGTCTAGCTTTACCGCAAGCGTACGGATCGCAAGTAATATAAAAAGATCGTTCCCACGAGGACTATGACAAAAATGAATTAATTATCTTAATTAAATTATCAATCAGGTTAAGTAAGAATATTTTGAAAGAAATTTTATACTTAAGAATTAATTAATAAAATCGAGAACTTCCAGACAAGAGGAACCCATGATTATCTATCCCCTATTTATTCCATGAACTAATTAATTTACCCTCAATAAGCAATAAAATGAAGATATGTATTTGTCTAAGATTCAAAGACATTCAATAACACTCTCTCGAGTCAAAATCAAATATTTATCCTAATAAACTAATCAATCTCTTGTATTAATTTATAAGGACTAACTTTAAACACCAATCTTAATTTAACAATGCTAGGTTCGTAACTATATCTCTATGATACTAACAAACCATTCGTTTAATATACCTAAAGTTCAAGTCTAACATGATTTTACCCAAATTTTACACTTAAATTATCTTTCTCAAGATTAATTTTAAATGAACAAGACAACTAAATGGTGATAAGGCATTTAGAGGCATTAAGAGCAAGATAAAATCAATATAAAAACTTCATTCGATGCAAAAAGAGAGTAAATAAATAATTCAATCCATAAATAGGTTCAAGAAAATCCTAGAATGAGAAAATTAGCTACTCATGTTCATCAACAAATTAAAACCATAAATAATAATTCGGTTCATATTAGAAACTAAGAAAAAGAGAGAAGAAAATTAATGGAAAACCAAATTTAAAGCTCCAAATCTCTTTGAATCTTCAAACCCGCTCCCTAATCTCTGCTTTGCTTTCCTTGTTCAGGTTCTATCCTGACTCTGCTTCTCGCCTCTGCCGTCCCAACTGTGTCTCTGCTGTGTCCGCCCTCCTCCCACTTGCATGTACGATATATATAGCCTTCCATGCGTGCTGTTCTTGACGTCTCTTTAATTGTATATCCTCTATTATCTCAATATAAGATAATATATTATATATTATCTTCTCAATGGAGCATAACATGGGGATTGATTTTAATCTATTACTTCCTTTTTTTACTTCACGTGGGGTCCGCGGTTAATATCCCTCCAATTTCTTAAAATATATATATATATATATATATATGAGATACAATCTGCATCTTGATTTCTTGACGTTCAACACGTGGGGCCCGCGGTTCTTTTTTTTCTTTTACTTCTACAATTTGCTATAGCACCTTTGTTATATATATATATATATATATATATATCTATATTTATGTCATTTGATTTCTCTTTTTTCTCTTTCTTCATATAATATCTCCTGCACAATAAAATAGGATCGGATATGAGTAGATTTTCTGTTAAAATTCCTTATTATCCTATCATTAACAAAAAGATAGAAAAGTATATAAAAGATAATTAAATAGGCATAAAATATTAATAAATCCAATGGATATATCCAAAATATATACCTATTTAATTATAAAATATATATTTATAAGCGGCCAAGGATCTTTGGCCATTGCCAAAGCTCGTGACAGTAGTTACAAGTTTTGATTTCTAGGTTTTATAAATTTGGGATCCACAAATCGAAACACCATCATTGAGATCTGGAAAACGCTAGGAGGTGGCTGGAGCGCTTCTCTAAGGCAAGAAGTATTGCAAATCAAGGAAAATCAAGTGCAAATTGAAGAATTGAAGAGATTCAAGCTGATTTTCCTTGGTTTTATTGATTTCTTTCCCTTCTCCATTTTGCTGATATTGCTATATTTGTTTTGTATTTATGTAATCTTTTCTGAACATGAGCAGCTAAACTCTTCATTCTAGAATTATTTTGAACCTTTGTATGGATTAATACTTGAATATTCCTCTCTTTTATGTATGAATGATATTAATATACACACATGATGATTTTATCCTATGCATAAGGCTTCTGAATGTTTGGCCATCATTTAGATTGTTTTGTTCACTCTGTTTTGACTTGAGAAAGCAAAATCTGGGTAAAGAACTTGGTTAAAATTATGCTTGACTTGAAGCTTTTGCTTGATAAATGGATTGATTATTAGTGACATAGAGATATAGTCACTGATCTAGCATTGCCAAATGTAGGTTGATGCTGAATGTATATTCTTAGTTAATTGCAGCAAGAGATTGTGCGTATTAGTTGAGTGTATAAACTTGGTTCAGATTTGAGAAAGCTTAACCAAATACCTTTGAATCTTAGACTAACACATATAATCATTAAAAACACTAAAAGAGATGAATTTTGTCAAGATTTTATGAAATGCAAAGGGAATAATTAATCCTATATTTCACACCATATCTGAATTTACAAAATTAGTTTTCATTGTTTTAGAAACAAATTTTACAATTTCCTTTTCCACATCAACAACATGTTTTGGCTCAACTTGATTGAATGCACTAAGCTTATTGCTTGATTAATTTGTTAAAACAAATCATTGTGGGAACGATACTTTACTTATCTCTTTATTATTTGGTGTGACCTGTGCACCTGCGGTGGCGAATAGTGTTAAGTAAGAAAAAAGAAGAGATTGAAAAAAAAAGGAATCAGAACAATAACAATAACTTCGTTGACATCTCTAGACTTGACTTAGTAATTAGGGGCAGTTCATCACCAATATTGGCACTCTCACATCAAACAGTTAAGTCAAAGAAGAATATGAGTTGGGCTAAGAGCCTCTTGAGGTGCCTATTGGAGTAACTGAGTAACCGGTACTGTATTACCCATGTGCAAGGTCGTGTAAAAGGGAACCTACAATGGCTCAAGATAAAAATAAAAAGAAAAGGAAAAAAGAGAGTATAAAGTTATAAATTCCCTTCATTCTTCATATTATTCATTGAATTACTTGGCACTAACTAAAGTATTTATCGATTATTAAAGTCCTTTTGATTTGTGTGTGTAATGAGATAATATAGTGGAGATTGATGAGATGAGGAACAAGCTTATAGTAGATGAGTTGCAATAGGTGGAATTGAGTGAAACACACGCCCTTGAATATTTTGAGAGTAGAATGCAAACACTTGACTTGTTAGAGACATTCTATTGTGACTTATCTTGGTTGAATTGACTGCCTTGGTGTGATGTTCTAGGTTGTTTGAGGAAGTTGATAAAAATAGACATAACTGTGTTTCTTAATTCGAGTTGATGGAGCTAGTGACCAAGATCCACATTAACCAAGCTAAGGATGAGGAGGAATTCGTGAAGAAAATAATTCAAGATTTTGATATAAACAGTGACAATGAAAAGAAGTTTCATAATCATTTTTCTTTTTTTCTTCTCAAAATCTCATCTTCACTCTCAGATCAAAAAATGAATGGTTCAAATGTAATATATTCTAAAACAATTATTATGGTATTTTATAATTTAATTTTTTTAAAATTTTATTTGTATTGTAATTATGAATTATGTAGATCAAATTTTAACAGTTTAAATTTATTTATTTATTTTAAGATAATAGTTTTATAAAATATGAAATATAAACCATCTACTTTTTTAAATCTTGAGATGGGTTTTTGAAAAAAAGAAAATAAAGGTTTCTGAGAGAACCCAAACACGTGACAATGTGATTAGTGAGGAAGAATTTGTGGATGGATTAACAAAATGGCTTCTTTCATCTTCCAGTCAAGCTCCCCACTCAAAACATCTACCTCATGAAGAAGAAACTCGTCATGTATATATTTCCACTATTCATTTTTTTCTTCTGCAATTTGATGGGGAAAATTAATTAGTTGTAGTCCACTCCGTTAAACTTGAAGCAATTCCTTGGTCTCATCACTTTATTACTCGGTTCCAATTCAGTCCTTATGATTTAAAAAGAAGTGTAGAGACCAAGAGATTACATGGATATGAAACTTGAGGAATTGAATTGGACTAACTAAATTACAGAGCTGAGTGTAATTAAATTACATTAAAAAAATTACAAAACTCTGTATAATTAAGTCAAAACTATATGGATTGAATGGCCGTCCTCCACTTTTATAATGTTTTGAACAGGTGATGATTTTATTTTATTTTATTTTTTTATGTGTATTAGACCTGGGAATATGTAGAGAAGGTTGTGGAAGAGAAACATCAGCACAAAGGAATACATGGATGGATCAAGGCCATAATAAAGGTGGTGCTAGGAATCACTAAATTATCTATGCTTGCAATTTTTTTATCTATTTATTTTTGGTATTTTATTAAATACAATTATTTTATTTAATATGGATGCATAAACAAACACACCATTTAAATTAATTCAAATTCTAAGAAAATTATATACATATATAAGTCAAACAAGCAATAAAGAAAAATTCCAATACAATCACACAAATTAAATTCACAAATTATCCAGAGGAAATCAAATCCTGATCAAAATATATTAATGAGAAACAAATTTAAATTAAATGACTCCCCTTTGTAGCAATGCAGAACTCAAGGAGTCAGAGAATAACCAAAGCTTGCACATAAGAAAAACCATAGAAATATAGCGCCGGAAAGTGCATGAGCTCGCCGAAAATGGGGGCCGGAAAACTTAGACTTATGTAGTGACTGAACAAGAACGCCCGTGGTGAGAGCAGCAGATTCCGGCGATGAGGAAGAAGATGGTAACGGTGGAAGGCGGCGGTTGGTTGCTGTGTGAAGAGGAGTATGAGGAGCTCTGTTCTGCAACTTCAGGAACCGAGTTTGCTTGATGCGAATGGAGGAAGGTTACGGTGTGAGAGAGGAGGTGGAGGCACGGTGATGGAGGTAGTTAAGGGAAGAGAAGGTTGCCGGAAACTGTAGTCGCCGGAATTGGGGGCCGGAGGTGTGAAAGATGACAGTAGAAAAACAGGGGATGGACGATGGTGTAGGTTGTTGATTGGCGTTGTCGTGAGAGAGGGAAGGTGACGGTGGTGCACAACGGACAGAGGAGGGAGAGTCTGGTGATGCTGGCAGGAAATGGTGTGAGGACGGAGAGAGTGGTGGTGGTTTCTATCTCTCTCCTCTGTCTCGCTCTCTCTTCCGGCGGTGGTTGCTCTCTCTCACCTCTGTCTGGCTCTCTCTTCAGGTGGTGTAAGGATGGTCGCCGGCGGCAATGGTGAAGAAGAGGAGCTAGCCGCTGGCGACAAGAAGAGGAAGGAAGGAAGAAGAAAAGAAGAAGAAGGAGGTCGATGATGAGATGATGCTGATGATGCCTCTGCGTCTGTTTTATAGGGAGGAAAAAGGTGAAAGTGATCATGATTATTCCCCTATCATGCTCCACTTTAATCATTCTCCACCCTCCCATATGCCATTGTCGTGTGTCTGCCATTGGTTCCTGGTGCCAGCTCCATCCAGCTCACAGATAAGCTCCCTCCACCATTAATGTCGGATCTGTGTCTGCATGAAGGCGAGAAGCTGACTGGTTTCTGGTCAAAACGCAAGTTTTGACCAGGGACCAATGTGAAAGGTTCAAAAGTTTCTTGAGGAACTGAAATGCAAATTTTCAAAATATTTTGGGCTTCAACTACAATTTCCACAGATTTTGGGTCTTCTTGTGATTTTCCTGGCGCTTTCTCTTGGCTAATTTGTGATTTCCACAAAATCTGGGCACCTTTCTATAATTTTTTTCAAGTATTCCAAATAATAATTCTAAACCCCAAAATTGCCAATTTCTTCGCAAAACACCTGTAATACAAAATTATCCACAATATAGCATTAAAAGTTTAATAAATGATTTACATAAATAATTAACAAATTATGACCATTTGCCTCTAATTAAACTTAATTCAATACAAATATTCTTAGTTTAAATTAGTGCGTAATTATGTAATAATGTCCCAATAAATATATTAAAAATCTCAATTTAGTTATGAAAAATCATATAAAAATATGGTTCAATCACTAAGAAAATCTATGAGGTTCATGGTTTAATTATTAAATAAATGTATTAGGAGATTTAGGAAAATTTCAATATAAATTAATGTATTATACTCATTGATGTTGAAATTAATGCAGATTTATGGAGCGGTATTTATGAACAACATTCTTGGATTTTCGGCAATTGTGACTCTGATATATGTAAGAGAAATAAGGTGGGAATTCTTGTGGCAATAGTGTTTGCTGTAATGGGCCTCCCTGCAAGCTTTCGGCCCAATTTTCCTCTGTGGACATCCTTTGGTGCATACCTTTTACGTATGCTTTCTTTAGGTTTCTTTAGGTCTGGTTTATGTTCTCAATGATGTTCTTCATTATGAGTGGGCCACTCGTTGAAGATTTGGACCAAGTCAAAATGATGTTAACAATGGCTAGACTTTTCAATTCTGTATGTACTCTTTATTCTCCACTCAAAATCAATTTTGTCAATGCAAATCAAATTCTTTATTCTCTGCCATTTGTTTAAGTTACCTTTTTTATAGGTGTACATCTTATATATATATATATATATATATGAATCACCTATTGGGTTCTCTTTAATTCACGCTATCCATAATTTGAAAATCCAATACAATATTATTGGAATCCTAAAGAGTCACTGACTATATATTTTCTTGTGAGCGAGGATATATATATATATATATTCTCATCTTTATGTGTGTCTATTAGGTAATCCAATATAAGAGCATAGTCTGTTATGTAATGTAAAGAAGATTAATAACAATTACAGAAGGAACATTGTTTAGATGATATAGATCACTCAAATTAAAAATATACAATAAGCTTTTAATTAAATCTACTACTTCAATACAACTTGGAGGACCGAAAATACGGTTTGAACAACGGTGAGAACAAGTAGGATGATTCCAGCAATGGAGGCCACAGAATGCCAAGGAGTGTTGCAATAGTCACGTCTTAGAGTTGCCTTCAATCTATGCCTCAGATCTTGACAATAATCATTCAACCTTTTGCAGATATCAAGGTATTCAGAATTGATTGTTGTTTGAACGACATTCTTCCAAAGACCATTAAATAATGAAGCAACATTATGGCTATCACCTAAATAGTGGCTCACTATTTTCTTGTCAACAAGGAGATCCACATCTTTATGTGTGTCTACTAGACAATCCAATAAAAGAGCATAGTCAGTAATGTAAGCAGCATAAGGATAACGACACTGTTCTAATGCTATCATATTACGAAACACAGTTTCAGTGCTATCTTCAACGAATATTTGTGGAATTTCAAGAGTGTGTCCCGAAAGTTTCAAGTCTAATAAGCGCTTGCCCATGGTAGGCTTCAACATTATGCCTGCTTCATCCAATGCATTGGCATTGTATAAAAGAAACTGGCTTCGCTCTGTGGGGTAGTATTGTTGTTCAGGCATTTTTTCATGCAAGTAAAAGAATCTAAGAAGATCAGTAAAATGCTTTATCTTCACAGCATCATCAAGATTAGGCCTTAATTTTTGACGGTTATAATACCCAAAATACTCAAATGTGAGCTCAAGAAATACAGTGCGAACACCTTGATGAATCGTCCGGGGAAAAGCTATATTGAATAACTCTTGAATAACAAAGAATGGAAGTTGATTCTCTAGCAAAAGCAAATCTTCGGATATAGATCCATATAACCATGGCTGTGACAATTTAGCATCCTTGCGTACCTCATGCGGCTTCATCAAGAAGAGTTCAATAATGAAGCCAGCATCCAATAATGTAATCTTCGCAAGTTCATATTTGGTAAGGCTAATGGTCTCTGAATAAGGATCACGGACTTTTGGCTCTAAATGTTTTACCAAACGAACCATATCGTCCAAGCTTGACATAGCTCTTTGAGTAAATCTTTTGAATATTATTCGCTTGTGATGTTCCATGTCTTGCAGCCTCTCATTACCAAAATGAAAGGGGCCAATCGAAATGACTTTTGGAGTATAAGCCTCTTCTTTAAGATGACGAAGTGTAGTGGGTACCCTGTAGATACAACAATCTGGTAACAAAAGGCCATTTCCATAATCTTGAATCATTTCTTCGATGTCTTTAGTCAGTTCATCTTCCGCCTAAAAGTTTAATTTAGAAGACAACCAGAAATTACATAAGCAATATATATAAAAGAGTACCCTATTCATAGAAAAAAATCAAAAGAAACAAAGACGTGCATTACTACAAAAATAGGCCTTTTTATGCTTGAAACTTGAATGATGAATAGTAAAGCGTATGTGGGAAGTTGAGGGGAGTGCTTAATTGGAAGCAAAAAGAAAGTAAAGAGAATAAGAAGAGGCTTTCACAATTGAATAAGGAATGGGATGCATACGTGTTGTTCCATTTGTTGAGCAGTCTCAGACGCCAAGTCTGCTTGATTCATCATTCATCAGACATCTCCCAGTGAATCTCAGTATGCATGTATTGCTTCTGCTATCTAAACTAAGCTAATTATATATCATGCAAATTAAAGTTCATCCCCATACAAGCTAGAATTTCTTTTGTTTTATTTTGATTCTTTGAAAAGAAAAACTTATCACGTTGCAAGGAAGTAATATTCTTGAGAAAACATTCTTTCTCAAGAATATTACTCCCTTCCATCGTGAAAAGTGAAATTAATAGCATAACATTACTTGAGTGAAAAGCACTAATAAATTTTAGAGTAAAATATATTAGCTACTTCTCTATTTTACTTAAATTACACAAACCCCATCCCTATTTTGAAAACGTTTATAGATTAAAATATATGTTACAAAAACCTCCCTTATATATTTGAGATTTTATTTTCATCCACCCAACTATTAGTTATCAGTTAAATTTGACTTCTAAACATTTGCTTTGACCAAAATATCTCTCTTTCAACAAATGAATAAACATTTATATTTACCTAAAAATAATTTTTTATACAAACAAAAAATAATTCTAATACATATATGTTCAAATTTTCCAATATATTATAAAATTTATTAATTTTTATTATATTATAAAATTTTAAATTTTTTATCACATTTATTGAAACTTATTTATTTAGTATTCTTTTAAATGACTAAAAACATATTTCTTTCTCTCTTTTTTTGACATGACACCATGATTGAAAATATATTTGAAAGACATATTTTTATTCATCATATGTTATTAATAATGAAAATTTGAGATATTATATAACTTATAATCATTTTAATTTTTAATTTTTAAATACTTTTTTGCACATACATTTATAAACATTTTTATTTAAGTGTGCATCTATTAAAAGAACTTATCATATTTTTAATTAAGCTTTCTATGTCTTTATTAATTAAATTAATTAAGTCTTAATCTCAATAAGAAAAAAAATTTAACAGTTAACTATTTGAAAAAGTAAAAAATAAATTAAGAAAAAAAAAAAGAACTCTTAAATTACTTAAACAATTTTAGCCAAAATTAGGGAATTAGTAATGATGAAGGATAAATTAGTAAATAAATTTATTTTAATATAAATTTTAATTAAAAAATAAATTCCTTAACAAAGTTAACTGTTTGGAGGGCAATTACCGTCATGATTATGGTGAAAAGCTATATTATATTGAACAGCTCTTCAATAATAGAGAGTGGATGTTGATTCTCAAGTAAAAACAAATCTTCATGTGTGGACTTCTCTAACCGTGGCTGTGACAATTTAGCATTGTTGCCATAATTCTTCTCATTGGACATGATGAAAAGTTCAATGATGAAGATAGCATCCTTTAATGTCAGTTTCCCAATTTCATGTTCAGTAAGGTTAATGGTCCCTGAATTTGAAACACCGATCTTTCACTCTAAATGTTTTTTTTACAAAACGAACCAAATCTTCCAAGCTTGATGCAGCTCTGAGTAAATCTTTTGAACATTATTTGCCAAAGATTTTCCATGTCTCGTACCCTTTAATTACCATAATGAAAGGGGCTAACGGAAGCAACTTTGGGGTGTAGTAACAAAAAGTGGTACCCTGTAGATACAACAATCTAGTAAAAAAAAGGCCATTTCCGCCACCTTGAATAATTTCTTTCATGTTTATAGTCACCTCATCTTCCACCTATCAAGTTTGATTTAGAATGCAACCAGGAATATCACATGCAACACACACACATAAAGAGTCCCTGTCAATAGAAAAATGTGTGAAAGTTGTGGGAGAGAGATGTTGAGGGAGTACTTATTTGACCATCATTAATTTGACTGTCATAGTTGTTGACCAAATATTTTATTACTTCAGGGTTTTTAAAAATTGAAGAAAAATTAAACGGTTTTTTAAAGAAATATCAATCCTTAACTTTTAATTTGATTTTTTTTTATAATTAACTGACAATTAATTCATTTTAAAATCTAGTTTCGAAACGCGTTCCATTTCTAAAATTTGCCTCCAGCTCGCAAATCCTCTGTTCTTTTTTATCAACAAATAGGATATGACATTATATTTATATAATCACAAATGTTAGTGGAGTTACTTATTACTAATCTTTATTGTTTTCATATATGTTAGTAGTTAAGTACAACTATAGAACAAGCTTAAGTGCTTTAAAATGCTCTTACTCATCTTGTTCCATATTGTACGTGTGTTGAAAATATGATTAATTACGTAAAACTTTTTTTTTTGGCCAGTTAATTACATAAAACAAACATTATATTTTACAAATCATTTTTTCCTTAAAGTTTAGCCCTTTAAACTATATATATACATGCATTTCAAAAGATATACATGCATAAATTATCAGGCTTTCCATAAGCATAACATAATAACATTCCTATTAATTACTCTCACGCATATTGACACTTGGTTTAACCAATTAGTTTACAAATGGACTCTCATGCTTCACTCCAGAAATGAATAACATAAAGATGAAGAGATTAAAGGATGGTTCAAGAAGAGTTTAAAGAGACAACACCAGACTGTTTATTAGATGATTATATATAAATTGTGTTGTTGATGATAACATATTTGTATTCTTATAAATTGTTTATAACTAAAGCAAGAAAAGGTTACAATGGAGTATTAAACGCGAGCATTAATCTAGCAAGATGCGAGCAGATTATAGGGAATGTAACGAAGTTTAAAATAAAAAAGGAAAAAGCCATCACGAATCATATACTTGCAATACTTGAAGAGTCTTATAATTGAGGAATTATATAAATTAACCTTAAAAATAGTAAGCAAGATGAAAGTAAAACACAAAATAAGAAAAGGCTTCTCAAAGGAAGAAAGAGTAGTAATAGATGATGCCAACGGGTGTTGATTCATCTCATTAATTAGTAGGCAAATTTTCTGACGTTATGTTATTGAGCTTCTGTTTATTATTATATATCAATATATCATGAAAAGTGCATCCCATACAATCTAGAAGGAAGCAATATTCTTGAGAAAGAATGTTCAATGTTCTTTCTCAAGAATATTACATTCTTCCGACATGAAGCACAACTAAGTAATACAAATAATTAATAGCATTAAATAATTATTTGAATTTGGAGCAAAAGCTCTGATAAATTATAGGGAAAATTTTAGAAAAGTATGTTGGAATATACAAAAGGATAAATCAGAACTTCGATTTAGTAAAATCCCAAGTCAGTACAATGTCAGTACGGTGGAGGAATCTGAGATTATGAAATCTTGGTGAAAAGACGCCCCTACCCTTAAAGTTGGTAATTTGGGGCGGGCTCAAATAAACGGGTTTGGAATTCGAGCTAAACGGGCTCAGCCCATTTAGCCCGCGGGCTGGCCCACATTTTTTTAAAATTTTTTTTAGTTTTTTCTTAAATGCCCTTAGTCTCCCTTATCTGAATCTCTTTTCCTTTGATGATGTGTTTGCTTAATTCCCCATATTTTTTATTTTACACTTATTTTCATATTATATTTATTTATTTTACTATTATTAAATTTAAAAGAGATGTGTTTATATAGTTTTGTGATGTAAATATATTGAAAAAAAAGGAAAGTAAGAATGAAATTGACTTCATAACACAAATATATAAAAGAAAAGAAGTGTGAGATGAGAGGGTGAAAGAAGAAAAGAGTAAAAATTTAAAAAAAAAAAAATGGCTTGCTGGCGGGCTGGGCCGCCTAAACGAGCTTAGCCAGCCCGCTAGGGGGGCGGGCTAAACCCGCAGCTCGTGCAGACTGGCCCGCAACCCGTGAGCCAGCCCGCATTACCACCTCTACCTACCCTTCATCTCCCTCCCTCTCTCATCTTAGAATAATAACATCTGTTTTTTTATTAACAACACTGTATTTTACATTAACAACTCTACTTTCTTCTTTCACAATAACAATACCGGTTTTTTTATTAACAACACCGTATTTTACATTAACAACTCGAATTTCTTATTTCACAA